>JAHSVA010000008.1:29747500-30997500 GCA_019915185.1 Eucalyptus camaldulensis
ACCGTTGTCTATAAACTACCAAATAAATGAAAATTAAGTTTTTTCTTTGAAAAATATTTTCATGAAAAATATTTTCCTTTATCATGAAATTTTGAATGAAACAAAAGCCCCTTAGCGGAAATAGTTTTATCCCTCTCACGTTTTGATAACTTAGCAAAAATAGTTTTATCCCACTAATGTTTTGATAACAAACAAACAAGGAGTTTACATGCACCTGCAATAATTACACATGGGGTTTCTCTCTCACACTAAGAATTGGACTAACAAGATGATACTCGAGTTTAGTGATCATATTCACCCAATCGAGAAACTTTAAAAAATAAAAAATAAAAACACGTTTCATTCCAAAAATGTCTTCTCCCAAATTTGATCACTTAAAGAAGATTACTCCCGAGAACTCCTACGACGTATTAGGTGGACCCAATTCCACTTTGCTCGCCTTACTTCCGAGTCGGATTATCGAGTTCCTCTCATCAGACTCACAAGGTGTACATCCTATTACCCGTCAGGGTAAACCGACAATTTGGCGCGCTTCAGGAGGTGTTACCCCTCCTGAGGTCGGACTTCCTCCAACTAGATCTCACCCAGATGAACTGTGAGAATCGATCCAATTTTTACCGGAAGGTTGAGTGCGCCCAGTGCAACTGTCATCTGCAGGAGATCACATGAGCTGAACATTTGGAAGGAGATATAAAAGAAACAACATGCCTCATTGGAGCATATCAGCCGGTAGGTAGACCTCGAATGCTTACCTCTCTCCCACACATTGCGGTTCGATCTTCTCATCACGACCTCCAGAAGCAAATGGAGCAGCTCCATTGAAGCGATGAGGCAAAAGCAGATGCTTTGAATTTGGCCCCGAAATATAAGAAATTGTATACGACTTTCCGATTGTATTAAAATATCTAGAACGCAATTTCGTCTTCAAAGTAGGAAGCACAAACTTTTCGAATCAATTAATTGGCTTTTTGTTAATCATGATGCGCATTTTCATCGATTGTCGCGAGTTGATCTTTCAATGATCAAATCGCAATCTCTAGCAATCCGACCCTCTGATTTGCACAAATTAGATGTCATGGGAGAACTCGTGCAGAGCATGACCTCAATGTACCTCCTCAATCGAGATTTTAACGAGGTTGACGTCCAATCAAATTTTGGTCTAAATGCCGACCAAAACTTATGTGTCTACATTTCTATTATGGGCTGCGACAATGGGTGGCCCAACTCAAGTTGAACCGCCCTATATTAGAATATATATATATATATATATATATATATATATATATTTGATTGAAAATATGAATGATATTCATTACTTAACGAATTCATTGAAAATACATCAATAGCGTCGGAACATAACATATCAAAGAGTGCAGAGAGGGGTTGGCAACCCAATTTCTAAGTAAATTATTTGACCTTTGGGTTTTGGCTAGCCAATCCGCGATTATATTTGAATCTCTGCTACAATGGGCTATGGCAAGGCCCGAAAATTTGCTCTTCAGCTCTTTGGCCCAGTCCACCAAGGGTTGTACTTCCCAGTTCAACCGTTTAGAAGAGTTCACGCTTTAAACAAGTACACGGCAGTCAGACCCTATTTGCAAACTTTCGGTAGATCTAGGCGGGAGAAAAGATGGGTTTCAACCAACGTAGAAGCTTCTGCTTGCTCAGGCGATCTCGCTTCAACCACTTTGGAGAATCTGTACAATAGCCTACCAGACACATCTTAGACGATGCAAGCAATGGCCGCACAATTTCCTCCTCTGTTCGTCGTGGGTCTAGATGGATCTTCAGAAGCACCGACCAACGAGGCATCCACGTTGATCTTCAAGACACCAGAGTTCGGTTTTTACCACTTTCGGGTATGATTTGCGTTTGTTTTTTTCTCCTTTTTTGTTCCCATTCCAAGTCTTGAACCTATCATGATAGGCTGTTGCTCTGTCTTTAGTTTGCTGCGGTTTCGGGGGTATTTTTCTGAACATTGCATTGTTTCGGTCCTTCCATATACACCATACGGTCGTCACAACTAGGTCAAACTGATGTGAGGTTCGTGGGTCCTCTCTCAATTTAGTTAACCAATTGTCAAACCAAGTTAGATCCATTCTTTTGATACAAATTTGCAAGGGATACTCACACCACAGTTGGGATGTTCATGGACAGAGCAACAAGGTATGTTCAACCGTTTCCAGCTCCTAATTGTATAGTGGGCATACTGATGCAAGTACGATCTTTCTTCTATATAGGTTGTCCAGGGTAGGTAGGGCATTATGGCATGCATTCCATAGGAAGATTTTAACTTTGGGAGTTGTTCCTACTTTCCATATGTATTTTCACAATTCTGATTAGGCTTGGTAGGAAGATGATACTTTTGTTGTGAGAGCACTATTTGTTGAACTCCTATTACTGAAATATCCACTTTTAACCGTGTATATCCCTAATTTGTTGTCAACTACACTAATTTATCCTCTATAGTCGGTAACCCAATAGGAATGGTAAGGATTTATGTTACCATTTGTTCATCAAACATAGTCTTAAGTAAGGCTTCATTCCATTTTGCCACTTCAATGTCCATCAAATCAGCCACTTTGAGTGGCTCATTTCTTGTCGCCTACCCACCAAGCAGTCCTTCCTTTAGTCGTTTGTTGTTTCTAATAGAGATTTTATTTCCATTTCCAACCAGCCACATGACTTGAGGAGATATAGCATCTCTTCCCATTATGAGACTTTGCCAACCCCACTAAGGATGAGACCCTCTTCTAGCATTCCAAAAATCCCCTTGTGGGAAATATAATCCCTTCATAACTTGACTCCAAAGAGCTTTCGATTGCTGAGAAATTCTAGCATGGCTTTGTTAAATGCCCCTAGATCTTTGAAGCCAAGGTCCCATTCATCCTTCCAAAGCTTTAAACTTTCCCACTTCTTCTGGTGCAAACTAGTTGTTTTCTTGCTAGTTCTCCACCAAAAATTGGCCATTTTCTTCTCGATAGCTTTACAAATCAAAACTAGAATTTTAAAGATGGACATGGTGTATTGAGAAAGTGCCTGCGCCATAAAGCCTACGCCACAGCCTTCATCAATATTTCCTTCCTGGCTTTAGACAATAAATTATCTTTCCAACTCTCTAGCAATGATCCAAATGAAAATCTCTTTCTTCAATACCCCCAATCCGAAGGAATACCTAGATATTTCTCGATTTTGTCAATTACCGAAACTCTTAACTTAGAAGCCATATTCCTCTTCAAACTTTTTGGGCAATACTAAAATATATCCCGAATTTGTTTAGGTTAATAACCTGACTAGAAGCAAAAAAGTATTGATGTAGGATAGCCATCAAATTTTCACATTCCATTATAGTACTGTTTAGGAAAAAAATAGTCATTCGCGAATAAAAGATGCGAGAGAGTAAGGCAGCTATGACTCAATTTAATTCCTTGAATAGTACCTATTGAAACTGCTTGCTTTATCAAGTAAGAGAGTACATTGGCTACTATGATAAAAAGATAAGGAGAAAGTGAGTCTCCTTAGCAAATTCCTCGAGTGGGTTTAAAGAAAGACATAGGCTCCCCATTAAATTTTATGCTGAACAATATCATGGAAACACATTGCATAGCCTAGTTCACCCACTTTCCACAGAAACCCATCTTGACTAGGCATCCTAGAGAAAATCCCATTCTATTCAATCATAGCCTTTTGCATATCTAACTTTAAAACCGCTTGGAACTTTTTTTTTTCCTCTCTCATGTTCTTAGTCTATGTAAAACCTCCTGCACTATCAAGATATTGTCTTGAATCTATCACATTCCCACAAATGCACTCTGTTCTGCTGCGATTAGATTAGGGAGTAATGGTTTTAGACTATTCATTAGTATCTTAAAGATGATCTTGTAGATAAAGTTGTATAGGCTTATAGGGTGAAATTGGTCTAAGTTCTCTGGATTTTGGGTTTTGAGAATGAGGGTTATTGATGTTCTGTTTAGCTTAGGGTTCAAGTATCCCGTGTCAAAAAACTGATGCACCTCTCTGAAGATATCTTGATTTGATTCCTTCCAATGATGTTGGAAGAATAATTTATTTAAACCGTCAAGCTTGGGAGCCTTGGAAGCTTCTAATTGATTTGTTGCAGCCATGATTTCCTCCAAGGTTACAGGTTGTATTGGTTTTTGATTCATCTCTACATCAACCGAGCATGGAAATTGATCGAATATCAATTGAAAATTTCTATTCCCCTCCGACTTGTATAGATCTTTGAAGTACTCCCCTGTCATTTCCTTAAGATCTCGTCTCTCATCCACTCTCATTCTAAATTTTTTAACATGGTGATTTTGTTTTGAGTTCTTCTTTTGATAGTAGTAGCATGGAAAAATTTAGTGTTACTATCACCCTATATAAGCCAGCTAATTCTTGATCTCATCCCCCAATATAATTCCTCTTGTCGCCATAGACTCTTGATCTCTTGGTTTATATTTCAGACTTTCGCGCAATCATTTGACCCCTTAGATTATTCATCAACACTTGGAGTTCATTTCTTAGCCATGAAATTCTCATGTGCATTAGAAAACTTGTTTTTACTCCATTCAACTAGCTTTTAAGTCACTATATTCAACTTATCTATGATACTAATCCTTTGGAGATTTATTGAAGCCCAAGCTCTCTTCACTATTTGCGCGCATTCCTCATCCTCTGCCTAGAAAGCTTCATATCTAAATATTCTTCTTCAACGATTAGTCCTTGGGAAAAGTGATAAATTAAGTGGGCTGTCATCAAAACCAAGAGTTGGTAAGGCTAGGCATTCTACATTAGGGTATGCTATTCTCCACTCCATCATACATACTACTCTATCCAGCTTTTCCTTAATAAAGGCATCACCTTCTCTATTATTTGTCTAGGTAAACCCACGACCCTTACTTTCCAGATCCATTAAAGAATGACCAAGCGAAGAATCCCTAAATGCTGTCATTCAGTAATGCTTAGCCATCCTTCTACCCTCTTTCTCCTAATGGTACAATACTTCATTAAAATCGCCCAAAAATAGCCAAGGAGGCTAGTTTGTAATGCTGCCTTTATGAATTGTCTCCCATAATAACACTCTTTCTCTAACTCGTTGGGGGCATGCAGAAAGGTGATTCTCATTGGTTGTCTTATTTCTAAAATTTGACAACAGACATTTATAAAGTCCCTGAATACTCCTCAATTGTTATATTTACTTGGTCATCCCAGAAAATGGCCAATCCTCCCGCTATACCCTCTGGATTCACCAAGAAACAATTATGAAATTTGAGCCGCCTTCTGACATGCTACACCATTTGCTCTTGATTTTTTGTTTCCATTAAAAACACTACACTAGGCCTCTTTTATGTCACTAAGACTCTCAATGCTTGAATTGTCAAGGGTGTGCCCAACCCTTGACAATTCCAATTTAGAAACTTCATGGATAATACGGTGGCTTGTTAGGGCTAGCCACCAAAACCCACTGAGTTGACTTCTCCTCTACCTCAATGGGAGTCTCAACAAGCTGTGTTTTGTCTAATATTGATGTTTTTGAGAATTGAGCTCCATAAGGACAAAACATTTTCCCTTTTTTAGCTGAGGAAAGCTTAGTACCTCTAGATTTAGTCCTTGTAATTCCCTTTTTAGCCTATAATTTTTCTAGCACGTTAATTTCAATTTCCTTCAATTGTTCTTTATAACTCACCAACGTTGATTCATCATCTAGGTAGCTGCTTCCTCTCTTTTGTGTTCCTTTGTCGTCTATAATCATTAAGGCTAAAGAAGAGGTAGATAGATTACCTTTCGGTTGTGCTTCATTCTCCTTAGGCTACTGTTCACAAATAGGCAGGATTGTCTTCTTAGAAACCTCAAGTTTAGAGGATGAAGGGGTCTATGGTACCATATCCTCTTCCTCCTCAATTAAATCTTGTTTGCCATAGAAGATTTTCCCATACAGATTGAGTTCCCTCACCTCTACTCTCAATCGTTACCCAAACTTTCCAGGCAAATTTTCCTCAAAGCTTGATTCTTTATATGGTATCTCTTTGCAATAGGTGGCATAGTGCCAAATTCTTCCACGAGAGTAACAATAATGCGAGAGTTTTTCGTATTTGAATTCTATCAAAAACCTAGCCTTTAAAGGGGTAACCAGGTTCAGGTTTACTCTTGCTTTACCTACCTTGTAATTGCTATTTCCTTTGGCTTCTAATTTCACCTCCACAACTTCTCCAATTTTCAATGCTACTTCCTTTACTACTTCGTGAGTAACTCGACCAAACGGGAGACCATAAAAGTGCACTCAAAAAGCACGATGGGTAAACTCATAGCACAATTCTAGAGTAATGGGTCATACTGCTGCAAGACTAAAAGATTGCTTGAAAAAGACCACAACCCTAAGTCTAAATTGCTTGAAAAAGACCACGGCCTGAGTCTAAAACTCTTTGTTTTTCAGCTTCCGAGGTAAATGAAAACAAGAAAAAACCTGGCTTTAATAACAGTCAAAAATATTTTGACACCAAAGAAATCACCCGATTGTTAGGAATTTTTTTTTTTTTTTTGCTCAAAAAGTGTTGGGAGTCAGATGGCAACGTATAACATGGAAAATGCTCGGTTAAATGTGGGAATGAGATCTTTTTCATGTCGGTGTCTCATCTGTCCAAGCCGTTCGTGGATACGAGCAAGGGATGGCAGTATTGCCATCCTACTTCAGCTTTTGTTAACTAATAGAAATGATAGCGAACTTAATATGACCATTAACAGTCTTTTATAATGGATTGCGTTATCACCATGGCTGAAGTAAATTTCGCCACCTTAGTTAAGTGCGTTCAAAGTCTTAAATGTAGAGAAAAAAAATTTGATAGATGATATGTTCCGAAACAACTACTTATCATGATAAATTATGTCGAAAGTTATCAAGAACCTCGTATATGAAAATAAAATACAAAGTAGCATGGTTATGTAGAATTTTTTCAATGCATTGTCTAGTTATAATTAATATATCCAATAAGTTGACAAAAGGGTGGTGTCAAGAAAAATTGAGAATCAAACTAAAGTTCATGGTCGACAAAATTTATTAAGTAAATTTTACGCAGGCTTTACGCATGACTTTTTTTTTTTTTTTTATAGAGGTTACTATATCATTACATTAGATAAATTTAAAAATCAAAACTGGTAGTATGAGTCATAACTGCTATGGAAAATTGATACATTTAAAGGTGAAGAACTGATAATGTCAGGATTCAAAGCTCCTTCAATTTTATTTTATTTTTTCTTTGGTGGAAACCCCTTTAAATATTTTCATGCTGGTATTGTTTTCCTAATCAAGATATGAGAGACTAGAGATGAAGAAAGTAGCTACATGACAGCTCTTTTTTTTCTATTTTGTCTATCTATTCTAACACTCCTCTCTCTTTTCAGGATTGTATTCTGCTACTTTACAAAGTGTTAGGGTGAATCCCATTCCTGAAACCAAAGATCATCACTCCATCCAATTCCTTTACTATTAGGTCACGCCCCCAGTATATGATAGCTCTTGTTCATGAGACTTCACTACGTAGATTTCTTGTTTTCTTTACTAGTCCCCGCGCATAGTGGGGTACGGGATTTTTGAATAGCTATGATTGATTATTTGCTTCATTAGTAGATGGTTTTTCTAGTTTAAGATTGAGGCATGGGAGCAATCGGTACTCTCCATCTCCTACCTTTTTTCAACTGCGATTGTCCCAAAACTACAATTGTCCTAAGATTATGAAATTGTAAATGTATGTTGCAAAAGTAAGTGTTACTCCCCAACAAGTTCGCTAAGTTAGACTTAACAAATAGACCTATTAAATGGGTGAGTTAGGGTCAGGTTGGGGTTGGGTCGAAAGTGATCCAATCCAAATTTTAACTCATTTTAACATATTTTCATACAATACAAATCTTGTAACTTATACCCGGACCAACCCATACTTAATCTGACTCACATCCAACCAGATCCATATTGCTAAATATTTTTATATCTAATTTAATTTAAGAAAACTCATACCCAAACTAATGTGAAAGCACAAAGTGAGTGAGCTCGAAATAGAGTGGGGCAAAAGAGTGAAAAAAGAGTCATATAAGTGGATTGTATTTAAGTAAGTTATAAACCTATTTAACAGTTATATTAATTCTATTTATGATCCATAGACTTAGGTTTGAATATATTTATGACCAATTTATCGAATATAACTAATTCATAAAAATAGGTTTATCACCAATTTTGATAGATCTATTAAAAATATAAGGGAGTAGGGCATGATTGTAGTTTTTTAGAAGGTCAACATCGGAATTTGTAATTAGATTGAACATAAAGTATAAATATCTGTTTTTTTTCTTGAGAGGCTTGATTTTCGTTGAGTTGGACCTAATATTAGATGGGAGGAGGGCATGATAGTAATTCAGAAGGCCAACACCAGAGTTTGAAATTAGATTATATATAAAATATAAATATGTGATTTTATTACGGTAGATTGGATCGTAGAACAAAAGACGAGGTCTGACTATTTGCCATCCAATAAGTCAAGACGTTATTAGCGGATTTCATTGCCCAAAAGCTGAAAAAAAGGGGAACCGGAAGAGTAAAAGAAACGAAAATATTTATGGGAAGGGAAGATAAAAAAAAATAAAATAATAAAGCAGAAGAATTAAAGAACTGAAGAAGAGGAAGAGGCGGAGGATGAAAACTTCATGTAAATGTAAAACACACAGGAATTCCGAGAACCGAAGCCCGGCATCGAGGGACCTTATCTCGTGCAAAATGTTGTTGTGTCACGCGTTCGGCTCCGGAATTCCAGAATCTAAAATTTTATTAACGCATCATTTTTATCTTAAAATAAGAATCCGAGAGATGAGGTCTCCGAGCAAAGGAGACCCATCGCTTTCCGAGGAGGTCCCCCCCCGTGCGCTGTCGCATCAGCCGTTGTCTAGAAAAACCCCCCGTATATCACAGTGACATGATAAGGGGCTTTTGAACCTTCCCTTCGTGAGGCGTTCTCTCTTTCTCTCTCTCTCTCTGTGGAGGAAGGGGAGTTTGCTTCTCATGTTTGATTGGCCTGGCCGCTACATTCACGAATCACGATTCACCTCCACCCCCCACCAACCCCACCAACAAGCTTCTCTCTCTCTCTCTCTTTGTCTTCAAGCGATTGATTGATTTGTGTCGAGGGATGCTGTCCTGTTCCATGTTCTTTTGTGATCCTTTTGCAGTTCGATCCCATTCGAAATGATCGAATCAGAGATCAAGATGTGCCTTTTCTTGTCTTGTCACGCTTGGATCTTTGCTTTTCACCCAACCCCCACAGGCAGAGAAAGGGAGGATCCTCTTGCGAAACGAGCCTCACCCACGCGGTCACCCCTTTCTCGGTCCTGATTCGCGAGGGAAGAAAATCGCTCCCCCCCAACACCACGCGCGGAGAAAGCGCGCTAGAGTCATGGGCTCGCTCGCCGTTGCTAAGCCCATCCCTTTTACCGTCTTGTTCTTCTCCTTGTTCCTCCTCGCCTCGTCGTTGAATGTTGACGACGGCCACGACGATTCCATCGTCTCTCGTTTCCGTAATTCGGCGGCGGTTCCAATCCCCCAGCCTCCGCCTCCGCCTCCGCCTCCGCCAGGGAATTTCTCTCCGTTCAAGCCGAGCGTCGCCGTGGCAGTGGGCGTCCTGACGACCATATTCTCCATCATCTTCCTCCTCCTCCTCTACGCCAAGCACTGCACCCGCCGCGGCGGCGGCGGAGGAGGGTACCCCAGGAGCAACGACGCCGCCGTGGCTTCGTCGTTGGCCGCGGCGGCGAGGAAGAACTCCGGCATCGACAGGTCGGTGATCGAGTCCCTGCCCGTCTTCAGATTCGGGTCCTTACGGGGACAGAAGGACGGGCTCGAGTGCGCCGTCTGCCTGACCCGGTTCGACCCGGCGGAGGTGCTGAGGCTGCTACCCAAGTGCAAGCACGCCTTCCACGTCGAGTGCGTCGACACGTGGCTCGATGCCCACTCCACCTGCCCCCTCTGCCGCTACCGGGTCGACCCGGAGGATGTCCTCCTGGTGGGGGACCCCAACGCCTCTCTCGATTCGCCGGCGACGCGGCGGGACGCTGCGGAGGACGACGAGGAGAAGCACAGCGTCGTCGTGGACGTCGGCGAGGAGGCGGCCGACGGCAACCCGCTGGAAACCCGGCGACTCTCCGGTAGGCACTCTGACGGGGAGAGGGGCGGCAGGCAGAAGAGGCAGAGCGGCGATGCGGCGGCAGCGACGTTGAGGAGGTCCATGGACAGCGCTCGCGGCTCGAGGAAGAAGAGCGAAGCCGTGGCCGTCGGATGCTTCGACCGAGGGCTGAGGAAAGACGCGCTGCTGTTGACCGAAGATGAGAACGGGACCGCGGCGGTGGACCAGAGGACGAGCGCGGAGGAGCGGAGGAGATTAGAGCACCGGATCATCGTCTCGGGCAAGCAAAAACATCAGAGGTGGAGCGACGTGCAGCCGTCGGATCTGCTGTATCTGCGCTCGGAGATGATAATCAGCGACAGCCGTAGATTCCCGGGTGGGGCCCGCGGGTCGTCAGGGAAGCAGGAGGAGGGGGAAGAAGGGGAGGGTGGCAGGAGCGTAATTAATGGGAGAAGCGTGTCGGAAATCACGGGCATGAGCAGGTTCAGTAATAATGGGATTCACATTAACCACGAACGACGAAGACGACAACAGATGGAGACCGACACGGCCACGGGGCTCGTGTCGAGGTGGTTGGCTTGGATTTCTCAATCTCCAGCTGTGCGGTCGGGAGCCTAAGAAAATCTCTTCTTTGGTTTTTAACTCCGCGTTTCACGGCACCATCCAAATTAAAGAGGGACCATTCGGTCTTCGGATTTCGGCTCGGGGTCGAAGGACGAAGATCACGGCTCGGCGGCATGGGAAAATTGGCCCATACATTTTTGTTACAATGAACAGTAAGCAAAATTGCTGATTGGAATGAAACTACCGCGACAGAGCGAGACGGTTTAAAACATATAGATCGTCGCAGCATCTATAAATCTCACGTGGGAATGGTGGGCAATGCGTCAATTTCGACACCTCATCCAGAAAAAAAGAAGAAGAAAAGAACTGATTCAACGTGGAAGATGCTTTCTCCATCGCCTGGCCACAGGACGGATTCGTTCTTCGGCGGCATTTCGTTTTTTCTGTCTTGATTTGTCTTGAACTCTCGCTCTATCTGGAAGGGAAGATAGTATCATCGAGGATCAGAAATTTTGCATGCAGCATACAGATTGGCCTGGCATAGGATGAGTGCCCAACTCAAGGCACTTGGACGGAGAACCTTATCTTTAATTTTTCTAATGAACTTCGTTGACAATTTAATACACCCTCTTTTGCTTACGTGTAACTTATGCATTGAAAATTAGAAAATTTCTGAAATTAGGCATGCTCGAGATGGCGCTCATTAATAAGACTTCAATTTTATTTATTTATTATTATTATTACTAAAATATTCAAATTATGAAAAAAGAAGTATTCCGTTACGAGTATTCCGTTACGAGGCATATTCCTAATCACATTTCTACCCTTTAATAGTTGCTTATGGATCCATCTCGCTCCGTCACTTTGTCTCATTGTAAGGGGGATCGACCAAGTAAAAAATTCCGCAAATTTTAATGTGCAAAATACTTAGCAGGTTTGTCTGAACTTCTTGTATGAGTAGTTGTCCTTCCTCTTACTACTAATTCGCTCATGTTACTAAATAACGTCGACAACTACGTTGCATTGGATAAGATATTATTATATTATGAGAAATAAAATATTTTACATGAATGACATCACATACAAAACCGGATATGTCCACAACAGTAATTACGTGTATTTGCCAATATCCCTCACCGTACAACTCCTAATCAAAATGTGGGGGCAGACACTGCGTTAGAGGCTACTATCTGGCAGACTTGTGTTAGATGGGTCTCCAGTTTAGGCCTAAGTTAGGGCCACGCTCGGGCTCCCCAAATAAAAGAATAAAAAGTTCAGCCCATAAAAGCTAAAGGTAGTTGATTTTAAGGTGGGTCAGTTTTCATACTAAAACCAACACAATAAGGCTACGTTTGGTCGTCTGGATTTCTAATCGGGATAGGATTGGACAGGATAGGATATGAAATCCTGGGATTTTTTTATATCCCGTCCAGTGTTTGGTGAATCGCAGTATTAAAGTCGGATATGTTAACATCATGTACATTTTTTTTTATATAAATGGCATATCATTATAAATGAACCTATATGTTCGTAAGTGAAGATGGTGAAAATATCTCGTAACACTATTCCTTAATTTATTGATTAATTATTATTTATTTTATTTTTCCTCTTTTTTATATTATTTTCATTATTATTTCTTTTTTCCCTTTCATCATTCTTTAATAAAAATTTATCAAATAGTAAACTGTACTAACATATTTAAAATACAAAAATACCTAAAATATATAATAAATATAAATATTTAATTTATAGATTGAATGTTTGTTATAAAATAGAATTAAAATTGAATATATAAATTAAAATAAGATTAATTAAATTTTTATGTTTTTATTTTTATTTTCTTAAATTAGAATTCATATATTATTTATATTGAAATATAATTTCAATTTTGTTAATTTAATAAATTTTTTATTCAAGAAAAATAACTTTCCTATTATGGACATTGAAATCCTATCCACCTTTATCCCACCTCCCCCATGGGATAATTTTATCCTATCTATATCCCCCTTATATCCGACTTTATCCTATCCCGAGTGAGCACCAAACGTAGGATTGGATAAATTTTATCTTATCCCGAATTTTATCCCAACTACCAAACGCAGCCTAAGGGTTGGATACTAGTTTGTGGAATGGCAAACCAACCCACTTGATCATAGAACCATCCACGATATATATATATATTTTCTTTTTTCCTATTCCCTACACGATTGTTAGTGCTGTTACATAATCAAAACTCTTATATTTTTTTTTAGTGCTTTGAAACATTGATCAATGAAAATCTCAATAGAAAGACGCTAAAGGTATGATCAAATATGATCAAGTATCATTAAATTGCTATTAATTAAAGGTATCGGCGAGGTCCCAATAATCAGAAATCGAACTAACAATCATTGGTTCCAAAGTTTAGTAACCAAGAGTCGACTAGAACTAGCTGATTCGATCCAATTTAGTTCGGTTCTAGTGCTCACACTTAATAGAACCAACAAAAAACGACACATTAAAGCATCTCAACATAACATTTACGTGCAAGAAGTCATAATTTACCACTTGATCAATTGCTTAACTATGAACATTTGGTTGCAACTCCATGTCTATTTATTTGATTTAGCCTTTAGTTTTACCATGCCTTAAAATTTACTGATTTGCATTAATTACACTATTTGTGTAAGAATTGTAATTGAATTAAGTTGAGTTACCATTTATGTTAGAGTTGTAATCAAATTGAGCCAAGTCCATAATGTTTAATGCTCGAAGTTGACCTGACTCAAACAAAAGGCCTGCTATCCTGTTTCAACCTTAATCGATCTTGACTTCTAGAACTCAGACATGACTTAGTTAAATTTTAATATGCTTGAGTTCAACTTGACTTAATTCAACTAGCTGATTATTTCTTTGTTCAAACTCAACTATAGCTTTGACTTAAGATCAACTCGAGCTTGAGTTCTAATAGCATGACGAAAGTGATACATAATATGATCTATGTAAAAGTTACACTTATCGATTGGGTTAGGAATTATTCAATTCTAAATAATCTTTAACTCGTGTGCAACTTGATTAGATTTTTGAGCTACTAAAAAGGAATGCAACCGATTTTGAGCATGACTACATGAGGTTGAGTTGCTCACGAGTATCTTAACTGGCTACACTTCTAATTCATGCTAGCTTTACAATCTTTTGTGACTAGAACCATGATTTTAATTTATTTTGCCTCAAATTCCCTTCGGAGCATGTTAGGAAAGGCAATGCACAATAGTTTCTTCATGTTCCACTTTCGTGCCAGCAATTTCTTTTCTTGCTCGGGCGGAGAAATTCTGAAGAAAATAGAATGGGAGATGAAATTGGGATTGTGACTAGTAAAGTGATGTTAGGGGCACCCCTGTAAATTGAAATTGAGGGACAGCCAGCTTCGAGGGACCGCATATTCGGCACGCATTCGGGTCTCTGTGTCGTGGAAAGTGTAGTGTTGGCGGGTATTGGAAATTGGAGGGTGGAACGGAGTTCGATGAGGTTGTCAAGTGTTCAGCTCTTGTTTCTCAATTTCAAAGGCAGAGCAGTGTCCTGTATTCATTGAGAGAAGGACAAGAAGCTGGATACTGACTCGGCTTAGCGGGGAAAAGACACAAATTTGAAAAACAAGATAGCGACTTGAAAGCAGGTTTTTGATTTCGTTGGTTGGTTGAGATATCAAAATCTTAATATCACTACCTTGGAACCCATGCCATTACTAGACTCATCAAATGGATGAATTTTAGTTGAATTATTTTCAATCCAACTCAAATATACTAATTTAACTCATTTTAATTTATTTTTTATACAATGCAAAACTAGTGACTATAAAATAATTCCATATTCAATTCAGATTAGGAAAACTGATAAGAATGTGAAGTGGGTGAGCATGAGATCGAATAAGGGCAAGAGAGAATTAAGAGTAAATCATAGAGGTATAATGAATTTAAATAAGTTGTAAACCCATTTTACATCTATATAATATTCAAATCCATTTATGACTTGTTTATTAAATATAACTAATTTATATAATAATTCTGCCCATCATATATAGTTTTAAAAATGGATTTATGACCCATTTTTGACGGACCTAGCCATCACACTATATATAAAGATATAACTTACATACAATTTTTATTTGACTTCTAAACTTGGGATAAATCGTCCACGACCAATCTAATTCTTTAGCAAGCTCCTTTATAGATGGACTCAAGAGACCTATATCTGTATCATTGACTTCATGAATCAACCTGATTTTTACGAGTGTCTAATATGATCCATTAGATTTTCAGTCTACATATACTCATCATTATATGTACACGGAAGCATCATTGGACTTTTTCGGACCATTTCAGAGTCAAATCCCCTTGAAACTCCCTAAACTTTCACTTGAGGTTTAAAGATCTTTCAATTCCTCAAACGAAGAAAATCCCAACTTTTACAAGAGATCCAAAATACCCATTATTAAGTTTTGCATCCAAGTAATCTGATTAGGCAAATGTAATGACTAACGATGTTGATGTGTACAAAAACATGTCCGCAATAGCCAAATGAGCGCTTTGGGCAAGTTGCTGACATCGAAAACGATGCTGTTTCTGAAGAATTGGGACTCCTTTGCTTCAAAGGACCCGAGAAGAGGGGAAAGACCTATCAACCAAAAATACTTTATTCCTTTTGCCCCAAATCGGATTGGAAATTGCTTTTCAATGCGAGGGGATTCTTAGTGATCGAGCCATTCGTGGAAGTTTAGTTCGCAGAGTTCCTAGTTGGTGTCGCCATAAACCCACAGCTCGCCTCAAAATTCTCAGTTCACGAAATCCTCAATTCAAATCGAGAAAATCATGGATTCACTTCGTGTCTCAAAATTCAGTGGTTGTTTGAATCTAGGAAGCATTTATACGGTGAGCTTTTGAAATAGAGTGCTGAGTAAATATTTCTCTTCATTCACAGCCCAAACATCACTACTGCCTCAGCAATACCTATCTAATTATCAAAATAAGATCACGGAAGTTGATGCAAAAAGAAACAATAACATGCAAAAATAAGGTTCGCTCATTGGATGGAAATGATTTGACATTTTGCAGCGTATAAAACAATCTTTTACTTCGAATAGTTGAGCAAATCTGTGCCGCTTAAAGACGAAGTTAAGCACGTGCATGTAGAATATAGATAGATGATGAACCAGAGCATATCCATCCCTAGACCGATACCAAAGCGCCATACAACAGCTCGACAATAGAAACATTCACATATATGAGAAACCCTCCATATCTTTCAAAGAAAGGAATATGATCCAACGGTAGAACTATATACGTTTTATCGTTGACATAACAAATTTTATGCCCATTTTCGAAAAATTATAAAATCACCTAGAGTTGACCAGAGTTGACTAAGATTTGACTGAAGAGACACAAGGGAAAAACATGTTATCAATATAGAAAATGGTTCTGCTCATTAGAATGATTCTTTTAATACCTATATTGTTGCTAGAAATAGGTTGAGTTTTATACCTTGGTACACATACTTATTGTCGACATCACGAGTTTTACCCCTAATTTCGAATTTTTTTTTTAAATTAACCAAGAGTTTACCAAAAGCTGACTAATATAAGTTTTAGATATAGAAAATAATCCTTCTCATTTCAAGAGCAAAACCTTTGATTATTTTTTCTTTTGAATTGTACCTAGAAATTCCATTCTTATACTTGTTATATGTTTTTGTTGGATTATAATGTCTCAGTTGCTGTTTTCTGTTTTTTTTACTCTGTTTTCTGCTGTTTTCTGTTCTGTTTTTTGCTCTGTTTTACTCTGTTTTTTTTATTAAAAAACAGCCAAGTTCAATTTAGTTATTTATTTAGTGTTTTTGCTATTTTCTAGGAAGTTAATAGCACGTTTGTGTGCAGTTATGTGTTGCATGTACGTGAGCAGTTTTTGCTTTGTTTAAGTTGTTCTGTACTTGACAGTTTCCTTTAGAACAAACGTATGCAAGTTTGTGTTATGTTTCTCTGCGCTTCTCTTCCTCATCTGAAAAATATAGCTTCTGATTTTCTATTTTCTTGTTAACTGTTTTGATCAGTAACAACAGTGGTATCAGAGCGTTTGTGGGATCTTAAAGGACTGTGAAGTGAGGGTAATTGAGTGAAGATTGCTTCCGATTTGCAAATAAAAAGCTGATGGAGGCAAGATTGAGTGGATTCTCTGCAATGGCAACTCTAGTCTTTTCTGGGGAAAATTATCAGGCTTGGGCTGTCAAGATGACGGCATTCTTGGAGGGTCATGATTTATGGGAGGCTGTGGAGGATGATTATGAGGTTGCTCCACTTCCAGACAGTCTAACCTTGAATAAGATAAAGTACCATAAAGAGAGAATCACAAGGAAGGCCAAGGCAAAGTCATGCCTGTACGCTGCTGTTTCACCCACTATCTTCACAAGGATCATGAGATGTGATTCTGCAAAGGCAATATGGGATTTCTTGAAGGATGAATACAAGGGAGATGAGAAGATAAGAGGCATGAAGGTGCTGAATCTCTTGAGGGAGTTTGAGAGACAGCAGATGAAGGATTCAGAGTCAGTGAAGGAGTACTCTGATAGGTTGGTTGGGATAGCTGAAAAAATCAGAGTTTTAGGGACTAACTTGAAGGATGAAAGGCTTGTTCAGAAGATTCTAGTGTCTTTTCCAGAGAAGTTCGAAGCCACCATAGCGTCTCTGGAAAATACAAGAGACTTACCTGATATAAAGCTTGCAGAATTGTTAAATGCTCTGCAGGCGCAGGAGCACAGAAGACTGATGAGAAGAGAAGAGTTTGTAGAGGGTGCGCTGCAAGCTAGAGTGAAGTCAAATGATGGAGGCAAAGGGAAGAAATGGATTTAGTCTAGAGAAAATGCCGGTGACTCCAAGTTTGTAGCAAAAGAAGGAAATTCTGGTGGGTCTAGCAAATGGAAGATGAACAAAAAGCCCTGTCAATACTGTGGTGGAACTAATCATCAGTTTTTTAGATGTGGAGAAAGCCTGATGCTAGATGCAGAAGATGTCACAAGTTGCCACATGGCAGCCATCTGTAAAGAAAAAAAATTACCATCAAGCAGGAAAAGCCCAGGTAGCAGTGAATGAAATTGAGGAAGAGCACTTGTTTGTAGCTTCATTTTCTGAATCTTCTGTTGGGAATGATGCATGGCTGGTGGATAGTGGCTGTACCAATCATATGATTGGCAATTCGAAGCTGTTTAGGATTCTAAACAGGTCAGTCAGGTCCAGAGTCAGAATTGGGAATGGACAGTATATCGAAGTGCAAGGGAAGGGTACAGTGGCTATTGAAGGAAGTCAGGAGGTGAAGCTGATCAGTGATGTTCTCTTTGTGCCAAATATTGACCATAATCTGTTAAGTGTTGGTCAATTAGTTGAGAAGGGCTATAAAATGAAGTTCGAAGGGAAGGAATGTCTTATTAATAATGCAGATAGCAAAGAAGTGCTAAGAATTCCAATGGAGGACAAGAGTTTCATGTTCAAGCCACAAGAGATGCAACAAATGGCTTTAAAGCGCAAAAAAGAAAATGCAGAGATATGGCATAAAAGACTTGAGCATGTTCACAGGAAGAGCATGTCGTTTATGCAGAGAAATAGCTTGGCAGATGACTTGCCAAGTTTGGAAGAGGAATTTCCACAGTGCAAAACTTGTCTTCTTGGCAAGCAAGCCAGATTTCCTTTCAAAGAGGGAGGCTGGAGAGCATGTGAGAAGCTGCAATTAGTCCACACAGATTTATGTGGACCTATGTCTGAGTCTTCTCTCAATGGTAGCAGGTATTTCATTACCTTCACTGATGATATGACTAGGATGAGTTGGATTTATTTTTTGCAAGCCAAGTCTGAAGTTACTGATGTGTTTGTGAAGTTTAAAGCCTTAGTTGAGAATCAGAGTGGGAAGAAAATTAAAATGCTCAGATCTGATAATGGTTCTGAGTATACTGCTCACAAGTTTAAGTTGAATTGTGAGCAAGCAGGAATTATGCAGCAGTTCACTGCTCCCTATTCACCTCAACAGAATGGGGTCAGTGAGAGGAAAAATAGAAGTATTATGGAGATGGCCAGATGTATCATGCAGGAGAAGATGTTGCCTAAGAAGTTCTGGGCTGAAGCAGCTAATATTGCAGTGTTCCTGCTGAACAGATTACCCACAAAGGCCTTAGAGAGGTCAACACCTTTTGAAGTCTGGTATGGTGTTAAACCTTCTATGAAAAATTTGAAGGTTTTTGGGTGTTTGTGTTACACTCATGTTCCTGAGGTCAAGAGGGACAAGCTGGATAAGACGGCAAAGCTTGGAATCTTCATTGGGTACAGTCTCCAATCAAAGGCTTACAGAATTTTTCACCCTATGACAGGGAAGGTGGTTGTAAGCAGAGATGTTGTTTTTCTAGAGGAAGATGAGTGGAATTGGATGGAAGGAAAGAGTGCAGAACAGCAAAAATTCAAAAAACAACTTGCAACAGATGTAGAGGTTGATGAAGTTATAGATGGATTGGAAGACAGTGTGGATGATTTACTGGTGAGAGGCACAAGGTCACTTGCTGAAATCTATGAAAGAAGCAATGTGGCAATGCTCGAACCATCTAACTTTGTGGAAGCTAAGGAGGATCAAAGGTGGATTGCAGCAATGCAGGAGGAGATTGCAATGATCCAGAAAAACCACACATGGGAGCTTGTTGACAGACCATCTGTAAGAATGTAATTGGGGTTAAGTGGGTGTTTAGAACAAAACTTAATCCTGATGGTTCTGTTAGTAAACACAAAGCTAGACTGGTGGTGAAAGGCTATTCACAAATATGGGGAGTAGACTATTCTAAAACATTTGCTCCTGTTGCACGACTTGATACAATAAGGCTACTGTTAGCTATTGCAGCAGAGAAGGGGTGGCCTATATTTCAGTTAGATGTCAAGTCTGCATTTCTGAATGGAGAGCTTGATGAGGAAATTTTTGTTGAACAACCTAAAGGCTTTAGTATCAAAGGGCAAGAAGAGAGTGTATACTGGTTGAAGAAAGCTCTATATGGACTGAAGCAGGCTCCAAGAGCTTGGTATGGGAAGATAGATCGATATTTGCAAGATTTTGGCTTTGTGAAAAGCTTAAGTAAGTTCACTCTTTATGTCAAGAAGGTGAATCACAGTGTTGTAAGTCTGTCACTTTATGTAGATGATCTATTAGTGACAGAGAATGATATGGAATTGATAGAGAAGGTGAAGCAAGATTTATTTGCAGTTTTTGAGATGTCAGACTTGGGAAAAATGGCTTATTTTTTGGGTTTGGAAGTCAAACAGGCTTCATATGAGATCTTCATCTGTCAGAAAAAATACATGAAGGAAATTCTAAAGAAGTTTCAGATGGAAGATTGTCGAAGTGTAAGCACTCCTATGGTTGCTAAAGAGAAGCTGCAGAAGAATGATGGAATAGATGCGGTAGATGCTTCTATGTATAGAAGTCTGATTTGGTGTCTCATGTATCTTACAACAACCAGACCAGATATTCTATTTGCTGTGAGTGTTTTATCCAGGTTTATGAGTAGTCCTAGTCAATTACATTTGATTGCAGCTAAAAGGGTATTAAGATATCTCAAAGGAACATTATTCTTTAGTGTGAAGTTTAAGAAATGTCAAAAGTTTAATTTGCAAGGTTTTTCTGATAGTGACTGGGCTGGTTCAGTAAATGACATGAAGAGTATGTCTGGATATTGTTTCAGTTTTGGTTCTGCTTGTTTCTCCTGGTGTTCCAAAAAGCAAGAGATTGTAACTTAGTCCATAGCAGAGGCTGAGTTTATAGCAGCTACTGCAGCTGCAAATCAAGCTTTATGGCTAAAGAAGATAATGAAGGATTTGCGGTTGAATTCCAGTGATTGCATTGAAGTTAATGTGGATAATCAGGCTGCGTTAGCAATATTTTAGAATCCAGTTTTTCATGGCAAAACCAAGTATTTTAAAGTTAATTTTTTCTTTCTGCGTGAGGTGCAACAAAGTGGCGAAGTTAAATTGGTCTATTGCAGATCTGAAGATCAGCTTGCAGATATGTTCACAAAACCACTTCAAGCTGGAAGATTTGAAGTATTAAGAAAGAAAATTAGAGTATGCAGCAGCAACTGATCCAAGGAGGAGTTTGTTGGATTATAATGTCTCAGTTGCTGTTTTCTGTTTTTTTTACTCTGTTTTCTGCTGTTTTCTGTTTTGTTTTCTGCTCTGTTATACTTTGTTTTTTTTTAATTAAAAAACAGCCAAGTTCAATTTAGTTATTTATTTAGTGTTTTTGCTATTTTCTAGGAAGTTAATAGCACATTTGTGTGCAGTTATGTGTTGCACGTACGTGAGCAGTTTTTGCTTTGTTTAAGTTGTTCTGTACTTGACAGTTTCCTTTAGAGCAGACGTATGCAAGTTTGTGTTATGTTTCTCTGCGCTTCTCTTCCTCATCTGAAAAATATAGCTTCTAGTTTTCTATTTTCTTGTTTACTGTTTTGATCAGTAACAACAGTTTTATCGTCGACATAACAAATTTTACACCCATTTTCGAAAAATTATGAAATCACCTGGAGTTTACCAGAAGTTGACTAAGATTTGACTGAAGAGGTACAAGGCAAAAACATGTTGTCAATATAGAATTTGGTTCTACTCATTTAAATGATTCTTTTAATACCTATATTGTTGCTAGAAATAGGTTGAGTTCTATACCTTGTTACACGTACTTATTGTTGACATCACGAGTTTTACCCCTAATTTTGAAGAGTTGTTAAATTAACCAAGAGTTGACCAAAGCTGACTAATATTTGACTAAAGAGATACAAGACGCATTATAAGTTTTAGGGTTAATACCCTGAAAAACTCCAAACTGGTACACTTGTGACAAATTTACCCCAAACTATTTTTTTGACCATGAAAAACCCTAAAGTGGTAAACTTGTGACAAATTTACCCCGACTGACTATAAAAAACCCTAAATTGGTACATTTATGACAAATTTACCCCAAACTAATTTATTCGACTACAAAAAACCTTAAATTGGTAAATTTGTAACAAATATACCCTATGCTAAATTGGATTAATACCACAAAAAAATCATAAAAATTGTAAACTGTGACAAACGGAGTGTAAAATCATAAATTGGTATACCGGTTAACTGTCACGTGTTATTTAACTTAATAATTTGAGAATAAAATTTAACAAAAATTAATATAGGGTAAATTTGTCACAAGTGTACAAGTTTGAGGTAAATTTGTCAAATGTATACCAGTTTGGGATTTTTTGTGGTCAAAAAAATAGTTTGGGGTAAATTTATCACAAGTGTACCAGTTTGGGGTTTTTTAGGGTATTAACCCTAAGTTTTAAGTATAAAAAACAGTTCTTCTCATTCGAGGAGCAGAACCTTTGATTCTTTTTCTTTTGAATTATACCTATAAATTCAATTCTTATACTTGTTATACGTTTTAAAGTTGACATAACAAATTTTACGCCCATTTTTGAAAAATTATGAAATCACCTAGAGTTGACCAGAAGTTGACTAAGATTTGACTGAATAGATACAAGGCAAAAACATGTTATCAATAGAGAAAATGGTTCTGCTCATCAAAATGATTCTTTTAATGCCTATATTGTTGCTAGAAATAGGTTGAGTTTTATACCTTGTAACACGTACTTATTGTTGACATCACAAGTTCCAACCCTAATTTCGATTTTTTTTTAAAATTAACCAAGAGTTGACCAAAAGCTGACAAATATTTGACTAAAGAGATACAAGACGCATTATAAGTTTTAAATATAAAAAGTAGTTCTTATCATTCGAGGAGCAAAACCTTTAATTCTTTTTCTTTTGAATTATGCCTAGAAATTCCATTCTTTCAAATGAATCTCCACCTAAATCTGACGGTGGATTTTTGATCTTTCAAGACTGGTTGCTCATTTTTTTTTTTTGTAGAATCAGTTAGTTCATGATTTCTTGATTTCGATTGCACATCATAAAACTAGAGATCGCAACATAATTAAATGGATCAGAAGCCGAATAAGGAAGATTTCATTGGTAAAACTTCAGTTGAACTTTCCTATACTCGATGTAGGTCCCGGTACCTGAAATTGTATTTAGGGCTCTCCAAATTGAACGAAACTTTCTAGACCTCTTAGATATGGTGAGAAATAAATTTTAGGAGTGTCAAGTCACCAACCCCATGCCCAATTTTTATTCCCAAGCCTTTAACTCTGATTTAGACCAAAACTTTTGGGGTTTGTGATCTTGCAACTTGTCCCATGAAAATTTTGAGCTCCTTGGAAACCTTTCACAACAAGTTTGCTGACGACATAAAGTTCACGCGAATCAGACACTAGATTTGCAAGATAGAAGGATTATAAGTTTTTGCTCATCGGCCTTAGGAGAATCCTCCTCAACTTGAGAAGCATGCCTCTAAAGGCGAGGCTCAGTACACCTTAATCTAATCCAGGCTAATAATACCAACCTAGGGAGGGTGAATAAGTCAAATGAGAAACTATCAAGATCTTTTGTAGAATACAACAAGCTAAAGTTCACTAGTAGCAGAAATAGTTCAACATAATCAGGAGTGCTACCGATGAACATATACATTATTAATAGTAGTGTTGATAATCATATTATGAAATAAGGAGTGTTGACAATAAAGATATTGAAAATACGACATTGAAATTTATAGTAGTTTAGCTTTATTCCCAACCTACGTCCACTCTCAAGACTAACAGCCACAATCAGACTATAATCCACTAGTAATCATTATTGCATGTTACAATCGGTAAGTGTTGTTCCTTTCACTCAATAGATTACATTACCAAGATATAAGGATTGCTCTTATATTTGTACACTTGACTACTTGCTATCACAACTTAGTCACACCTCAAAAAGACATAATTAACATCATAACTACTAACAAAAGCAAAGTAAAGAAGAAGACTAGAGAGCTCTAGACTTGGTTTGTTCGTTTCACTCCCCAACCTTGCAACTTCTCTTGGATTGCATATATATAGCCATCCACCTCTTAGATGACTATTTGCAACATTTCCATGAAGTAGCCATTATATCTCTATGTCAATTTAAATAAACATAAGTACATTAAAATTTATAAATATTCCCAACTTACAATGAATCTTTTAGATTACCTTTTCACTAAAAGTTACATAAATAACGTGATATATCTATATCCATATATAATTCATGGTTATATATTATAAGAATAAATTGCATATTATCACTTCTTAGTCTCAAATATGCACAACAGATCATTCAAGTGATGGCCAGTCAGTTAAAAGCACTAAGCACAATAGTATATAACTTACATGAATGAAATTATTTACAAAACATAAAAATCATGAAATTCACATCATCATGATTAGGTTACATCATAGCCCTAACAAAAGAAAATTGGAATAGTAAAAGAAGAAATATAAATATAAATCAAATATAGCATCTTGAATCAAAGAACAAGAATTATGTCACCATTTTTGTCTTTTCTTCAAAATACTTGAAAAAAAAAAAACTCTCAGAACAATGAAAAACAATCTAAAAACTCAAAAACCTGGCTATCTATATTATTCTATTAATAGGATATATTCAAGAATCCTAACACAATGTTGCTTATTTTTTCCCATAAAATATAAATTGCAAAATCCTTGATTTGGTATCCATCTTCTAACACCTTTTGATTTGAATTCCTGAATCACAGAATTTTCCTTTCCCTCTTTTTGCCATTTTTTCCTTATTTTCTCCATATCTCATTATTATGCATAAACAATGAAGGTTTGGGTAAAAAGAAGGAAAGCCAAATATTTTCTAACGAATATTGCATTATAAAGTGCCATATTTGTTGCCTAAAATAAGTAAAATAACTCTATTATTATGGAGTTATCAATCAACATTCTAATTAGTTAAGCACATAGCCAACACCTTCCAAGACTCGATATTTGCCTTGTCCCTTGCCCATGTTAATCAAAAGCACACATTACTAGTAGTCTACTAATGCTATTCATTGACAAACTCATGGAAATGACTTCCAATCAATTTTCCAACAATCCTCTCGGCTTCTAAAAGCTTCCAAGAATGATCAGCATCCAAAGACCTTCAAGGACACCTGCATAACTATTGATTCCTCATCTTCACTGAACTCACTAGATCATTAACATTTTCACTGTATTCCACATCATCTAAAAAGAACTACTCTAACTAATATTCTATTGTTTGATATTGATCTGCTCTCTTCTTTCTTCTAGTCCTTCCAAGCATATTGAAGATTGTGACCCTACTAAGCCGTTCACCTTCATAAGTGCGGCCCTTCTAAGCTTCAATCAACATCATAGTTCTAGGTTTGTTTACTATAAAATTTTTGATTTTGACCTTTATTTTGGTCTCAACTAGAAGGCTAAGCTGGATAGGCCAATCTTCTTGAAGAACAAGAGTCAAATGCATTAAATGAGGATAATGAGTGTGGAGGCTTATCTATCCCAAATAATTAATGCAATGAGATGACTTATAGCCTAAGGGAATGATGATAAGTGATCTTGCAAGCCAAGTAGCGCACCACCTCTCCCCCATAGACTTGCCACTTTGAGTTTCATAGGTTTTGACTTCCTAGTTGTTCAAAATTGCTAGACCCTTCCTGCTTTCCAATTTTATAGAGCTCTTTGTGCTCCGAATTTGGAAAAATTCTCTCATGAAAGTTGTTCAAAACATTTAAATATATAACATATTTAAATTTCATATTTTTCTAAGGTGAAATAGTTGAGATGAAGACCCAATCAATTACCGTATAGAACCTGCCTAGTATAATGAAAACGGTAACCAAGTTACTTTCTTGAATTTTTATAAAATCTTCCCTTTCAAACTAAGACATGCTCCCTTCACAAAAGTTTTAAACGACATCCATATCCACAACATATTGAAATTTCAATGAGTTTTGTGAAGATTTGGATTTTGAAATGAGTCTCTCTCTCTCTCTCTCTCTCTCTCTCTCTCTCTCTGACCGTTGAATCTGCTTGATGGATGAATTTTTGCATTATATTCAATGATTTGTTGCTCTTCCCACATAATGAATTTGGTTTGGATTCTTTCATGAAAAATGTTTTCTAAGGTCTTCTCTACAACATATTGAAATTTTATAACTTTTTGAGCTTGTTTAATAATGTAATGGTACTGATTTCGAAAGTTACTCAAAACCTTTTTCACCTTAAAATGAGAGAACCACACGCCCAACTTGGAGGGGAAGGGGGATACATGCCTAACTTGAGGAGGCAGCCAATCTAGAGTCTTCTTGGCTTGAAGATAAGAATGTATTAAATGTTTTTGGAATTAGATGATTAATGAACTTAATGAGTCACACCCCCATGTGGTTAACTTGGAGAACAAGTTGTCCAAAGTCCAAGTTTTTTAATGAACAAATCCTAGGTAAATCTTAGGGTATGATAGCCCTAAATTATAGCATTGGTGAATAAGTTAAAAAGTAGCTAATTAGAAGAGGACATGATGTATCAAAAGGCTTATGTGTCTCCTTAGGCATTATAGGCAATAACGAACCTAAAATGAGTCTTGGAGAACAAGTCAATATGTGAACCAATCACAAGTGAACACCAAGGGACTTAGGCGCCAACTCAAGAGGATAGCTAGACTAACTTGTCTCTTAGGCGCAATCATAAGCTTGCAATAAAAATTTAAGAGGAGGAGGCCTATAAATAGAATGAGCCATCCTCACATTTTAAGGCTTGGCCTTTCTCTTCTTTCCTCTCCCTTCCTCTTCTCTCTTTCACGCCCTCCTCCTCCAAGCTTTCCTAGATGCCGATCGACCACCAAAGAAGCATCTTAGAGCTAGGTTCAAACAGTAGTAAGTAGATCTTTCTAACTCTTCAATAGGACAATGTGCTACACATATTGATTTTATGATAATTTCATCGTTTGCTTGTGTTGGCTTTATATTGTTATGCTTGTTGTGTTCTATTTCTTTGTTGTTACATCAAGTAAGTTCATGGTTTCATATGGATGTCAAGTACATCTGGATGTCGAGGAAATGTCTCATGTGACTTTGGACATGCACTGAGGTTGGTGCATGGCCCACACTTGATTTCAGGCCAAGGGGGGAACCATGCCTATTTGTTACAGGAAGAGTCGATTAATTTCGACTAATATAATACTGAAAAGAAAAATGAAAGTCCATGTGTGATATTTGCATAGGTTGGGGTTTGTTTTGATATGTATTGTTAAGTCCTTGCATCAATTTGAGCATATGTTTGAATTGGGTCACTTAGTGCTTGAATGAGTTTCATGAAATGCATGCATCCCTTTTTGTGACCGAAATGATCATAAGCCATGAATCTTTGGAAAGCTTGTTCTTATGCACTTGTAACATCCTCAACTTCGAGCCCTTTATAGGGTTAAAGAGAAGTTTGAACTCGGTTTCACCAGTTAAGCTGGGTTGCGTTCGGCTTTATCCGATCATGGCTTACGCATGAATCTCGGGCCCAATAAGGTAATCGATCATGGTTAGATTCGATTGACTCTCGCCCAATGAGTCAATGAATGATGTATTTAATATAACTTGATAGCCTATTAATGCATGATGACTAAATAGGACACTATTAATGCACGATGACTAAATAGGGTAATCTAACTTGATATTTCCATGGTGTATTTAATATTCTTGGAAGGTAGCCTATTAATGCATGATGACTAAATAGGACACTTGGCACAATTAGTCTTACTCTTGAAAGATAATCATAAAATTTTGGATGGTTACATATTAAGAGAGGGTGAGTCATAAGCTCATTTATGGTAGGGAGTGATTCCTAGCCTAGAATAATGATGACAAGAGATCTTGAAAGCCAAGTAGGATGCAACCCCTCCTCCTTAGACTTGCCACTTAAGGTTTCGTAGATTTTGACTCTCTAGTTTTTCGAAATTCCTAGATGTTCTCCATTTTCTAATTTTACAGAGCTTTTTTGTGGTTCTAATTTGGAAAAATTTTCTTCATGAAAGTTCAAAAAATATTGGCCTACAACATAATTAAATTTCATATTTTTCTAAAGTGAAATGGTTGGGACGAAGACCCAATCATTTATCGTCTAGAACTTGCCCGATGTAGTAAAAACAGTAACCAGATTACCTTCTCGATTTCTTATAAAAATTTTCCTTTTTAATTTGAACATGCCTTCTTCATAAAAGTTTTAAAGGAAATCAATTTCTATAATCTACAAAAATTTTAAATAGTTTTGTAAATATTTGAATTTCGAAATGAGTCTCTCTTCAACCATTGAATCTGCTCAACAGATGAATTTTTTGAGTTGTGTAAAGTGATTTGCTGCTCTTTCCAAAGTAAGATTTGGACTTGGCTTTCCTCATGAAAATGTCATTTAATGTCTTATCTATAACATATTAAAATTTCATAATTTTTTGAGCCCGTTTGATAGGGTAATGACACTAATTTCGGAAATTAATTGAAACTGTTTTCACCCTAGGATAAGAGTCACATGTCCAACTTAGAGGGCAAGGGAGCTGCACGCCCAATTTGAGGAGCAAGCCAATCTAGAGTCTTCTTGATTTAGGAGGAGGATGCATGAAATATCTTTGGACTCTAGTCCTTCAATGTCAAGATGAGGTGTCCCTTAAAAGAATAGACCATAATGTCTCATAACCTAAAAACTTGGAGAACAAGTTTGTAGCATGAACATATCTAACCAAACATGAAATGAGAGAGGCTTAGTCATTTGCTTTGGTGTCCCCCCATAATAATTTCATGTAATTATTCTATGATGACTTAACTTCCTAGATGGACCAATGGAAAGATGAGCAAGTGTTGCCCCTAGGAGCTAGACTTGCCACCCATCTCTTTAGCTTGCCACCTTCTCAACCTAGATTGTCCACCTACATGATGATGATTGGTCCATTTGAAAAGATCATCATGAAGGGTTTGCCCATAAATAAAGGCATTTCCTCTCCTCATTTCCACACCACTTCCTGTTCCTTCTTCACTCTCTCTACCTCACACTCACTGCTGCCCTCTCCCTCTTTCTCGTGGCCGCGCCCCTCTTGCCTGTTTGCTCGCTTGGACGTTGCTTGGTCACCTAGGTTGTTTCTTGAAGTGTTGTAAGTAGAACTTACTAATATCTGGTTAGGGTGTTGTGTTACGCTAATCCAAGCATGTAGTGAGTCCTTGATTGAAATGTTGTGGCTATGTTCTTGTTTGAGATTTGGTTGTGTTTGCTTGGATCAGTTTAGACCTTATTCCTTGATTGAGTTTGATTTTTGTTTGATGAGCTTTGGCTCGTGCTTTGGTTTAAGTTACTTTGGAAGAAGCTCAATTCACGTATTTTTTTTTTATATGCTTTGGTTTTTGCTTTAATACAAATCTATTTGAAAAGTATTTTTGTAAAAGTTTTGTATTTCCTTACAAAACTATTTCCAACCGTTTTCACAAATGTATGTTCTAGTTTGCACCCTGAGCAAAAGGGGTTTCATCGGCCTTGAATGTACATGAGATCACATCGGATTAGTCCTTTCATGGTCCCGGTGCGATATCAAGGTATATCATTCTCGAGCCAAGTTAGGTATTAAATTGGTGTTGAAACGTGTTGGATCAAGCCGCGATCCTTAATTCGTGCCCGGCATGTTCAACATCTCAATTCCGATAAGTCATTTTACACACTTATGCATGGCACTCTTTCAAACCCTTGAACTAAAAGCGAAGTTAAGAACCGAATTGTGATGCTTGATGCACGGACACACGATGGATTAATTTATATCGTCGACCGATGAATTCGGCGACAATGCCCCCTCGCCAACGGGATGTCTCGTCTAAAGGACGGGATGTTGTGATAATTCTAACCGTCACCCTTCGATTAGGGGACGTTGCCCGATTAAGTTTGGATGCTTGGTGGATTTCAGAAGAGTCGATGGATTTTCAATTGTTAATAAATGAATCTCGTGTGCATGAGTTCCTCACATTATGAAATGACTTTTGGTTATGCTTGCATATGAGTGAGGCATGAGTTCCTCGTATTATGGAATGAATTTTATTTATGCTAGTATAATATTGAGTGAGGCGTGAATTCCTCATCTTGTGGGTGAATATCGAGTTATGCTTGCATATTGTTGACTGAGGATTTCTTATGTTTCATCTTAGACGAAGCTTTTATTTTGTTATTGATTTGCCATTGACTAATGTCTTAAATGAGTTATATGCTTATGGATAGGTGAGACATCCTCCTACTAAGAAATTAGTAGGTTTTCCTTATGGAGTCCACGACTCACCCTATTGTTTTTCATTATAGGCATTGAGGTCTCTCACTAGTGCTGGAGTTGCAGTCTTACTAGAGGAGATAAGGTTTACCTAATCTTTGAAGCGTAGAAAATGTAGTAATTGTAAATATAAAGGGCCGTGACAATGGGGCCTATAAATGTAACTGATATAATTATATATTTGCAAGTGGTTATTTTTTAGGCTACTTATTATTGTCTGGGTATTGTTTGTAACGCTTTCGCATGTGCTTAATGAAAAGATAAAAAGAATGGGATGGCGATGTACTTAGGACGTCGCAAAAATAACCCCTGTCGCTTGTGACCTTGGAGATGGAGCTGGGGTCATGACAGCACTAATTCCTTGTCTTTGATTCTTGAAAGCACATAAACGGTTGAGAGCCTTTCATATTTATAAGCAAGGCAAGGGCACAAACCTTGCTATTGATTTGCCATCGATAAGTGGGTGGTGATCCTATATCCGATGATCGACGGAGAGATGTCCTCCTATAAGAGAATTAGGGATTTCTACTCATTGAGTCATCAACTCACTCTTATTGCTCTCATAATTTCAGGTGTGTGGTGGGTGAACCAATCCCGCTGCCCGTCCGTCCTACCCTCCCTATTGATATGACTACCACTATGAGACTTAGAAGAGGACATCACTTATCAGAAAAGGAGCTAAGCTATTTTTGGGAGAATGAACCTAGCATGTGGGCTATTTTTGGGAGCAACTCAATAGAGGAGCTAGGCTACCCCAGCCTTTTGATTGACTAAATATAGAAACAAAAATAAGTAGTCCAAGATTAGAATGGGCATGTAATCAAAACAACTTTTGATATGTGAATATGTATATGTTGCTTTTATTTGCTTGGCTGGCATATGTCTTACCTGGCTTCCATGTTTGTTTGTACGGGGATTGTTTCTGATTGCTTTCACATGTGTTTAACTAAAGATAAAAGACTTTCGGGATGTTCGACGTTGCTTGGGGGTGTCAATGCTAACTTGCCAGGTCATGCTCTCATACCAAGGATAGAACGGGCGTGTGACATTTACCATCACTAAGGTCCATCCAAATGTTCACCTTATCTTGGTTCTTCCAAGCCATTACAAACATCAACGTTCTTCTTGGCTCATTGTTAGGTGAATTGTAAGTGCACAAGTAATGAGAGAGTATTGTACCCACCACAATTGTTTCTAATTATCCAATTACTTACTGAGTGATCAATCCAAAGATTTAACTAACCAAGTTGGGAAAAAAAACAAGTAAAAAGTGAACTAAACCAATAAAAAAAAAAACTGAATTATAAAAGAGTCAAAACTTAAAGAATTCAAAAGCTAATTAAAATTGCAACATAAACTTAATCTAAAGTAACTTGAAAATTAACAAGGTAAATTTTAAGATTTTAACCAAGATCACAAAGTGTTAGAGCATCCAACTTCACTTAACCACTCATAATCAATTCTCTCAACTTGTCATATAATAGATTAATTTCAAATTGTGTTGGTGAAATTTTCCTAAGTTTGATTGCAAGCCAACCTCGATCTAATAATCCCTATTTAGGTATGTTAACCCACATTAAACCTTAGGTGAATTAAACTACCTAAAAGCATTAACTTCTTGTGGAAATTCCTGGATTTAATCTAAGTAGTCATAACCTAGATCTACTACCACAACCACACAAACAAATCAAGTGTACCTTGACCTAGATTTAATTTATGGTTCAATATCACTAATGCTCATATGCATATAATCTCCACCCGGTGTCATGCGTACATTAAAAATCATTTAAAAGTTGGCCAAACTTCTAAAAGCGTTAAGATCATGATAGAGAATGCCACAATCAAAACAATCATATTGCATGAACAAGTCTTGAAAATCAATCAATCACGGTTAAGATCCATTGTAGCTCTAACAAAAGAAATTTAGAACATAATTAAAGATAAATTAACAACTAAAATTGACAAGAACATAATGCTAAGTTAAAACATATTCACCAATTTTAGTTGCAAATAGATTCGGGCTTGCCTCCTCCTTATTTCCTTGATATGCACCAATTCTGCTAATAAAATATAAACATAACAGCTAACTAAGAAAACTCAAAATTTGGCAACAGCTCCATGGCTCCTCCCCCTCTAAAATATGTAGCACAAGAGGGATTTATATAGCCTCCAAAAATCTACCTTAGGTCAGCCTTCCATTAGGTCTTGGATAGGACTTCTTGGCAAATTACGAGTTTATCTTCTTAAAATTTATAACCTTGATTTTCTTTGAACCTAGCCTCAATTATGGTCAAATCCACTGGTCTTGATTGGCTTTGTTTTCAAGATAAGATATTCTTGAAGATAGTTGGATGTTCTTAAAGATATAGAGATATCCTTAAAGATATTGAAATAATTTTAGAGATATTGGAATATTCTGGAAAATATTGAGGCATGGAATTGATATACAAATCAAACACAGATATATGGAAAAATTACGCATTGGTCCTCGCATCTTTTGCAAATGATGCACGAGATCTCTTATAAATTTGAAAGTCGTGTTTCCAACAAAATTCAATAAAATTACAAGAGTAGCAAATAAATTCACTCAAAATTCATCAAAACTTAGCAAATATCAAGCTTAAATTAGAAATAATACTCTTATCTAAAATAGAGTTATCAATTACCTCCAACTTAAAGGTTTGCTAGTCCTCGAGCAAACAATAGAAGTAGAAAAACCTCATCTCTAATTATGACCATCCGTTCACAATTATTTGGAATCATAACTTAAAGGAAAATAGGAAAACATAAATCCTGTCAAACCCAAAAACAATGCATAAGCTATATCTAACCTTAACCATGCAATCCGTGTGTGTGATCCTTGACTTTTCAAATCATGTATACTCAAATAAATCAAGTTGATATGCAACACCCCAAACTCAAAATCACTAATCAAGTCTTTTTTATTTGCTTTTCAGTTCTCTCTCTACTAATGAAAACCAATGCCTAGTCAAAAATCAATAGGTCTTTAAGGCTTATAGTATGGCTTGACTAAGGATATGATATAAAGGATTTGAGTTCAACACACCCCATAAACATATCAATTCTCAAAGCATTTGAATTAAATAGGATTCAAAACATATCCTCCATCCACTTACACTATCATAGTCATGCAATTCACAAATACTTAACACCTTAAAGTTTCTATTGCTTCTTTTTCCACGCTTTACGACGAAGTTCCTCCCTAAGTCCCTCTCATAGTGCAATGCTAATCCATTGAGTATCCAAAAGGCTCATTCAAGTTAAAAGTCAGTGGTAGGGATTCGTATAAAAAGTACTGAAGTAAACAACTTCCACTTTATAATTTGCACTTACACCTTTTTTTGCCCCTCTTTAATTGCCGATTTTTGTTTTTGTTTTTTTACTTTTCATGACTACTTTAAGCTTCAACAACTTCAAACGCATAAAGGATCTATAATTATTAAAGTAGCTTTAAGAATAAACATGCTTATGGGTATAGGGTAATGCAATACACTTAACTCGGATCAACATTATAAGGTCATCAAAGAAAAATAAACCAATTAAAAACTCAAAAGGTTACTAGGGATTAATTGACAAGATAGGCTTGAAAGGCTCAAACGATCCAAAGAATGCCTATATATCACCTTCTTGATTGAGTATAGTATATTAATTTCAAGAGAACATCAAAAAATTCTAAGAATTAGGTGAGTTCTAGAGAATCACATACTTCCCATCGATCTATTCTAAGCACACATAACTCAAAAAGCAATGATACGTGCTTAAAATATGGATTGCACAATCAAGATTAAGACTAACTCATATATCAATCTCAAGTTAAACAAGATTTATATCCCCCTAAAAATCGCAACAACTCATAACCATGCAAAGGACATCAATCTTGTAAATTAAGATTCAAAAGTCATCATCTCCTATAAAGTTTGCTTCAAAAATATTTCAAAAGTTTCAACTAAGCCTATAAATTTCAAGACTAGCAAATATTTTAGTGCAAAAATTTTCAATCACCTACCCCCAACTTAAAATGAAGCATCGTCCTCAATGCTTAAGAATAAACTATTAAACATGAGCAATGGGGCAACCAAATTAGAGTAGAGTAAGGTTTGAAATACTCCCTTGGATATGTGAAGATGCCAGTTGTCCATGTTGAATTAGGCCCAGTAAGGTGATGATTGGCTCAGTTTTATGCTTAAAGGCCGCTTGAAGAAAATTTCTTGGCTACAAGGTTGTACAGTTGTGTGTTCCTAACCCCCCCCCCCCTTTTTTTTATCTCTTTGGCACACAACAAGGCGACGAAATATGCATTATTCTTGTGCACATTGTTATCCCTACAAAACTGAATTTTGTTGCCACAAAAATTCTTTTTTAAAATTTTCAAAATTTTTATCTTTTTATAAAAAAAAAAATTTAAAGACAACTCACAAACCGAACAAACATAAGAAATAGAAGATTAGAAACTTGGGTTGCCTCCTAAGAAGCACTTGCTTTTTAGTTCGCAGCTAAACTCTTCCTATGCTTTTAAGTAGGTGGAACTAAGGTGATAAAAGATGTTTGGGCATCAAAACCTCCTCCAAAGTAGTGCTAGAGCCTATGATCGTTCACCTTAAAAGTCTCCTCCTTCTCATTGGTTATCTTAATGGCTTTCGAAAGGAATACTTTGGTGATTATGTAAGGACTGGTCCATCTAGATTTCAACTTACCCAAAAATAAATGAAGACGGGAGTTATATCATAAAACTTTTTCACCTACATGAAACTCTCTCCTTAAGATGTGACAATCATGCCATCTCTTCATTTTCTCCCTGCAAATTGTTGCACTTTCATATGCATCATTTAGCATCTCTTCCAATTGAAGCAATCTTTTCTCATCTACTGCCTGCATATTAAAGTTAAGTTTCTACAAAGCCCAATACACTTTATGTTCCAACTCAACAGGTAGATGACATGCTTTACCACACAAAAGCTGAAAAGGTGACATACCAATAGAAGTTTTGAAAGCAGTTCTATAAGCCCACAGAGCATAATCAAGTTTTCTTGCCCCATCTTGCTTATTAGTGTTCACATTCTTTTTCAAAATTCTCTTTATCTTCCTATTAGATATCTCAGTTTGACCACTAGTTTATGGATAATAAGAAGTAATTACATTATGAGTGATTCCATGTTTATGCAAAAGTGGCTCAATATGTTGATTCATGAAGAGTGTGCCTTGGTCACTTATAATGGCCTTATTAGGTGTACTAAACCAAGTAAAGATATGTTTTTTCAAAAAAATTAAAAATAACTCTAGCATCATTAGACTGCAAAGCCACGGCCTCTACCCATTTAAATACATACTCTCAAGCAATCAATATATAAGTGTTATAGAAAGAAGTTGGAAATAGATCTATGAAGTCAATGCCTCAAACATCAAACAATTCACACACCATAATATTGTTTAAGGGCATTTCATGTCTTCTAGATATGTTCCTAGTCCTTTGACACCTATCACAATGAGAATATAAGCACATGCATCCTTAAAAAGAGTAAGCCAATAAAATCCACATTGTAAGACCTTAGCAGCAGTTTTGGTGGCACCATAATGACTACCTGCCTCTCCATCAATGAGAAAGAATATTAGGGATTTATTCCTTAGCAACACAACGTCCAATAACTCGGTCAACACATACCTTAAACAAGTAAGGATCTTCTCAAAAGTAATGTTTAACATCGGAGTGAAACTTCTTCCTTCGTTGATAATTCAAATTAGGAGGAAGGATGTCACTTACCAAACAACTCACAATATCTGCACATCGTGGAATTTCAGTTTTCAAGGAAAAGAGTGCCATATTAGGAAAGTCATCCAAGATTGGTATCTCATCACTAGGGGTGTTTGGCAACCTAAATAGGTGATCGACCACAAAATTATTGATCCCTTTTTTGTCCTTGATCTCTAAATCAAACTCTTAAAGCAACAAGATCCAATAAATCAACCTTGGTTTCACATCCTTATTTGCCAACAAGTACTTTAAAGCTGCATGATCAGTATAGACTTTAGAGCCAATCAAATGAGAACGGAATTTATCAAAAGCGAAAACAACTGGCAAAAGCTCCTTTTCAATGGTGGCATAATTCAATTGGCCTCTATTAAAGGTTTGTAACATAATGTAGGCTCTAAAAATTCCATCCTTTCTTTGACTAAGCACAACTCCAATGACATAATCGTTAGCATCACACATTAACTCAAAAGGCAAGCTCCAATCTATTGGGAACCAAAATTAGCTTCTCCTTCAAGGTCTCAAATGCCTATGAACACTCTGAGTTAAAATCAAACTCAGCATCTTTTTCAAGAAATGTTATGAGTGATCTTGCAATCTTGAAGAAATCACTTATGAATCGCCCATAAAAATTTGCATGTCCCAAACTTCGAAGTAATTTCACAGAAGTAGAGGTGACAATTTGGAGATAACTTCAACTTTGGCTCGATTCATCTCAATACCTCTAGTAGAGATTTTATGACCTAACACTATCCCTTCCTACACCATAAAATGATACTTCTCCCAATTTAGCACAATGTTAGTTTTTTTGCATCTTTGTAATACTAAAGCTAAATTATGCAAACATGAATCAAAAGATGTGCAAAAATAGAGAAATCATTCACGAAAATTTCAATGTATGCAAACTCGCCAACATGTAATCGTTCTTGTTTGAATTAATTCATTATTTTCATTAGTTATAATAGTCATACCTCCTTTTTTTGGCACAACTTGCCAAGGACTCACCCAATCACACTTAGAATTTGGATAGATAATATCTACATCGAGTAGCTTAATAACTTTAGTTTTCACAATTTCTTGCATTTTTAGATTGAACCTCCTTCAAGGTTGGATGATCAGTTTGTATTGCTCCTTCATCAAAATTTTGTGCATTGTATCAAAGGGCTTATTTCCTTTATGTCCCTAGTGGTCCATCTAATGACACTCTTATGCTCTCTAAACAGTTGAAGTAACTTCTCCTCCATCACCTCTGTTAAAGAAAAATAGATAATCACTGGATAAGAAGTACTATCAAGGAAGGCACATTTCAAATAAGAAGGTAATGGTTTAAGCTCAAGAGTTGGTGATTCTGCAATTGAGGGTTTTGACTTCTTTGCACTTGGCTCCAACTCTTCAAATTTTGGTGCTTTCCATCTCGGGTATGGTGAACTTGTTTCTAAAATTCATAGCCTCTCCAATTTCTTCATTATTAGCCTCTTCCTCTTTTGGTCGAACTAGACATGTCTATATAGGGCCTTGAATGGTGGTCAATTTAAATATGGTCTCCACTTTCCTATCTATGGTGTCATCCTCAAGTAATCATTCAGTCCATCAGGGTTTTTCATGGCCTTGAAGACATTGAAGGTGACTCTATCTTCTCCTACTCTAAGGATTAATTTTCCTTGTTGTACATCAATAAGAGCTCTTCTCATGGTTAGGAATGGTTAGCCCAAATTGATTAGAACTTCATAATCCTCCTCCTTCTCTAGCACAATGAAATCCGTCGGGAAGATAAATTTATCCACTTTCACTAAAATATCCTCCACCACGCCTCTTGGGTATTTAATAGATCTATCTGCCCATTATAGAGACAAGGTGGTCGCCTTTACTTCCCTCACACCTAGTTTCACAAAAACCAAATAATGCATTATGTTTATACTAGCACCAAGATCACATAAAGCCTTATTAAAGTAAGCACCATCAATATTGCATGGAATAGTAAAACTCCCTAGATCTTTTAATTTTGGTGGTAGCTTATTTTGAAGGATGGCCGAATATTCCTCTTTCAGCTTCATGATCTCATACTCCTCTAACTTCCTCTTGTTAAGATCTCTTCCAAGAACTTCGCATAACTTGGCATTTGAGTTAGACCATCTACGAAAAGAATGTTGATGTGCAATTGCTTAAGATAATCTAAATATTTTGGAAAATTACTTATCTTACTTGTATTTAACTAGCCTCTCCGGAAAAAGAATAGGTGGAACATATAGTGTTGAAGATGGCTTGCTCTTTAGTAGCTCATCCTTATCTTTGGTCTTGGTAAAAGGTTCAGCCTTTTTCTCTTCTACCACATCCTCATCTTGGACTTCCTTTCCAACTTTTTTTCCACTCCTCAATGTAATTGCCTTTGCATTCTCTATGGGATTCCTTTCAGTATTGCTTGGTAAGGCACCATTTTGTTTCTCATTAATTCTTTGAGCTAGTTCCCCCACTTGCTTCTCTATGTTTCGAATTGATGCTTCTTAATTGTGGAGTCTTACATTGGTGCTTCTCATGAAATGTTGCATGATTTGAGCTTGTTTTTTCATGCCTTGGGTTTGGGCTAGCTTGGCAACCAAATCCTCCAAGTTGAAATTTGACTTCTCTATGGGTGGTGGTGGTGCTCTTGGTCCTTGTTAATTTTGACCTCCCTATGATAGATTAGGGTAATTCCTCCATCCCAGATTATAAGTGTTGAAATAAGGATTGTTTTGAGCAATCTTATTAAACTTTGAAATAAAGTTAGCATGTTTAGAAGAATTAGGATAATGATTACCTACTTGACAATCAGTGCTAATATGATTTCCACTACAAAATTCACAAGATACTCATTGAATTTTCAAAGAAGCAATCATCCTACTTAATGCCTTAATTTTTGCACTCAAAACCTTATTGGTGTCAACTTCATAAACTCCACTTGACTTTCAAGCTTGCTATCATTCAATTGGCCATTGGTGGGGTGTGCTTGCCATTTCCTCAAGTGGATCAAAAGCTTCTTCAGATGATTTATTTTACAAAGTGCCTTTAGCTACTGCATCTAGACTAGCTCAAACGGTGTGATGTGCTCCATTATAAAATGTGTGCACTTGCATCCAAACTAGAAGTCCATGGTGTGGACATCTCCTTAGCAGCTCCTTAAACCTCTCTCATGCTTCATAAGAGGGCTCACCATCCATCCACATAAATGTAGTAATATTGTTACGCATTTTGGTAGATTTTGCAGGAGGAAAATACTTACTTAGGAATTTTTGAGCCAAATCATGCCAAGTGGTAATAGAGCCTACAAGAAGAGAAGTCAACCAAGTCTTAGCTTTATCACGAAAATGGGAATAATCTAAACTTAAGGGCATCATTAGTAATGCCATTGAATTTAACAGTGTCACAAATTTCAAGGAATTCTTCTAAGTGTAAATTTGGATCATCATTAGGTGATCCATTAAATGGCATTGCATTTTAAAACATGTGAATTAAAGATGGCTTGGCCTCAAAATTGTTGACTTGCACTGCCGACCTCCTTATACTTAATTGTGCTTCTTGAATTGTTGGTGTTGTATAATCTTTCATAGTCCTCCTTGGAGGTGCATCTTCTTGATTATTTGTCATTACGATGGGGATTGCTTGTGCTTGCTCTCTTCTTCTTCTAAAAAGAGTTCTTTCCATCTCAAGATCAAATTCTTCAAGGTTTCCTTGTTGGCTTCGGGTGATGTGATACTCCTCCCACTATTTATAGAGAAGTGAGTTTGACCCACAAAATAAATAAATTAAAAACAAAATAAAGGCTAGTCTAAACCAAGAATCGCTCCATATCAATAGTAATTGGAAAATTATTAAATCAATCCCTGGCAATAGCGCCAAAAACTTGTTAGGTGAATTGCAAGTGCAAAATGTCTACAAGTAATAAAGTGATGAGAGAGTCTTGTTCCCACCAGAATTGTTTCTAATTATCCAATTACTTACCAAAAGTGATCAATCCAAAGATTTAACTAACTAAGTCAGAAAAAAAGAAAAGAAAATGTGAACTAAACCAATTAAAAAAACCTGAATTATAAAAGAGTCGAAGCTTAAAGAATTCAAAAGCTAATTAAAATTGCAACATAAACCTAATCTAAAGTAAATTGAAAATTAACAAGGTAAATTTCAAGATTTTAACCAAGATCACAAAGTGATAGAGCATCCAACTTCACTTATCCACTCATAATCAATTCTCTTAACTTGTCATGCAATACGTTAATATCCAATTGTGTTGGTGAAATTTCCCTAAGTTAGATTAGAAGCCAACATTGATCTAACAATCCCTAATTATGTATGTTAACCCCTCACTAACTTTAGGTGAAATTCAACTACCTAAAAGCATTAAGTTCTTGGAAAAATTCTCGAATTTAATCTAAGTAGTCCCAACCTAAATCTACTACTGCAACCACACAAATAATCTAGTGTACGTTGACTTAGATTTAATTTATGGTTCAATATCACTGGTGCTCACGCATACAATATCCACCCAATATCATGCATACTGGCCAAAACTTCTAAAAGCATTAAGATCATGATAGAGAACACCACAATCAAAACAATTATATTACATGAGCAAGACTTGAAAAGCAATTAATCATGGTTAAGATCCATTATAGCTCTAATAAAAGAAATTTAGAACATAGTTAAAGCTAAATAACAACGAAAATTGAAGAGAACATAATTTTAAATTAAAACAAATTCACCAATTTGAGTTGCAAATATATTCAGGTTTGGCTTATTCTTCTCTTCTTGACATGCGCCAATTCCGCTAATAAAATAGAAACATTTAAGCTAACAAAGAAAACTTAAAATTTGATGAAGGCTCCATGGCTCCTCCCCCGCTCTAAAATATGCATCACAAGAGGGTTTTATATATAGCCTCCAAAAATCTACCCTAGGTCAGCCTCCCATTAAATCTTGGATAGGACTCCTTAGCAAATTTAGAGTTTATGTACTTAAGATTCATAACCTTGATTTTATTTTTTTAACCTAACCTCAATTATGGTCAAATCCACTAGTCTTGACTGACTTTTTCTTCTAGATAAGATATTCTAGAAGATATTTGAATATTCTTAAAGATGTAGAGATGTCTTTAAACATATTGAAATATCCTTAGAGATATTAGAATATTTTGGAAAATATTGAAGCGTAGGGACTGATCTATAAATCTAGCATAGACACATGGAAAAATTACACGTTAATTCTCACTTCTGCAAATGATGGACACAATCTCTCATAAATCTAAAAGTCGTGTTTCCTACAAAATTCAATAAAAATACATGAGTAGCAAATAAATTCACTCAAAATTAATCAAAACTTAGGAAATATCAAGCTTAAATTAGTAATAATAATATATCTAGAATAAATTTATCACTCATTCACCCTCGATCATTGTCCTTCTAGCTTGTAAGCATTTATATGCTCAATATCTTGTTAACCACAAATATCGACAACGATCCTTCCATATCTGCAAAGCATTCTTGATTGTTATAAAGTACTTAGCATCACACTTGATATTGATTATGACCTTATCTACATTGTGACTTGTGTATATATCACATGGTCTAACTTATCCAATACACATTGTATCTTTTGATTATCATTGTCATTGTAAAAAAAAACAATGGGGGATTTTCCCAAAAAATTCTTGCCGTGGAAGAAGATTGTTAAGTAATAATTCTTGATCAAGACACCTGGTATGTCTAATTGCTAGCAGATCAAGTGCCATGCCCCAAGCTCTAACCTCAACTTGGGAATGCAACGTCCTCAGCCTTGGTATTAATTTGCGACATCCTAGGAGGCATTACCGTCCCATTGATTTTTATCTTTCATTAAGCACATGCAGAAGTGTACAATCTCCAATCATCCAATCTAATCAATAATACATAATTGATAGTTAGAGAAAAACACATTGACATACTTACTACATAACTTCCCAGTTTATTTATCTACGTGGAACGATTACATATTTACAAGCCCTCACTTAGAATAGTTCCAAAACTGGTCATCCTTTCTTACAAAAAGATATTTAAAAAGGGAGGGGCTAGTCCTAGCTCGTTCTTCCAAAGCAACTACCAAAAATGGTTCCCATCTTTTGCTGATGTGGGTATCCTCACGGCGATGGTTGGGCTCTAGGTTGTAGTTGGGGTTGGATTTAAGGTCATCTACGGTGCCATCAGGAGGGGGCAGCATCAACTCGTTAGTGTTCTCGGGTGGGCCATCAAACCCACACAGAGGACTGTAGAAGTCTTCATCAACCTAGGTGAATCAAGCCACGAATAGATAGGGGACCAGATACCCCACACCATCTTCACCCATATCATCGTGGTGTGGTGCTGGAAGAGGATGTCAGTGCTAGTATCCTCGAAGTCTATCATCATAACTTTCATGTGCACGAGAAGTCCAAAATGGGAGGGTGGTAGACTCATACCTCAAATCCTAGAAAAGGTTAAATAATAATAATGAGTTGAAAAGTCAATAGGTAAATATCCTAAACCTCATATAAGTGGATCCCTCACATCGGAGCCTTACGATTTCCAACCTAAACATGTTGATGACAAATCAATAGCAAAGCCTAAGCTTTGCTTCAACTATAAACATGAAGGGATCCAACCTCAATCTAAATCCCTCGAGTCCTAATCAAAGGCATACAAATCCACACTAGTCACAATTAGTGTAAATAATAAACAGAATATTCACACATGATGAATATGAGTACCCACATCATTATCACAGCCTTGAGACTCAAACATCAACTTGCTAGACACAGTCAACTTGCAGGACATCCATATGCCTCTCAATTCATAGACAAAGTTGATCCAAGCATGTACATGCTTTCTAAGTCACTAAAATGACATTTAAATCATGCATGTGCCTCATGCACCTCATATGAGACCATGCCATACATGTGCAAGGCATAACATTTCTTTTAAAGTATGCGCATAGCACTTAAAAACTTCATACACATTTAACGCCTCGAGAATTACATGGCATCCAATACTACCATGCTATCTTGAGTCCAGTTATTAATCACACATAACCAAAACCCTACGGCTCTTCTGGAAACCTTCGGACATTGTCTTGGTCCCTCGAGCACAACACTTGAAATCCATTGGGCATCCAAAATCCATCGGGCATCATTCCTATTATATCACATCCTGCAAATGGCGTCCCATTGATGTGGGGGCATCCCATTGACATGGGGACATCATCTCGTTCTCACTAATGAGACATCCTATTGACTTAGGGGCATCGTCCCGAAATCCATCGGTGACGGCATTCCTCCTATGATCATACAAATCAAGCATTCAAGTAATCGATTTTATCTTTCTCATTAGTCTAAGTATTAATGCCCCAAGAGCGTGCCAAGTGACCAAGTGATGTGTAACTCTTGTACTATTGTATATGTGACAATAAAGTATGTTGAGGATGAAACTAGAATCGTGGCTTGACCCATGATGGTCGAGTACCGGCATAGTTCATATCGAGATTGAATGATATGCCTCAATATCATCGAACCAAGAGAATGACCCGGCCTGATGCACTTCCACGCACATCCAAGAACCAATGCCGTTCTAGATTCGGGGGCTTCATATGAACTCAAGCATTGACCATATTCTAAGGACATTTATATGCAAATATCACTTCATCCAATACTCATATGAAATCTATGGCATTCAAATAAGGAGATCAAACATAAGTAACCATAACAAACAATCCATAACAACACTCATGGCAAGCTAGCCTAGGTGAATCATTTCCATAACCTACGCTAGACTCGAGCAACCTCAAGCCAAAAATTATTCCGATGGTCTGCAAGAAGATAAAAAAATATGAAATTGTATCAAGAATTATTTACCTTCATATGCTTGTTCCTTGATCAATCCTGAACCATAAAACTCAAGCATATCATGAGCAAACCATATGAAATTAAGCACATTATATTCCTCAACTTAGAATAGTTCTATGGCACTAAGGGCAACCCTAAATCCGAGTCACATAATGCAACGACCTAGTCAACGTTTAAAAAATCTACTTACAACTATGATGAGGGGTGTTCGGGTGAGGCTTGGGGGTAGCGAGCAAGTGGGTAGCAATGTGACATTCGGATTTTCACTCGACAAAACAGCGAGCCCCAAATATTTGATGGTCCATGCTATGTTGCGAGCTCACCATCAAACTATGTCGTTTGTGTCCTCGCAGCGTCGTCATTGAGTGACACCATTTTCACTTCATCCAAGGATGCATCTACATCACCAAGCCACCGCGTCCTTTACATCAACAGAAGAGTCTTGAATTTTTCCCCATTATTGCCGATAGAGACTTTTAAATTATCCTCCATCATTTGAGGATTCTTGAACCATCCCCTTATTGTCACATTTGCTATGAAGGGATAAGGATCCAGCTAACCAAGAGAGGAGGCAAACAAGTCAACAATTGCTACACAAGATAGAGACTATGGTGGTGGAAGGGGTAGCATTGATGGAAAAAATAAAAGAAAAAAGGGGGATGCGGAGAGAGATAAAGAGGGACCCATTAGTCTCCTGCTTGCACGCCCTCTTTAGCTCCTTAAGCTTCTTTTTCCCCATTTCTGTTGTAGCCGTGAATCTGAGAAGCTAGCAACGAAGGGACCCTTCTCAATGCTAGGAGATTGGCTTTTTCCCTAAACTCAGTGCTTGTACCAATGCTGCCATTGACCTCGCCTTTATTCCACCAAGTCACAACCACAACTCACGAGGACCCAAGGCAAGTGGATATCCTTCATTCTATCCTATATTAATTGTATGTCATGCAACAAGAATGGTTTCCTAGAAATTCAAGAACGTTGTTGAGATTTTCGGTCAATCGAAGTTTTGACTATGTTACTCATTTAATCGGAAGCTTCAACTACATTACTTAGCTACGTTGTCCAGTTCAAAATAGTTGAGCTTGTGGTCAAGTCGTAGAGGCATGGATGGTCGATATTTGGCACGTGCAATGGCTGAAATGGCAGAAACTTTGAAGAAAAGTCGTAACTAGGTTGAGAACAGGTTTGGTTATAGTCCGACCTTGAAGTTTACTAATTTTGTATCAACTTATGTGGTGTAAATTTAAGGGGAAAGTACATTAAAAGTGCCAAAAATTGTGTATGGTGCTCACTTTTGTGCAAAAAATTTCCGTTGGATCACTTAAGTGCCAAATCGGAGAAATAACGATCACTTTAGTATCACCAGCAAGAGATTCCAACCAAAAACGTTACTTGGCTTTTATATTTAAAAAAAAAAAAAAGTTGACGTGGCTTTTAAACGATCTCGTTTTCCATCCTCCTTAAGAAAACGACATTGTTTTGCTATCATACATGGATGATCTCACAAAAACGACGCCATACAGCTCATATGAGGATTGAAATTAGGGTTCTTTGTCCAATCCTCGCCCAATGTCGACCTAGCTCGCTTGGCCACCATCATAGTTGCTCAACTAGGTGAGCGAGGAGAGGCTGAGGTTGTTGCTTGGGCAAGAAGCAACGGGAAGAATAGGAGGCGAGGGTGGAGGAGGAGGAGGAGGAAGAAAGGGGGGATCAAAGGTCGAGAGAGAGAAGATGAGGAGGGTGAGGGAAACAAGGAGGGCGCATATGGAGATGGTGGATTGGGATCTACTCAGGGAGCGGCTGAAGTGAGTCCTTCTGAAGGGGGAAGGAGAAAGAGGAGGAGAGGAGGAGGAGGACAAGAGCTTGGGCTTGTCGACAATGTCGAATGAACCGAAGGCGGAGTTATGCTGGTGTTGGTGCTGGTACCGGTGTCGCTGTTGGTGTCGCTGCTAATGCTGGGGCCAGTGTTTTCTTCGGGGAAGAAGATGACAAGGAAGCCCCTGCCATGCCTTCTCTCTCTCTCTCTCTCTCTCTCTCTCTCTCTCTCTCTCTCTCTCTCTCAATTTGGGGATTTAGGGTTTCGACTTGGGGGAAAGGCATCGAACGACATCGATTTATTGTTTGGATGCTGAATGTGCTCTCCGGCGAGCCACATCAACTTTAAAAATTAATAAATAAAAAAAAGTGCCACGTCGGATTTCTAGTCAATCAGATCGGCATTGACACTAAAATGATCGTTTTTTAAATTTTTTGACACTTAAATGAACCAAAATAAACTTTTGGTACCAAAGTGAGTGTTGTATACAACTTTTGGCACTTTTAGTATACTTATCTCGCAAATATCATGGGACATTCTTCACAAAAGTAGTCCCTTATCGACTGTTCTAGAACATTGTTGTATACAACTTTTGGCACTTCTAGTATACTTATCTCGCAAATATCATGGGACATTCTTCACAAAAGTAGTCCCTTATCGACTGTTCTAGAACATACTTTAATTTCAAAATTTTTGGATTTCATATGGCAAAAATATATTTGAAAAACTTTGGGATTCAAAATCTGTTTTTGGGTTTGTTGGACCATCCCCTTTCTGTTTTTTTATTTTCTACAAATTTCACAATCTAGAATTATAAAATACCTTCTTCACAAAAGTTGTAGAGTACATCCTAGGCTACTACATATTAAGGTTTCATAATTTTTTAAGACCATTTACTTAGATAATAGCCATTGACTCTAAAGGCATGCGAGACACCCTATGCAGCTAGTTTAGGCCTAGAATGTGAGACCTTCCTTACAATTCATTTAACATTTGTATGGATGTGTTTATATTAGTTTAAGGGATGAAACAATTGATAATTCATTAGTTGCATGCTTGAATTCCTGAATAGTAGTGATGTTAACATACTTTTAATTGAATTATGGAATTGCTACATCATTATATGAATGTGTAATTGAGAATGCCATCGGTCCTTGGGACGATGATGCCCCAAGTTGTAGTAGGGATACCTAAAGGGGTAACTGGGTTCCTCTAAATGCCTAGGAGGTGTAATGTGATTCCCCCAAATGCCTTGCGATGCCGGATGTGTGTGAAATGCCCGAGGGGTAACGAGGTTCCCCAAATGATGATGGCAACATGAAATTACATTAATTATGGTTTTGATATTTCTAAGTTGAACTACTGGTCATTTGTTGGGAAAAATTATTTCTTATGTTGATCAGTTATGTATTTTGAAAAGATTCTCAGGTAAGTGGTTGTGCCTGGGATTTATTGAACTTTCTATTGAAGCTATCTTTGTCAATGTGATGATTGATTTATTTAATATAGACCGGTGGACCTTTTACTTGCTGGATTGCAACTCACTAGTTGTTGACTTCATCTTTTCAGATCATTAGAATGTCGATCTCACTTGCCTCCCTAATAGTTCATTATGGGGTGCTAGTGGACTTCATGTGGGAGGAGGACATGTTTGTAGACCCCGGTTTTCCGAATATTGTCTTCATTCGGATCAAGTCGCGTATAGTCATTGATGTAGGGCCCTCAACAAGGCAGGTCACCCTTAGGTTCATCAAGATGTATGCCTGTGTCAATGGATGTATGGTGGGCCCACTCCCATTATTCTCCGACGGGCCAGGAGACGGAGGTAGCCCTGAAGCATAGGAGGGAGATAGGAAAGGAGAAGGATTTTTGGAGCTGGGAAGATTTTGATGTCAGGGACCAAGGTTAGGCAACACTTGCACAGCTAAGTGAGGATGGGTGACCGACCTAGAGTCTAGTGCAGTTAGTTTAGTACTAACCTTTTGAATTTCCCCGAGGCACCCCACTTGTCATCTGATGTACATGTGTAAATAAATAAGAAATGAAGTTGCCCCATTTACAGAAAATCACGTGTACCCTAGAATTTTCTTTAGTCTCTTGCGCTTCCACATGCTTAAGAAAATTAAAACGAAAAAGATAGTGGCAATAGTAGTTCTACATTACCCATGACGTGCTAAGGTTGTCACAAGCAGCTCACGGCTCAAATTAGCGCATTCTCACCTCTAGGTCCATTAAAGCCTATTTCCTCAAATTAGCGCATTCTCTTAATTAATGCACTAACGGACTCACTAAAAATATTTCAATTGTAAAGGAATGCCTTGATAAGATTTACTATTGATGCCCGCAATTATACCGAAGCTTGTGGCTAAGTTTCAATTGGAGACGGCTTTAACGTGACCTTCGTGAATTTATGTGGCGTTTGCAAAATTCACATGATTAGACTCAAACTAAGTTGGATGCCTATCTAGGGTTTTATGTGCGACTTTCAATTGAGCCTAGTCGATACGTGGATGATTCTTATTCGTCATGTAATCAAGTAAGATCAATTAGTTTGCCTTGATTCATGGTCATTTGGGATTGGATTAGGGTTGTTCATGAACAGTACATTAATCATGCGACAACACCTGCGATCCATATATACTTGAGCTAAATCTATCTATCTCTGTCCATTGACTGACTTGTGATGGCACATGGTCATCCACAACAATCCTTATAGTTGAATGGTTCTTTCATGGTCGATTGCTCTAGTCTATCACAACCCTAATTTTGAATTGTCTAACTGTTAATGAACTAGTTAGCTGATGAATAATCCCTAGGTTTGAATCACAATCTGTTTTTGTTACGTATTGATCTTTAATTTGTCTCTTGCGGTCTAAATAGGGGTTCAAATCGAGGATGTCACATCAAGAAGTACAACGGTTAGTATATGAAGTGGAGAATATTAGGCTTGTATACAGAGAACCGTATCCATGTTGGATTAATGCAGTACCTTGCCTTAGAGGTTTCAGGATGCTTGATTTTAACCTATTCTTTGGTGAAGGCAATCAATATGGACAGTCAAACATGTTAATCTATTGCTTGCATAATATGGTGATGCGTATCAAAATGAGTGTTGGGAATTGAGATTATTCCCTTTATAACTATCAAAGAATATTGGTATACCATTTTACTAGCTAAATACATCCACACTTAAGAGCAAATGGAAACACAATTTCATACCAATTGTATAGGTCCATCCCAAATTTGTCTATTGCAGACTTGACTAATATTAAGCAACAAAATAATTAATCGACGGATCAAATTATCGTTAGGTTCAAGAGGTCAAGGAATCAATGTCTTATACCACTACCAAAGAAATTTTTTGCTAATATAGCTTTTAACCACTTGACATTTACCTTGAGAAAAAAATTGCAAGAACAACCATATAACAATCTATTTTTGTGATATCCTGATTTTCAGTTTTGATTTTGATTGGATAAGTTGGGCCTTTCATTGACATGCTTATAGTGCTTTTCTATGAGATGGCCACTCATGAGATAACTAACCTATCCGGTGAAGCCATTAAGAGATTTTAATGCAATAGATTGAGAACTCGACTAGAAATCGACTGCTCGACCGTGTTAGTTTGCAAGGGTCATTACGGCACAATTAAAAATCGATCGGAGACCAGAAATAGGTCGATTCGATTGAGATGTGTAATCAAGTATGGGTGATTCTACGTCATTACAAAATTATCATTGATCGGCACTAGACCGATTTTCTTTCATTTTTAGTACCCTGTGTCTGTATTTGAAATCTCAAGATTTTTACGACCACCAAGAGTCGCCAATGTGTCAAAGACGTACGTGTGATTCGAAGAATATCAACCACGGGTCAATCGCAATAGAAATTTCTAAAAGCTACCTAGTAGGCTAGGTCACGGTAAAATCGTGTCTAATTGAAACTAACTGCGAATTTGAATTTGATTCAGAGATTGAAAGTTCTATCATGTCATGAGTCATTTTAAGAACGTCGACTCATCTTTCGAAGAATTTCCGACAAGTTCAGGATTTTTACGAAAAATCAATTCGGACGATTCGGAGAACGAACGGAAATTCATATTGACCAATTTGAATGGATTTTTGGCATCTATGGTGAGTGAATTAGTGACAGGGAATTTTGTGGGCTTTTACCTCAACAAATCGGACCTCAATCGGAGGAGTTTATTCAGAAATCGGATTCCGAGAAAAATAAAATAGAATTCGGAATTGACGGAAATTTGGTGGTTAGAGGGACTAGTTTATTTCAATCCTCAATTGGACTTCGAATTGTGCAAGTTGGTGAAGAAATTGGCCCTAGGATGACCAATTGACAAAGTTATTTGAAGTTGAGCTGAAATTTGGATTAATTGAACCTTGTATAAAGTTTTCTTTTTAATTTCTAAACCCTACCCTTGGTCCCACTCGCACAACCCCCATCCAACCATCTCTCTCTCTCTCTCTCTCTCTCTCACTCGCACGCCCCACCACCCCCCCCCCCCAAAAAAAATTGACATCCCCTTGCATTCTTATCCCTTGAATTGCTTTTTGGTCTCTTCTTTGGTCTTCGACGGAAGCACGCCCAAACGTCTTTGGTCTCCCCTCCCTCTTTCTTCTCCATGTAGACTCCTTCTTCACTGAAGCTTGCTGCTTTGATGGTCCCATTTCCTTGCTACCCCACCAATGATAGCAAGCTTGCCCTCATCCCAGCACATTTTCCCTACTAGTCAACCAACAGAGTCTCTTCCTTGGGTGTTGACTCTCGCCCCACCGAAGTTGCACCTCCATCCTTTCATCTCGGCCCACCTTCACAGCCTAGTCGCAACTCTTGTCCGTCCATTTCCAGCTAGCCCAATAGTCGTAGCTTCAAACCGTGATGCCAAGCCTGCACCCCCCAACCGCGGTGGTCAATTCTAGCCCGAGCCGTGCCCGTATCAACCGTCGTTGTAGCACTTTGGGCCTAATTTCTGAAGCAATTTCCAGCAAGGGTTGTGGGCCTTGTGAAGCCATTTTTCGTGCTCGTCCCGACCCCAATTGGAGGTTGTTGTTCCTCGCCGTGTGCCCGTCGTTTTGATCCAAGTGGATCGTTAATCAAGTGAGTTTAACTCACTAATCCTCGTTTAGTAAGTTAATTATGCTTAGGGGTTGATTAGTTTAGACTAAGCTAGGAGTATGTGGATAGTTAGAACGGTTTAGTGAATTTAATTAATTACCGATGCATGTTAAGTGAATAGTTAGTATCGTTAGAGCCTAGACAAGCTCTAGTATTTAACTAGAGTGGTTCAATAATTTTTCGGGCCCGTCTTGGCTTCCAATTAGGCTTTTCCAGGACTAAGTTGCATTTAATAATTATTTTCCGTAATTATTTTTCAGAAATTAGACCGGAATAGTCGGTGATTGAAATTTCGTGCTAATTGCAATGGTGCATTATGTTTATTTAATTGACTGCTGATTTGTGAGAATTGAATGTGTTTTGTGATTAGGGGTATTTTATCCTAAAATTAATTAATTTCAACAATTAATTAGAAAATCACCAGGTATCCGTTCACCGCGCCAAAAATATGTTATGGGCTGTTGAAACTGGTGGGATGTTCAAAAAGTGAAATTATTATATTTTGGCTAAGGTCGATTGTGTACTAATATACGGCTATTTTTATCAGAAATGATAAAAAGGTTGAATTGGTTGTATGATTGAGATTGTATACTATATCAGCCTACAGGCGATATGTCAACTTAGCAGAGAGCAGTATACCAATACACTATATCAACCTACGGGTGATATGTCAACTTAGCAGAAAGTAGTATACCATAGAAGTGAGTAATGTTGGTATACTATATCAGCTTATGGGTGATATGTCAGTTTAGCAGAGAGCAGTATACCTTATCAACTTAGATTAAGCAATGTCGGTATACTATATCAGCCTATGGGTTATATGTCAGCTTAGCGGAGAGCAATATACCTTATCAGGTTAGATTAAGCAATGTCGGTATACTATATCAGCCTACGGGTGATATAACAGCTTAGATAGAGAGCAGTATATCTGATCATCTCAAATGCGAGCTATACTATCTATTTATCAGCTTAGCAGTGAGCAATTCTGATATAATCAGACTTATAGATAGTATGAAATGAGCCGACCAAGAAAAGGTCGTGATAACATGTAATTGATTGGGTCAATTGATCGATGGTTTGATCTAGTTGGATGAATTCCAATGATTGATTGAATTTATGAATTAAACTGACTTGCAGGAAAAAATGGAGGCCAAGGTAAGCCATCGATCTCGTGTTGTGCTTAAGCAACTCTTAGGACATATTTTCTTCCTAATCGGCTTAGGGAGTTGAACTTGCTGAGATGTCGTCTCACCTCGTTGTGGGATAACAATTTTCATGTCCCTAGATGGTGGTCGTGGGAGACTTGAAGTCCTAGAGTTTAGAAAGGTGGAGAGACCAGAATCTGGGAATGGGTTTGACTCGTAGGTCATAGGGCAGTTCCCTTTTGGATGAGCCGACATTTTTGTAAATAGTCTGGTCTTATAAATAAACCCGTTTGTTTATAAAAGGTTTGTTTTGGTTTGAAAAATTGGTCCTACTTTTCTATCCTATCTAATTGTTGTTTGGGGATTTATATTACCGTTTCCGCATGCGCATTAAAAGAAATGGGTCGGCGACGCATCCTGAGATGTCATATTTAATCGATCAAGGAGGGATGGGCATGTGCTCATAGGATCGAGGCGTGACAATTTAGTTAATAACAAAGGCAAATATGTATGAAAACTTATTGAAGGGAAAAGATAAAAAGTCAAGCAAAGATTACAAGCATGATATGACCATTGTAGAAAGGTATTTCCTCGAAGATGATCTAGACTAGGGAGAATGTGCTGAGATAGTTGTAGCTAAAATGATGACAAAAGTGCATCTCAAATGCCAAAACTCAGTATGAATAGACACTTAAGCGCCAAAAATTCAAAATTTGACATTTAAGTGCCAAAACTTCCAAAATGTAGATTTAAATACCACTTTTTTTAAATAAAAAAAAAATTGGACACTTAAGCGCCAATCTAGCGAGGCTTGTTGAAAATATAACATGACGTTATTTTAATAATAAAAGTGGTTTACAATGCTCGCTGGAATGTCCACTCAACACTTAGCAATCGATGTGTAAAACAACGTTGTCTTGCCCCCAAATTTATGAATTAAATATTAAATAAATAAATAAAAGAGTTAGCATTTAGTGAGGGCCTCCACAGCCTTTGCCACCATTGCCCCACCTTTGCCTGAAAAGGGCCAGTGACAGTTGGCTAGGGTCATTAGCCTTAGCCAAACATTGGTCTCAACTAAAGTCGCTGGCCATTCGCCAAGGCCTATCGACATTCACCCCATCGTTGTTGGCCCTTTCCGACAATGGTGGGGTGGTGACGGTAAGGGATGTGGAGGCCCTCGCTGAATAGCGCCTCCTCTTTTAAAAAAAAAATTAGTAACTAATATATAATTTAAAATCAAATTTGTGGGCAAAACAACATCATTTTGGGCTTATCTAGTCACGTTAGTGCCATGTGGATAATTTTTTATAAAATGATTGCCACTTCATTTAAAATTCTCGTCGAATAATCCTATGTCAACAATTTGACAAAAAATTCTTATTATTGGCACTTAAGAGCGCATTTGGTAACGATTCTATTCTCGAGAACAATTTCTGATTAGAAATGATTCTTTTTTATTTTGTTTCCAGAAACAATTTCTAAGCATTTTAAGTCATTTCGTAACTATTCAAAATTTCTAATTCTGAAATAGAATTGCGTTCGGTATCCTACTCAAAATTTCTACTCCAAATCATTTTCTTTTAATTTTTAAATAACTTTTTTCTTTTTTTTCCTTTCTCTTTCCTATTCTTCTTCTTCAAGTGGTTGGCCCTTGCGGCCGAGCCTCGCCGGCAGTTGGAAGAGGTTCGGCCTCGCCAAATCGTGAGGCTTGCCCAGCCCCGCCGAGGCTCGGTCTCACCGATGGCCAGGTGGACCTCATCGGGGCTGGGTGAGGCCCACCTAGCCGCCGGTGGGGCTAGGTGAGCCTCGCCTAACCTCGCCTTGGCCCGGCAAGCTCGCCAAATCGGTTGCTCGCGATCGGCAAGAAGAAGAAGAAGAAGAAGAAGAGAAAATGTGGTCTTGACTCTTAGATTTGTTCTCGGGAACAAGAATCAACTTTTTTTTTTAAATTCTTGATTCAGTTCCAAATCTACTTCCAGAAACAAAAAAATAGAAATTTGTTCTTGGGAACAAAAATTTTAGAAGAAGAAGAAGAAGAAGAGAAAATGCGGTCTTGACTCTTAGATTTGTTCTCGGGAACAAGAATCAACTTTTTTTTTTTTTTAAATTCTTGATTATGTTCCAAATCTACTTCCAGAAACAAAAAAATAGAAATTTGTTCTTGGGAACAAAAATTTTACTACATGATTCTATTCCAAAACTACTCATGGAAACAAAAGAATAGAATCTGGCATTGTTGGGATGGTTACCAAACAGGTATTAAGTGTTTATTTCTTCTCCGAATTTGACACTTAAGTATCTACTTGTGTCAAGTTTTGGTACTTGAGATATCCAGCACTACTAAAATGACTATCAACAAGCTATACATTTGTCAAGTATTGAAGCCCATCAAAGTTAAGGAAAAATTTAAAATTCGAGGTCAATTTGGGCAAATTCACTTGGGAACTTTCTAATTTGATAGATTTAGCTTACTTGAACTCTGGAAATTCAAGTTAATGAATTTCAATTAGTGCTATTCAAGTTTTCTAGACTAAGGTCTATTTTGAAAGGTTATGGTTCTATTTTATCATTGACCCTCAATTTAATTTTGACATAAAGTTCATACCATCATTCTAGTGTCAATTTGGATGCACTAAGCCATCATGAACATTTGTAATTGAACCAATTGGTATCTTGTTGTATCAATTAGAGTCAATTTCAATTAATTTGGGTTTTAAGGTTGAGAATTACACGAATCCCTCTAATCGGCTATAAATTCCAAGGGCCACCGCCCGCTAGGGCACCCTCGTTGGCCCTTACCGCTAGTCAGCCGAGGTGGTCAGCCCCTAGCCAAGGCTCAGCGACCCTGGCCGACTCTCCCCCCACCTTCCCAGCGATGGCGGAGCAACGGTGGCGAGGGTTCAGCCCTCAGCCGCCAATTAAACTCCTTCTCTCTTTGTTTTTTTTTTTAATTAATTTTACTTTAATTAATTTTTACATTAAAATTGGAATTGTGCCAAAACGACGTTGTTTTTGTCGTTTTTGTGTTTCTATGTTGAGTCAGCCTTTTGAAGAGCCACTAAGTAAGCAAAATTAGTAAAAAAAATTGTTATATAGGATTTTCAGCAAGGTTCGCCGAATGTGACACTCAAATATATCATTTTGTTATTTTTAAAACAAAGTGGCACTTGAGTGCCACTTTCCTAATTTTTTGCACTTAAATATCCCTTTATGTCAAGTTTTGGCACTTGAGATGTTTTTTTGTCCAATATACACATAATCGAGACATTATTTAATTAGATTGACACATCAGCAAACATCACATCTTTATTTCATATATTATTTATGTACTTCACAAATATCGTAGTAGGAAAAGCGGGATTAGTGAACTCCTCCAAGTGGCCCCTAAAATCTACTGGGACTCCATAACATGCTATGGGATAGCAAGAAGAGCAACTATAACTGAGATTTGTAAAAGAGTGAAAATCAACGAGTGTGACCTATGCTCAACAAATAAAACATCTAACTTATAGACTCACTCGATTAGGGAATCTGTCTAACATAAGAAATAATATGGGACATAAAGACAAGCACAACACATGATTTGAATGCAGCAATTTATGACGGTATATGTAATGTTAACAAACACATCATGTTGCACATGCTTTATTTCAATAGTTGGCTTGTCGTTTGGTCCACCTTAATCTCACGATTTAACTGGTTTACTGTTTGGTCCATGGCGGCCACTTCCAATTTATTGGCCAGACTTATGTGGTCAAGGGCGTCTCACTCCAAGGCATCTTGGTTTATTGGCCAAGGTATTCAAGGTTTGTTGTTCTTGTGCATCCTAACTCCCACGGGGCATTATTGGTTTACCTGTTGATGATTATCTCTTATTATCATTTCTTTTCACATATATTAAGCATTCTATCTTGCAATGCGATCACATGAACACCAAATACCATTCCACTTACACTCATTCAGTATGTCATCACATGATATGACAAGTATGGCACACAAACCGCCTCAAGTCAATATGTGAATGAGATTAATACAATCAACTAATCACTAATCCTAATGCTCAACAGAAGTCCCAGATTTCAAACTTCATTGCTCTACATGGCAGATACTGACCTTAACTTCAACATTGATTAAAAATTACTAAACAAACCTATAAAATTATGAATAATTGCAGATCAATAGATTTAGATGTACCAAACAACTTTTGTGAAGAAAATATTTCCAAATAACATTTATAAAAATGGAGTTTTAATCTAGTTCATAAACTTGCTCACACAGAAACAGTTTTGAGTATCAATTAAAATCTCGGCCATTACCCAACTAAATCAATTCTAAGATTCACGATATTTTAACAAGTAATAAAAAAGACCATGATTGACATTTCTGATGAAGTATGGAAAGTATGAATCAATTTGCATAAGTCACAATAAATCCTGCATTCAGAGTGAAAAACGACCTCTAGAAACAAAATCGAGCAAATACAGCAATGGCCATTTCACAAGTCTAGCATTTGTAAAATTTTCAGAAAATTTTATATTTTATAGCTATACATGTCCTTTAAAAATTTCATGAAGGAAATACATTTGAATTCAGTTTGAGAAAAATCGTGGAAATTCAGAAGCATGCAAAAGGTCATGGCTTTTTACAGAACACATGTAGAAACAATAGGTGTTCAAGAGCAATGCGTTTATCGTTTGAACTCAGAAAATTCTGGAATTAAAGTATGTTATAGGTCAAGATATTATGAACAACTCTTATGAAGTAAGTTTTGTGAAATTCACAACACATATAGCTACACAAAAGTAATAAACAATAAAAGTTAGCAGATTTTTGAACTTGGGAACTCTACTTAGGCTCATGGTTTCCCTAAATTAGAACAACCAGGGATCAAAAATTCCAAAACTCACCATGTCAAGAGCTATCATCAACATTTCTATATCCCTAAGTAGTGATTCTAAAGAATCCTCACCCAATCAAGCCTAAAACTACATCATCTACTCACGGTTTCATCATCAATGAGGCGACCAAGCACTATCACCCCTAAAAGCCCAAAATCGAAATCAACAAGAGGATTGGGAGGCCTAGAAGTTAGAGTTTTCACTTGCCTTAAAGCTCTTAAATTCTCTTGATCGCACCTTACTTGAGCTTGATTTTGGAAGCTTGATCTTCGCTTCTTTGATCTCTTGAGAGAGAGAGAGAGAGAGAGAGAGAGAGAGAGAGAGAGGGGGAGGGAGGGGGGTGGAGGGAAGGGGGTTCCTTAGGTCTCTCTTTGATTTTTAAAGACGTGCGGACCCCTGGAGTGCCATAACTTTGCACAAAGGGACACTTAAGTGCCATAACTTACAAAAGGTACACTTAAGTGCCAAAATTGTAGTAAAAATGATCACTTGAGTGCTAATCCAGTCAAAGTCCGGCCAAAACGCCAACGTGGCATTTTTCCGGCAAACAGAGCCCAAAACGACGCTGTTTTGCACGCTGACGTAGCCAAATAATACAAAAACAGCGTCGTTTTGGGCTGACGTGGTAAAACAATAATAAAAAATTAATTAAAAATTAAATTTAGTTAAAATATTAAAAATAATAATTTTAAAATTAGATTTAGTTAAAATATTTAAAAAAATTTAAAAAAAAAAAGGAAGGGGGGGAGGCGGCTGAGGGATCAGTCCTCAGCCACCACCGCCGTCGCCCCACCACCGCCAGGAAGGGTCAACAACGGCAGGGGGAGGGTCGGCCAGGGTCGCTAGGCCTTAGCCAGGGGCCAGTGACCTTGGCCGACCGGCGACCCCGGCCAACCGGCGGCGAGGGCTCGCGTGCCCTCGCCCCAAATTGAGGTTAGGGTCGCAGCCCTCGCCCAAATTTGGCAAGGGTCATAGCCCTCGCCCGGTCGAGCCAAGGGCCGCCGCTCGCTGGGGGTCGCCTCAGCGAGTGGTGGCCCTTGTTCCAGCCAGAAAGGGCCGCCAACCCTCACCGGATCTAAGCGAGGGCCACGAGCCCTCGCCACTGGTCACAGATCTGGGGAGGGTCACGGCCCTCGCCTAGATCCGACGAGGGTTAATGGCCCTTGCCAGATCTAGGTGAGGGCTCACGAGCCCTCGCCGCCGGTCGGCCGAGGCCGCCGGGCCTTGCCCTCGCTGTCGCTGGCCCTTCCCGGCGGCGGCGGGGCAGCGGTGGCGACAGTTGAGGGCTGATCCTCAGCCACCTCCCCCCTTTCTTTTTCTTTTTTTTTAATGTTTTAAAAAAAATTTAATTTTAAAATTATTTTTTAATACTTTAACTAAATTTAATCTAATTATTTTATTATTATTTTTTACCACATCAACCCAAAACGACGCCATTTTTGTATTATTTGGCTCGTCAGTGTGTAAAACGGCGTTGTTTTGAGCGCGCTTCGTCGGAAAAATGCCACGTCGGCATTTTGGTCGGACTTTGGCCAGAGTGGCACTTAAGTGATCCGTTTTTCTTCGAATGTGGCACTTAAGTGTACTTTTCGTAAGTTATGGCACTTAAGTCTCCCTTTGTGCAAAGTTATGGCACTTGAAGCATTCTTTTGCCGATTTTTAAACCTACTATTGCGTGTCTAATGCCACACATGAAGATTCACTTGACAAGTGTTAAGGCCGGCGGTCAAGGTGACGAGTCAAGGCTTATTGTCTTGCATGGCTTCGATGAGGTGTTGACGCGCAGGACACATGGCCATTCTCATGCAAATTGGTCTCCAATTTTCAGCAATTAAGAAATTTTAAGGTCTCATTGTGTCCTTTCAAGATCCGCCATGAGTGGAAATGTGCTCGACATTTTTAATGGTGCCACCTAACCAAAATAGTACTCTTAAATAGTCACGAGTATACTTGTCCCATTACCAAATATCAAAATTGGTCCCTTCACTCGCAAATCCGAACAAACTTTCAAATCCTCATATATATAAATGAGCATCACTACTTATGTGTTTAGGCCATTTGCCTCCATTGACTTTTGCCAATTAAATTGAGGTCGTGAGAATTTAGGATGTCACATCATATGCTTGATTTGATTGTCATTTGCCTTATCAAAAGATAATGACAATATTGTTGTTTGATTCAGGAAATTTAGATGACAAATTGGCCTGATTTGCCTAACATCTTCAATCGAGCTTGTAGATGACCTCAATTGCCTTTGATGCCTCATCATGATTTGTAGAGGACTTCAAGAGATTCCTGTGGATATCTTGTTTATTAGATTTGGCCACCGTTAGCTAGGTCAAATGATTTTTACAAAAATTGAAGTTAGATTTGGAATTTTTTTTTTTTTTTTTTTGGTCTTAAAAGCATTTTCATTCATTCATTAGTAGAAATGCTACAAGCGACACTAAGAGAAGATTCAGAACATAAAATGTCCCATAGAGGTTGGGGTGGGGGGGGGGGGGGCGAAGATTTCCACCCTAAAGGAAGAGTCTTTGTGCGGTGTGCTTTTGCAATCTAATCGGCTGCTTGGTTGGAATCCCACGGGATATGCATAATACTCATTAAAGGTAATTGGGCCAGCAAACGTTTGCCTTCTTCCATTATATTGCGCAAAGCCCATGGGGTTTCTTCTCAGCCCATAAACATCTCAACAGCTAAGGAACTATCACTTTCACATTTGTACTTGCCTTTCTTATGCCCTTTTTGCTTCACGTGCTGTACGTGTCTTTGGTTTAGAAACTGAACTCCTCTCACAAGTGCTAGGGTTTCAGCTTGAAGGGGAGAACTTGCCCAGATTTCTGCCGTGAAGCCATCAACCAAGAGGCCTCTCAAAAGCGTAAAATTCCTGCGATTAAGCTCGGTTTGTCTGGATTTATCCATGAGCAGTCAACGTTCAAGGTTTGGAAGCCTTCAGCCGGTGGGTGCCAGCGAATCGGTGAGTTTTCGTCTCCGGGTTCCTTCGATTTCTTCATATGAATCCAACAGCTAAAGCTCTTGACTTGCATTGTTGCTGCAATTACCAGACCAAGTGGGTCGAATTTTTTAGCCCGAAAGATGAAGTTGTTTCTACTTTTCCATATCTGCCATAGTGTTGTTGCAAGTAGTTCATCTCCTGGAGCTTTTGCTTTTGTTCCAAAAATTTCCAACAGCCATTTGTCTAGTCTGGTGATGTTCAGGGCATTTATGTTCAATTCTACTCTTGGATCTGACCACACTTTGGTCATTTCTTCGTAGAGCAAAAACAAATGCTCTATTGTTTCCGATTCTCGAGAGCAAAAAGGACAAAGCGGATCAGGTAAAGCTTTTCTCTTAAACAAATTCTCCCGTGTTGGCAAGGCATTTTGGCACAAACTCCAAAGGAAGATCTTTATTTTTGGGGGGATCTATAGGTTCCATAAGGTGGGGGGGGGGGGGCGGAAAAGATGCTGATGCTATATTTGTGTCTGGATTTGTAGTCTTTGCTTGCACCTTGTTGTAGCCGCTTTTCACTGAGTAGGTACCCGATTTATTTCCAGACCAAATTAGTTTATCCTCCTTTGAGTTGGGAGCAATAGGGATGGTTAAAATTTCATTGGTCGTTCTCTTGTCAAAGAAAGTTCTTATTCTATTTTCATCCCACTCTGTCTTCTGTTCATTAAACAACTCAACAACCATGACTGGATCATCCTGATTTGCTGGTCCCCCAACTATCCCAACAGAAAGCCATCTATCTTCTCGATTCTAACACTTTCTAGATTCTTTATCTTTGGGATGAGTGTGATGTATGTTTTGTTTAAGAGGGGATCGAGTATACCTGTTAGGAAGAACTCTTGAACTAATTGGAAGAGGTCAACTTTAATATCTTCCCAAGCATGCTGATAAAATTGGCCATTTAGTCCATCAGGACCTGGTGCTTTGAGTGATCCTAGCTGGAAGACAGCTTCTTTCACTTCTTCTAGAGTTGTTGGTTTAAGCAGATCAACATTCATTTCCTCGTTGACCACTTTGGGACATTGATTCAAGATTGGTTCGAAATTTCTGGGGCCTTTTGATTCATATAATGTGCGGTAGAAGTTTCTGATGTGCTGATTAAGGGCTGTGGGTTCCCGACACCAGGTTTGTTCATCTATTTTCAGCATAATAACTCGGTTCCTCTGTCTCCTTTGCACCATTGTTGCGTGAAAGTACTTAGTGTTTCTATGCCCCCATTGAAGCCAATTGATCGGAGACCCTAATCCCCAATACATCTCCTCTTGCCTCCATAGTTTCTCTATTTATTCCTCCAACTGTTGGATGTCCTGCTTTGATGAGGGTCTCGGTCTGTTCATGTGTTTTGTAAGCTGTTTTTTCAGTTCTTTAATCTTGTTTGATGCATTAGAGAATTTCCTGGTGCTCCATTCGACTAGATCTCGGGATAGTTCATGGATTTTCCTTGGAAAACTCAGATTTTCTGTTGTTTGTCACTGCCATATGCGTCTAATTATCTCGATGCATTCTGGATCTTCTAGCCAATAGGACTCAAACTTAAAGTCTTTCTTCCTATTTCTGTATTCAAGGTGAAGAGTGAGCATAATAGGGCAATGATCTGACCCAACAGCTGGTAAGGCTAATGCTTCTGCATTTGGGAAAGTTACCCTCCATTCCATAGTGGTAAGTACTTGGTCTAACCGCTTCTTCACAAGGTTTTCTCCTTCCCTTTTATTAGACCATGTATACGCACATCCCTTACCTTCTAGATCCATGAGCAAGCAATCATTTAAGAATTCCCATAAGGCAAACATTCTATTTTGGTCGGCTTCTCTTCTTCCAACTTTCTCCCAAGTGTATAGGATTTCATTAAAATCACCCATGCATACCCATAAGGGTTGTGGGTTGTTCTAAGAGGCTCTGAGTTGCTGCCATAGTTGTAGCCTTTCACCTAAATTCGTCGATGCATGGATAAAAGTGATTCGCATATGATGTGTACTAAAAGGGTCTATGCAGTCCACTTCTATAAAATGTTTTGTGCTATTAGTCACCTTCAAATTGACCTCTTCACTCCACTTAATGGTTAATCCTCCCGCAATACTTTCTGGTGGTACTAAGAATAGGTTTGGGTAATTAAGGCGCTTTCTTACACGTTCCACCATCTCCTCTTTATTTTTGGTTTCCATAAGGAACACTAAACTGGGCCTCTCTAGAGCCACAAGAGCTCTTAATTCTTGAAACGTCAGGGGATTGCCGAACCCCTAACAATTCCAGCTTAGAATCTTCATGGTTTCACTGGTGGCTTATCAAGGCTAACCACCATAGCCCATATTTTGGGATCTTCTTCCACCAGAATTGAAGTTTCATGTAGTGCTTCTTCATCTGCCTACTTCATCATTGCCCCCTGAGATGCATAGGGGCTATGCCTTTTAATCTTCTTCATAACCGGGGCCTTCAGTTCCTTTCGCTGACTTTTGGCCTTGCTAGAGGTCGACAACATAGGGGTTTCCATCCATGAAGTGTCAGAAATCAACAAGGTAGAGCCCTGGGGTCTTTTGCCCAAAGCTTTTAAACTCATACCTCCTTGATTCTCTTGACTATAGGGAATAATTTCTATTTGTTGCGCTTCCATATCCCCCACACTTGGCCTGTTTTCTGGGGAGTTAGTATTCATGGGCGTCTCGGGTATAACTTCTTCCACATCCCCTCTTCACTCTCTAGTTTGTTTAGTAACTTCCAAAAATGGCTGTGCACTTTAGCCTCCGCTTTTAGCCAATAGCCAAATAAACCTTCTTCAATCGGTTTTTGTTCCGTTTCTTAGGCACTTCCCCGCAATTAGTAGTATAATGACCAATTTTCCCACACGAGTAGCAGAAATGAGGTAAGCGCTCATATCTAAAGTCTATCCAAGAATCCACCTCATCAAGTTGCAGCATAACCCCTAATACAAGTGGTTTTGATATATCTATTGACACTCTTGCTTTTCCAACCTTGCAGAGGCTACCCTCCTTAGTGATAAGCTTCACTTCCATCACTTCCCCAATATTCGATGCTATGTTTCTTACTATGGATTCTGTAATACACCCCAGGGGCAGTCCATGAAGCTGTATCCAAAAGGAGCAATGAGCAAAAGTATGGCGATGGAGAGTTATTTTGGGGTTTAATTGTTTCAGGATTAGTAAACTTCCAGAATATGACCAGAGACTAGCATCTAGAACTCGCTGTTTCTCTTCCTCAGTTTGGAAAGTGAAGGTGAATAAGCCCTGTTTTGGCTGGTCGCAAACAACATTCTCTGTTTTCCACACCTTAAACATAGTGGATTGGAAGGCTTGGAGGTTAACACTTGGTTTTGAATGAAGTTTACCAAGTAAAGTTAGCTGACATTCTTTCATTTTGCCTTCGGGAATTCCATCGAGCACTTTAACTACAGATTTTTCTGTCCACATTTTGCCCATTCTCTTACAAAGTGCTGCCATCCTCTTTTCTCTTGCTAATTCTGTCTCCATTGCAGGTAATCTAATAACAACTAAACAGCCAGTAACAAGCTTCTTCAAAACGGGGAATAAGGCAAACATGTAAATAGGCCACACCTACGCCAATTTGGAGATGAAGACCGAAGAATCTTTTGGATAACTTGCTTGGGTGCGCTGATCCATATCCTACTGTTGTTTTTGCTGACTATTTGAGGAGTTTGTTGATTGAAGGGAGCTCGTTTGTGTGTATGTATTCAAGGGATTCGGTAGCGGAAGAGGTGTGTGGATTTTAGGGTCAGGGTGCTGTTCGGATCATGGGTGTGTGGATTTTAGAGGAGACTTTATACATCGGTGGTGATGGAATGGTGGATCAACTCAGGATTTCAGATTTTGGTTGGGTGAACACTCCATCAAAGAAGTGGGAAAAAAACTCTCCATTGTAGAGAGGGAGGAGCTCCTTACGAGGGAGGGAGTTTGCTGGACAATCTTTCCACATTCAGCATATCTTTAATTTCGAGATGGAGCAGAGAAGGAGGGAGCACATGCTTTGTTTCAGTGTTCTGTTTCTATGACCTTTGCTATTTGTCAATTTTCTACAATTTCTTGTGTCTAGATTCTTAAGTTGGTGCATAATGGAAGTTGTTCATTAGGTTCAGATCTACAACATATAAAATTTCCTTGATGATTGAAGCCCATCTACTTAGGTCGATTGCCTTTACAACATCCATGCTCGTTGCAGTGATTTTGCTCTGCTAATTGACCTGTTTGCATTCCCCGATTTTTGTAAAATCATACATTCAAAATTTGTGGTTGAAGTCTCTTGGAAATTGTTCATTACCTCCTTGTCCAAAACATGTAAAATTTGCATAATGATTAGACATGATTAGGTCAGGTCGCTCATGCTTAAACCGAACCTGTTTGTTACTAGAAATTGGTTGTTTTGACTGGTTTCCATGCAATCAATAATTTTTGCAAAATCATACACTTGGAATTGGGGGTCGAGGTTTTCATGAATGTTGTTTTTCACCCTATGGTTTGTATTGCTTGAAATTGCTAGGTCGAAAGAGTGCATTAGATTGACATGAATGGCTTGAAACCGAATAGGTTAGGTTGTGGAAATGGTTTATCCCTCAATGGCACTTATTGCTTCTTTTTTTCATAAATTCATATGTTTTGAATATAAATGTGATGTCTTCTTGAAAGTCGTGGAAATTTCTTGATTAATGTTGTGTAAAAATCTCAGATTGAACAAGTTGCTTTAGGATAGTAAAGCATGCTTAGAACTGAATAGGTGTGCTTTCGTGATGTTGATTTTGCTGAATGACTGATGTTTTTTCACTGATGTTTACAAATTCATGTGTTGATAATTGGATGATAGTGTCTTCATAATATTGGTTGGAGACATGGTGAACTTCATTGCCAAAAATTTTCAGAAAATAAAAACACGATTTGCTATTTTTTCCGACCTTCTCAAAGTCGCAGGACTTGCTGCAATTCATTTTACATAATTGATTTGTATACATTGATTGATTTATATAAATTCATATGGTGCAAATCTCTGAATGCATGCTTCATTAAATTTTTAAAGGGATTTCCAGTCTTCGATTTAGCATTAGTTTTGTTAAGTTTGAAATTCTTTAGGATATTCAAAAGAGAGCTTGATTAGAGTGCCATTAATTTCGCACATCCAAGTTCTCATTGAACACTTGAAAGTATTTCGTAACTTTAACGAAGTTCATGACCTTTTCTGAAAATTCTCAAAACCCAAAAATTTTAGACGTTGTTCTAAGCTTTCTTTCAATATCAAGTTTGTTGGAATCAAGTCATATTTGATGGTTCAAAGGACCCAATTAGTGTGACGACATTCTCCGCGCCAGAGTTCTGGAATTCATTTCCCAAGAACATTGAATTTGTCTCATAATTCCGATAAATTTAATAACCTCGTCTGGTATCACTTATAACTTGAAAATCTTCTTTTAAGGACTGAATTGCAAATTCTCAAAACTTGTATCCTTGATTCCAAATCTTTGAAAGTTTGACCATTTGGTTTTCCTTCTTTTAGATCTAATGGTGTACATACTTGAATGATTGTACTCACCTTGATTGTGCAGGTGACCCATTTCAGTTTTCTTCCATCAATTGACTGAGTAACAATCAAGGTCTTATCATCTAAGTGCATAAGTTCATATTCTTTTTGCATGTGTTTGTTAGATGAATGGTTTAGGATCAAAGCATGTACATAGAGTAAACAAAAGGGATACGCCTAGACCCAAATTTTACAGGTCGTTCGCTTTTGTCCACTACTTATGAACATAAGGGATGGTCAAATACCAACAACTAAAAACAATCAATTAGAGTTTATAGGATGGCTCAAAATGTATGAATATCAAAGGCCGATCCCGAGGCTATACCTTGTGTTTTGAATTGTTTTGAAATGTTTGCACTTGTTTGATTGTACTTGAATACACTTTTGATTGTTATTGTAGCACTAGTTAGTTTTAAAATAGTTCCAAAGGCGACTCTTGGAGGAGGTGATTATAGGGGCTTGAAGACGGTGGAATAGTCTGTGTCCAATTTGGCTTTGACAATTTAGACTAATTCATTTCCTGATATATGTCCCAGGCTTCCCATTTGTGTTGTATAAATACTCGATGAGTTGCACGTTTACTTTACTTGTACTTTAAATTGTTTTTCTTTACTTCTTTATCTTGTTGTCTTGAGTGTTTCTTTCTTGCAATGCAATTTCACCGTACTTGATTGATTTTTCAGTTCATTTTGATAGTTAGTATAAAATCATATGCATGAATTATCCATGTGTGATCATTTAGCTTTAAACTTGCACAAAAATGTAAAAAGACTGTATGACCACCTAAGGTAACAATCCAACTCATTGATACCAAAAGGGTGCTAATAGACACTTTCAGTGTAATCTAAATCTCTGAACCCATGGAATCTCTGGTTCCATGGAAATCAAAGGTGGTCTCTTAACCCTTGATTGGGTTTTCCAGCTAGCCCCCAATAAAAAGGCTAGAGGCGGCTCCTAGTTAACATTTTTAGGTTGTCCAAAAAAAATAGAAAGAACCATTGTCACGCAAAGCCTGATTTTGAAAGGACTCAGGTTTATAAAATGACAATCCAATTAGGGTGTTAGCAAATTGGGAACTGCCATTCATATGTACCATTTGTATTATACATTAATTTGCGGGGTTAAACGGTGTTTTATTTGAGATTTCTTTTTGCATGTACCATTTGGATAAAATTTTTAAACAAATGCTTCTAAACCTATTCCTTGGTTGCAACAGATAGTATAAGAATTTAAAGCTTTCTTCAACATCTATTGATATCCTTTTATACTCCTCAGCATCCAATCTTCCTATTGGATAATTTTCATGAGGATCAATCCCCAAGCTATTGTTGAACAATTTAGTAGATCAATTTAGTCATTGAAGTCAATCAATATGAAATTCTAGAAACTCAATTGCCCTTACAATCAAATCTTCCAATTTCCAAGAATATAGTAACTTCAATTATGGAAAGTGATCTATCTTCAAGGTGATTGTCAATCAATCAATATATCATGTGTGATTGATGTTTTCCGCATAAATATTGTTTGAGATTGATAACCAATCAAGTTCTTCATAATCCAAGTCATATCACTAACTGTTTATGGAATATTTTTACATGTTACTCCATAGCATGTGATTAACTTGTTACTTTGCTAATATCAATAGCTCTTGGTTATATCTGATTTTCTGGTAATATCCATTTCTGGTTATATCAAATTTCTCAACGATAGCCCACCTCGTCTTTAGGGCCACTTTTTTTTTTTTTTTTGGTCGGTCCTACTCTAATCCTACTCTAACACTCACTCTCAGACTTTTGCTCGTGCCTTCTTGCAGGGCGTGGCGTGAGAGTCGAAACCCACTCCTGAAATGAAATCGTCCCCACCCCAATCCCCTCTGAGAAGGTGGGGATTTGAACCCCCAACCTCCCCCTTCCAAGTTGGAAGGGTGGCCACTGGTAGGGCCACTTTAAGTACTTGAAAAATGTAGATCTTGTGGTCTTGTTCACCATAGTACCTCTAAGGGTGCGTTTGGGTTAGTACTTTGAAAGTCTATTGGGGAAAACACAAAGCAACTTAGCCTAAAGGGCTTTGGGCAAATACAAAGACTATTTAAGTAAATTACATTTTGAAAAGCAACTTTGAAAAAAAAAATGTTGTTTGATAATAAAAAAAAAAAACACTTAAAAAGCCCATTTGGGTAATTAATATTAGCTTTTTAATTTTTATATGTTTAATGCAACTTTTTTAATTTAAATTTTGACGACATGATAAAAAACATCAAATGGAAAAAATTCACAAAGTGGTCTATTTCTTATTAAAAAATAAAAAGAATACGTTTATTACAATAAATGGGATAACATATTCCCCGAGGAAAGAAATTCATTATCCTTTAAAATTACAAACATCCTTAAATATTTCCTAAACTTAGAGCCATTTGATCAAGCCAGAATAATATGTACAACAAACCTTGATACAACACAATTTCTCAAATATCTATTCTCTATTTACATGCAAAACCTGCATAAAAGTTTGAATGCTCGTCATGGATAGAATTGAAGTTCAATGTAGCACATGAGGTGCCATGTCTTTCGACCACAAAGATGATTTGTTTGGCTTGCTTGACTCCCCAAATGAAGTGGAAAATGAATCCTTTGAGTGAGCTTCCAGGCCTTCCTCGGCAATTAGATTCATGATTTTGAAAGTGACTGAGGTCTTGATATTCCACTGTCATTAACCTTAGCTAAGCCCATCAGCATCTTCACGATAGTCAACATGGATGGTCGAAGCCTTGGTATACCTTGTGCACAGAGAAGACCAATCTTCATAAATAAGCATGCCTCTTACCTATGATGTTCCCCGTCCAGAGATGTGTTTACTAAGGTCATTAGCTTCCCTTAATCATGCAACTTCCATGCCTATAACACATGTAGATCAAGAGATGCACACATTTGCAGCATCACAAATCAACTTCCAAGCCAACAAAGAGCAAGAAAGTCTCCAAACCCCAAGCCTATTTATCCACATAATCTCCTGTTAAACTCGGAACCAATTTTCACAAGGAAGACCAGCACTCCTTAACAGGAACAAAACATTGTGAAGTTGCCCATGAACATCCGTGTTGTGAAGCAAAACACAAAAGACCAGTGCCTAACTCACGACTAGCACGAATGAGTTTTATGACAAAAGACCAGGTTGAAAAACAGAACAAATAAAAGACCAACACACACCATGGATCTTAGTGACAAAAGTCCAGCTCATAACTCACCATTAGCACAAATAGGAGGACACCTATGAAAGGGTGACATTCAAGAATAAGAATGTGCGTTTTTCTGGTCTATATCAGGCTTCATCTCTTCTTCTTAATTATGCATACAAAATCTCATTTTCCATGTTTGGCAAATCTCATTTTAGTGTAATCAACAGTGTATTACTAGCGACCAATTCACTAACATATTTTGATAGCAACAAATTTGCTGCAACATAATACCAACTGGGATGCTAGATTAAGTAGACATACACCAAACAAGGAGCGGATTAGGGCATTAACAAATTTGGGCAGTAACATAAGCAGACGATTAGGGCAGCAACTCATTGCTAAATACCAAATTAAGTGCAACATAATACCAACTCAGGAGTAGACGATTAGGGCAGCAACAATGATTTGGAGCCAAAAACCAAAAAGCTGGAATAGCAATGGCGAGGGAGAGAGGAAACATGCAAAGGAGCAGTTGTAAGGGAGAGAGCAAGTGAGGAGGGCAATCGAGCAAGGAGCATTCAAGCAGACCATTTGCGAGCTTTGGCAGTCAAGCGAGCAAACAAGCAAGAGCAATTCAGTGCAAGCAGAGTAGATGTGAGCAATGGGAAAGAGGGAGAGAGAGAGAGAGAAGAGAGAGAAGAGAGAGAGTCGAGCGAGTGAAGGAGAGAGATCGCGAGGAGCAAAGTGCAGTTGTCGCGCGGAAGAAAGCAAGGGGCAGGAGAGGAGCAAAGGAGGGTTTTGTTTTATAAAAACAAAATTGGACTTGCAATAGGTTTTTGATGATAGGAAAGGAAATTGGCCAAATTTCATTAATGAAAGGTTTCAACATTTCTAAAATGCTGAAAGTTCAAAGTAAATCCTCATTTACCTTGAGTTTTTAGCATTCTTAATGCAAGTCTTCCCCCAATGCCCCTTGAGAATGATTGCCAAATGCCTCAAATCTTTTTCCTTTGCACATGTGATTTCCCATGAGAGCAAGTATTACTTGAAATATAAACAACTCTTGCATTTATCAAAGCTCGTAAAAAATTATGAATATGTCAACTTCAAAATATTCTAAGAGGTTTCTCAATAATGGGAAGACAAAGATATCGAATTGAAAGACATTGATTGGACATAAGAAATCATTTGAAAACCAACTGTTTTGTGAGTAAAATTGGCTGCGAAGTCCAAGCATAATGGCATTTGAATTTGCAATTGTTTTTGGACAAGGCGATGGAGCTCAAAAAATCATGATTAGAACGTGAATTTGAAGGAGTATCGACCTGGATGTAAGTCAAGGTAGCAAAAACATGTTGAATCAAGACATGATTAACTGCCTAGAGATAAAATGTTGTGGCGACATGAAGATATTAGAGTCAAAAACTTTTGAAATGTGAATACATGGTTAAAATTGCGTAAGAAGTGCTTATGGACAGTTATATTGTAAATTTTATAAATACTAATATGCGCATCACAAGAATCCCGAACAAATAGGCAAAACTTGTTATCTATAAGTTATCTTTTAATTTTTATATCATGATTATAGTTTTCAAATATCTCATCATCAATTAAATTTCAATAAGTATCTTAATTGAAACTTTCAGATCTTCGTATCTCTCTATCTTTTTGCTTTACTATCGATTAAACTTTGACAAAATATTATGTACTTTGACATTGATTAAATTTCCCTTGAAACACGTATATCTATTTCCTTCTACTTCAGCAATATATCCTATTCGAAAGAATCATAAAGTCTATCCTCTTTTATAAAAATTGAAAAATGACATTCGATGAAAGATATCTCGTCGTGAGGACAATTGAAAATCAAACAATTATCTCCTTCCTCCATCACCAAGACATTCCAAAACAAAATTCATCGTAACCCGGTCCCAATGGAAAAGATAAATGAATTTCTTCACCGATAAGCTTGTTTGTGAATTTTTTTTTTTTCAATATAAATAAGCGAAGCAGATTTCTCCACTTTCTTTCAACCCTAAAGCCAAGAATAAACAACTCCTCCGACTTACCACCCCCACTCCCCAGAAATCCCGAAATCACAACTCGGCACCTCCTCGGCCCGTTGGTAGGCCATTGGCAGAAAATTTCGCGTCGCTCCCTCGACTCCTTTTTTTTCAGCCCTCAGCCCTCCCCGCATCAATGGCCGCCGCCGCCGCTGCCGCTGCCGCTGCCGCTGCTTCCGCAGATAGCCCCTCTGCCGACAACCTCGAATCCGAGCCACAATCGCCGCCGCTCTCCGCCTCCGGAGTCACCGATTTGAACGCCTTGCCGAGCGAAATCATGGACGCGTCGACCAACGGAGCCGGAGCCGGAGCTGGAGCTGGAGCTGGAGCTGAGCAGACGACGACCGCTGAGCCGCCCCAGGCGGAGGCCGACACCCAATCGGCTCCTCAGGCCACCGCCGCGGAAGCCGATAAGAGGTGGCCGGGATGGCCTGGCGACTGCGTCTTTCGCCTCGTCGTGCCGGTTCTCAAGGTCGGGAGCATTATTGGCCGCAAGGGGGAGCTCATCAAGAAGATGTGTGAGGAGACTCGCGCTCGCATTCGCGTGCTTGATGCTCCTGTCGGCACTCCCGATCGCGTCGTAAGTTTCCTAGGGTTGGCTCTTTCGTTTACTAGGTTTACTCATGTTGAGCGAGTTTGAATTGAAGACGTCTAGTTCTTTCGGAGTCCTGCAGTCAGGAGGTGAAGGGAGTACTGAACTAGGGTTCTTTGGCTACACTTTTGGGGCTATGGATTTGATATATTCGCTTGCTGTGCTCTTACTCCTTCTTCGTGTGTCATTCCCGTCTTCTAGTTTCTGTGGTGATTGAGGAGAGAACATCTTTGATGGCAACTTTTGTTCTTAACTTCATAAAACCTGCATCCAACATCATTTTTGGGTTGATGAATAGTTTTTGGATTACAGATTTGCCCCAAATGCTATAGCTTTTCTCCTATTTGGTTGAGAAGATTAACCACTTAGGTGTTTTCCTGTCCATTCCCCTGCTTACTGCGGACCCGCTTTTTAAATATCTCCCCTTACTGGAATAGCTCCGCTCTTATCTTTCAAACATCTGTCCTTCTGAAACGGTCCTCAACTTTTCCTTAAAAATTCGCAATGTGAACTTGATTAGAGTGCCATCAGCCTACAATTCCATTGCTGTTCTTTACGTTTACTATCACAATCATCATCATAGCCTCCAGCTTTCTGTTCTTCAAGGATCATGTCCATAATGTTGCCGTCCACAGTGGAGGAGCTTCTCAATGGAAGCCAGTGGTCCATTGCTTTCCATACTGGTTATGAAGCATGTCATGTATTGAATTGGTGAATTTGGGGCTTAGAGTTCCTATGATTTGATTTTTGGCTCATGGATAATAGCCTCACAGTTAGCAAACTCATGGATAAGTAAGTAACTGGCAAAATCATAGAGAAATTTGGCAGAACCTAAAGAAGTGACTTGGTTGAGAGATAATCAAAGTTGAGTGAGTTGGGATAAAAAGAAGAAGTACCAGGAAGGTACATGAAAGTCAGGACAAAGTTGGATGAATACAAAAATAATTTACCCTCACATATCCTTGCTTGCACTGTGCATGTGAACCAAGTAAATAGAGAAGGCTGTTAAGAGAATACCTTTTCCATTACTATCCTACTAATTCTATCCCAGAGGAACAGTTATCGTCTTCTGGATGCATTCCCTTGCATGAGTCAAATATGACCTTAGTAGATAAAAGAAGGCTTGTGTGGAGATAGGCTCTACTTATTCCTGATACGAACTAGCAGTTAGATTTTTGAGATTGTTAATTTAAATCTATCTTAAACTGAAGCACAATCCTGAAAACGATTTGGGTTTTCATATAGCCTCACATTTTTGGAGTCAATTGTAAAGAACTCCAATATTGTCACTTTGCATCTTGTAGTATGGCTTTGTACCTCTTTATTTGGTTTTTGTTGCAGAAATTACTTGGGACAGTGGCAGTTTTCTTGGATTATTCCGTGCCAATCTGATTGCCATGGTTCCATTGCCATGTTCTTCATCATTTGTTCTATTACATTTGATTGTGTGACTGCAGTATTCCATTTTCAAGCTACTTGCATGCTGTTATGAATAAATTCCATTGTATGTATTCTGCTTTAACTTTAAGATTTCTGTAGTGCAGACCATGGCAAATTTTGCTAAGCAAAGTACTTTTTTCCCCTTCTTGCCTTTGCTATGTAATGTTTCGCAGGTATTGATATCTGGAAAAGAAGAGCCAGAGGTGCCTCTTTCCCCCGCAATGGATGCTGTAATTAGAGTTTTTAAACGTGTCTGTGGACTGTCCGAGAATGAGGGTGATGCTAAGTTGTCTGGAGCTGCTGGAGTTGCATTTTGTTCCATTCGGTTCTTGGTGGCTTCCACTCAAGCAATAAATCTGATTGGAAAGCAAGGTTCACTAATCAAATCGATACAAGAGGGTACTGGAGCTTCTGTTAGAGTATTACCTGAAGGTATGCTTTTATATTTGTGCATACCTGTGAATTTTAGACGGTGCCACCTTTGTCATGACTCATGTTTATAAATGGAGGATGGGAAAAAAAAATTACTTGATAATTATGACTGCGTGTTTTATTTGGCATTTCAATCTTACGTCTAGATGTACTCCTAGCTCTCTTTTAAACATCTGGAATAAAATATCTTGAATAAATGTTGAATATGAATTTCACTGTTAAAATTAGTTGTAATTAAGAAGCATTAAGTCATTTAGGGATGTTAAATAGAGGGTAATTTAATTTGGGAGAAAATAAAAAGAACACTTATCTGATATGAAATGTGCAATTGATGTATCTAGCATCCAGATCTTCCTGATCTTGTCAACGGAAACATGTGTCGCAGTTATGGCAGGAATGGAGATATTGCTGTATGACCATAATTTGTCATTGTGGCATTATTATGTGGTAAATATGATACAGAGTAGATTAGAAGTTTTTGGATTTGCATTTTGCTCAACTCATTTCTCGATACCATTGTATAGAAGGATCATACTGATGCCAGTCACATCTCATCTGTCTAAACGTTTTCATTTACCATTTTCTTGTGTCTTCATTGGCCTGGGTTTGATCTTGAGTTCGTTTCTTAGGTCAAAGATTATTGTTTTTATGGGAAAATGAGCAACCTATTCATTTTGCACAAAATGTCTTGCTTCTAAGCTTTCATAGGCTTCATTTCAATATTTTTTGTTTGCTCATTCGCCGATGTGCCCTGCCAAAGTGGCCTTCTCTTCCCTCTCTTTTGGACCTCTCCAACACCTGAATTTTGGAAACCTTGTGTGCTAGAAAGCTCTTCTGGTGGACTGAGTGAAGTGGTCTAGTCAAATGGTTTTGTATGACTAAGCAATCTGCCTCTCGGTCTTTTATTTGCATTTTCAAAACTTGAGTTTGATCTTATAGAGATTATAACCGCAGGGGTAGTTTATTTGTATTTACTTATATGGCTGAGGAATAACGTTGGGCTGTGGAGTTATATAATATTTTGTTCCCTAAGACTATGAAAGCAGAGCATGATTTTCATTAATGGGCTGGAATTTAGAGATACATAAGTATAAGCTGAGATTTTCACACATTCAGAGCATGTACATGGGTCATTCTGGGATGTCGATGCCATTTTAGTCAAACTTTCTCTCTGGAAACATGATCTCTAGTATGGAATTGTGAAATAATTTGCCCTTTCCTTCCTCTGGTGGTAATCATCCTTCCATAGGGTTCTTTGTAGTTGAATCATCAATCTTTGTACTAATTTGCCCCTTCCTTCCTCTGGTGGTAATCATCCTTTAATGTTAGTCGACTGTAGACACGATGCCAAGAACTATCGGAGAACATTCTAGTGTTGCCAGAGAGGAGTTAATAGATGATTTAGGTTAGTGTTATCTGGTTATGTTATATTTGTCTTCTGACTGATCCATAAAAGTTCATAGATAAGTCATTCTTGTCTGATTTCAATTAGGTAGTGCAGCAACTCAACCAGTTTTCTTCCTTTCTCCTTCTCTATTTCCCCCCATTTTTTGTTTACTGTCTCATTTGTTTCCTTTTTCCTTGATGAAATTTAATTAATGGTTATGGGCCAAGTATTTCCTTTTTTCAAGTGCCTTTTTCTTATTATTATCTCCAGGCTGAGTTTTGAACAGTGATTTTTGCACTGTCAATTATTCTGAAATCTCTTCGATGGCAGGTGAGTTGCCAATTTATGCTTCTACAGATGAGCGAATCGTGGAGTTGCAAGGAGAGGCATCAAAGGTTCTTAAAGCCGTAGAAGCAGTAGTTAAACACCTGAGGAAATTCTTGGTTGATCATAGTGTTCTTCCTCTTTTTGAGAAGAGCGTAAGCCCTCATATGTTGAGTTGTACTTTGTATTTACCTATAAGCTGAGTTGTTGCCTATATTTTTCTGCATTTAAGTACTAATTTTTCCCCACCCGTTTAGTGCAATAATGCAGCCCAACAAGATCGTGCATCTGAGACTTGGAGTGACAAGTCGGTATTGCATAGTGCTCCAACTGGAATGACAACCGATTATCCACTCTCTTCAAAGAGAGAATCGCTCTATATTGATCGTGAAAGTCAGTTGGAGCCGCAGATTGCACGTACTGGAGTTTCACTCTATGGACAAGATCCCTCAATACCTGCTATCCGATCGGCAAGATTTGGTCGTGCAGGTGCTCCTATTGTCACTCAGGTAAGTTCTTTTCTCTATCCGTTTTGGCTTCTTTGGTTAATTTTGCCTGATTTGTTGCAAAACTCTCTTGTAATGCTGATATGTATGAAACCTAGTCTATTCTGAAGCATTATGTGATCATTTTTGAATTTGATTTACTTTTTAGGACTCATGTGGTGTTTTAGGCATCAATGGGGTGCATTAGCCCATTTAGTTAGCTATCTCTTTCTTTTTATATGAATGAACCTAGGTGTAGCATATTTAAAAGGATTTATCTATACAAACGTCTTATCTGCTGTATTAAAAGCATGGCATCCATTCATCAACAAATTTCTACCAGAAGTACGCAGTTTCTCGATAATTTTTCCTCCCCTTCATACAAAACCTCCATAACTGGAAAAAGAAGGATGACAAGTTACTAGATTTGGCTGAAGATAGCCATTTCTTTACAAGCCTGACTCAATGAGGAGATGCCTAAAGTCTAGATAATGGACTCTACATACTAAACTCCATGAGTTGGCCTAATGTTGACTGGTCCATTGTATAGAAGAATGTGATCCTGCTTTGTCAGGGAGTGATTATAATCCATGGACCTATTTTCCAGCCCTTCATCATATATTACTGATGGACGTCCCTGGTATGCACCATGTTGATAGTGGACATCATTTTTAGGCTTGATTTACTGCATGAATGCCTTAGAGAATAAGAAATTTTTTGTACTTCCTGATTTGTGCATCCTCACATACTTTGTGCAGCACTTAAGTTTGTAACCCCTTGGTGAATTTGAGCCGTTGGAAATTGCTCTTCGCAAGGATCTGTCAGTACATGGGTCATGGTTGACCATAAGATGACGAAATACTCAGTATCATGCAAAAGGAAAAATATAAGAAAGGCACAATGAAAAAGTTGCTTCTTCTATTTGCCCCTTTTTGGGTTCACCTGATATACATGCGTGCTTTCTGTCGGGTGAAGTTCTCTGTATTGGCCTAGGTCCATTAGGCTAAATTCTGTGAATTCCACTCCTCCATATCTTGTCTACGGCAAGATTGAGATGGTGCTGCCACTTCACTGACGATAATTGAAAAGCAGTAGCTCATTTTCCCAGCTATCCCTTTCTAAACATGTTTTTATTTCTAGGATTTCTGGATGTCAGGATTCTCTTATAAGTTTCTATAGATATTGGAATATTCTTCAGTTCCCTCTGTAACAAGAACTAAAACACGCAGGCCCACCAAAATACTTATAATGACACCCACACACAATCCTACACACTACTCACACTACTCTCTCTCTCTCTCTCTCTCTCTCTCTCTCGCGCGCGCGCGCGCGCGCGCTCTTAGATGTGCTCATCAGGCATGCCCACCTTAATGTCACTTCCAATTTACTTCACCCCATTTTCACCTTATTCCTCATTAGAAGCATCTCTGAAGTGCTCAAGGATTGTTTTGCTATGACATATGACGTACAGATGCTTTGGAAAATCTCAGTTTCTTAGTTGATATACCTTTTGTTATTCTTCAGAGTGAATCCCTGCTTGAAAATTCTGTCTCTTGCTCTTTTTTCCCGGGCCAAAGGCTTTCTTTCTGCTTTGATGCTTTAATATTTAGACGTGTAGTTGTCCAGACTTTTAAGGGAAGGAGTATGCTAGCAGATAAGACCAAATGGAGTTCTTTTCTGTGCTCTTCTATGTGGCTTAAGGCTTAGATTTTTGAAAATCTAAGATTATAATGACTAGTGAGCTACATCTACTGCATAATAGATTCAATCTTTGGCTGGTTGCAAAAGTAAAAACTTTGAGTTCATATTGAAGTCAGTAAGCTATTCTTGTCTTTTCCTTTTTATTGGTGTTGTATTGTTTAAATGTTTTCTCCTGTTTTAGGTTGTGCAAACAATGCAAATACCACTGACTTATGCTGAGGACATCATTGGCATTGGTGGAGCTAACATTGCATATATCCGTCGAACTAGTGGGGCCATATTAACCGTGCAGGAGAGCAGAGGACTACCTGATGAAATAACCGTGGAAATAAAAGGCACTACATCTGAGGTTCAGACAGCACAACAACTGATTCAGGTAAGTGGCATGTGAAGATTACATGCTGTTTTATTCTTTAATTAACTTGTATTTGGTTCTTAAGTTGTCCACATTATTAAAGTTGTTCTTTTTAAAAAGGTGTGCATATAACAAATTAATACAATGCTGTCTAATTGTGGTCGATATATCTTATATAGAACTATAGTATGGTAAATTTCGCATGTATCTGCCTATTTATATAATATGAATTCCCTTTCCTTTTGCACCAGCTGTGATCCTGTGCGAGGCCTTTAGGAATCCTGATAGCCCAACCATGTCGATGTTGTCTATTTTTGTTTCCTTTGTTCTTTTGTCTCGTGCTCTTATATAGAGCTTTTGGAATTTGAAAGATCGCATAAATCCTGATTTGATGATGTTTCAAATGTTCCAAGTCAAATAATATGATGGTGCCAAATGTAAGACTAAATCAATTCATTTGTCTTCAGGAATTTATTAATGGTCATAAGGAGCCAGTCACCAGCAGCTACGGCAAGATAGACAGTGGATTGAGGTCATATTCTCAGTTGGGTGATACTTCTTACACGTCTTCGTCATTCTCTTCACAGCCATACGGAGGCTATGGTTCTAGTTTAGGAGGCTACAGTAGCTTCAGGCTTTGAAGTGTCGGATTTAATTTGCCTTGTTGCTTCCTATCGGATCCGTCTTGCCTTCAATTATTTGTAGCTTTGGGGAAGTATGTGTAAAGTTTACTTGAGTTTGTTCCTCTCTCTACAAAAATCGGTAGCTGTAAAAACTACTCCACTTTGCTATCATGTTAAAGTGTAGTTATGCACGTCAGGTTTGTGTTATTTAAGCACGAAGGGATGAACTTCGGAGTAGTATGCACAGTGCGGAACATATTCTTGAGCGGTCAAGGCGTTTTATGCGAATTCAAGTTTCTTCATTTTGTTAGTTGTGTCAAAATCATTTCTCTCAATCTGATCTGAAGGGGTCATGACAGTCTGTCGCGCAGTTAACATTGGAGTCTAGACGCATTTTTTTTTATGCATTGGGTGTTATTGAGTCCTCTCTGTGTTAAGAGTCTCGAACCTGAGACGAAGTTATTCGGGCCTCCTTGCGGTAGGTTTTGCAAGTGGAGTGTCTCAAAGGGAAGTAGTAGTAGAGATGTGATATCAAGAAGAACTAATCTACGCTCTGTATGCATTGAAACACTCTTTTTTCGCTTTTTCTTTTCTTCGTGATTTGCAAAGACAAGCTGAGCAACATACAAGTAGTCTCGACTCTTGAGTAACTATAGTAACGGAACTGGTAATACATTCATCGCGGCACGGATGAGAATACCGAGGAACAATGACAACAGACGCACACAGAGATAGAGAGATAGAGAGAGAGAGAGAGAGATGAGTACAAAAACTTGCAATTCCTAGAAATTTCTCGGGCAAGTTTTCTCATGCCATTCGATCAAATGCTCATAGGGCTCTGTGGGTCGTTAAGCGCTGCGATGGCCGTCTCGATCTTCGTCTTCAGATTCTCTTTCTCATTCTCATCCGCCTGCATCAAACGAACACATAAAAACAAGGTGAATTAAAAATCCTGAATTCTTTTACGTATATCGACCTAACTCAATTTAAATCATCGAAATCAAGCGCGTTGAAAATGGAACCGGATGACCTGCGAAGTCCTACCGGCCTGGTTCAAGCTCTCTAATCCGGGTGGGTCAACCGCGGGAAGCCCCGGCCAACAAGAGCGGACAGAACACGATGTTGGTAAATATGTTAGACTTAAGGAGCCCCTAATGTCGTATTGACTCAATAATTGGAGTCTCAAGCATTCAATTATTGACAGATACAGGTACGTTGATCTCACCTGCGCATTTTTCTATAGGGCCAATGAGATATTACAAGCTGGCTTAATTATTTAATGTCTACATGGCCATGCATCAAAATCTATTCTTTTATATTAGTTTCTGCTTCTATTTTCGTACTCGCATGGTTCAGCAATGGGCCCTCCAGTTGCGCAATAACTAGTGTACAAAAGCGCAAAAATACAAAAACACGGGATCCAAGCGGGACCATCCAATTCTTTTGATAAAGAGGCAAGTGTCCCATATGACTCATTATTTTATTCACTTATTTATCTATAATATGTCTTAGGTGACCCGGAGAAGAGTTAATAATACCTGAGCGGATTAGCTCAGTTTTTCTAAGGGCCTTTTTTTCAAAAAAAAAAAAATTTCCAAAAATCAATCGCTTGTATCACTTATAAAAATGCATGAACAAAAAAAAAATTCGTTGTTCAAAGAAATGCCTAAACAAAAATTATTGTCAATGATGAAAGTATTTTTATTGACTAATTATCTCAAATGATATAAGTAATTAATTTTTTTTAAAAAAATGAATTTTTCATTCCTCACAAAGCAAATGAAGATGAAATTTGATTGTAGCGCAACGATGAAGAAAGATGAGGAAATGATTGGCAATTTGACATAAAAGTTAGGCGGCTCATAGATGAGGGCACCCGGATAATGTGGAGAACGTGCGGGAAATAGAAGCGTGTGAAAGAGACGTAATAACCAGCGTGGGACTCGAGTTAAATTAATAAATAGTGAAATCACTCATAATATGGCCAAAAAGTAAATTGGTCACACGCTTCGCTACGCGTTTCTAGTACCAGCACGAGCTCCTCGTGCGCATCTAAATCATATACTTAAACGGATGGAACTTTGAATTTAACATTAATATTTATTTTGCCTTCCTTCTTACTATTTTAAAATTATATCGGTCTTAGGGAAAATCATGGGTTTACCTTCTCTCTCAGATGTGACTTGGTCACTCTTGCGACCGTGTAAGGCTCGCGAGAACTCGTTATCTTTTCGCGAAAGTTTTTATCAACGTTATCAAGCACCCAACAAATTTCTTTTTTCGTTTTTGTTCTGTTTGCCACATGCAACAAAAAAGAATTTATATCGGTTGACTTTGAGATCATGACTGATCTCTCTTGATTTTGAGATAATATTTTGTATGGCAATGAACTTTTAATTGTAATGGAATATCACAGCAAAATAATAATAATAATAATAATAATAATAATAATAATAATAATAATAATAATAATAATAATAATAATAATAATAATAATAATAATAATAATAATAATATGTTGAGATTATGAAGCTGAAATTTCAACCATTTCATGATTTTTTTAATGATAAGTCATGTGATCTTATAAGTAGATTGACAATCTTAGTTTGTCTTTTAAATTCAGAGGTCGTTTGGTGTAATTATTTGATCCTTCTAAAAGAAAAACATGGAGTATTGAAGTCTTGCAGCTAGCTCCACATCAATCTAACCCACCAGATGAGCAATCAAGCAAACAATTGATGTATAAATAGATGTGTAATTGTTGTTTATCGTGTATATTTTCGACTGACATCGGACACAAAATTAATGATTTGGAAATTCAAGATCTCTTCTTCAAAACCCAAAAAAGAAAAGAAAAGGAAAAAAGAAGAAGCTATGGGCCTTACTTAAGAGGTGGAAATCTGCGAGATGTGAATCTCATCATTTGCATCCAATGTTTCCTCCAAATCTCTGTATCTCATATATAAAAATAAGTGATTCTATACTATCACTTTTAATTGAGATGCTTCAAAAGCTGCTAAACTTAATAATGAATAATATTGAGGTAACACTAGATTATTAAAAACATTGTGAAAAAAAATATTAATGTTGGGTACTAATCCGTTGTGTCACGGTACCGTGAAAAGGTGCCAACACCAAATACATATTCTATACAAAAGGACAAAAAATGTTGTTTAAAATGATGTTTCACGGATTGATAAGAGCATCAAAGGGTTTTTTTTTTTTTTTTTTAATATATGATCCTTCGAGAATGCATTTCAAACCCTGGAAAATCGTCCCATCAAAAAAGAGAATAAATCACACTCACTAATTATAAATCTTTTAAATAATTTGTGCGTTATATCACGAATTACGATTGGAAAGATCCCTTGCCCCGGAGCAGAGGAACGCCTTCTCGTGTGCTCTTTAGAGCAACTGAGGAGGAATTCCCAACCTCAACAGGCGATGAGCTTGCAAAGAGGCAAAGGGGAGAACCTCGCCGTTTAAGGTGGAAATATGATTAGATGGGGGGGCCATATTACATCCCCTTTTTTCAGGAGAAATTAACCTTTTCTCTTTCCTCTGACCAGCTAGCATCCGACCATACGAAATAAACTAACGTGTTCTCGCCCTAAATTGGACATCCAATTATGGAGCTCCCCACTTTACTATAAAGTAAAAGTCATTATCTGTTCCCAACTCAGCGGACCCACCATCCCTCATTGATACCCCCTCCCTATGAATGAGAACCATCTAGAATCTTTTCATTGGGTACTGTGTATATATACCCAACGAAAAGAGAAAATTATATATATTTATGTTGCTTATTAATATGTAGATAAGGAAGAGGTTGGTATGGTGATAGTCTAGTGGTTTTGTTTCTTTCTGGCCAAAATCTGATTGTCTTCACATCAACAGTGCCACTTCTAAGTGGCCCCATTATGTTTCTAGTATCTGTCGGCTTTTAAATCGAACATCATCATAAGTTAATGGACAAAAGAGTGTGCTCGGTTAACAAAGTTCATTACTCATCTTTTAAATAAATAAAAAAAAAAACTGAGATCACATAAATATTAAATCTTTCTCGAGTTGGGATTTCTCGCGAAACAAGATATCTCTATATCAATTATTGTCCTTATATTTCAGAACCTATAGTTTGCATCCCCGCAGCTTAAAAGGACTTATTTGTTCTTATGCACGTTTAGACCTTGAAAACGATATCTAACGTCAAGAAAGGGATAACTTGGGGAAGAAAATGGAAACTTGGTCACTTGTGTAAGAATTGAAGATGCAATTTGAAATCCAATTAAAAGATGAGGACGGTAATTGTAGGTTGTGAAATACAAGGAGCAAAATTTACCCCAACTTTTTTTTTTTAAGCACTAAGACATTAGTAAACCATGACGTCATCCTTCTTATCAGACCTATTAACTAAACCATCAACGATCTACTTTAATTCATTGTCAGAAAACAGAGGGAGGAGTGCCCGGGTCGGGATTCGAATTCGAAGACTAAGTTGCCCCAAGACCAATGAAGGGTGAAAAATAACCAATTAAATCGGGAAAAAAGAACGCAATTCATTATTCACGATTCCAATTTTTACCCTGCTTTTTTATTATTGGAAATCGAAATACTTAAACGGGTCGATTCAATTCCTCTATATAAAATCTGAAATTGTAGGGAGGGAGAGAGAGAGAGAGAGAGAGAGAGGAGTGACCTCAATGAAGACCGTCTTCAAAAGCCGGCCTGAGAAGGCAGTGATGTTGGCGGTGATGATCTTGAGCTTCAAAGACTCGAACACTTCGCACAGCTTCACCATCGTGTCCGTCCTTTTGCTGCACGTCAAGCTCACCACCAGTGTCTTCTCTCCCATGTATGTGATCCTCAGCTGCATATATTGTTAATTCCTTTTATTATTAGACCCATTCAATTCCCATCACCAACATCATCACCCACGTATCCAGCCATATCGTATTTGTTAATGTTCTTCCGGCTGGCATGTTGTCCCACCCGCTTATTATAATTCCCACGGGGATTTCGATTGGGGCAAACTCTCGGATTCGCTCCTCTATTGAGACAGATCACCGAGGTTGGGAGAATTCAACTAATCATTTTTTTGTTCAAGATTGAAAATTAAGCAAGCCCAGAATTAGAATCAGCCTGGACAACAACATCGAGGTCGCGATTTTTTTTTTTTTTTTTTGAGGGAGAGAGAGAGAGAGAGAGAGAGGAGAAATTACTTCAAGCACTTCGATGGGGGAGATTCGGGAGCCCCCGGAGTCGTAGAACGCGTCGGTTCTCTTCTTCTTTGATCTCAAGTAGGCAGGAAGATCTTGATCGAAGTCGTAGCCGCCGGGGCCCTTCTTCAATTTGCCGGATTCGAGCTCCAAAATTTCAGCTTGGATCCTTCTCTCTTGATCGTGCAACTCTTGGATGTAGTCAATCGCATCCTTGATGATGGATGCCTTATCCATCTGTACCCCAAAAAATAAAAAGCACCGTACCCATCAGATTTAATCCGAAATTAGACATGACTACAGTCTCGAGTTCCGCAAAAAACAGAGCAACATCACTCTCCAGTCTCAATTATTGAGAGGCGGGGGGTGTGACGTCGGACCAAAAATTCCTGTGCAGTTTGCGACTGCAATTGATTGGATTGGGAGGGGGGTCATGGTCATCACCTTGCTAATGTTGGGCACCACCGCCCTCAATGCGAATAGCCTCTCGTTGAGCTTCTTCCTTCGGTTCCTCTCCGACACGATGTTCTTGGAAGCAGCGGTCGACGCCGCCCCGTCAGGGGAGCTCGAGTCGTAGTACCCGGATATCGCCTCGTCCACCCAACTGCCATAATTTTCCAAACTTTTCTGATGTGATGATCTAGGCAAGTATAGGGTAGGCCTTGATTAATTGACTGGTTGTGCTCTGGTGTGTGTATACAGAGAGACAGAGACAGAGACAGACACAGAGAGAAGGAGAGAGATGAAACCTGTCGAGCTCTTCATTTTGGTAGAACATGGTCGTCTCCCAATAGTTCTGGTATTCCTCAACATTGTTGTCCATGGCGTGCTTGTGGGTTTTTCTTTTCCGTGTGTTTTGTTTGGGGATCACAGGTAGAGAGAGAGAGAGAAAGAGAGAGAGCCTATGAGGTGGTCGCCAGAGTAGGGAGGGCAGGCTTTATATATACGCAGAGAGAGAGAGAGAGCAAGACTCCAAGGAAGGGGAGTGAAGGATGGCACCATCTTCCCCAACTTTTGTCACGTGGGGAATTAAAATTTGTTTCTTGATTGCTCTTCTCCTTCGTCGTGTTCTTCTTCTTCCGTGAAACATCGCGAAAAAGAAATGAAAAGAAAAAAAGAAAGAAGAAAAATGGGGAGGACCAATGGAGTTTTAGTCTTCGAGCCGCGTGGACGTTGGGGACATGGATCGCAGTTTCACATGTCACCATACGCCTGTCTCCCTCAGGGTACTAAGAAATAACATGAATGCTCTCTGGTTGGATTTCCCGAGTCCCACGTGGGTAAGCCCCACTCGGAGAGAGGCAACGTGGCTCGGACCCCCATTCCCGTCTGATTAAAGGACTTGATGCGCCATTCATTTTGACTCCCCTTCAGTCTTGGTGCCCCTTACTTTATGTGCTCCCGCATTCTCCCCCAGAAATTGCGGGGGCCTTAAATTTTATGTGCGCTTTCCAGCGGCATCTTCACACGCCCCCTCGCGCCTAGGGCAATGGCTACAAGGGTTTTGATAACGGAACGAGGACGTGTAATAAAGGAATGAGCTCCGTCCAAGAGTGGAAGAAAAGGCGTGTCGAAACGAGTTTGAAATTTTGGCGGAAGCATACAAAGCGTGTCTCATTATGATCAACAGTCTATGGATAGATTATAAAGGTTTCAGTAATAAATGTATCAGAAGTCTTAAGACTTATTACAAAAATGTAATTAAATCATTAAATTTTTCAAAAGTAAGATTAAATTTTAAAACTTATCAAATCGATGAAATCAAATTCGTACATTAACTATGTTCAATTTTTTTTAAACGAAAATGCTAAAGTGGCTTTTTCATAAGTTGTTTAAATACACATGGCGCCAACAAGTCTTCTTCTTCTTCTTCTTCTTCTTCTTCTTCTTTTTTCCTTTCTTGTGCACCGGTCGCTACTGCTCATCTCCTTCTTCAAGTGAATAAGGGATTTGTAGTAGAGCTCAAGCCCAAATTCAGGGTTGAGCTTGCCATTTGGTGGAGCATGGTGTCACAGGCCGAGAGTTTCCTTGGCCGAGGAAAGAACCGTGCGGCACTTGACGAACAGAATTTGCCAGGCTAGTCTTTCTTCTATAGCCATTCCACAAACAATATGGTAAATGATTTCTCTTGCGAGATCCTACCACGCCTAGTTTCACTCGGGCATCTAGTCCATCGAATGAGAGAGCAGATCTCTTTAGGTACAACAATTGATTTCGGCATGCCATGGCCTCGTTAGGAGAGTGGCATCAACTCCCGACTAGTTTGTGCACGGGAGACCAATCCCGCCTTCAGAGCTCCTAAGTGATAGTCTTTCTATCCTAGAACCCCTAGCACCAACCGTCCTGACGCCACTCTCATAGACCAATTGTGTTCGTCCCTTCTGCCTCATCACTCTTCACTCGATAACTTAAAGCACCACTCACAAGTGTCACGAGTACCGGGAGGATTCACGGATCGTGACATTCTCCCTCACTCAATTCGCAACACCCTCGTTGCAATCTGCTCTGTCGCTTCCTTGCATCCCTCTTTTGATTTCAACCGCTCGGCCCTTCTCGATCACTTGCGCTTTCTTTGGCAAGTGTGGCATTTTTCGCTAACTGAATCTTTTGGCAGCACCATTTTTGGCCTACACAACTTCTTTGACCCTAGTAGACCAAATTGAGGTTCATTCCTTGTTGAAAATGTGGCAGTAAACCTCTTCTTCGAATTCATTAATCGATCCGAGAATGTTATCCCCATTCAGTGAGAATTCAGTTCTTCTCAGACTCACTATCCGCTTGGCGACATATCGACACGTCACAGTACCCATTGTCATCCTAGGAGTTGAGAGCCTCACTACATTTGGGCATCTTTTGGCCCCGGCAGATTCCTCTCCGCCCACTAGGATCGATCCCACTAGGACTTATCTATTCGACCCACACTGGAGCGAGGAGTCCAATTCTCTGACTCGCTCACTAACTGAAGGGATTCTTGCTCTAATACCATGTGTCATGGGCCGAGAGTTTCCTTGGCCGCGGAAGGGCCCGTGTGGCGCCTGACGAGCGGAATTCGCCAAGCCAGCTTTTCTTCTATAGTTGTTCCATGAACAATATGGTAATTTCTCCTGCGAGATCCCACCATGCCCAGCTTCGCTTGGGCGTCTAGTCCATCGAATGAGATAGCAGATCTCTTTAGGTACAATAATTGATTTCGGCTTGCCATGGTCTCGTTAGGAGAGTAGCATCAACTCCCGACCAGTTTGTGCACGGGAGGCCAATTCCGCCTTCAGAGCTCCTAAGTGATATAGTCTTTCTATCCTAGAACCCCTAACACCAACCGTCCTAACGCCACTCCCACGAACCAGTTGTGTTCGTCCCTTCTGCCTCCTCACTCTTCACTCAATAACCCCGAGCACCACTCAGAAGTGTCACAAGTACGGAATGATTCAAGTTTATGCTACGACCATGAGTGAAGCCTGACTATTAGATTTGAGGTTAATCTTAAAGCCACAAGTAGAGGTCGACCTAGATGACATTGAGTTCAAGCTCAGATCTACTTCGAAGCTCACGATCACAGTCGCAAGCTTCGAGCTTGTTAATTTTATTATTTATTATTTATTAAATATTTAATTTCTTTTCTTGATGTGGCACTTGGTGGGCACCACATCAACATCATGTGCAATAAAATAGTAATAAAAGAAGGCGGCATCAGCATTTTTCATTAGTTATATTAACGAAGTCAATGGAATGATTTTATTGCACAAATTTGATAAGTTTTAAGAGTCGATCATACTTCTTGAAAATTTTAGGATTTAACTGAACTATCATGACAAATTTTAGGACTTTCGATTCACTTATCCTAGTATTTTATTATTTACTTCTAGATGCATAATGGGGGAGCCGTGAATCGACTTTGAATGAAGTTTTGTATAATCATGCCTTGAAGACTGATCTTTAAGACAGTTGCAATCCACGTGAATGACAATCTGATTTTCACTTTGGGGCTTTGTTTTAGCATCCTTACCATGTTTGGACCCAACACAAACTCCTTGTAATGTATTGGAACTTAACAACCAAGAGAGGGTGAATTGGTTGTGGTGACTTTTTCATATATGTTCGTGCAACCTAACATGTAGAGTATCCAAAATGTTTGTAGAGTTATGCAAAACAGATATCTTCAATAAACAGTAATGTAAAGAGAATAAGAGATAGAAGTTATTGTAAACAAAATTATAATGGTTTGTCTTTTTCACTTGGCCTACTCTCCCCTGTTTTAATGGCCTAACAATAAAGTTGGGATCCACCATTGCCAAATTTGAAGCTTTTGACAGCATTTGCAAATGAAGTTGCCTCTCAACGAGGGATTGTAACTTGCTTTACAAGTACACACACTTCACTCCACTTTTTAAATGTTTTAAAATACTTTTTTTTATTGATCACTCGTTTTTTCATTAATCAACCGTTTAAAAATATATAATGAGTATCCAATTTTTGTCATTTCACCTTTTTGTTATTAAGATCTTTTTGTTTTTGACTTAGTTGTGTTTCTCCTTAAAGTATAATATTAGTTCTATTAATATAATCATTGATTATAGAACGTTTATTCTTTAATAATATCAGTATTATTTATTTTTATACTAATTTCATAGTTAATTTCGTTTTCTCCATTTTTTATTTTTATTTTTATTAATTACATAAATCAACGGTAAAAGATCGATTTCTTACAAAAAAAATTGAGATCAAAACACACATTTACCCTTTAAAACTCAAGTCCATGGCACGTGCTAACGAAAACATTTATGAAAAATTAAAGGCCGTAGCAAAACGAAAGCTGAGGGGAAATACGTGCTACTCCCTAATTTTAGAAGTATCGTGCGCAATTTCCCATGGATTGACAAAAAGCAAAATATCTTCACATAGATGTACTTTCTCTATTATGATTGGCCAAATACATAGTTGTACTTCTCTAGAAATTAGATGGAAGCCGTTCTAAACGGGTGCATTTTCTCTAGACATGAAGTGGACCTAGATAATTTAATATGTTTCAAAATATCTAAAATAGATAGATAAATATATCAAATATATAGAATAAAGAAATTAAAAAGAAAAAGAAATAAAGAATAAATAGAAAAAAACGTGAAGTGATACAAAAAAGTCAAATATTCTAAAAATGGAGACATTTATTTAAAAATGGGTTTTGCTAACATATAATTTTTTTCTTACTATAAGAATAACAGCTTGTTAGAAGTCATAAATTCTTTGATGAATGAATTCTATAATAATTTATAATTATTTGATTTTTTTTTATCATCCAATCATTCCTCTTTAAAAATCAGCATTCTTTTTCTTTCCATTTCCGGATTTTGTAGGGTGAGAGAATTGGCGTATGAAGATCAAAAGCCAAGGCTTCCTGGAAAAGAAAAGGACATTGTCCTCCACCAGTGCCGTCCTTTACCCCTTGAGGCTACACCTTTCCGGTGTGTTGCCCGCGATTTATTAGGGACAATGATAATGTACCATTCATTGCGTCTTGGTGCTTATAAAAAAAAAAATCCGATTTATGACTAGCCAAATGATCTATTTGCTGCTACTAACTAAGGCACTTTAAGAAAATCAAAGAACATTCCTGTCGTCCTTATCACGATTTCAAAACTTGCCAAGAATTGCCAAAGAGAGCCACAAAGAACAATCCGATCATGAACACTGCCCTCGTCCCTTTCACGACCTAAGTTCTCCGGGTAATTTCAACTTTTGGTTTGCGTCTGTTCTAAAGGACTAATTGAGATGAAAAGTCTAAATGGCTTGTGTTATTATTCGAAACAATATTTACCAAGAAAGAAAGTGTGTACTCAATAGCGCAATTGAGCACTTAACATCACCCATCATAATCAGTTTGACTGAACTGATGACATTGCGATGGCGGCTCGGTGTTTAACACGAGATGCACATGTGATGTCTATGGGGCCTAATCGGCACCATGCTAGTATATAGGCAGTACATTGGCCCCAAAGAAACAAAAAGAATGATGTGACACATAATGACAACAAGATATGTTAAAAATATGCATGAATGTAAGGAGCAAATATTATCCAAAAGTTCTTAAATCTATCATAACCAATCATTCCGATCAATTTTGACCAGACATTGATTATATGGATAATTTCTTAATTTTTTTTCTTTTTTTTTTCTTTTTTGCCCCTACCAGTTACCTCTCGTCCAAATCTAGCAAGGGGAGTGTTAAGGCAACTATCCTCCCCAAATCCAGCAAGAGCGAGGCCCAGCGAGAGCAGCCTCACTTAGGTGAGGGTCAACGAAGGCCGCCTTCATTTGGGTGATTGCTACCTTCGCTTGGGTGGCCCTCATGGCCAACCACAAGGAAAAAAAAAGAAAAAAAAAGAGAAAAAGGGAAGAAAGTAATAAAAAATAATAATTTTAAAAATTTTAAAAATTTGTAAAAATTATATTTGTCAGCAATAACCATGTCACTAGGATGGTTGGTATCCATGTTAACGATTTCTGGCCAAAATTAGATGGCATGACTAAATTGACAAATCGTCAAAATGTTTATGATTAAATTGGCATAATTGAAAAATTTATGACTAAGTTGAGCATCATGTAATAGGTTTATGAATTTTTAAGCAGTTATTCATTTGCAAATATACTATAATATACATGAAACCAATTATGAAAATTGGTACCCACCCCTTAAACGAGGGAGAAGTACACTATCAATACCATAAGTTATGTACAACACTCACTTTGGTGCCAAAAGTTTTCGTCAGATCACTTAAATGCCAAATCGGAGGAAAAACAATCACTTTGGTTCCACCGGTGAGAAATTCAAGTCAAAATGATTACATGGCTTTTTACAAAAAAAATCGACAAGGCGTTTAAACGACGTTGTTTTCTATCCTCTTTAGGAAAATGACGTCGCACAACTCATTGGGTTTTTATTTTTTTATTTGGGGATTGAAATTAGGGTTTTTTTTTGTCCGATCCTTGCCCAACGTCAGCTACCGTCGCTTGGCTGCCATCGCTCAGCCTCCATCGCTCGGCCGCCGTCACTCGGTCAAAGTTGCTCAGCCTCCGTCGCTTGGCCACCGTCGCTTGGCCAAAGTCACTCAGCCTCCATCGCTCGATCGTCGTTGCTCGGCCTCCGTTGTAGTAGCACTGTGTCCCAATCTTGGTAACATTTCACCAGCTTCAATGTGCTCAATTTCTTCAAGTCGGGATGGCATCCAGCAGCTCCAAGTGGGCATGGAGGGTGGGCCTCTGGCGGCTCTAGCCTTCGATCGTGAGCCAGTGGTGGCACATGAGGGAGCACCGGCCTGGGTCGCCGAAGCCTAGGTACTAGAAGATGTAGGCCAAGCACTCGTCGGGGAGATCAGAGATGGAGAGGGAGAGATTGGGGGCGGCGCACTCGTCAGCGGCCTCCTTGAGCATTGGCTAGATTACGGCCTTTGAATTGGCCACCAGTGGCCATCGTCGAGGTCGGGGTCAGGGTCGGAGCTGCGGCCACCGAGCGTGGGGGTTGTTGAGGACGGCGACTGGCCAGAGATTTAGGGTTTTGAATTGGGGGAGACACACCAAACGGCATTGTTTTGTTGTTTGAATGCTAACAGTACTCTCCGGTGAGCCACATTAGCTTTAAAAATTAATAAAAAAAGTGTCATGTCAAATTTCTGGCCAACTAGATTGAAATTGGCACTAAAATGATCGTTTTTCAAACTTTTTGGCACTTAAATGATTTGACGGAAACTTTTGGTATCAAAGTGAGCGCCGTACACAACTTATAGCACTTATAGTGTACTTATCCCCCTAAACGACTATAATAACTATTGAATAAATAAAAGAGATGACAGGTTATCCTGAATTTTGGGGTAAAATTATACGTTGGATGTAATCATTTTCTCTACAAATAAGCCCACTACAAGTGGTTACATTAATCACCACTAAAAATTGCACCTCATTAACATTCCCATGCAATAACAAATTAAAAATTAAAGAGAAAAGAGAACTGATCTCATCTATGCAATTGGTACATCAAACATGGAGTTCTCTAATGTCTAGGATGAGTTTTAGACATCCATATTTTAAGAAAGACTTTCTGTACAAAAGTAACTAAATATTTGCGTAGGCGAAGCAAATGCGTGGAAGCAAATTCAAGATATCCAAAGATGTATAGATAGAAGCCTTGTTTGAGGCGCTAGCTGTAGTGCCAACCATCGCCATCATCTGACGATCAGCGAAGTCGTCTGGCGACGACCGCAAACCCATGTTTGTGGTGAGGATCGGAAATCCTCACTATCATAAGCAGGCGAGGGTTGCAAATCCTGCGAAATCTAAGATGAGGGTCACAAGCCTCATCGCTTGGTCGGCAAAGAAGGACCGGCTATGTACCAATTAGTAGTGACGGTTGTCTGCACACATCGGAGCTCCGATGAGGATAAAAAAGCATATTGTCATTCAGCTAGAAATATTAAAGTCATCTTGAATTAAATTCATTTTGATTTCAATTGATCCAATCGGGTTTTTCTAGTTAAGTGCATACAAGTTATTCAGCTAGAAATATCGCTGGTAAAGTAAAGATAGGAAAGACCTAATCGTAATACTTAGAAACAAAGACCTGAAACTTGATCGCCCAAGTTAAGAGGCTTTCAACTTGATGGCATTCCATGCACAAAGTTTAAGGCTTCTTTAAGTGTTGTTTCAAGAAACAATCTTAGATTATAATTATGCAAAATAGATTTTTATGGAGATAAGGATACTAGAAGTGCCAAAAGTTATTTACAAAACTCACTTTGTGTCAAAAGTTTTTTTTTTTTTCAGATTACTTAAATTCCACTTAAAAAAAACAATCAATTAAATGCCAACTCCGATTTAGGTCATCGGAATTTCGACATTGCCATATTTTGTTAATTTCCCAATCTTACGTGGTTTGCTGGCGTGCTCAATAAACATATAACCCCTAAACGACGTTGTCTAAAAATTGTAAATAATGATTGTTTGAATACCAAATTTTGTTTAAATTGATTACTTCAATGTCAAGCACACCACTTGAAAATGCTATATGGACTGGATTTATTAAATGATATGCCAAGTCATATAAAATTTTTAATTATGAAAGCCACGTATTTTATTTTTTCGTTCGAATTTCTCACTGTTAACACTTGAGTGATCATTTTTCTCCAATTTGGCACTTAAGTGATCCGGTGTACACTTTCGACACTAAAGTGAGTGTATACAACTTTTAATATTTTTAGTGTTCTTTTACCAATTTTTATGCTTCTATCTCTTTTTTTGCTCTATTCTCTTCTTTCTAGTTAAGGTCATGTGCACATTAAAATCTAAAATTAACTTACCAAGTCAAGAGTACTAAGTAGATCAATTTAGATTAATCCCTAGAGTTTCACTTATCATGAAAAAGACTTGAGCAACCCAAAATTTAGTCAACTTCAGGTAAAACAAACAAAACAGAAAATTAACAACTCTTGTTTTAAATCGACAGAACCCATTGATAGAAACTAGCAGAGTTCAATAATTCTTCATTTATTCCACCAAGAAGAATAGAATGCATGTAGCAAGCCACATCATAGTTAAAAAGACACACGGTAAGAATCGAAGGAAATGTGACTTAAAAAATATTACACATAGTTAAAAAGTAAAACATATTACACTTGGCCACATTTGGCTTGCTTAATCAAAAAAAAAAAAAAAAAACATAAGCTTAAGTGTATAGGTGTTCTAATCCAAAAGCTTCAAGTGGTCGATAGAAGTGGCCTAAGAAGAGTAGCTATGAGGAGATATTTTGATTGAAAAAAGAGAGAGCTTATTCTTCGACCAAGTAAAATGAATGGCTGAGAGTTAAACTAGAGCATTAATGGGATAAAGTTATAATATGTCATATAATACATGATACCATTGCTAGGATAAGTTCAATGTTGCATGTGGGTTATAATAATTCGTGGAAAGGGACAGAGAGGTGGTAAAAATTAAATAGGGACAAATGACTCAAATCATATGGTTCCAAAGTAAATCAGTACGTGAATAAGGAAAATAATGCCCATTCTAAACATTGATAATACGGAATAATACTGTAAACCCATTATAACGTTTGGCAAAAATTACCGAACACTAAGAGAGACTCAACTTAGTAAATCTCCAACCTACTACTCATCCAATACACAATGTCGGAGCGTATCAGTTTACGTTAACAACCAATATATATGTTTCATTGCCACTAAATATAATTGACCCAAGAGCAAACATTTATAAATTTAATTCTAATGGAATCACTTTCCAAAAACAACAGACATAAAAATACATTTTGAATCCCCTGAGTACTACAACTTATTAATCCAACTGAAATTTCCAATTTTGATATTTATTGTATTCATTTCTATATATTAATTGATGTAGAAATTTTTCGGATGTCAAAATATAACCTAGCCACCTAAGACCATGACATGGTACACCCTGGTCGCTTGACCACACCAAAGCAACGGCACGATCGATTGGTCACGGTCATATATCAGATCTAAGCAACAGTGATGAACAAGGTCGTCTAGTCTTGTTAGTACCTCAGATCTTGCCATGCCATTACTTGGTGATGAGGGCCTCATCGTTGCCGCTACTCGGTCACTCAAACCTAGCCACGGTCACGGCCATGACTGAGGTTATGATTAAAATTTAAGGAATAAAATAGGCTACGAAAACTCCTTGAAGGGTGGCATAATGGGTGGTGGCGGCGACAACTTGCAGCCGTACCTCCACAAGCGGCGGCGAGGGGTCAAATAGAGGGAGGGAGAGAGACCGGGGGGGGGGGGAGAGAGAGAGTTGTATTACTGTTTTTATGTGTATGTCAGACCATATACATGCTCGTTTGCTTGTGTTAGTTTTTCCCGCTCCAGTCTCAGCAAAATTCGAAGATAGTGAAAGAGGTAGGATTGAACCTAATTGTGCATTGAATAGGGGTAAAATGTTCATAAATTATATATGTGAAATTGGAATTAACTCATAAAATGTGCTTTTTGAGACAATGATAACATTTAACATTGGAATGCTAATATTAAGCTTGTTAAGGTGAGAGCACTACCAGAATGGGTGACATTCTAGAAAAGTGCCTACATGTACTCTAAACGTCAATACCTTAAAACTTGATATTGCACTAGTCAAAGTAGAAACGACCTCAAGGTATTTAATCTAGAGGTATCGCATTATGTAATATTAGAGCGGGACCACCTCTAATAGGCATATATGATTTAAGGACAAACTGCACGAAGACTGATGGGCTTGTAACGACCTGGCCCAACAATAGCGGGAAGTGGTCATTGAGCCAAGAGGGTGTAGACAAGAAGCAGCTCCCGATGGGTTTCTAAGATGGTAAAGGTAATTGCAATGAATGAAATTGCATATTGAACATAGAGAGAGCACTCCTAAATTATATATGCAAAATGGGATTAACGTATAAGAAGAGGCATCTTTTGACATAAAGATGACGTTTAGCATTAGAACTTCAATGTTAAGCATGTTCATGTAAGAACACTACCAAGATGCTAAAAAGATAACCCACGGATCCACCAAAGAATAAAGCTATGAGACTCAGTATTGAATGACAAAAGTGGACAATACTTCAAATGAGTTAATTTAGGGGTGTCACATCGAGAAACCCTCACGGGCATCCTATCCTTGCTTGTAATTCATTCCTTTAAAATGTAGGATTTTTTTATAGACTAATCCTAATAAGAGTGGGATTATCGATTCTTTCCTTTGATTCATAATGTCGTGAGCATAGGTTGTGATCCATGTATTGATTAGGTTTCTTAACTTAAGTAGGTTTTTTTAATCTAAATTGGTTTCCTAATTGAGTAGGGTTCCTAGTTTGAATAGATTTCCTAATCTAATAGTCTAAATAGATCTCTTCATTTAAGTAGGATTCCTAGGTGAATTAGAATTCTTAGTTTAAGTAAGTTTCTTAATTCAAGTATGATTTCTAGTCCAAACAAGATTTCTAGTTCAAGTAAGACTCCTAGTTCAAACAGGATTCATAACTCAAACAAGTTTCCTATTTCAAATAGGATCCCTCATTCAAATAAGATTCTCAATCTAAGCAGGTTTTCCTAGTTTAGGTTGATCTCCTAATTTGAGTGATTTTCATGGTAAAATTTAGTTATGATAAGATTAGATTTTCTTTTATTCAGCCAATGTGCATTATGTGTAGTTGTTCAATCTTTACCTAATATGACCCCGGTTCTACTTTCCTTGTGAAAAACCTCAAGAAATTAATATCTTAAGGTTGCGTTTGGCAGTCGGGATAAAATTTGGGATAAGATATGATTTATCTTATCCTACATTTGATGCTCACTCAGGACAGGATAAAGTCGGATATAAGGGGGAATATAGGTAGGATAAAATTATCTCATACGGGAGGTAGGATAAAGGTGGATAGGATTTCTAATATCCATAATAGGAAAGTTATTTTTCTCGAATAACAAACTTATTAAGTTAACAAAATTAAAACTATATTTCAATATAAATAACATTTGAATTATAATTTAAGAAATTAAAAATAAAAAATAAATTTATTTTTAATTAATCTTATTTCAATTTATATATTCAACTTTAATTCTATCTTATAATAAACATTCAATCTATAAATTAAATATTTATATTTATTATATATTTTAGTTATGTTAGTACATTTTACTATTTGATAAAATTTTATTAAAGAATGATGAAAGGGGAAAAAGAAATAATATAAAAAAGAGGAAAAATAAAATAAAAATAAATTAAGGAATAGTGTTACGAGATATTTTTACAATCTCCATATATGAACATTTATATTCATTTTTAATGACATGCCATTTATATTAGAAAAATTTATATGATATGATGTAAATATATCCGACTTTAATACTGTGATTCATCAAACAATGAACATGATATAAAAAAAAAAAAAATCCTAGGATTTCATATCCTGTCATATCCAGTCCTATCCCGATTAGAAATCTAGACGACCAAACGTAGCCTAAGACAACAAGTGTGGTGGCTAAAGGCAACCATAATTGCTCCGTATATTGTGTTTAATGATATTTTGTTCATCTTTTTGCAAGAGAATGAATGAGAATAAATACAAGAAAGAGGAGCAGTGCTAGGGCTCTGATTATAATAACAAAATACAGAAAATATACAGAAAATATACAAAGACTAATCAGGGAAATAATTATGGAGGAAATTTCTGCTAGCTGTAGCCTTACTATCTAACACCTTGTACCCCTATTGGTTGAATATTACTTTATTGTTATTATTACTTGAAAAATCATGCACGATCATCATATTCCAAAAGTTAAAGGCTTTAGGTTATGAAATTGATGAAAACGCATACTAAATGTTTTCATATAGAGAGGAGATACTTAAAAGAGTGTCGGATTTATCTAGCGTAACCAAATCTCTATATTCAGAATCTCTAATTCGTAAGAGTAAGATGGACTCTTACGTCCTATTTGGGTCTCTAATCAGCCCATAAAATGTTAATGGTAGCTTCAAAGCAAATTGATTAATTATTTGAAAGACAAAACAAAGTTGGAATCAATAGGCTTTGAGAAGGTCTGTCCTATGCATAGGCGCCATCACACAAGATGGACTATTTACGCCCACTTTAACAATTCGTCAACTCCCTCAGGAATATCACATTGGGAGGATCGCAACACCCATGTAATGACCCATGGATGAATGACATGAGATCATACACGCATTTGTCGTCCAACATGAGTGATTTTATTGCACAAAATATTCAAAAAAAGGTTAGCCACAATGGAAACTAGCATTGTGTAATCCCAATTTGTATTAGCGAGTTGTGATGACTCTAACAACGCAATCGTTTTCACTATTGCAAAAGCAAAACACAAATTTTTACTTTCATATCAAATTTTACAATATTATTAAAAAAATTAAGAAAATCATGAAAAAGTTATAGATCGCTATCATGTGTCATCTTTGGAAGAAGGATGGAAAAAAGTGAATTTTGTATTATAAATTTATTGAATATATCAATTTCAGATGAAAATATAAATCAAACACCTCCCTTATTCGCTGGCAATTCGCGCCTTTACCTGACTTTATTCCATGCCCACATTTTCGTGGCAACTGTCGAATCTCGAATAAAAGTTGTAGGCCAAGACCTTTCGCCATGGGAAACGAAGCATGTTTCTGTGGCAAGGAACTTTTTTTACCAGACTTAAAAACTTTTGACTTGCCTTGCTCTTTCTCTGACATCACCTCTCCAGCTCATGCATGCGTCAGCAGCTGCGCAGAATCAAAGTGACATGTGTCGGGAAAAGAAAAAATCTGGTACGCTCGAGCCCAGCCTGATGCACATGTGTGGCTCGCGATCACTCCGCCGTCCATCGAAATCCCAAATTCGCGACCCCCGCGTCGTGCTTCATGATTGGCGGAATCGATGACTTCGAAATCGCATGTGAGGATGAAAGCGAAACGAGGTGATAATTGGCAGTAGCGTTCAAAGTTGGAGCCCGAATCGGCATCCATATCCATCGGCGTGGTGTGGACATAGATTTTTTTTTTTTGTAATGGTTGACCTCTTATTGACTTGAGGGACATAACGGGGAAAGAGAAACGACTACCACATGTTTCTTCGAAACTCAGATGAAGCGACTGGAAAGGGAACAACCCTTTTTTTAGGGGATGAATACAAGTTGGTCACCTTCGTGCCATTTTCGCGCGAAAGTCCAAGGAAATTGCGCCACCCTTTTGAAGTAAATGCATTTATATTGGGACTTTTCTTTTATACGGTACACATACGGATGGAATGGAAAAGGCGTTGCACAAGAAAGATTTATATACATGTTTCAATTTCAATAGATAGATGTACTTTTTATACGGTACACATACGCACGGTATGGAGAAATTTTTTACACAAGTTAAATTTAGGCGTTGATATATATACAAGTTTCAATTCAGTAAATAGATATACTTCGTTTACAGATGAAAGTTTTTATTTAGGCAAAAAATACAAATAAAATTGGGCCACACGTATTAATGGGATGGAAGGATACCCGTTCAGTTGACTTAGACTTTCCAAAGCGTGGTGGGACAAAGTGGGGATGCAATCGATGGTCCTCCTCGTGTACCATGTTCGAGGACATCTATGCATTGAGTACCGACAATAGTGGGCACGACACTTATTAATGCATTATGTCATCTTGTGTAAGCAATTATTAATAGGGTTAATACCTTGAAAAACTCTAAACTAGTATAATTATGACAAATTTACATCAAATTATTATTTTTACCACAAAAAACTCTAAACTAGTATATATTTGACAAATTTACTTCAAACTGGTATACTTGTGACAAATTTACCCTCTGTTAGTTTTCGTTAAATTTTGACTAAGTTAAATGATATGTGACAGTTGATTGGTATACTAATTTGTGATTTTACGCTCTGTTTGTCACAGTTTATAATTTTTGTGATTTTTTGGTGATATTAATCCAATTTAGTGGAGTGTATATTGTCACAAATTTATCAGTTTATGATTTTTTGCGGTCAAATAAATTAGTGTGGGGGTAAATTTGTCATAAATGTATCAATTTAGGGTTTTTTTTTTTTTTTTATGGTTAGTTTGGGTAAATTTGTTACTGGTGTACTAGTTTGGGATTTTTCATGATCAAAAAAATAATTTAGGGTAAATTTATCACGGAGGTACTAGTTTAGGGTTTTTCAGGGTATTAACCCTTATTAATACTATCCTGAAGGGATATACGTAGAAAAACTTACAAACATGAAAATACAAAAATGAAAAAGGCATACTCAGAGTTACCATATGACATGGAGCTAGCTCGAATTGGGTTGATTAAAATGGCAACGGTGGTATTTCAAAGGTTAAAAGGAAGTTACCTTTTGCAACTCAAGTTTATCTCCTCTTGTTAGGAGGCTCAATCAATCATTTTCAGTAGAGAAAATCACACCACAAGCCCTAAATATTATCTACAGAGTACAGTTGAATTATAAACCTTTCAATTAGTTTACTCAAGTCATAAACCTTTTATTAAAAGTTGCAGTAAGTTCTAAGATATTAGGTATTGTTCATCAAAAAGATTTGGTTACACCTGCATAGGGAAAAAATATCAAAAAAGTCATAAACCTATTAAATTGGTGCCAATTCAACTTTAAGCCTTCTTCACATTAGTATCAATGCAGTTCATATGGCCAATTTTGACTGGCAAGCACTAATGTGGATGCCAGCCGGTCCTGGCTGTCTGATGTAGGTCATTCAACCAATGCAGACTTGGCAATTTTTTTAAATAATTTTTAATTTTTTAATTTTTTTATTAATTTTTTCTTTTTCTTTTCGTTTCTCTTTCTCCTTTTTCTTTTATCTTTTTTTCTTTCTCTATTCTTCTTTCTTGTCACCGCAATGGTGGGTGAGCTCCGGTGAGATTGCGGCCCTTGCCTAGGGCGATGGGCAAGCAACTTCTTCCAAAGCTACAGATGAGGCGACTTCACCCAGATTTAGGCGAAGCTACCTTGCCCACGTTCTAGGAAGTACCAACACTTTTCGACAGTCTTTGTGTCGTGTCGGATACTTCAACACGTGTCTGATACTCTCCGATACTCGGTCAACACATGTTAGAATATTTGACACTTGATCAATTTTCCCAATACTCAAGTTTGGAATTCTGACATGCACAGGTCAATTTAAAAAAAAAAAATCAATAAATGGAGGTTCAAAATATAAATATGTGAAAAAATAATAAAAATAATAGAGGGGGAAAGAAGAAAAACTTAATTTTCTCTTCTTTTATAACTTTTACTTCCCGTGACATACAATTCACTCCTAAGTTTGTTTTTTCCTACTTCGCTTCTGACACATTTTGACATGCGAGTCCAGACTATGGATTAATGTGGATTGCTTATTTTTCTCTTCCAAGTTTTATGGATTATTGGAATGGCGTTGAATTTATGAAATTGAAACAACGGATGATATTAACAAATGGTGGATTAATATTTTAGTGTAAATTATTTCCAGATTTTTTTATTATTTATTTATTGGTGACTTTGAATCAAATTAATTTGATTGAAATAACATAAAAAAATTGTGTATGTATAAAGATAAACATTTAATGCACAACGTGTTCCAATGTGTTGAAAGTTTCTATTTTTTTGAGAAACAATGTGCCAACGTATCGTGTCGTGTCATGTCGTGTCACGTGTCGCATGTTGCATGTCGATATCGATGCTACTTAGCTTGCGACCTTGGGCGAGGTCGGGCAAGGGCCACAACCTTGCAAGGCGCTAGCAAGGGTTTCGTGGACCTCTCCCAGTGGCCGACAAGCCTTTCTGAAGCCTCACCGGCCACTATAGGGAAAGTCCAAGAAAGAAGAAGAGGAAAAAGAAAAGAAAAAGGAAGAGAAAAATGAAAAAAAAAATTAATAAAAATTAATAAAAATTCGAAAAAAAATAAAATAAAAATTATTTTAAAAAATTGTCACGTTAGCATTGGTTATTGACCGACACTTAACGGCATCCATGTGAGCACCAGACAGCCTAAGACTGTCTAATGACAGCAATTTCTGATATCTCTTGACACCTTGGGATTAGAACGGTAAGTTTTATAATTAGAACACAATTGAAATTTACCAGGAAATTGAGCAAGTAAATGAAAATTCTCTTGGAGCTTACAAAAAGAAAGAGGAAGAAAAGAAGAGAGATATCATGTCATAGTTCCCGTTTTAGTTCCTTTCATGCCATTAACCTTTTATAATTCTTGAAATTGTCCACTTTTGGACTCCTTGAAATCACACTCGCGCATTCTCGCCGCAAATCCGCAAAATTCGAACCCCCTTTTGCCCGCGTCGTGCCTTGTTTCCGGTCTTGTCCCCGTCGCTGTTGCATCCCAACCGTCGTTGGCCTTTGCATCACTGTCATTGTCCCTCCTCGTCTGTCTGCCTCTCTCAACAAGACCGCGGGAGATTAAACTGGCTGGGAACCTAACGCTCAGAGAATGGTAAATAATTTATAAATTACCCTATCTCGTAATACCATGGAACAAAGTAATAAAAGTATTTACTAATAGGTATTTTATTTAATAAACTAAATTAAAATACCTAAAATACTATTCAATATACCTAGAATATGTAATAAATACTAAATTCTATATAAACACGATATATATATATATATATATATATATATATATATAATAGAATAGAAAGAAAATCAAGAGTATAAATAAAATCAGAATAAAAAGTTTTATTACACGAAACATGGTCAAAATTTACCATAAATTTCGAGAAAATAAATAAAAACTTACTTTATATACTTGTCAAAGAATAAAGAAGAATAGGAGAGAGATATCATGTCATTATTTAAATTTCCATGCCATATATATATATATATATATACATATATTATTTTTTTGGTTATAGTCACATCCATTCCTTTTAGTTTATGTTTACTTCTTTCTCATTAATTAGAGAACGGCTACATGAAGTTTCTTTAATTCCATGTTTAAAAAAAAATTATTTTATTCCCAATTTGGATTTTGATTTTTCTCCATTTCAAGTAAACCAAGCACTGTAAAGATAAAGAATGAGGGCTCAATTTTACTATATTGTCTTTACTCCTAGCAAACAAAAATGGCCCAATGTAAGCTCCAATGATCTTTTCGGAATTCAATTTCTTTGAGAAAATTTCAAATAATGACCTGAAGTACTCTCAATTTCTCAAATAAAGATTTGAAGTAAACCTTATCTCAAATGAGGACCTTAAGTGCCCTTATTTTTTTTTCAAATAGGGCCTAAAATGGACATTATTTAAATTGATGGCCTAAAATGACCATGTTAATCTCAAAAAAGGACTTGACCTCATTGGCTGGTTAAGGGCACTTTTGTTCTTTATTTTTTCCTTTTTCTATTTTTTTTTCAAAAAAACTCACAAAAGGGAAAAACAAAAAGGCTAATTCTATATATATATATAGGTAGAAAGACTAGGATCCCTCCACGACCTGTGGCTGTTGCCTCATCACTGACAAGAGGCAAGGGCCTCTCGGCACTCACTGGAACTAGGAGAGGGTTGCAACCCTCTTCACATTTTGATTTTTTTGTTTAATCTAAAATACACGAAGTATTTCCAGATATTTTCATTTTTAAAATTTGGAAAGAAATTCATAAGTAACTAAAAGCCTGCAAACAGGCTATAGGGATTGGTGCTAAATATAGCAAAGTAGGAAAAGGACATTATTATCCTCCAATTAAAATTGGAAGAAATTTCTTCGAAACATCCATTTTATTGATAGGTTACAAGTTATGAATATCACTCATGTGCAAATCTAATATGAACTAAATATGGATGACATCCATACTTATAACTCACTAGTTAAAAATATGATAGGAGGAAAAAACGGCCCAATAAAAAATAAAAGACAAAGTTATTCAAGGGAGAAATTTAAGCAGGGTCATACTAGATTAGTTCGTGGTGGGATATTACGGGGACGGGCCCTCTTAACAGAAACAACACCAACATGGCTCTACGTCATTAACTACCCAATGTTCGGCTAAAATAGGTGCGCCATGCAATGCCATGTAACTCAGAATAGTAATTGAACTCTTGAACATAAATATCAGCCGAGAAGTTAGCTCCGACACCAATCGATAGAAGCGGACATAAATGTGTGGTAACAAAGCAAATCAAAGTAGAGATTTGCAGTAGAAAAGACAAAAGATAAAGAGAGAGAAATCCAAATCCATGATGGAGAGAAGGAACTACCAATTTAGGCAATGTCAACATCAATTCAAATCATCCATAATAACTCCTTTAGGAAGATAATTCAAATGAAGTAAATAAGTCAGAGGCAAATACCATCATAATGATGCAAGGTAATAGTTCTTTTGAACTAAAGTAAATATTAACATGGACATTCTAAAAGTGTTCATCTAAATTTTCCATGATGGAGAAAAGGAATTACACAATTTAGGCAAAGTCAACATCAATTCAAATCATTGATAAACATTCCCTTAGGAAAATAATTTAAATGAACTAAATATGTCAGAGGCATATACCATCATAATGATGCAACGTAATAGTTCTTTTGAACTAATGTAAAAATTAACATGGACATTCTAGAAGTGTTTATTTAAATTTTCCATGATGGTTAAAAAGAATTACCAATTTAGACAGAGTCAACATCAAAATCCAAATCATTGAAAAACACTCCTTTAGGAAAATAATTCAAATGAAGTAAAAAAACTAAGAGGCAAATACCATCATAATGATGCAAATTAATAGTTCTTTTGAACTAAAGTAAACATTAACATGGACATTCTAGAAGTGTTTAACCATTTTTTTTTTTTTTATGATGGAGAAAAGAAACTACCAATTTAGGCAAAGTCAACATCAATTCAAATCATCAATAAAAACTCCTTTAGGAAAATAATTCAAATGAAGTAAATAAGTCAGAGGCAAATACCATCATAATGATGCAAGGCAATAGTTCTTTTGAACTAAAGTTAAAATTAACATAGACATTCTAGAAGTGTTTATCTAACTTTTCCATCTAGAAAAAATCTACGTAAAGTGAAAAGATGCAAGTAATACAATGAATTTTCTGGGCCAAATGAAGTAACTAGGAGTGAGTAGTTTTAGGGTGGGTAGGTTTCTAGCTCTGGAACTTGGAATCTTCCCTGTCAAGATTGATTCATAATTTTTGGAACTTGGAACCAACTTTGTAAATCTAGAAATTGACCTTGTCAGTCCAATTTGATTTCAAGATCTACCTGGGAAGTGATCAATTCCTTTTTTTTTTTTTTTTAAATTCATTGAAAGGACAAACTTTAGCAAAACATTCCATTATTTACAATCAAGACAAATAGCAATTCGGCAAATTAGTAGAGCAAAAAAACCAGCCACAAGTACGGTACCGAACAAGTCGAATTGTAGAAGTGTCCAACTCATCCCTTAGTCATGCAAAATGAAATATAAAACAATAGCAAAATATCCCATTCACCAAAACCAACAATCCATAAAAGATGAATGAGTAAAATAAAACAAACAGTAAAGAGTAGGGGTGTGCAAAATACCCGGGAACCGCCCGGAACCGGCGGTTCTTGAGGGAACCGGTCCGGTTCCCGGTTCCCGGTTCCATGGGCGGATCTGCCCACCCGGATCGGACTGGTTCCCTTTTAATATTAAAAAAAAATACTAAAATTGAATACAAAGCAATTGTTTTGTGGCAATTGTTTTTGCTGTAGGATGAATACAAAGCTAAATATTGGGGAATTCTTATGCTTTTTCGTTGTTTAGTTTATTTATTAATATAATGATGAAGGTGATGTATTCAATAAAGTCTTGTTTAGTTGCACTTCCTTTGTTTTCCTATGTTTGGATGGTGCCTCATTTCACCTCCTTTGATTTGTTTGTGCGACTTGTGATATGAATTATAGAACAACAAACATAATTGATCACTTAACAATAGTTTTGAATTAAATTTTTTATTTTTAAACTAACAATTAATAGAACCTTCATCACATATATTCTTTCCACTTCAACTTGTAAACTTTATTTATCAATGATAATCTCCTTGTTAAGACAATCCTAAAGAAAGTGTAATTATCAAAATATTCACTCATTAGATATAGAAAGAAATTTAAAAATATATATTTATTGGTCCTTTCGACAATTGCCCGCAACTAGCGAGGACTTTGCAACCCTTGCTGGATTTTAGTTAAAAAAAAAAAGGAAAATAGAAGAAAAAAGTTCATAATTTAAAAAAAAATTTTAAAAATTGTTCACATTAGTGCTAGCCATGCCACGTTAGACACCAAGCATCCACTTCAACATTTGCTTATCAAAATTGGACAGAATGACTACGTTGTCAAATTATCAAGAGATTATGGATTAAAATTGGTGGATTTGAAAAAATTATGCCATTCATACAATAAATTTCAATTTATTTATTTTTGGTAATTATCCCAATATGTTAGATCATCTGAAATCAACAATAAGGAGGTTGTATGGTGTCAAAATTAAGAACGTTGGGGCCATATTTCTTAAATTTGTCTCAAAATGTCAGGGTCCAGACCGGGCATGTCCCGGGAGATCCCCAATCCGAGCTGACCAATCCAAAACGAGCCTAAATAGCATTACAACCGCAAGGGCGACGTTTGCAATGAAAGATAAGGTGTGTTGTGAAAATACAAAACATGAAGGCCATCCCATCTACAGTTTATCGAGTTTGGAATAATTCGGCACCACCGGCCAAAACATCAACAGCTTCAAAGAATACAGAATCCACTTTCGTACCGTTTCATACTTTTTACCTCTCTAGTGGATTACCACATCATTCCGTCCAGGAAGCTGATGAGAGAAAGAAAGCGCACAAAAGGCTGACGTCCTCGCTATAAACTTGAATTGACCCGGAAAGTGTAGTCGCGAAGTCTGAAACGGAGAAAGATGGACGGCGGGAGCCGCGTTTCCACGCGGGGTTTGCGAATGATAACGTCAGTTCATGCTTAATTTCCTCGAAATTGGGCTCGTTCAAGCACGGTGCTAGCAACTTCCTTGCAGTTGGGCGTGGCGTGGCGTGGCGTGGCGTGACTTTACCTTGTGCGTGACGTGTGAATGCACACTCATTCAACTCAGCCTCAATCTGCATTGACTTCCCCGGGTTTCAACATGATGGTCCTTGCACTAATGATCTCCATAAACCGCTTGGAAAAATTGGTCTCCTTAGATTAAAGTGGTCCTGGTCTGCCAATTGATTATGGGCAACCAGCACGATGTGTGCTCGGTTCGTGTTTCATCTTTGCCTATCTACGCTCGTTGGAGACTTTAGTGCTAAATCGGCTGGGCCCGCAGATATTTGTCCGAACTTGCGGCGCTCCTCCACCGTTTGAATTGCCGATTGCCTGCGCATGCGTTTTCGCGGAAAAGAGTACCGCACCGAAAGCAAATTCAAATGGGTTTTCCTATTTCGAACTCGGCATATAAACTGTCAACCCCCTAGAGGCCACCCTTCCCATATGAAAAGGGGGAGGTGGTTTCTCAGGGAGGCTGAAGGTGAGAACGTTTTGTTTTAGATATGGAGCTTGACTCTCACATTCTACAAAAAAATTTTGAAAAAGTGAGTTGAGATTTAAAATATGACAGACACACAAACAATAAGTATACAAACTGTCTGCTCATGGACTTCTTCACCAAGCACTGGAATCATAAGCGGTACTCCTCCATCGTCTGAACCGTAGATCTTGGTTGCTTCCATACTCTTTTAGCAGATAAAGTCACTATCCCTAGAGTAAACCACATCGTTTCTCAATTTCATTCTTCTACGACAAAAATTACATTAATAGGCTTGTGTCACACTCACATGACTAACAACAATTTTTGTATATTATTCGACCTCGAAAGAATGGAGTTGGATGACGTTCTGCACGCACAAATCTTCTTCTTATTGGGTGCTATTCTTGGCGAACTTCAGCAAAGTCTTGTTCAAATGGTAGGAGATTAAAGAGGCACTTTGGCCCATATATGGCCCAGTGTCCGATGGTTTCTTCGCTTCATTTTTTACGCTTCTGCTTGGTCTGCTACAAAGAAGGATACTTGTGAAGCTATAGTCGACCTCTTGTAATTATCCAAGCCGCTTAAAAAGATAACTGCAGTTGCTATTACCATGGTGCTTATATTAGCTAATACCTCCATAGTATCTTTATTAGGAAATGCAACAAAAACTTGATAATTTTATCTAAAGGGATCACCAAAGGAAGGTATAAGGATACTAAAATTGTCAAAAATTTCACTTGGTCTTCACTTTAATACAAAAAAATTTTGCCAGCTCACTTTAACGTAGAAGCGGAGAAAAAACAATCATATAAGTTCTATTTGGCTTTTTTAATTAAATGATAATTCATATGTATTTTCCCTTTAATTAAAAAACAAGTCCGATGTGGACTATGATGTAGCTGGACTCTCCATAAACTACGCGGTATGAGCCAATTTTTAACTTTAGTCATTCTTCTCGTTGCAAGCCAGCCATGAAGCCGAGTTTTTTTCCCCATCTATTACTGTCTGCCAAATTTCATTGCCACTGGGTGCACTGTGGAGGGGCAAATTGAGTTAGCAAGGAAGCCCTAGTGAACCGCCCTGCCATGGCTGCAGATCTGAAGGACTAACAGCGTGCTCCTCTTGATATGGAGATGGAGCTCTTCATTGCCGGGAAGTTGAGAATCGATGAGTTGAAATTGGGGATGAGCCCGATCCAAGAGGTCGCGAGCCCATATATGGCTTTGATTGAAGTGATCGCCTTCATTACCTTCCTCATTTTCATTAGCACCTCGTCATCTTTCACATTTTCTTCTTCTTTGATCATCTGCAAATTGAAAAAAAAAAAAAAACCTAATTTGGCCTAATTTTGTTTGAAAACAAAAATTACGGTTTATATATGGGGAAAGATGTAGGCGACATTGTTTAGGGATATTATTATTAAAATATTGTCAGGTTAGGTTTCCAATAGTCTAAATCAAAGTTGGCACTAAAGTGATCATTTTCTATTAAGTAACACTTAAGTGATGCATTGAAAACTTTTGATACTTCTAATGTCTTTATATCTTAAAAGAATGTTCAAGTTTGAGCCCAACCATTCACTTAAAAGTTTAAACTAAGGGAGAGTAATGCGAATGGTCCCTAGACTTTGGTCCAATTTACAATGTCATATTCAAACTTTTAATTTATTCAATTTGATCCAGAAACCGTTGATAAATATTCATTTTAGTCCTTAGACTATTAAAATGTTCAATGTTGTTCTTCGGTTAATTCAAGTTAACAAAATTTACTGATTTTTCTTCAAATCTATTAAGTTTGAATGGTAAGCAATAAAAAAAAAAAGTTACATATGAATTATCCAAGATATTTATATCGCGTTAAGATATAATAATCCATGTCATCAAATAATGATAGACATGTTGAAGCCCTAATTTTTTTCCTTTTCTAAAGTAGATGGATAAAAAACATAGACACGTTGACCTATCATTTTTAAAAGCCTAAATGATCATATAATAATCAACATCATCAAATAAACGACTAATGTGCCATTTGAGCAAACTAACAGTTCAAGAACTACATTAAACAAATTAAAAGTTTGGAGACGACATTGTGCATTTGGCCAAAGTTCATGAATCAATCAATTAGATATATTAGTTGCTCCAACCCATACTAGACACCCAAGGTGGAACTTTTTACCACAACTCACATGTATACCTAAGGCAATCTCTTATTGTAGCATTTCATGCAAGTGTATTACTTAGATCTCAACCAGCAGATTGAGTCAAGTCCTCCTTGGTTTTGTAAGTATGAGCCAATCAACTAATTTTGTGGCTAGGAGATGTATTGATGATAACATCCTATGAACTCGTACGCGTGTTAAACATTATCATAGGTCAATATCTCATCAAGGTGCATGATAAAGGCGGAAGCTTTCACTTTATTAATTGGCATTTTGTTCTATAGAATCTATAATCCATTTTAGTTCCCAAGCCTTCTATAAAGATAAGAATTATGCAGAAAAGAGAATTGAGAATTTTATGCATATTTCAATATAAAAATGTCTACTATGTATATGAATCAATTTATATGCTTTGCAGGATGACTATCTAAAGTAACAAGAAATTACTATATCAATAACAATCAATCATGAAAATATCTAGAATCTCCTAAATATCCTAAATATTTCTTACATCCCCTCAAACTCAAGGTGTAAGGTAAGAGAAGTTAAGTGGAGTTCGGAGAAAAGATGTCACAACCCCAACCCCATCTCCAGGGTCACGGGTGACAAGGGTTATTTTTGCAACATCCCAGACTCATTGCCATTCCAATTCTTTTTATCTTGTTATCATACACATGAAGAAACTAACCATATAACCCCCCTGACAAACAACAGCTGGAAGATTGGGACATACATCATGTAGAACACATTGATTTATATTATAATAAGACTTTTTCAAGCATTTTCTCTATAGGCCTTGTTTTCTTTTTGCATCACACTACAAGCTTTTCCATATAGGCCAAGGGAATTCATATCTCCTTTAATGTGATTGCAGCTCTCAACATTAACATGAGACTTCCATGCCTACAAGACTGAAAGATAAGGGGGTGAGTTTTAGGGAAAACTTAGTAAGTAAAATTCCTAGTTCTCTATTAGAAAAATATCTCATCATCAAAACTTAGTAAGTACAACACTTGCAAACAATGTCAATGGCAAATAACAAACTTGTTGCTACCTTCGACTACATGTAGATGTCCATCGCAACATGCTTCAATACATTTTTACCTTTGGCTTATCAATAAATATATCAACATATCATGCTTGTGCATAATTGGCACTCATGTAGATTCATTTAACGTTGTCTTGGCTCAATCAAGCCCTCACGGTTCGACCGAGGCTTCCACCTTCTTGTTGGGCTTCTTGGCTCGACCAAGGCATCTTGGTTCAACCAAGGCTTCTTGGGGCTAGCTTCCCAAGGCTTATGGGTTCAAGACCCAGGCATCCTAGCTCAACTAGGGCATCCCGACTCAACCAAGGCATTCCGTTCAATGAACGAGGCATCACCACCAACGATGTATGGTGGCGGACGCTTTTTCCTCTTATATGCATGCACAAATGCATTATACAAGCCGATTCTTATATTTTCTCTTAGTCAACACATGCATGGTCTGAAGGCGTGCTCATTCATTTGTGTGTGTCATGAGTTTCTTATACTTCACTAGCAAATATGTCGAGAACGATCTTTGGTCCATAACTTGAATCAATCACTTAGCGCCGATCCCTACACCGAACAAGCTTGAAAACGTTATGCGTCAATACCGATCCAAGACCTCGAGGCTTGGGTACACCTCGCTTAGGTGAAGATCCTAAGCTTGAGGGACCTTGGTTCGACCTGATGTGAACACATCATGTGCCGTGAATGATAATCAGCTCTTGGTTTGATTCAACATCAAGCGCAAGGTCTCTGCACCATACCAAACCCTAGAAGCGGCACCCTTTTGTGCCTTACCAAGATCTCGTGGGTTTGGGCAATTCCTGTACCGATCAAGGTTTAGAATTGACACGCCTCAATGTCGATTTAAGACCTTGCCGCCTTAGGTGATCCCCACTTAAAGCGAGGCTTGGAATCGGTACACTATTTATGCCGATTTAAGGCCTTATGGCTTGGGCGGCCTTGTCTTGTGATGAACTCAACCCGAGTGAACCTCGGCTTTATTCCGAATGTGAATGACTTAAGCACATGTTCAAACATAATCACAAGTAAAACCATGCAGAAGATCCAACATCTTACCCACGGCTTAACGAGTGAGCACCTAACTAGACTCGACAATGGAGAGTACCACCCTAGAAGAGAAATAGGGATCTTACTTACCTCGAAAAACTTAAGAACTGACCTAAATAGCTTCGTGGGTTGAAGATGCAAGGTCAAGAGAAAGGAGAAGGGGGAGGAGGGTAAGCGTGCATGGCAAATGATGTAAAGTGGTGGAAATGAATGTGAGCCTCCCCTATTTAGAGGCACCGAACTAATCATTACTCATCCAAGCGATCTAATCATGTTTCTTAGAGTGGCACGGCTATGGCATCAAGGTGGCAAGCCTATTTTGCAGGGTGGCATGCCTAGGATCCTAAGAGAACACTTATCATCTTCTTATTGGACCACATATTGGCTTGCTCTCCAAGGCTCAATTTAGGCTCATGACATGCCTATGGTCCTAAGGGACGCATAAGCCCCTTTAATGCCTAATATCCTCTTCTAATTGGTTGGCTCTGCCTTGTTCACCAAGGCTATATTTTAGGGCCATTATAGTTTAAGAGTCTAGAGGACACCTAAGCATGAATTACTAACTTCTTCTCCAAGGCAAATCTCAAGCCATCATTACCAAGCCAAATGGTCCTCTCTAATTTTTTTCAAGTGTCCTGCCTAAAGTCCTTAGTTGGCAAGCTTACTTGTCCAATAATTGCACCTAAAAGGATGAGGTGGCGTAGCTAAACGATCTTGGTTGGCATTCTAGCTTATAGGAGTCATTGATGATGGCTCGCTTTTTGCCATTTCATTGGGCCACTTGTACCCCACATTTAATGAGCATTTAATGAAGTATAAATATAAGGGTATCAAGATTGCCAACTTGATGTCTAACTTCTTAGATCATTAATGAGAGGTTTGGATTTCACTCTTCGATTGATCCATGTATACACCAACCTCTTCTTGCCCATCAAAAATATCTACAACCTCATCATTACTTTTGAAGAGTCAATGGACTAATCACCCCCTTCATTAATGAGGGTGTTCTAGAGTTTTCTTCTATTTTGTCATTTTCTTCATTAAGAAGGCGGTTTAGAGAATTCCATCATTGAAGTTGGTTTTGGGGCTGGAGAAGTGATCATTAGATGCATCTTGAAAAACCAAATCACATACATTCAAGATTTGACCATCATGCCCCATGCTTGCCTGAACCGTTCCTTTGGACGGTTGGTCAGCCTAAAGGGTCGGTTGTCCTTCGGTTGGTTTAAGGCTAATCCTAAGGTTATCCATGATCTAACATTATGCCAAGGCACTCATGGACCTTAGAATTAGTGACGGAATGACAGGGTCTATCCCTAAGCTCATTCCGGTCAATACCCAATCCATCCGTATGGTTCATGGCTAGTGCATTATCGATCCATGATTGGATATCACCAATTCGAGACTCCTTTCCGACACTAAGAATTAAATAGGAAATGATTCATTTTTTGTCAGAAGATGATCGCATTTGATCAAGTCGGATTGTCCATGTATCTGTACATAGCCGGGCAGAATCACCCGTGGCCGGGCACTTTGACTGGTTGGATCAACTCATAACCATTCACTAACCCAAAATCATCCCGTGACCAATCCTCATGATAAAAAAAATCATCTTATAAGCTAGTGATCATATCCCATCGGTATGGTCGATAGCAAATTCATGGCTGACACCTCGACCATTTCATGACCAGTCAATCGGTCGGTCGATCGGTTAGTCAGACCATGATCGTTCGTTAATATGCTTGATGCGCTTATGGAAATCATTCTTACAAGCTTTTTGAATTGCAGCACTCTAGTTGTCGTAATAAATGACCACTCTACTGTTATGACAAATTCCTTTATCTTTTAATAACCATCAGGAAGATATCCAATTTTTTTTAAATATTCTAAATATCTCTACATATAATATGGGTTAGGCTACACATCACATCTTTTGTCCATGTTAATAACAATGGTTCGTTTGAGGGTTTTAATCAAGGGAAGAGAGGAGAGTGAGGCAAGATATCCTCTTTTATTGTACCTCGTTCTCCTAGTGATAGAAACACTCATTAGACTTCTAAATAGTGCCATTGAATTTGTTAAGGGTAAGATTTTGTTTCCTAACCCCATTGAGTGTTGAAAATTGAAAGTTCAACACTTTATGAGATTGAGTTTTTTAGATTATATTAATTAGCATTAATTAAAAGACTCAATTATGTTAAAAATTCATTTAATTTGGTAAGTAAGGTAAGCATTACTTAATTTCATTAACAGAAAAAAATGATGGCAAGTAGAACCTAGCTCATTATATCAATAAAATATACTAAATAATAATTGTTTTTATGTTTGGTAAGACATTAATAATATTCAACTATCAACATAAGTAAATGTTGTTTTTGTTTTGGGTTAAAATCATTATTAACCTCCAACTAGTACACTTATGATAAATTCACCCTAAATTAATTTTTATGTCATAAAAAGTTTTAAACTGGTATACCCATCGGACACTTATCCTAACTAATTTTCTAATGTCACAAAATATCTTAAAATAGTACATTTGTGCCACATTTACCTCCATACTAATCTAAAGTGCTACATTTCCCCCAAATTGTAGTAAATCCAAGCTATTTTATTGGTAAATGCGGCATGGTGCACTAGTTTGAAGTAAATGTGGCACATGTGCATCAGTGTGGGATTTTTTATGACGTAAAATTTTGTTCGAGGTAAATGTGCACTAATTTAGGATTTTTTTTTATGGTATTAACCCTTTTTTTTTCAACACTTAAAAGATAGTCAAACCTTCATAGTCAATATTCAAATATCCAACCCTTATTTTCCAATTTTACCGAACAAGTGACAAGCATCACCTTTTTTTGCTTTTTTTTTTTTGCTCCAAAGTACAGATTAATCACCTTTGTTTTCAAATGATCTTAACATCTTTTAGAGGGTGACATTACTTATTTTAAGGTAGATTTTTGAATTTTGCAATTCTTTAGAAGCATGTCTAATATGCAGGCGAACTTATTAAGATTAAGTGTATTGACTCTCGGGTATTCTACTGCTCAAGAGGATGAAATGTTAAGAAAATTACCTATAGAATTTTTAAACATATTGTATGGATATCAATTTAGTCATAATCCTTTAAATTTGGTCAATTTAGTCTTAAACATTTTGACTATTTGCCAATATAGTCATTCCGATCAATTTTAGCTAACAATCATTAACGTGGACATTAGCCATTTTACATGGCATAGCCCACATAAATGGTGGATAATTTCTTGCATCTTTTTAATTTTTCTAAAAAATATTATATTTTTATATTGTTTTCCCTCTTCCTCCGCTAGTCATTGGGCCTTGACAATGTCGTTCAACTAGCCACAGGAGAGGTCTAGAGAGGGTCAACCTCATCAGATGTAGCGAGGGTGAGCCTGGTGTCACGGTCCGTGAATCCTCCCATACTCGTGACACTTGTGAGTGGTGCTTGGGATTATCTGGTGAAGAGTGTGAGGCAGAATGGTAGAACACAACTGGTCCGTGGGAGTGGTGTCAGAACGGTTGGTGCTAGGAGTTCTGGGATAGAACGACTACATCACTTAGGAGCTCTGAAGACGGGGTAGGCCTCCCGTGCACAAACTGGTCGGGAGCTGATGCCGCTCTCCTGACGAGGCCATGGCAGGTCGAAACCAGTTGTTGTGCCTAAAGAGAACCGTTGCCTTACTTGATGAACGAGACGCCCGAGCGAAGCTGGGCGTGGTAGGATCTCGTACGAAAAATCATTTACCGTATCATTTGTGGAACAGCTAAAGAAGGAAGGCTGGCCTGGCGAATTCTACTCGCTAGGCGCCCGCGGGTCGTTTCGAGGCCAAGGAAACTCTCGGCTCATGACAAGTGGTATCAGAGCAGGAATCCCTCAAGTAAGCAAGTGAGCAAGTCGGAGAATCGGACTCCTCACTCAAGTGCGGGTCAAGTAGATAAGTCCTAGTGGATGGGTGCTAGGACGAGTTGGCTTCTTGTCGAGCGGAATGCGAGTTAGAGAAGAATCAAACCCTTGCTAAATGGGGATAGCGTTCCTGGATCAATCGGTGAATTCGAAGAAGAGGTCTACTATCACGTTTTCAACAAGAAAAGAACCTCCATTGGTCTGCTGGGGTCAAGATGCTGGTTAGGTTGAAATGGTGTTGCTAAAAGATGTGGTTGGCGAAAAATGCCACACTTGCCAAAACGCGCAGGTGACTAAAGGGCCAAGTGGCTAAGATCAAAAGAGGCCACCAATGGAGCAAAACCTATTTTGTTGGGCGAGCGTGATCATTCAATGTGAATTCCCAAAAGTGGCACATCAATGGTTAATTTACGCAAGGAAGCGACAGAGCAGAGATTGTAACGGGGGCGTTGCGAATTGAGTGGGGGAGAATGTCACGGTCCGTGAATCCTTCCGTACTCGTGACACATGTGAGTGGCGCTTGGGATTATTTGGTGAAGAGTGTGAGGCACAAGGATAGAACACAACTGGTCCGTGGGAGTGGCGTCAGGACGGTTGATGCTAGGAGTTTTGGGATAGAAGGATTACATGACTTAGGAGCTCTGAAGACGGGGTAGGCCTCCCGTGCACAAATTGGTCGGGAGCTGATGTCGCTCTCCTAACGAGGCCATGGCAAGCCGAAACCAGTTGTTGTGCCTAAAGAGGGCTGCTGTTTTACTCGATGAACTAGACGCCCGAGCAAAACTGGGCGTGGTAGGATCTCGTATGAAAAATCATTCACCATATCATTCATGGAACAGCTAAAGAAGGAAGGCTGGCCTGGTGAATTCCGCTCGCTAGGCGCCCGCAGGTCGTTCCAAGGCCAAGGAAACTCTCGGCCCGTGACACTTGCCTAAGTCTAGTGAGGTCAACCCTGGACAAGCCAATTGTTAGCCATGTCAATTGGCGAAGGTAGAAGAAAAAAGAAAAAATTATAAAACGATATAAAGATTTTAAAAAATGAAAGAGATTATCCATGTCAGTGCCAGTCATGCCACATAGGATAATCGATATCCACGTCAACAATTGCTAGCCCAAAATTGGATGGAAGGCCCACGTTGACCAATTGTCAAAAGGTTTAAGACTAAATTAACCAAATTATAAAATTTAGGTGCAAACACTATATAATAGATCTAAGACTTTTTTGGTTATGATCCTTAGGAATGTTACATGTAATTTAGGAGGGGTGCGCTCACTAACAAGGATTATAAACCTCTTATTGAGAGGATAATATCAAGATTTGATAATTGGATTGTGGAAAAAGAAAAACACTTATGCTGTAAATAACCATTATTTTTTCTCAAATAAGTATATATTTTAAGAAAAATAAGTTTCTAAAGATTTGGTCTAATTTGGGAGATAGAAAAAAATTGCAATAAGAAAAATTTAATTTACCAAACAAAGGAAAGATTTGAACTTAAGATTAAAGAGATTCTCATCAAAGTTAAAATTTAAAAAGTAAATTATCTTCATTTAAGTGAATTAGCATGAACTGACAAAGTCTATATATGTAACGGCATGAAACCAAGCACCTCTAAATTTCTCTCCTGTGAAATACTACATAGCCTGAGTGAGTTGATTACCGACTTAAGTAAAGAAGCCAATAATTAGTGGATCATCGCTTCAGTAAAGAATCAAGTACCTCAATTAGAGCTTAGACATGGTTAAATCAAGCAAATGCGGTGAAACGATGCATGCTATGAATTTAGTCAAGAGAAGAATATTCAAAAGTGCCAAAAGTTGTGTATAGCTCATTTTAGTGCCATAAGTTTTTTTTTTTTTCGAATCACTTAATTGCCATTTTTTTTAAATGATTACTTAAGTGCTAACTCTGATATGGATTGTCGAAAAATTGATGTGACTGTAATTTATTAATTTCTCAATTTTACGTGGCTCATTGGCATGCTTAGTTAGCATATAACCCCTTAAACGACATCATCTAACAGGTTAAAAAGTAAATATTTCAATGTCAGTTGTTGTTAAAAAATAACCACTTGCCACCTTAGGTAAAAAATTTAAGTACGAAAGCCACATAATTTTTCTGGTAGGAATTTTTCATTTGGAGCACTTAAATAATCATTTTTTTTCTCTGATTTAGTACTTAAGTGAGCCAACAAAGATTTTTAGTATTAAAGTGAGTATTGTACACAATTTTTAACATTTTTAGTATTTTTCTCCCAAATTTAGTCCCCTCGCCACAAAATATTTTAATATTCAATTTAATATCCATCTAGCCATTTAAGTTTTTTTAATAGTTTTCAACGATTCCATTAAGTTTTACATTTTCTTAGAGTAGGAAGTTCTATATTCAAATCTTTTGGAGTATCTCATTTGCCTCCCTTATTACCAATGCTGACACTTTAGTCTTGGACTACATACAAATTCTATGCATCTTATAGCCTAAACTTAGTCTAAATGTACCCTCACGGATAAATGTTGAAGAGGTAGTGCTCAGTCTCTCACCATGTACCGCTTTGTCTCATGTAGACTCAAAGAGGTGACTTTTATAATTGATGTAGCACTTCATCCTATGTCACACTTAATTACCACTTTGTACACGTGCAAAATCCATATGGCATTGCATCAGACAATCTCATTAATATCGATGCACGCATATAAGAAACATAAAGCAATATGTCAGGTCAATTTTCATCGAAAAAAACATTTAAATACACTTTGTGAAAGGATGTTAAAAGAGGCCATTGATCTACCCAAATAACTGCATGCAGTTCGTGGTTTTCATTAGACCACACGGCGGTAAGTTGAACTAGAAGTCAATTTATATGGGCAAGCTAGAGATTTGAACTCTTTCCAATTTAATCCACTAACATTCAAATGGATTCATTTGGGCCCACTAACAAATCCAAGTCTATACTGATGAAGATTCGCATAGCAAACCATTAGCGCGCACATGTCCATTTCCTCAAATAATGTCTAATTTTAGATTATTCTCTAGCCCACGGATGATATCGTACATGTGTACACTTGAAAGCAATACACTGATTACGAAGATAGTTCCCACTCAAACAAAAAAATATCTCATTTTTTCTTTTTTAAATGGATCATTTAGAATTGCATTGCAAGATGTATCTGTTTGAGCGAAAAAATTTCCATGAATTAATTTTCTAAAGGGTTAATACCACAAAAACCTCAAATTGATACATTTGCAATAAATGTTCTCTCTATTATTTTCTGTTAAATTTTATTATTACATTGCTAAGTTAAATGATATGTAATAGTTAACGGGTGTACCAGTTTGGAGTTTTACCCTCTATTTCTCATAATTGTATCATTTTGTGATTTTTTGTGGTATTAATCTAATTTAATGGAAACTAACGGAGGGTACAATTGTCATAAAAGACTAGCTTAAGACTTTTATGATCAAAAAATTAGTTTGAGATAAATTTGTCTTAAATGTACTAGTTTAGACTTTTTGATAGTTAAAAAATTAGTTTTTGGTAAATTTATCACGAGTATATCAGTTTAGGGTTTTTCGTGATATTAACATTTTTTTTTTTTAACTTTCATACATTTGCTTTGCTAAAAATTATCGGTCAAGAGAAAACCATATATGGTCCAAGAAAATATGTATGTTTAAGGAAGATATATTCCCCAATTGAAAAAGGCAAAAAATATTTTTCCTGAAAATTATTTTTCTTTATTGTGAAGTTTTTTTTTTTTTTTTCTGAATAACATCTGAAATTTCAGAAGTACACGCAAGATGAATATTTCAAACTGCATTGAAATTTCAAACTAGCAAAGTAAAGTTAGCAGGATTTTCATCGGATTAAAAAAAAATATTAAAAGCATTAGAGCCTAGGCCCGGAGGGGAGGGGGCACTTTCTAAAATATATGATTTTCTCATCTAAACAACTTTGAAAATTATGAAAATATAGCTCTAATTACTTTAATCGTTCATAGCTATATAATTTGAACATAAGAATGTCCAACACAAAACAAAAAATAGTCGAACAATATTGGTACTACCGAAAGGTAGAAGTCAAAAATCAAAAGTAAATGTATTATATGGTGCATGTGTATTATCTATAAATGCCCGATCAAAAAACAAAATGTCTATAAGTGGAGTCTCAATCATTTGCCGATGTTGTTATGAGTTTACATTACCTAAATTTGCAACCTACTAGGACCATGTAAATTGGAAAGTGCTTGAAAAGTTAAGTGCATTTAACAATTGTACCTTACTATGATATCGTAATCTAATGATGAATCCATAGATATTGTGTTTATTTATATGATATCATCGAATTTCTAGTAATGTGAGTAATAATTGACCTATTAAATCATTAAGTGGCTGAGAAACATTTCAGAATTGAGTTCAAATTCGAGTGATTTCCATGTGAAAAGGAAGGTATGCAAATTGTCCTCGCATAAATCCTTAAGTATGAGATTTTTTTTTTTTTTTTTATCTTTTGGAAAACTTATAAGTATGAGTATTTAACTTCCTAGTTTTGGTATAGTAGTTGAGGTTCGAGATTTTTAGTGTAGGAACCAAAACTTACATGTTCAAGTCTCCCATATTATGTACAAACTATGCATATAATGTTACTTATGTAAAACAAAAGACCGGACTTAAACAATCATCAAATTTGCAATATGGGTATTTCTCAGTAATTTGAAAATGTAATAGAGACAAGTTTTAATCAATATATGTACTTATGCAATTTAAACCTATTGTTGGAAGATTTTTTCTTTTTGATAGTTAGAAAAATCATACTCAAACTTTGGCACTCTTCTATCTTACTATGTATATGCTCGCCCAAAACTGATAGATTAGGGTCCCTAGGCCAATTTAGTATACTATGCCAATTATATAGCAAATTCCACATTTTTATCATACCCGATAAAAATAGCCGTGCATGAATACACGGTTGGCCAAAATACAATAATTTCACTTTTAATCTTCTCACTACTTTCAACAATCCAAAATTAGAGTTTTGGCGCTGTAGATTGACGCTCGGTAATTTTTCAATTAATTACCAAAATTAATTAATTTAGGAATAAAATCCTAAAATCACAATTAAATCAATTCAATACAAATTAAAGCTCAAATAAATAAACATATTACACCACAATAACCAGCATAAAATTCCGATCACCAGTTATTTCGGTCTAATTTCCACAAAATAAATAATTAATTAAATAATTACGGAAAATATTAAATAAATGCTAATAAATCCAACTTAGGTCTGTAATGCCTAATTGGACGCCAAAATGGACTCGGAAAAATTCTTAGGTTCGTTAAATAAATTCTAGAACATGTTTACTCACTAATTGCACTAACTAACTACCTAACATGCATCGACAAGTAACTGAATTCACTAATCTAATCTAATCTAGCCACATATTCCATCTTAGCCTAAACTAATCAATCCTTAAGTGTGATTAACCTATTAAGCGAGGATTAGTGAGTTAAACTCACTTGCTTAGCGATTCGGTCGGTTCAAATCAACAGGGCCGCAACAGGGCTCCCTTTTCTCCAAAGCGAGCCTAACTTTCGGGATCCAGAATGACCTCAAAACGAGCCCAACAGCCATTAAAATACCCACTAATCTTGCTTTTATCCAAGGCTGGTTGGTGCGGCTTCGGTGGCTGAAATGGTTAGGCACGGTCAATGGGCAACAAGGGTTGGTTTCAGGTATAGGCGGGGGCAGACCGGCAACAGAACAGCTCTGGCAGAGCTCCACACAACCCCGACAGCACTTTGGATGGCGGAATAGGTGGCTGGAAGCAACAAGGGACGTCGAGCTCATGCGGCACGCGGACGAGGGCGAAGACCGTGAATAACAAAGGTGGTGGTGTCACGTGGCTCCGGGGGCTACTGGTTGGCTTCGACAGTCTTCTTCAGCTACTGTGGTGGTTGAAAATGGCAAAGAGGAGGGCTGAGGGAGCTATGGACGGCAACTTGAGGGACAAAGGGAACAAGGGTCCTACCATGGCCTTATTTTTCCCACTCTTGGTCCCCTTGACCATCCTCATGCACCAATTGATCCTTTGCCTCAAATCAGCCACCAAGGCTCTTCTTACAACCCTTGAAATGGTCCAAAAACTATAGACAAAAGGGGAGATATTAATTTGCTTGAATTCCTCACCAATTGGACACTTGTTCTTACTCAATTCAACACAATTCGGCCTCAATAAATTCAATCGACACCTCACCAATCCAATTGCTATTTTTCCTCACCAATTGATCCCACATGTTTCCCAATTTTGCGACCAAAAATGATCTGCAGCTTTTTCTGGACAAAAAAGGCCATATGTTGACTTTTTCCTAAAAAGTCTCGACTTGTAGAAAAATCTTCTGAGACTGAGTAGACATTCTTAGAATGACTCGTGATATAACAGAAATTTCAATTTCTGAAATCAGATTCAAATTTATAGTTTATTTCACTTTGGCACATTTTTAGTGTGACCTAGGCTACCGGGTTAGCTTTCAGAAATTTTTAGTGTAAATGACCCATGGTCGATTTTCTTCAAGCCAAAATGAACCCACTCGACACTTTGGCAACTCTCGATTGTCATGAAAATCTCGAGGATTCAATTACTGATACAGAGTACCAAAATGATAGAAAAATTGGTCTAGTACCGGTCAATTAGAATTTTCCAATTTAATGGAGTTACTCACGTTTCGCCATACATCTCAGTCAAACCAACCTATCTCTAATCCCTTACTTGATTTTTAACTGTACCGTAATGGCCTCTAAAGATAAGCACGGTTGAATAGCCAATTCCTAGTCGAATTCTCAAACTTTTTGCATTAAAATTCATTAATAGCTTCCCTAGATAGTCTAATTATCTCAAGAGTAATCAGTTCTGAGAATAGCCCTATAGGCATATCGATAAAATGTCTGATTAATTTAATTGAAAAATAGGATTGAAAATCCAGAATGTCACAACTCTACCCCTCTTATAAAAAATTTGTTATCGAAATTTAAATCATTACAATACTTAAGCAAAAAGGTGGGGGTACAACTATCTCACCGACTCTTCAGTCTCCCATCTTACTCCTTCAGTACCGTGGTGTTGCCAAACCACTTTGACCAACGGAATGTTTTTGTATGTAGAACTTGCTCTTTCCTATCCACGATATGAACCGAGCTTTCAATATTTTACAAACGGTCATTCACGTCCAATTTTTCAAAATTAAGCACATGGGTCAAGTCAGGCTTGTACTTCCTCAACATCAACACGTGAAAGACGTCGTACACTTGCGCCAATCTCCGTAGCAACGCAAGACGATACACTAAGGTCCCAATTCTCTCAAGAATTTCAAATGGACCTACGTACCTCGGACTCAATTTCCCTTTCTTACCAAAGCACGAAGTTTCCTCTCATTAGTGACACATTCAGAAAAAACATGATCACCAACTTGGAATTCCAATCATCTCTAGCGCTTATCTACATAACTCTTTTGTCTGCTCTGAACAGTCTTTAATCTGCCTCTAATCACTGCCACGTCATCCATTAACTGTTGGACCAACTTTAGGCCTGTGATCTTCCTTTCCCCAACTTCATCCCAACACACTAGTATTCTGCATATTTTGTCATACAACACTTCAAAAGGAGCCATCTAGATGCTCTATTGATAACTATTGTTGTATGCAAATTCCACCAAGTATAGCTGATCTTCCCAACTTCTTTTGAAGTCTAGTACACAAGCTCTCAGCATGTCCTCAAGAGTCTAGATTGTCCTCTTTTGACTGGCCGTCCATCTGAGGATGATATGCCATACTGTATTGCAGCATGGTACCTAAAGTGCTCTGTAAACTCTTCCAAAAGGTGGCGGTAAACCTCAGGTCTCTGTCTGAAGTTATTGTAACTGGCACTCCATGCAGACAAACCACTAGACGCACGTACATATCTGTGTGTCTATCCAAACTAAGGTCCTTTCGAACTGCAATAAAATGAGCCGAATTTGTCAGTTTATCGATTACTACCCAAATCGAATCATTTCCTCTCTAACTCTTTGGTAGTCCGATCATGAAATCCATCGTGATATGCTCCCATTTCCATTCTAGGATTTCGAGAGGTTGCAGAAGTCCTCCTGGCTTACAATGCTGAGCTTCAACCTGCTAACACGTCAGACACTTGGCGACATGCTTGGCGATATCCACCTTCATACCTAACCACCAATAGTGTTGACGCATATTCTGATACGTCTTGGTACTACCAGGATGAATGCTGTAACTACTACAATATGCTTCATATAGAATATCCTCTCTAAGCTCCACATCGTCAGGTACGATCAAACGTCCTCGGAACCTCAGTGTTCCTTCATCAGAAATCTGAAAGTCAACCTTCCTTTTCTCAGTGTCCTCCTGTAGAATCTTCTACACATCAAGGTCTGTCGGTAAGAGTAATTTAATTCTGATCTAGACATCCGGTTCAATTCTAAGGGTGACCATAAGACTCGAAAGATGGCCTACCTCAAACTTGACTACCGAATCTTGAGCTCTCTCGATTAGGTTCCATTCCTTAACCAACATATGAGCAACTGAAGAATTTCAACTCAAAGTATCGGTGACCTTGTTCGCCTTTCCCGGGTGATATAGAATATCACAGTCATAGTCCTTCACTAATTTCATCCATCGGCGTTATCTCATGTTCAACTCCTTCTGAGAGAACATGTATTTGAGACTTTGATAGTTCGTGAAGATCTGAAATTTTCCCCACACATGTAATGTTTCTAAATCTTCAAGGCAATGATAATTGCCACAACCTCTAAGTCATGCGTCGGGTAATTCTGTTCATAAGGTCTCAATTGTCGAGAGATGTATGCAACAATTTGATCATGTGGCATCAGCATGCAACCCAATCATCTGAATAACACATCATTATAGATTTTGAATCCTTCAAGACCATATGGAATGGTCAACATAGGGGCGGTAGTCAACTTTTGCTTTAGCTTTTGAAAACTACGCTCGCACTTGTCTGTCCACACAAATTTCTCTTCTTTCTTCAGGAGTTTTGTCAATAGCGACGCTAATGCTGAAAATCCTTCCACGAACCTTCTATAATAACCTACCAAACCTAGAAAACTTCTTATCTCAATCACTATAGTCGATCTTGGCTAGTTGATCATGACTTCAATCTTGCTCGGGTCCACAGAGATTCCTTCGCCTGAAATCACGTGACCTAAGAAAGTAACACGAGTCAATCAAAACTCACACTTACTGAACTTGGTGTACAACTGATGAACTCTCAACGTTTGTAATACTAATCTCAAATGACTCTCATGCTCTTCATCACTTCTCGAATACACCGGAATATCATTAATGAACACAATCACGAACTAATCTAGATATTCCTCAAATATTCGGTTCATCAAATCTGTGAAGGCAGTTGGACCATTCGTCAACCTAAATGGCATCATTGTGAACTCGTAATGACCATACTGAGTACAAAATGCTGAGTTAGGAATGTCCTCCTTTCTAATCCTTAGCTAATGATATATTATCCTTAAGTCGATTTTCGAGAATATCGACACTCTTTGCAGCTGATCAAACAAGTCATCGATCCTTGGAAGTGGATACTTGTTCTTAATCGTTACTTGATTAAGTTGCCGATAGTCGATGCACATACGCAACGAACCATCTTTCTTCTTAACGAATAGAACTGGTACTCCCCAAGGTGATGCGCTAGGACGAATTAATCCCTTATCCAGTAGCTCTTGCATTTGCAACTTCAGTTCCTTCAACTCAAATAATGCATAAGGAGCCTTAGAGATCAACTCTGTCCCGAGTGTTAGCTCGATCACGAACTCAATTTCTCTTTCTAGTGGCAACCTTGCCAATTCTTTTGGAAAGCAATCTGGAAATTCTTGTACCACAGTAACATCTTCCATCTTCAGCTCCTCAACTGTCGTATCCACGACGGTTGCCAAGTAACCTTGACAACCCTCATCTAACAAACGAGTTGCCTCTTGCAACGAGAACAAGACAATCGAGGGTCCTCATCGATTTCTAACAAACTCGAAGCTCTCACCATCTAAAGGGTCAAACTGAATTGCCTTACGATAGCAGTCCATTATAGCTCATTGCTTAGTGAGCCAGTCCATGCCAGTAATTAAATCAAAGTCATACATGGCTAGGACTAACAAGTCTATTTTCTTCACTCGTTCACCAATTGCTAACTTGCAACCAGAATAACCCAAATCAGCTATCACTTTATCCTTCAAAGGTGTAGATATACTAAATGCTGACTCTAATAATGCGGGACTGATTCCTATCAACTTAACATATTGTTCGGCAATAAAGGAATGGGTTGCTCCTAAGTCAAATAAGCAGAATGGTCGTTTAGTGATACCATACCTGTGATCACGTCAGGCGCAGTTTCTGCCTGACCCTGCGTAATGGCGTACACCATGCCTTGGATTGGTGGTCTCAGCTGTCCTCCTTACGACACGTTCTAAGGCGCATACCTTCTAATCTGTCCCATAGGTGGCGGTGGCAGCAACTGCGGTTGTCCTCTTTGTTGGTTAGGAAAATCTCTGATCATGTGGCCCTGTTGGCCACATCCAAAACAAACACCCAACCTTCGAGGACACGGCGCTGTACCATGTCGCATTCCACAGAAGTGACAGGCCATTCTGACTCGGCCTTAATTTTTCGATACAACCTTTCCTGTTGGGTGGAACCTGGAATCTTCCTCCAAGCATGGGTCTCTTTCCATGATGAATTCCTTCTCGATGCGAAGTAAACCTCGATCCATACGAGATGACTTGCTCATTCAAGCTTCTTTCAAGCAGCTGTGCTTGACGATAGATTTCTTGATAATCAACCAAGTTGAACGGCACCGGCGGCTGTTTCAACTCTTGTCAAAGGCCATTCTTGAACCTTCGTAGGGTCTTCAATTAGTCTCGGAGCATACTAAGATAGATCCGCAAACTAGAACCCATATTGGTCAACAATCATTAACCCCTGACAGAGTCACATAAATTCTTCTATCTTCTGCTCTCTTGCGTTCTTCGAGAAGTATTGTTCATTGAACACCTAGATGAATGCATCCCACAGTGGGACCACTCCTTCTAGAAACACTGTCTCTCTAGCAGCTCTCCACCAGGTGTTGGCATTGCCCTGCAACTGATATACTGCCAGGGTTAGCTTCTCTGCCTCAGTACACATCAAGAGTGCAAAGGCCTTCTCCAAATCTTGTATCCACAGAGACGCGACCTCGGGGTCTTTGATACCCGAAAATCTTGGTGGGCTTAGCTTCAAAAACTGCTCCACTAGCTTGTGTATCGACCTCTCTCTCTGTACGATTACGTTCTTAGGTTGAATCTCGACAAGCACGGCAACAGATGCAGCAACAGATGGTACAACAACAACGGCTTGATTATGTGCCTGTTGTGCCATCACGTCTCTCATGGCTTCTAGCGCTTGCATGATTACTTCAATTCTGGGATCACTAGGGGCTACTATCCCGGCACCAACGGGAGATGGTGCCACTCCACTCATGCTAGCCTATGCTAGCACTCGACCTCGACCTCCTCAAGTACCGACCCTGATCGGCGTTCTACCCGAGTCACGACCTAGGTAGCACCACCACGCGACACGATACGACACGACACGTCATTTCTCAAAAAGTAGAGAATTCTAACACATTCTGACACGTTAAATATTAAATAAATATTTTTATATGTAAATGCATAAATAACTAAATAATAATAATAATAAAAGAGCCTAGAATTAATCTATAAAAAGAAAAAATTTATGCTCCATTTGTTAATGTCATTCATTTTTTTAATTTGACAAATTCAACTACATTTCATTGTAATAATCCATAAAACTTAAAGGAAAAGACAAGAAATCCACATTCCACTATTAAATTTAAATTTTAACAACAAGCAAAAAAACAATCAACATTCCATCAAGTAATATAACAAAAAGTCATTCATCCACATTATCCACTTCTTCTGAAAAAAAAAAAAAGACTCCATCTCCAGCTCATCAAGTGAAAGATTTGCAACTTCAAGCACCCCAACATTTTCAAACGAGTCAAATGCATCTCCACCACTATCCCACATCTTAGTCTCTCCTTCTACATATTGTGGGTTTTTTCTTTATAGAAGACGAAGATTGCTATGAATAAAAACCAAATCTTATGCACGTTTTGGGGTCATCTTCTTTCTTCTCACCGAATGCACAAACGAGTAAGTACTCTAATTTCTCTCAGCACATGATGAAAAATAAGGTTGTACCAGAAGATTTAAGGCTATGCTTTGAAGTATTGGTGCACATGCACCATGATTAATCCACCAAGCCCTAAGATCCATAGAATATCGATTTTGAATGGAATCGAAATCTCTAAAATCCCCATTTTTACTCACAAAATCTACATATTCTAAATTCACCTTGTTGCGTTCATCCAAGTTAAGAAAGTATCTCTTGAAGCATTTCAGTCTTTCTTGGTTGATCTCATTATTCTTGTATGGAGAAATTCGAGTATGATCTTCATCAAGCCATTGATCACTATAGTACATTTTTTAATAAAATAAAATAAAATTAGAAAACAATAATAAATAAGATGAGTATTATATTATCATGTCAAAGAAAGAATAACTACTAAAGTAATAATCTCATATAATTTTAAAACTTACTTGGGATTTAAGACATATGCCAAGCAATGAAGTGGAGTGTTGTTCTTTGTCCAACGATCAACAAGAATTGTGTGAATCACCTCATAAAATGTGGACTTCTCATCTAGCCTCTTCACTTCATGTGCATATATAGCTTTCTTCACTTTTTCGATCATTGAACCCCACATATCATAAACTAAGTGAAGACAAGGCTTATCAGTGTCATAAATTCTAAGCATATCATAAATAGGAGCCGTGAATGAAAGTATATAATCAATCAAATCTCACAAAAAATTATCCAACACCTTCTCCTTGACAAACTTAGCTTTTTCTTGATTAACATCTCGATAGATATTCCATTTGTCATAAATCACCATGCTTTGAAGACCACTTTTTATCAACTTGAATCTCCTAAGTATCACAATCATCGAAGCAAAACGTGTATCTGCTACAAAAAGCAACTTTAAGCTAACAAACTCATGGTATATTGCTAATCTCATAGAATGGTTTATGATGAAATGTTTGATTTGCATAACTTCCTTAACAATATATGAAATCCAACTACATTTCTCATAAACTATTTGATTGCTCTCCATATTTTTCGCAGCACAAATGTTCTTCAAAGCTAGATTAAGAGTGTGCACCACACAAGGCGTCCACATAATGGATGGAAATTCTTGCTCAATAAGCTGTCCCACGCTTTTACAATTTGAATCATTATCCATAATTACTTGGACCACATTCTCATGCCCAATTTAATTGATAACTCCTTTCAACAAGTTAAAAATGAAACGCATATCTTTTGTTTCTCCTAAGCAATCAACCAATTTTATAAACATCGGTTCTCCATCCGATACCGCCATGAAATTAATAAGCAGTCTTCTTTGTGAGTCGCTCCATCTATCACTCACAATACTTACACCCTTCTCATTCCACATGATTTTGATAGATGCACACAACCTATCAATATTTGCCTTCTGTTTTTGCTACAAAGTAGTCCTCAACAAATTATATTTCGGTGGTACATAACTCACAATATTATGATTAGCGGTATAAGTGAAAGTGGATTGAAAATAAGGATTCATTGCTAGGTTAAACGACAAGCCCGCCGAATAAAACATCCTAACAATCTCATAATCTAGACATTCCCGCTGAGTCATAATAAATGCATTTTCAATTGATTTTCCACTCCCACTTCCACCTTTCCTTTTTTTGGATTTCAATAATAAATCCATTATGTCACCACCACTACCACTAAGTGAATAACTAGCAAGAGGCAAATGTACATTTCTAGTTGCAATACTCATTAATTGAATAGTTACCTCTTCCTTTAATTTTTCTATCTTCAAAAGATCTTTTTTTTTTTTTTGTACTTTTGTGCACTTTCCAATTCATTTTCCACTTATCATTATCAAATGGCCCCTCACTCTCGTGTATGAACTCTTATAATCTTTTTGACAAAAGTTGCATCTCCAAGACAAATTTCTCCCACATTAATATGATTAATTAACTTAGTAACATACCTCCATAATCGTTGTTTTACAACTTTATTGCTAGAGGTAGGTTGTTGTGTGCTTGAAGTACTACTAGCCGTGTTAGAACTTGAAAACATTCTACAAAAAATAAAATAAATATATAAACATGTTATTATCAATTGCTATAAGATCTCTTAGTTAAAGTTAACTAAGGAAGATTGAATACCAACTAGAAGCACGTTGCAGGAAGCGATAAGTAGCAGTAGACAGTAGCAAAATAGTGATGGACAACAACGAACAATAATAAATGACAACAAGCAGTAGCAGACAACAGCAAGCTGCTATGAATAGCAATAATATAGCAGCGAACAGCAGCAATACAGCAATGTGGCAGCGAACAGCAGCAGTCAACCCCACAATACGGTAGCGAACAGTAGCAAATAACAACAGCTAACCTCACAATATGGCAGCGAACAGCAGCAAACAGCAGCAGCTAACCCCACAATATGGCAGTGAACAGCAGCACAATACAGCAGCGAACAACAGCAAATAGCAGCAAACAATATCAGCCAAACTTCCATGATCAATTCCAGATCATCACATACACAACCAAAGTCAATATGAGTATTCACAATACAAAAATGGAAAGGAAATACAAATAGAGAAAAATCATAGCAAAACCGATAATGCCCTTTTGGTTTTCAATTTCGATGTCACTTACTTCATAGATGACTTATTCAAAATAGAGCGCTCAATACATAAAAATGACAAAAAATCAGTCCGTTCACTTAGGATAAATCCTACTTGGTGCAAAGCAGCAAATAAGAAATCTTCCCCTCTGAAATCATTTTTATGATGCCTAGAAAATAATTTTAATCTATGAATCATTGTTAGGTTTCAGAATTTCCTTTACTCTTGATTCTGCTAAAAAATGTTTCCATAGTCCAACTGACTCTGCCCACCAGATAGCACTCAAAACATAAATCCTCTGGGTGACTTCACGCAGTGGACTTAAAGGTGATTATTAAGAATCACTTGGGATTACAACACACCATCCCATTTTTTTAACTCAATGGATCACTTAGAAAAACAAACTCCAATGTAGTCCAAAACTAATCCTTTTTCAGCTAAGGCCAAAAGCCAAGGTGTTCAAGAATTAGACTACAAGGAATGCACTACCCTCATCATAAAAATTCCGAGTTCAGACGAGAAATGGCGAAAATAGGAACGAGACAGCCACTCCAACTCCAATTGCACCAAACACAGTACCAAAAACCCATAAATCTCCAATCTTGAAGAGCTCTCAAGTAGCCCAGTTAAAAAAAAATTCCCTTTTTCCTAACAAGACGATCACTGCACAAGCCGCATCTCAAGAATTCTACCACAAGATTTCAAATCTCCAAAGAAATCCCCCTTTCCCCGATCTAACTCTAGGGTTTGCCAAAAAATCCCAAATCGGAATATAAAGAAATCCAAAATGCTAACCTGAGATGAGAAAAAAGATGAAATCACAAGATGAAGAAGAGCAATGCGGCAACGCCTGTGAGTGGCAGAGTTGATGGCTCACCGTCAGGACGACGACTTGATGCTTGCGAGAGATGAAGGTGAGGTCGGAGGTGACTATGGTGACGGTGGGGCTAAGGTGTGGGGGGGCTACGGCGAGTCGGTGACTAGTGGGATGGGTCGTGTGGCCGGCAAAGCAACTCCAGCGACACTCACGATGAAAGAAGAGAACTAGAGTGCTCTACTCACTACTCAGGCGTGTTCGACTGAAGACCGAAGAGAGTCCAGAACCGTGTGTGCGTCGTGTGACTGAAGTCTGAAGTTTTAACTTTTATTATTTTTTTTCATATATTTATATTTAGTCCCCAAAGTTTTAGAAATTTATAAAAATAACCCCGTGCATGTCGGAGTAACATGTCAAAAATTCCGACTCATGTGTCGGAGCGTGTTGGAAAAGGTTGACCGCGTGTCGTACACGTGTCGAAGTGTCGGACACGACATGGAGGGTTCTAGAGTGTGTCCGTGCTACCTAGGTCACAGCCCTAACAGTCCTCTTGCTAGAAGTTCTTCTAATCACTCATGGCCTAGCTTTCTCTACCGAAGCCTATTTTCAATTCCACATCGAATTAGAAATAGAGTGATCTAAACAACAAACCATTCTAACAATCAGCTAGCATAGACATGCACCGGCATGAATTTAAAGGCCGATTCTACTTACTATCCCATATCCATCGCACATTATCACTCTAATCTTAAACTTCACTTTGATACCACTTAAACGGGGATGTCACACCCCGATCCTCGAGCGCGCGTCCATCTCTCACTAGTCGATTAAATAACGACGTCCTAGGACGCATCGCCTACCCATTTCATTTTAGTATGCATGCGGAAGTATATAAATAATCCCCAGACAATAAAGTAATGGGATAGGAAAGTAGGACTAAAAATCTCAAACCTAAAAAACCCACACACTTATATACATTGCAAACCATAGTGCAAATATATACAAGGTAAACTATTCAGCTAGGTCCTAAACAACAAGTTCGCAAAACAAAGTCTACAGATAGGGGTGGGGTTTCAATCCTCCTCTGGATCCTCCTCCGGGTCCTCCTCTTCCTCGATGATCTCTCCTTCTTCCATGCTCCAGTTGGAGCCCACTGCTGAGCACTCCGAAGAGTCAAGATCATCACCTAACTTGGGATCCTTCGTATCCACCACCGATCCACCCCTAGGATCTGCTGTCCCCTTCTCGAATGCTACCTCTAAAATGTACAGAGGTACATCAATTTCCGATATAGGGCTCACCCTTCGTCCATCATTGTAATGGCGATACCACAACCGATATTTGTGGGGCATCTTTTTGGGTTCACCCACATCAACCTAGACGATGGATTCACCAGTATATATTCCAATTCTTCAGGGTGATGGTGTATCGGAATATGATAACTTATCTCAGTGATTTCCTTTGGTATACCAAAATGCTCGGAAGAAGGTGGAGGTGTTGCCATCTATGGACCTGAAATGTTATCCCACAATGGGACGAGACTACATCTTAGCGAGTTCTACCCTCCTAAGACTCAATTAGGAAGAAAATACGCCTTAAGGGCTGCCTAAGCACACCACGGGTTAGAAGACTTACCTTGGCCTCAGTTCCTTTTTGTCAGACAATATAAGTTAAACAATTATTTAACCAGATCGAATCATCGATCAATCGACTTAGTCGATTATATGTCACCATGACCTTTCCCTGATCGGTACATTCAATGCTATCTATAAGGTTCCATTAATTCAGGACTGCTCACTCAAAACTAAAAATAAATAGTATAACTCGCCCAAAACTGATAATATAGTGTGCTATGTATATGCTTGCCCAAAACTAATAGATTAAGGCCCCTAGGCAGATTTAGTATACCATGCCAATCATATAGCCAATTTCTCATTTTTATCATACCCAATAAAAATAGCCGTGTATGGGCACACGATCGGCCTTAGCCAAAATACAATCATTTTACTTTTGATCTTCCCACTACTTTCAACAATCCAAATTATATTTTTGCCTTGTAGACCGAAGCCCAGTAATTTTTCAATTAATTACCAAATTAATTAATTTAGAAATAAAATCCTAAAATCACAATTAAATCAATTTGGCACAAATTAGAGCTCAAATAAATAAATAGATTACACCACAATAATCAGCATAAAATTCCAGTCACCAGCTATCTTAGTCTAATTTCTAGAAAATAATTAAATAATTAAATAAGTGCCAATAAATCCAACTTAGGCTCGTAATTGGATGTCGAAACAAACTTAGAAAAATTTCGAGGTTCGTTAAATAAATACTAGAACATGTTTACTCACTAATTGCACTAACTAACCATCCAACATGCATCGAAAAATAATAAATTCACTAATCTAATGTAATCTAACCACCTAATCAATCTTAGCATAAACTAATTGACCCTTAATCGTGATTAACTTACTAAACGATAATTAGTGAGTTAAACTCACTTGCTTGGCAATCTGGTCAGTTCAAATCAACGGGGCCGCAACGAGGCTCACTTTTCTCTAAAGTGGACTTAACTTTCGGGGTTCGGAACGACCTCAAAATGGGCCCAACAACCATTGAAATACCCACTAATCTTGCTTTTGTCCAGGGCTAGTTAGTGCCGCTTCAATAGCTAAAATTGTGAGACACAGTCGGCAAAGGCAGCAGGGGTTGGTTTCAGGTCCAGGCGGGGGCAGACCGATGATGGAATAGCTCTGATGGAGCTCCACACAACTATGGCAACACTCTGGACGGCGGAATAGGTGACTAGAAGTAGCAAGGGAAGTCAGGGTCGCACGGCACGCGGACGGGGGCGGAGATGGAAAATGGCAGAGGCGATGGCATTGCGCAACTCCGAGGGCTACTAGTTGGCTTTGGCGGTCTTCTTCAGCTATTGTGGAGGTCGAAAATGGCAAGGAGGAGGGCTGAGGGAGCTATGGACAACAGCTTGAGGGAGAAAGGGAACAAAGGCCCTACCATGGCCTTATTTTTCCCACTCTTGGTCCCCTTGACCATCCTCATCCACCAGCTAATCCTTGGCCTCAAATCAGCCACCAAGGCTCTTCTTGCAACCCTTGAAATGGTCCAAAAACTGTAGGAAAAAAGGAGAGATACAAATTTGCTTAAATTCCTCACCAATTGGACACTTGTTCTTACTCAATTCAACACAATTCGGCCTCAATAAATTCAATCGACACCTCACCGATCCAATTGGTATTTTTCCTCACTAATTGATCCTACATGTTTCCCAATTTTGCGACAAAAAACAATCACCGCATTTTTCTAGACAAAAAAACCTTATGCCAACTTTTTCCCGAAAAAGTTTTAGTTTGCAAAAAAATCTTCTCAGACTAAGTCGACATTCCTAGAATGACTCGTGACATGACAGAACTTTCAATTTCTGAAATCAAATTCAAACTGGCGGTTAATTTCACTATGGTGTGTTTTTAGCGTGGCCTAGGCTACCGGGTAGCTTTCAGAAATTTTTAGTTTAAATGACTCGTGGTCAATTTTCTTCGAGCCACAATGAACCCACTCGACACATTAGCGACTCTCGGTTGTCGTGAAAATCTCGAGAATTCAATTATTGACACAAAAATACCAAAACAATAGAAAAATTAGTCTAGTACCGGTTGATTAGAATTTTCCAATTAAGTGAAGTCACCAATGATTAACCACACATCTCAATCAAACCAACATATCTCTGATCCCTAATCAATTTTTAACTATGATGTAATGGCCTCTAAAGATGAGCATAGTCGAATAGCCAATTCCTAGTTAAATTCTTAACTCTATTGCATTAAAATTCCCTAATGACTTCCCTGGATAGTCTAATTATCTCGAGAGTAATCAATTCTGAGAATAGCCCTATAGGTGCATCGATGAAAGGCCCAATTAATTTAATTGAAAATAGGATTGAAAATCTGGTATGTCACAATAAAACCTTAGTTCTCAATTAGTCAACCAATGAAAGTGAACCGAAATGGGTCACTTGCATAATCAGGGAAATCCAATCATTCAAGTAAGCATCTAATGAGATCTTAAAGAAATAAAACCATAAGGCCAAACTTTCAAAGATTTGCAAGCGATGACACAAGTTTTGAGAAATTGCAATCAATGACACAAGTTTTGAAAAATTATAATTGTGTCCTTAGAAAAAATTTCAAGTTACAAATGATACCAAACAAGGACATTAAGTTGCTAGACTTGTGAGACAATTTTTTTGTTCTTAGGAAATGAATTCTAGGATGGTGCGGATAATGTCACACATTGATTGGGCCCTTTGAGCTGTCGAACATGACTTGATTTTAACAAACTTGACATCAATAGAAAGCTTAGAACAATGTCTAGAACTTTTGAGTTTGGAAAAATTTCACAGAAAGTCATTAACTTGGTTAAAGTTGTGAAATACCTTTAGGTGTTCTATGAGAACTTGGGTGCAGAATTAACGGCACTTTGATCAAGCTCTCTTTTAAATATTGTTGATACATGATTTTTTTAGTTGACATATCGATAAAGGTAGAAAACTCGATATTAGGGTTTTTGATCGTGACAAGATCCGTTTTCAAATAAAAGTGTCTATTGTTATTTCTTTTTCTTTAGCCTATCATTTTCAAGCAATTTCTAACCCTTTTTACCAAAAACCTGAAAAGTCAAACGATTGACTTTCAAATTGACTTTTGGTTAATCCTTTGAACCAAAGTCAAACCCTTGAATTAAAATTTGACTTTTCACACAAAAAGATTCCTTTTAGTCCCAATTTGACTTTAGCATAAAAAAAATTGCGAAAATCTATTAAGAACCCCATTTTCTGAATTTTTTTATTTTAGATTTAAAATTGGCTAAAAATAAAATTATTTTTATTCTAGTAATTATTAGGTTTAGTTCCTTTTACAACATTTGATCTGAAGGTCATTAACCATTCACTCATTCAATCAATTTTGACATCGAGTGTGCCAAAATATGAATTCTCATTTTTAGCCCTAATTAGGGGCATAATTTATTTTAAGAAAATATCTGAATTGGAGAGAAAATCTCTCAAAATCTCTCTCTCTCTCTCTCTCTCTCTCTCTCTTCTCGCGCCCAACCGCCTCATCGCCCTCCACCATTCGCTGGGCCCTCAACTTCTAGTCGAAGTCTCCGCTAGCCAAGCGCCACCGTCCACAAGCTCCGCTAGTCCCTCTCCTCTCCTGCCATAGACGCTCGATGCTTTGGTGACCTCGTCCAGACACGAAACCAGATCAGCTTAATATCGGTTTTCACGCCAGTAACCAATTCAGCGAGTCTTAATCACCATTCCGGCAATCCGCAGCCGTCTCCTACTGTCTCAATCAATTTAGTCGCCTTCCTCAACCAATCCACAAAGTCTAAGTGGCCAGAGAATCACCTAGTAGCCACCAAAACACCTCGTTAATGCCGATCTTCCTCGGCGTTCAATCCGCGCCCAATTTTGCACCAGCAGCTAATCGGTTTTCCGGTGATCCCCAGCAATCTCAGCCTCCCTCGAACAATCCTTGATGTTCCTAGGTGTTGCAGTAGCTTGGTGATAGTTCACAAGAGTTCGTTTTGCACGAAAACGCTGAAAAGGTCAGCTCTATCCTCCTTGAGCTCAATGAAGCGAGAATACGTTAAGTATCCGGGGGCTAGAGCTCGCCTTATGATGTCTATGGCTATTTAATGGTGTTGATGATGCTTGATGATTGATGAATAAGATTTGGATTATTGCTTGGTTTGGATTGATTCTGCAATTCCGGATTCCTGCTTGATGTGTCTAAACGATTATCTTGGAACGAGCTGCTTATTGATTTTTTAGGTTTAATATGTTAATCCTCCATCCAAAGTCGATTCCAGAGGCTGGAATTTACTGTTCTGAGGTTTTAATGTTTTAACATGTTCTATTTGCTATTTTTGTGTGGATTTTTATGAGGAATTGGACTTGAGGCCCCTCATGACTTAAGACCCTCACATTCATGTCAAATTACATAAAAATTTGCAGATTTTTATCGCTTCATATGGTAGAAATTCAGGCCTCTATATGTCATGTTCTGCTCAATTTTTGCTGATCTGCCTCTTTGTGGAAAACGCTTAGTTCGAGCTTCTTATTGATCAAAATTTTCACGTGATTCCGTCTAGACATACTTAAAGGACTCCGATAACTTTCAAACAATGTATGATTCATGTAAATTGATGGCCATTTGCCTCATGAAAACATCTCAAGAATTTCCTGCAATTTTGGGCATTCCTAAAGGTTCTTGATAAATAGAGTTGTCTCACCTAATCGATTTCGTGAATTTATAAGATTTTTTGCATATTGATTTAGGGTTGAGTGTCTTAATCACTTTTGGCCATTGCACTTAGCCTACGTCATGTCAAAATATCGTAATTTTCATGTATCATTTAGATGGTTTAGCAAGCCAATCTTCATGCGTCATGTTCTGCCTCCCATGTCACTAATTTGCGCACTTCTGCAATTGTCATTAATTGGACATGAAATTAACCTTAATTGAGCTGGATGTCTTTTGGAAAGTCTTAGAGGATGTCCTAATCTTTCCAACGACACCAATTTTGTCCCATTTGCATGTCATTTGACCAACTTTCTATTTTTGTGAAATTTACCTTGAAATCTGCCATGTGATAAATTCGAAATGCCACTAATTTGCGCACTTCTGCATTTACTGAACCAGACCTTTTTTCTTTTTTTGTGTGGATTTTTCCTTGAGGATTCCAAAGTCAGGTCCCCAACAAAATTTGATTGCCATTCATACATCTATGTCGTGGTAAATTTTCTAAATTTTTAGACATCCATTGCTAGGGCAAATTGTCATTAATTTGCACAAATATGTTGATGCTCTGCACTGTTCCTGATGCGTTTTTTTTTTTTTTTTGTATTATTTGATTTTTAGAAATTCATTTGTAGCTTATCTTAGGAAACTTCATTCATGAAAGTTGTTTTTGCTGACTGCTTGATGTGCCGTAATTTTTTTTTAGGATCAATTATCCATGGGTCATACTTCAATTGCTTGAATTTTGTATGTCATGTCCTGACATGATCTATTTTTCCTTTTATAACTTGTCTCAAATAATGATTCAAAGTGAATTTTGTGTCAAATAAGGATCTGAAGTGGACCCATTGTCTCAAATAAGGATTCGAAATGAATTTTGTGTCAAATAAAGACCCGAAGTGCTCAAGTTAATATCTAATGAGGACCTTAGCTCGCCACCAGACATTTTCCAGTGATTAAAATTAGGGCAATTTTGTTAGAAATTTGTGATTGGAAAAATGGGGAAATTCTAAATTAATTAAGTTTAGGTTATTCATTTAGATATTTACATTTTCTTCTTTCTTCTCCCCCACTGCTCCTCAACCAAATCGCTGCCCAGTCATCATCACAACTCGATTCTCATCGCTCCTCGCCTTGCTCGTTTCTCGTTGCTTCACACCTGCCCCTTGCAAGCATCAGTCTATTGTTCACCATCATTTCTTCTTTCTAGGTTTTCGGTGTCGACAATCTTCAAATTCGTCGTTCGAGTGCACCGCTTGGGTGACCACGACAGTGAGGGGTTGTCTCTCTAGGAGGCGCTCCGTTGGTAGCAATGGTCGGCTGCTAGGTAAGATGACTGAATTTTAGTCGCATTCTACTCGTCAATCTCTGTTGCAGATGCTTTATTTAATCATATGGTGTGCTTTTTTGTTGTTGGAATTTTGGAGTTCTTGAGAGCATTCAATGCTTTAATGCGTGGTAGGGAGGGATATTCTGCCTTGTATTATGGTAAATTTGACTTATGCTAGCAATACAAAGATTGCTAGTTCATTGGAGCTTGAGAAGGCCAAATTCTTTCTTGGAAGTGCTATAAATGATGTTGTTAGCCAAGTAATGATATTGCTAAGACAACGGGGTTCGCAATTGATTCGTGATATCATAGATGAAATCAAAACTCCGGTTTTGTGGTGATTAGTTAAGAATTCAACAAGTATTGGCTGATTTCTCGTTAAATAGGGTGAAAAATGCTCCATCTGTAGAAGGTTGGGTGGAGATGCACATTCATCCAAGTTTGAATCAAACTACCAAAGGACTAACTCTTTTGCACGAGGAATTTAATTTTCCTTTGACAGGTTTCTATCTGTTTTGAGGATGTTCTGTGGATAATGCGTTGTCCTATTTGGAGATGGTTACTTGATATTGCTTGCTTTCCAAAATTTCGTCTTTATTAACTCAAAATTTCGTCTTTATCAAAACAAAGTTTTTACATTGAGTTCGAAACTTATCATACTAATGAACCAAATCCCTCAAATCCTTCATTTCTCTAGTTTTTATGAAATAATTTGTGACTTCACATAAAAAAAAAAAATTGAACCTAATTCAACTATCCTATATTTTGAGGTGATCTAATATTCATTGGTAAATGATAAGCAGCTATCTTCTCATCACTTATCAAGGTTTTCTATTTTTATGAATTTAGGCTTATGTGATGCAAGATGATGTATTGATCTCAATGCTACTGTGAGAGAAGTTGTTTACTACACAATTTAGCTACAATTGCCAAACTCCACACCAGTATCTAAGAAGAGGGAAAGGGAAAAAACGACAATAAGGGCAATGGGATTGCAAATGCCATGGACATAAGAATTTGAGGTCGAGGGACCAAAGGACTAGGTGATGGTCAAAGGAGAAGAGTTAACATTTGCCTGAAACTTGTCACCTGCCTAGAGCTTCTCTTCCTCAAGGAAACCAACCAGTGGACTCGAGGGCGCAACATCCTATTATGTCATGAGCAGAATAGCCATCTTTGACCAAAGAGATAGGACCCAAAGAACTATAACTGCAACTTCCTCAAGTTAATATGTGTGCCCAAAGTTTGGGCCCCACCAACGTTGGCTCTTCTCGTGCAAACTTGGGCCCATGTAACAAACTTTCAGCTTCGGCATGTTCTGCAACAGCAAAGAAGAAAGTTTCCCTTCTTTTATTTTATTTTTATATTTCTTCTTTTCCAGCGAAAACTCGAGATATAATTTAACAATTCTCCACATTGGCTCGATATTTGAAGCCAAGTTATAGTGTTCATCATCCATGCTGCTCTCCTAATGCCCCGACGGGTGCTCACTCTCCACAGATGCCAATAGAGCTCAAGCAGAGTTTGAGCTTCGTCACAGGAACAAACTTAGTCATCATGTCTGCTGGGTTATCTGCTGTAGCAATCCTTTTAACAGTAACAATACCCTTAGCTAAGACATCTCGGATGAAGTGGTACCTGATGTTGATATGCTTCGTTCGCTCATGATAAACTGGATTATACGCCAAATATATCGCACCTTGGTTATCATAGTGTATATCCACACTTTTCTGTTCTAACCCAAAGTCCAAGAGCAAACTTTGTAACCATATCGCTTCTTTCGCTACAAAGGTTAGTGCCATGTACTCTGCCTCAGTCGAAGACAAGGCAATGTGATCCTGTAATGACGCTTTCCAACTAACTGCACCACTCGCTAGCGTAAACACATACCCTGCTAAAGACCTGCAATCATCCAAGTCGCCGGCATGATCCGAATCCACAAAACCAGTGATCTCACTGCCACTGCTGTCCCTTCAGTATACTATACCCACGTGTATTGTCCCCTTCAAATATTTGAGGATCCACTTCACAGCTTCCCAATGAGCTTTACCCAGACATTTCATATAGCAACTAACCACGCTCACAGCTTGTGAAATATCAGGCCTAGTGCACACCATAGTATACATAATACTACCCACGGCACTAGAATAAGGAACACGAGACATATGCTCCTCCTCCTCCTCAATCTGCGGTGATAATCTATCTGAAAGTTTAAAGTGCTTCGCTAAAGGTGTACTTACAGATTTTGCTGACTGCATGTTAAAACGTGCCACGATCTTTTCAATGTATTTCTTTTGAGATAGGTGTAAAACTCCTACAATCCTGTCACGCAAAATCTCCATACCCAAAATTTTCTTGCAGCACCTAAATCTTTCATCTCAAATTCAGCATTTAACTGCCTCTTCAGTACATCAATATCAGACATATCTTTAGCTACTATCAGCATATCATCAACAATAAGAGTAGATAAATCAAAGAACCATTCTCCAATCTCCTAAAGTAAACGCAGCTGTCCATCTAACTTTTTGAATAGTCTTGACTAGCCATAAAAGCATCAAAACGTTTATATCACTGCCTAGGAGACTGTTTTAGCCTATACAGAGATTTCTTTAACAAGCAAACATGACATTCCTTACCCAAAATAGCAAATCCCTCTGGTTGCCTCATGTAAATCTGCTCCTCCAACTCACCGTGAAGAAATGCAGTTTTCACATCTAGCTACTCTAACTCGAGATCCTGTGAAGCAACTAAGGCAAGTAAAACACGAATAGAAGTATGTCTTACCACAGAAGAGAACACCTCATTGTAATCAATGCCCTCACGCTGTGTATATCCCTTCGCTACAAGTCTTGCCTTATACCTCGCTGTCTCGACACCATGAATGCCCTACTTCCGTTTGAAGACCCATTTACTTCCAATAATCTTTTGGCTCTTGGGTACTTTGACCAACTCCCATGTCTGATTTCGATGGAGTGATTCCATCTCTTCACTCATAGCCCCTAGCCACTGCGACGACTCTAGACTAGCCATCGCCTCAGAGTAAGACGAAGGCTCATCTGTCTCCACCTCATCACCTACAGTCAATGCATAAGCAATATCTATATAACCATAACGTACTGGTGGTTTAATTTTCCTTCTCTCTCTATCTGCAAATATAGTCTGCCATGGCTTTGCTAGTTGTTCGCTATCACCGACTTCAGGAACTGCGGCTTCATCTGCAGTCTGAACCTCTGTTACCTTCAAGGTCTCCGGAGTCTCCACCTGAGGCTCCACCTCACTTATGACACCATGATCTGTCTTCTCTGCTGGTTGTGTCTCAGAACTCCTCTATTGAAGCAATGCAGTCTCGTCGAATATCTCTCTGCTGATTAGAAAATCGGGTGATATGGGATTGGTGCACCACAGCTGGGTAGCCTTTCACCCCATGTGCATAACCCAAAAATATGCACTTCTTTGCCCTCGGCTCAAGCTTACACTCACTCGCATGAGCATACGCAGGACATCCGAATATTCGTAATCCGGAATAATCAACAGATTTTCCTGACCATACTTCCTCAGGAGTCTTTCACTCGATAGTAGACGATGGAGATCAATTTACCAGGTAACATGACATATTCACTGCTTCAACCCAAAATTCCTTGCCAAGTCCTGCATGCGAAAGCATGCATCAAGCTCGCTCAAGCAAGATTCTGTTATTTCGTTCTACGACGCCATTTTGCTGTGGTGTCCTAGGTACTGTGCGGTGTCTTACAATACATTATTTCTCGCAGAAATCGGTAAAATCTTTACCACAGAACTCCATGCCATTATTGGTTCTCAAGCACTTGATCTGCTTATCTGACTGCTTCTCAATCAATGCCTTAAATTTCTTGAACCGATCAAACACGTCATATTTGTGCTTCAGAAAGTATACCCATACCTTCCTTGAATAATCGTTGATAAAAGTCAGCATATATCGGGCAGCTCCTTTCGAAGGAACCGAAGATGGGCCCCAGACATCTGAATGAATATATTCAACAGGTCGTTTGGTCGAATGAATAGCTATAGTAAACTTAACTTTGTTCTACTTCCCATAGATGCATTGCTCACATAAGTCCAACTTCCCTGTTTTTTGACCACTCAACAACCCCTTTTCACTCAACATTGTCATACCTGCCTCACTCATATGCCCTAAACGCATATGCCATAACTGAGTCAAGTTAGAGTCTGACTCACCTGATGAAACAGCAGCACTTCCAGTCACGGTCTCTCCCAGTAGATGATAGAGAGTATTCACTTTCTTCCCCTTCATCACTGTCATGACACCTCGAGAGATCTCTAGTACTCCACCTTCAGCGGTGTACCTACACCCGATGTCATCGAGTGTCCCCAAAGAAATAAGGTTTTTCTTGAGCTCCGGTACATGCCTTATATCTGTCAATGTGCGAACCACCCCATCGTGCATTCGAATCCGGATTGTCCCTATCCCCACAGCCTTATAGACTGCATTATTCCCCAAAAGAACCCTACCACCATCTGCAGCTTGGTAAGTAGTAAACTAGTTCTTATGAGGCATCATGTGATAAGAACACCCCGAATCTAGCACCCATTCGTCTCCTAACGAAGTAACAGTCACACATAAGACAGCTTATGCATCCCTATTGCTCCCCTCAACAACGTTTGCCACACTGGTTATAGCATTCTGCTTATCAACTTTATTTCTCCGCTTTGGACAATCTCTCATGATGTGCCCCTCCTCGTGACACTCAAAGCACTTAACGCGTCCCTTGGACTTTCTATTGCGTGATTTTGATCTGCTTTTACTTCTGCTGTTACTAGGCTCTCGAAGTTGTTCTCTACCCCCGAATCGTCAGTGCTTGCGCTGCTCCTTTCGCCAGACCGTCATCTCGCAACTTTCTCTGCCACTCCTTAGAGAATAAGGCGGACTTTACCTCTTCTGAGGTAATCGTAGTACGCCCCTACAACAACGAATCAGTAAAGTGCTCCAATGACTCTGGTAAAGAGGCTAACAACATCATGCCCTGTTCTTCATCATCAAGTACCTTACTGACATTCTTCAGATCCAACATGAGTTTATTAAATTCATCTAGGTGGGTTCTGATAGACGTACCTTCAGTATATCTAAACTGAAACATCTTTTTCAACATATACAAGCGATTGTTTAAACCTTTCTTCACAAAGAGTGCTTGAAGTTTTGCCCATAATGCTACGGCATCCTCCTCCTAAATAACCTCTAGTAAGACCTCATCCGACAAATTTAACAAGATTATGCTCTTTGCTTTTTGCATAAGCTCTACCCTCTCTGAGGCTTTCATTATAATCGGCAACTCATCCTCACCATCCAGTGCCTTGGCCAAACCTTGTGTTGTCAATAAAGCTCGCATCTTGATGTTCCATAACACAAAGTTATTTCTCCCATCAAACTTCTCAGTTTCAGATTTCCTCTTAGACATAATTGCAATAATAGAATTTCCAAATAATAATCAGACAAGCAAAAGCTCCAAATCAGAACCAAGAAATCCAACCCCAAGCTCTGATACCAATTGTTGTGATATAATACGCAGAAACGACGGGATCTTGCAATTTACGTCAACGCGAAATCATCAGAGAAATTAACGAGAAAAAACAGGACACTTGAAATTTACGTCATTTAGTCCGAGTATCGGTACCTACGTCCACGGTGAGAGCCAGCAGCAAATAATCCACTAAAATCGGAGAATCAAAGTTTACAATCGCTCAATCGCTCAAGTGTTTCCCGCACCTATATTTAACCACAAACCCTAAGTGTATAAATAACAACTCGCTTGGGTATAAAACTCACTGCACAAAATCCCCGCGCGTTCAAGCTCAATCAAAAAACACACACGGCACCTTCCTCTCGTAAAGTTGCAGCAAGTTCTTCAAAGCTTCTCGCGGAATTTTAGCTCGACGAACGCGTGCGGCTTCACACTCGCTTCTTCTACGTAGGGCTTTCGGTGGCTTCACGCACGCACCAAAAAAGGAAGTGAATTCTAGTTTTATACGTGTGTGAGAGTATGCCCCAAGGTCAAAAGTTTGACCTTGGGCCCACCTATTTTGTTTCCTTCTTGCAGGTGACTTCTGGACGCTTGCTTCGTAAGTTAATATGTGTGCCCAAAGTTTGGGCCCCACCAACGTTGGCTCTTCTCGTGCAAACTTGGGCCCATGTAACAAACTTTCAGCTTCGGCATGTTCTGCAACAGCAAAGAAGAAAGTTTCCCTTCTTTTATTTTATTTTTATATTTCTTCTTTTCCAGCGAAAACTTGAAACATAATTTAACATGTTCAATGATGAATTAATGATGATGCTTTTTGGTACTACAAGCTGTATTTGATTTCATTTAAGTCGGAGTCCATTGACGTTCTATATTTTTCTTTGGCCTATTCTACAGTGCATTTTAATTGGGTGTGTTGTTGGCTATCGTGTTTGTTGCTCTTTGTAGGTCATTTTTTTTATGCTGTTGTTTTATATTTTCTTTTTCTCATTGGATTGATGAGCTCATTTAAATTTGTTGTCAGTACGACCATATTACAATGAAGTGCTGGGACATTCCATAGCAAAGTAAATAGCACTAGATAAACTTGAATTGAGATATCCCAACACAACAAATCTTTTCAACAAAATTTAGCTACAAAAATTTTAAGATGCTTCCAAAATAGATCCATCCATATCAACCAATGGAAAAACAAGAAGAGTTTGTGTTTATTGGTCTTGTTGCTCTTGCGTATCTCAAAAAAAAGTTGCTCATCTTTGACCACTTGTAAGTTGAGGTCCTTACATCCTCCTCTTTACTTGAGCTTGAAACACAAAATAAATCATTAGTCAAAATAAAGTCAAGTATAAGTAAGAACAATTTTATGACAAAGTCAAGCACAAATAACTACATGTATCTTCTCTCTTCCCTTAGATAATATTGAGCTTGAAATTTTGCCAAAAATTGACGCGAGCAATTCAACGGTCTCAAGTTAACATGTTGGGTCTGAGGGAGTACTTTCTATCACATCTTGTGAACATGAGACAACTGTAAAATCTACCAGGGCTAATGATGCTGCTATTGATGCTACTAGTGGGTTCTTACAATGATATATGTTATGGCCTAACCCACCACATTTTCCACAAGTAATTGTGGTATTCTGTCTCTTCCACTTTGTTCCCACCGGCATTTGCACAATTTTTGTTTTCTTTCTTGTCTTCAAATTTCTATTAGTTGTTTCATTTACTGATTATGTTCTTTGTTTCTTCTTTCTGCCAACTTACTTGGGCACATCTGGTGGGAGTAATGGCTCTCTAGCAAGCCACGTGTCTTTAGAATCTACAACATGCACAATATGACTATATATTTGCATGAATGTTTCCTTACTAAAACCTGTGTGAACCCATTTTTCAGGTTCTTCCCTCATGTATATAAGAGCCACCATAGCATAACAACAAGGAATCTCACTGATGGCCCATCTTCTACAGCTACAAGATCTATGTCTAATATTAACAACTCTCTTGTCTCCATATGGCCCACTTAATTCAAATTCATCCTCTCCATTCCAGGTTGGAATCCATGATGCCGAAAACTATTTTTGAATATATAAAATCTTGTGGATATTAGGACAGATCACACCAGTGTATTTGGTCATTCCCATCCATTTGCTTATGAATTCTCTCCATGAGCTACACTCTTTTAGTTTTAAGCATTGTGATGATAGGCTTGTCCCTTGCGTCAATGATGCTTTTGTTGAAACTTTCACACTAGTTCAAGGAAATGTCACATTTTGAACTTGTCCAAAAGTAGGACTTGCTCCATTACACTAGAGGCCTCTGGGATAACCAATCATAAGTTTTCTCATCAAGTGCCTTCAATTGTGCCATTGCCAAGTCAAAATCTTATGCCCTAGTTGCGATGGCAGCCTTCCAAAGAAGCTTTTTAAGTTCTACTCCTTTGCGATGCGGTTTAAAGTTTTCATAAAGACGCCTTAGCAAAATATGTTCTACTTTGGGCATTAGATGTGCTAGTGCTTGTACCAATCCCTTTTGTTTTTCACACAAAAAAGTCTAGTACTTTGAGTTTTCAAGGTCCATTATTCCCAAGTCTTCTACAATCAAACTAATAAACCAATGACATGTCTTGTATGTTTCTTGTTCGACAACTGCCCATGCAAATAGATACATTTTATTGTTGCCATCTACACCCACCACTGCTAGAAGTATCCCTTTATAGCTTGATGATAAATGGCAACCATTGAATCCCACAAAGCACCTACATCCTTCTACAAAGCCCCTCCTTAATGCATCCAAACAAATGTAGACTCCCCTAAACTTGAGTTGGTCTTGACATTGTTCAATTTTGATTATACATGTGGATCCTGGGTTTGCGTCAAGAAGTGCTTGGCAATAACTCTTAAGCATCCAAAATTACTCCTCCTCATTCCCCATGATAACAATCTTTGCTATTGCCCTAGCTCTATAAACCATTGTCCTTGACAACAAAATATTCTCAGACTCCATTCTTTTTTTCATTGAAGCACCTAGCCATGTTGTGGCATCCCAAAATTCATGACGACCTCTAGTTACATTAAAGTCTATGAATAGATGATGGAAGTACCATTAAGTTATTTTTATAGCCATTTAATCCATAATTTGCAATAAGATTTATGGCCAAGCTTTTAATGGATAATTATTTGATAAGAAAGAAAATCCTATCATTGGCCATGTGTTTTATAAATTGGAATTTATGGATTTATGATTTCAAGTTTTATGGCCATATGAAATTGTAATTTAGTATTTATATAAGTGGGGATTTAAGGTAAATTATTAAAAGTAAAAATGGACTTATTTAAGAAAATTTTGGGCCATTTAAGTTTGGACTCTAGGCCCAAGTGAGATGCGCCTAAAGTGGGCCATAAGCCCGGCCCATGTCGATGCATGGGGGGGAGGGGAGAGAGAAGGAGGAGCCGCATGGCCTCCAAGTGTCTTCAATAAGGGAGACACTTGTCTCCTTCTTAGGGACAAGTGTCCCCCATGCAAAATAAAAATACATGCAAATATATATACAACCAAAAAGAGAGAGAGAGAGGGAGTGGCTGGTTTTGAGAGATTGAGAGAGAGAGGAGGTTGCGAGAGAGAGTGAGTGGCGAGAGAGAAGGGGGAGCCGAGAGAAGGACCTGTTCGCCCGTCACCGTCCGCACGCCGTTCGTCCGTCGCTAGTGTGCCATCCGTTTGCTGTTGTCCGCTTGATCTTAGAGGCAAGTTGGGACTAATTTCCACTCTTGCATGTGTGCCTTGCATGTATGATTTTTTAATGGTGAGTTTCGGATGTTAGGGTAGGCAAAACCAAAGCAAAAATGTGCCTTGTTCTTGAATATGCTTGCTGTTTTCGTATGGACCGCCTAAGCCAGAATCTTGTAAGAGCTTGCATGCATGTTTTGAGTTCGATTTTGACTTTGATTCCTTCATGAAATTTGTAGCCAACATCTTAAACTACAACATACTAAAAGTTGGTGCAAAATTATAGAGATTTAAGGGGTCAAACTCTCATCCTACGGAGACACTAGATCTGGAACTGTTTTGCTGACCTTGTGGTAGATTTGTGGTTGCATGTTGATTTTTATCAAGAATCTCTCTTCAAATTCTTCATGAAATTGTATATAAAATCTTAAAGACTAACATACTCAAATTTGAAGTAAAATGAACAAGTATAGCCTAGTGAATCGAGTTACTCTTGAAGACGGTAAATCTGGAGACGCGGTACTGGACACCCGAGACTTCATGGACCCATATGGTGACTTTTCTTTGGAAATTTGACTTAGATCCCTTCATGAAAGTTGTAGGGGACCTCTTGAAGTAAAACATATCCAAATTTCATAGGAAAAGAAGAAGAAGAAGTGGGTAAAAACTCGGTATTTCGGAGATGACTACACTGGACGTTTCCGTGTGAGAACCAGAAGCTTCGGACGACTATAGGAAATTATCTAGAACGAATATGGCCTAGAATTCTTCATGAAAATATAATTTAGTGCCTTAACTATAACCTGGTAAAATTTCATAATTTTCAGAGGTTTTTCGGGTATTTTAATCGAATTATTTCAAAGACTGCGCAATCTGTTTCTATCCGAAATTGCATGCTGTACTTGTGTGAGCTATATATCTTCTTGTGTGAAACTCTTTTGGGCATGTGTTCTTCATGAAATTGTTATCTTATTGTCTTACCTAGTACATGTTCTGATTTTGTGACTATTGAGGATCATATTGATATTTAATTTAAATGATTTCCAAAATTGTGCAAGCTGGAATTTAGTAAATTTCAAAAAGGCATGATAGATGGACTATTCTAAGTTGTATGGATTCCATGGATTGTATTGTCTTTAGTGATTGTATCTTGCTACATGTATGATGATGATTGGAGATGCATATAAGAATTTAAAAAGGATGAAAGTGATCTTGTTTGCCATTACATAATATGACATGCTAATTTTGAGACATAAATTAGTGAACATGAACAATGATAAATGAGGAAATTGATGGAGGCGGTTGATAATGCCTCGGGAGTGTCAGGATGCCCGGTGGCCTAGTGGCATAATTCCGGAGGGTCCTTAGGAGTTTCGAGATGCCCGGTGGTATACGGTACGTAATTCCAGAGGAGGGGGGGAATCCTGGTGGTATGTCGGTACATAATTCCGGAAGCCCCGAAGGTTTGTGCTTGGGGGGATGCCTCGCGATGCTAGTTGGGATGCGAGATGCCCGGCCAAGGAGTGTAAATGCCGGATGCCCGGTTGTATCTTGGATATATGCCCGGAGGTTCCTCGTGATGCCAATTGGGATACGAGATGCCTGGAATGTGAGGGTGCCGGATGCCCGATTATATCTTGGATATATGCCCGGAGGTTACTCACGATGACTGATTGGATGCGAGCGATGAATTGTGGGATGCAAACATTGGTCCCTAGAAAGAAAAACTGATCAGATCCTTGTGAACGATAAGAATTGAAAATGAATCATGTGCATGGGTGTATGCATATGGCATGATGCATGATCGGCTTATAAAAATAAATTGATGCTATTTGATATTGAAAATGCGATCATGAAGGCATGAATGGATCTCATGGTGAGGTATGCTTGATAGCATGGATGATATGAATCATGGTTGTATGTGCACCTATGGCATGGTGATATATGCATGGTAATGATGATGGTACATGTGATATGATGATGATGATGAATGCATGGATGCATGGTAATGATGATGGGACATGTGATATGGTGATGATACGTGCATGGATGCATGGTAATGATGATGGTACATGTGATATGATGATGATGAATGCATGGATGCATGGTAATGATGATAATACATGTGATATGATGATGATATGTGCATGGATGCATGGTAATGATGATGGTACATGTTATATGATGATTGATGAATGCATGGATGCATGGTAATGATGATGGTAGATGTGATATGATGATGATGAGTGCATTGATGCATGGTAATGATGGTGGTACATGTGACATGATGATGGTAAGTGTATGACATGATGGTGATGACTAAATGATGATGTATGTACATGAGGTATGATGACATGTGCATGATATCAAGGTAAATTGTGCATGGATGCTTAAATGTCATGTGATGCTATGATTGTGTTGATTGTAATGCATTGAGTGGTTTATTGGTCTTTTACCTACTGAGTGGTTGTACTCACCCCTTCGGGGACCAACATTTCAGACTAGATAAGACACCTCTGCTGCCACCACTACTAGTAGATGGATCAAGTGATTGGACATGACCGCGAGGAGGAGGATAGCAAGGGAAGGAACTTTTGGACGCCGACACTGATTGACAGACTTTAAGTGTATGACTGTTGGAGGAGATGTCGGTCATCTTTTGAAGTATAGCCAAATATAGAAGACTACAGTATTTTAATGTACCAATGAATGATGTCCATCTAGTTTAAGTAAATAAAAGTGTACGGCTTTTACTTATACATGTTTAGTTGGTGTGCATTGTTTTCTGAATGTAGGGAAGAGAGTTGTTGGATATGCTTCCATTACATGAATTGCGCAATGGATCGATCAAAAAGATGTAAACCCCCAGGTTGTATGGACCTGCTGCAATTGAAATGGTATCAGAGTGACATGTTAATATGGAAAGTGAAAGGTAAGCGAACTGTGGCGACCCTAACAGATCGGAGGCCGTCGAGAGGTGCCACACATGTAGGATTGTTTCTCAACCTATCACAGTATTTATTTGCTAGCCATTTAGTGCTTATCTAAGGAACTTTTAGTGCTCTATTACATGTATGTAGTTGAAATTGACTTGTAAAGTATGCTCCATTTGCACTTTAGAGGCATATATGAGCCAATCATAGCCCTTTGAACACACTACCCTCAACAACAAACCTCACATTTCTCCCATTTTTTTATGGCATGGTTCTTAATAGCTTCTCTAAACTCCTTCGCATTACTAAAACACATCCCCAACTTGAAAATAGGATTTTCCATATCAACCTTAGCATTGAACTCGGGATGCATATACTCATTTTCACTATTCTTGTTAATATATATATATATATATATGCATTATCAACTAACACATCTACATATAGACTAATATCTCCAATCTCCATATCCCTCTCCATTGAACCATCATCTTCTACACATCTTATAGTTCGTATAGATAACTCATCAAGATCAATAAAGGGAAACCCATCTTCTTCAGCACCCTTAGCATCATCCTTACCATGCCTACATCATACATGGAATACTTCACTTCTTCACATCCCTTGACTGGTGCAAAGCGGAAGAAAAAAATAACATCAAAATATTCTTGTGCATAATGCACACTAGGGAAAAACAAAATGATAACTGTAAAAAATTGCAATACATATGTACCACACTACTATTAATGAAAGAAAATTAGTCATGGTAGTGACCTTATACCACACTTTTATTAGATACCATTTGTCACCAAAAATAAAAAATAAAAAAATTGTGCATTATTGACTTTAAATGTTTTTTGTGCTAATGATTTGGTATTGCACATTAGGACTCATGTGGGCATGGAAGTGCCACTACTATGGTGACGGACCATATCTTAAGTATGGTCCTTCATAGCAAGAACATCATCAAAAACCTGCACCTTTTATTAGTGATTTATCCTTGGTATTGTCAATGTATTATAGCTCAAAAATCATCAAAAACTAACATTTAGATTTTAAGACATGCCATGAGCTCTAGCTATTAATGATAAAGTATATACCAAAAAAACAAAAACAACATAAAAGTATTAAAAAATTGCACAAAGAAAAGACCATCGCCACCTATGCATAGGATCACAACATAGCATATCCAATTAAAAAAAAAAAAACCATAGTGAACGCAACTCATATGCATTGATTTAGACAAAATGAGATATTCACTCAAAAATCCATCAAAACTGGTAAAAACAATACTATAAAACAAAACTCTCTCGTACCATCACTGTCGTCGCTACCATCTGTGTGAAATTCCATCACATAACCACACCTTGTCGCCATGTTGCTTCAATGAGCCATAGTCACTTTCTATTCGATGAACGAAGGATCGGCTACACCAATTTGAACAAAACTAACCATGGTTGAACATGAGTGCAAATTGAAATAAATGGAAAACCTAGAAAAAGATTATGGAGAATCGGGCTTTGTACTCAAGCTTTGTCTACATTTTGTGGTTTAACGTGAGTAAATTCTAAGATGGGAAAACTAACCTCGGTTGATAAGGAGGTTGGCCTGCTTGAGCTTTGTGATTCGTGAATAGAGAAAAGTCAAATAGAAGATTTGGGTCTTCGCAAACAAAGAAAGAAGCATCTAGTTTTCTTCTTGTTTTTGAATTCTTGCCTCAACTAACGAAGAATTTGGGTCTTTCACTTTGTGGAGGATGGGTACAAGGAATGGGGAGAACTTCGGTCTTTGACTTTGCAGAGGATGGGTACAAGGAATGCGGAGTCCGTAGAAAACCTAAGGTTTTTTTTGTTTCTGTTTTAGGATTTATTAATTTTTCCTTAGATTTTTTTGGACAAAATTGCCCGAACTCTAGTCGTCGAAAATGTCATATGCTTGATAGCTGGCAAATGTTTGGCTGACCAACAAGCTCAAGTCCTTATTTGGAATTGATTAAACTACTTTGGATCTTTGTTTGAGACAATGAGTCAACTTTAGGTCTTTATTAGACACAAAATTTATTTCAGGTCCTTATTTGAAAAAATTGATCCACTTCGGTTTCTTTTTTGGAATTTTCCCTCTTTCCAATGACACCAATTTTGTTCTATTTGCATGTCGTTTGACTAACTTTCTATTTTTGTGAAACTTTACCTTGAAATCTACCATGTGATAAATTCGAAATGCCACTAATTTGCGCACTTCCGCATTTACTGAACCAGACCTTTTTTTCTTTTTTGTGTGGATTTTTCCTTGAGGATCCTAAAGTCAGGTCCCCAACAAAATTTCATTGCCATTCATACATCTATGTCGTGGTAAATTTTCTAAATTTTTAGACATCCATTGCTAGGGCAAATTGTCATTAATTTGCACAAATATGTTGATGCTCCGCATGGTTCCTAATGCGTTGTTTTGTATTCTTTATTTTTAGAAATTCATTTGTAGCTTATCTTAGAAAACTTCCTTCATGAAAGTTGTTTTTGCTGAGCCATTGATGTGCCGTAATTTTTTTTAGGATCAATTATCCACGGGTCATACTTCAATTGCTTGAATTTTGTATGTCATGTCCTGACATGATCTATTTTTCCTTTTATAACTTGTCTCAATTATAGCATTTTTAGGAAATTATGCGTGCTGAATTAATTTCTGATGTCTCATGAATTTCGATCATCACATTCTACACTTCATTCTCCAAACTTTTCAACAAAAAAAGAAAAAAAGTTATTTTGACATGCTTTTCAAACCCCTCAAATGTTGCAGGACAATCTGGAATTTCATATTTTGATTAACTTGAATCCAATTTTCATTCATGTGATGCTCATGCCAGAAGCTTTTCTTCTTAAAAATTCTTTAGCATGGTTTAAATAGTGGCTTGACACAAATTTTCTTTAAGTTTGAGTTATATTTAAAATGCTTGCAAAGATCGATCAATGTGCCTGTTGATGCACCCAAGTTAGTCTTGGCAATTAAATGTGCCTCATAGTTTTGATGAAATCACACCTCCTTTTTCATTCAAGCTTTCACATTACATTCTATATTCAAACTTTTGAATTACATTTTTCACTAGGTATTGATTTTTTCTAAGTATGGACCATATTTAGGGCGCCTACGAAGCTCGATCAGTGTGGCCATTGAGGCACCCGTGTTAGCCTTGGTGGCTAAATGTGTTTCATAGCCATGGTACAACTATTCCATGTTGTTAATAATTTTCTTTAAACCCATTGTTTGATTATCTCTTAAATGATTTTTTTCGCACCACTTGAATCTTTTGGGTTTTGATGTGTTCACTTTTATAGAATGCATGTGGTTGTATCCAGCGCTTGATGAATGAGTGAAGTGATATGATGTCAGCTTACTAATTTGTTTGATTGATTAAGAACAAAGGTCCAATGGCCTACACTCATGTTTACTTTCAAGCTATGCTTATGATTTTTAGATGTATGCATATGTGCAGTGCACATGCTCCTAGGGTACTTTGGTGGACACTTAGAACTCGAAATTAGGGGTTTGTTAATATTAGTCACCATTTGTGAACACAAATGATTGGTAATTACTACAAACCATTAAAGTGATTAGGTAGGAGTCTTAGTATGACTCATTGCATGAACAATTAAAGGCCGACCTTGAGCCCATTTTCGATGTTCCTTGATTAATTGCTTTGCTTGATGTTTCTGAGTGCTTTTTGTGCCATAATTGATTGCGATTGTCATAGATTGCCCCTTTTTATTCCAAGCATTAGTCTAGGATTAGAATATTTCTAAAAAGGCGGTCACCTAGGTATGGCATTCCTAAAGACGGTGATTGTCGATGACCATTCCAACATCATGTCTTATAAATGGCAAACGGTCCATGTCCCTACCGACCAATTTCCTTGTGATATTCATTACCCAACATATGTCTCGAGTTTCTTATATGTGCTGCATAAACACCCAAGGAGTTGCAGGCTCTTCCTTGCTTTGCTTTCCTCACTTCTATTTTAGGATTACATACTAGATTTACTACTTTCATTAAACTGTCATGGGTGTTTTACTTACCATGCTGTCCTTTAAATTTCAGTTATTTGCTTTCTTTTTCCTTTTCTTTAGTAGAAGTAGAATGGCATGAAAACAATCATCCATCCATGATCACCTTGTTAACTTCATGTTACATGAGAAAGTAAAAAGACACGCATGGTCACCTTAGGAAATAGGACGACTATTAGATACTGAAGGGATGTTAATAGAAATATTAACTTAACCCAAGTCCCCAAACTTTAGAATCTCTATTGCGTGGATATTGAGGGATTACTCACAATCCTCAATTGGGTTTTCTTGCCGACTCCCAAAAACAAGGCGAATGGCGACTCCTAGAACTATATTTTAGGTAGTCTAATACAACTAATAATAAAATGAACCCAAGGTATGGGTCTTATGGAGACTCACCATGGTTTAGCATACTCAACGTGGCAATGATCTGAAAGATGAAGTGATGACATCTTTTTGGGTGAAAATACCATCAAGAGGGCTACTATGATAAAAGTACCTCTAAATTCACTGTTCACATCCGATCTCCTTTTCTAAGGTGTACCATATGTGTGAAAACAAATCACAACACATTTTTGCCATCGTGCAGGGTATGGGTTTGGGAGAACTTTGTGGTTTGTGTAGACCTCAAACTCAATGTGCCGAAACCAAAGGCAAGGTAATGACGTCTTTGGTGGACATGACCCGAGTATGAACTCACTAGCAAATACCCCTAAATGCCATCCCTCCTAACAAAGCCCGCGGAGGGCATGTCATGACAAATACCTTAAAGAATGTCAAACTTAACGAAACTAGTGCTAAATCGAAGATTGAAAAATCCTATAAAACTTTCACAAAGCATGCATTCAAAGATTTGCAACATATGTATTTATAAAAGTCAATCAACGTACACAAATCAATTTTGTAAGATGAATTGAAGCAAGCCCTCCTAGCAAATCATATTTTTATTTTTTGAATTTTTTTTATAATGAAGTTCAACATGTCCCAAACAAATTTAATGAAGACACTATCATCCAATTATCATCACAAAACCAATGAGCAAACATCAATTATTCAGCAAAATCAGCATCACAAAATTAAACCATTGATCAAGAAGTATCTTACAACTTTCATGAAGGCATCACATCCAAATTCAAAACATATGAATTTAGATATTAAAGGAAAAACACAAAACAACAAGTGCCATTAAGGGGTAAGCCATTTCCAGAACTTAACCTCTTTGGTTTCAAGCCATTCATGTCAATTTAATGCACTCTTTCGACCTAGGCAATATAAATCTTAGGGTGACAAACAACATTCATGAAGAGCTCGGCGTCAAATTCCAAATGTATGATTTTGCAAAAATTACTATTTGCATGCATGCCAGTTAGAACAACCAATTTCCAATAACAAGTATGTTCGGTTTAAGCATGATTGACCTAACCTAATCTTATCCAATTATTATGCAAATTTTATATGTTGTAGACAAGGAGGTAATGAATAACTTCCAAGAATACTTCAACCACAAATTTCAAACGTACAATTTTACAAAAATCGAGGAATGCAAACATGTCAATCAGTAGAGCAAAATCACAGTAATGAGCATGGATGTTCTAAAGGCAATCGATTTAAGTAAATGAGCTTTAATCATCATAGACATTTTAATGATGTAGATCTAAACCTAATGAACAGCTTTCATTGAGGCACCGACTTGAGAATCCATGCACAAAAAATAATAGAAAATCGTCACATAGTAGGTCACGGAAACAGAACACTAAAAGATAACATGTTTTCCAGTTCTAACTTTGGTATTGTAAAAATCATTTGACCTAGCTAACAATGGCCAAATCTAACAAACAAGACATTCACAAAAGCTTCTTGAAGTCCTCTACAAATCATTATAAGGCATCAAAGACAATTGAAGTCATCCACAAGCTGAATCGAAGATTTTAAGCAAACTAGTCCAATCTATCATCTGAATTTCCAAAATCAAACAATGATATCGTGATGATCTTTTGATAAGGCAAATGACAACCAAATCATGCATATGATATATCATTAGAAAGCTTGTCAAATCTAGTTTAAATATCATGAAGACATCGAAGTTGAAAAACCTCATCTAACAACTCATTCAAGTCATCAATCAGGTTAGTCAGATCAAAATATTTCCCAATGCATGATTAAGCCATAGTATCATCATCAAACCTCACCATATCACCAAAAATCATCTTCAACCTTTCATATAGTACATACAAACATAGATCGCAGCCTAAGTTTGAATCTTAGCCCCAGTTGTTTATTGCAACCTAATTTTATTGGATTCATGATTATAGGAGGTTTACTTTGTTGCAATTATTCTTCAAACTCGAATGAGCTAGGCTAGCCACCTATGAACTTTGAGGAATGACTAATCCAAGATCCTTGCAAGATCTAGATTATAATTGCGAGAAATATAAAGTGAATAGGTGATCAATCAAGCTTGATCGAACAAAAATGACAAGCAAGTGAAGTTTAGAGGATTAAAGGTCGATCATTGAAGATCTGAGGGGATTTGGCTATGAACACTTCAAGACGCGCTAAGGATCATCACCAGATTGGTCGAAGGGGCTGAGATTGATGTCGGACCATTGGTTTGGGATGGGGAACCATCAGATGGACTACTAGCGTGGATACCATCTTCTCAGCCTAAAGGTAAATAGACACTGATCGTTGTGCTCCAGTGAGGATGGCTACTGGCAAATCTTTTCACTACACAGGGGGAAGACTTGTGGTGGTCAGAGCACCGGTGGACCACCAGAGGGGCGCTGGCAAGTAGTGGTGTGAGGCGACAGAGAGCAATCAGGAGAGAGAGAGAGAGAGAGAGAAAGAGAGAGAGAGAGAGAGAGAGAGAGAGAGAGAGAGAGAGAGAGAGAGAGAGAGAGAGAGAATTTTGATTTGAAAATGATGTAGCCTTCTTAATTTTGGAGGGAAAATGGTTTTATACCCCCTCCCAAGATCAAATTTGGACCCTTGGATTGATCCAAAGGCTCACATTATTCCCTCTTGATCAAGGCTTAATCATATCGATTTAAAGATGATCACATGAATCAATGATATGTTTAGATGAATGGTTAGGATTAATCATCAACAAATGCCCAAGATATAATGTTTAATCCCCAATATGTCTCCTAATTGGATTAACCTTAATGACTAGGATTAGTGACATGGCACTTTAGGTTAATTTAGTAAATTCACCGAGGGCAATTCCATAATTTTTATGTAAAGAGGGGTATGGGAGAGTTGGCAATGGTGCTAACCAGCCGAGGCTAGTGGCCAGCCGTCAAAATGGCACCGGAAAATTGCCAAACCAGCCATTTCTCCCGAAGGCCGATTTGACAAGTTTGAACTAGTTCTAACCAATTTGGCTACTTTAGGTTGATTTTGGCCACTTCTTTAAAAAATTTTATGCAATCAAGTTCTAATTGTAAAGAATTCTTGTCCAATTAGAATGAAAATGGGGGAATTTAAAGGGAAACAATCTAAATTTGCTTAATTTAAACCACTTATATCTCTTAAAAACATCTAAATTGATTTTAATTGACTTAATCACCTTAAGAATATTGAAAATCATGCTTAAACTCAATGGTTGCATGAATTTGGAATTTCTAGCTGATTAATGTAATTTGCGCAATTCACGGCCTCAAAAACCAAATTAATCATAATTAACTTTAATTGATACAATAAGAAATCAATTGGTCCAATTAACCATATTTATGATGGCCTAATGCATTCAAATTAACACTAGAATGATGGTACGAACTTTATGTCGAAATTCAATTGAGGGTCAATGATAAAATTGAACCTTAATCTGTCAAATTAAACCTTAGTCTAAAATAGGTCAATTTGAATTGCACAAATTGAAGCTCATTAGCTTAGATTTCCAAATTTTAAGTAAGCTAAATCCACCAAATTGGAAATTTCCCAAGTGAATATGCTAAAATGGACCAAGAATTTGGATTTAGTTCGAAAAAATGAGTTGATATGGGTTTATAGCTATTGAACCATGAAGAACCAATTGAGACTCCTAATTAGGGTTGAAAATAGCAATTTTTGCCTAGATATGCCAAATAACCAAAATGATTGCACGAGTGATCTGAAAATAACCTCTAGATCAAATGTTGTAAAATGAGCTAAGTCAAAATACAACTAGAAAGAAAGTAATTATAATTTTGGTTGATTCCGAACCTAAATCCGAAAAATTCAAAAAATGAGGTTCTTTATTAATTTTTGTAAAATTTGTATGCCAAAGTCAAATTGAAGCTAAAATTAGATGATTTTTTAAATTTCTACGATTTTCAATTTTGGTCAATGACTCATCACTTAAAAGTTGATTTTGTAATCAAAACTTTGAATGGTCTAAAAATTATTGCGGCCAAAGTGAAATTAACCAATTGAAAATTTTTTATGTAAAAAAGCCAATGTTGACCTGAGTTAACTTTTGATTAAAAGATCCATCAAAAAGTCAACTTAAATGTGAGGCTCTTTGACTTTTTAAGTTTTTAATAAAAATAACTGGAAAATTATCTACAAGCGAAATGTCAATGGAAAAAATGAAAAGTGACACTTTTTGCTCGAGAATCGAGTTTCGTTACAATTGAAAATCCCAATCTTTAAAGTTCATTTTCTTTGATGTGTCGACTTAAAATTAGATTTAACAAATAATTTTTTGGAGGATTTAAAATTAGGAATGATGTGGGACGTGTTTGCGCGAAAGTGAAATAGTTTCTTAAATATCCACACTCCTTCCACTTTTATAAAACGAGATAGACAAAAATGTGCATTTGACCCTTGGGACAGCAAAACTCCCCCTTTCCCCCGATGAAAAGGCGAACCGTGTGACTGAACAGCACAGGTAAAGAAACGATCTTCGGTTCATCGATTGCCGCATCTTGTTCTCGAAATTGAATCTGGAAAACCTAGCGAAAGGAGCTGTGCTGTAGTTGCAAGAAACGAGCGAGGAGATCCAGATGACAGAACCCAAATGGAAACACTCCATTCTCTACTCGGCCTCCATCTATGCCGTTCTCTACCTCGTCCACTCCTCCATCCTCCACAAACTCTTGCTCGGCCACGAGAAGCTCCACATCAAGAGGAACCCCGTTCTTCCTCTCCGGTTTCGCTCCGATGGCACCTTCAAGATCCTGCAGGTTTGCTTCCTTCTCGGCTACTTCCGGCGTCTTTCTTGCTTTTGGGTTTTGAGTTTTGGTGGGCTTGATCCCGAATCTCGTGTCGGGTTTTTTTTTTTTTTTGGCAAGGTGGCCGATATGCACTATGCAAATGGGATCGTGACTCGGTGCAGAGACGTGTTGGCGTCTGAGTTCAAAGGGTGCTCTGATATCAATACGACCCGCTTCGTCAAACGGATGATTGAATCCGAAAAGCCAGATTTCATTGCCTTCACGGGTACTTCGATGGTGACTTCATCGTCATTGCTTTATCTTTTCTAACTTTTGTTTCCAAGATTGTCTTTTTAATGGGTAAAAACAGATAGAGGGAGGAATTGCTCTAGTAATATTGCCAGATGAGTTGCTACTTGCTATTCCGTTTATGGAGTTGGTGTTTATAGTAGGGACTTCTCACAGCATACACATTTATGCTTCGATAGCTTGTGAAGCATAAAGGTTTGCTGGAACAGTTATGGTCAATAAATGTAACAATGAAACGGGCATGTTGCTAAGATTATATATCTGGAAGCATGCTTGTATCCCTTCATGACATTTTGTTTTTTGTAGAGTCCCATCAACGCACCCTTGATAGGCAATGCATTTCATTTAAAGCATATATGTCTGCTAAAGAGGAATTGTCACCTTATGTAGTTAATGGCAAAGGGGAGGTGTAAAATTTCACAGGTGGTTCGCACAGAAAACAAAATTCTCCTGATTTGATGCTGTAGACTTCTAAGGATGGCAGCCTTCTGATCCGGTGTTGGGCTTCCTTTATGGAAACTTAGTAGTTATTTCATATTTGAGTGCAAAGGATGCATATATTAGGTACTGGAACATAACAGATTCATTTACTTGGAGAATCTGTTCCCACTTTTTAAATGTTATCTCAATAGCTCAAATTTTCTGGATGACGAACTACCATCTCTTGGCATCACATTTTGCATTTTTATACTTCTCTTTTACGATCCATGGCCATTTTCCAACTTGGATTGGGTGGTGGTTAAAGATTTCTGTGAAAAGGTTGCATTGTATTCTCTTCATAACATAATCTTTGATTAGTGGTTTATTGAGCGGAAATGCACTTGCCCTCTGTTTGTTTTGTTTAATTAATACTTCCATGGCAATCTGCTTGGTCTTATATTAGTTTCCAAGCTTCAGGTTTTGCTAGCCCATTTTTTTCTCCTGAGTGAACATTCCCTTTCAAGAGAATCTAGATTGCATCTTGTGTTGGATTTTGTCTGTACTTGATATATCCAAGGCTTTGCTTTTTATTTAGTGTGGCAGACATTAATATGCCATTAGTTTTCATGATGACCTAATATGCTTCAACACAGCAGATGGGTCTTTGACGTTAAAGATCAGGTTGTGTTAATGATCCGCAATGTTCATATTGTTCTCTGTGGTATCATGCAACTATTCGGGACTGCTCAAATGCCTGCTATATATTTGATGAACACACTTTTAATGAAATATGCGTTGTTTTGTTTATTTTTTCTGATTGAATGAGATGTAAATAGAGTAATATGTGTCCATTTAAATGAAGTCAATAAAGCTTGCTTGTTTACCAAAAATGAGAAAAGAAACATTATGTTGATTATTGTTAATACATACTTTTAGAAGGCGAGACAGCAATTCTTGCTCCAAAATGATATCTGATCTTACAGCATCCACCGCCATAACTGGCATTTTGGTTCTGTTAAGTGTTTCCTGCATTTAATGGTTTTCCATATCTGAATACAATCTCTGGATCTTGTGTTCACGCAAGTGTATCTTGTACTTGTAACAGTCAGTCAAAGTTTTGCGAAAATGGTTGCTTCTACCTTCTTTTGTATGACTTTACAATGTCTTCCAAATATGTGCATGAATGAACAACAATGATGTCAGAATCTAACCTTTCAAAATTTAATTAGTAGGTAGAGTGGCTTCAACCAAAAGTTAAATTAATTTATAGTTGTGAATTCACAGATGAGAAAACTCGACCTAGTTCCTACCTATGGTCTGCTGTGGACTAGCTAGCGGATGAAACTATGCATGCTTTTATTTTGGGTAGGCAGTCGAAAGGTGTAAAGTGTATCTTCTTAACTAAGGTGGTTATTATTCATTTGCTAATGCTGCGAAACTTTATCTCAACTTCATGATGCCGGGTTTATATAGAGCATGACCCCTCCTTGTGCTGTTAATGACTTAGTTGGTTATGTTCTTTTGTGTAGGTGATAATATTTTTGGCCCAAGCACTTCTGATGCTGCTGAATCTTTGTTTGGAGCCTTTGTTCCAGCAGTGGAATCTAAGCTTCCATGGGCAGCAGTTCTAGGAAATCATGACCAAGAATCTACAATGGATCGAGAAGAACTGATGTCTTTTATATCTCTAATGGATTACTCAGTCTCGCAGATTAATCCATCTCACAATGATCTAGCTACATCGGACATTGATGGGTATGGAAACTACCATCTGGGTGTGTATGGTCCTCCTGGCTCTAAGTGGGCGAATAGCAGCATCCTCAATCTTTTCTTTCTTGATAGTGGAGATAGGGCAGTTGTTCAAGGAATACGGACTTACGGTTGGATTAAGGAATCACAACTTCGGTGGCTGGTTGGATTGTCTGAGAAACTCCGGGTACACAGAATAACACTTATGCGCTCAATGCATGTTTATTTTACAAATGTCAATTTAGCTTAAAAATTATGTGATTTGATCTTTAAAGTCGACCAGCAACTTTATTTGGTAACTCAAGAACTCTGGTGAATACTTTTTAGGTATATAATGCAAAAAATCAGGTCTTATTATATTTTACAATTGTTTTGACATTTTGATTGTGTGATTACCCACTCCTTGAAGCCCGGGATGCTAAATCTATTTGGTTGATTCCTATTGTGTTTATCTAAGGAACAGGCGTTTTTACACCTCTAATGTTAGACAGTTGCATTACAAATGTTGCTGCATTATTAAGTTTACAAGGTGCCCCTGTAATATCACCACATTCAATCAGGTGCCATCAGAACTTGATCTGCATTCTGTCTCTTCATTAGCAAGAAAAAGCACACTCTGGTTACTGTCATCAGTTGTCATGTTATCCAAGCATCGAAGAATGAATTAGTCTCGATTTAGATTTTATTAATATGTTGCAGATTAAACACTAACAGGGTGGACGACTGGAGGAGACTGATGCTTCATCCCCAGCTCTTGCATTTTTCCACATTCCAATCCCAGAGGTACGGCAACTCTCTCCCCAAAAGATCGTGGGTCAGTTCCAGGAGGCTGTTGCTTGTTCGTTTATCAACTCAGGGGTTCTAAAGACATTTCTTTCGATGGGAGATGTGAAAGCCTTTTTTGTGGGCCATGATCATACAAACGACTTCTGTGGGAACATAGACGGTATATGGGTTTGCTATGGTGGAGGCTGTGGATACCACGGGTATGGTAAGGCCGGGTGGCCAAGAAGAGCTAGGGTCATTACAGCAGAACTTGGGAAGAGTCATAGGGACTGGACAGGGGTTGAGAGGATCAGTACTTGGAAACGACTAGATGATGAGGAGCTGAGCATGATAGACAAACAGGTTCTCTGGGACTCTGGATCAACCTCATGAAGACAACTAGAGGTACTAATACAAGTGCTTCTGAATTGACTGTAACTGTGTTGCTTATTCTTCTGTAAAAATTTTGTTGCCACAAGTCATGACTGAACTTCAGAAACCTCTTCTTAAAGTATGATAATTGATACTCTGTCATGAGAACTTCCAAATACTTGACAATTTTGCTTGAGGAACAATAATTTGCTGGATTTAATTATGCAAAATACTCGATGTATTGAAGGAGGCGTTGTGGTTGAACATAATTTGATGATATGCCTCCTATCATTTTCAATGAAAACCATCTAAGTCCATAATGCTAAGAGATAGGATAGGTCCTATTCTGCTAATGCTTATGACTTTGAACTGTTTTTTTCCTTGATTTTCGAAGACCTAACTCATGTCATTGCAGCTAGCTGTTGCACTTTGACAAGAGAAAAGTAGAGCCCATTTTGTCCTTCTGCGAATAGCTCTGAGTGGGACCCTTCTTGGACAATCCTCCCCTTGTCAAGTACTGTAATTTTATCTGACCTTTGGATGGTGGATAGGCGGTGTGCCACAACCACACAGGTCCTGCCCGTCATGGTTTTCTCTAGTGCTTCCTGGATAGTCTCTCTGATTCGCTGTCCAATCCGTCCTCCATTGAACTGCTCATTATAGACATTGAACGAGTCAAAAGATTTAACAGTTGTTTAAAAAGCAGGATCAAGAATATAAATGGGCTATCGGAACAGATCAACACACCTTATGAATTCATGGGCGTTTGCAAGAGTTGCTGCTGCAATTACTTCAGATTCAGTCGCATTTTCTCTCCCGTACCTTATATTCTCATAATTCTCATAAATTGTTGCTGTGAAGATAGTTGGCTCTTGGCTCATCAACGCTATATACGACCTTAAACCTCTAAGGTTGTACCTTCTGATATCTATTCCGTCAACTTCAACGGTCCCATGTGTTGGGTCATAGAATCTCTCGATTAGCCTTACGATGGTGGACTTTCCTGATCCACTTTTGGGCCAACCAAGGCAACAATCTTTTCGGCACCAATGTGGAGGTTCATGTCCTTTAGAATCATGTGCTTGGGTCTTGTTGGATAGAAGAAATCTACTCGTTTGAATTCTACTTCTCTAACCTTCTCCGAGCTGAAACCGTCTAATTTATCAGGGTCCATTTTGCTCTTCTTATCCATTATCGCCGAGATCACCTTTAGTGCATCTGTGCCTCTTGATAAGTCTGCCGTCATGCTTCCTGTCTCAACTATTATTCCACCCGTCAAGACCAAGATGAAGAATATCTGACACACGTGCTTGTACTTGATCTCTCCATGGTACCGAAGTCTAACACCATACCAGAAAATCAATGCGGAATTGACGGCCGTCAGGAATTGCGCAATGAACAACCCGCCTCCTGCAAACCAAGACTGTTTGTGGCTTACTTCCCTGGGGCCTGACCGTGTGTTCTCGTAGAGGTTCAACATCTTTTGCCCGGAGTCAAACACGGTAATGACTCTGTGGTTCGCAACTGCTTCACTCGCTAATTCACTGCTGTGGTTCTGCACTTTCAGAATTTTCTTGGACGTGCCCCTCATCATTATCATCCTAATGTAAAAAGCTCCGATGGGGCTGCAAAGTGGTTGCTACAAGTGCAAGTCTCCAAGACAATAAGAAGCCTAGAATCACAGCTAAAGTTGCTGCTGAGATGGCTTGAGTGAAAAAGGCTACACGATCACCAACCAGATTTCTTACTATCGCTGCATCCGTGGCCAATCTTGAACATAGAGCTCCGCTGTTATTGTCTTCTTGATCAAACCATTCTACCTCAAACGTCAGGAGTTTGTCAAAAAGGGCTTCTCTCAATCTTTTCGTCAAATTCTCTCCCATGGGGCCCCAAAGTAATAATGTTGAATCACATTGGTTATGAAAGCAAATATTGCTAACGCCAAGAAAGCGAGGCAATATACTCTTGTTTGAGACCTGATCATGTCGTGATCTTCAACGACATAAGCCGAATGAAGTACAATGGCTGAGCAAACCCATAAAAGATGGCACCAAGACAACCCTAATACTGTTGACTTCCATTTGGGCACAGTCAAACTCGCCGTGCTCCAAAAGATGACAATTCGCCTCGATCTTTTGCACCTGTGTCTAGTTTGCTTTACGGACTTCTTATTAAAGGATCTTGTTCAGCTCATCGAGTAAAGTGGTCTTTCTTATGATGGAAGCAGGTTTCTTGAAATCAACTCCTTGAGAAGATGGCGTGGTTCCATCACTTCCACTAGTTCTCTGAAGCTGAACCGTTGTGGAATACGGACCATGCTCATTTTCCATCACTTTGTCATGAGAACCGGATTAACATCCCGGGTCCCACTTGTGTGATATTGTCCGCTTTGGACACTGAATCCTCACGGTTTTAAAACGCACCGGATTAACATCCCGGGTCCCACTTGTGTGATATTGTCCGCCGGGTCCCACTTGTGTGATATTGTCCGCTTTGGACACTGAATCCTCACGGTTTTAAAACGCGTCACCTGAGGATAGGGACCCATTCCATTGCGGCCATCCCCCCCCCCCAGCATGATATTGTCCTCTCTGGGCCCGTTCCATTGCGGCCACCCTCAAGGCTTTGTCCCCTTGCGAGACGCGTCACACAATTAAAGGAACCCAAGCCTTATAAAGGCTTCCAGGAACCCCTCCCTAAGCGATGTGGGACAAGAGGGAGAGGAATCCCTTCCCCTTCCCTTGCGCGCGTCCGAGGACCGGAGGCGCGGACGCACCGCCATCCCTCCTCCCCGCGCACTGCCGCTCGGGTCGTCACACTCTCCCCCCCTTGGGAGCACAGTGTCCTCGCTGTGGCCCCACACGCTGTCGGGAGTCGGCTCTGATACCATTTGTAACATCCCGAGTCCCACTTGTGTGATATTGTCCGCTTTGCCATCCCTCCTCCCCGCGCACTGCCGCTCGGGTCGTCACACTCTCCCCCCCTTGGGAGCACAGTGTCCTCGCTGTGGCCCCACACGCTGTCGGGAGTCGGCTCTGATACCATTTGTAACATCCCGAGTCCCACTTGTGTGATATTGTCCGCTTTGGACACTGAGTCCTCACGGTTTTAAAACGCGTCACCCACTTGTGTGATATTGTCCGCTTTGGACACTGAGTCCTCACGGTTTTAAAACGCGTCACCCACTTGTGTGATATTGTCCGCTTTGGACACTGAGTCCTCACGGTTTTAAAACGCGTCACCTGAGGATAGGACCCGTTCCATTGCGGCCATCCCCCCAGCATGATATTGTCCTCTCTGGGCCCGTTCCATTGCGGCCACCCTCAAGGCTTTGTCCCCTTGCGAGACGAGTCACACAATTAAAGGAACCCAAGTCTTATAAAGGCTTCCAGGAACCCCTCCCTAAGCGATGTGGGACAAGAGGGAGAGGAATCCCTTCCCCTTCCCTTGCGCGCGTCCGAGGACCGGAGGCGCAGACGCACCGCCATCCCTCCTCCCCGCGCACCGCCGCTCGGGTCGTCACACTGACTGAATAACCACGATTAAGTCAGCATTGCTGAGAGCAGAGAGACGGTGAGCTACCACAAATGTAGTCCTTCCTATCGAAGCCTCATTCAATGCATCTTGAACAGCCTTCTCAGAATGTGAATCCAATGCACTTTTGGCTTCGTCCAGAAGCAGAATCCTCGGATCCTTCAGCAATGCCCTCGCTATTGAGATCCTCTGTTTCTGCCCCTAAGACATCTGAATTCCTGATTGACCTAACTGTTTAATGCAACAGAATTGGCATCATTAGCATTTTATCTTCTCATCAGTACTGTTCTTTGTAAAGATTGACACGATGAAATCTTTTAAGATATAATAGCTGGCATTCGACTGAGAGATGCTGCGTGACAAATACAATTTGAGAAGCATAGGATTGCTCAGATCTCTTGTAAGGATAATTTGCCACTCATTTTTTATCATTACATTAGGTTTTGAATTTATGATCGGTAGATCACAATATTCTTAATAAATCTCTCTCCATTTTTCCTGGACTAGAACTGTGGATAGCTAGCCATTTTATTTTATTTTTTTGAAAGATTTTCTTTTTGGCTCACCAAAACCATTTGACTTCGCAGCCATTTGAGCTGGAGAGTCTTTATATTGGTTCCATCTAAGAATATATCGCCCTTGACAGGGTCAGAGAATCTTTCGAGCAAATTTATGATGGTCGAGTTTCCCGGCCCACTTCTACCCACGAAGCCAACAGTTTGAGAGGCCAACACTCTGAGGCTGAATTTTTTTAATACCAAAGACTTGGGTCGCGATGGATAAGCAAAGTACAGGTCTTTGAATTCCACTTCGCCTCTAACATTCGACAGCATCGTTCCCTCCTCATCAACCAAGGCAATGCGGGGGACATTTTCAGTCATCTCGAAGATGCGAGATGCTGCAACATTCGCCTCAGAGAAATATTTGAAATTGATCAGCGCACTCCCTAGGGCACTGCTTCGATAATAGTCGGTCAGTAAATATCTCCATTCCGAATTATAACACAAAGCAACATTTTCCCTCCTGAACCATTCTTATCATTAGTCAACCTTTCCAGCCTTATTTAATTATGTGCCAGGACTCTTCGATAGAATTCTCATGCTTGTCACATGTGAAGCATTCTTTTTACAGTCATCATTCATCATGGTGACTTCTAATTTTCAGAAACGGATACAAAAGCTTAGAAAAACTAAAAAATCACCAGAGGATGAAAGGATTTCTGAACTTACAGTCCTCCGTAAATGATGCACACTCCTGCAGCAAACAGGTTGCCGCCTTTAAATCCCTTACGGTGACCAAGATGCTTCGGTACCAACCCTGAAGTGCCCACACGGCATATGAAATGCCTATGCTGCCAATGGCCATTCCCTTGATCAACCCTTGTTTGATCCCCAGGTTCAGCACCAGTTCCAGCAAGATCTTGTAGCCATTAGTGGTCCACTTCTCTCCAACGAAAGACTAAACAGTCCTGATGGACAAGAGCGCCTGCTCGACTATCCCGCCGGCTATGGTGCTCGCCTCTTTGTATCTTTTCCCCAACTCCAATCAAGAGCTTCCTGTATACCAGCCCTGGTATTATCAGCAGCAAAAGTGCAGGGATTGCAACTATTGGCAGTCTCCAGCACAGGTACAGAGAAGCCAATTGAGCGCCAACAAACATCAATATGTTTGTGATGAAATTCGCTATCTGTTTCAAATGGTTGCTGTTAGGTCACTCTAGGAGCAAGTGTTTCTTTCTGAGTGATGTACGTGAAATAATTTTGCAGAACCCTCTCAGTGAGGACTCCTTGTATAGTCAGTGTGTCGACTGAAATTCTTGAGACTACTTGGGATGTCATGGGTGCCCCTCGATTTTGGTCAAAGAAGCCCACTTCTGGCCATAGAACTGCTTGCAGATATTGCTGCCGCGGCCAGAAAACTTGCCTTTCTGCTGTGCGTGCCCAGCAAAATCCCTCTATATAGAAGAAAAGATTAAACAGAAAAACTGCGAAAGGCCAGGTTGAAGATGCAAGATGAGGTGACAAATCCTGAATATATTATCGCTGACGAATAAGTGCTTTCAATAACTTCAGATGGAATTTCGTCATCTAGTGCTTCCTTGTGCTCCAAATTGCGGCTCAGTTGCCAGTTTATGTCATATGCCTCCACCATACGCGGGCACATACAAGAGTGCAAGTGCACTCGGACAGCTTTTCCTCGTACCCTATACTATCCTTATCGCACGTCAAACATTATCAAAGCGAGACTATGAACTACAATACATTAGCACCTCCATCTGATGCACAAATCTAATGAGAGGCAAATTTGCAGTATTGCGAGCACAAACAGAGAGAGAGAGAGAGAGAGAGAGAGAGAGAGAGAGAGAGAGAGAGAGGAGAGAGAGAACAATTTCTCAAGCACCCTCATACGCAGATCATGAAAGAAAGGTTCTTCTTTTTCTATGATTGTTTCATTCCAGAATATTAACTACGAAGGAACCTGAACCCCCAGCAACAGCCACGTAGAACAAGTCCAATGCGTACTGCATAATTGACAAGGTGGAAGATAACCACTTTAGCATATTCATAATCATATGAATTGTTGATTGATGATGTACTTTCTAGTTTCTAATATAACTAAGACCAACCATGAACTCGGCTTGTATAATATCTCCAGGAACGAGAGACATTAGGCAAGTTATTTGTTGCAGATTCTCTCACCTTATTAACGTCTCCTGGACCAAGAGAAGTACTGGCATAGCCATTCATCAAGTTGCTGAGAAGTATCATAATCAAGGACATAGTAAGTCCATCGGCAATGCAACCTGTAGTCCCAAGAGCCATCAACAATGTCCTTCCGGTCTGAGTTCTTCAAAACCATCCTCAGTGCCCCAGGTGCGGTCTCTGTCTTCCCAGGTAGTTCAGCCTTTTTTGATGCCCCCCACCTTCTTTTGTTCCTGGATCAAGTTCGCCCATCTCCTACAATAATCCTTCTTTTCCTGATTATAGCTTGCAAAGCTCCTTTCAGCTTCCACCTAAATACTAACTCGCGTGTATACTTGTGTATATATGGGTGTGTATATATAGGCGCCCTCGAACTTGTTCACTAGTACAAACTCCATGGCCAATACATATTAAGGGAAACTTTAAAGATGGGACATGCAACGAGAAAATAATGATGGCGACTGTTTAAAATATGTTAAAGGGATCCTTGTGGATGATCTGTGCTCCATAAATCCCTCCTTAAGTCTCATTCTCCTTTTGCTTTAATAGAGTAAGAAAGAGGGCTTGTCCGTTCAATCTTATTTTCGTTACTTGCACATTTCTTTTCGGAGAAATCTTCGATGGCCCAGCTTATCATTTGATAGAAATTTTGACCAAACAGTTGCATTGAGTTAACTATCACTTTGGCAGATCATGTTGCTACTTCAGCGCCGCCTGAAGTCCTTTTGACAGCACATTACATAACTTGCACTTGCGGCGAGGGGATGCGACCACCATAATGCTTTTTTATCCTTCAGTTCTGTGGAATAATAAGCCGAGATTCCCCCGATGGAACCTGTTGGGATTGTTGGATTCCCAAAAACCAGATTCGACACTAAATCGAACTCCTAAAACTTGTGCGGAAGACGAGTCCAGGAAAAACACTTGTACACCGATCCTAAGGCACATCACGGAATTGAATATACCTTGTTAGCCATAGATTAAACACCAATGCCGATATAAGGAAGAGAAACTGGTCTCGTTCGGTCCGATGATGCAAATTTTCCTTGAAGGGAAGAGAGCGTCGCCTTTTGCTTACTGTTTTTCTTTTGGAGGTGTTTCAAGGGAGAGAGGGAGGAGGAAACGTGCGTTATTTGCCAAAAGGTACATTCCTCCCTTTCTTTTCTCCCTTAAATACGTTCCCTCCAAAAGGAAACGTGTCCCTTCATCATGTCTCTCCATCCATGGGCCCTAATATTCTGGGTCGGGCTTTTAGGCCCAACATGGGCAGACTGGCCAACTTAGGCCCATCACTTTAATAAAACCATCATCTCTCACTCACACATGGTGGGCCAAATAGGATTCTCTTTACCTCTCTTCAACATTCATACCGGTGAATAATCCGTGCGACTAGCATACTTTGAGAGCTTTTTGCCATACATATGTTAGGAATATATAGCAACTCATAATGAGCATCACACTCTGAGTAGATTTAGTATGCAGTACCCTAGATCAATCTATCACATTTATATCTCTCTTGATCTCTTTTAAACAATGATATATATATATATATATATATATATATATATATTGTATTCACAATTATGATTATCCCAAAGACAGTTATAATTGGTCGACCAGTGAATACAAAACCACAATGTGATTCTCCAAATTCGATCTTCCTCTTTTCTTTAAACTCTCAATTTTAGTTCAGCTTGCTTTTCTAGAAACCCATTAGATCGAATCAACGCATGACCATTGGCAACATCCTAAGATAGCAAACATTAAATAGAAATCTTGAGAATAAGTAAAAGTCATGAGACACTAAAAATTGAGGAACTCTTTTCCTCAAGAGTCTCACACGGCATAAAAGTTGAGATCAAACTTTTGCCTTTCTTATTGGTCGTCTCATGTATACGTAGTATGAAATACGTATTACGGTATTAACTCATTTCCCATGGAACGTATGTCTACACCTTCAATACCGTACAGGTGATAATTCAGACATATCTAATGTCCAACTTGAGTTCACATATCTACTCATTCACAAAATTCATCAAAATTCACATCTGGCATCATAGACAAATAAAGTAAAATATATTGGTTATTTTACTTTCGAACATAGTAAATATTATGTCATCATTTTAACACCCAGTTAATGCGATAAATATATTTTAAGCTTGAGCTCTCGATTATCACCTAGATAATAAACTTAAAAACAGTCTCATCTCTATTTATCGCACAGTAAATAGAGGCGATACCCGTGTGAGTAGGCTAATCTTTTATCTGTCCGACATACTTTCTCAACTTAATGTAATGCGCTAAGCATTAAGATGCACAAAGATCAAACAAAGATTTATAGGCATTAACAATGAAAAAATTAGTTCATAAATGTGAACAACTCAGAGAAATTACAATCCAGTACATCAGACTCTACGCAATCCTGGAGATTTTACATGACCACAAAACACATCTCTAGGTATTGGCTTTGTCATAGGATCTGCTACCATTCTATGCGTAGATATGTACTGTAAGTTCACATCCTTTCGTACAACTATATCTTTGACAAAGTTATACTTGGTATCTACAAATTTGGTCTTGTCATGATATTTTGGATCTTTGGTGTACATTATAGCTGCTTGGCTATCACAGTAAACCAATAATGGATTTGCAGCTTTCTCAATAACACCTAAATGATCAAAAAATCTCTTAAGCCAAACTCCTTCTCAGCTTCCATCGTGGACAAGGCTATACATGTTTACTTCTTACTGCTCCATGATATGGCGCCATTGTTCAATAAGAAAGCAAATCCAGAGATATATTTTCTTTCATCTAAATCTCCTCTCCAATCAGCATCTGAATAGCCTTCAAGTCTCAAATCATTTCCTTGGTAATTCAACTTGTAATCAGCAGTTCCCTTCAAATACATCAGTATTCTCTTAACGGCCTTCCAATATGCTTGACTTGGGTTGGATTGGTATCTACTCATCATTCCAACTGCAAAACATATGTTAGGTCTTGTACATATCATAGCGTATATCAAGCTCCCAACAGCACCAGCATAAGGAAAATGTTTCATTTGTTCCTTCTCTTGTGGAGTCTTTGGACACAGTCTATGACTCAATCTTTCACCTTTTGCAATAGGAGTGTCTATGGGTTTACAATCTTGCATACGAAATCGTTCAAGAACCTTATTTATATATGTTTCTTGCGAAAGAGATAACGATCTCTTCAAACGATCCCTTGAAATCTTAACTCCAAGAATGTATGCAGCCTCACCCATATCCTTCATCTCAAAGTTGGAAGACAACCAACTCTTGATATTATTAACAAACTCCATATTACTTCTGGCAATTAGTATATCATCAACATATAATGATATGATCACAAATTGATCATTGGATCTTTTGATATATACACAATGATCCTCATCTATCATTGTAAAATCATATGCCATTATGACATTATGAAAATGTATATACCATTGTCTTGATAACTGCTTAAGGTCGTATATCGATCTCAAAAGTCGACATATATTTTCTTCTTTGCCTTTCATTATGAAACCAGCAGGTTGTTCCATATATATTTCTTCATCTAATTCTCTATTGAGGAAAGCAGTCTTTACATCCATTTGATGTAACTCAAGATCCATACTAGCCACTATTGCTAGAATAATGCAAATCGAGGTAAATCTCACTACATGAGAAAATGTTTCTTCATAATCAATTCATTCCTGTTGATAATACCCATTCACCACAAGGCAAGTCTTATGCCTTTTTATCGAGCCATCAACTTTTCGCTTTATTTTAAGAACCCACTTGTTCCTAATAACATTGTGTCCTTTTGGAAGATCAACCAATTCCCAAACTCGGTTTGACTTCATTGAGTCAATCTCATCTTCCATTGCATGAATCCATTTTTCCTTACTAGGGCAATTTAAAGCCTTATTAATATTTTTTGGCTCATCCTCATCTTGCGGAACAATCATAAAAGTTTTCCCTTCAATATCAAAACGTCGACGGGGAATACTTTGGCAACTTGTTCGCCGTATGAGAAATTGTACACTTTGCACATCATTCCCCATTATGCTCCCATTAGGATTAGATAATGATAATGTCGTCTCATCATGTGATTGTAATTGAGAATAAGTTGAATTCAATTCATCATTTCTCATATTACTCCCACTTGGACGAACTCCACTAATATCATTATCTTGATCCAAGGTTTCAAATATGGAGTAATCTTCCCCTATTTCGCCCTTCTTAAGAAATTCATTCTCTAAGAATGTGACATCCCGTGATTCAAATTCAGTTATACTCCCACTTTCCTGCTTATCTATAAACACATACCCTTTCGAGTGTTCGGAGTATCTTATGAAAATACTCTTCTTTCCTTTGGGACCCAATTTTCCAAACTTGTGAGAGGACTCATGAGTATAGGCAGCACAACCCCATGGCTTAAGAAAACTTAAGTATGGTTTTCTACCTGTCCATAACTCATATGGAGTGGAAGTAACTGATTTTGGAAGGCACCCAGTTAAGTATATAGGCAGCAATTAACAATGCATCACTCCAAAAAGCGATAGGTAAGTTAGCATGCACCATCATTGACCTAACCATTTCTAGTAGGGTTCTGTTTCTTCTTTCCGCAACACCATTTTGTTGAGGAGTATATGGAATAGACAACTGTCTTTCTATTCCTTTTTCATCACATAATTTTTTGAACTCATCAGATAAATATTCTCGACCTCGATCAAATCTTAATACTTTTATTTTCTTATCTAATTGATTTTCTACCAAGTTCATAAACCTTTTGAAATAACTTAATGCTTCAGATTTATGAGAAATCAAATAGACATATCCAAATCGAGTATAATCATCTATAAAAGTGATGAAATAAATAGCCACATGCCTTCCTCTCACATTCATTGGACCATAGACGTCATAATGGATTAAGTACAGAGGAAATTCATTTCTTTTACATTTTCCAAATTGTTTCCTTGTCGTTTTCCCTACTAGGCAATGCTCACATATGGGCAAATTGACTTTTTCAATATTGCCCAACAAGGCCTCTTTGGTTAGTCTATTCATACGTTGTTGGCCAATATGACCAAGTCTAGCATGCCACACATTCACATCATTATCATATGAATTAAGAGACGTGAGAAAGGAATAACAAACATTTGCACTAATATAGTCAATATCCAAGACAATGTGACCATCCAGAAAATAACCACAACCATAGTAATTTGTATCCAAAAACAAATCCACACCTCTATTATGGAAGTTCATATTAAAACCTAGTTTAACCAACACTACAACATACACTAAATTCCAACGAATCTCCAGAGCATACAATATATCATGTAGGAACAAAGTGCGTCCACCACGCATGTTCAATTGGCAGGTGCCAATTCCTTTCACTTCAGCTCTGGAGTTGTTTCCCACATAGATCCACTTAGTTCCAGTTGGTACTCGTCGGAATTCCACGAAGGATTCTCTATCCTTCGCTACATGGTCTGTCGCTCCTGAATCCACAGTCCACAAAGGATTAGACTCAGTTAAGAATACAAAATTCAACACAAAAGCAAAGTTCTGAAAAGTACAAGGGGTGTATACCTTCTTTGACTCACGACAGTCGCGAGCATAGTGACCCTTTTTATCACAGTTGTAACACTTCACCCTTGTAAGCTTCTTCATTCAATGACGCTTTCTTCTTTCATGTTGGTTAAGCTTAGGTTTCTTCCCTGAAGGACATGCTTCCTTGCCTTTCCATTTATCAAACCAGTTAGGATGTTGCGCTTGGAGCTCGAAACTCTGTGAGCTAGAACCAACATGATAGATTTCAGCTTCTAGCTTAGCTATCAAGAGGCGGTCCTCTTCCAGCTCAAGATGACGCACTGCATCCTCAAAGGTTTTGATATTTTCATTATGGGTCAGGTGCACCTTCATATGCTCCCAACTCTGAGGCAATGAATGAATTACTGCTTGCACTTGCTGCTCATCAGTGAGGACATGACTAGCATCTTTCAACTCATTAATCATAGTGAGCTGCCTCAGTCTGGTCACCAAAGTATGACCAAATCTTGCTGCCAATGCTTCCCACATTTCCTTGGCATTCTCAAAACGCCTAAACTCTCGCATGACGTCATTTTCCATGCTACTCAGCAACGTAATGCGAGCAAGAGGGTTCTTTCTTTTCCATGCAGCAAATGCTTCCTTATCTCTCTTGTACTCTGTAGTATTTTCTTCTTCAAGTTCTACCATGGTCAGGTTAAGAGCTTCTAGTGCCTCTTGCTCTTCCAGCACATATTGGATTTTCATGTACCATATTTCATAGTTATCGCCATGAAGTTTTTCACCTTTGTTTAGCTCGGTAACTATACTCTTTGTGGCTGAAGCTATTGATTTGAACACATCAGACATATATGCACGAATTATTAATGTCTATCATTTATGCATCCATTTTGCACAGACCCATCATATTAATGAACAATTTCAAGTAAGGTTTCAGAATCATAAGGTCACTATATTTTTAATCATCCTAAAAAAATCCTAACTTAAAATTATCATTAATATAATGGTCTTATGCAAAATAAACTCTATGAAGCTACAAAAACTTCTATGAACTACCCACAGCAATCAATAATAACAGAAAGCAAATAATATTTGACATCCAATAGAATAATAATGCTTTCACATAATACAACTAACATATCAATTGTTATATCAACAACAATCAAGTAGTAAACATTACATAAGATATTCACAAAGCACACTTAACAAAGGCCAGCCAATACATCTAACACCAAGTCAATACACAAATTGGAAAATATCCTCTTTTGTTCAATTTCTTGATCTTTTTCATTGTAACAATCCAGTAGTAATCATCTATAAAATCCATTACAATTTTCCTATATGAAGCGGTTCTGTTGACATCCCATATGCAATTCAACACTCCTTGCCATTCTGGTGGAAGGGTCTTCATGAAAAATCGCACCATCTTAGACTGTGGCATAGGACGACCATTCCATATGACCTTTTGAATTTTCCCGTTGACTTCAAGAACATGGTCAATTAAGTCACCACTCTTCCATCAATGATCAATCAGCTTGCTATCAACTTAGAAAGCTTTTCCTTTTATTCATTGATAATTGCGCGAACAGGTGTGCGCAACCTAAAGGGAGGCATTGTTCTTGCAATAAATGCAAAACAAATAAAGGATCACATATAATCCACATAGACTTAATTGGAAAAAGAAACACATTCTTTCCTCCTTTTTTTTTTTGTCAATGGTCAAAGTCAACGGTCAACGGTCAGCCGGGTCAGGTAGCCGGGTCGGGTGGGCCGATCGGACGGACCAACTAGCACGTGCGACACGAGTGCAGTTAACATCACGATGACGTCAGTTGGCGCGTGCCTCGCACGCGCCTTCCCCTGCGAATCAGCGAGTGCAACACACGCGCCGAAGACGCCGATTCATTCCGACTGCGCGTGGGGGCACGTCCGGTTGCCTTTGGTGGCGTTCCGCCACTCGTCGCACTCGTCTCAACAAGACCTTCCATCCAACGCCATCAAAAATCAATTTCGACTTATAAAAACTCGAAAAAATGGATGAACAGTGCTCGGGTGTCATGATTTTTTGCCCTGATTAATGTCGGCCGATTAATTTCACGAAAATTAATAAAAAAATCATCCATAAACATGAAAGGGGTTTGGGAAAAACATGGAAAAAGATCGGGAAACAAGAACTACGGCTCTGATACCAATGTTGGGATTATTGGATTCCCAAAAACCGGATTCGACACTAAATCGAACCCCTAAAACTTGTGCGGAAGACGAGCCCGGGAAAAACACATGCATCACCGATCCTAAGGCACATCACAGAATTGAACGTACCTTGTTAGCCACAGATTAAACACCGACGCCGATATGAGGAAGAGAAACTAGCTCTGTTCAATCTGATGACGCGAATTTGCCTTGAAGGGAAGAGAGCGTCGCCTTTTGCTTACTGTTTTCCTTTTGGAGGTGTTTCAAGGGAGAGAGGGAGGAGGAAACGTACGTTATTTGCCAAAAGGTACATTCCTCCCTCTCTTTTCTCCCTTAAATACGTTCCTCCAAAAGGAAACGTGTCCCTTCATCATATCCCTCCATCCATGGGCCCTAATATTTTGGGCCGGGCTTTTAGGCCCAACATGGGTGGACGGGCCAACTTAGGCCCATCACTTTAATAAAACCATCAGAACCAATTAACCTTACGACAATTTCGATTGCTTTATTGAGGATATGTTGTCGAGAAATTTTACTTTTTGGGTTGATTGTCGTGGAAATCCTCTGCTTAGGGACGGCGATTTCCCTAACGATCATGATGTTTTTACTATCAGACACGCCACAAGCTTGTGAAAGAGGATGGAGAACCTACCAGCAAACTTGGATTGTGCCGCCTCTTGTGGAGTTCCTCGGCATAGCAACAAGAAGATTAGTCCAAAGTGTCCAGCATAGTGTGTTAGTTTCCACGCGCTAGGAACCAGAGATTTAGTAATTCATTATAGTATTTGAAACTTCAGCGGACTCCTGTCTCGCCTAAAACTTTTTAGATCGTTTTCGGTTGATGCTGGCGAAATAAAAGTTATATTGCCGACGGTATTTTTTGTTTTTTGTTTTTTTGGTTCGATAGTAATTGCTGACAGTTTCTCTGTTGTCTAAATAATATTGTTCTTCGGGGTTACATGGTTTTTGTTTTCTAGGTTGTCCATTTTTAGATTGAACTGATCATTTACAGCGCTTTGCGCGAGTTCATAGCAGATGCTAAGCTTGTTAGCTGTATCTTGGAGAGTCCATAAGCCAAGAATGGAAGTAAAACATATTGACCAATGAACTAACCAATGTGAAGCTATAGCATAACATAGGGAAGGGAAATTGCACCACACTAATTAACTTTTAATACATAATGCAATCAAGTCTGTCGACGCCAGATCTAAAATTTGGGCCTAAACTTGAAGAAGTTAATGGTCCAAACTAGGCCATGATAATGCACTTAACTAACAATGCTCATCGATAATTGATCATGAGTTTTCGCGGGGAAGAGTTCGAGTGCAGTACATGACATATGGTGACGATATATTTACTTGAAGCATGAACGGAAGCTATAAACGAAGTCAAAGAGGATTGATCGATCAAGGAATAACCGTTGCTAAGGGATTGGGAGTAGTTATAAATCATTCTTAGAATAGCGCATAGTTAAGACAGAATATTATTGCCAAGGAATATTAGAATGCATAATGGAATGGTCCATTTGGCATGCATAATAAATATTCTATTTCTGTTTCAAAATTATTTTTATATTCCAGACTTGTTTCTAAAACAAAAATTTGTTTAGTAAAACTATTTCATTATTCTATTTCTTGAAACTATTTCATTATTCTATTTCTTGAATAGATTTCTACTCCAGAAATAAGTTTGGAACATAAATCAAAAGTAAAATTTTTTACCTTTCTATTTCTAGAACAGAAATGATAAATAAAAACCCATATCATTGTTTGTCATCGCTATTAGTCGGTTGCTCATCCGTCATTGCTAGTCACCAGCCGCCCATCGCCGATCGTTGCCGCTAGAAGGGAGAAATTTTGCGTCATTATCAAACGAATTTCTATTTCATAAATAGAAATTTTGTATCGTTATCAAACGTATATTTTTGCTTAGAAACTCATCCAATTATAGAATTAGAAAAATCTATTTCTCTTCTAAAAATCAATTTCTGGTCGAAATAGTTATCATTGGAGTATTAAAGATTCAAAGAAGAATTGACAAAGAGAAACATCATAATCACAAAAATCACAGCAGTATATGAGATTTTGACGCTGAAGATACAAAGATGTGGAGATTATTCAAAACGGATAAATTCAGATTAGATTTCGCCTGAGCTTGAATTGATTTCCAAATAAGATTGGGTTTCCTAAGTCTGATATTCATCTTTATTTACATATGCATTCAATCGTATAGTGTAACTTTTGTTATTTGCTATGCACTCGAATCATTTCCATTTATAGTCCCTGTATCGTTCCAATCAGCGAGCAAACATGTCCTCCAAGAATGGCCTCCAATAGTGTAAGTCATCTATTCTGATTCTATAAAATTTCATGCAATTTCCTTAATTTTTTCATTTTACTGTTTTGCATTATTGAGTAATTCGAGTTTTACAAAATCCTTGAGACCTCAAGACATATTACAAGCCATTTACATTTGATTCGAAGCTGAATTTATACAAATTAATGTACTTTAATCACTAATTGAAACCATTGAATTTCTAGAGACTATAACCTTGCAAATTTCCACTTAATGAAGTCATGAACCTAGTAGCTTTCCCTCCTCACCCACCTCTTTCACTCTCTGATTCCCCTTTTCTCTCGCACTCCAAACTACCTCAAGTCAAAAATAACTCTTAGTCGAAGGAGGTTCCATCTTATCAACTCGAGTTGAGATTTTCTCTCCCAATATGATATGGGAGTGTATTTTGTTGTTTTCATCTAGTTTTTTTTTCTTCTTTTTTTTTGGGGGAGGGGGGGCGCCTTCACTTGCTGAGTTTATTTTCTGCTTCCATCGTTAGGAATTAGCTCGCCGCTTTAGATTCTACAAATTAAGAAGTCCAACATTATCAGCGAGGAATATGATGGGTTCATGACATTTATACGACTTCTCAAAGCTGAGTTCCTAAAGGCATTTCTGCGCTAGTCCAAACTCTCTTTGATCTAGATCTAGATCTGAATTTAGGAGCATGTTCAACCTGTTTTCGGTGCTTGTCTATGATGATAATATTAAGGATGCTGACCTTTGGTATGCAGTGTCCACTAGGTAAGCCGTAGCAATTGGAGAATGAGATTAGATATTTACTCATCACTGATGATGATGCAAGATTCGTGATCAACTGCCATTTGTTTGGTTTTGATATTGAGATTGTTATACTTTATTAGTACATCCATAATGGAGCAATTAAGACACACCATTTCATCATGATATGTTATGATGGAAAGACACCTTTTTGAAAGGATATAAAGGAAGTCATATAAATAACTTCCAGAGATAACTATTGGGTCGGTTGGTAGAAAGAAAGTTCAAAAAGAAACTATTCTCTTTTCTTCTCCTCTCTCCATCAAAGAACAAAAAGCATTCCATTGCTGATTTGAGAAGACAATCGGCATTAACATTGTAGAAATTGGATGTTTTCGTCATGATTGCATTTGGACAATAGTGAAGTCATATCTTTCGGCATTCACTCATGATTCAACATTCATTCCAGGGTAAATTGTTCATTGTGCATCAAAGAGGTTAGTCGTTTCTTCCACCGACTTTCTTCTAATATTGGTATCAAAGTCTGTGTCCCCATTTTTCCATCAAATTTTCCTATTTGATTTTTTATATGGGGATCAAGAGGATGAACCTCACATCATTTGGATGTTCATTGCTCGAAAATTGCAACATGAATCGTCGAAAACAAACCGAAGCGAAGAACGAGTTTGGAGGTCATCTACACCCATACGATTTTGGCCATTTTTCGAAATATTTTTTCGGCCAAAATCAAATTTTGAATGTATAGGGTGAAAGTACTCGTTGAGTCAACTTGAACGGTAGGTCGAGTGCTGTCGGAAGACTCAAGACGAGCCCACACGTGCAGCCAAAAGCCCCAGTGCGTGGGCGCCACGCGCCCAACATGCTAGAAATGCCACCACATGAGTGCCACATGCACGTCGATGAACCGACGCATGATGACGTCATCGATGATATCAGACAACGGTCGATAACCGCCGATGACGTCATCAATGACATCACCCAACCGACGATAGTTGGCCGACTGGCAACCAACTGGTGACCCGACCCGACCTAACCCAACCCATCCGAAGACCGACTAGACTGAAGATTTGAACCAGTTGACCGGTCAACCTCTCTAGCGATCAAATTGGTAAACCGATCATCGATCGAACTGGCTAGGAGCCTTAATGGCTCACTAGCGCATGCACCACATGCATTACACACTCAGGTGACGCATGTAGGCACGTGGGAAGTCCTATCGATGCGTGATTGGTGACGTTTGGTTCATATGAATGTACTCTATATTGTGGTATAATTATTTTACATGCTTTAGGCTTTTAAAAGGTATAAAAATGTGTATGGAACTCAAAGTATGTGTATTTTTTGGATATAAGTGCATTGTTTATTCCTTTTAATCTATATTTTCTTATGGTTTTGGAAATACATAAGTTACCCTACATGAAAATGATCACATATATGTTGTGTAGAACTTGGTTCGAAGATAGCATGTATATAGTTTAATCTGTTTGCAATCTCCTGGTTCCAAGCAAACTCGAACAATGGTTGAAAATCCTTGATTTTTTCATAACGTACGATTTTGATTATAGTTGCTGCATGATTTTTTTTTTTGTAGGTTGGTTCATATCATACTATGTCTTTTGTGTTACTAGAAAAATGTGGAAATTACATGAGGTCATGTAATTATTTTTCTAATTGGAGTTCGTAGGTTTGTAGAATTCAAAAGAGTTCTCACCTAGAACTTAAAATTTGCGCAAATTTAACTAGTTGATGATAGTAAAACAATCGTGCATAGAAACTTATTGGGAACCTAGTGAACTTTCGTTTTTATGCCTTTTGTTAGATTATCATTAATTTAGTTTATTTTTACTGCAAATTAAATGTGTATTACTCTGAAAATGTGCTAGTATTGATTATGCATTTATTATGTTAATGTGTTAGAACAATTGATTATAACTTCGGCATCCAAAACCATTGTGGCTAACCTCAATAAGGGTGAGAAGCCAAATAGTAACAATTATGATATTTGATACCGAAAGGTTCAATACATCATTGAGAAGTAAAAGATTTTGGAAACCATTAACCATACCATGGATGAGCTTGAGCATAGAACTTTAGCTCAGCATAGGAGAGATCAAGAGGTTTATCAAGCTTGGAAAAAGAAAATAGTATTTCTCACATCACATAGCTAAGTTCTATACAAGATGATTTCATGTGTGAGTTTAAAAATTATGATAAAGCTCAAACAATGTGAGTTGCCTTGAAAGATAAGTTTGGGGGTATATCTGCCACTAAGTTGAGGAGACTCACCATCAAGTTTGTCATTTATTAAAAGCACTCAAATGTAACAATGAGGTAACATCTTTGGGAAATGTCAAACATGATTTGTGAGTTGAAGTCGGCAGGTCACTCCCTTACTAATGAACAACAAGTTCATGCTATTATAAGTCTCTTCCTGACAATTGGGAGCATATGAAAATCAATATGACGCATAATAAGAATATTGTCACTTTTGACGATATAGCGCGTCATTGGAAATAGAGAAAAATAATCTAAAGGTTGCAAGATCCTCTACCCATGCTTATGTTGCTAAATCGAGTTCACACAAAATTTCAGATTCCAAGCGCAAAATGAACCATCAATTCAACAACAAAATGAATGAGACTGATCGGGTACCTAAGAGGGCTAAGACCTTCCAATACAAGAAGCGTGGTGGGAAGAATGACAAGGCTAAGATGAAGTGTTAAAATTGTGGCAAATTGGGTCACTTTACTCATGAATATACTAAGTCAAAAAAGGTACCATATTACTCCATTACATTAAGTAATGTTTTTGTTTCTAACACTATAATGCTTGCTTAATCTCATCCAGTATGGACTGTAAACTCAGGATTAAAAGACCACGTAGTTAGAGACCGATGAGCAGTTGTGGATAAATGTAAATTAATTTTATGTGGTAGTCGAAACTTATTCCTACACGATATCCTCTTTGCTCCAAATATTCAATGGAACTTAGTCTCTCTAGTTGTTCTTCTTAATCTAGGTTATGTATGAATTTCCATTGTAATTATATTGATAGTTTGTTTGGAACAATTTATGGTGTTAGACTTTGACTATGATGTGTACAATATAAATGTTGATGGTTGTTTTTCTTTAATTGCATCTTCTAGTAATGTTGAGATTGATGCAAACACTTGGCATGTTAAACTAGGTCACATTGGATTATAAAGAATGCAAAGGTTAGCTAAATAAGGCTTTTTAGGGTTACCCGCTAATGTTGATCTATTCGTATATGAACATTGTCTAGTGGGAAAAAGTAACTAAAAAACTATTCAGTAAATAAACTAAAGCCGAACTTCCATTGCAACTCACACATTCTGACATGTGTGATCCATTAAACGTGAGGGCAAGGCAAGGAGCCTCATATTTCATCACTTTTATAGATGATTTCATTTGTTTTGGTCATATCTTTCTGATTTCCCATAAGTCAGAATCATTAAACTACTTTAAACAATATATAGCGTTAGTAGAAAATCAGTTGAACAAAACAACAAAGGCATTGAGAACCAATCGTAGACGTGAGTATTTATGTGAGCAATTTAAGGCTTTTTGTGATGAAAATGGAATTGTACGACAATTAATTATTCCTGATACTCCGCAACAAAATGGGTTTGTTGAGGAAATGAATAAATCCATATTGAAAATGGTTAGGTCTATGATGGCGCAAGCAAATCTACATATCTTGTACTAAAGAGATGCGATATTAACTGCTACCTATATACTTAACCGTGTCCCCTCAAAGTCAGTCACTTTTACCCCTTATGAATTGTGGACCGATAGAAAACCAAACTTAAGTATGAAAGGGCTAGTATGAATACTTAGAGGAGGGGTAAATAGGTGTGAAGAAATTTTTCGCAAATAATAGTAGAAATATTTTTCTTTTGAAACTGAGTCTAAAGAACAACAGACTTTAAGCGAGTTCAGATTTTAGTAGTTAAATAGGACCACAAACAAAATAAATGAGTTCAAAGAGAGAATAATAATACAGAATTTATAGTGGTTTGGTTTAGATCAAGTTTACGTCCACTCTCTCACGCTGACAGTCTCTTGGCTGGATACCACTATGAATCAAAATAGAATTTACAATCTTGCGATCTCAACTTCACAGTGAAGAGTCTCTCATACTCTCTCATGAAGTCATACTATAAGTCTTTCTCTTTTTTGAGTACAACTTTGAGCTCACTATGAGAAATAACAAGAAAATGGGAGGCTTTAGAATTTGGAATTTCTCTTCCATGCACTCTATCAAATGATTGGAGAGTCTCCTTAAATACTCCTTCATACTTTCTCGACCGTTGGCACTTTCCAAAAGAATTCTTCCAATCAACCCGTTGAACAGAATCAGTTAAGGAGATCTTCAAGCCATTTGAAGATTGTGATAAAAGACTGTCAATCATGTTCGCCCATACAATCAAGATCTTTGATTTTCATAAGTAGATTTTTTTTCAAATTTACTTACTATCTGAAAAGATTTGAAGTATCTAAATTGATTCCAATAAAAATAATCAATCTTATAGGTGATATTTTCATGCAGAATGCCATATATAATCTGTACGAACCAAACTCTTGAAGAAAAACAGGTGATCCCTCATATGAATAAGTCTTCATTCTTCACTTGCGTTCAATCTGGAATTTGTTAAAGTAGACAGACTTCTGATGTAGTAGACTTTGACACTAAAGTCTAACAGTCTTCAGATTTTGACACGGAAGTCTGGAAATCTTCATAATAGAAAATAGATAAGTTTCATCAGTTTCAAAATATCAGAGTTTTTTCTAACAATCTCCCCATTTTTTTATGGTAACAAAACTTCCCTGCAGATTTAAAGATTTATACCCTGCAAAACAACTCTTAGCAATACACGATGTCTTATGAAAACAATTTGTTAAAGATCTAGATAGCATTGATTTTGCAACCACAGAAAATATGTTAATCTTGAAAAAATTAGACACACATCAAGATTTAAACATCCACATCCATAATCACCACAAAAGTTGCTGCAGATTATAAGTGTTCAAGACAATCAAACAAAATCAAATCTGCAAAAGTTCAAGTAAGTTCAAATTTGCACATTCTCCCCCTTTTTGTCAACAGCAAAAAGTGAAGAAAGTCAAAATAGAAAAGAGATAAATGGAATCAAGGTTGTCGAGGAACTCCAACCAATTGGAAATCCCCCATGGACTGCACTGCCTCCTACCTTCTAGCACTAGTGATGAATATTCTCGACTTGAGTTTGAACAATCTTGAGAATCTGAATAGTGTGATCATTCTTGGCCACAGTCTGAGAGACTTGTTGATTCAAAATCTGTACCTAACTGTCTAAAGACTGTACCTTTCCAATGTGAGAATCGAAAGTAGATCTCAAAGTAGTGTGAATCTTCTAGATCTTAATTTTCATAGCGTATTGCTAAGCTTTTACCTCCAAAAGGAGTTCTATCATCCTTTGATAGTCAGCATTCGGTTTAGTCTGCGCACTAGCATTAATGAAATGAATTCGTGGAGAGTCCAAAGTTGAGGGAACATCAACTTGTCTAGCTCCATGTCTCGGAGTAGATTCTTCAATGTCAGCTTCAGGAAATAGAGAAGCATAGACATCTTTTAGGTTCGCAGGAGATCAACCGATGCCGTCGCTGGCAAAATGTGGAGAATAAGTCCCTATTTTATCAACAGCTCCCCCTGTTTATATGCCTACAGGTGGAGAAGGGATTCATTCTTCTTGTGTCTTCTCGTTTTCAAAACAATGGTGATATTCTTTTTCTTTTCATACTCCTATTGGTCAACTCCTAGTTGCTTCTGAATCTTCAAACAATGTGATTACATCTGTCTCTGCATAAGAGTCATCCTCACGACCTTCTTCTTCTTCTCAGCCCTTGTTCTTTCTTCTCTTTTTGCTTCTTCTGCTTCGTCGTGCTCTCCTTGCTTTTCTTGCTCTTCTTCTTCTTGCTTTGTTTCTTCTCTGTTTCCTCCTTCCTTTTTCCTTTGGTTTCTCAAAACCAACAAAACCTTGAAGATTCTTTAAGGCAATGACAAAAATTGTAAGATCATCTTTATCCTCTTTGTCCTGTAGGATAAGCGATCTTCTCTTCTTTATAGTTTTTTTCTCAACTTCCTTGCCTTTCCTCTTTCTTACAGTAGAATCTTCCTTGGTTTTACTTAAGGACTCCTTTTTCAAGTGCTCAATAGCCTTGTTCAGATCTTTCAACCTCATCTTTGAAATCATTTTCAGTCCTACTACCATAGGAGCAATAGTTCGAGAGCAAAGTGAGGTGGGAAACTGGATCTGAAAATGTCTAAACAACTGTGTAACCAACCCAGAATAAGGCAATTGTCCTTTATCCTTCATAATTATCATGTACATGTGCATCAGGATAGTTTGAGGGAGTGAAAATCTCATCCCATTATAGATAACAAACATGAGTCTCGCTTCGAATCTTGAAACTTCTGTTTTTGATGCAGCCTTCGGTCTTATGCAATTAATGACAACCTTGTGCAACAGAACATTTGAGGCTGATAGTCTAGAATATGTGATGCCTCCTTCTGGTAATCTGTCATTGACAAGAAATCTCATTGCTTGACCAACTAAGACACTTATTGGTTGAAAAACACTCCTTTCCACCCCCAAGAATGTCTGCCAATGTGTCAACATCCACCACATAGGCTTTATCACTTAAATAAACTGGATTTGATTCTAGTCAAGAAAAGATAGATTGAGTCCAATGTAGTCAACTTTGGATATGCAACAGCCGTCTCGAAATAGAAATTCTTGAGTTGAAGGAAGGCTAACTTTTCCCTTAAGTTCACCTTGATTGAGTCCAGGAAGTCAAAATTGACAATTCGAGGGTTCATCACCCCTCTCTTCAGCATTTAGTTGCAAATCTTATTGTGTTCCTTAGAATGAAAGAGTTTCGTTCTATCACCCAGTTCATTAGCAGCCACACCCATTATGGGTTAAAAGTTCGAAAACATTCTTTCATCATCATCCTTGTTTTCAGGATGCTTAGCACTGAACCTAGCGTTAGAAGGAAAGTTAAGAAAAGCTTCATCTATCGCTCCTTTCGGCGCTATTCCTAAGCGTTCCATCGTTCTTAAAAACAACATTTCGTTCCCATGCCTATGTCCTCTTAAAAAATCAGTAATAAAGGACATAGGCGTACCACCCATTTTTAGATAACCATAATGTTTATAAAGAACTCGGGGGGTTAAAGTCCTAAGAGGTACTGCGTCTTGCTCCACTTCCTCTTCCAGAGGTTGGCACGGAGGGTTATGCAAAGACTTCTATGGAGATTTCTACGAAGATTGCAGCAGAGAGTTTTCCTCAGTGAGATCAAAATGTGTCTACCCTTCTAGCACATTCCGAGGCCCCTTGCTTGCAATCCGAGAAGATTTCATTTGGTAAGACATGCTTGTAGACTTGGAGGATTTCAAAGACGAGTTTGAGTGTAGAAAGAAGAAAACTTGTAGAAAAATCTAGAGAGAAAAATTCGGAGAAGAGAGTCTATATTCTAGGGTTTTGAAACGACGCGCTTGAAAGAAATACAAGAGGGTATATAAAGAAAGTGAAACAGGGTACTTGAAACGTCACAAGAGAGATGCCTTTTTAGAATGGATTTTAAAAAGGTAACTTCCAAAAATTTAAAAACCAAAGGATTATCAATGAAATAATAATTTCTAAAAATAAATTAGGCAAGCGACAATTTAGATAATCATACCTTTTCATACCAAAAATTAAAATACCTAGATTCAATACAATCTCATACTAAAGTAGCTTCTGGACATTCTATGTTTGACCAGCTTTAGACTTTAAATGATTGGAGATATAATATTCAATTTGGCACGAATAGACTTAAATAGATTTTTCTCCGGAGGCTTTGTAAAGATGTATGCCAGTTGATTCTTCGAATTAATGAACTGAATCATGATCTCCTCATTTTGGACATGATCTCTTATAAAGTGATGTCGAATCTCTACATGATTCACCCTTGAATGAAGAATTGGGGTATTAGTGAAATTTATAGCACTGGTGTTGTCGCTTCTGATCTTGGCACCGATTCTTCAATCCCAAAGTCTCTTAGTTGTTATATTATCCATAGAATTTGAGAGCAACAACTCCCAATAGCAACATACTCTACTTCTGTTGTTGATAAGGCTACAGTACTTTGCTTTCTTGAGAACCAAAATACTAGCATATTTTCCAGCAGTTGATAGGTTCCAAATGTGCTTTTTCTATCCACTTTACAACTGGTAAATCAGCGTTTGACTATCCAAGAAGCATAAAGTCTCCTTCTTTTGGATACCACAAACCCAACTTTGAAGAAGTCACAACATATTTAATGATGTGTTTTGCAGCACTTAAACGAGATTCTCTGATATCAGACTGAAATCTAGCACAAATGCAAACACTAAATAAAATATCAGTTCTAGAAGCAGTAAGGTAAAGAAGTGAACCGATCATGCTTCTGTATAGCCTCTGATCTACCTTTTTCCCTCATTCATCCTTGTCCAGTTTCGAAGAGCTCGACATTAATGTCTCTGTCTTCTTATAGTTCTCCAATCCAAATTTCTTGATGAGATCTTTTGCATATTTCTTTTAAGGGATAAGTACACTAATGGTGCCATAAGTTGTGTACGGCGCTCACTTTGGTGCCAAAAGTTTCCGCCGGATCACTTAAGTGCCAAATCAGAGAAAAAACGATCACTTTGGTGCCACCGGCGAGAAATTCCGGCCAAAATGATGACGTGGCATTTTTATTTTTTTTTTTAAAAAAAGGTTGATCGGCTTTTAAACGACGTCGTTTTCCATCGTCTTCAAGAAACGACGTCGTTTTGCTCTTCTACGTGGACACCCTCGCAAAAATGACACCGTTTAGCTCGTATATGGGTTGAAATTAGGGTTAGGTTTTCTTCCTCGCTGCTCGGCCACCATTGTTCACCGCCAACGCTTGGCCACCGTCACTCGGCCACCATTGTAGATGCTCGACTAGGTGAGCAAGGAGGGAACCAGATCGTTGCTCAAACTAAAAGTGGCAGAAAGAATATGAGGCGAGGCGGAGGAGGAGGAGGAAGAAGAGGGGTTGAAGGTGCCGCAACGGTGCGCAGTCGCCGCCGCCGCTAGTGTCGTTGTCGGTGTTGCTACTGGTGCGCTAATGGTGTTGCTGCTGGTGCCGTTCGCTGCTGGTGTCGCTCTTCAAGGAAGAAGACGGCGTGCCTCCTCTCTCTCTCTCTCTCTCTCTCTCTCTCTCTCTTTCAATTTGGGGATTTAGGGTTTCGATTTGGGGGAAAGAAGCCAAACGACGTCGTTTTTGTGGTTTAGATGCTGATTGTGCTCTCCGGCAAGCCACGTCGGCCTAAAAAATTAATAAAAAAATGCTACGTCAGATTTCCGGTGGTTCAGATTGGCGTTGGCACCAAAGTGAGCGTTTTTCAAATTTTTTGGCACTTAAGTGATCCGACAGAAACTTTTGACACTAAAATGAGCGCCGTACACAACTTATGGCACCATTAGTGTACTTATCCCGTCTTTTAGTGAATGAATATACATTTCTTTGATTGTCTAACTTGCAAGCCCAAAAAGAAGGTTAACTCACCCATCATGCTCATTTCGAATTCATCCTGCATAGATCTAGAGAATTTATTGTACATATTTTCGTTAGGAGAACCAAAGATAATATCATCTACATAAATTTGTACTAGCAGAAAATCTCTCCTTTCTTTATAAACAAGGTAGTATCAACATTTCCATTTTCAAAACCATTTTGAGTTAGAAACTTACTCAACATTTCATACTAGGCTCGAGGTGCTTGCTTCAGTCCATACAAGGCTTTTTTCAGTCTGCCTTTTTCAATCTGGTTTCCTTGGATCTTCAAATCCCAGTAGTTGTTCCACATAGATTTCTTCTTGTATGAACCCATTTAGGAATGCACTTTTGACATCCATTTGGAATAACCTGAAATTTTTATAATAAGCAAAAGCAAGTAATAATCTAATTGCTTCTAACATCACTACTGGTGCATAGGTGTCGTCATAGTTTATCCCTTCTTCCTGTGTATATCATTTTCCTTTCTCATTCATTTTGTTTCTGAAAACCCACTTCATTTCAATCACGGATTTGTCTTTGGGTTTTGGAATCAGCTCCCACACATCATTGATGCTTAATTGTCCGAGTTCTTCTTGCATAGCTTCTATCTAGCTTTCATCAGACAGGACTTCGTCTACACCTTTTGATTCTATCTTAGAAACAAGGAGAAAATATTGGGTACGTCTTATGCTCCAACGTGTCAAACAAGAAGGCGCTCGGAGGACGACACGTGTCCTCGTGTCAGGCGCCATTTTGAAAAAAATTTGGACAGGAGATTGAGGGTTTTTCTTTCATCGCGCCTCTCTCCCCTTTGCAGATCGTCTCTCTCCCCGTTCTCCTCTCTCTACTCTTTGTCTCTCTCCCCTCCGCCTCTGCTGGTTGCTTCCATCGCCCCCCACACTGACGCCGATGCTGACGCCGCCGTATACCTCTGCCTCCCTCTCGCGACGTCCACTCTGCTCTCTCTCTCCCCCTCCGCGAAGTCGTGCCTCTCTTCCAGCGAAACGCGACGCCGACGGCCATCCACCTCCACCTCCATCGGTTGCCTCCGTCGCCCTTGACTTTAACGCCGACGCAGCCTCCGCCTCCTCCCCTGAACCCGACTCTGACGCCGACGCCCCTCCGCCTCCCTCTCGCGACCTCTAGTCCGATTTCTCTCTCTCTCTCTCTCTCTCTCTCTCTCTCTCTCTCTCTCTCTCTCTCTCTCTCTCTCTCTCTCTCTCTCTCTCTCTCTCTCTCTCTCTGTCTCTCTCTCTCTCTCTCTCTCTCGTCCTCGAAGTCGCGCCTCTCTTCCAGCAAACCCCGATGCCGATGCCCCTCTTCCGGTTGCCTCCGTCGGCGTCGGAGTCCGTCGCCCCCGACTCCTCTGCTCCCGCCTACGCGCCGGACGCCAACGGGTCGAACCACGACAGCGAAAATGGAGGAGAGAGAAACGACGAGCTTGACGGCACCGGCGACAGCGACGAAGCAGAAGACGGAGACGAAGAAGCAGAAGCCCGCGCGCTCGGGGTTCTGGACATGGCTCGTCGCATCGGTCGCGTTCCGGCTCGCCCTCGTCTACCTCCCCAGGAACCTCCACCTGTCCACCTGCCCCGAAGTTGCCACCCCTCTCACCAGCATTTGCCACCGTAACGCCGCCTCTCTTCGCTCCATCGATTGATTCCCGATCCCCGATCCCCCGTCCCCTCCTCCCTTGAAATCTTGGAGGTTCATTTTCTGATACGATTTCTGGTTTTTCTTGTTTGTGCCACATTCAGTTGGCAAAGGCGACTGGTTGAAGCAATAGGCGATGTCTCCCTACGTAGGTTCAGCTCCGTTCGATCTCTGGTGTGTTGTTGTTTGATGCTTTGATCCCTTCCACAGGTTCAATGTATCGCCGTTGCTCGTTCTCGGACCTCTCGCTGTCAAAAGGTAACTACCGGAGTATAATCGCCGATGCATTTTGAAGGCTAGGTTGATTGTGAGCTTTGCTGGTTATCTGCTAGAACTGAACTAGATTTATCTGGCATTATCAAAGCGGAGGCTGTGGCTTGTGTGAAATGTTGTTTTCGATTCAAGAAATTGAATTTCTGGTAATTGGTATATGCTGTCATAGTTGAAACTTGGATCCACTTTCAGTCGAATCCAACCATGTTTTTCTGTACATGTCTCAATTCTATCTCCTTTGCATGTGCTTGTGCATATACATCGTCTTTTGACCCATTATAAAAGGCCTCAGGTAGGGCAAGGTGCTACCTAAGTGCGTGAATCAGTTGGCCATTTGTGTAAGTCTTCATCTGGGCAGGGCACGGCCTTCAATTGGTTGTGCATTTGCATCTCTGTTTCCTGATGGCCTGCATTCTTTTCTCCTTCTTCTTTAAATTTGGTTGCTTTAGATTGTAGTGTAATGATAGCATGCTTCTATTGGACTTTTTTCCACTTAGCTTTATGCTGATGGAGATTCACTTGGCCATGTATCTGGCCTTTTTGTCTGGTTGTGATTTATCCATTGATCACAATTTAAATCTGAGATATTTGCCCTGCATGGCATGCCGTTCTGCATACAGAGAACTTGGCAGTTGTAGTGCTTTAATGTAGTTTTATGCCGTTTACATATATGTTCCATGGGTAATATCTTTGCCTATGCCATGCAGATTTTGCCACTATTTAGCAAGCATAAGGTGGTACATTTCAATAAGACAGATGCTCGTTTGACAAACAATGGAATTTCACTAGATCTTCAGAGGCTCAGATGTCGAGTCAACTTTCAGGCTTTAAAATTTACTCCTCAGATCGAGGCTCTGGGGAACAAATTAGTCCACCTCCTTCGAGATAGGGGGCCTTTCATGGCTTTGCATCTGAGACACGAGATGGATATGTTGGCTTTCTCTGGATGCACCCAAGGTTGTACAGCAGAAGAAGCTGAAGAGCTCAAGGTTTGTCTTGATATGTGCTTGCTTTATTGTTTGCCATTGGAATAATTTTCATTTAACTTAATCAGCTGATGTTGTGCTACTTATGCCTCAAGGAAAAATCATGAGCCTTTTGAAACCTCAAGGTGCAAATTATAGGTTCTTGAACGAAGGTGTAAAATCTAGTTTAACTAGAGATGCACATTGTATTTAAGGGAAAGTCGATGAAGTTTTTGTACATTTCTCTGTACTTATCTGATATTTCGCTCTAGGAAGGGATATGTTTTTTTAAGTCTTTAAGTTCATGTGACTTTACCCTGAGATGGAACTCTAATATATTCCATGGCCTATGCTACATTTTAGTCAAATCCTGTGGCTTTAGCTCCGAAGCTCTAGGTGTCGCACCTGGGCAAAAGTAAGCTTGATTGAATATGAGGAATGTGGCATTAGATGTATTTCATCCTTTTATTTCATCAATTTATCTGTTTTTCTCGTTTCTCATATGTAAAATGTGTGGCCACATGAATTGTGCTTTTCATTCAGGTATGCATTCCCCTGGTGGAGGGAGAAAGAGATTGTATTTGAGGAAAGGAGATCACAAGGTCTGTGTCCTCTGACTCCGGAAGAGACATCATTAGTTTTACAGGCACTAGGTTTTAACAAAGACACGCAGATTTACATCGCATCTAGAGAAATCTGTGGCAGCGAACGGAGATTAGCCACATTGAGGGCTGCATTTCCACGGATTGTGAGTTAACATATTAACGTGCTGTTATATTTCTAATTCAGTGACCAACATCTTCTGATGCTAGCGGTGTTAAACTCTCTGAAGGGGAAAATCGTAATGGAGAATGTTAAAAAGTTCCATCTTCACCTTGAGAGCGTATGTAAAAATGATCCAAGAACGGTAGACAGTGTATATAAAAGGATGCTTTAGTGACTGCTAATGCTTGGAGCGTGTATTAGAACATCGATTGATGCTTTGCAATTGGCACTGGGATGAGTCCATCTCCATGTAATCTGACACTTAGTTCTTCTATCTTTTTTCACAGATTTTACTTTTATGTCAGGTTAAAAAGGAGATGCTGCTGGATCCAAAGGAGTTGCAGTAGTTCCATAATCACTCGTCACAAATGGCGGCTCTAGATTTTATGGTATCAATAGCCAGCAATACTTTCATCCCCACATATGATGGAAATATGGCAAAACTTGTGGAAGGTCACCGCAGGTAAGCTGTCGACTTGATTGATGTTCTTCCATTATTTCCCTTGGAAGAACAAGACAAATAAATTAGGCCTATTCAATTTTCTTTCAAAAGGCTGTGTGCAAACTATGACATTTTTCGACAGATATCTTGGATTTAAGAGAACCTTTCTCTTAGATCGTAAAAAGCTTGTGGTGTTACTGGATGTGTTACTGGATTTGTATCCGAATGGGACACTTTCACAGAATGATTTTGAAGTTGTTGTACGTCTGGCACGTGAGAAGAAGATGGGACAGCCAAGTCATCGTAGAGTTATTGTCGATAAGCCCAAGGAGGAGGATTACTTCTATGCAAATCCTCTGGAGTGCCTTTGTGAGCAACGCGACTGTGATGATTTGCTAGGCCTGGGCAAGAGGAACTCCAGTGAAGTCTCTAGTTGATTGTCGGCGATGATCAACTATTGTCATCCGAACATGTTCTGTACAATATGTTCACGGGCTTGGGATTCAAGTTGATCTCTACAAAAGTTGCAGTGCGCGGCATAGCTGCATTAGTTTTCCTTACATTAAGATATGAAGACACTCTTTGAGTTTGTGAGCTGCTCTACTTTCATCATGGTGAATGGTTTTTTGTTTGACCATGATAAGCAAATGCCTAACAAGCATCTACTAATTGTATCATGCTAGCCTGTGGGGAAGCCATCTTCAAGTGCTTATTGTTCTTTTATGTATATAACAAGATTCTCATTGCCACCCAAAGTCACTTTTCATCATTGAGGCAATACTTTCGTTTGGGAAGAAGGTGGGTGTAAAACAGAAAAAGCAGAGAATGTCATTTTTTGTCATGTCCTTTCCACGGTTGCCCGTGTTGGAAAATAGGCATCTCGAACCTTTGATTCGTGTGTTGTTATTTATTGTGCAGTATTTTGTTGTTTGATCACAAGAATGTAGCACTTTCGAACTTAATTCAGCACTTAAAGGTTGAATACAGAACAAGTTCATAGGTCAAGCTTAAGTCGATGCCTTTTATTACTGTTCCCCAAAATGCTCTTGCAAATTGTCAATAGGTCTCTCATCAACGCAAGGCTCTACGGAAAGCGTTTCCCGCACGTCGATTAATTCTCTCACACTACTGGTAATTGAATCATGACACTGTTGTGTTCTTTGTATATCGTCAAATTCAGACTCGACAGGGTTGAATTATTGCCACTTTTCGATTTCATACTAATTAGCAATCCCTTGGAGCCGCAGGTTTGCCAAGATTGGTAGGGCAGCGAAGGCTTTGCCTTGCAAGGTAACCAGCCACAGTTTGGATCAGAAATAAAATTAACATCCCACGAGATCATTTAATACAAAACTTTGTTCTGTCCAAGAAAGTTGAAGGTACTCGAACCTAAAACTTAAACATCATACTCCAAACATGAAACTGTTATTCATTCAAACCGACAATCCAGTAAGCAAAAAAGTTTTCCTTATGTTAGGTACTCCAAGAGATTTATGCACACGCAAAGTAGCCCCTGTGAAAAACATTGCGTCTCAATCAGCATGTTATTGGACAAATTGGCCGTCCTTTTTGGTTCGACTCTTGCCAACTCATCTTCTCATGAAAGGCGATACTCACATTATCAAAACATGCCAGTACCTTCTTCAGAAACACATAGAACTTCGAAAGAAAAGTAAACCCCTCGAATATCTTTGCGAGTGCATGTAGAACCAACCTTGGTAACAAGAACTTCCTTGAAGAATTATTTTGAAGAAATTGTATGAGCAAAAGAAAAAAAACATAAACTAAACCATTCAATTGCAGTATACATCTGACCAAAAAAAAATCGCAGTATACAAAATAGTCATCTTTATCCACTCTTTCTGTAGATGACCCATAGCAAAAGACCTCACATTTCTTCTTGTCAAATATGTGGTTACACCTCCTCATCATCCTCAACCATAATCCTCTTGCACGCTTCGTTTGTGATGATCTGCCGAAATCTCCCCGGATCACCTATCAACTTCTGCGGAACATTTTCAGAAATGTGAATTGCTAGCTGCAGATTTGAACGGGTGGAAATTATTAGATAATGACTCGGGTGAATTAGCAGCACCATGTAACAAAGGCAGTCAATACCTCCACTCCTTTTTCTTGAGATTTCCCCGAGAAGAGAGACGACATCATCCAATATGGCCCTTGGATCAAACTGCACAGCCTCAATCTCAATCTTACCAGATTCAAAAGATACGGTCTGTTGGTTAGGACAGCTGAGACCCAGATCTACGCAAAATTAAACAGTAAGTTATAAATTCAGAAATGCCAAAAAGTAATAAGCAGATCTAACCAATTTCTCCAGCAGATAAGAGCAACATTCAGACAAGCAGCAATGTGGGAAAATCAAATCGTAATATTTGTTTCTCAATATGAAGAGAAAAAGTATGAAGTTAAAGTAAGGTTGGGAACAATGAATCTCTTTATGATAAACAAATCCTCATTATAAGCTAGAGACACCACTATCAACATTACAATCCACGGGGGAAAAAATAAAAGGTAACTGATCCTTGAAAAAGATAATTCCAACTGTACATTCAAACTGAAAGCACAAAACGAATAAGCTTCAATAATGTAGCGTGAACTTGGAATGCGATTTCTCGAACCTAGAGATCCATTAATCAGGATCCTAATGCATATAGATATAAATTTCAATGCAAGCAAGCGGTGAAGAACCTAAATGGAGAATCTAAACTGAAAAACCAAATCACACCAACATACATTCATTTCTTTACAATTAAAGATGCCAGCCTATCACTAAAAGAGACACATGACAAGAAAAGCTACATAAGATGTATAGAGATGACAAACCAAAGCAATCATGGCTCCAGCTGTCTCGTGATGTTGGAAACCAGGTTGCTTTTCACGAGAAACATAAACAAGTCAATCTAGCTCATTTACATCAGTATCAAGTCCCCCACTGTGGCCCAGGAAAACCTATTATTTTCGACAACAAAAAGAAAACACTAACTAGATGCATAAGAGGGGAGAGGGTTGATTTAAATGCTTATGGAATACTGGTTAATATCGTATACCTGTATCATTCCAGGGTGATCCCTGGGGTTATTTCCAGCCCAGGCAGTGCCATCCTGCATTGTCCACCCTTCTTCTGGCATCCTTTGTGCCTTTGCAACCAAAGCATTGATTCGCAACTTGAACTCCTCATATTCTCTCTATCAACCACATAATCAAACAATTTTACATTATATATACCAAAACATTTGTAATAGATTATGCATCTGACTAAATGCTACATTGTCGATAGGCAAATCACTAAATAATTTTTCTTTTCCCAAGAAACTGAGTTACAAAGGTAAAATAGGTGATGTATGGACCCCTCCCCAATGACATTCATTTCAGTTTTACAAAGGCTTACGACAGAATTCAACATAAAGCAACTGATCGAATAATTAAGCAGCACCGACCAATCAATGTACCTGCTGAGCTTCTTAAAAGCAGGATCATAGGCTTCACCGCCACCCTTAGCCCCATCAACCTTCGCAGTGTCAACCCCGCCGTCATCCAACGATCCAGGCTCCTCCTTGTCGCCGGACCCATCGGCTATCTCCGCGAACCCATCTCCGAGGGAGTCAATGAGCACGTCAGCAAGGAACCTATCGCAGTACTCCTGGCTCAAATCAACCCTAATCCCGCCACTGACAACTCCGCCGTCCTCGTCGTCCTTCATCAAGATGTTCTCGATCTCGTCGAACCCCGAGTATATTGATGACAACGACGCGTTCATGACGTCGCCGGCCTCAGGAGGTGGCCGAAGAAGCCGTCGAGGTCGATGTGAGACATCACGTCGTCCTCCATATGCAGCTCCAATTCCGCCATCATAACACAAGGAAAAAAAATAACAACAAAACAAAACAAAACAAAAAAGGGGAAAAAGAAGATGAAGGCGACGATTGGTTCGCTGGTCGGAAAGAGGGAGGGCAGAGAGAGAGAGGGGAGGTCGTGGTCCTCTCGCCAGTCTCGTGTGGTGGTTCATCGATTGCTCGCGGTCCTCTCGCCGGTCCCGTGCGGTGGTTCGTTGGTCGGAAAGAAGGAGGGCAGAGAGAGGGAAGTCGTGGTCCTCCCGCCGGTCCCATGCGGTGGTTCGTCGGTCGGAAAGAAGAGGGCAGCAGAGAGAGAGGGAAGTCGCGGTCCTCTCGCCGGTCCATGGGGTGGTTCGTCGGTTGCAGGCAATCGTTCGCCGGTCGGAAAGAGAGAGGGCAGAGAGAGAGGGAGGTCATAGAGAGGGACTTCATCGGGAGAGAGAGCGAGTGTAGAGAGAGAGGCGCAATAAAAGAACTCGCGGCAGAGCTACAGTACAGGAAAATTTTCAAAATGGGCGCCTCTGAAATTGTGGGTCCCACGAGACACGTGTCGCGCTGCGACCGCCTTCTTGTTTGACAACCTGGAGCATAAGGCGTACCTAATATTTTCTCAGAAATAAGTGCTAGAGCACTGGACTCTTCTCTTCTTTTGGATTTGGTGCGAATTCCTTCATCAATGTTGCCAATGATGAGTTCTTTGGGATGACTTAACTTGTGTTTCCAGTTGCTGCTTGGTTTGAAAGTTTGTTGATCCTCTGCTTCAGTAGAATCTTCTCAATCTGCTTGTTGCTGTTCTCTAGAAGTCTAAACCTCTTTGGGGGAAGTAGACTTTATTAAGTTTGGAACGGGTTCGAACTCTTCAAGTTGAGTCTGATCTGGTTGATTCTGCACATGCTCTTAAAACTTGACGTTCATAAATTCTTCCACGGATTGAGTCTTCTTGTTAAAGACCCTGTAAGCTTTGCTGAAGTCAAATAGCCCAGGAAGATTCCTCTGTCTAATTTCTTCTTGAACTTTTCAAATCAATCATTTGCATTCTTCAGAATAAAACATTTACATCCAAAGACATGAAAGTCGGAGACAATAGGCTTCTTTCCTTTATACACTTTATAAGGAGTTTTCTCTATAATATGCCTCAAGAATACTCTGTTGATAATATAGCAAGCAGTGGAGACTGCTTCTGCCCAAAATCGAGAGAATATCTTGCTCTCTATCAAGAGAGTTTTAGCTATCTCCTATAATGATCTATTCTTTCTTTCCATAACCCCATTTTGTTCTGGAGTGTATGGAGAAGAGAAAACATGCTGAAAACCAAATTTATCACAGAACTTCACAAAGTCCTGATTTTCAAACTCACCTCTATGGTCAGTTCGTATGCTTAAAAAAACATAACCCTTTTTTTCATTTTAAACCTTCTTTGCAAACTTCGAGAAATAAGAGAAGGCTTCAAACTTACTTGACAAAAAGTACACCCACGTGAAGCGAGAGTAATCATCCACAATTACTAGGCAATATTTCTTTTCACCAATACTCTGAGTTCTAGTTGGTCCAAAAAGGTCCATATGAAGAAGCTGCAGAGCTCGATTGGTAGAGACTTGATTCACAGGTTTAAATGAACTTTTGACTTGTTTTCCCAAGACACAGGGAGTGCATAACTCATTCTTCTGGTAAGCCAAATTAGGAAGTCCTCGAACAAGTTTCATAGAAGAAATCTTGGCAATCCGTTTCATATTAACATGACCAAACTTCTGATGCCACAAACTTGCTTCATCTTGAATAGAAATAAGACACTGAGAACTTTATAGGTTTACATCCAGAAGGTAAATGTTGTCATGCCTTCGACTAGTAAAAGATTGATATAAGTCTTGACTCGTTCTAGAACAAATACCATTCAGAAACCAGTACCACAAAGCTGACTTATACTCAGCAAATTGTAGTTCAAACCTTCCACCAAAGAAACATTGTTGATAGTCAGACTTTTAATCTTCACAGTTCCACATCCTACAATTTTTCCTTTGTCGTTTCCTCCAAAAGATACTTTTCCTCCATTTAGTCTAACAAGCTTTATGAAGCAGCTTGAGTCTCATGTCATATGCTTTGAACAACCACTATCCAAATACCATTTGATCTTTTTTTTGATAGTGACCTATGATTAAAAGAAAAACTCAAACTTTCTTCGATGCCTAGATTTTTTTGGGTCCAGGAGAGTGAGTATTAAAAACAGTCTTAGCCTAGTCCTTCTTAACTGGTCTCCAAACCTTGGGACATTCTTTATCAAAATATTCTGAGCTATTACACTTTGAACATCTAAGTGCACTTCGGCCAACAAGTTTTACAAAAACTTTTTGAAAATGATTTTTGTAAAATACTTTTGCAGGTCTTTGTTTAATTTTTTTCTTTCACTTTGGGAAAATCAATTAATGGAACACTTTATGAAGTCATACCCAAACCCGATTTGTTAAAGTAAAGTATTTGAGCTAAAAGAATTTTCTCTAGTTTTTCAGGTCTTTTTGAAAATCTTTTTGTAATGTTTGAAATATCTCTTTTCAAAATAGTATTTTCCTTTCAAAAAGAATCTGAATTTTCTTTCAAATTATCAAAACTTGTTTTCATACTTTCAATTTTTTCTTTCCAAGAAACTTCTCGTTGCCTGAGCTTAGAATTTTCCCTTTTTAGTTTTGAAATCCCTTTAAGAGAGAATTTAAGACTGAGACAGAGTTCATCTATGTATTTAAAGACTTTGACAGGAATTTTTAAATTACTAACCTCAATTTCTTTATCTAAATCTGAATCAGAGTCTATTTCTGATTTTGAGTCTAAGTCAGAATGAGCCATCAAACATATGTTGGTATATTCTTCTTCGCTTTCCTCACACTCGGTGTCACTCCAAGTTTCTGCCTTGAGAGTATTTTTCTACTTCTCAATTTTTCCTTTCTTCTTCTTCAACAGTAGATGGTTTGGTCTGATATGCCCATTGTCGCGATCCAAATTTTTCGGGTGTGAACCACCTAAGGTTTGGCTAATGGATTGTTAAGCCTAGACTTAACTCGAGCTCTCCCAAGCCCATACCAATTCGCGACTTAAGTTCAAATTTTTAACATGCAATTAATTTTCAATTAGGAGTCGCCACTAATCTATTTTTGGTGGGTCGATTAGAAACCCAAGTAAAGTAATGGGAGATTTACTTTACTCCTACGAACCAGAGATTATGAATTCGGGGACTTGGTTACGCTAGACTTTTCTAATGCCCTTTTGGTACCTTTTCTTTTATTTTTGAAAAATGTTTGGCAAGCAGTTTTGATTGATTTTAAACTAATTCCCTAACATGTGAGGTGTTCATGCAGGCGCGCAAACCACCAATTTAACACTCAAGTAAAGCAGAAAATAAATTGCAGGACTTACCTCAAAGCAACGAAAGCATCTGCAATGTTAAATTAAAATCCACACCAACAATCCTAGATATGGTTTCTAATTAACAAGCAATTACTCAATTTTTGTTTTCTCTTAATTAATGAAAATCATGCAATATGCAATGCAATGTTAATTGAATGACCTAACTCTAATGACATGTAATTTCTAATTAAATGGGCCTAGCAAAAATACTAAATGACATGCATCTCAATTAATCGAACCCTAATGGCGTGCATATGACAATTTTTCTTTTTCCTAAAAGAATGCATTTTTTATCCTAAATAATAAAACCAAATCAACCTATGGCATTTTTTGTATTTTTCATGAAATTCGAAATTAGGTGAAATGTGAAAATTACCTAATTAGATTAAGATCCTATTTAATTTAAATTAGGAATTAGGTTGAGCCACATCCTAATTTAAACTAAAATATTATCTTAACCTAGATAATCCTAAAATGCAATCTATTTAATAAAATACCTAATCCTATAGTAAATTAAGAAATTATCTAAATTAACTTAAGTGCAATTTCTATCCTAATATGCAATGACGTGCAAAATGTACCCTAATTCTACATGAATTATGCATGATGATTTTTTATGTTTTTCCTTTTTTCCTTTTTTTTAAATTTCGAAATTAATAATTGCCAAATAATTAAACATGCAATTCAAGTTAAAAAAACTAAACTTAAATTAAATGATTTGATTTTTTTTTTGAAAATTCGAAATAAAATACCTATTATGAACATGCAAACCCTAAAACTACATTTTTTTTATTTTTTATTTTTTTAAAGAAAGCTAATTTAAGTAACACCACAGCAAATCAAACCATATTGATACCCAAATTGACGAACCATATCTCGAGTATGAGATTGGGTTGGCCAATTTCACATAAATAACGAATCGGATCTCGAGCGGGAGATCGGATTGGTAATTTTTTAAGTAATTGCGAGTCGGATTTCGAGCTTGAAAATCGGACTGACAATCACTAATTTCAAGGCAATTTCATATCATGAAATTTCAATTTCACATTAAAAGAATAATTACACTAGAAGGATAAAATAAAATAATAAAACAGAAATAAAATAAAGAAAATACCTAAATTTTCTTTTACTTTTCTCTCTTTTTTTTCTTTTTTCCTGAAAAAGAAAAAGAGAAAAAATAAAGCTGGTGGGTCCGGCGAGGGGAAGTCTCCGGCTAGGGTTCCAGCGAGGGGTGATCTGCGGGGCGCCAGATCTGGTGGCGTCGAGACTCCGAGCGGCAGGGATCGGCGGAAACGAGGCTACGCGGACGAAGCACGGTGTCACGGGCAGGGAGACCTTGAGCGCGGGCAGAGGCGAAGGCGGCGTCGGGGCGGCGTCAGGGCGGCAGAGCGAGAGGGGCTTCGGGGATCGGCGCGGCGGCGTCACGGCACTGGGAGCGAGCGTCGCAGACGTCTGGGTTCCGAGCGCGGGCTGAAATAGGGTGAAGACGGCGTCGGGGCGGCACGGCGGTGTCGGGACAGGAGCACCGGAGCTTCGGACCTACAGGCCAAGAGATCCGGATGTCTGGATCAAGGATCTGCCGTGGCGGGGTGGGACGCCGGATCTAGGACCGGCAAGTGAAGCTCGGGCGCGACTTCTGCAAAGGATCTCAGATTTTCCGGCGTTGGGGCGGCGAGGCGGCTCTTCGGGACAGCGACGCGGCTTGGCAGGTCGAGGGGAATAGGCGTGGCGGCGATGGACAAGCGGCAGCCACTTCTGGGTCTATCGCGGGCAAGGGCGGCGAGGCAGCGCGGCGGCACGGGTAAACACCCCCCTCCCACGAGGAAGATGAACAGTAGCGGGGGTTTTCTTTTCTTTCTTTTTTGTTTTTTGGTTTTTCTCTCTCTTACCTCACTTTTTCTCTTTTTGCTTTTTTTTTTACCCAATCGAAAGGAACCCCCTTTTTTCCCACCGTACGCAACTCTTTTATACACCCAAAAGAATGTATCTTTGTGGTATATTTCATTGCCAATTTTGTTTATGTAAAATTCCATTGAATATGTCATTTCACCTTGCACAATATTTTTTGCATATCCGATTAAAAAAATCCCCCTTTTGCGCAAAAATGCATCTCCCAGTGTATCTTACCTAAATATGAAAAATCTTGACAAAATATAACAAAAAACAAGAAATAAAATTTTCCTAAACTATATGCCATGTGATTATGATTTTTTTTATTTTTTTTATTTAGCAAAAATTAAACCCAAAAATTTAGGTATCAACACCCATTTTTCTTACATTCGAAGCATATCACATCTTTGTTGGTTTCATTGTCTTATGTTGGTCTCTTCTGGAAATTTTGCATGCTCTGCTTCTTCCAATTGAATCTTCTTCCATTTCTATTCAGCTTTCTGAATTTCTCGATCATAAGCGCTAGCTCCTCATCATCCATATCATCATCTGAATCTGTATTATCAGAATCAATGTTAGACTTTAAAGCAATTGACTTCTTACATCTAGGATCTTCTTCATCATTTATATGCTCCACTTCGTATGACTAAAACATGCCTATCAGTTTGTCAACTAATAGAGGCATGATCCTCTAAGTTTCTCTAATTGAAGTCTTCACACGATTCCAATCTTTTGAAAGCCTATGCGGTAGTTTGTTGATTTTCATTGGTCCTGAAATTGGCTGACCTTGATACGCCAAGCCATTTACAATCTTTGTAAAGCAACTGAACATATCAACAAGAGATTCCTCAAGCTTTATTCTAAAGGCTTCATATCGTCCAAGCATAATGTTTATTTTGGTTTCCTTCACACGGTCAGTCCCTTCGTAAGTAACATGTAATCTATCCCAAACTTCTTTTGCTATTTCATGAGAAGAAATTCGGTTATATTCAGTGGGAGATAAGGCACAGTATAAATAGTATATAGCTTTTGCGTCAAAAGCTTGTGTCTTGGTAATTTTAGCTTGTGTTGTTTCGTCAGCATCAACAACTTCTTTCCCTTTATCTGAGGTTGATGTTGCTTTGGAATTGATCCATTTTTCGACAATATCCCACTCCAGTGGGAGATAAGGTGCAATATAAAGAGTAGATAGCTTTAGCGTCAAGAGCTTATCTCTTGGTAATTTCAACTTGTGTTGTTTCATCAGCATCAACAACTTCTTTCCCTCTGTTTGAGGTTGATGTTGCTTTAGAATTGATCCCTTTTTCAACAACATCCTACTCCAAGGGATCCCTCGATCTGAGAAATGCCTTCATTTTGTTCTTCCACACATTGTACTCTTTTCCATCAAAGTAAGAAGGTCTGGTTTTACTCTAACCTTCAACTAGTCCTGGAGCCAAAATACTAGCCATAGAGGATCTTTAGCTTAGAAGTAAAACACTTCAATAATTAAGCACACAAGCTCTAATACCTATTGAAAGGGCTAGTATGAACACCTATAAGGATGAATAGGTGTGAAGAAAATTTTTCACAAAGAACAGTAGAAATATTTTTCTTTTGAAATTGAGTCTGAAGAATAACAAACTTTGAGCGAGTTCAGACTTTAGCAGTTAAATATAACTACGAACAAAATAAGGCATTCAGGGAAGAGAATAAGAACACAGAATTTATGGTGGTTTGGCTTAGATCAAGCCTATGTCCACTCTCCCACGCTGACAGTCTCTTGGCTAGATTCCACTATAAATCAAAAGAGAATTTACAACCTTGCGATCTCGACTTCATAGTGAAGATTCTCTACTGTTATCTCACAAGTCACACTATAGTCTTTCTCTCTTTTCAGTACAACTTTGAGCTCAATGTAAGAAATAAAAAGAAAATTGGAAGCTTCAGACTTTGGAATTTCTCTTTCACACACTCTATCGAATAACTGGAGATGTCTCATTATATACTCCTTCATGCGTTCTCAACTATTGGTACTTTCCAAAGAAATTCTTCCAATCAACCTGTTGGACAAAATCAATTAAGGAGATCTTCAAGTCGTTTAAAGATTGTAATGAAAACCCGTCAATCATGTTCACCCATACAATCAGGATCTTTGGTTTCCATAAGTAGATTCTTTTCAAATTTACTTGTTATCCGAAAAGATTTGAATTATCTAAATTTATTCCAATAAAGATAATCAATCTCGTAGGTGATATTTCCATCTAGAAGGCCATATATAACTTGTACAAACCAAACTCTTGAAGAAAGAAAGATGATCTCTCATATGGATATGTCTTCATTCTTCACTTGCATTTAGTCTGGAATTTGTTAAAGTGGGCAGACTTCTGATGTAGAACAGAGTTTAACACTAAAGTCTGGCAATCTTCAGACTTTGACACAAAAGTCTGGCAATCTTCAGACTTTGACACAAAATTTGGAAATATTCAAAATAGAAAGTAAATAAGTTTTGTTAGCTCCAAAATATCAAAGTAATTTTCTCCAACAAAGTAATCTATGTCCTTGGGGGTGTATAGCTTAGATTCATGATTCTTCTCATGAATATGGTAAATTAGGCCCTGAGGGAAGAAATATATCTTTATAAGATATTCTGAACACTCCAAAAAGTACGTAAACAAGCTGATGGAAGTGTGACCAAAATGAAATCACGAGATATCATGTTCTTAGAGAATGATTCTTCTAGTAGAGGTAAGATTGATAAAGACTTCCAATTTTATCAGATGGAAGATCCAATGTTATCAAGGGAAATGGAGATTTACCTCAACATACAAGACCTAATGGGAGTGTTACATCACTTGGCGAACTGAATTCAAGAGAAGTTTAGTTACATAAAAATAATCGTAAAAGTATTCCCTATCTTCGTTTTGAGATTAAAGGGGAAGCATTTATGATTACTCCGCAAGACAATGCTGAGCTTAAGACTGTTCAAGAGGCTCTCTCATCTTCTGATAAGGAAGAATAGAGAAAAACTTTGGAAAATGAGATGGAGTCAATGAGGGCAAATCTTGTCTAAGACTTGGTTGATCTACCACCCAATCGCAAGGCTATTGGAAACAAATGAGTTTTTAATATTAAGCAAAGGGTGGATGGATTCATTGAGATAGAGTCGTGGTCTTTGCGATGCTCAATGATGCTCACGATGCGGTCAGCGAGAGCTTTAGATAACTTGCAGAAAAAATAGAAATTTTCCAAGTTACCAAAAGGTGGCCAACATGAGACAATCACCAATGAACTAGACCAATGAAAAGCTTCGAGGGTGCTCCCAGAATATCAGGAATGCTGCAGTACAAAGAGACTAGGACGGTGATGCTTAGGCTACTCTTCTGAATTGGTGAACAATGTTGAAGATGTCAGGCCAAGGAGATGTAACGTGTCGATGAAGCGTCGAAGTACTCCTATTGTGGCTATGAAGGACTTCACTTTTGTCAAACTTATCTGTGTTGGAGAAATCTTTCTGGAATATTTTGAAGCTGACAAAACATTTCTATCAGTCTAGTCTGAAGTTTTGCAGACTCTACTATTAAAGTCTGAAGACCTCCGAACTGCCAGACTTAAGACTCAAAGTCTATTCTCATTGACAGTTTATAATCCGTTGAAGAAAGGCTATCCAGAACTGCTTCATTGAGGATTTGGCCTTATCGACTGGAGAAGATCTCTTGGCTGGATATGACATAACGGATTCCTTTACTCGAATCAAGATTGTTTACGAATCTGATGATTGGCGAAGTATTCTTGAAAGGTTCTACTTATGAAAACCAAGATCCTGATTGTATGGGCGAGCAGGATTGATGGGCTATCGACATGTTCCTTTAATAGCTCGAATGATCTTCCTAATTGATTTTGTCCAACGGGAGGATTGGAAGAATTCCTTTGGTAAGTGCCAACGGGTATGATGGCACAAAGGAGTATAAAAGGAAGGCATTCCAGTTGTTCGAGTGTGTGCACAATAGAAGAATTCCAAAGTCTGAAACTCCTTGATTTTTAGTCAATTCATTCACTGAGCGAAATCTTGTGTGAAAAAGAGAGTCTATATTTTGAGATACCTTGAGGAAGTGTGGTAGAATATCTACACTGTGAAATAAAGGGAAAGCAGTGCTGTAACATCTCTTTTGTTCATAGTGAAATCCAACCGGTGGGCTGTCAGTGCAAAAGAGTGGACGTAGTGTAGAACCCCGAACCCTTCAGCGATTGCCACAAGCTCTGGTGTTACACTTTATTACCTTTTCTATCTTGTACTTAAAACAAGCGTCGTTAATCACAGGCATTTTTTTTTTTAAAGCGGTCCCAGCGCGACTCATAGCAAAAGCAAATTAAACATCACCATCTATCCCCTACCAATCCATGATATCAATACACACCAGCTAAACATCACCAGCTAAACATCAGGATTTTATAAACAGACATCGACACATTATTTACATATTCTTTTAGGATGGGACTTCTTCTCTCGAGTTGATACAAAACAAGAAAAGCTAGGACTCTGCCACGTCCTGCCTAAAACCTCAAAAAGAAACTCTCGACCCTCAACATCATACGAGCACAAGCCCCCATCGAAAGTGTCGACTATCTACATCAAAAAGATCCAGCTCCTACTCATCGCGCGCGGGTCTCACACCCAACCCGGTGCATCAGGCGGTGGCGGTGGCAACATCCCTCGCATAGCTCCATCTCGACGAACGTGCACAGAAATGAACTCCTAAATGACAGGGCCCCCAGCCAGGCCTATGTCGTACATCACTAGACAGCGCACTCGAATAAAAGTCAGTTCGGGAACAGAGGGACAATCTATCTCCGCACACTCGACCTCTACATAGGACCGTAGACCATAAAACACCCCCCGCGAGACGGCAGGAAGCGGCATACTGCTAATCTGAAATGTTATTCCCCAAAAGGGGTGAGTACAACCACACTCCATCGCGAGGCATTCCCTTCGGGCAAAGACCTTCGACAGGGCTTCCGGCCCCCCACATTTCGGGCATCCTGAATCTCCCAAGGAATTCCGGAAATGTATCTATACATTCCGGCAATCATCCTCCACCACAACCACTTCCTCATTTACCATCATCCACATATACCATTTTTTTATCTCAATTTAACATGGCAATTGGCATGGTATCAAACAAATCACACTTGACATGGAATTCACACTTGCATCTCAATTCATATGCCATGCACATGCCAAAACTTTATCCCATACACATCTCAATTCAATACATGTACAAGGACCATGTCATATGCATACCAAGACTTTATCGTATATACATCTCAATCCAATTCATGTGCAAAGACCTCATCACACATATGCCACACAAATAGAATTGAATCCATGGCCAAATAAAAATCCATTTTATTTTATTATTATTTTATTATTATTATTATTATTATTATTATTATTATTATTATTATTATTTTATTATTTAATATCAATAAATTCCCAAAATTACAAAAATCCAAGAAATTATTTAAAAAAAAAACCCATAGGATGATATTTACTTGCAAAATTCATGGCCAATATGAAATTTATTACCAAATTCCACAATTTTCCCAAAACATCCTATTATTCTCGGATAAATTGAGACCTAAATTTTGACCATGCACATGCAATGAATTATTTTTTGTTGGAAAATGAATCCCATTTTGTGATGCAATTTATATGATGCATGGAAATACTAATGCAAACAATAAAGGAGCATACTTGGAATGACTTACCTTTAAGGAGGGTAGAGTAATTCAAGATAGCTGGTGTTACACGTCAAGGACCCGTACCTTTCTACAGTCATCTAGAATAGTAATAGGGTTTTGTAAGAGAAAATTGATTTCCCAAGACTCGTACCTTTTTACGATCACCTAGTATGGCAGTATTTAGTTGTCTAGGACCCAAAGCTTTCTTCGGTCGCCTTGATGGAAGAATTGCTTTTCTAGGACCCATATTTTGGTCACTTGTTAGAGCAAAATGTGTATTGTCCAGGACTCATACCTTTCTAAGGTCGCTTGAATAGGCAAAATGCTTTTCTATAACCCGTACCTTTCTACGGTTGCCTAATATTTAGGTTTGATCTGACTAAGACTCCAACCTTTCTTCGATCACCTTAAACATACTGAATTTGGAGAAAAACTTTCAGGACAACTCGATCGAGTCAAGTGTCGGTGTATTTAAGAGAGAATACCTGCATAATGATAAATATTTAAAGTATGGTTAGAGATATACTTTCTTGATGACATCTCTGATCCTTGGGAATATGTCTCCTGTAAAACTTAGTCATAGGAGAGGTAACATGCAACACATGCATTAATTCAAGTGAGGATCATGCATGATAATTTCTATTAAGCTTGCATCACCTAATTTCCACTAGGAAGAATTTCAAAAGAATATTGAGTGTCATGAATGTGTCAAATGAGGAACATTTCAATCTGAAAGAACTTTTCACTCATCCTCATCAAAAAGGCTATTTCATCCCAACCATTAATGCGAGAACCTGAGAATCACTCGATCTCACTTTTATCATACTAAACAAGGATCTGAGCAATCTCACAAGTGGTACAACCTAACCAATCTAAGAGGTCTTTAACAGGGACCGTAATGTGGGCTTGGTCGAACGCTTAACAAAGGGGACTTTTTGAGTCGAGGCTATTGAAAGAATAATATTCCACAATCATCTTTGGGTTTACAAGTCAAGAAACCTACAAAATGAGATAGAAATAATCTTGCTGACATTTCTTCGAACAATGTTTGTAAACATATGAACTCTTATGTTAATTCAAGTGCCCCAATGTGAAGAGACTTCGCAAGGGATGTAACGTAGGCTAGGTTCATGGGTTGAGAAATGAAATGATTGTTAGGCTCAAAATGTGTTTAGTGGGGTGAGAGTTAGTGATCATCTTGACATTGCCGCCAATCTTCTTCCTCACCATCAAGGATCTTCTCCATATCAAAGCTCCATTGACTGTAACACCTCGGCATTTGAGTTCTTTGAGTATCACCTCATTGGGGATACAACTTTCTACAACCAATAGTCGTCTACTTAACTCTTTTTTTGGATAGGCATTGGCCTTGCTTTTACCAGGCACACTACTTTTCAAGCGTCCCTAGTTTTTATTTCATTTTTCTTATATTTATGGGCATCGGCCTTGCTTTTACTAGGCACACTGTATTTGCATACCCCTAGTTCTATTGAATTTTAACACACTTGTCCACCTTTTGGTTTCCTTTATGAAATGATTCTACATCTAGACTCTTTCGTCTTCTATTGGTGCTCTGAATCATGCTATTTGAATTTAGGGTGACTTTTGCATTGCCCTAGTGTGGGAGATGATTACCAACTGGGTTCAATATGAAATGAATTTGCAAGCTCAAATGAGCTATGCAATGGGCAAAACTGTGTAGGATAAAGAAAGAACCACTCTTCATCACCTAAGGCACTTAAATTATTGCATAAGTTATAATGTAATAGCAACACTCGAAGATTGATGCAAGTGTGAGTAAGAAAATTCCTATCAATTTACCTCCAATTTGCCCCAATGTGAGGTGGTTCTTGACAGGGATAATTTAAAGTTTTTCACGTGTGTGGGCTCAAAAGGGCTAAACAATGAATATACCTGTAGTATTTGGGATAGAGAAAGAAACTACCTCTCATCACTTAAATTGACGTACCCTTTGCAAGATATGGGCATGGAATTTTTTCACTCAACTCATTAGGGATTAATGTATGAAACAGTGTACAAAATAAGGCTTGCCTTTCATCATTCCGAAGTATTCCATTTGACACATTCTATTTACCTCACACAATTCATTGGGGAAACCATGGCCATGCAAGATTTGCAACAAATTTGAACAATTCAATTTGCAACTCATTGAGGCAATGTATTTAATAATAACGCTATGAATTCTATCATGGGTAATACTCCTTGACAGCATCAGAGTTAATAGGATTAGAAAACTCATGACCATCCATTTTTGCCAAGATCAAGGCACCTCAAGGAGTACCTTCTTCACCACATATGGGCCACTATAATTTGTAGCAAACTTACCCCCAAGATCTAGAAAAATCGACAACGGCTTCCTTAAGACTAGATCATTTACCTCAAAATGTCTCAGTCGTAGCTTTCGGTTGAAAGACTTGGCCACTCTCTGTTGATAAGTTTAGCCATGGCAAAGAGCCTTCAATCTTTTCTCATCAATCAGGTTTAACTACTCGAACCTTTATTATGTCCATTCTCCCTCGAATAACTCCACTTGGGATAAAACTCTCAAAGAAAGGATTTCCACTTCCACGGGCAAGACTACTTCCATGCCATACACTAGGGTTAAAGGGGTTGCCTAGAAGAATTGCAAATCGACGTCCGATACGCCATTAGCCCGAAAGGTAGCTTGTCATGCCAATCTCGGTATTTCTCGGCCGTCTTGGCTAGGATCTTCTTAATGTTCTTATTGGCTGCCTCAACAGCTCCATTCATTTATAGGCGGTAAGGGAACGAATTCAGATGCTTGATCTTGAATTCACTAAACAACTCATCAGCGAGTTTGTTGTTTAAATTTCTCCCATTGTCGGTGACGATTGCTTCAGGGACGCCATAACGAGCAATTATGTCATGTCTAATGAACTTCGCAACATTATGAGCAATGACATTTGCAAAGAATGCAACTTCAATCCACTTGGAGTAATAATCTATCACCACCAAGATAAATTGATGCCCATTTGAAGCTTTAAGATTTATTAGGCCAATCACATTAATGCCCCACATTGAAAAGGCCATGGTTTGGATAACTGGTGTAACTCAGTTAGGGGAACATTTATCTTATCTCTATGAATTTGGCAATGGTGGCAACTTCGTATGTGCTAGATGTAGTCACTTTCTAGACCAAGCCAATACTAGTCTAATCTCATAATTTTTTTGGCTAACATGTGTCCATTCATGTTTGGACCACACACTCCTTCGTGCATTTCTCACATGATTTGGGTAGCTTCGGCTACATCAACACACCACAACAAGACTGAATTATAAGATCTCTTATATAAATTCTCACCACTGACGAAGAATTTTGAGGCCATCTTCATGATGTATTTCCTATCAGCTAGAGTACTCCCGTCGGGGAATTCCTGTTTTTGAATATAGTTCATGATATCATAATATCATGGTTTCCCATTAGGTTCTTTAGTCAAGACAATACAATAAGCCGGCTTTGCCAAAACTTCTATTTTCAATGGCTTGACTTATAATCTGGTCAATGACTTGCAACATAGATGACAAAGTTGTGAGGGCATCAGTGAATTGATTGTGAAACCTCAATAAGTATTCAAAAGAAACTTCATCGAATTCCTTCACTAGATCTTATAGATACTCGTGATACGGGGGCAATCCAGCGTCCTTAGTTTTCCATTCACCTCGGTCTGAAGTATGATTAGTACAGAATCTCCGAACACTTTTAACTTAGCCACTCCCATCTCAATCACAGCTTGAAGCCCGAGGATACAAGCTTCATACTCGGCTACGTTGTCAGTGCATGGGAATATCAATTTTGCAGCTACTAGATGGTGTTGTCCATCCAGGGATATCAGAACTGCCCAAGTACCAGAACCAGACAAGTTTACGGCTCCATCAAAGAACATGAATCCTCACTTGCATACAAGGCACGGTTGTCCAAGGAGAATGGTCATCATTATTTGAGACTTTTGGATTGCCAACTGATATATCAGCAATCACTCGACCCTTAACTAACTTTTGTGGCATGAATTGCACGTCAAATTTTGAAATTAAAATTTGTCATTTAGCTAACTTACCCACCAAAGTTGGCCAATCAAGTACGTACTTGATAAGATTGTTCTTGGTCACGAGAAACATCTGGTAATGCAGTGTATATTGTCGCAATCTATGCAATACCCACACTAATGCGGCACAAGTCTTTTCAGCATTAGAATATTTCAGTCTAAGACAATTAATTTCTTACTCAGGTAATAAATTGCTCGTTCTTATTTATCGACAGGACCTTCTTGAGCCAATATTGCACCCAATGATTCACTATGAATGGTGAGTTAGAGAATTAAAGGATGCCCCGGCAATGGCGGGACAAGAACTAGTGGATTCATCAAGTATTGCCCTCATCATTCCAATTGATTTGCGCATTCTTCCTTAAGAGCTTGAAGAACAGCTTGGCAATTTTAGAAAGTTTTAGAAAATGAATCAAGTAATGTAATTCAATCTCCCCAAAAGGCTCCGAACTTCTTTCACTGTTGACGAAGGCCACAACTCCCTATGGCCTTGGCTTTAGATGGGTCAATCTCGATCCCTTTACTACTCACAATGAATCCCAGTAATTTACCGGATGTTGCTCCGAACATGCATTTGGTGGGATTTAGACGAAGCTAAAACTCAATAATCGATCAAACAACTTATTCAAGGTTTCGACGTGGTTTCTTCCAAGTTAGGTTTTTGCAATCATATCATCAACATAGACCCCAATCTCCTAATGCATCATATCATGGAATAATTCTACCATGGTTCGCTGGTAAATTGGCCCTGCATTTTTGAATTCGAATGACATGACCTTATAATGAAAAGTTCCCCACGGGGTGTTAAATGCAGTTTTCTCCTTAATTTCCTTCTTCATCTTTATCTAATTGTACCTAGAAAAATTATCCATGAATGAGAACAATTCAAATCCAAGAGTACTATCTATAAGGACATCTATATGTGGTAACGGGAAATCATCCTTCAGGCTAGCCTTTTTCAAATCCCGATAATCAACACAAACCCGGACTCGACCGTTTTTCTTCATCACCAATACAATGTTAGCCACCCATTTTGGGTATTGTGAGACTTTAATGAATCCCACCTTCAAAAGCTTCATTACTTCTTCCTCCATCTTCTTCGAGAGTGCAGGTTTAGTTCTCTACAACCTTTGCTTCCTAGGTGGCATGTCCAAACTAGTAGGCAAACAATGCTTAACAATTGACGGGTCCAAATCAGGCATGTCAGCTTAGGCCCAGGCAAAGACATCTTGATATTCTTTCGGTAACTAAATTAGGTGCTTGGCCTCGTCTTTGGGGAGATTTGCCCTAATTTTCACCTACTTGACTTCTTCTGTGTCACCTAAATTAATAGTGACAATTTGTTCGGATGTAAAAGCCTTAGCTCTTTCATGTTGTTCACAACTATGCTACACCTCAATGGAAGCTTTGATCAAGTCTTAGGGATTATCATTAGCAGCACCTACTGCGTTGGATTGGACCATTCCTATACTCTCGCATGCCATAACATTGTTCCTATAATAAGAAGTAGATAAATCAAAAAGACAAACAAGGTAAACTATGTTTTTTCTTTTTTTGAAATTCTTTTGCAAAAACATTTTTTTTTGGAAACATTTTGATACAAGGAAGCATGATGAAGCCCAAGGCTTAGATTTCTCCTTGGATTTTTCTTTTTTCGGTTGGATATCATCACCGAGCTGGTTTAGTGTACCTCATCATGCCCTCAACATAACAATTGTAATTATTGAAATTCATCAATCAATTACATTTATTGAATGGAAAATGCAATATTCAAACCCTAAAAAGAAAGAAAAAAAGAAGAAATTGAAAACAATTCCTAGAAAGCAATAAAGATTCACACGCAAGAGAATGTGCAAAAACAATAAATGAGTTACTCTTATGGGCTAGGGCCCATTCCTTCTGGCGGTCCTTCATCAATGGTCCCTATAAGGAGGTCATCAAACAGACTTATGATTCATTCCAATGCATCATCAGGGTTCTCTATCTTTAGAGGTGCCGAATCATCCATGCCACCCCATCCATCTGGGACAATGTCATGAGAGTCAATGTAAAAGCTAGGGAGAACCATATACTTCACATAATAGTCAAATTTTCCATTTGGCTGTCCCAAGGTGTCCATCACTTCTACCCCATCTTGCATTGTTCTAGGAGAGCTAGGAAATATCTCGAGAATGTTGGGAGGTAGCAAGTTTTGCCTCCCTTGCCTTTGCTCAAGTGGCAAGTTTTGCCTTTTTTGTCTTTGCCCTCCTTAACTTTCTATAGGTCTTCCATGGTACCCTAATCCAGCAAAATGGGACCACCAAGGGGCTTCAATAGGGTTCCAAATGCCTTGACCCCTTCTTCCAAGACCATGGCTAGGAACAAAACCATTTCCAACTGTCACCCTTCCTACCATAAGGGCAACATTTGAAACTTCAAGAGTGGGTGGCGATTAATCTCAAGAAGCATGTATGGTGGACACTAACTCAAATTAGTGGTAACTTGATTCGAACTTGAAATCAGACTCGACATTGGAGATAGTCGTCTCATGATAAATTCAATGATCTTCTTCACCAAAAATGTTGACTTGCTTGCTTTTAACCATGAACTTCACACTTTGATGTAGACTTGATTACACCACTCCAGCAGTATGTATCCAAGAACGACCTAGTAGAAAATCATATATGGTGGGGATGTACATCACTTGAAAAGGGATATATTACCGGCCCAATTTGCACATCGAGGTGGATTTTCCTAATCACATCCTTCTTTGTTCTATCAAAAGCTCGCACAGAAATCTTTACAGCATGTATCTTGGACAGGTCTATCTTGAGACAGTGAAGAGTGGCCAATAGACATATATTTAGAGCGGACCCGTTATTAATGAGCACATGGGACACGTGAGAAGACTTGTGTTTAACGGATATATAGAGCGCTTTGTTGTGTCCCCTACCTTCAATAGGGAATTCTTCATCACAAAAGGCAATCAAGTCTTTGAGAAGGATTGATCACACGAACTCCTTCAACTTGTCTGCCCCAATTGTTTCCAATACACGAAGTTCACTCGACACTTTCATCAAAGACTTTTGATGCATAGGGGATGTCAACAAGAGTTCGAGCAAGGAGATCTAAGCAGGCATCTTTCGCAATTGGTCGAACATTTTATACTAACTTGCTTTGATCACAGCTAGAAATTCTTTAACCTCGTCATCAGTGATAGGCTTTGTAGGTCGAGCATCAGCTTAAGCATAGGACCGACCAAACCTTGTAACTAGGTCAACATCTAGATCATATGACCAAAGTACTGCAATACCTACTGCAATACCTTAGGGGATCGACTTTATTACATAAATGGATTCCTAACTTTTATCTTCTACTGGTACATGGACAACTGTGTGGACCGATGGGCTTACCAGCCTTGATCGTTATAAAGGAAGATGCTACCACATCGAGCCTGTTGCTGGAGAAGAAAATCAATATATATGTTATGTAGCTTACCCTTTAGACCTTTTTGAAGAAGGTTCTGGTACTAATATGTTTACTTCCATTGTGGGTAATGTATTTGGGTTCAAAGCCCTGCGCACTCTACGTCTGGAGGATCTGCGAATCCCTCCTTCCTATATGAAAACTTTCCAAGGCCCGCCTCATGGCATCCAAGTTGAGAGAGATAAATTGAACAAATATGGGCATCCCCTATTAGGATGTACTATTAAACCGAAATTGGGGTTATCCGCTAAGAACTACGGTAGAGCAGTTTATGAATGTCTTCGTGGTGGACTTGATTTTACAAAAGATGATGAGAACGTGAACTCACAACCATTTATGCGTTAGAGAGAACTTTCTTATTTTGTGCCGAGCTTGTTGTCAACACACTCATCAGGTTGAGGTATCTCGATCGCTATTCCTTCATCAGATGCAGGGACCTCAATAGACAATTCTGCATCTTCTAGTGGAGGCATATCCATGAGCAAAGGATCCATTCCCTCACTACCAACATTCATAGCAGCCCACTCCTCCTCCCAATCGATAACAACATGGGATATGATGGAGACTATGCAATCATGGTCAACATATATGATCATTCCATCATCCACCATTTTGGTAACTCTTTCTTTCATCAGTGAAAAGGGAATGACCTCATGATCTAAATAATATCCAACTCTCACCAGTCCATTATAGGCATCCGCAACATACACCTTCAAGTTTTGGGTTCGATTGGTGTTAAACTCCAGTATAGCATTCACATTACCTTCATGCTCATTGGCCAAATAGTTTGAAATGAAAAGGCCTTTGTGTCAAAGATATTTTGAATCCGGTGCTTGAGGGTGAAACACTCATTAGTCAAATGTCTCAATTCACCATTGTGGTAGTCACACTTCTTTGTCGAGTCATAACCATGAGTGTGCTTGCGATTAGGGTGTTTCAGCTCGCTACCAAGCAAACCTTTCTTCTAAAGGATTACCAATGCTTAGGATGCAGACTCAAGGAGAAGAGAGAACTACCTTCTATTATTCAGCTGGACAAATGATTAATAGCCAACAACTTGTTGTTGCCTTCCATTCATCTAGATAGCCGAGGTGCGATTAGTATTTTATTGGGTATAAGCCACATTTACATCAGCAGCAGTCTCTTTCTCCTTTTTAGAGGAAAGCCTTTTGTTAGATGGCACCACCCTTCTCTTATGCCCATTTCAATTTGTTCCCCCATAAGAATGAGTTGGTTGAAGTTTTCAACATATGTACTAGTTATCCAATTATGGAACTCAAATGGGAGGGTTTTAGCAAACAACTTCATCAACTCTTTGTCAGTAAGCTCAAGAGTGATTTGAGCCTCCAAATTTCACCACCTCGGCATAATCCTTAAATGACTTGCTCATTTTCTTCTCCATTCGCTCAAGATCTTCCCACGAAGGTGCGATATCCATATTGAACTTATACTACTTGAGAAATGCATCGAACATTTCATTCCAAGTATGGAGAAGGTTTACGTTTTTCATAATGTACCAATTTAGTGTGGGTCCGGCCAAACTCACATGGAATGATTGGATCATAAGGGGCTCATTTTTTACATGCTAGGCCATCTACACATGGTACATCTGCAAATGAGCTTTCAAGCAAGAAGTACCATCATTTTTCTCAAACTCTGGCATTTTGAACTTGTTCAGTGTCTTAACCTTCTCATAAATAGACAAGTCAAACAAGAGTGAGCTCTGTGACTCCTGCAATTGTTTCCCTTTCTCCTCAAGCTTTGCAAAGCGTTTGTCTTGCTCCATCTTAGGAGCACTATCAAACTTGGCCTTTTCAACAGTGACTAGCGACGGGTCATCCTCCAACTCGGGCATGTCATCATCAATCATCTCCCATTTGCTCACTTTGAAGTTACTAACTCAAGGAGAAAGGGTGCAGGAATTGAATTCACTCGAAGCGATTCGATTTGGGCCATCATAAGTTGCATAGAGGTAAGCAACCATTTAAGCTGATCTTCTAAATTGGCAATATGTTCACGTGTCTCGGTTTGATCAACCATTCTAGCTCTTGATCGTGTAATAATTGGCAAACGTGGATGATCCATTATCACCTAATTTGAAGAAATGAACACACATAAGCATCTCATACGAAACATGCCAGTCCATGACAAAGGTTTGACCGCTTTTATTCATTCATGAAAAATGACCTTTATTCATTAAAACTCCTAAACAATGACTATGAAAGCAAAAACTTGCAAAATCCCTAAAAAAATATTCTAGAAACATAAATGAGTCAACCTCATAAATCTATTAATGAAAAATAGATTCAAGCCTTTTTATTTGGCTTGATCTATATACACATGGGAAGCGACATTCTTTTGTAACTGCTCATAAGCTCGAGCTAACTTAGAGGCATGCTCTTTAGTTTCCTCAACCTTCCTCTTGAGGCGGTTATACTTCGCACGGCACGTGCACTTGACCGGTGGTTAAGGAATCTTCAGAAGTAGTTTCTTCAAAATCTTGTGCAATCAAATATTCTCCGTCGATGCATAATAGATTTTTCGGTCACTTTTCAACTCTTTCTTGGGTAGTTTTGGCTTCGATGACTAACACATACCCCATATTGCCTTGATCAAGTCGACAAATCACTCATGGTTGCCAACTTCATCAATGAAATCAACTTGAATTAACTCAAGTTGGAGTCATGGAGGGAGCTCTTGCATGACTTGATACTGATGAGCCACTCGGAGGGGATAATACTCAGTAGCACCTGTGAAGCCCAATAAAGGAATTGGTTTGACAACATTACAAGTGAAATGAGCCTTTAGGACTTAGAACCAATTAGCATGCCATTGGAAATCTTTAGGACTTAGATTTTCCATAAAAGTTAACCATTCAGAATAATGATAATCTAGAGCAATAGTTTGTTTCTCCCAGGGTGGTTAGAGTCATTAATCTTAGGTATTATCAAAAGATCACCACACCCTTTCATGTGAGAAATGAACGAAATTTGTAAAAGCTCAGGCGGGGCATGGAGTGTTTTGTCACCATTTTGCTTATATTTAGTTAAGGAAATAGAAGTTTCAACTAAAATAGTGTTGACAAAGTTCTTTTTCATGCAAACTTGTTGAACTAGTCATGCAATAGTTGGATTACAGGTGTTCCTATAGTTAGGAAAAACTATGAACCCAAAGAAAGCTAATAAGAAAATCCTACTATTTTGAATTAGGGATGCATTTTCAAAACATTTGATTAAAAATGAGAAAGGGCATGTCCCGCGATTACTTGTCAAAACTTTCTTAACCTCATTTTGTTCAATGATTAGAAATTCAGATAAAACAAGTGTAGGCTCTATTCCGATAGGTGGACTAATCCATTCAAAGTTCAAAGATTTTCCAATGACAATGTTATATTCTTCCATTGTAGGCATAAGTTCATGCTTTCCGAAAATGAAAGTAGATGTCTCCGAACACCATAAATGTGCCAACGCTTGGATGAGCCTAGAACGAAGCTTCACTTCTAACAAAGGGAGCAACCGCCCTATCTTCGATTCTACAAAAATATGGCTAGTTGAGTTGAGTCTGCTCCACCATATGCTCAACTCATCCTTAGGAGCAGTAATGATTCAAATGTCAACTCCTCCCATTGTATATAGACCAAGAATCTTGACCAACCTAAAGTCATGAACCAACCAAACATACGAAAAGTAAGTAAATTGTAAGACAAAGTTTCAAAAAACTTACTTTACCTTATTGAATCATGGCAATCACATAGACATACACATGAGATGTGATGCTCAATTTCTACTTTACACAGGCTTAGCAAATGAAACCATAGGATTACCATACTAAACCAACACGGTTGCTGTTTGGTTGGGGTTCCCATGACTCCGACTTCGTCAAAGAGCCAACCCATGTTACATGGTTGCAAACCGGGGTAGTAACTCTAGGACACTAGAAAGAAATTCGGGACATGAGCGAGTGACTCATACCATGAGGTTGTAGTCAAAGTGTCCACAATCTCAGTACCATCCTAATATCCTATGTGTCTAGGTCCAACACAGATTGTGTGTGCCGTGTAGTGTAGATGTAAGGCATGCACAACAATTTATATCAAACAACACTTCGTATATGAAAATAAACCATACATTCCTACACATCTCTACAAAACAAAGGTTAGCAAACAATTCCTCTTATACCTCCCATTCTGTAAGAACATTTAACACCTTAAACGTTAGGAACGTACCTGAGATCCTAGCTACCAAACAAAAAACTTTTTTCAAGAAACGAAAATGGGCTAAGTCCACTAAGAGTTTTAACTCAAGTCCCTAACGGGGTCACCAAGCTGTCGTGACCTAATCTCATATGAACCACCTAGGATTTGGCTAATGATTACTAAGCCTAAACTTAACTCGAGCTCTCCCAAGCCCATATAAATTCATGACTTAGATTCAAGTTCTTAATATGCAAATGATTTTTCAATTGGGAGTCGTCACTAATCGATTTACAGTAGATCAACTAGACACCTAAGTAAAATAATGGGAGAATTATTTTACTCCTACGAACCAGAAATTTTTTAGCATGGAGACTTGATTACACTAGATTTTTCTAATGCCCTTTCGGTATGTTCTTTTCATGAAAAAAAAATGTTTATCAAACATCTTGAGTTCATTTTATTACTCCCTAACATGTGAGATGACCATGTAAGTGGCCAATCCCCCAATTTAACACCCAATTAAAATAATATATAAATTGCAAGACTTACCTCATAGCAACGAAAGCATCTGCAATGTTAACTCTTAATTCATATCAATAGTCCTAAATATGATTTCTAATTAACGCGCAGTCACTTGATCTTTTTTTATCTTTTTTTTGGATTTTCTCTTATTTAATGAAACCTAATCTTCATGCAATGCAATGATGTATTAAATTGTATCTATACTAACATGACATGCATCGTGCAACCTAATATACAAACTGTATGTCACGCGACATTACTTACATGACCAAATTTAATGACGGGCATATATTAATACAACTATCCTAATATGCCACATGTGTAAATGATCCTAAGCATGCAATGACTAAATGACACGCAAGGGATGATCTAATTTTACGTGACACGTGTATGATATTTTTTATGTTTTCTTTTTTAAGTAAAATTCGAAATTAAAATTACCTAATAATTAAACATGCAATTTTAGTTAAGGAAATCTAACATCCTAAAGCAATTTTTTGTATTTTTTTATTTTAAAAAATTCGGAACAAATAAAAAATAGAATCTAAACATGCAATCTAGCCTAAAACAAGCAATATTCTAACAAGGATCGAATCAAATTCAAAGATATGTTTTTGGGTTTTCTTCTTTAAGGAAAGCAATCAAACAATGTATGGATTATTTAATTAATTAATTTAATAATAATGTAATCTACAATCTTGCGTTATATATCTCTATAAGGACACGAAATAAACTAACAATCATATCCAAATGGTTATGGATATTGATGGAAGGCTTATCGTTCAAATTTGGAAACGGGTAAATCAACAATCTTATCCAAATGGTTATGGATAGGATGGAAGATTTTCCATACCCTGAGCATCGTGTCTCATAGTTAGAGATCAGATGGTCATCCAAGTACGTTGTTAAATTAGGAAAGTTTCCTAACTTAGGGGTATCTTAGGATTTTGTGGATTATATTATCTAAATTAATATCTAACATAATATTCTAATATCCAATAATATATTTCTAATATGTAACAGGATATAATAGAATATACTAAAACACCCAGAAAAGGTAGTAAAATATGTGGAATATATTGAAGATGATCAACTTACCTAATTTAAGGATATTCTTTCCAAATTTGGACCACACACAATTGGATTGGGATCGCAACCACAAGGCAACACTGTAATGACCCCAACTCCATCTTTGGGGTCACGAGCGACAAGAGTTATTTTCACAACGTCCTAGGCTCGCCGCCGTCCCAGTTCTTTTTATCTTGTTATCATGCACATGCGGAAACGTGAACAAATAACTCCTCAAACAACCAATAGCTAGAAGACTGGGACATACATCATACTGAACATACTGATTTATATTATAATAATACTTTTACAAGCCCTTTCTCTATGAGCCCTCTTTCCTTTCTACATCACGGTACAAGTTTTCCATAGAGGCCAAGGGAAATCCTATCTCCTCTAGCATGACTGTAGCTCTCAAAACTAACGTGAGACTTCCATGCCTACAAGACTAAAAGATGAGGGATGAGTTTTGGGGGCACTCAATAAGTAAAACTCCTAGTTCTCTACTAGGAAATCATCTCATCATCAAAACCTAGCAAGTACAACACTCGCAAATAGTGTTTATGGTAGATCAATAGCAAACTTGTTGCTACCCTTGACTGCATGCAAATGTCCATCTCAACATCCTTCAATGCATTCTTACCTTTGGCTTATCAATAAATATATCAACAAATCATACTTATGCATATACCGGCACTCCTGCAAATTCATTTAGTGTTTTCCTAGCTCGACCAGGCTCTCCTGGCTCAACCTAAGATTTCAGTTTCTTGCTGGGCTTCCTGACTCAATCAAGGCATCTCGACTCAACCGAGGCTTCTCGGGGCTAGCTTCCCAAGACTTCTAGGTTTAAGACCCAAGCATCTTGGCTCAACTAGGGCATCCCAGCTCAACCAAGGCATCCTGGCTCAACCGAGGCATCCCATTCAATGAACAAGGCATCACTGCCAACACTATGTGGCAATAGGCGCTTTTTCCTCTTTAAGTGCATGCACAAATGCATCATACAAGCCAGTTCTTATCTTTTCTCTTAGTCAAAACACGCATGGCCCGAAAGCGTGCTCATTCATTCGTGTATGTCATGAGTTTCTTATACTTCACTAGCAAATATGTCAAGAACGATTTTTGGTCCGTAACTTGAATCGATCACTTAGTGCCAATCTGCACACAAAACAAGGCTCAGAAATCGCATTGCCTCAATACTAATCTAAGACCTCGAGGCTTAGGTATATCTCATTTTAATGACGATCACAAGCTTGACAGACGTCGGCTCCAACCCGATGTGAATACACATGTATCAAGAATGACTCTTGGCTCATGGTTTCATTTAACGCCAAGCACAAAGTACCCACGTCCATTTGTACTATGAAAATCAACATGCTTGGTGCCTTACCCAAACCTCATGGATTTAGGCGATCCCTATATCGATCAAGGCATAAGATCGACACACCTCAATGTTGACCTAGGACGTTGCGCCCTTGGGCAATTCTCGCACCAAGCAAGACTTGGACCCGGCATCCTATTTATGCCGAAACCTAGGCTTTATATAGCTTGGGCGACTTTCTCTTATGATGAACTCAATCTGAACAAATCTCGGCTCCATTCCAAACATAAATGACTCAAGCACACGGCCATGTCCCATAGGAAGCAAGATCAAACAAAAAAACATTGCACACTATCCACGGCTTGACAAGTGAGTACTTAACTAGTCTCAACAATGGGATCTACTTTCTTAGAGGGAAAAGAGGAATCTTTCTTACCTCGGCAAACTTGAGAACCAACCTAGATAACTTCATGGGTTGAAGATGCGAGGCTGAGAGAAAGAAGAAAGGGGAGGGGGTAGGCGTGAATGGCAAGGGGTTCCAATGATGGAAATGAATGGGGGCTCCTCCTATTTATGGCATCAACCCCATCATTACTCATCCAAATGACCCAATCATATTTCTCGGAGAAGCACGACTATGACATTGAGGTGGCAAGCCTAAGTTGTAATGTGTCGTGCATAATTTAAAAGGCAGCACACCTAATGGCCTAATGTAATGATTGGAGGCTTACTTGTTTCATTCCTATTGGACCATTTGTACAATGCCATCATGATTTGGCCTACTTGTTCTCTAAAGAAAATCATATGGTAATAATGACCATATATTTCATGGACACCTAAGCCAATAACTCGCCATTCTCATTAAATGCTTAGATTTAGTTAATCACGGGATTTGGATATTTAGCACATGCCTAAATTCAAGAACTTGCTTTCTAAGTTTTGGCCTTCGAGAATATTCCACCAAATTCTATTCTTGTTGGTCCACTTAAGCCCTTGAGTCATTTGCTTCTTCCCCAAGGAAAATCTTGAGTCATCATTACCAAATCTTCAAATGACACCTAAGCGGGATGACTCATCCGTGCATTTAATGAGGCATTCTTGAATCTTTTATTGGTCCATGTGTACACCGCCACCCCTTTCTTGCCCATCAAGGATATCTACAACTTCATCATTACTTTTGAAAAGTCAAAAGACACATCACCCCTTTCATTAATGAGGGTATTTTAGATTTTTCTTTATTTTGTCATTTTCTTCATCAAGAATGTGATCTAGAGAATTCTGTCATCTACGTTTGTTCCGGGGCCCGAAAAAGGATCATTAGATACACCTCGAAAAACCAAATTATGCACACCTGAGATTCAGCCATCACGCCCCATACTCGCCTGAATCCTTCCTTTGGAAGGTCAATCAATTGTCCTTCTATCGGTTCAATGCCAATCCTAAGGCAACCCATGGCCTAGCACTAAACCAAGACACTCATGGATCTTAGAATTAGTGATGGAATAGGCGGGTCTATTCCTGAGCTCATTCTGATCGACACCTGATCCACTTGTATGGTTCGTGGTCGGTGCATTATCGTTCCACAAATGGACATCACTAATTCAAGAATCATTTCCAATCACTAAGAATTAAATAAGGAATTATGCATTTTTGGTCAGAAGGCGATCACATTTGATCAAGTTAGAACGTCCGTGTATCAGTGCATAGCCAGGCAAAATCACCCGCAGTTGGGCATTTGATCGACCATGACCATCCGACGATCCAAAATCATCGTGTGACTAATTCTCATGATCCAAAAGTCATCTTATGAGCTGGTGATTCGATCCCACCAGTATGGTCGATAGGCAATTCATGGCCGACACCTTGGCCAATTCGTGGCCAATTGGTTGGTCGGACCATGAATGATCCTTGATCCCTTACTAATCGATCATATGGCCAATAGCCCATGGTCAATCCATGCAGGACCTTATGGCCGATCCTCACGAGGTCGATATCAAGGATGTTACAAACACAACGACGAACAACAAGCGGTGGTTCATGGTGGCAATTGGTGATGGTTCACAAATGGGTAGTGAGACCACGTCGATACTTGCAGCTAGATGGTGACTTAGTCGTGGTCCTTGCAATGCTCGATGATGCTCACGATGCAATCAACGAGAGCTTCAAATAACCTGTGGAAAAAGTAGAAATTCTCCAAGTTGCGGAAAGGCAGCCAACATGAGACGATCACCCATGAACCAGACAAACGAAAAGCTTCAAGGTGCTCCTAGAATATCAGGAATGTTGCAGTACACAGAGACTGGGACGGTGATGCTAAGGCTACTCTTCTGAATTGGTGAATAATGTTGAAGATCGGGCCAAGGATATGCAACGTGTCGATGAAGTGTCGAAGTACTCCTATTGTGGCTGTGAAGGACTTCATTTTTTGTCAGACTTGTCTACAAGTGAATGTTTGACCAAATTGTCAAACTACACTTGCCAAGAAGAATACAGGCATCACCACTTCATTCATCTTCAATCTCCAAGGATGCTGCCATATTTCTCTCTCAGTTTCTTCTCACGATTTCTCTCTTGTGGCCGTCTTTTCCTCTATGGATCCTCTCAGTCTCTCTTGTGTGCTCTCATAATCGAATTGCCGACCTAATTTGAGAGGCATGACATCCAATATATAGTGCAAAACTAGGTCTAAACTTGATCTCATGGGCTTAATTTAGGCCTTTTTTTCATGTAATGGGCTGAGAAAAGATCAAGACCTATTTTAATTAATTCTCAAGGGTTAAAATTAGATTAAATTAACCTCAATTTGGCCTGTCTTCTCATGGAAATTTCGTCCACTTGATCCCCTAGCGCTAGTCGAATTGTGTCCCGCTATGTGGGCTCAATCCATTCACTTTTAAGTTCATGATCATCTACCACCATTTCAATGCTAATGCAATTAATAAAAATATAAACTAAATTATAAGTACTCCTAAAACTACATGCCATGCAACTTAATTCGAATATATTTGTTTAAGAATTAAAATTAATCCCTAATGTTATATGCAATAAATGAATTATTGGATCACCAAAATTTAGGTGTCAACAATACCATTACAACTTCATGTGTCATTTAATTAAACAATTCAAACCAAAGCTACAGCAATTACTATGGCTACAACAACAGAAATTTTCTATGGAATAAGTTGTCTAAAATTACCACAATCCCTAAGCACGTGTAAGATGTCACACCATACTTCATCGAGAGCTTTCCAAAGTAAAGAATGGGTCTGTATGTTTTGGAATAGAATCATGTAATTGTTCAAAACGGTTATACTTGTCTCGAGCAAGAGCCACCCATAAGGACTTTGATGTCAAAGTTAAGGACCGAGCAAGTTTCATAAGGATCGCTTTATCACTTTTTCTTAAACCACGAAGTCCTAACCCTCCACAATTCCTCAGTTGGCAAAGCTTCTGCCATTCTACTAAATGCATCTTATTTTTATCTTCAACATCTCCCAAGACAAAATTTTGGCAATCTCGCTCAATTTCTTCACATGTTATAGGACGCAACTTCGTTGCTTGCATCACATACAATCGCATAGTCATAGCAACAGATTGAACCAGGGTTGTTCTTCCTACAAGAGATAGATTTTTTGCTTTCCACCCACTTAATTTATTGGGCACTTTATCGGCAATACAATAGTAATCTCTTTAAGTATCTCGTTTACTAAGCAAAGGAACTCCTAAGTTTTTGCCAAGATTACTTCAAGAGGGATATTTGATTTGGAGAATTTTGTACGGAGGGACGTTCTTAATATATATAGATTTAGCAGCACTAAACTTCAGACTTGGAGCTGGAGTCAAGGCACTGTTGAGTAACCTGCATTTGATCACTAAAGGCTTCAAACCCCCCCCCCCCCCCCCAAAAAAATCATTCAGAGACATTTTTAGTCAAAAAAACAAAATGTCTTTCCATATCCCACATAGGAAAATTGGACTACTTATAAATGTAAGCCTTTTCTAGTGTGTTTAAAGAGAAGGTTGGAGTGTGGGCTAGAATCGCATGTGGGTGGGTGATTATTAGGCACACTTAGCACTTTGCACGGGCACCTACAGTTTAATTAGCATTGTGGCATCCCAAAATTCAAAGCCAAGCCATAAGGTGTGTTAAAGTCTTTAATTAGGTGATGAAAATTTCCATGGCTTATGTTTTAGCCATTAGTCTTTTAATTAGATGATTTGTGCATATGATTGTGGAAATTTAAATTTGATAGATTAATAATCTATGCTTGGCCACGTGCTTTATAAATTAAATTTCAATAACCAAAATGTCCCAAGACTTTGACCAAGATAGAATTTGAATTTGGAAATAATTATAGAGAGGAATTCAAAAAAAAAGGGAAAAGGGGTTAATTTTTGAATGGGCCTTAGACCCATTTGGCCTAAGCTTGATGGGCCAAGCTAGTCGGCCCAAGAGGGGAATTCGACCGGCCTATTAGAGGCCCAAAAGAATGATGGCCGGCCCATGCTTGGATCAAGACAAGTGGCACAAAGAAGGGCATGCATTGGCCTAGACTAGGATGCCATGCATTGCTCCATTTAGGTGGCAAGCAATGATTGCTAATCATGAGAAGATGGGGAGATAAAAGGGAAGAGAGAGAGAGGAGTGGCCGGATTCTTTTGGCCGAGAGAAAGGGTGCGAGAGAGAGAGAGAGAGGTGTGCGAGAGGGAGAGGTGTGCGAGAGAGAGAGGAAGGAAGCAGAGTCGAGGAGGAGCCGCCGTTCGCCGCCGTGTCCGTCCGCCGTACGCCGTCGTTTGTTCATCCTAGAGGCAAGTGGAGTCCTCTAGCTTCTCTTGCATGCTGGTATGTTGTTTGCATGTTGAAATTTTGAGTGATAGATGTCAAAAACCGAAGCTTGGATGTGTGGTGTGTGAGTAATGTGACTGTTTTCGTTCGGATCATGTGAGTCAGAAACTTGTTTGAGCTTGTATGTGTGTTTGGAGTCCGATTTTGGCTTTAATGTCTTCATGGAAGTTGTATCTAACATCTTGTACTATAACATACTGAAATTTCGTGAAAAATGATGGATATTTGAGGGGTTAAAGTCTTGTTATACGGAGACCTCAGATCTGGAGAGTTTTTACTGACCTCTTGCTGGATTCATGGTTTCATGTTGGTTTTTGTTGAGAATATCACTTCAATGTCTTCATGAAAGTTGTAGGACACATCTTAAACTAAAACATACTCAAATTTGAAGTGAAATGAACAATTATAGACTAGTGAATCGACTAGATCTTGAAGAAGATGATTCTGGTGATGTATTTTGAGATACCCGAGACTTCAAGGACCAAAATGATGACTCTACTTTGGTTATTTGACTTGGATCTCTCATGAAAATTGTATAGGATACCTTGATGTATAACATATCCAAATTTCAGAGGAAACGAAAGAGAATAGGTAGGTTAAATCTCAATATTTCGGAGATGTGTTCACTGGACGATGCGGTAATGGGTCCAGAAGCTTCGTGAGGTTGTATAAAATAATCTAAAAATAATTTGGCTTGGAGTTCTTCATGAAAGTTGTGCGAAAATTTCTTGGCTATTACTCTGTAAAATTTCGTAATTTTTGGAGACCATATGGATATTTTAATCGAATTTATTCGGAAACTGTGCATGCTGGTTTTATCCGAATATTATGTGCTGTTTTTGCGGAAATTGTGAAATTGTGTGAAATTCAATTTTGGCCATGAATTTTGCATGAAATTGTCATCCTATTGGTTTGTTTAATGATTGCTTGAATTTTTATAATTTTGGGAAATTATGGATATTGAATTTAATACTTATTTATTAAAAAAGAGATAAATAAATAATAAAATAAAAATAAAATGGATTATTTTATTGGCCATAAATTCCATTGAATTTATTAATAAATAATTAATTCATGTTGCATGTGTAATAAAGTCTTGATATGTCTATGATATTGAATTGAGATGCACATGTGAATAAGGTTTTGGCATATGTATGGCAATTGAATCAATGCATGTGTGAATGTCACGCCTCGTATGATTTGTTTGATATCATGCCATGTGCCATGTTAAAATGTGAATAAAATACTGGTAAACATGGATGATGGTAAATGAGGAGATGGTTGTGATGGCGGATGATGCTCGGAATGTATAGAGATACATTGCCGAAATTCCCTGGGAGATTCAGGATGCCCGGAATGTGGGGGGGCCGGAAGCCCTATCGGAGGTTTATGCCCGAAGGGAATGCCTCGCAATGCCAGGATTGGGGTGCGAGATGCCTGGCTAGAAGGGTAAAGGCTGGAAGCCCTGTCGGAGGTTTCTGCCCGAAGGGAATGCCTCGTGATGCTAGTTGAGATGCGAGATGCCCGGAATGTGGGGGCCCGGAAGCCCGGTGGCCATGGGATGGCTGGAATGTTGGGAACCCTGTCGGAGGTCTTTGCCCGAAGGGATGATGAAATTGATGATATGACAAAAATGGGTGATGTGGTGATCAAACTTAAAGATAAAAGATGAAAAATGAACCCATGATATGATATGCATGATGATATGCATGATGATGATGATGATGATGATATGTGATGTGATATGATGATCACCTATGATATGATATGCATGATGATATGCATGGTAATGATAATGATGATGATATATGATATGGCTCGAAGACATGTATGACGAAATGATGCTATGATGATGATATCATGTATGATGTATTGATGTCATGACATGTATGTTACAATGATGATATACATGTATGTGTTATAAATTGATATGATAATGCATGATAGTATGCGCATGGCTTCAAGGTAAGTAATGCCTGCAATGCATGTATGATTGCATGATGCATTGAGTTGTTATTGGATTTCCCTATCTGCTAAGTGGTTGTACTCACCCCTTTTGGGGATAACATTTCAGATTAGCAGTATGCCGCTTCCTGCCGTCACGCGGGGGGTGTTTTACGGTCTACCATCCGATGTAGAGGTTGAGTGTGCTGAGATAGATTGTCCCTCTGTTCCCGGACTGACTTTTATTCGAGTACATTGTCTAGTGATATACGACATAGGCCTGGCTGGGGGCCCTGTCATTCAGGAGTTCATTTTTGTGCACGTTCATCGGGATGGAGCGATGCGAGGGATGTTGCCGCCGCCGCCGCCTGATGCACCAGGTTGGGTGTGAGACCCCCGCGCGCGATGAGTAGGAGCCGGATCTTTTTGATGTAGATAGCCGACACTTATGATGGGGGTTGTTGCACGTGTAATGTTGAGGGTCGAGGTTTCTTTTTGAGGTTTTAGGCTGGACGTGGCTGAATCCTAGTTTTTCCTTTTGATGTACCGACCCAAAAGAAATCTCATCTTGAAAATATATATATGTAAGTAAAGTGTCGTGGCATGTTTATAAAAATCCTGATGTTTAGTGGTGTGTATTTGTATCATTGATGGTAGGGGGAGAGACGATGATATTTTAATTTGCTTCCGCTAATGAGTCGCGTTGGGACCGTTTGTTTTAAAAAAATAATAATAATAATGTGTCTGCGAATTGGTACACTTCTTAGAAAGAATAGAAAGGTAATAAGATGTAACATCGGCGCTGGTGACGACCTGCGAAGGGTTCGAGGTGTCACAAGCATTAACTCATTTATTTATTTTTTATTTCATACGGTTATCTTAGTAACATTTATTAGTTAAAAAGTTGCTTTTTGTTAATTAATTATTTTTGGAAATTATGAAATTGGGAATTTTATTTAAAAAAATTTAAATAAATTATTTTTTATTCCAAATTTCATATATGTCTTTTCAAGATAAATTTTGAAATTACACTTGTTCAATTTGCAATCTTTCTTGAAGGGTTACATTTATTCACTTTGCAATCTTTCCCGAATGGTTGCCTTTGTGCCTTTGTTTACTTTGCAACTTTTCCAAAGAGTTGTCTTTGTTCACTTTGCAACCTTTCCCAAAGGGTTATTTATCTTCTTTAAGATGGATATATATATATATATATATATATATATATATATATATAATAAGTTTTTGACATAAATGAGAATTAAGTCATTTCGAGTCTTCTTTCCAAAACTACAGTCATCATTGCAATTATTTCCTAGAGAAACCATTGAGAAATACTATAATTGTTATCTAGTATCTCATTTGAGACTTTGATGTATCCTGAAGAATATTTGCTAGTGATCATTTTAAAGAAAATGATATCATGTCGTAAAATCCGACGTAATTGCTCTATCTAATCTGAAGGCATATTTTCCAACAAACATCAAATGAGAGATTACAAAACTTCCTCAACAAGTTTGAAATGGCTTCCAGTCGCCCCTCTCAACCAAATCCATGATTAATTGAGAACCACTACGCAGGACAAAGATGTAAAGCAAAAGTGGATCCACCAATGAACCAGACAAGTTCCGCCATGCAAAGGATTTCACGAATTCCATCTCATCTATCATACGCCTTTTCCAAATCTATCTTGACTAGCAGGCTTTTTTTTTTTCCATTCATTTTGCACATAGAATGAATGATTTCCCAAGCAATGACGATATATCTTGGATTTGGCAACCCAGAACGAAGCTCACTTGGTTAGGAAAGTCAAATTTGGCATAATTTCTTCATGCGATTCACAGTAATCTTAGTGATTATTTTCAAGGAAACATTATAGATACTAATAGGCTGGAATTGCTCCATCCTTCCAGGAAAATCAATTTTGGGAATCAAGGTGATAAGAATTTAGTTGATACTTTCCAGCTTCCCAGCACTAAGCCAAAGTTTGTCAACTTCAAAACTGGCTGAATTGCTTAAAACATTGCGCGCTGATGCTGATAAAATACTGCTTAAGATCCATACGGTCCTGGTGCTTTAAAATGCTCGCTCTAACGACTGCATTCTAATTTTCATCCCCATCCATATGAGCCATTGAGCGGAGAGATCCCTTCACTATTCTCCTAAATAGGAGACAGCCACTAAAAAGAAGCACACAAGAGTTACATGTAATTATGCAAAAATAAAAAAATGTCGTTTGATTGTAAGATCAATTTATTAACAAATATCTAAACTATTAATTAATGAAAAAGATATTATTGACATGATATCGAGAAATGTTCCTGTACTTGTATAAAGAGAAGGGATCTCTTTAAAAGACCCCTTTTTCCTACAAAAAACATCCATTCTAATTTAATTCGAAACATATCTAATTTGAAATGTTTCCTGAACAGGGCTAATATAAATCTTGCTAAAAAAACCATCTCGCCCTCCATAATATATCTCTACTATTAATTAATAAAAATTCAATGTGAATTCAATAATGACATACCTTATGGAAAAAGGGTTACAACACAATATCCGTTAAACAAAAAAAAATGGTAGGAATTTAAAACAATATATCTGGGTATTTTATATTAATGAATTTTACTATACATCAATAATCAACGACTTCCTACTTTCTTTATGTTTTACTAATCTAGTTTACTTCACCATTGATCGGTAAAATTGTTGCACATGTTACACTTTTATTAATAGGGTCAATAACATGAAGAAAAAAAAAACCAAATTAATTCACCCCTGCGAAAAATTTACTACAAACTAATTTTTTATCACAAAAAAAAAAACCCCAAACTAGTACATGTATAACAAATTCAGCCATAACTAATTTTTGGTCGTCAAAAACCCCAAACTAGTATGAATTTTCACATGGACTTACTATGTCAATTGAGTTACTATTATGTGTCATCCAACTTGGTATTTTCATGATAAAATTTGATGGAAATTCACAGGAGTAAATATGTTACAAATATACTAATTTGGATTTTTTGATAACTCAAAAATTAGTTTATGATAAGTTTGTCATAAATATACCGGTTTGGGATTTCCGTGACATTGACCATTATTAATAAAATTTCCCTATCAAGCAACCTCTAGGATCTCATTTTATATTGTCATGATGCTCAAAATCATTAAATAAATTATAGAACTAATAGAAATGATCTTATCACCATTTTTTTTTTTTTGGGGGATTTAGGCAGGTAAGCTGTGGGTGAATAAAAAAGGTGCGCGCGTGTGCATGTAAGAAATGCTGGCGTTTTCCGATCCACGGAGAGATGAGCCACCACTATGGTTTTGTCTAATTCTTTTTTTTCACGTGGATTTTTATAACTTTCAGTCATACTAATCACAATGTTATGCATTGAGTTATGCAAAATTTTCATTATTTTTAAGGAATATCCCAAATAAGAGCCTGATGTGCTATCATTTTCTCAAATAAAGGCCCGAAGTACGAGGTGCAGACCCCTCAAGTGCCTTAACTTTGCCCAAAGGGACACTTAAGTGCCATAACTTACAAAAGATACACTTAAGTGCCAAAATCGGAGTAAAAGAGATCACTTGAGTGCCAATCCGGCCAAAATCCGGCCAAAACGCCAACGTGGCGTTTTTCCGGCGAAGCGCGCCCAAAACGACGCCATTTTGCACGCTGACGTGGCCAAAACGGCGTCGTTTTGAGCTGACGTGGCAAAAAGAAAATTAAAAAATTAATTAAATTAATTTTAAAATTAAATTTAGTAAAATATTTAAAAATAATAATTTTAAAATTAAATTTATTTAAAATATTTTAAAAATAATAATTTAAAAAACTTTAAAAACCTTTAAAAATATTTTTAAAAAATTTTTTAAAAAAAAAAAAGGAATGGGGGGAGGCGGCTGAGGGATCAGCCCTCAGCCGCCGCCGCCGCCGCCCCGCCGCCGCCGGGAAGGGCCGGCGACGGCGGGGGGAGGGTCGGCCGGGGTCGCCGAGCCCTGGCCAGGGGCCGGCGACCCCAGCCGACCGGCGGCGAGGGCTCGCGAGCCCTCACCCCGATCTGGGGCGAGGGTCGCAGCCCTCGCCCAGATCCGGCGAGGGTCGGCGGCCCTCGCCCGGCCGGGCCAAGGGCCGCCGCCCGCCGGGGGTCGCCCCAGCGGGCGGCGGCCTTGGCCCGGCCGGGCGAGGGCCGCCGACCCTTGCCGGATCTGGGCGAGGGCCGCGCGCCCCCCCAGATCTAGCAGCGAGGGCTCGCGGCCCTCGCCGCCGGTCGGCCGGCAAGGGCCGCGAGCCCTCGCCCAGATCCAGCGGCGAGGGCTCGCGAGCCCTCGCCGCCGGTTGACCGGCGAGGGCCGCGAGCCCTCGCCGCCGGTCGGCCGGGGTCGCCGAGCCCTGGCCAGGGGCCGGCGACCCCGGCCGACCCTCCCCCCGCCGTCGCCGACCCTCCCCCCGCCGTCGCCGGCCCTTCCCAGCGGCGGCGAGGCCCTCAGCCGCCTCCCCCCATTCCCCTTTTTTTTAATTTTTTAAAAATGTTTTTAAAGTTTTTTAAATTATTATTTTTTAAAATATTTTAAATAAATTTAATTTTAAAATTATTATTTTTTAAAATATTTTAACTAAATTTAATTTTAAAATTAATTTAATTAATTTTTTAATTTCCTTTTTGCCACGTCAGCTCAAAACGACGCCATTTTGGCCACGTCAGCGTGCAAAACGGTGTCGTTTTGGGCGCGCTTCACGGGAAAAACGCCACGTTGGCGTTTTGGCCGGACTTTGGCCGGAGTGGCACTCAAGTGATCCGTTTTTTTTCGAATTTGGCACTTAAGTGTACCTTTCGTAAGTTATGGCAATTAAGTGTCCCTTTGGCCAAAGTTATGGCACTTGAAGCGTTCTTTTGCCCCCGAAGTACCCTCACTTTCTTAAATAAAGATATGAAGTGAATCTTTTTTCAAATAAAAACATGAAGTACCCTAATTTTCTCAAAGAATTGTCTAAACTTACTGCTTGGTGAAGGGCAATATCGTCTTTTAAATTTTTTCTTTTTTCTTTTTTTCTATTTTTTCTTTTCATAAAAAACTAAAAAAATTAAAATTTTAAAATAAATAAATAAGAACACACAGGAGAAGGGTCTCCCTCTTGCATATGGCTACTGCTCCATTGCCAGTGGAGCGACGATGGCGATGGCTAGCAGGGCTGCCAGCGCCTAAGCAAAGGGCAGCAACCCTCGCCAAAAACTAGAGAGGGTGGGGCGAGAGCAGTGACCCTCTCCCAAATTTGGGCAATGGTCATCAACCCTCATGCCAGGCCTTTAAACCTTGCCGCCCCAGTTTAAGGGTGTTGGGCTAGGGTCGCTAGGCCTACGTAAGGACTAGCAACCCTCGCACAGACCTAGGTGAGGCTGGGCGACCCTTGCCCAAGCACTAGTGACCCCGTCAGCCATCGTTGTCGCCCCATGGGAAATAGGGCACCTACCATCATTGCCTTTTCTTTTAATTTTTTTAATTCTAATTCTAATTTGATTTAAATTCAAATTTAAATTGTGTTTAAATGAAAATATCCCTAATCGGCCAGAATTTTTTGCCAGCCAACAAGGTTAGGCCTTGTTAGGCCTTTATATGAAATAGCCATATTCATACGAGCCTTCTTTGAGACTAATATGGCCATTTCAAACCCTTATTTGAAATAATGTCTACTTCAAGCTCTTATTTAAAAAAACGAGAGTATTTTGGGGCCCTTATATGGAATTTTCCCTTGGTCTTATTTTCTGGCCACAGAATTTTCATTACATCTTTAAAGCCCAAATGCAGAAAGGAAAACCATAATCAATTAACCTTATTAAGCCTCACACTTAGAAATCTATTCTATGCGTTTGTTATTCAAGATAAAGGCCTAACATATGTTTGGATTCCATTCAATATAGGATAAAGTCATATATAATGGGATATAACTTGGATAAAAATATCCTATACAGGGCTAAGATAAAGATGGTTAGAATTTCTTATTTCCATGGTATATATAAGCTATTTTTTCTCAAATAGCAAAACTAAATTATTAAAAAATATTAAAACATAAATACTATCTAAATTCTTATTAAAAATAAAATTTAAAAATGATTAACATCAATTTTGTTTTAGTTTTCCTATTTTTATTTGTGTATTTGAATTTCCTTCTATTGTATAATGTATATTATAAATAGTTTATTAGTTAATAAGTTTTTTATTAAGGAATGATGGAAGAGAATAAAAGAAAAAGAGAGGAAACAATAGAAAATTAAGTAAAAACCCCAAACCGATAAGAAGGATCTAGACTGGACAATCCCATCAATCTAAATGAAACTCGAAGCATAAATTGTAACTACTTTATTTTCCTTCATAGTTTTCCTAAGCTGTAAAACATAATCCCAGTTGCCCAACTTAGAATATATTGGCCCAAAAATTATAGCATCCATTATGTTGAGGTTCAAGTTTTGGATCAAATGTATGCCTACTTTCTCACTTAGCTCAACATAGCCATGTGTCAAGGATTGGATTTTCCATATTGTAGTACTCTTATGAGTGGAGCTTGGTTTCATTGGGGTGAAGAGTTAATGATGCCGACGGTAAGATACAACTAGTTCTTAAGAGCAATGTCGGAGGGTTACTAAGAGTTCTAGGATAGAACGATCATATCTCTACACTAGGAAGCACCGACACTCTTCGGAAGTCTTTATGTCATGTCAAACGCTCCGATACGTATCCAACACACTCCGACACATTTCGACACGCGATCAACATGTGTCAGAAAATCAAACATATGATCAACTCTCCCGACACACTTCGACACATGAGTCCGAAATTCTGACACACGATTTTGACACGCACAGGGTCAATTTTAAAATTTTTCAATAAATGAATGATCAAAATGCACCAAAGTGAAGATCCGTGTATCCCTACTGTATCCATTGTCTTGGAAAGTCATAAGGGATTTGAAGGGCAATGAAGTGTTTTTGTTGAGTAGTTGGGATAGGATGCTGGTCAAATTTTGATGACTAAACATAGTCTTTGACTTCTTTAGGAGTATGCTTAATAGAACAGATAGGTGAAAAAGAGGATGGTTTAGCAAAAGCAAAATACGGATTTATAAGTGGAACGTGAGTCTCTGAAATTTTCCTATCTTTATTGAGGTAGAAAATCTCATAAAGATAGTCAATCTAAGAGACATTGGAAGTGCGAAGTTCTAAAGGTGGGTTAAGAGAAACTAGGGCATTTACAATGGTTGGTGTGGAGATTAAAGAGGACTCTATCATGATATGGAAATTCCCCCCCCCCCCCCTTTTGGCATTGTATGATCCATCAGAATTCTAGGCTTATCCAATCCATAGAGTCCTAGTTTACCAAGAAGAAAGATGGCACGATTGTCATTAAAACTTAGTGAAGAAAAGGAAGAGACCACTTTTTCTATCTTTTCTACTATTTTTATGACGCAATCATGTGCAGCTCATATTCCAGCTGACAATGACCACCACCCACATCCAAAATTCATGATTAAGTCTTTTGACCAAGAGGGACGCCCTATTCATTAAAACAAAGATCCCCATACATGACACTATTTTTGGGATCTTGATTGCCAATGTTCCTCTATACAAATCCTCTTAATGAAGAAGAAGATGATAGGTCATCCAAAAGAAAAAAGCGGTGAAAAGATAAACATTACTAGAAGTACCTTAATGGAGACCCTACCATTGGACCTTTTAGTGAAGATGGAGGAAAGTACCAATTCATGGTCTCATATGAACCACCTCAATCACACCCTCCTCCAAAAATCCCCAAAACGTGTGAACCTCCTCCATCTCCTCAACCACCACCCAAAAAGAAACCTTCAACCCAAAAGCCAAGTGTGTCACCATTCTATAAACCTGTCCACAAATGGGTTAAGAAGAACTCTTTTCCTCTAGAAGTATCCTAAGCACCTTAGCCCTCATGTTTCCCAAAACCAGAACCACCACATATCATTCCATTTGTCTGTATGTTCCAATCCTCATACTTTCGACCTTTGGAAAGATATAACTCTAGTGCCCCATTGCCAGCACTAGACGAGTTTACAGATGTTCACAATCAATTTCATCATATATCCCTACAATCCCAAGCCTATAGTTATTGACAACCATGGAAGACAAAAGAAAGTCACAACTACTGAAACTATCCTGAATTTTGGTAATCAGAAAATGCCTTGGCCCATAATAATATTCTCAAAACGATTGACACTAAGCTTTCAATTGTCCAAGCTCATCTTGATCATGTTGACCAAAAAGTTAATCAAACAACTTTAGTCACAAATAAATTGCTTGAGACATTCCAAAAAAAAACTTCAGCAAATGGAATCTAGAAGATATGTTTCTCATCATTATTTGGAAGACCAAACAACTAAAATGAAAAAGATCAAGGAGACAAATCTAGCTCCTACAAATGGAAAATCTGTTCCTCCTTCAAATCCATTTTCCCAACCTTGGCAAACGATTATAATTAAAGTGAACCCCCACAAGGCAACATCAATTGCCTCAATTATTGACGAAGCTCCAAAGTAGGACCAAAGGGGTATTGTTATGCTCCAAAACCGTATTAGAGAAATGGAAAAGCAAATGAAAATTAGTAAAGAAAAGAAGCTAGCTCCTAGACCTTTTCTGAAATTCCCTTCTACTCATATGGTCTCAAACTCATTTGAGGCTTTTTCAGGAGATCAACACGGACAAAAGATGCCAACTATTGTTGCATTTGACTTTGCCAAACAAAATACCTCTGAATCAACCTTACTATGGACTCCCTTTCCTCCGAAAATACTTCAACCTCTGAGCCACAAACACTAGTATCCCATGTGCCTACTATCTTTATGGCCGACCCCCTTGAAACAAAAATGGAATCAAATCCATCCGAGCCAGAAGTAGTACACCTTCATGACTCAAATCTTCAACCTCAAAATACTATTTCACATTCAATGATATCTCATATTCCAAATGGCCAAATAGATTACAAGAGTTTCATGCTTGGCTCAACACCAAAGCATTTTTTGTTGAAAGTCGATATGAAATGCTAACTAAATTTGTGAGTAGATTTAATATAAGCTTAAAACACTAATGGAGAACTATTTCTAACTAGAATCAAATGACTTTTTTACTGCAAACAAATTTCCATCAAACGATCTGTGTGATTCATAACTTCTTTATTTGTAAACCAAAAGATCTTCTTGAGCTCAAAAGGAGAATTCTTTTGAAAGGAAGTGCTGCTCTCTACAAAGAAAGCATCTCAATAGGCATTTCTAAGAAATGCTTAACTATTCTATGCTCTTGGAGCTGATCCTAACCTAAAATAGGCATTTTTGGGCGCTCCATTCCAAAAAAGATTGGCCAAACTATGGAGAGATCCATACAGAATAAGCAGAAAATGGTTGCTAATGTTCCTCTTGGAGAACTCCTGCAAGAGATACATCTTTCTCTTGATGATCTTTGCATCCGAAGGAATGCTTTCAGAAGTTACCTTAAGAGTAACAAAGAACTTGACCGAGCTTGTCAAAAAGCCTGAGTTAAGAATCAATTGTTCAAAGAAAGATTCCTATGATGATCCTTCTTGTGGGGATCGATGTAAAAAATGAAGACACTTCAAAAATTTATCCTTCTAACATACAAAGAAAAAGCGCAAATGACAATTCTTAAGAAAGAGACACTATAGACGGAGCTCTTCTGGAAGGATTAGAAAATCTGATAGGTGTTACATTTGCAACAAGAAAGGCCATTTTGCCAAGAATTGTCCAAAGGCCAAAGAAAGAAATTCCCATTTAATTCAAAAGATAGAGAACCAAAGTGAAGTATCACTCCAAGATGATGATATTGAATCAATCTTCTCCTTGGAAGATGAACCAACCAAACACACTATGTTTGTCATCCAAACATGGTCATAGACTAATACTTCTTCTTCTCTAAACCTCTCACAATATAAGATCTCTGTGCATATACTTCTTCTATCCTCTCATATTTCCCTATAAAAATATATATATCCAAGTATAACAAGCATGTTTCTCCTATTGCCCTCATCGATACTAGAGCCAATGCTTCTATTATTAACACAAAAATACTTCCAAAAAAATGTTGGACGTCATACACCCAATATTTTAAGAAGCCTTTGTGCATATACTTCATCTATCCTCCCATATTTCCCTGTAAAAGTATTTTTACCCAAGTATGACAAGTCTATTTCTCTTATTGCCCTCATTGACACTGGAGCTAGTATGACAAGTCTATTTTTCTTATCACCCTCATTGACACTAGAGCCAGTGCTTCTATTCTTGATACAAAGATACTTTTAAAAAAATGTCGGATGTCATACACCCGATATTTTAACTATATTTCTGGAGATACCTTTGCTACTAGAGTTCGAAGTAAACTTATCACCACGCAATTCTTTCCCCAGTGTTTAGTTACTACCAAGATCCTTAGCTCTAGCTCACCAGATAAAGATATCATTATTGATTAGGATATCCTTACACAAATTCCTAAACTCAGAATTGTGCCTAATGGGCTACCATTCAAAGGGCAATTCCAAGAATTTGTTGACATCCAAATATTCTTCACTATTTAGAAGAGCATATTGGATTTAAATTTGCAAACCCTTCTTGGGGCATGTATAGACTCTCACTCAGACTTTGTCCAATAATGCTCCAACCCTTTATGGAAAAATCTTAATTTCTTCATCAATCTTCCTTTCAAGAAAAAAAAAAAAAGATGCCAATCCCACCAAAGCTTGTCACTCTGGAATGAATCTAGAACATTTTCTTTTAGTACAAAAGGAATGTTTGGATTTGCTTTATCAAGGGTTACTAGAGCCCTCAGATTCTCAATGGACTTGTGAAGCATTTTATATCAACAAGCGAGTGGACAAAGCAAAGGAAATATGAGATTGGTTATCAATTATTAGCCTCTCAATCAATTTTTACAAGATGATAAATTTCTTCTACCACATCGGAATTCTTTACTCTCCAACCTCACCCAAGATAAAGTGTATTCCAAGTTTGACCTTAAAACTAGATTTTTGCAGTTGTTCACCCTGAAGGTAGATATAAAACTGGATTTCGTATTCCAAATCAATATTTCCAGTGGACAGTACTCCCTTTTGGCCTTAAAACAACTCCTTTGTTGTTTTAGAAGGTTATGTATAGAATCTTCCAACTTATTATGGCCAATGCTCAAATTACATTGACAATATCCTCCTTTACAATTTAAATGAGGATTCTCATTGTAAATTATTAGCCCAATTTGCAAACTTGGTGTGAAAGCATGGCATCATGTCACCCTAGAAGAAGATGAGCATTTATCATGTTATCCATTGATTCATCCTCTAACTTTCTTCCCATAAGAGGAATTTCCAAAAAAGCTCAAATGGTTTTATTGGTATTTGTTTATTCTTTATAACACTACCATTGAGTTTCCGACGGCCAAGATGTCTCTTATCATTAGTAGAATTATCCAAGGAAAAGCCAAGTGTAAATATTTTGGGAAAATGTTTAGTTGGTTCAAATCATTAAGTGCGTGGAAAAGTATTTTCAAGACCCAACTCAAAGCATGCAAGCTTGACCCATAACTTTATACAATTGTTTTATCTTTCAGGCTCTTGATATTTGTCCGACCTAGTGGAGATATGTGTAAAAATCCAACAGATGTTGGAGTATCCACATATAAACTATAACATGTTCCAAATGAGATTTTTACAACACTTCCTTGTAGAATCTTAGCTTATACTTGATAGTATCGGGAATTGCAGAGGATATTGTCCAACGCAATCAAGTTATTCTATCATAAACATGGCCAACAGAAGATGATCATGTTTCTTGGGATTACTATGATGATTATCGCGCAACCCGTCCAGCAATCAATGCTTGCCTAGGAAAATGCTTCAAATGGATGTATCGAATACTTGTGAGTCACCAACAGATTCACAGGATCCCGCTTTATCACCATCACAAGACCCATGGGGAGGACCACTGTCACAGGATCCTTTTTTATCATGGCGAATTGCAACTTGCACTCAAGTTAGGTCTTGACAAAGAAAGTCCATAACTTCAACTTTGGTATCTACCCAAACCCAACATCTTGGAAAGTTCCATTGATGCTTTGACAAGTTCTCATCAGTCATCCAAAAGACAAAGGCCATCTGAATTAAATACAAAAGTTTCTCCAACAATTGAAGAAGTGGAGGAGCTCCTTAAACCATTTAGACAATAGTTTACAAAGAAAAGCAATTTCAATCCTCCTGACATTCCATCCGGCGCATACTAGCCTATAGATAATACAGGTACTGAACATCTTGAAGCTCTAGAAACTAAAAGAATCATCAAGGAATACCGGAGGCAAAAAGATGGAGAAGACTTAGACAATTTAGACGACAACTCTGAGGAGCCTATTCATAGGCATAATAAGTGAAGGAACTGAAGATTCTGCCAAGAACTTGTTCAAAAAAAAAAAGCAAAGGTTCACGTGAAAGAGCTGAAAAGTTCGACTCAAAGTACTATAGCATACTGTTCACATATTGTTTTATACCGTAGCATACTATTCGCATACTATTTAATATTGTAGTGTATTTATTCATGTACTATTTGGTGCTGTTTATAGTATTGTAGCATTGTAGCGGAAGCCAAAAAAGCAAGATAATGAGCAAAAAAGTCAATCTATCAGTGGGAAACTCAACAAATGCAAATAATTAGCCTTTGTCGACCAAACAAGGTCTATAAAATTCTAATGTGTTGTTTCATGCCTATATATATGTAAATGTTAAAGGGCAGAGTACACCCTCCCTAGAAATAATATTGTGTGATTTGCTATAAATCCCTCAAAACTCTCCTTTCTTCCTTTCTGTCTAGTATAATTCTTTTAAAACTAGAAATGTTCTAAACAATCCTAGTAGGATGCTCTACACTTGTCATAAATGTGGAATTTGTGTATCAAAATTCTATTACTTTAAAATTTTCTATGATATGCTCACACTATTAAGGCCATTTTGCGGTGTTGTCATAAGCTCTCATTGGGCTCGCATCGAGCAGCCTATTACTTCTAGAGGTGAGTGGTTCTAAGTTTCGTACAGGTTCTACCTGAAATCTGGAACCTACCCATTGAAATAGATTCCTTATTTTTTGAAACCTGAAACCCACCATATATATTCTAGAACTTGGAACCTATCTTGTCACAAGTTTCAAGATTGGTTCCATGGTCTACTTATATTATTAATTGATCGAATGCAGCAAATTAAGAGCTTTAATAATCACCACTCGCTTCTACATTTCACTAACCATAAAAACACACTAAAAATATGAACCTTAATAAAGTAAAAATCTCAATCATAAACTAAAAGCTTAGACTTGTGTTTCCAAATTATATATTTATCATCAAATGGCATGAAATATCATAAGATCGTGTGAAAACATGAATCAAGAAAAATATTAAAATTCACTGCAAATTTTAGGTCACAGGTTATGAGTTCTAGGTTTCAAATTTCTGATTCCTCCAACTAAAATCCTGAAACCCACTCGTCGAAACAAATTTCTCATTTTTTAGAACCTAGAACTTAACTTGCATTCCTTGGAACATAGAACCTATAGGTTCCCACCAATCTAATTCTTAAGTTCCAAGTTCTACCCTAAAACCATACTCACTCATAGTTTGCTTCCACGTAATAACATGACTAGAAAGAACCAGCATTCTTACAAGCTGGTTCACATGTTGGAACTAGCACATGTTAGCCGATGGTGAAGATAGGCTTGACCAAATTTGATGGAAAAATTGCACAATCAATTCTAATTCCATTGTATTGAAATCAATCAAGTCCACAACCTTTTGAAAGAACCAATTTAGTCCCAAATCTTTGAGGGAAAGTGCAATCATGTTCTCTTGACCAAATCTTGCCTAACTAACTTGAAAGATAATTCAGTTACTACTGGCTTTCCTACAACTTGAGGTTAAGTACTTGAATAAAGATTCATTTCCTATACTACAAAGTTTCCTCCTGTATATATACAATGTAAATGGGAAGCTTTTGTACGTGTGCACCTACTATGCATTATTTCCTTTGATATTTAGGCTCCCTTTGTTTAGGAAAATGTGACATAAAAAAAAAATACTTCCTTGGAAGTTTCTTTATTTTTCCAGTGTTTGGCTAAAATATGAAAGTGAATTAGAAAATATTTTCCATCATTCAATATGAAAATCTTATTCGATTTTCTTGAGCAAATTATTTGATTTTTTAAATTGTTTTTAAACTATTTTTTCTTTTTCTTTTTTCTTTTTTCTTTTTCCTTCTTTATCGACCGGTCACTAACCACTATGATTTCTAATGACCAACAACAAACGAGCAATGAGCTTGCCCAAGGTTGGCGAGGCTCGAGCTTGCCAAACTTTGGCAACCCAAGCCTCGCCAGGCTTGAGCAAGGCTCCACCTCACCAAATCCGGTGAGTTCTAGCTTGCCTTAGCCCGAGGAGCTTCAGCCTTTCTAGCCTCAGGTGGAGGTCAATAAGCTAGAGCCTTGCTAGCCTTGGGCGGGGTTGTCCCTTGCCTATGGCTGATTGCCGACAGTCGTTATGCCTGAAAATCAACTAAAGAAGAAGGAAAAGAAGATGAAGGAAAAGAAGAGGAAAGAAAAGAAAAAAATCAAAATCAAAAAATCAAAATTTGATTTTTTTTTTTTTTAACAATAGTTTTTTAAGAATGAATGTCTATGGCAATGGGCATGGACACCAAGTTTTTGGGCCCGGCCACAATGGACTCGATGTGGGCATCGAGGGCCCAAGTCAGGCCTCAATGAACCAGGGCCCAAGTGCTAGAGATCTAGTCCTAAATGTCGAGGACCCAAGAGCCAAATTTGGGGTTCTCATGTTGAAAGGCAACGTTTTAGGCCCAAACACCCATACATACTCATATTTTGAAAAATATTTTTTAATTTTTCAAAGAAGAAATCATTTTCCTAAATTCAAGTATAATTTTTTCGCTGATTAGGAAAATATTTTTGTTCACTCATTTTTCTAAACAAACCATATGCCAAAAAATATTTTCCAGGAAGCAAACAAACCATTCCTTCCTTTTTGCAACCCCACACTTGTACAATAGATTGCAGATAATTTTACCGCGAAAAGGAGGCGTTCCCCCCAATTCACGCAATGGCACAAGTTACAACTCCACAAATCACATGATCAACAACCATGTAACTTTGGAGGGACCACGTTTAGGTCTTGCCTCTTTCGTGATTCAAGGGTGCTAAAGAAAGACTTGACTTAGTTTTAAAAGGGCCATGCATGAGAATCTTCTGCATATGATTGAAAGCCAACCAATTTTCTCTCTCTTGCTTTGAATTGAATGTATGTAGGCTTATATGCTTCTTGATCCTACCAAGCCCCAAGATGAGAAAGAAGAGGAATCAGATGAGCTCATTCCGGAGGCCCACTAGCGATCATGTGCAGGCCTCGTTATCTTTAAAGTTGTTTATTTGCACGTAACACGACATGCCCATAACCATATATGCAAATGCTTTTCTCTCCTCGCCACCTTCCCACCTCACTCCCATGAGGACCAGCATGTTCATCTCCAGTCCAGAGTGTGACCCGTCAAGAAAAATCATTCTCTAATCCCGCGCCACGTTCCACTGAATCATTCCCACTTCTTTAAAGCCTCTTGGGTTTCTATCTAGATTTTGTGTATAAATAGGTGGCTTAGGGTAATGGGCAACCCCATCGGATGCGTGTGAAGCCAAGACACGAGACGGGCATCGTCGTCGTCGTCGTCATCATCTTCTTCTTCAAACCATGGAGGCTCGTAGGTTTCTCGTGTCGTGCCTGAGCTTTGCCCTTCTGTTAAGTGCAGTCTCGGCTCAGCTCAGGACGGATTTCTACAAGAACACGTGCCCGAACGTCGAGTCCCTCGTCCGGTCGGCCGTGACCAAGAAGTTCCAGCAGACCTTCGTCACCGCCCCTGCAACTCTCCGCCTCTTGTTCCACGATTGCTTCGTCAGGGTTGGTTTTGAAACAAAGTATTCTATACATAATAATGTTGGCTTGATTGTTAATTGTTTGCTTCTTCTTCTTCTTTTTCGTTCGTTTTGGGGATTTGATTAGGGATGCGATGGTTCGGTGCTCATAGCGTCGCCCACCAACAACGCCGAGAAAGACCATCCCGATGACCTGTCGCTCGCCGGCGACGGGTTCGACACTGTGATCAAAGCTAAGGCAGCAGTGGATAGTGTTCCTCAGTGCAAAAACAAAGTCTCTTGTGCCGATATCTTGGCTCTTGCCGCTAGAGATGTCGTTTCGTTGGTACGATAAGGGCCCCCCACTGAACTCCTTTCCCAATTTTTTCATTTCACGAAATCGAGCATCCATCTAACTTTTTCAGTCCGGTGAAAAGCAAACCATTCAAATTGAGCTCGAAAATTTATGAAAAATTACTTTAGAGGCACGTAGTTTTCGAACCCTTATAGAGTGCTCGACTACTTTCTTAGAATATGCCAATATGCTTTTCGTTTCCACGACATGACGAAATTACAATATGCTTTTGTTTTGTACCAAAGAAAAATAATAGTCTATTCATATAAACTTTTTAGTACAAATTTCTTTTCTTGTTACACTGAAAAACCATCGGGTCCCTTTCATAATGCCTGTCCTTTTCTCCCCTCCTCCACATCAATAGCATGTACGGAAGTTTGATGCAACGGGTTAACAAGAAAGTCGACAACAAGCACCACCCAACGCTACTTTTTCCTGTCAAACCACTCAAAATTGCGATTAATTTTCGTCCATTTTATTCTTTTCATTTTAGCAAATTGATAATGTCGCACGGTCATTTCATAATCACTTGCTATTCTTTGCAAAATTTGGAAATTTTGTGTAGGCAGGGGGGCCGTTCTATAGTGTTGAATTGGGGAGACGCGATGGAAGAATATCAACTAAACTTAGTGTCCAACACAATCTTCCTCAGCCTGGTTCCAAATTGGACCAGCTCAATTCTATGTTCTCTTCTCGTGGTCTCTCCCAAACTGACATGATCGCCTTATCAGGTAATTAATTACATCTTATTATGAGATTTGGTGGATTACTAAGCAAATAGATCAAGAGACCACATAATTACATGTTAATCTCATATATATATATATATATATATATATATATATATTACTTAAGCATTTTGAACCCACAAAGCCATTCTTTTCGAAGAATTGTTTCTAAGCGTGACACAGAATTCTAAATTACAAAATTAATGCAGCATAAGCTCTAAAAAAAAAAATTGTAATGTAATTTGCAAAATATACATGAAAGAGTAATTGGGTAAGCCGTCAAGTTAAGGTGCATGACAACTTTCACTTTATGCAACACATCCTTGTCTATCATCTAATTATAATAATAGGAAGCGGAAGAAAAGTGTTCATAGGTACCCAATGGCTTCTTATTGGAGCAATGTGCTAGACAACTAGGCAAGCATTGTAGTCCACTTGATTACCTCTAGATTCATTTATATAGCATATCATAGCTCAGACGTTTGTAGTCTAATGTTTATCAGAGTCCAATCATACTCTCTTTCAGGATAGAATAGCATATGTAACTATTAAGCCGGTAGTCATTGACAAGTTCACAAAATTATTCAATTTCAAACGCTAAAGTTTGATTTTTCCCGGGTAACTCACATCGTAACCACTGCGTTTGTAGGCGCGCACACGATTGGATTCTCTCACTGCGGCAAATTCTCCAAGCGGATCTACAACTTCAGCCCGAGAAGCTCGATCGATCCGACCCTGAACTTCGGCTACGCCTTGCAGCTGAGGCAGATGTGCCCGATCAAGGTGGACCCCCGGATCGCCATCAACATGGACCCCACAACGCCTCAGACGTTCGACAACGCCTACTACAAGAACCTCCAACAAGGAAAGGGCCTCTTCGTCTCCGACCAGACATTGTTCTCCGACCCGAGATCGAGGGCCACGGTCAACCTGTTCGCATCAAAAAACGCGGCGTTCCGACAGGCCTTCGTCACTGCGATCACAAAGATGGGTCGGATCGGGGTCAAGACCGGGAACCAGGGTGAGATTAGGATTGATTGCACTCGCCCCAACTAGGACTATTTCTTTGGTCTATTATTTAATTGTTATTCCATTTTATGAGTTGAGTTCTATGTTAGTTGGTCAGGATTTCGTGAGAGAGTTGAATAACAGGTTGTTGTTGTCATAAGCCTCATGTAGCGTTTGGTCTATCTGGTCCCATAAGGGTGGAGAGTGAATCGCCGGAGTAAAAAGAGCTCAAACAAAGTACGACTCATCTAGCTTATAGGATGACAATGGGATACAAGAATAAACCAAATTGTTCACTAGATAGAATAAAGTTTATGGATTAATTGGCGAATCTCAAGAGGGAGGTATCTTATCATGTTGCCAAAATGGGGAGAATCCTCCATTGGTATGCTAAAATCAGGAAAGTTTAATAGGATGAAGAATGTGCTATCAAGGAAGTGCAGTTAGCTCGGATGCCACATTTATCAAGTAAAGCACAAGTAACCAAAAAATGCACAAACAACTTTAATTAAGGGAAGCTACCAGTGGAGTAAAGTAACTTGTTCTATTATGTGAGCATTGTCATTTATGTAAGTCCTGAGGGAGAGGCATTGATGGTTGAGAAATGTGCGGAAATGACAAAACAGCTAACAATAGGCCACAAGCGAGGGCCGGCCTCATTGAGATATGTCGAGCTCCAGCTCACCAGGATATGGTGAGGTCAACGTGAGCTCAAGGAGCGAGCTTGATGAGGCTAGGTTGAGGCACAAGTTAAAGGCGTGAACTCGACGAGGCAAGGTTGAGGCACGAGCTCAAGCCAGGCAAGGTCAACCTCACTAAATCACGAGCTCAAGGCTCAAGACTCACATGTGGCCAGTTGTCAACTGTCACTACGGCCGGCCGAGGAAGAAGCAAAAAGTAAAAAATAAAATAAAAAATAAAAAAGTTAAAATTTGATTTTTAAAATATAATAAAATAATTAAAAATTCGAATTTTTAAAAATATATTTTTATAAGAATCAACTTTCATTAACCAAGCACCCAAACCAAGGTGCCAAGGACTCGTGCACAGCCTTTGTGTACCCAAGCCTAAATGTCGGGGACCAGAGCTTGAGGATCAAGAATTCAAGCATAACCTTTATGGACCCAAGCTCAAGTGTTGGGGCATTGGGCATGGGCACTAGGGGTTTGAGCCCTATCTCGATGGACTTGAGCCAATCGTCAAAAATCTAGTCTAATCATCGCGACCCGAGAATTATTCCCAGAGATTTCGAATTCAAGCGCTAATATTTAATCATATTTTGAAAAAGGCATTCCAACTTTTTAAAAAGTGAATCATTTTGTTGAATTTAAGTTTCGGTGCTATTGATTCATTTACTTAAGCAAACCAAATGCGGGTCCGCAAAACAAACCAGCCTTTAGACTCACTCTCACGTCTCAGTTCTCATGCACACACGGCCATCGTCTTCTTCTTCTTCAGTAGTATTGTGAGGACCACCCCATCGCTCTCTCTCTTTTCTCGCGATTCTTGATTTCACGCCGCTTTCTATCTTGGCTTTGGTGGGGCTTCCGGTTTCGGTCGACTTTTCTTGGATCTCAATTCAATTTTCGTTGCCACAATTAGCTTCGCCATCGGCAGGCTCAGTGATGTCTATGGCTTTCATCGCTTTATTCTCTCCTCTGTATAGTTTGGGGCTTTTCTTGACGTCTTAGGAAACTTTCCTTTCTAAGGTTTTGGTTGTGCGCTTTCTGAATCAACGCGAGCAGCGACTTATGCAATAATTACGCTGATGTTCTGTTTTCGATTAAGAAGGGCATTCTATGGCTCTGTGTTTTGATCTGCTGCTCTTTGCTTCGCTGGTGCAGTACGGAAAGGACCATTCAGGGTTACTCGGCTTGTGAGGAGTATAGTTCCATCCATGGGAGAGGAGACATCTGATGCTATATGAACCTGGATTTGAATTTGGGACCTATTTCTGATCGACAACCGGAAATGTCCACGCGAATTGCGGATTTTGAGACGTGGTACAATTATTAGAACTGCATAATCAACAAATAAAAACGACAAACATCACATTATATATTATTAAACGGGCGTTAATCAATATATTAAATCCCCTTTATATGGGACTCAAAACTAGAGCCTAAACCCGTTTCATGATTTGTGGATGGCTTGGAACATAGTTTCACCACCACCTTCATGCCATTGTCAATAACCCGACTTCCAAGCTCCTTCTCCTTCACTAACTCAACGCCGGTTCAGCCATTCATCCATTCTTCAAAGGCAACAATATACGGATTATACCCACCCCTTTGAAAAAATGGAGATTACACATTCGAATTTTATCAATTACTACGCGTGAGTCAAGACCACTTATATTAAATAGTGTTTCTTGAGCTTTCAAGTAGTTGGGATCTCCACAATCGTCTCCTGGATTATCAAATAAAGCCATTCCACTATAAATATTATTTCAGCTTTTGGTGCGCACGTGTCATTTGTCCCTCGGAATTTCCTTCGTGGATGCTTTAACACTTAGAGATCTGATAACACGTTACATAATGGTAAAAATGTATACATAGCATAATGTACAACGTTTTCACGCTTCTATCCGAGAAAACTTTGTATAATTTATACAGGATTATATTGCACCGTACGCGTATAATCATAAAGGTAAAAAAAAAAAGTATTTCATAATCACGTCAAGATGGCCATCCCCGACAACTTTTAAGCAAACGAGTTCCCCAGGACATGAAATACATCGCAGCTAAAACAGAAATGAAAGCCCCCACGAAGGATCCAGACACGCTCTCAATTATTCCAGCTAAGGTGAAACATCGGAAATGCATCATACGCAGCAGTCCGCGTGTGCGTGTTAGCAGCAATTTGCGCACAAAAGTTCTACTCCAGAGAGGAGTCGATCTTGTTAACGGACCGAGAGAAGGCGAGCACGTCATTGGGGCGGCGATCTTCTCCGGCGCCATCCGATGCCTCGACGATGGATTCTCGAATCACGGCCTTTGCAATCGGATCGATCGGCGGCCCAGCCCTCACACCATCGGAACCAACCGCGCCCTTGATCTCTCCGCGGCGATGGTCGTCTTCTCTAGATTCATCAATTTCCTCCTTGTCCTTTCGTAGCTGCTCTCTCCTTTCCTTGTGAGCTTCCATGGCGCGTCTTGCTTTTTCCTGGCACTGACTGTTGCCGGTGGGAGACGAATTGTTGGGCTGTAGTAGCAGCTGCGTTTGGAGGGCAGCGGACAGGTGTGGGATGATGGAGGGGCTTGAGGGACTGTCTCCCTCACACGCAGGCCTTTTTGGCGTGCCACGCGTGGAAAGCTCCTGTCTTTTTGCCTTACAATATTTGCAATTACGGTCAATCCCACCGAAAACATTTAAAAAAAAAAAATACCCACGGTAGTGTCAATAACATTAAAAAAAAAATAGCACAAAAAATTCGAAAATATGCCCATTAATACCGATATTCCAAATTATTTGTTGGCCCTTTTGCCTTATAAGATACATTGTCGTTCCTATAACTATAATTACTGTTCACGCTACGAAAAATTTTAAACAATGAAACCAATGCACAAAACTCTTTTTATATCACTAAAAACTTGTAAATATTCCTACCATAACACCAAATATTCCAAACTTTTTTTTTTGTATTACCAAGGCCTTTAAATTATGCCCATTGTAATATCAATACCCAAATTATTTTATCATTTGGATACAAGTTTGGGTAATGGTGATTGAAAAATAAAGTTTGGGGATCTTAGTGACGCAAAAAAATAACTAGGATATCAGTATTCAATGCACATACTTAAGGTTTTTAGGTGGTAGGTGACACAATGAGCATAGTTTAAGATTTTCAAAGGCATTTTTCTTTATAATTATAGAGTGCAGTTGGGTATATTATTAAAACCTTTACCGAGTTTTCAACGGCTTAGGTCCAAGACGCTTTTTCTTCAACTCGAAAACTCACATTCTTTTTTTTTCTTTTTTTGGTGAAGGAAAACTCACATTCTTGATATGGAAAGTAACTCCTATTCGTTTGATAGAAGGATGGAATAACTTATTTCTCTTAAAGTTGTTAAACATTGCAAATGCTTTAAAAAAAAAAAATCTTACATTGGAATTTCTTCACAGAAAGTAGACTTGCTTTCTCTTCTAAAAAATGTGGTCTCAAGGGGTATATAACAAAGTCATCTATTCATATTAAATATTCAAATGTTGAGTCCCTCCCGTGTCTAATCGTTGTTTTTCTTATCTATTCATCTATTACATATGTCTCATTTATGTACAAAAGCCCTCTTTCATATATCAGACATCCATAAAAAGAGGTTACTTGTTTGTTTCGCAAAACATCACAATTCGAAATATTTTTATTCAAAAGTTAAACTAGCAATTAGATTATTTGTCTGACTTTCGCAGCGTATTCTTTTTTTATGAGGATAAGAATCTGCTCATGGTTTATTTTTCCACCATAACGTTCTTGCCGATTGCTTCTCCGTATCAGTCTTTGAGAAAAGTGCACCGAAAATCGTAAACTTTGTATAAAATCTTTCAACTAATTTAATTAAGTTTAGCAACCATATTTAAAAAGTGTAATAAAGTTCTCTCAATGAAAAGTACCTAAAAAGATAAAATGCCTATGTGCCATTAAAAAGTTCCATTCATGGCATTCTTAAATTGCATTTAATACATATTATTGGACTTAATTGCCTTTTTCACTAAAGATTTAGGACTTTGTTTGACCAGTTGATATATTAGGACTTAATTGTGTAATTACAAGAATTAAGACTCCATTGCATTCCGTACATAACTTCTAGAACCTATGCCATCGGTTTTTCCTCACATAGTTTTTTCTAAAATAAAATTTCACAATTATTGCGACTCTCTCAGACGTGAGGTCAGGGAAAAGGACAAGTTTAGTGGTGATGTCGAGTTGAAGACCACGATCCTCAATCGACGTGAGTTCTGTCAAAATCTACCTAATGCAATGTTGAATTTTCACCTAAATTCGATGAACTCTAAGAATTCTATATGAAGAGCCAACACTAACTTATTGAACTCGACTAGAAAGTATGGGAATATACCTCATTTCCTACGCAACTAGAGATTTAATGTCGTGAACTTAATTATACTAGCAATCTAACCAGTGCCTTTTCATTATCTAAATATGATTATTTGTCAACTAAGGTGTCCACAGTCTTCTTATTCAATAAGTCCTAAGGTTCTTGTCTGCTATGTGTCCTTTCAATGCTTTTGTCTTTGTCATGGTCCTAAAGTGTAAACTAACCATTTAACTAACATAAGCAAAAACAACACTGAAAAAGCAATATAATCAATTCATCAAAAATAGTAATTATAGAAAAAGTAAAGAGTAAAGTAAAGTAAGTAACCCGATACAAAGTTGGGCAAAAAAATACAATACAACCTTGGCTCCAAGACAACAACCCTATGAGCTTAGTTCATTTCAAACTCAATTATCTAAAGAAACTAATCTAACTAGAGAAAAGCGTGAATTTTCTTAAATCATATGTATACTATCAAAATGAAACTAAATTAATTCTTGTGCTAAAATCTAGCAACCTAAAGACTTAGGCTAGGCCCCTGGGCCTGGTCCCGAATCTGGACCTAGCTTGGATCTCGCAGGTCTATGTGAAAAAAAAAAAACACGAAAGGCTTTATAAATGAAATGGGCTTAGTTGTTCAAGTCTAATTCAATTCTAACCAAAGTCAAGCCCGAATGTTCTAAAGCTGAAGTGAATCCAAATATATCAAACCTATTCAAGCCCAAGCTCATTAAGCCTATTAAAGCCCAAAGCTCATTAAGTGCACATAGTACCCAGATTGTTACGCCTTTCATGCAGTTAATCCAAAACTTATTGATCCAACCATAACTAAACAAACCCAACTTAAACGCATTTGTCATTCTTATACCCATTTGGGACCTGAGCAAGCCAAAAAGGGAGAGACAAGAGGGGAATTCCCAGGGTTACCCCTTGCATCTATAAAACTGATCCTGGGTAGAGGCAGCTCCCATGCCTCAATAACTATAGTAGCTGGATTAACCAACCTGAGCAACTCCTTAAACTGCTAAATCAAATCTTGGGAGTAATCCTTGCTCCCAGACGCGACTTAAAAACTGGGCGAAATGGCCCAAAAAGGGAGAGACAAGAGGGGAATTCCCAGGGTTACCCTTTACGTCTATAAAACTGATCCTGGGTAGAGGCAGCTCCCACGCCTCGATAAATATAGTAGCTGGGTTAACCACCCGTAAGATTGGGACCTGAGCAAGTCCTTAAACTGTTAAGTCAAATCTTGGGAGTAATCCCTACTCCCATACGTGACTTAAAAGCCAGGCGAAATAGCCCAAAAAGGGAGAGACAAGAGAGGAATTCCCAGAGTTACCCATTGCGTCTATAAAACTAATCCTGGGTAGAAGCAGCTCCCACGCCTCGATAAATATAGCGGCTGGGTTAACCACCCGTAAGACTGGTCATAAGCATGACCTTAAACAGCTTCACCTTGAATTGGGCATCCCAAGGTGCCTTAACCCCCCACGGGTGGTTAAGGGAAAAGGGATAAAGCCCCCACTGGGCTTTCCGACCACGGCGCCTCTAGCGCTGGGATCCCACCTGGAGGGAAGTCCCTGTCTTCTCCTAACATACTAGGCAGATAAACCCCCAATGAAAGGACCGGGAGGGAGGCAATCCCCCCACAGGTGGGAGTAGGAACATGGGATAACACCTCCATTGGCCAGCCGGCTTCCAATCTAACGTCAACACAGCAAAAATCTCAAGCCACCAATATGATATATGTATTATTCATTGTTAACCATCTATATTCATCACTCGATAATCACAGTCAACCATCAACAATCCACAACCTTAGGGTGCGTTTGGGAGTGGCTTTAAGAAGCCACTTTGAACCCTCAAAGATCCTTGGGCCAATGTAGGAGTGTTTGGTAAAAAAATTCGAACTCCATTTGGAAAATGCCAGCCTTCTCGAAATGCTAAGCTCAGGGGTAAATAAAATAAAAAAATCTTCCCAAATTATCCTCATTGATTTTTCGTTTTTCTAGTTTTGCCCTCACTATTCATCTTTTTCTTCTTCTCCGTGAGCTGTCACCGGCAAAGGGCAAGTATGGTCACAGTGGCCCAGACGACCGTCACTAGGGAGTGGCGCGACCACCGCGCCATCTAGGTCAACCCAAACCTTGTCGTGACCTAGATCTGGGGCAGCGGAGTTGCGGGAGGACCTCGCTGCCCCTTTTTTTTAATGCTGGATGAACTGTTTTGGCTGATAACCGCCATGTAAACTCGCAAGTGTCGCTAGTGGAGAAACCACCACCCCGACATCACGTGTCAATCACCTAATAGCCCGCCAGCCTCCCTGCTCCTGACCTTCCCTCAAAGAACTGAAGCCTACCCAACGGAGCCACCACGACCGGTGGTCCTCGCTACCCCCATTTGTAAATATTATCTATCCAAACACTATTTTGTTCAAAAATACTTCACAATGAACTTTCAAATTATAATTTAATAAATACAATTTGCATTCTGAAAAGCCTCTTCAACTTAAAATCCTTTGCATATTTCCAATGACTTTTCCCAAAAGTCCAACCAAATGCACCCTTAAAGCACCAGGTGACTATCTCCATTCAATTTAGCGAGAGTAAAAACTTCAAGTGAGTAACTTCTCTCAATATTTTGATTACTAGGAGGAGATGGAAATTCGATTGGTGGTGAAATTGATCATAAGAGCTACATTAATTTTCTTTAAATGAAATTGACATTAAAGGAGCTTTAAGCCAGATTTAGCCACTTCATGCTTCATGATCATGTGACAAAATTAAATAAGGGACGGCCTAGCACAATTATGGAAAAACTTGGCAAGAACGAATTCTTAACAACTTTACCAAAAAAAAAAAAAAACGAATTCTTAACAATACCACCGGCCTTGGTGGCTCCGCTAGATAAGAAACCTCAACCTTGGTGGAAAGATCGAGGGGTCAAACCTCAGAGGAAACATCGGCGTCTTAAGCAGATGTTGGGGTGGTGGGTCTTCCGCTAGCATCACTCCAGGATTTACTTGGCGGCTATGTACCACTGCAAGGCAACGAACGGCTGATGGGGTTCCCTGGGTATCAAAAAAAAAAAATTCTTAACAATGATTTCTAATAGAAATGACAAAAGAAAATGTTAAACTAATAAAATTTTCCAATAACATAAACATGAGATCAATTTGATAAATATAGCACGCTTGAACCAAAAAAAAAAAAGCCGTTATTAATCCAATGAAAGAAAATATATCCCCTTGTGGGTATAAATTTTCACCACTATCCTCTATAATAGTTGTGTTGGGCATGTGCTTTTCTCTCTGTAATTTTGTAGAAAATAGGGGAAGCGTGGTAATTGGATACCAACCTTCTCTACCAAAGAAAGTCCTTATATAGCAAAAGTGATGGGATCAACTTTAAAGCTGTAAAATCTGAACCATCCATCAAGATTTAAGATATGAATTACATATGCTTAAGTAAATGTCACAAATACATGTCATATGATGTAATTAATTAAATTGGGCCCATGTCAAATGTTACATAATATATCTGATAACTGTCATATGATCTCGTAAGTCCAACAGAAAATTCGAGATTGCATCACGCGTGTTCTCTTTGCTTCGTCTACGTCCACGCGCCCCTTGCATTGTGTTTCTACTGTGCTCCAATCTCGTTGTCTCACGCGCGCCTTTCGCTTGCATCGGCGTCACTCATCTTAGAGAGAGAGAGGGAGAGAGATTTCAAGATGGGCCCTGTGCAAATTAAAATGAGTTTGGGCCAATTGGTTGGCGCTTTTTTTTCCCCCATTTTTTCGATTCTGCTTGGGCCAAGCCCTTTGAAGTTTCCCAAAATAGTGAATTTGGACGTAAGCATTGGGCGTTTTAAGGATCCGCATTTTGTCATCATTATTATTTCTTTCATTTTCCTTTCGTTTCATTTTTATTATTATTTCTTATCACGTGTCCAAAACAGGGATACGGATCACTTCTAAATACTAAGCAAAGCACGTGTCTAACTAGTTAGAAGCAAGCTTCCAACAAGGGCTTTCAATGATAGTATAGTAACTCGGTACCCAATTTGGATGCGTTCTTTATTTTAATATATTAGTACCTGTACGTTCTATCTTCCCAATTTAAGAGAAAGTTTTTTCTTCCCTTGCCCCTGGGAATACTCTCAAATTTTACGTTCCAAAATTCAAACGAAGCAATTTTAGGACATACTCAAATCTATAAGATCCTCGTTTGATCATCATTATTATTTCTTCCATTTTCATTTAGTTCCACTTTTATTATTATTTTCTTATCATCAATTTTGATGTATTGACTGAAATTCAAGTGTTAACAGCAATCATTTGCAAGGTTTCTCCATACTTTGCATCACAAGGTTGTGTTTGCTCACTATATCCATGAATGCTTAATTGGGTCCTATTTTACATTTACACGTCTCTTCATGTGCTTTTCTGACAAGGATTTTCTATTAGTGTGTCGACGCACTATACATATTGATCCTGCTCATGCCATTTTGAATTGGAAGATGAAGCAAATAAACTTAGATCTTGAGGAAATAGTGTTGCGTAATATCATGAATCCCACCAATTTATATGGGGGTTAATACCCATAAAAAATTCCAAAATTGTACATTACAAAAAACTTCATGCCAGTACAACTCTTGCCATATTTATCCTAAAATACTTTTATTGTCACAAAAAATATTAAGTTGGTGCATTAGTACCACATTTACCTAAATTGATTTTCGCATTACAAAAATCAAAGATTTGGATAATATGGTATAAATGTACCAATTTAAAGAAATTTCTGGCACATGTATATCAATTTCAGAGATTTTTATAACATGAAAAATAATTTGGCAGCAAACATGGCACAGATACATTAGTTTGGCCTATTTTGTAATACAAATATTAATTTGGGTTAAATGTGGTACAAATGCATTGATTTGTTTTTAGATGGTATTAACCTTTTTATATTATTAATGTCTTGGCATCTTTTCTAGGTCCAATCTCTAAAAAGCAATGGACTTCGGTTGTTTTATATAATTTGCAGCAATATGACTCGCATGTGCATTTTTTAAGAGACTTCCCAGTTTTTATGCTATGGTCGTGTCGAAGTTGACTTACATGAGTAAATATGATTTCACATTTTTCTTGACAAGAAATGAGATTTCAATCATAGTCTTCCTCAGAAGAACAAGGCGTTACACCAGAGTTTGATCTAAAGAAAACCGGGCACAATTTGCAAATCATGATATAAACTTTTCCTTTTTTCTTTTTCTTTTTTCGTTTTATCAACAACGTGATGAGGATAATGGATTTTCACTAGTACATACGAGATCATAAGTTCAGCGATGCAAAGATTAAGAAACTCTTCAATATATTCTCCGGCTTACTTCCTTAAATAATTTCTAACTTTAGATTTAATTTCAGTTATGTCCCAAACATTTTTATCCAAAAAAGATCATCAACTTTCATTACAATCTAAAATTTGCCCAAATGTCCAAAAATTACAACTAATTTCTTGAAAATTATCAACTTCAAAGCCGATTAGGGATGTATTATTAGAACCTGCATCTTTATCGATATCCCCACGTATGGTGCACAACAGTCTCTTGACATCTATAATTTTGAAGAAATCGAAGGTGGTTTTTGGACACGAGCATATTTGGGATTAAATATAATGTTTGGGTTTTTTAGAAGATTAAACCATATATATATGAGATAATGATACAACCGGTTTATAAACTTTAACCCAATGTGTAATCCTGAACTTTAAACTCGTTCAATGTAGTCCACGAACTTTAGTTTGATGAGCAAGTTATTCGTAAAATTTTGATTTATTCAATATGGTTCATGAACTTTTAATACATATTCAATTAGTCTATGTTCAATATGGTCTTCACACTAATTCAAATTCAAAAATTGTCCTATGGCCGCATTAAACAAATTAGAAATTTTAGAGACGACATTATACATGAGATTAAAGTTCAAGAACTATATTGAACAAATTTTAAGTTTAGAGGCTACATATGAATCACGTGTCATTAGACTCATTTTATGCACAGGCGGTTACGGACTACAATTTGTGACAAATGCCGGGTGTAACTACAATTTGGGATAACTGCAAGGGTGAGATTGAAAAATCTGTTTTCCTTAGTCCAAAACCCAACAACGCTCAAGAGCTCCCCAGGCGGCGACGGAGGCTAGCGTCGTCTACCCCTGCATCCCATGCCCGAGACCAAAGCCCTCGCTACCGCAGTCGCCATAAACCCTAAGCTACTAGCTTTCACGCCTCGCCAAGTTTCTCTAGCGAAGAAAGAGACGAAGCAGCGAGCACCGACGGCGGCATCCCCCATGGAGACCAAGACCCTCCTCCTCCTCTCCATAGCCCGGTATCTGCAGAGCAATGGATTCTCCAAGACTCTCAAGAAGTTCCGCTCCGAAGCCCAGCTCGAGGTACGCCCCTCGTTCTCGCGCGCTCCTTTCGCATTCTGGGCCTTGCTGCGGTGCCATTCGGCGAGCTGTCCCGAGCCTCTTTTGGGGTGGTTGTGAGGGGTTGGCACAGTTTTGACTGATTTAGGGAGAGAGGTCATCGCCATGGGAACGAAGTCCTGTGAGGGAAGGAAGCTCGATTATGTTGTTGAAAGGATCGATATAATGGTGGGAGCAAGAAATTGTGGGCATTCCTCCTGTACAAGTTTAAACCAAAAAAACAGAAGAGAAAAAGGCGACACGGGTTTTGAATCTTTTTAGTGTCCACTTTGTATATCACTAGCTTTACTTTGCTAAGGTGGCATGCATTCTAAAGAGTGTTCGTCGGAGGTTATTTGGTTGCTATTTGTTTATGCCAAGTTGGAGATTTTATGCATTTTGAGGTTCCAATTCACTTTTTGTGAGAGCTATTTAAATGATGAGCTGTAGAGGAGATTTGTATCGAAGGTTGGACTCTTGGTTCCCAGAAAGGATCGACAATAAAAAAATTTGCCAAGAGGATCTCGATATTTCCACTTAGAGGAACAAAGGTATCTGACGACTTTGTCAGCAACCAACTTTCTAAAATGCGACTGTTTATGGTCTGAATTCAATTTATGTCTTACTTATTTAAAAGCGCTAGAAGAAACAGTAACACTCGGCATATCTTTACAAAGAAGGCCCTGTGAGTAATGTGCATTCCTTCTCCATAAGTTGTCAATGTTCAGAAGCTTCTGGAGCAAGCAACTCTCAAAGAAAATCTTGCTTTCTGCTCTCTGACTATCTGGAGGGCACTTCATTGTGTGCAATACTCTGTTTCATCCGCTTTATTTTTACAATGCTTGCCACAATTGATCCTTGTTATGCTTTTGAATTACCTGATTGAAATACTTATTTAAGAATGGAAAAGTTCGCGTGTTGAATGAACCTTGCTATCTCTAAGCTTGCCTTTCAGGTTTAAATATTTTGATGGTGCATCTTGGTCTATTGCTACTGTGATAATGATGCTTTTAGGCCATAAAGCGCTCTAAGGTTCCTTGCTGAATTTCTTTATTTTTTATCTTTTGGTGCAGGAAGTTAGTTTTAAGGGTTCGACATTGGATTTGGAAGAAATATGTCTCAACTACTTGAAAACAGCGTAGGGGATTCTTCTTTTATTCCATGATAATCCTGTTGTATGCAGAAGTTTTTTCTCGTTGATGATTGTCGAAGATATAGTTTTCTCTAGCTGGGAAATAATATGGGTGGCACATGTTTCTGTGCCAGCTTAAATGTGCTAAATGCATTCCTTTTGGTAAAGATATAAATTCTTCTGCGAGAACATTGGGTTGTTACTTTGTTAGAGCTGCTTATTGCTACTTGATATTCGCAAGTTTTGGCAACAAATTGCTTTGTAGCTTGTCTGAATTTCATAGGTTTGCATCCTGTATGTGATGGACAATGTGAGAGAATGCTTAAAGCTATGAAGAGGTCTCTTTGTTAGTAATTTTGTTTGCTTCGTCATCGGGTGATAGAGCTCATAACTCCAGAGTAAGAGTCAGCCTAGGAGTGTTCCAGCCTTACCAAAACTTCATGGGTTCCAGCCTATTGCCTACTTGTGCAGATCAAATGGAGTTCAGTTTCTTTGATTTTTAAATGGAAAAATGCCATCTCTCATATTTGCCCGTCAAATTGTGGTGTTCTTTTCAATTCCCTGCAGGGGTTCTCTTTCATTCTTAATGTTTTTTTGATGTTCTGTGCAGTGGTCATGCTGCAACAAAGAATGGCCTAGAGAAAGGTACGCTAACTTTGAGCCACAAGTTGTCTGTGTAATTTGTGCCAGTTTGACTCTTGAGTACATCTCTCTCTCTCTCTCTCTCTCTCTCTCTCTCTCTCTCTCTCTCTCGGTGTGCATATGTGCATGGGTGTGTTTTGTGCAGTAGCTTCTGTATGGATACTTTTTTGTTAAGAGCTGTGTTCTTACATGTTAAATATATTTACTCAGGTGGTGCACACATGATTGGTGAAGGAGAGTCAGGTTCCTTGCCAGAAGCTCTTGATAAGAAAAAGAAGAAGAGAAGTGGCGAGAGCAATGTTGATGCTGCAAATCATCATTCTCAGGAGATGAAGAATGGTGCAGTAGATGAAAATTTAAAAGGCAAAGAAAAGAAGAAAGGCAAAAATGATTCTGATTTTTCCAGTAAAGACAGTAAAATTGCGAGCTTGAAAGAGCTAGAAGAGTCTGCTACTGATGTGACTTGTGGACTGCAGTCAGATGAGATTACTGTGAAGGGAAAGGATAAAAGAAGTAAGAAAAAAGAACTGGTTTCTGAATCTGTTGTTCCTCAAGATTTACCCTCTTTTGAGGGAAATGACATTGTTTCCTCCAAAGATGTGAAGAAGTCTAAAAAAAAGAAAGAGAAATCTAAGCATAAATCAGATGATGAGGAGCAAACAAAAGCAGAGAATGCCAATGGGGTATCCTCTAAGGACGGTGATACTAAGACTTCAGATGAGGGCATCAAAGTGAAAAAAGGTTCCAAGAAACGAAAAAGGCTTGAGTCCGAAGAGAATGAATGTAAACCTGTTGATCAGGATGCACTTGATGAACCCAAACGGAGAAAGAGTGGTGATGTTAAGGATGACAAGGTTGACAGGCAACTTGCAAAATCAAATGCATCAGGAAACAGTAAAGGAGCTAACGACATGGGAAGTAATGGACAAAATGGTCAGTGCAATCTTACTGAGAAGACTCCTACTAAGCACTTCAATGATCCAGACAATGTCAAAGGGAATGATGGAGAAGAATCTGCTAAGAGCGAAAACATGAAAAAGCAACGTAATGGCTCTGCAGAGGTATGATCTGAGATCTAATGTTATTATTGCATCCTGATTTCTGTCTTAAGGTCATTTACTCATGCTAGAATTGCTCTTCTGGAAAGTATATTTGTGGCGTGGCTGCCCTCATTAGAAGTATATCCAGGATAAAGCCCCTCTTCTTCCTTTTTTGTCTATTCTTATTTGAAAATGTGTTTTAGTATACCTTAACCAGTCATAGATTAAGGAGTTTTCATAATCAATGTAGCTGCATGATCTACCTATGTGTGCATTTTTCTTAGAGTTGACCCATGCATAAAAGTATGTATAGGCATAAATCACATCACCCATGATCTCTCTATGTGTACGTGCACATGGTTTTATGTAGCTTAATAGATAATTCCTGTTGAAGCATATATTGGGAGGGTGGTTTGCAGCACAGGCAGATGATTGAATAAGAATTTAAATTTTCTTTTGCTAAAATGCTTCCAGATTGAAGTTTTGTAAGGTGGAGTCCAGTTTAACTAAATTCTCCTACATATCAAGATGAATCTGTGATCAAATGATATCTCTATTAACATTTTTTCCAATGCTGGGTTAAAGGTTGACTGATCACCGATCAAATTCTCTAGCCAAATATAAGGAGAGTATTTACACAATCATGTTAATAATTTTGTAGTGTTTGGCCGACAAGTTGTTCCTTAAAATTATGGTCACTCTTTGTAATACCTTGGGCAGAAGCACATTATATGTTTGATATTGTCTCCATGTTGGTCTGTGAAGCCTTCCAACTCAATTAGTCTAGCTCAAATGAAATTCAGATAATGGATTTTCAATGACCACCAAGGGCTACTGTTGACCAATATGAAAACTACCTTTCCAATTTATAGAAGTGTAAATCTTGAACATTCTCTTTTTTTATTGCACTATAGCATGATAGATTCATAGAGCTGATCCCACTCAGTGGACAACGCTTGTTGTTTGGTCTTTGAGGTATTTGGGTCCTAGAAACATTTTGATTCTCCAAATGTATTAGAATTTGGTTGGCCAGGGAAGCACGACTACAACCCTTGGTGAGTATTCATATCTTTAAATATCTGTTTGTTAATTGTGCTTTCTTAATTATAGGGACTTATGTTTTTTCCTCCTAGGACAATATTTTTGGAGGCTCAAGAGACTATTTTTCCTTTGGTTCTTTAGCATCCCCATTTTGAATTTGTATAGATGTAATTTCTTGACTGAAAGATTTACTTAACCCTTCTCTATGAATAAAATTCGCTGAATCGGTGTACATTTCAGCCTACAACAGCAAAGGCGTTCCAAAGGATAAAAGTTGATGAAGTGTTATATGCTGATGATAGACTTAAGGATAATTCCTATTGGGCTAAGGTAATTTTCTGTTTCATTCTATCAACCTGTTGTTGTTGTTGTTGTTGTTGTTGTTTTCTTTTATGTTTTTGGGTCAATACCCTCTACTGCTTGTTGGACATGGAAACTTGGTCTCTTAATGCGTGCTAGTATCTCAACCATATATTATAATTCCCCAGGATGGTGCAGAAACTGGCTATGGTGCAAAAGCACAAGAAGTTCTTGGACAAGTTAGAGGAAGGTACGTCGCAAGTTGACTAAAGTGGTGCTAGTTTGCAACCTTCTCAACTTAGATTAAATCTCTGCAAGAATAACTATTTAGTTATTTTAGATGAAGGCTGACTGATCTTTCTCTTTTTCTTGAATGAGGGAAACTTTTACAAATGGAAATTTTTCCCCCCGCCATGATATCACTTAGTTGGAGAAGTAAAAGACAGTAATTAAATCAAGGGCTAGCTGATAATCGAAGCTGGAACCAGAATTTGATATTCTATAGTTTTGAGGAGAATGTTTAGTGGAAAAATCAATGACAAAGTGACTTAAAGACCTATATATACTAAGATTAAGATGTAGTACAATTCAATACTCAACCTTTGATCAGACATAAATGATTGCTAATGTTAGCCATCCAATTTCATACTAAGATTAAGATGTAGTACAATTCAATACTCAACCTTTGATCAGACATAAATGATTGCTAATGTTAGCCATCCAATTTCATTAAAAGGTTTGATACCTATCAAATGACCAGCCTAACAACAGAGAGAAGACTAATTACAGATAAAATGCATTTAGTATTTTACATATATCATTATGCATGCATCAGCTAATTTTCAAGGACTGATTGCCCTTACCTAAAGTACAGCTAGAAATGCAAGGGTATCAAGTCCTTTCCTGGCATTGCCCTTAGTCTTTGTAGGGTTGGATTTTGCTTCTCTTGTCGAATCATGGGACCTGCTTGGTTTGTGGAAAATTTTCAGAATCTTTTTTTAGTTTCATTTGAGAAGAAAAAGGCCCTGTGCAACAAATTTGGTCAGAACATGAAAAGTGATCCAAATGAGGATGCTGAAAAACGGAAAATTATTTTTCTTGTTTACAAAGATTTAATCTCGTATGAAATGCATACTTCAAATTGAGGGTGGGAAAGGGGGGATTGGTAAAGAGAGGCAGTTATGCCCTATTTCACGATTTGTCTGTCAAGCTTCACCCAAGTGGACCCTGTTCGGATGAAAATCTGAGATGAGTTATAGTTTATGACAAAAGACCTGTCTAGTAAATACAAATTCTTTTGTCAAGTTGGAATTTTTCTTATTTTTTGGGGGGGAGCTTCCCCCAAGTTGACCCTGTTTGAATGAAAACCGAGACTGAGTTATATTTGCTGAGAAATTCCTGTCTAGTAATTATAAATTCTTTTGTCAAGTTGGATGGATGGTGCTTCCTCATTTTGGAGCACAATCATAGATGAGCTAAACCAACCGTATAAGAACAGTTCAAGCTGAATGATTGGATTTCTACTATACTTGGTACTCGTATTATATCTTAGTAAGTGAGCTTAGCAATTATAGCAACTTACTATAGACTTTTTCTAGCCAAAAAAAAAAAAAAAAAAACTTACTATAGACTTTAGCAATTCCTTCGTCTGAGATTCTCTCTCTCTGGCAGGGATTTTCGGCATGAAAAGACAAAGAAGAAGCGCGGAAGTTACAGAGGAGGACAGATTGATCTGCAATCTCACTCGGTGAAGTTTAATTATTCTGATGATGAGTAAACAAAGAGTTTTCGGTTGAATTTATAGAGGCCCAATTGATTTTGAGATCCTGCTGGGGAAATTAAAGTTTACGAGGATCAGCAAACCGAGGAGTTTCTCTGTGACGGCAGGATTCTTCTGCGTTTTGGGTTAATATCCGATCAGCAGAATAATCATTTTTGTTGTGTTCTATTCTTGGCCTTAGTGGACTACTGTACTGATTTTTCTTTTTTTGGACACAAATGCTTCATCAGATGGTCGTAATGTACCCGGACGTGTATGCATTCAATAGTATTCACCGCAGCCTGCTTCTTCGTCTTTTTCGTTCTTTTTTCTTGGGAAACGCTCTCTTTTGTTCCGTTTAATCCTTGTATGGTCAAAATACATCCCTGAAGGATCAGGATAGGCACGAGGTCGGCCTCGGTACGATCGTGCCCCAGGCTAGATCGAGGCCCGGACACTGTCAAAGGCCCCCCACCGTCTCGACATTGGATCAGAAGAACACGTCATCCTTTGTTGTAAAGCTGACCAGGCTGTCCTTGGGAGGTAGGGGAAGGCTAGTTAAAGTCTTGGTCTTTCCTTCCCTGTGAAGCAAAGCTGCTGAAGTTTTCCCCAAGGCAAGGAGGGACCCGCATGGTTCTATCGCGGACCCTGCAAAGCCTTTAATTCTGGGCATCGATTTTTGCTGCCCCCACAGACCCAATTTCCACCAAGGGAGTTTAATCTGAAGCCCGTTTGTCAAAGAGGCTTCGTTTTGCAAACCTTATTGTCTCGATGACCCCCTGTTGTGGTTGGTGGGTAACTGTAATCTGGCTTAGAGGCAGCTGGATCTTTCCTGAAGTAGCTGCACCTCTATGGACGGTGTTGTGCAACGACACTTGCCTCCGGCTCCGATGTCTCTGAGTATCTCGGCGAGGTAAGCACTTGTTGAGAGTTCGCCAAGAGTATGATTCGGCCTTAAAATCATTTGACACCAACATTAGGAGAAGGCATAAAAATCTAGTCATAGCAATTAATCTTGAAAGGATACAGTGGACTCCTATGAGTCCACTGTACCCTTTACAGCATAAAGCCATTCCAATTGCTGGTTTAATGTTGTAATATTAACACTAAAATGACAGGATCTTGCAAATTAAGTCTATATAAAAATATCAGAGAAATAAACGAGGAATAATAAGACACTAGATATTTACATAGTTCGGTTTAACTATCAGTACTTACACTCACGAGGAGAGTTAGCAGTAAATAATCCACTATAATTTAAAGACTCAGAGTTACAATCGCTTACACGCTCGAATGTTTTTCATACCTAAATTTAAACCCAAATACAAAATATTTACAAATAAAGATGTAAATTCACAGCACAAAATTACTGATGTTCAGCCCAAGTAAAAACTTATCAAGAATATCCCATGCTCTTGAATTTTTTCCCCTTTTTCATACATATCTCTCGTTTTGCCAAAGGCTTCACTTTACAGTGTGTCTTAGTTATATGTGAATAGATAGGGACCGACAAGGAATCCTTTCATTTCTTTTATACAGCTTTTGTCAGAGATTTTCTTGACAAAAGATCTCCCTACTCCTTAGTGCTAGTATCACCATCTCACGATGTGACAATCTAAAAGATGTACACAAAAATTTCATTTTCTCAAACACATGCACTAGGAAGTTTCCAGGCAAGACACTAGTCTCCTTCTCTCTCATCCAAAATGTGTGGCTAAGGATTGACCGTCATTTTTCCAAGGTAACAATACAGTTTAATAAGCATTCTTCTTTTTTCTTTTATCAGAAAACCTTTTCCAAGACAAACTTGGATTCATACATGTAACATTGCCTTCCTGGATAATTATGAAATCAAATCTGATTTGGATAGGTGCAATACTAGATTTTGAACAAATTAAAATCTTCTAGCAAATTGGATTCCGTAAAGAGCTAAAACTCGAGACATTAATTTAACAATTTTCCATATTGGCTTGATGTTTGAGGCCAAGTCATAGTGCTCATCATCCATGTTACTTTGCCAACGTCCCCACATGTGCTCATACTCCACATACATCAATTGTGTTCAAGCAAAGCTTGAGTTTCGCCAAAGGAATAGGCTTTGTCATCATGTCTACTTGGTTCTTTGTAGGATTAATCTTTTTCACAATAATGTTATCCTATTAAAACATCTTGGATGAATCGATACCCAATATTGATATCTTTCATTCGCTTATGATAAATTGGATTATACAAGTGTATATCAACACTTTTCTAATCTAATCCAAAGTCTGAGAACAAATTTTGTAACCATATTGTCTCATTTGCTACAAAGGTTAATACTATATACTATGTCTTAGTCGAAGACAAGCAAACATGATTCTGTAAGGATGCTTTCCAACTAGTTGCATCATCTGCTAGTGTAAACCTGTACCCTATTAAAGACCTGCAATCATCCCAAGTCACCGACATGATTCGAATTCACATAACTAGTGGTTTCGTTGTCATTGTTGTCCCTCCGATACATTATACCTATGTTTGTTATCCCCTTAAAAAATTTGATGATCTACTTCCATCCCAATGAGCTTTATTAAGACATTTGAGCTTTACCATGATGCTTTATATAATGACTAACTACACTCACAACTTGTGAAATATCAAGTTTAGCACATACTGTAGCATACATAATACTATCCATGACACCACAATAAGGAACACGAGACATGCTGCTCCTCCTCCACAGTTTGCGGTGATTTATTTGAAAATTTAAAATGTTTTCCTAAAGGTATATTTACAGATTTCACTGATTGTATATTAAAATGTGCCATAATTTTCTTAATATATTTTTTTTGAAATAGACATGAAAGTCATGTAATTTTGTTATGCAAAACCTCCATACCCAATGTTTTTTTTGTAACACATAAGTTTTTCATCTCAAACTCAACATTCAATTGCCTATTCAATACATCAAATCAAACATATTCTTAACTGCTATCAACGTCATCAACATATAAGAGTAGATAAATCAAAGAACCATCCTCTAATCTTCTAAAGTAAATATAGTTATCCATTTGACTTTTCGAATAGTCTTGACGAGTCATTAAAACATCAAAACGTTTATATTATTACCTAGGAGACTGTTTTAACCCATACAAAGATTTCTTTAGCAAGCAAACATGATCTTTCTTATTTGGAATAACAAATTTCTCTAGCTACCTCATATAAATTTGCTCCTCCAACTCACTATGAAAAAATGCCGTTTTCACATGTAGCTACTCTAGCTTGAGATCCTATATAGCAATTTAGGCAAGTAAAACAAGAATCAAAGTATATCTTATCACAAAAGAGAACAATTCATTGTTATCAATGCCCTCTTGTTAAATGTACCCCTTCACCATAAGTCTCGCCTTATATCTTGCTGTCTCAACATTGGGAATGCCCTCCTTTTGTTTGAAGACCTATTTAATTCCTACAATCTTTTGACCATTGGGTACTCTGACCAACTCCTATATTTGATCCCAATTGAATAACTCAATCTCTTCACTCATAACTTTTAACCACTGTGATAACTCACTATTACCCATTGCATTAGTGTAAGACAAAGGTTCATATGTCTCCACCTCGTCACATATAATCAATGCATAAGCAATACCTATATAACCATAATGTACATGTAATTTAATTTGTCTTCTTTATCTTTCTGCGACTATAGTGTGCTATAACTACGCTAGTTGTTCAGAATCATTGACTTCAGGAATTATGGCCTTATCTATAGTCTCCACTTGTGTTACCTCCAAGGTCTTTGGAGTCTCCACTTGAAGCTCTATCTTACTAATGATATTGTGATTTATTTTTTATGCTAGTTGTGTCTCAGAACTCATCTACTAAAGCATTACAATCTCATCGAAGATCACATCTTTACTAATTACAAAACTAGGTGATCTAGATCAACCCACCACAACTAGTAGGCTTTCACCCCATGTGCATAATCGAGAAATAATCACTTCTTTACCCTCGACTTAAGCTTACCATTATTTATTTAAGCATATGTTAGACATTCAAATATTGGTAATACGGAGTAATCAATAAATTTCTCCAACCAAACTTCCTTAGGATTCTTCCACTCGAAAGTAGATAATGGAGATCGATTAATTAGGTAACATGCCATTATCACTATTTCGGCCCAAAATTTCTTACTTAATCCTGCATATAAAGGCATGCATTGAGCTCATTCAAATAAAGTCCCGTTCTTCCATTCTATTATGTCATTCGGCTGTGGTGTCTCAAGTAGTATGCGGTGTCTCACAATCCTCCTTTTTCTCTCATTGAACTTAGTAAAATCTTTACCACAAAAATTCATGCCATATTGATTCTCAAGAACTTGGTATGTTTATCTAACTACTTCACTATCAATGCCTTAAGTTTCTTGAACCGATTGAACACATTATATTTCGAATAGTCATCAATAAATGTCAGCATATATCGGATATCTCATTTCAAAGGAATCGGAGACAGGCCCTAAACATCTAAATGAATGTATTCAACTGGTCGTTTGGTTAAATAAGTGTAGTAAACTTAATTAGGCATTGCTTCCCATAGATGTAGTTCTCACTAAGTCCAGTTTCCTCGTCTTCAGACCTTTCAATAGCCCCCTCTCACTTAGTATTGTCCTACTTGTCTCACTTATGTTCCCTAAGAACATATGCCATAATTGAATCAAGTTTAAGTTTGACTCACTCGATAAAACTGTAGCAATTCTAATCACGGTCCTTCCCGGTAAATGATAAAGAGAATTCACTTTCTTCCATTCATCACTATTATAGCATCTTGAGAGATTTTATATACTCCACCTTCAACTGTGTACCTACAACCAGTTTCATCGAGTATCCCCAAAGAAAAAAGGTTCTTCTTAAGCTTCAGTATGTGCCTCATGTCTATCAATGTACGCACCAACCCAGTGTGCATCCAAATCCGATTTGTCCTTATCCCCACAACCTTGCAAGTTATGTTATTTCCCAAAAGAATTCTATCACTACATATAGTCTAGTAAGTAGTAAATCAATTCTTACAAGGCGTCATATAATAAGAACATCTCGAATCTAGCACCCATTCATCTTTTAACAAACTAGTAGTTATACATAAAAAAGCTTCTGCATTATTAGTGCTTTACTCGATAACATTCGTCACTATGCTTGTGGCATTTTACCTATCATCTTTATTCTCTACTTTGGATAATCCCTCCTAATACGCATTTCCTCGTGCACTCGAAACACTTCACACGTCCCTTGAACTTTCTATGGTGTGATTTCGACCTGTTTTTACCTCTGCTGCTACTAAGCCCTCAATTTTGATCTCTATCCTAAGTAGTTTGCACAACCCCTTGTACTAGACTGTCATCTCACAATTTTCTTTGCCACTCCTTAGAGAATAAAGAGGACTTTACCTCTTCTAAGATTATCGTAGTATGCCCCTTTAACAATAAATCGGTCAAATGCTCTCATAACTCTAGTAAAGAAGCTAACAACATCATGCATCATTCTTCATCATCAAGTATCTTAATGACGTTTTTCAAATCCATCACGAGTTTATTGAATTCATGTAGATGGGATTTGATAGACATACCTTCAATACATCTAAATGGAAACATCCTCTTCAACATGGACAAGTGATTCCTCAAATCTTTTGTTACATAAATTGCCCGAAGTTTTGCTCATAATGTTGTGGCATCATTCTCCTCAGACACATCTATTAACACCTAATTTAACAAATTTAATAGGATTGTGCGCTTTGCTCTTTCCATTAACTCTACCCCATGAGAGGCTTTTATCACAATTGACAACTCATCTTCACTATCTAGTGCCTTGGCCAAATCTTAAATTGTCAATAGTGCATTAGCACATGCATTTTGATGCTTCATAACCTAAAGCTATTCCTTCCGTTAAACTTCTCAATTTTAGTTTACCTCAACTATAATTGCAATATCAGACAAGTAAAAGCCCCAAATTACAATCAAGAAATTTGATCCAAAGCTCGAATACCAATTGTTGTAATATTAACGTGGAAACGACTTGCAAATTAGGTCAATGCGAAAATTCCAAATAAATAAATGAGGAATAATAGGACATCAGATATATACGTGATTCAATCAGAATATTGGTACATATATCCATAAGGAGAGTCAACATCAAATAATTTACTATAATTTGAGAATCATAGTTATAATCGCTTACGTGCTCAAATGTTTCATCCACCTAGATTTAAGCCCAAACCCAAAATATTTATAAATAAATATGTAAACTCATAGCATAAAATCATCGGTGTTTAACCAAGTAAAAGCTTTTCTTGTATGGTCGAAAATCAAGAACGTTGTGCATTCTTGAATATTTTCCTTCTTTGTACGCAGCTCATGTTTTCCGATGGCTTCATTATAAGTGCTTCTCGGCTCGTGTGGTCTTCACTAGGTTTCTCGGCTATATGTGAAAAGAGAATCATTTCCTTTCTTTTATACGGCTTATATAGGAGAGAGAGTAGTAACCTCCTTTCTTGACAAAAGACCTCCTCGCCCTTTATTTTGTCTTTTAGTACAAACCATTTTCCAAGTCAAACTTGGATTTGTACATGTAACATTGCACTCCTTGATAATTACGAAATCAAATATGATTTAAATAGGTGCAATACTAGATTTTGAACAAATTAAAATCTAAGTGAATTGGATTCCATAAACGGTTGAAACTTGAGCCATTAATTTAATAGTTAGCTTGTAGCATGCTCATTTTGAATTGAGGCTATAAAACGTCCTAAAGAACCTTTAAAAGGGCAACTCTCCTCTTTTTTCCAAGTAAATGAAGTGGAAATCTCCTCTAAGCCATGCGCCTTCAACTCTTTAGGCTTTGTCGGTTCAAGTTTCCTTTTAATAGTCGCTCAACTTAGTCAAACGTCAGAAGCTAATTGAAAATCCAATCTAAAATGGCTGCCTTTATCTTGTGTTTACCACGCAGTGCACTAGCACAAGACTCCATTCATCTTAGGAATTTGCATGACATATAGGACTTTGTTTGTTTCATAAAAAGTAACTTCTAGGAAAATGTTTTCTGGATTTTTTGGTGTTTATTTTATGAAAAATGAATTGCTGGAGGAAAACATTTTTCATGAAGGGAAAAAAAGTCTACTAAACTAGAGGAAAATGTTTCTAACTTTTGAAAAGTTGAAAAATTTTCCTTAATTGATCTTTCTTATCTCACATCTCTATAAGCCATCATTTCCTCCTCCCACTCCTCATCCTCCTTCTTGTTTTTAAATATATATTTTAAATTTGAATTACTTTTTCTTTTCTTTTCTTTGCTTTTCCTCTTCTTCTTTTTTGTCTGGTTGCTGGTTATGACAGCTGGCGGCGACCGGCTACAAGCAAGCCTCAAGGTCGCTCGCTAGATTGGCAAGCGTGAGCGTCGAGCTCGAGACTTACCAATTTGGCAAGGCTTGAGGCTCTCCAAATGGGTGAGCTCCGAGCTCGCTGGCCTCAAGGTCGACGCTCGCACTTGCCAATCTAGCGAGCAGAGCTTGAGGTCGCAAGAGGTGGGCGAGCCTCATGCTTGCCGAAGAACTCAAGACTTGCTTGTGACTGGCAATCGGCCAAGAAAAAGAAGAGGGAAACAAAGAAAAGAAAAAGATAATTTTATAATTGATTTTATAAATTGCACTTTAGTCCCAAACTTGGAAGCAAATAATAGGGTTTAACTTCATTTTTGCTCCTTCAACTTTGTCATAAACTTTACATTTGTCCCCAAACTTCATTTTTTGACATTCTTACATTTTAATTTAAATTATCATTGCTATGTTATTTCAAGAGTATGAAATCATGAAGTACATTACTATCGAGGCATTTGATAAATTTTATCCATATGAATTCACTTCATTTTGTAAATGGAAATAATAGGATAGCGAGAAAGAGTAGAGTTATTATTATTTTCTGAAGTCATCTTGTCACATAATATTGGATCCCATAAAATGTATAGATAGTGATATATATTATGCATTGTGATGGATTTAATTCGCCATAACAATAGGAAAAATTGAAGTTAAAGGCCCAAAGCGAGGTCGCTTTTTCAAAAAAGATTTTATATAAATATTATTTTAAATAAGAAATTGAAGTGACAAATTAGTGTCAGGAAGACTTCAAAGCTCACTGGCATGTACAAATCTTTTTTTTTTTATTCTTTACTTTCATTTTCTTTTTTCTTTTCTCTCCTTTTTTATTTCTTTTCTTTTCTCTCTCTCTTTATCTTCCTTCTCGTGCCTGGTCCTTCGCTCTGCATCAGCTCCCTCTTGGGCACCATCGTTCCATCGTTCACCGTCGATCGCCTTCTTCGACGATGAAATCCTCTTCGCACATGACTTCAGTATCGGCTTCTTAATATCGACAGGAAAGTCCCGCGATGACGAACTTGAGAATCATTGTCGATGGGTTCGAAGGAACTTCACTTTCCGACATCACCTCAATTCAAGGAAATGAAGGGTCGAAATTCTCTCAATCGAAGGATGAAATTGTTCCGACTCCTCACATAAATTGATACTTTAGCTCTCTAACTTCTGAAAACCCGAGAAATCACTGAGGCTGTCCTTTAGTCCCTAAGTCACAGCTCAGGACGCTGCTCTACCAGCAGTCCCAGGCAGCGTCCTGAGGACTTCGTCGTCGTCGGGGGGGACCGTCGGCGCATCTTCAACCCGGCTCCTCGTCGCTGAGATCGGCGAGAGCCTGCGCGAGAACTCGAATCTCAGGAGCTCGCTGGTGGGGAGGTCGATGATGGTGTCCAGCGGAGCACCATACGCGAAGAAGACGAAGGAAAAAAAAGAAAGGAAAAAAAGAAGATGAGAGAAATAGGAAAAAAAAGAAAATGAAAATCAAAGAAAAGAAAAAAAAAAGCTCTTGACCTAAATGTGCCTGACAGCAAATAAGATTTCATCGTTGACTACTTTAATCCAATCCTTATTTAAGAATCCAATCCTTATTTAAGACGATAACCATCTCATACCATTTAAGAAAATGAGATAAAATGTCTTTATCTCATGTTCTGATTGAAAATTACTTCATAATTCAATATGGTCTTTGAATATTATGTATTTAATTTAATATATTCACTTTTAGGCATTTGTGCAGATTTCAAATATGAGGTCATGCATCTTAAGCACTAGTGACAACTTGTAATATCAGCCAATCGATGAGGGTTAGGGAGAGTGAGGTCAGCACTGAGGTCCTTGACAATAGTAGTAGTGGGACTACATCAACAACGATTGCGATGGTGATGACCAACATTGAGTGAATTTTCAAGAGCTAGCAATTCCATTAACCTCGACAAAAAATCAATATGCATGCATAGTTTCCCTTGACGTCTTAGCTTTTCTTGGCTCTATTGAGGATTCCCTTTTATTCTCTTGCCACTGGACTCGCCTACCCCGAAAAAAGAAAAAAGAAAAACAGAGGGCAAAAAACAAAAAAAATAAGGAAAAAAAAAAGTCAATGACTAGGATCTTTATTTCCAAAGTTGAATCTTAATTAGTCTTGCGTGTTTCGTGGGGGTCAAGATGAAGATTTCCGGGAAGTTTCGGTCTCATATAATGGGCCTTTCTTATTATAAAAATTAATGCGTAAAGGTCGGGTGGCGCAGCTGCCAGGAAATTGCCCAGAAATTTCAGTATTTATGTCACCTTCGTAGCTGCCCTCTCGACTCCATCTCATGCTCTGCCTCATCCCATTCAATCTTGAAGCCCTCCTCCGCCTTTGCTTTGCTCCAGAAGAGAGTCTCCTGGGAGTCATTCACCCTGCCTCTTCTTCTCTCCCTCTCTCTACTTTTTGCGACACGTGGCGTTTGCATGTTCCTGCTCCGGCAAAGGGATTCCAGTGCACTTATCCTGCGGTAAGGTAAGCAGCAATTTTTCTCTCATTTGATGTCGTTGGGGGATTCATGTTGTCGGATCTTGATTTGAAGTAATGTATTCTTAAAAGCAATTGTGTCTCATCAATTTCTATGGATTTTGTTCTAGTTAAACTTACAAAAATTTCGACCAGAATAGAAAGAACTTACCAACAAATGAAAATGGCGATGAGATGTAAACAACCCATAAAATGTAACTGAAAAGTATTTTGATCCTGCGTTGATTTACAACAAGTCGAAATCAATCATTTCATTTTCCATCGTCCAAGTCATAATATTCAAACATTTTGAAACTTTTAATGGCTATCAATTGTCTTTTGGGTCGACTTCAGTGTCACATTTGCTTTAGACCTGGGATGTGGATGAAAGGGTATTCGTGTGTGCGCGCTTTGACATCTTCTTCCTTGTACACTTTTTTTTCTTTTAGATTGAAAAGCCAAAGGTATATCTCAAACTCTAACGATTTCACCATGGATCATAAATGACCTTAGCAAGTGATTTTACTACGGTTCTACCAACATCCGATTTTAATACGAGGTCCAATTGTATAGTGATTAAGTTTAAAATCATAAAATGACATGATTTTATGAATTAAAAATCAATTTTAACAGCATGAAGGTAAGAATCTCACTATTATTAACTTATTGAGTCTCGATCATGCTTCATTATAATATATGAATTGATTCCTACACTAAATTTTTTATAAGACACCTCTATTCTTTCGATGGCATAAGGGCACCGAAAGTCATAAAAACTTAATGAAGTGTAATAGAGTTCTAAAACTTTTAGATAGTATAATCAAGTTATAAAACTTATCAAATTGATATAATGATGTTTCTTTGTTAATTTCACATGATATGCCTAACGAAAATAATTAACGAGTCTTTTTTATTGTCTTCTATTTCCTATGTGGTTGTTAATGTTAATTCAAGTGTGAACCAATGCCAAAAAAATAAAAATAAAATGAAAAGGACAAAACAAGGGGCCCCATCCCTACCTTTATTAGTAAGGGCCAACCCTCCTCACTAGGGTCCCTAGTACTAGCAAGGGTCGGTGACCCTTCCCCAGTGATTGGTAAGGACCTATGGACCCTCTCCTAGATCGAGGTGAGAGCCTAAAGGCCTTCCCTTGTTGCACCATGGTGGGGATGGTGGCGCCAACATTGTGTGATGTAGATGAGGACTTCCAATCCCTTGCCTGCAACTAGCCCTTGCCTACTTGTCGACCCTTGTAGAAACCTCAACAACCGTTGCCAGCCCTCACCGACACCCCACTAAAGATTGTTTAGCCTTGCCAATGGGTTAAAATAGCCTAATGATTTTGCCTCTCTCTCTCTCTCTCTCTCTCTCTCTTTAAATTAGCCTTGTTATTTTTTTAATCCTTATCATTTTATTTCCTTTTGCTTTTTTTCCCCTTTTTCTTTTTCATTTTTAAATCTTCAATTTGTTCTGAAATATCTCGATAGAGGCCATATCAGTACCACATATCTTTAAAAGGTCACATCAATTTTTTTTATTAAACAGATTGAAAAGAGATAATGAAGAGACTTAATTGTATCAATTTGAAAGTTTAAAATTTGATTGCAATATCTGAAAATTTTAGAACTTGATTTGATTTTCTTGACAAATTGTAAGACCTGAAGTGCACTAATCTCCTTTTGCAATTGATAACAAAAAGGTCATTATGCTCAGTTTCCATCCTTTTATCTTCGAATAAATCATAATCATCACTTTTAGCTTAAAGTATGCATCTTTGTCGATTGTTAAGCGAGATTAAAATACATTAACGGAGTATTATACAATTTGGTGGGTTTAAAACATAAATTCTGGTCAAATTAGGTTGTGATTATCCCGCAAGATATTTGATAAAATAAGACAAGAAAATAATGGGCACCGGAGTCTCTCTTTTCAATTCTTGAGTGTATGGAGTTATATAAGGTCGTACATGACGTTATTTTAAAAGTGGTCCAAAATAATTGAGGTTAAGACATAATTTACTCTAATTCGTTTTTGGATAGAGATCTTTTTCTTTTATCCTCAAGAAAAGGCAAAATAACTACTCAAGTGTTTTAACCATATCTTTTACCATTCTATGGATTATTTCATGGATACAAAGATTTTAAATGGACTTGAAGGTTCCTTGACTGCGCATGAAACATAAATGGTTCAATTACGACTTTAATCATCTATCTTCGTTTCGTGATTGTGATATTGCCCTCTCATTTTTGTTTTTCCAACGAGCACTCCATTTTTTCAATGCATACAATCAAGTCCTTTCATCAACTAGAATTATTAATATTGTCAAAACACAGACGGGATGTGTTGAATCGGCTATATCAGAGCCAATTAGGTGTTCCGTTATAATGTAGCAAAACTGAAACACACATAGGGTAGTGCCCTTGCTCACCACCAATGTTAATGGTGGAAAGGAGAGAGCGAAAATTCTCTTGATCTCTTTCCCTTAAAAAAAAAAAAATCGGCTACATGAACTCTACATGTGAATACTCTGGCCACATCAACAAGTGAGTGTGGTGGTTAATAGAGTGATTTCATTGAATGAATTGAGAAATTTAGATGACTTCAAATGAGTTAACAGAACTATATCTAAAACTTTTTAAAATAGTTGAAACATAAAATTCTCGCTCTCAGATTAGTAATGGACATAAAACTAATCTCATATGATTGGCATAATTGTTGGGGGCATTAGAAAATTCTCAGCTCGGTAATAGGAGATCATCCATTCAAACAAATCTCTTAATCAGGGTCACTAGCATTGACCAAGAGTTTGGCGTTAAGCCAATTCAGGCGCTTATAGAGTGTTCGAAGGACTTTCAAGTGGTCACGTCTCTATACCTTGCTATGAACTATAAAAGAAATGGGCATTAAATCTGAATAAACTAGTCTCCATGCACCTAATTTATGTTTTCATGCGAAAGTTTATGCATATATTTTTCAGATTGTTTTTCAATACATTACCTTGTGAGGTAAATGAAAACATTATTCAAATTAGGACCATAAGTTTGAACTTTTCGATACATTGATTCATACGATTGATTTTTATATGACTTACCATTAGTTTGACTATATTGGAGTAGGCATAGCAATTTGATTTGTCCACATTTAGAACTGCACCACCTAATCCTCAAATAAAATGAAAACTAAATTTTAGTCACTCTATAAAAAATAAAAAAATAATGTATGGAAATAGTACGAAAATCAAATTCCAATCAATTTGAAGGAGAAAAGGCAATGAGTGGGGAAGAGGTGCCGTGTTGTGAATCTCAATCGGTGAAGTCTTTGGGAGGATGGACTTGTGATGAAAACTGAGTAGTTATGATACAATATTAAAGGGAAATTGTGTGATTTAAGGAATTTTTAAATTCTAACTGGGATTAGCTTTATAGTCAAAGTATAATTTACACATTGATATGATTTAAAATGATGGAAAAATAAGGAAAAATGGATTATAATATGCTGAACATTTGATGAGATTCTAAATGTAGCTCCAGAGGTTATTTCTAATTAATTGTGAAATTATTTATTTTGTTTGTGAGATATACAATTCACCATGTGCACTAATGGGTATAGAATTTTCTTTTCTATAAAAGTAGGAATCCCTCTTTACTTTGTTGTTTGAATTTGGTATAGATAAGCATTTTTCATAAAGATACTTGGGGAATATACGAGGAACAAATACTCTGTAACTAAAAAGAATAGTAGCCGAAAGCTTTTATGAGAGAAAGGATAGAGTTTGGTAGCCGAAAATTTTTATGAGAAAAAGGATAAATGTGGTGATTTTTACTCATACTTATCAAACTAATATATATTAATTGGACATACGAAAAATTCACTTTAAGTTTTATGCATCTCTCTCGCTAGATCAAGAATGAGGTCTTAAAAATTCACTTAAGTTTCTCTCTTCTCTAACCTTAAAGTTTGTGGGTAGGTATGATCCATCATTTGCCAAATGACTGAGACCGTCCTCTTAGCGAGACTCTTTACGAGACTTCTCATAACTATAGCACCAAGCGGTTATAGTACCTTTAAATTGTTGCAATCTTAAGATTTTGTTTGTTTCACAGAAAATAGATGATTTGAAAAAGAAAATTCTAAATATAATCGCTTTAATTAATTGAAATTATTAGTCAATAGATAATATTTTTATCATTGACATCAATTTATGCTTAATTTTTTTCATGGATAATAAAAATATTTTACATTCATTCAATTTTATAAGCAGCACAAGCAATCATTTTTAAGAAAGTATTCTCCAAATGATTCATTTTACACCAAACATACAAAACCCAAAACATATATTACCAAATTTATGGTACTTACAACAAAGTTGCATTGTTATCTCTTGCTAGGTCCGATAATTAATATGAGTTCAATCAATAGCGAATTTGGATATCTTCAAGTCTTCATTCGACTAATGTATAAAAGATCATGACTCATTGTTTTTTTTTTTTTCGTGATCCCAAAGTGTTAATTTAAGCAAAATAACTTATTGAATTGAGAGGATCAAGATCCTTTAACATCGAAAAGAGGTTGAAAGTCAACATTGAGGAAATGTTTATGCCTATGCTCGACACTTGAATCATATTGGATTGCCACATGCCAAACATAGTCCACATTTGAATGTTTTGTAAAATTACAGATCACCTTTAATAAATTAAAAGTCTGTAATTTTCTATGAAGGTTGCAAATGAAATTTGTTCTTAAAGTTCATAAAGGAGTACATGCAGTACTGGACAAAGAGCACACAAGCTAAGTGTGAAGAACAAAAATGAAAAAAACAAGTAAATAAAGAATAAAATAGTGTGGAAAAGTTTTCACCTGTTGTTTGAATATAATTGTTATTATCATTAAAAATAAATAAATGAGAGATCTATGGATTTGGTTTTTTTTTTTAATTCAAAATTTGAAGGGTAATGCTAAAATACATGTTTCTATGTCTATAAATCTAATTTTTTCATTGGATAATCTAATACGGTATCATAGTTAAATTCTACCCAGTTTACTTCATGCGTGGAGACCACCGTTCGTCAAACATCGTGTTCATCTCTAATTCGGCTTTCACATGAGAGGATGCGTTTAATTCCACGAGTCCTTCCCAATTTGCCAAATTCCATCTCCTTACTTATACATTTGAATTCGACTTTCTAACCGATAAGAGATTCATTGATTATTTGCCAACTTGGCTTTTGTTCATCTATGGTCACATATGATTGTAGTGGCCATTGGATTTGCTTAATATATAGTTTACATAATGCAAACCGTGTTTAATTCTCACCAAGAAAAAAAGTGCAGCTAAGTTTAAGATCATACACGTCACTGAAGCCGTGGGTTGTCAATAAATGAACCACTTATTGGGCAAATATTTTAATTGACATTTATGCTAATATGATGACCAAGGATAGTGTTGAAAGTTCCAAGCCAACCAGATGCCATGGCAAGTATGCATTTTCCCAACCTCTTTTTGTTGAATTTACATATTTTTATCTTAGGGCGTGACATAGCTTATTTTTGCTGGATTATAAATAACAAATGCTTAATGAAAAGAAAGACAAAAAGCACAATTAACCTATTAAAAGCCTTTTTCCAATGTGAGATTCAAGTTCAATCACGTCATTGATAAGAAATAATTTGACATTATCTTTATTTTTACCATCTCCTTCTTTTCTAACTAGCATCATTGGGACTTTTCACTTACCCTAATTTTTATTTATACGTGCAAACTGTACGATCCACATACATGGCGCAAAATTTTATTTACAGGATGATGGGCATTTTCGAAATTCAGTATTTTGGGATGACATCCTGCGGGAATCAAGGAGCTTGCTTTTTCATGTCGAGCAATTTCCTCTGATGTTGCTTCGATTTGACTTCCGAGGCCCTGAAAGTGAAAGCCACTTTAGGAAAAGAAGACGCGTCTTTTTGAAAATAAAGTCTGTGAAGCACTTTCGACGTTAAAGCGACGACTTAAATTAAATTAATCAGTCAATATAAAAGGTAAGAAAAAGCAAACAGATCTTGTCGCCTTGGTTCCAGCCCTTTTCAATCTAAAATCTGCCGCGAATCTCTTTCGGGGAAGATTTTTCTGTCTTTATTGAATTTAAAATTAATTTTTTTTGGTAAAAGTAAGATGAATTTAAAATTAATTTTGCTCCCTCAAAAAGTCAGTTTTTAATTTTTGATTTTAACTTTTCTACGCCCACCATTTATTTCCTCTCTCTCTCTCTCTCTTCCTCCCTTCGCTCCCGAACAAAATACACAAGTGAAGTTCGATGTCTTCACGCGTGTTTTTCTTTTCCTTCCCTTATTTTTGAATTTATCTTATTCACCGCTTGCTTTTTTACCTTTTTTCTTTTCGCACAATGTCTTGAAATTGGGGGTTAAGTTCCATATCTCGACACGTCCTTTCTTTTCCTTCATTTTTTTTTTCCTTCTCTTATTTTCGAATTTATCTCATTCGCCACTTGCTTTTTTCCTTATCCTTTCCACTTCACTATTTTTTTTTCCTTTTCAAGAATAAAGAGGATCGAGACCAGCTAAAACCCGTTTAATCACGTTTACAGTATATACATCCTCAAATCTTATAAGGAGGCTGAAGATTCGACTTTGGATTCTGAAAAGAATGACTAGCGGCCCTTCTTCCTATCAACTACTCGTGATAAGTTTCATAAATTGAAAACATAAAATTTTTCCCATCGATGGTAAATGATCACCGGGCAATTTATCATGCAAATTCATGAAAAAATGAGCACGAGTAACGCAGTGTTTCGGTATTCATGTGGACTCTATTGTCGAATTATATAATCGCGTAATCCGGAATTTAACAAAGTAAAATCGAAAACAAATAAAAAAAAAAGTGGAATTTGGTTTTTTTTTTTGCCCTTTTCCATTTTTATCCTTCCTGAGGAGTGAGGAGTGGACCGCCACCACGCACGAACCCTAAGGGTCGTCTTTGCGATGAAGCTGTCTCCCCCAACTTGCATTTTATTTTACTGAGTCGAGGTCGAGGTCGAGGTCGAGTGATCCCCTCGCAGTGAGTCCTTTCCTCTTCGAGTTCGAGCCTGCGACATGCGCCTGCGTTGCTATTGCTACGGTCGTGTGCTCGGCAACGCTGCCGGCTTCTGACGGTGCCATCTCTCCTGCGACAAATTTAATGTTACAGACAATAATGGACTACCCAACCCGGAGCTCCCCGTACCGGAGGCGGCGGGACGCGGAGGCCGGAGGCGGGGTCTTCGGGGATTCCGGCGACGGCGTCTCCCTAGATCCGTTCGACATCGCCAGCACCAAGAATGCCCCGGCCGATCGCCTCAAGCGCTGGCGGGTACGCGTGTTCTCTCTCTCTCTCTCTCTATATATATATCTCTGTGTGTGTGCATTCTGCCCCTTCGTTGTTTGGTTGATGATGGGGGAAATTCGCGTGTTATGAAGTTTCGATTCCGCCGATTGTGTGGCCACGGAGCATTTGCGTGGCAAAACCTATGTGTGCTTCTTTGTTAGTGAGTAGTGCCTTGGGGCAGGTGGGTCCTGATTTCGAAAGTTGGGTTGCTGCTGTAGGGTCTTTGGTGGATTTCTTTTTTTGGGATGTTTTCAAATTTTTGTTGCTGAAGCTTCTTTATAACTTTATTGGTTTTGAGTATAGGATATGCTTAGGGGACCTCATAGCCTTGGGGAAGTTGATTGGCTTATATGTCATGAACGAATATTTTATGCTATTAATTTACACCCTTCTGAAAATGGCATGGAACACATCCTATAGCCCCTAGCACGCTGAAGCACAGTTAGTGCCATGGCGAATATGGTGCTAAGTCCTGAAGAAAAGGTCATATTAAACATAACAAAAATTGACTTTGACCATGAACGCGTTGCCGTTAACCACAAGAGGTTTTAATGTAGTCAGTGGCAACCGGGTCGACTCTAGCATAGTACAGCAAAGGCCTTTTGAAAAGTGTTTTTCTTTTTTCTTTTTCAAATCTCGTGACTATTTTGATTTTTATTTAGTGTAAAACACTCGTGACCTTTGAAAAATGTACTAAATCGATGCATCGAATCATATAGACTTGTGTTTTTCTTAATGTTTTGTAGTCTGAATAATATTATAAAGTTTTGGCTGGAAAATCAGTAAGTTACTTTTTGCTTAAAAATTACTTGTCTAATTAACCGGATGTCTCTGATATGCTCATGTCCCATTATCTTACGCTCATTGGCTTGTGATTAATCACTTTGTTTGGGAAAGGTAAAGTTCCTTCATACTGATGTATTAGCTAAAGCACACGTGCATATTACATATGTCATGTCGCGTAATGAGCGTGATATGTAACGCCTGCTTTTTATGTGATCATTTAGTTCTATCTAACAATGCTTTCTTAAAATTTGTGAATGCGAATATATCTGTTTGTTTTGACTGATTCTTCTTCAAGAGCTTATTTCTATTCCTGAGGCCGATTCTTTGATGCATACCGTGTCATTTTCTTGTTTCTGTTCCGCCTGTTTGGGCTATTCTTTTGTACAACACTCCTAATTTGCTGTCAAACAATTACTAAATGCAAATTGGTTGAACGTCTAATGCAGCAAGCAGCACTTGTTCTTAATGCCTCTCGCCGCTTTCGATACACCCTGGACCTGACGAAAGAGGAAGAGAAAAAGCAAATGCTGAGAAAAATTAGAGCCAATGTTCAAGCCCTACGAGTACAAATTTCTCTGTGGATGACTTTGATAGTTTTGTGCCATTTCTGCGATATGAGTAATAATTTGAAGTTTGTTTTCTTGGAATTAGGCTGCGCATCTCTTTCAAGCTGCTGGTGAACATGTTAACGGTACTTTCCACCTTAACTTCTGCTTGAGTCACAGCAATTGGGTTGGAGCTGATGATAGATGTTAACCATTTCATAGAAGTTAATTGATATCATCTTTTCATAAAGCAAATCGACTTTGATTATTAAATAATCCAAGTCACTTCTCTCTCTCTCTCTCTCTCTGGGTGGAAACTATATTCTGAGACTTCTGTCATCTTGCTAATATTGATGGTAATGGTTGCCCATATTTGATTATTGACACAGAGATTTTTTCTACTTAGGGTGAGTTGTAGATTGAACTATAAGCCAAAAAGAAAGATTCATGGATATGAGGTTCTAACGATGGTAAATTTTGTGTTTGTTAGATTTTGTTTAGGGCTTAAATTTTCTTTTGTCAAGGCAAGCCTTATTATTATTTTTTTTTTTGTGGATATTTTGAAGGAAAATGCTGCAAAGAGAGTAAATTCTTTAGATCTTAATTATTGCCTTTGAGGAGCATGCTTGAGAATGGAAATGCATAAGATGGTTTAAGTGAAGACTATTGCTTGTATTTCATCATGCTTAATCCATTGTGCCAAGTATTGACTCTTCTGAGATCCTTCTACGAAGCAATAGCAATCCTAGATAACTAACGGACTTGTGTTTAGTAGCAGACTCATAGGGAATCAAAAATTTCTGAAAGTCTCCTATGTTAGTAAGGACAAGAATCATTGTCTTACTGTTTGTTTTTGATATAAACATTAGGTCAAAATTTAGCAGAGTCTGAAAGTAGAGAGAGTTTGAGAGTAATTTCTATGTGCAGTGGTCCTCTGTTGGTTTTGTGAGAAATCGACTTGAACCTAGTGAGTCTTGAGAATCCTGTATTGGATGTGTTTGAAAGATTTGTATTTAAAAGCTTCTTACTTTATTGAAGTTGCATGGATATAGGCATCACTTAGACATGAATCTGTGGAACTCTATGGCCTTTATCTTTGTTTGATGTCACTAATTGATGTTTCATTTGACCGAGTTATTTTATGTAATTATATACGCAACTGTGTACTAAAATCTCCTAAATTGTGCTGCGGTTGCAGTACATCATTTAAATCTATGTCGATATATGTACATAGTGGGAGTCAATCATGGTTTGATAGGCGATATATGAAATGATGGTAATTAGCACTAGATTTCTTCAGTAAGTCTTCATCTAGATTTTGTGAGTTCCATTGGATCTTGGTCAAATACAACACTGGCTCTGGGTGAAAAGCAGATTCTGATCAAGGAGAGCTCAAGTAGCCTAGCTGTTCAATAAATAAACTAAGATTTTAGTCTTCTTGTGTGGGGTCAGAAGGATCTTCAAAGGGTCATATAACGCATTAATGAAAAGGCTATCTCCAAACCTAGAGGATGAACAGAAAGATATTGTTTGATCTACGTATATTCTTAGATGCTCTGGTAAATTATCCTTGACATCTCTGTTCTCATTATGATCTTGAGAAGCTCCTTATGAGAAAGCATTCCTCTCCTTGTATCTCAAGGTCTTATCCCTCATTCAATGTGGCGTTTTGTTCTCAACTGAGCTAACTAGCTGAATGTGTGTAGTGTATAGCTTTGGATTGCTTAAGTGTAATAGCTGAGGCCTCAGTTAATCAAACTATAGTAGATTTTTGCCTGTTGATGTAAACTGCTGACCACATAGTAATTTAATGAGATTATTATTGAACAGTGGGTCTTTGTCTGAGTATCTAGTTGTTATTATTCTGCTCACTGGTTGTGTTCCGAAGCATGGCGATGGAAGGTATTATTTGCCTGATATGTTTCTCCTTCACAGTTTATGCTTCTCAATAACTCAACCAATCTGGAATTTGAAGCTTTTATAATGTTTTGTTTAGTCAAGAAAAAGAAGCTTGGAGCCTTACAATGAATTACTGTAGTCGACAGTCAACCTTCCTTGCCTTGTTATTTTACTTTGACTGTATAAATGTTAAGTGTCACCCCATAATTGAGCTCTTTGTTTTCGGTGTCTTGAGCTCCAGATTTGCGCTCCCTCGCTACCCTGTGGTTATTTTACTTTTACCTAAAGAAAAGGTGGAGTTGTCATGTTATGAGCATCTGCCGTCAGCTTTTCCTTTCTCAGTTTATGCTACTAGAGAACAAGAGGTGTCAAAATTAGCTGGGGCTAGTTATATATGCAAGCTTTTTAGGTTCTCATCCACCAGTTCCTGAAGTTGGTATAAACCCGTGTTTGTGTGGTGGGTATGTCATTGGGCTTAGAGAGGGGAATGACTGAATGGAATCCTCTCCACTCTCACCCCCTTCTCTTGCTAGTCACTCTGGATTATTGTTCTTTCTGTTAAACAGCTTCTTAATCTACCCTTTTCTTTATAAATACATTTTGTTGATTTCTCATTGTTGGTTTTCCTTCTACCTTACATGGGGAGAATCTTTGCAGTAATTTTTCCTCTTTGTCAGCTCATTTTAAAAGATATCCTTGGTTACCTGCTTACCTTCCTTATCATTATTGCACAATTGGAGTCTTAATGATGTCAGCATGTATATGAATATGAATGAGAAGCTGATATGGAGTCATATATCGCATCTTTTTTCTTTTCGTTGCATAAGAACTAAGAGATCGATTATCTTTTCATTCAGCGTTTTGACAGCTAGAAGTTTCCCATTTCACTCTTACTCCTATGTTGCATGCTTTGTAAATGAACTCATGGTGCTAATGGCAGGAGGTACAAAATCCCCTATGCCAAGTGGTGAATTTGAAATTAGTCAAGACCAACTTCTTTTGATGACCAAAGATCATAATTATTCTGCACTTGAGGAATATGGGGGGGTAAATTTACTAAAAAAATGTCATTTCCTTAGGTTCGTGAACAATTAGATATCTTCATCTTAATGTTTGCCACTTTTCCTTCAGGTTAAGGAGCTGTCAAATTTATTAAAAACAAACTTAGAGAAGGGTATTTGTGGTGATGATGCTGATTTACATGCACGGAGAAATGCATTTGGGTCAAACACGTATCCTCGTAAAAAAGGAAGAAGTTTTTGGGTGAGTAGTTTTTTAGATGTATGTAAATATCTGAATGTACTATGTATCCACATGAAGTTGCTGATGCTTCTCAATGAAGATGGAAATTATGTTTTAATGGTTTGTTTCATTGTTTTGTCCCCAATTTTGGGTCTACTCAGATGTTCCTCTGGGAAGCTTGGCAAGATCTCACGCTGATTATATTAATCATTGCTGCAGTGGCTTCTCTGGCACTGGGTATAAAGACAGAGGTAAGGTGGAGAAAGCATATTAAATTCAAACCATAGATGTCAAATTGCCTCTTCTGCCTAAAAAAATGATGGTATTACTGAAACAGTACTTGTATTTAGGTATTGTGGGGACATCTCTTACGTTTTATGAAAGAACCATGTTAATTAGTTAAGAATACTTAACAGCCGGTGCATTAAAAGTGTAAACTGTTCTGACTAAGGGTTTGTTTATTTAAATTTTAGAAAATCAAAACGTACTTTTCTGGTTTCCCACCAAAACTTAAAATTTATATATGAATGTAAGTGTCAATGTTTGTATGTTGTGAAAGTTTCAAGTGTTTCGCATTTAAGAAAAGTGTGTGTGTGTGGAAGATTTGGATTAAGCAAAGAGTAAAAAGTGAAAGATCCAGATAGATTGTAAATTTTGTTATAGTTTCAATGTTTGTGCTGCTGGCCTGCTATAATAGAGCAAGTCCTTGCCATCTACCATGAGTTTTGATTCTTTACCAGGCATGACCACAAATTGTGGGGCTATCGGCGTTGTTGTGATTTTTCATTTCTCAGAGGCTAAGTCAGGATGGGTTATTTTAGTCGCAAAATTTCTGTCACATGTTGTTGGTATTTGTCATCATTTGAAAAGTAAATGACATTGCGCAAGTTGAGTAATCAGTCTCCCCTGATGGCCCCACAGTGTTTTGTCAGTTTATGCTTTTGATCGTTGCTCTCTTTGTTCTTTTGTCCTATTTTCCCCATCTTTTAGAGAAGCCCCTAGAGTATAATAAATTTATATGTGCTATCTGTGATGTTGAATTATTTGTTTTGTGCTTACAATTTTTATCTAGGGTATAAAAGAAGGATGGTATGATGGTGCAAGCATTGCTTTTGCAGTTCTCCTCGTGATTATTGTCACTGGTATGAGTTTTTCTGGTGTTTTTTGTAAAACTTGTTAGTCATGTTTCATGACAGCTCTATACTCTTTCATCTTGGGAAATAGATATCTCTATCTTCATGGGCATTTGAATGATGATCAAATGGTAAATTGGGTTTGTTACTAGGATCAGTAGGGCCAATATTGTTTTGGAGTTTGTTTTCCCTAATGATGCTAATTGCCTTGTGAATTTTCTTTTATGAACTACTCCAAAGAAAAGCAGGAAAAAAAAACAGTTAGCTTAAAGCTTTCTGGTTTGCTATGATCCTTGGTGCTTTTTCAAGCAGTGGGTCAATTGGGCAGAAGAGATGGAGGTGAAAAGGGGAGGGGAAGAAAAAGAGAAAGAAAGGGGGGGGGGGGGGGGGGTACTGTGACATAGTAGTCTAATGGGAGGTTGACAACTTGCGGACTTCAGCAGAGATTGCACAGCCTTAATTGATTGTGAGTACATGCATAGTTTGTGAATGGACCAGTGCTGAGCCATGGTTGGCAGTGATAAGATGTGGGAATTGAGGTGTTTGATCTTGTGATCGGATCTCTCTAGGTTTATCTAGCTAGTAGTTTAGATCCAAATCTACTTCAGGTTTATTTGGCTCGATTCTAGCTATCGGATGCTGGGGTAAGGTGCATATGTACTAGCCACTAAAGTGAACATGGCTTCAAATTGGATAGAGCAATCAAGTTGGACTTTGAGAAGGGCAATTGGAAGCCATTTCAAACTCATGGAGAAAGTTTTGTAATCTCTCATTTGATGTTTGTTGGAAAATATGGCTTCGAATTGGATAGAGCAATCCGGTTGTACTTTGAGGCATGATATAGGGATTATACCGAGAGAGAAAGAGGGGCAGCAGAAAAGCATCTCACTTATATCTGCCAAAGACAAAAGTTGTCCACCACTTTTCTTTATTTTAAAACATTTATTAGCCTCTTTATGATTCCCACATTTCCTTTGCTTTTACCAGAACAAGTATTAAAAGGTCAAAAGCGAAAAGCTTTTGTGAAAAGAATCTACTTTATGGAGGCGTTGCCTCAGCAGTGAAGTGCCGCACCTTGAAGTGCGTAATCTAGGCAGCTCCTATGCGATGGCACTTTTCCTAAGACCAAGCAAAGCACTGAGCCTGTGCTTTGCCGCCTGGCCTGAGTGCTTAGGCGAGTGCTTTTTGCAGTTGTTAGATTAAATAATCATTTAATATTTAGATATTCTGACAGAAGCAGTGATGGTTAGACAAAGTTCTGGTCAACTCTACACTAGAGTTTTTTTAATGGAAGTATGTGGCAACTGAATGATATTAAAAAAGGTAGCAGTTGATCTAAAAGGATATTTAATACCTTTGTGAATACTTTGCAGCTATAAGTGACTATAGACAGTCCCTTCAATTTCAGAACTTAAATGAAGAAAAGAGAAACATTCACATGGAGGTATGCTATTTACACTTAGTTTGTGTTTGTGAAAGTATACTTCTTTTCTCTTGGTTTCAATATGGTGGAACATAATTGTAGGTCATTAGAGGTGGTCGAAGAGTTGAGGTGTCAATATATGATATAGTTGTTGGTGACATTGTACCCCTTAATATTGGCGATCAGGTAAGCTGCTTCATATTCTTTGAGATTTCTACTTGGTGTTTAGAAATATTTCAACCTGATTTTCATTTGATCATTCTCAGGTACCTGCTGATGGAGTTTTGGTTTCTGGTCATTCTCTCGCAATCGATGAATCTAGCATGACTGGAGAGAGCAAAATTGTATGGCTCACTTTTGGTTTTTCTGAGTGTTATATTATGCAATCTGATTAGTAATTCATTATTTATTTATTTTTTCTTTTTACAGGTTCAAAAAGATTTGAGGCATCCTTTTATAATGTCTGGATGCAAAGTTGCTGATGGTAGTGGTATCATGCTGGTAAAATGAATTCTTTTGCAGTTTCTTTTGTTTTAAGTTATTCTTAGTCTTCATAAATCATTTGTGACATTTTTGGAGTTTAATGTTAGTTGTTAAAGTGCATAATCAATACTCCTCTACAAAGTGGGTTGGGTTAAGTCCAGTTGCATGCTTCACTCGCCCCTGTGATTGCAAAAGTCCCTCGTTATGCTACCTCATTGTTGCTGCCAATTCTCGAGATGCACAACAATAATATCCATTTTAATGGGTGCTGTTGGCTGCAAAAATATTGTCATGCCCTTCATTCTATTTGATGTAGTAACTTACAAAATCTCTAGATACATTGGCCTGCAATTAAGTCCTGTTTATAGACTGATGATTTGTGCCTTGTGTTTTAAGATGTTCCCATAAATTTTTGCATCTGAATGTCCTTTCTTATGTTGATCAAAAGGTTTATGACTTATGATATCAAGAGTTCAAAACAATAGAATTTGGTAACGTGTTTAGTGCAACCCCAGTGGGAGTAATAAATATGGAAATATAGTTGAGCTCCATCTCTAGTATTAGACTGTCCTTTTTGCTGTATTCTCTTGCATATGCTTCCTGGGTGATATTTTATTGTACATGGGAGTGGCTTTGGTCAAGTAATATGCATTATTTTCCACAGGCAGCTTATTTATTTGATGTGGCTTTAGCTGCACATACTAGTGTTGAAGATATTTCTCATAATTGCATATTGTGAAGTGTTTGCTGAGCTTGAGATAGTGATTGCTGTTTCTCACATGCACGGACATGCACATGTTGTTCCCTTGATTTGTGTTTCGATTGCCTACGAGATCTTCTCTCTTCTAGGTAACGAGTGTTGGAATTAATACTGAATGGGGAATGCTTATGGCCAGCATTTCAGAAGACACTGGTGAAGAGACACCCTTGCAGGTCCTTCTCTAATTTATCTTGAGTTGTATTTTTTTTATCCCGTGTACTTTATGTGAACATGTTGATTGGTGAAGTACTTTCTCTATTTCTTCTCCAAGTTTTGTGTTGGCAAGCATTTAAAGACTTAAAAGATAAATTGATACTATTCAATAAATTGCTTTGGTATTCTGAAAATTGGAAAGGTGTCTGTTTTAGTGAATAATGAGATTCTGGGATAAATTGATGTGCATTGGCTAAAAAGAGGCAGAGGCCGGATTAAGACGTGGAGGTGAAAAATTGAAATGATGGATTGCAGTCAAGATGACAAAGATTAGCCAAGAAAGCCAAGTTTCCTTGGAGATATGGAGACAAATCTCCCATATTTGACGTTTGACAATTGGAGTTATGGAAGTGTGCTAGGCTGCTTAGAGAAGCTGTTTTTAATTAATTCTAACTTTTTCTTTTTAGAGAAAAGTCTGAATGCTTCTGTTGTTGCATTGTTTCTGAATGTGGCAGGTACTGAGGATTGGTATGGTTCATAAATTGTTTATCTCTAGTGTTTTGGCTCATAATCTATAGGCAAAGGTCATTACCCCTATTGCACTAAAAAAAAGATCATTTTTTCTATCCAAATGCTTTATCCTTGGAAGATATTTTGAGGATGCCATTGCTAATGAGTGCTTGGGTACTGTGTAGCTGGATCAAGACTAGCATTCCTGGACTCATTCACTTATTTGATTTAGAAAAGGATTATTTTCTATGAGTGCTTGGGTGCTGTGTAGCAGGATCAGGTTCTGGAATACTTGCTGGGATCTTTTGTATTTTCCAGGGTTCACCTTCTCCTTTATCATTGTTGAGAAAGTTCTTAATAAGATTTGAAAGCAGTAGAAATGAGATTCTTTTGGCTGGTTTAAGGTTGAACTGAGTGATATCAGCCTTGTTCAAATTCCTTACCTCTAATTTGCTGGTGATGGAAAGAGATCAACTAAGATATTTAAGATGCTGTTTGCATTGTAATATTGATTCATTGTCGATAAACTGATGGGTCTTACTTTGGGTTACCTGGCAAAACCTTTCGTTTGGCATGGTATTTTGGTGATGGCGCAAAGGAAGAACAGGTCTCAATATCTGAATTTTTAATTTTTAATTTTTAATTTTTTTGTGTGTGTAGGGGTGAGGAGATGGTTGTTAGTCTGTTGATTGAGAGTGTGTCATCAAATCTTCCTTTGGTTCTCTTTATATCCTTTTTCCATCTTCAGTTGCACAAAAGCTGGAGAGTTATAGACCTTCTATGGGAAGATAGTGCAATCAGTAATTTTCATTTGGTTAACTGGCATGGTATCAACGATCATGTGCAAAAAGATGGATTTAAGAAGTCTTAACAGATATTTCTGCAAATTGTTATGTGACTACCTGGTGAATATAAGCTTTTGGAAAGCAGCTTCTATTTGAAAGTAGACAGTGGCTGGTTCACTGCAAAAAGTCATTATTCTCATGGGATCAGTCTCTGGAAATAAAAATGAAAGCTGTGGAATGAATTTTGTAATGGCACTTTTCTCAAGTTGGACATGGTAACGGAGTTAGATTTTAGCTTGATATTTGGTCCGGTGGGCTCTTTTTCAATTTTGTTCCATTCGAAACTGTGATGCCATGAGTGAATGGTAAATTACCTTGGTTTCTCACATTTACTGGGGAAGCTCATTATCGGTAGTTGGAATGAAATGTAATTACTTATCTGGACTTTTTCAGTGTCAATGACCTATAGACAGACCTTTTGATTGACTCTGGATTTCTTCTATCATCAATGAGCTCTCTCTGGGCTTTTGGCTCTTCTTGTAGAAGGATTGACACTCCCTTGGTATCTCACAGAGAATTTATTTTTACTTAAGAAAAGACAACCTAATGTTTGATAGGGCAATGGGTGGTACAGCTTTCACCATGAAATCTTATTTACATTGCCCTAGAAGGAGATATTACTTGTAATTTCTGTGGAAATTGGAGGAAGTGCTGGAAGCAAGGTTGCTTTCTTCATGAGAACATCATCTAGGGAAGGCAGTTTATGGAAAGAGGTTAGTTTGTCATCATAGATTGGTCTGTTATATAAGGAGGCAGGGAAAACAGGTGAATTTAGGCATTATCTGACAGATCAACGGAAAAGTTAGTAGCAGCACTCTTTGTCACGGCATCATGTGGAATATAGGGCTAGATAGTAATAGGATAGGGTTTAAGTGTGAGATCCATCCAGTCAGAGTGAAGAGGAGATTGATTGTGACTAGGTCCACATTCGGTCTGATATAATTTTTGTACTTGTCTATGATAAGCATGTGCTTTTATGTGTTTTGGCTCAATCATTTCCTTGTTGTATTTACTTGACACTGAATAAGGTTGCCTATTCATGAATAGGTACGCTTAAATGGGGTCGCTACGTTTATTGGGATTGTTGGGCTGACTGTAGCTGTAGTAGTTTTGATCGTACTTTTGGCAAGGCAAGTACCATTTCGATGATGACTGTCTTTTGAAAGAATACATACTCTCTCTCTCTCTCTCTCTCTCTCTCTCTCTCTCTTAGAGCATGCATACTCAAGTACATATATGCGTGCGGAGATCAAATTTATTTGGACTGACAACCTGTGTATGTGCAGATACTTTACTGGCCATACAAATAATTCAGATGGCAGTCCTCAGTTTAAGGCAGGGAAGACCAGTGTTAGTCGTGCTGTTGATGGAGCCATAAAAATTTTCACAATTGCTGTAGGTGCACTCTTCTTTTGTATTTGTGCAACCAGATTTTCCTTTCTCTTTCCTTGTCATAACTGAAAATGGAATGCCAGGTGACAATTGTGGTGGTTGCAGTGCCTGAAGGGCTACCTTTAGCTGTTACGCTGACGTAAGCACTTTCAACCAATCTTTGTTTCTTCTGGGTTCATTTACATAAAAATTGTACTCAGTATAGTTAATGAGGACCATACTACTACATTATGTATCTTTTCATTTTGCATTTTATAACTTGGAATTGGTGCACGAGGATCGGGTTGGTGTGTTTGCATGCCTTGTTGTGGACTTCATAGACTCAGTGTCAGCCGTGTCCCTTGAGCAATAGAGTTGACTTCCTTTATTTCCTTCTTGTGGATTGGCCAAGTATTTCAGAAGAAAGAAGAAGAGAATAAGTTGTGGCAGCAAACTTGTCTCCATTTTTTTTTTAAATAATTTTTTTATTCTTTTCAGTTTTCATTTTCAATTTGAAGTGACTTTCCTTTGAACTTTGAACTTTGTTCTTTTCCACATATTGTGCTCTTATATTTTGACTTTTATTTAATAGGAAATGTCTAAAACCATTCAGAATATGCTAATCTTGACATGTCAAATTATATAATTCTTTTCGTAATTTCCTGAAACTTATTTTTTTATTTTTTGTTTTCAAAGTTTTTGAGGGGGAAATTGGAAGTAATTGGAAGTAATATGTAGAAAGTCCAAATAAAATGGATCCTTATCATTCTTTGTAAGAAGAGCTCCTTAACCATTCGGTTTCTTTCTAGCCCTTTGAGCTAGTTTGTTCAAGTCTAGAGAACAAGATGCTGAACTCTCTCTTATTTGGAACCATATAACATGCGGGCTTGAAGGGAAGGACCAAAATTGCTTAGTTATTTTCCGAATGTTCAACTTGGTCATGGCATTTGCCAGGTCAATGAGGAATTGATCTAGAACAGACCATATTTGATGGCTTACTTGGTACATTTCTCTGTTCTTTTAAATTTTGGAAAGAGGAAGAGAGAGAAAAGGAAGGGAGGTTACAAGAGCAGCTGACTCAGCCATATCTTATTAAATGTGCTTTACGAAAATGCATTCCTCTTCACTTTATGAAGTCTTCTGTAAGTTCTAGGCGCTCCATAATTTCCTTATTTTCTTTTTCATCTTCTTTGATCTTTTCATGCTCCTTTTAACGCAAGGTATGTTTAAACTTGAAATGTGCTATGCAATGATATAAACAAATATATAGATATGTACTTCTGAACGATTGTAGGGAATGGAGATTGTCCTTCCGATATGTTGGGAAGACATTAACATAATGTCAATATCTGTCATCCACAATATTACGTACTTTTGAATTTAAAGACTGATTGTGATGTAGTTCTACCATCGAGAGGTGCTTAATTTCATTATAGAAGTGAAAATATTGCAATTCTGACGATGTCCATTTTACTGTCTCTCCATTTGTTTCATGTATTCTTTCCCCCACATTGCAGACTTGCTTACTCAATGAGAAAAATGATGGCGGACAAGGCATTGGTACAAATTCTTGAAAAATTCAACCTCCCTTATGGAATATCATTTACAAAAATGGAATGAGGTCTAGAAGTAGTGAATTTACAGGTGCGAAGACTTTCAGCTTGTGAAACTATGGGATCGGCCACGACCATATGTAGTGACAAGACTGGTACCTTGACTTTGAACCAGGTGCATTCTTGTTCGTATTCTTGGTGATGCATGATGGGGATGTGTTTTGAGTGATAATAGGAATTTGATTGATATTGAGTCTAAAGGAATGCTACCAGCCAAAGGACTTCAGGATATGAGAAATTTATCACCAAGGCCTAAAGGAAACCCACCAAATAAAGGACTTGGTGATGATCAAAGAAATTTGGATAAAGAACCAAAATAAGAAATTTGCTCACTTGAGGAAAGTCTCAAGTATATTTGAATGCAAGTCATCTCATTACAAATGAGATTACACCTTTATTTGTAGAGGGATCTGGAAATCCTAGAAACTGAAATGAATTTTGGAGTATTCACGTAATTTAGACTGACATCATAATAAAGACTTATAAAAACTAGAACTTATGCATTTAACTAAGAACAGATGCATGTATCTAATATTAGACTCTCCAAATTCGTCGAAGCCGAATAGCCACCTTAGAAATTTAACAAATAGCCATGGAAATTGACCAAAACAGCCTCTAGTCATTAGGTAGTTGATTAGCAGCTCTGAAGTCGACACAAAACTTGTAAATCGACATCTTGTTAGTTGATTGGCAACCGTGAAATCGACAACTAGTATTGCGAGTTGACAACTAGCAAGGAGAATTGATTTCTGCAAACTTGGACCCATTAAATTATGCTGTGGCCGAAATTTATTTTTGCTTGCATGAGTAATGATTGAGCAAGGCCAATCAATGAATTTGGAGTTGGGCTTGAGAATTGTTCCGTCGAATCTGATGCTCCTGCATTAGTTGGTTTCATTTGTAATGTTAAAATATAAGATTTTAATTTGAGATATTTTTTCCTCTTTGTGGTGCAACTTCTTAAAACTTAGGGTTTGTTAGTTTATACTTTTTAAAAAGAGAAAGGTGACTTTCTGGTTCCTGTCAAAACTTAAGATATTATCTAGATTGCGGAAATTATGAAAAATTATATGTGAAAATTTACGTGTCAACTTTTGCATACTGCAGAAGTTTATGGTGTTTTGGGCTAATAAATGGTCAAAATATGGTCGTCAAATATTTTGATTAAGCATACAATAAAAAGTAAAATGTCTATCTAGACATGACCTTTAGCTTTATAATTTCTGATTGCATGTGGTTCTTTTCCTTACCCAAATTTCATTGTTTTCAAGATTGAGATTTTAAAGCAAGTGTAATCTTTCTCAACTAATTTATTAAATTCTAGCTTTGTTGTTAAGAAGAAGGTTCTGTTTGATGATGGTTCTTCATAATCTGACAGATGACAGTGGTTGAAGCTTATGTTGGTGGGGTCAAAGTGGACTCTCCTTATAGCAGTTCACAACTACCCATGACAATGGTTTCGTTACTCATTGAAGGTATTGCACAGAATACCAATGGCAGTGTTTTCACCCCTGAGGTATGTCTAACAGTCTTGAGGTATCAGAGGCAGAGTAGTTCACATTTGACGCATGGTCATCATCTGTTTTCTGACATCTCTAGGGTGGGAAAGATGTTGAGGTTTCTGGCTCACCGACAGAGAAGGCCATCCTCCGCTGGGGACTTGAGGTTTTCAATCTCAACTTATATATGCTACATCTGCAATTCCTCCTGCCTTGACCTTCAGGTCAATAACATTTGTAGGTTAGATTCTGAAGTTTAAACTGATTTTTATTGTTTTCTTTTTGGTAGCTTGGGATGAACTTTGAAGCTACCCGATTGGAGGCCTCAATAATTCATGTTTTTCCATTTAATTCTGAGAAGAAACGAGGGGGCGTTGCATTAAAGTTGGTAATGTTTTGATTCATAAAAAATCTGCATTAGCAATGTGCATGCTAATTTGTTTTTCTTGACATATGTAAGGTAATAATATTTATGCTTCTTTAGTCACATGAAATAGTGTTAAAGGTTGTTTGGAAGGTATTAGCAGATACTAATGGTTTCTTAAACAAAACCATTCATTCAATTCGGAGTGAGAGTACTGTTCTCTTCTGGCATGATGGGGCTGCTGCACAACCCACCATGACAGCTTCTTAGCTCAAGTATTAGTGAGCTCCGGCTGAACTGGAAAAGCTATCTAAGCCACTAGAATTCCAAAAAATAGATCCAAGTATGGGCAGAACAACTATTGGTTGACAATTTCTCTTGATAACTTGACTCACACCTACACCTCCAATATGTCTTTGTATCGCTAGGAGGCTTTCTGGTAAATAGATCTGCAGTCTCTAAAAGGAGGAAGCAAAGGCTAAATAAATTGTTTCCTCACTGTTCTCGTACAGTGAATCTTGGAACATGATCATTGTGATGACGGGGACCTATTAAGTCAATGCAGCAAGTTCTAAGTAGAGTTAAAGTCTTATGAAGCATTAGGGAAAGGATGAAACCCATCCATATCCGCCCTTCACTGTGTTTTGGTTAATTCAGAGGGAGAAAAACCAGAGTATGTAGTGATCTTCTGGTCTGATAATTATAGTTGAGTTGATGCAATTGATATCATAGTGTTAGTGATGCGTGTGTGGGTGAGTGATTCCGGGATGTTGGGATTTTTTTAGTTTAAGTGTTTACGAAATAGTGTTTATGAGTATGGTTTCAATGAGTATAAGAGCATATGATAGAATGGGGGGGGGGGGGGGTATGGTGGTGGACATTGAAGGATGAATTGCAGAATAAAAGATAGATTATGATGCTACCAAGGTCTAAAGGTTGCGCTACCAATCGAAGATTAAGATTGGGATAAACGAAGTTCACCACCAAGGCTTAAAGGACAAACCGCCTGCTAAGGATAAAGGATTTTGGGATAGGAGAAGCTCACCACCAAGGCCTAAAGGAAAATCCACCAGCCGAGGATAAAGGGCTTCTTGGCTCATCACCGAGGAGTAATCCATTCTCCAAGGATAAAAGACTGAAATAGGAGTTATCCACTCTCTCAAGATATTTGCTTATGCAGCGGAAATCTCAAATATTTTCATTAATCAAATCTAGTTTGGTTACAACTTAGAGGCTTCCTCTATATATATAGGAGGAATACAACTTAGGAAATAGAAAAGTAATAAATAGAAGTGGGAATTAGCCTATCATTAAAGACCTAGGAACTTAGAACTTTGACTCTTTAAACTTACATAACTATAAAGACTCCTAGGAAAAAAGAGATGCGTTTAATGACTTGGGAACTTGCATTCTTGATTCTTCAGCCTCACAAAATTCGTGCTCCCACCTTGACTAGAAGATAAATATCCCAAGACTTCATCAAATAACCAAGGAAGTTGTTCAAAATGACCTCCCATTGATATGTTGTTGATAAACTTCGAGATCCGCAACTAATAAAGCATACTGAGAAATTAGCGACTAATATATCATATTGAGAATTTGGTAACTCATTAATTGTTGGTATCGATAACTTCAGTAACTCATTAATCATTGGTATTGATAACTTCAGTATCTCATTAATTGTTGGTATTGATAGCTTCGGTAAGAATGGTTCGGTAGTCTTAGTTGGAACTTTCAGTCTCGACCTATTGAAGCACTTTATGCTCAAATTCTATCTTGGCTTGAATGAGCAATGATGGTGCTGAGTGGGCTGATGAAGCTAAGTAAGATGCTTCGGCATCAGTTAGTGGATGCACTTGCATGTAAGTGATTTGTGTGGGGAAGGCATTCCCTTCCACTTAAATGAAATGTTTTTTTATTGATTGAAAAATTGGAATATGATTGTCATGAATCATTTTAACAGGGTACCCAAGCAACTGTGTTGAGATTAAAGAGAATATTTTGCATTCATTGATCATAGGGGTGTCAAGAACCGAACCGAAAACCGAACTGAACCGAACCAAAAAATTCGGTTTTGTCGGTTCGGTTCGGTTCGGTTCTCGTTAAAAACCAATATTTTTTTATTGGTTCGGTTTTTATCGGTTAACCGAACCGAACCGAACCACAAACCGATAAAAATCAAACCATTAAAAATTCGGTTCTTTTTCTGAGCCCAAATCAGCGAAAGTTGCATGGAGATGTCGTCTTTTGCTCCTCCGAACGTGGGGAGGGAGACTAGTTGTAGAGAGTCGGTCCATTTCGGCAGAGACTCGTTTGCTCTGTTTTTCGATCGTGAAACAGAGCAATGCGAGAGAGCCCAAATCAGCGAAAGTTGCATGGAGATGTCGTCTTTTGCTCCTCCGAACGTGGGGAGGGAGACTAGTTGCAGAGAGTCGGTCCATTTCGGTAGAGACTCATTTGCTCTGTTTTTCGATCGTGAAACAGAGCAATGCGAGAGAGTGAGAATGTGATGCTAGGGACCAGAGCTGATGAGAGCAAGTAGAGCAAATAGATCTCTGTGATCTGGCAATTAAATTATCTGAAAAAAGCAGAGAGTTGGAGAGAGAATATTTGCTTTGCAATATTGGGAAAAAGAAGGAAGACTTTGTCAGTGAACCGCTCGCTCAAAGGTCACTCCTCTTCATCTGCCAAGTTCCAAAAAGTTTCTTCACCACCAATCAACGCCAGAATCCACTGATCACCATCTCTGACTACCAACTTTCATTGTCGCATCCCATAATTGAACACCGCGAGATCGGCCATGACAGGATGGGCGAAAACAGAGCATTAGAGCTACAGAGGGTTCATTGAAAGATCTTTCTCATCGATTGCTCTCATTCTCATGTTTTCTATGTCAATTCAATCACCGTAGCTGCCATCGTCTTGATGCATTGCAAAGAGACCCACCAAAAAAAACATGGAAAAGAAGGGCCTGATCACGAATCCAATAGCTGAGCAAAATAAGACTAGTACGTATCGATGAAGATGGACGGACAAACTCTCAAAGAAAAATGGAAGCTTTTTGGCTGCCGCTACCCTCAAACGAAGACAAAAAAAGAAAAAAAACCGAAAACCAAAAATCGAACTGAACCGAACCGAAACCGAACCGAAATTTCGGTTCGGTTTGTATTCGGTTCGGTTTGGTTTCGGTTCGGTTCGGGAGAGTTTTCTAACGGTTCGGTTCGGTTCGGTTTTTCGAAAAAATCGAACCGTACCGAACCGTTGACACCCCTAATTGATCACTAGAAGACTTCCAATAACAGTTATCACCGTAGCCCTAGAAATATCTTGTTTTACATCCAAAGCAGCCCCTCTGATCTTGTTTTACATTCTGCCAATTTAATGATAGTAAATTAATGCTCTGTTTGTTTTGGGAAAGATGATTAATATGGAAAGCATTTTCTTAAAAACAATCGGTTGTATTGCTTACAAAAATAAATGAACGAATAATACTTTCATTGTTCACGAAAATAATTAGACTAAATTGTTGTCATTAATGAATACATTTTCGATTGATTAATTATTTTAAGTGCTACAAGGGATCGTTTTTAGGAAAATGTTTTCCAAATTATTCATTTTCCGCAAAACAAATGGAGCTAAGCTGAGTATTTTCTGAAAAAAGTCACTTTTCTTGCCCAATGATGACAGCTGACTTTGTACTTCCAATGTGCTGAAAGGCTTTCTTCCCAATCATGTTGCTGATCATATTGTGTGCGCTGAAAGATTTTTTTTGACTATGGTCAACACTAGTCATTGAGATCGGAGGTTTCCTTTTCTAATCGTTACATGTCCTTTTTTAATGCTTTTGGATGATAATTCTATCTTGTCTTATCCTTATTTTACTTTGCTTTTGATCCAACAGAGCTCAGGGTTCTCTTTGACCACCTGATGCCTTATATCTAGAAGAATTTGCAGTCTCTCTACATATTTCTCTTTAAGCCTTTTTCTCTTGTTCTGTTCCAAGGATACTTTTTCTGCTGGTTCAGAATGTTGCATCATGACATAGTTGCACAGTTTTTTTTGGGATTAAGTAATTTTACAATATATTTTATGCACAGACAAACTCAGAGGTTCATGTACATTGGAAAGGAGCTGCTGAAATAGTCTTGTCCTCATGTACCCGATACTTGGATTTGAATGGTCAGGTGGCTGCATTGGATGAAACAAAGGTATGTGACATTAAGCTTTACACCATGGATGTCTTTCAGCATTTGTTGAATGATAATTGCTGTTTCCCTGTTTGCATATTCTAACTAGACACTGATGCTGACTTGTGTGTTGCATAGGATCCTTACTTTTGATTACTAATAATCCAACCTTGGTTTTTAAGGTATAAATAGTGATGTTAATAATTAGCTGTTAAGTAGTATTATACAAGGCAATTAGGGTTTTGGATATCTTTCAATGCTTTATAATCTTTCCGCCATTTTAGTAAGGAGTAGTCTTTACTCTTTTGTGTATTCTCTCTCCTCTCTTGTGGTTGCTAAAAAGGTACACTAAATCAGAGCAGGGAAAGTGAGAAGAATCCAACTAGACCCTAAATACTTTGCTAGCCACACATAAAGGAAGAAATAAGGGGGTGAATGATAACCATTCTGGCCAGAAATTGATTTTTGGAAGAGAAATTCTAGAAGAGTTTCTAAGCAAAAATAATTGTTTGATAACGACACAAAATTTCTACTTTAAAAATAGAAATTCGTTTAATAACGATACAAAAATTTTTCCTTTCGGACGTTGGATTGGCGAACAATGATTGGCGGCGATGATCGGCAGCGCCGACGGCGGGTGGCGGCGGGTGGCGACCGGCGGCAGCGGCGGCTGGTGACCGACGGATGGTGGTCGACGGCAATGGATGAAGGACCGGTTGACGAACAATGAGAATAATTTTTATTTCTCATTTCTGTTTTAGAAATAGAGAAGTAAAAAATTTATATTTCTGATTTCTATTCCAAACCTATTTCTGGAATAAGAATCTATTTCAAAAATAGAAGAATTGAATAAGTTTATCAAATGGATTTCTTTTCCAGAGACAAGTCTAGAATAGAAAAATTGTTTCTAGAACAGAAATAGATGGCTGTCATGCACCCCCTAATTACCCTAGTTTCTCTATCAATAATCAATACCACTTCAGTCCTTGTTGGTTTCTTTATCATAAGTCCTGCTAGAGCCTGATCAGGTGTGTTGAGTTCAGCCTGAGTGGACAACCCCTGTTGTCAGTGAGCTCCTCTGTCATCCTTTAATCATCGTTCAATAGCATCATTTGCAGCTTCAGCCTCAAGTTTCCTATTCCTTGGTTTCGTTCTCAATTTCTTCCCATCCTCCCTCAGATCCTTTTTGCTTGTTGTAGGTTCCTCACTCTTTGGGTGTTATTCCTTGCCACTTTCATATTGATAATCTCCACTGACCTTTTGCTGTTGGGTTGTCTCATCAGATCTTGTAGCTGGCATCTTAGCTGCTGGTGACATCTGTCGCAGTCATCACAAGTCAACCTCTGGTCTTGTCTTTCTGTTCATCCCCTTGTCTGCCTTGCTGGTGTCTCTGTCAACTGCTCAATGTTAATGTTGTTCTGTTGCTGTCTCGGTTGGCCTCTCACCATTTGCTGCTGTTGCCTTCTCCTTTGTTGGGAATAATTACAAGTTCTAGTGTGTCTTGGTGGCTGGCCACTTCATCAATCTCAATTACTGTTTGTCCTGTCTTGACCATTATTCTCAGTTGAACTGTGTTGTGGTTATCTTTAATTGAGCTCATCCATCATGGTCATATCTTTGAGCTATCAGAGGTTGCCATTGATCTTCTCCTCTATTGGTGTCTTGTCTCTGTGTCCTTGGAGTCACTAGTCTGAGCATGTTGTCTGATGTTCAGGTTAGCTACTCTCTAACCTTGATCTTGGCAATCCTGCCCCATTCCCCCTGTCCTCCAAAAGATAAATTGCAATGTTTCCTCTACAAGAATCGATCTTCAGCAAAGTCCCCCAATTTGGTTATGTGAACTCTTAACAATGGCTATTGTGGACCTTATCCAATGTGAGACTCCCCATCTATTGTCAGCATTATTGAATGAGCAAAGTTGCTGTCAAGTTCCTACTTTGTAGGCAACTGTGAGCATGCGAGTCAAAACACACCTCCATGAGCATGTGAGTCAGACACACCATTGTGCTGCTATAGTTGATGCTTATCGTTTTATTTGCTATATTTCATAGTATCAGGTTCTCACAATTCTAGCAGGGTTGTCAGAAAATTATAAGCGTCAGCTTTTGTTCATTGGGTGATCCCATCGCTAAAAGTCAATTCTGATGTTGGTAATATCCAGTTGATGGTGTAAGGTCCGGTTTACACCCTATCTTTGTTAAATTCAGTATGATCAGAACACGTCTAGTGTTCTACATAAGGTTTCCATGACACTATTTGTTGTCACAGTGAAACTCTACAAAAGAAGAAAGTCGCACATACTATTATTATTGTTCATGCCAGGCACCTTTTGTCTTGTTAGTGGCAAGCTGGATGTATTCAGGTAGAACGAGAGTGTTGAATTGTAATTATAATGTCAGGAATTAGTTGTTAATTATTTTAAATAAGGTGATTAGGGTTTGTGGGTCTCTCAATGCATTAGAAATATAGCTCTCATGTGATTTACAGTAAGCCATTAGTTTAAATAGTCCTTTGTGTATTTCTCTTTCTTCTCTCTTGTGATTCTTAAAATATTACACCTAGGAATAATAAGAAATGATGCTTTTTAGAAAATCAATTAATAGATTTAGTGCATAATCATGTTGCAGTTGCAACTTGAGATCATTTATTTCTCCACAGAGCAATGACTAATAATAAAAACCATTCAAAATACCTAATTTTCGAAGTACAGTATGTGTAGACATGCTTTACTTTGTCATGAAGAATTGTAGTGCTTGTACATGTTTTTAAAGAAGAAAAGTTGATATAAGCAAATGACAGTGACCAACTTAGCAAATCATCCAATTGTATGTGCTTAGAAGACATGAGACTACTTGCTATTAATGGAGGCAGATTTCCTTAGGTATGTAAAACAAATGCCTGTGCAATGTCTTATCAGAGATATTATGATTTTCCTTGTATGAATAGAGGATTAAGACTCTGTAGATTCCAATGTTAGTTAAACTGCTACTTTTATATGAAGTCTGCATGGAATCCACCATAGAGTGGATGAATTGTAAGGAAAGGTAAATGCCTCAGTGGAAGGCGTATTTCTACTCTGCTTCCCTGTGGTAATGTTCCAGACCACAGTGTTGCTGGGATGCTGGTTGCTACAACACCTACTTGAAGTGCTTAGATGCTTAAACATTTGATTTTTCAGCTCTAGCCTTAGGACTTGACTTAGCATTGCATAATTCTGTAGCAGATCTTGGGATCATTTTAGAACTCCAACATAGAAAGAACACGACAAAACAAACTGACTCATCAAGTTATCTGGATTAAGAAAGCAAATGGCATTAGTTTACAGGTATATGCATCAACCCATGTATTCACATAGGTTATTATTCTTTAACTGTAACTGTCCTGTTCTCTATTTACTGTATGAGCAGTTCTGATGTAGGGCGACGAGTCCTACAACAAAGAATAAATCTTTAGGCTTCACATCCAAAGCTTCCTTAGCTCCATACCTAGGGTTTCTTAAGCATCACATCTAAGAGAAGCATTGTGGTCGCACAATCCCAGGACAATGTCGACTTTCTAAAAGTTGTACTCCTAGTTGAAATAGGAATCTCAGATCGAGAAACATAATCAAACTAGGAAGCCTCTAAATATAGTGTGTATAAAATCCTATTTAAAATAAGAAAAGGAACTTGCCAAATTCCTAATTTAACTAGGGAACTCTAGTTATTATCTAGCTATGAACTTCAATATACCTATGAAGTTATTCAAATAGTCTATCCATCATGCTGCATCATCTCTCCCTGCGTCAAGTTTGCTTGCAGCTGGGCATGCAAGCCTGATATCTCTTCGAGTCATCTGTTCACTTTTATTTTCAGCAAGCTTTCCTCTGAATTCAGTGCACCCCTTCACCAACAGCTGTCTGCTTGAATGATCCTTGCTCTTGGTATTTGTTGACCTCATTCAACTCATTGGTCTTAAAATGACAACTTTGTTTCTAAAAGAGAAACTGTGTGTTCCTTCCATTATGATTCATCTTTTGACCATAACGCCAAGGCTGACCAAGAAGGATAGGTGCAACTTGCATAAAGATGACATCACAAAGTTTAGAGTCACTATAAGCTGCACGCTTACAGGAAAGAAGACACTGTTGCATCACAGGAATAGTAGTGTTGTCAATCCAAGCCATTTTGTATGGCTGCAGATGTGAGTAGTTGGAAGTTTGAGGCGTTCTATCTAGAGGCTGAGACCACGTTCATGCAACTTCCGCCTTATACTTTTCTCTCCACCTTATGAGCTATAAGAATATATTGAACAATAGAGAGAAAAGAATTATTCACAACTTCATGATCTTTTAAATCATCAGCCTCATAAGTGCAGTAATTGAATGAGTTTTCCTCTTTGTTGCCTCCATGTTCATCTTCTTTGTCTTCAACTTTCCCAAGATGCAAATAATTGTCTTTGGACATTACTTGAAACAAGTCTTGCTGCTCTTCCCACTTGATTATTGAGAGCTGAATTTCTGCGCATGCTTGAAGAAGCAAGTTTTGGAATGGTTTGCAGGATAAAGAGTGGGGAAAAACTGACTTTGTCTCCTGAAAATCACTGTTAACTGGCTTTGAGGCAGGCTTCCGAACTTGGGATTTTTTTTCTCTGGAGTAGAATAATTGCAGTGTTCCTCCACATCAAGTGCAGCTTGGAATGCATGGTCCACACTATAAGAGGCGGTCTAAGCCATCACCATTGAATATCAGGCCTTAGACCAGCCTCAAATCAGCACATTGATTGACTTGCATGCTACTTGGCTCTGAATCCTCAATTCATCCAAATTTTGCACATACTCAGCCACCACCGAACGATTTTGCTTCAAAGATTTTGACTCTTTTGCACATCTGCTATAAATAATTGCATGGCACGACTTCTCTTTCATCTTTGCTTTCGTCTCTTGCCAAGTGCTGGGAGGTGGTTACCACAATTTACTTATATCAACCTCAATGTCCTGCCACCATATTTTTAGCCAAGCCAACAAAAGTTCTAGCTCTGCGAATTGGACCTTGTGAGCATCTATCCTGTCATACCGTTGAAGTAGTCATCCATAGATTTTATCCAATCAGAAAACACCATAAGATCTGCTTTTTCTTCAACATCAGAAACTTTGATCTCGATTTTTCTTGGTAATATCTCCAGTGATATCATACGGCTTTGATCCTCCCTTCTCAAATTGGAGTGGTGCTGCTGCCACTTGAAGATATGTGAATATTGTTATAACACCGACAAGGAAGAAAATAAAGATCAGTCGCATGCATACAATTTTAATTGTGCTTCTCACTGATGTTGTTGTTAATGATTGTCATCGTATGTCGTTCTCTCATAATTGTTCTCTATATGATATAACATTTCCTGATCATAAACCATGGTTGTAGGTGGTGGTTTTTGAGAAGGCTATTGAAGATATGGCTGCCAGTAGTCTACGTTGTGTTGCCATTGCATATAGGACCTATGACTTTGAAGACATTCCAACTGACGAAGAACAATTAACTAAGTGGGCACTGCCTGAGGATGAGCTTATTTTACTGGCTATTGTTGGCTTGAAGGCATGTATACATCGGTTGAGTTTACTTATTTTTTCATTCCGATATTTTCTTTGAGACATTTGCATGAAATGCTATAATGAGAATGTTCTCTTTTAGACAAATATGATGGAAAATGATTTTGATAGCTATCACAGCGTGCAAATGGTTATCAACAATGAGAGTGTTCTCTGCTCTAAACATATATCATGAGAAATGATTTTTGTAGCAATTATAGTGTGCAATGAATTAGTGGTTATCATTGTTGTCACTGTTGTCGTCATCATTTTCATAGTGCTTTTCCCTTGCATCTTTGAGTATGTGCTTTCACCTGACCAAATTTTGCATTGCAACATGTAACACTTTCACCATGCTTTGATGGCCAATGTTAAAAGCCTCTGCTATTTCATCATTTTATTGATGATTATAGCTTCAGTTCATAAAATAGGTGGAGATTCTGGTTTCCAAGGGCACTCATGATGAATGATAGTGATTTGGCATTGTAACTGATGCTAAATGGGGAACTCTAATAAGAATAATGTTCCCAAGGGCACTATTTTTTATTTAGTGATTCTTCTTATAAAACAGACTCGTGACAAGAAGTCTTGCATCTAAATGATTTGTGTTTCTTCCAACTTTTTGGCAGTTTCAACAACAGATTGATAACTTATGTTTTTTGTTTATTTTTCACTGCATTGCAGGATCCATGTCGGCCTGGTGTAAAGGATGCTGTACGATTATGCCAAAAAGCTGGTGTTAAAGTATGTTCTTTTCTCATTGAGAATCTTAGATTTGTGTCATGTTTAAGATTTTCATGGATGAACATTCATAGTTTTGTTAGATCTAGACCTCTATGAAGACTGGGATATGGTGTTATGGATAAATGTGATATATATATGTATGTTATATAACTCAAAGTATAGCACATGGATTTCCTCTAAGATTATGCAACTCGCATCTGTGAAAACGAAAAATCCCCACACGCCCTCCTTCCAAATGCGTTGTAATATTTTCTCATTCACATATGTTTCCAATGTATTATCTTGGTATTTCCACCTTGATAGCCGCAGATAACTGAGTCCTTACATTGTCTGATGGATAAGAGGTACAGAATATTCCTTTTGGACTTCAATCAGAGAGTTAAGTCTGTGTCCAGGTCCAAATACTGGGAATTGCCAAGTTAACCATGTGAACCATTTTGGTCTGCTTGACTGATATGTGGGATGTGCTGGTTGCTCATACTAATCTAATAAGGCAGTTTGCTTCGTCATTTTCATTGGTGACAAACCAGGAAGGTGACTGTCAAGGCCCGCTACTAAAACCAAGCTTGGCTCATTGCCACTGCTATGTTTGGGCATTCTCCTGCAGTCTTAAAAAAGTTACTTACATGCGACTCATTGGGATACTTTGTGTTGTCTCTTATATTAGAGGAAACGGGTGGAGTATTGCTATTCACTAAGAATAATTTTCTTTTTTTCCTTATAATGAGATCACTCCATCTACCCTGTTAAGCTTTTAAACACTTCTTATTCATCTTCATGCAAATTATATACACAAATATCCACAAAGCATCCTTCCTAAGTTTAGAAGATGACTGGAAAAATTAGGTCATCTAATTCGTCTTTTGTGTGAAATGTATCCTTTTTCTCGATACATAGGTACGGATGGTTACGGGCGACAATCTTCAAACTGCTAAAGCAATTGCTTTGGAATGTGGGATATTAGGTTCTGATGCAGATGCTACTGAGCCTAACCTCATTGAAGGAAAAGCCTTTCGTGCCTTATCTGATTTTGAAAGGGAAGAAACTGCAGAAGAGATATCCGTATGTTCTGACTAATTAGTTGTTTCAGCTCTTCTGGTGTAGAATGAAATTTGATAATGCCTTTGCATATGTAGGTGATGGGACGATCCTCACCTAATGACAAGCTTCTGCTTGTGCAAGCTCTGAAGAAACGAGGACATGTAGTTGCTGTCACTGGAGATGGCACAAATGATGCTCCTGCTCTACATGAGGTTCGTTTTTACTCTTTTTTATGGGAAGGTTTGGATCTATGCATGAAAATGATTATGCTGGCTGCTGCATTTGCATTACTGGCCACCTCAGTGGGATTCAATGACATGACCCTGCTCACACATCCATAGGCTCCTAAACCTATAGTTGACAGGTGGACAGTCAGAGTAACTGTGGTGCAATAAATGTTATCAAATTGGTTTGTACACCTTGTTGTGATCTTGATATCTTATGGTATCATTATCATTAAAACATTACATATATATTTACGTTTCCTGTCTGGTGTAATATCCGTAGACTGGATACGTTTTCTCTCTGATATTGTTGTTGGGACGTAAACTTTTTATGGTGTTTAGGCAGATATTGGCCTTGCAATGGGTATTCAAGGGACAGAAGTTGCTAAGGAGAGCTCCGATATCATTATCTTGGATGATGATTTTGCCTCTGTTGTGAAGGTTAGTACTTGCCACCTCGATTGGCTTTGATCTTGTATCTCACCGTCAGAGAGTGATGTTCCTGGAAATTTTCATTCTTATATCCTCTCAGTAGGGAAAAGTAGTTTCTAGATAATTTCTGGTCAAATATGGAGATGAACGTTGTTGTCCTTGTTCCACCAACTAAGGTTCTACCACATGTATGATATGTGCTGAACTGCATGAACTATGATGTAAGATTGCTTCTTTTTGGTCATGATTTTGTGTTTCTTCTACTTTGCTTTATTGTTTGAGTGCTTTGTATTTGTTTTTTTTTGGCTGGATGCATTTAAATAGATGACTGCAAAATGCAGCATGCAGTTGCATATGATGGTTTATGGGGTGGAAGGAGGATGAAAAAAATGAGATAGTTGTTATTATGCTATTAGTTTTTCTCTTGTTTGTAATTTTGAGATCTATCTTGTTGACAACCCTGTTGATGCAAAAGAAGTTTAAAGGAAGTTACTTATATGTTTTAAGTTCTAAGAACTTGAAGTTCTTGAAATGATCTTCAGTTATTATGTACACCATGCAGGTTGTCAGGTGGGGACGATCTGTATATGCAAATATCCAAAAATTCATCCAGTTCCAGCTTACAGTTAATGTTGCAGCTCTAGTGATAAACGTCGTCGCTGCTGTTTCCTCCGGCAATGTTCCACTAAATGCAGTCCAGGTTTGATTCCCCCACTCATCTGTCAGAGATTGTTTAATTTATTCCTACACCCCATATGTTTCCGTATGACTCCCATGCTTGGCTGGCTTTCTCTTTGGGCAGCTTCTCTGGGTCAATCTCATTATGGACACTCTTGGAGCACTGGCTTTGGCTACAGAGCCCCCTACAGATCATCTGATGCAGAGGCCACCTGTTGGCCGGAGGTAAGGATTTATTGGTGATTTATCAGCAGTTGAGCTTTGAGTTTGTGTGTGTGAGAGAGAGAGAGAGAGAGAAGAAAAAAGGGGGGGGGGGGGTTATGCGGGTTATGCAAATAGTCTTTGTTTTTCTACACTAAATCTTTTCCACTTTTGTGCCCACAGTGGGGAGAGAGGGAGGAAAAAAGGAGGGGGGGGGGGGGGGGGCAGGGTCATGCAAATATTTTCGTTCTTCAACAGTAAAGCTTTTCCACTCTTGTGCCCATAGTTCTTGATATCTTGATTTTCCTTTTCTGAATGTTGCAAGTGGCTCACCCATTTATACATTTCTTGGGAAGATGTATGAATGCATTTAGTTGTATCTTTTATGACCAGAGAACCTCTCATAACCAATATTATGTGGCGGAACTTACTGACACAGGTAAAAGATCAATGTAATTTCCTCTGTACTAGGCTCATCTATTGTTTGCCAAAAGTTACAAATGTAAATTTTGTATTGCAGGCTGTTTATCAAGTTTGTGTCCTGCTTGTCCTTAATTTTCGAGGAAGGAGCCTGCTAAATTTAAAGAATGATGGCAGTGATCATGCGAACAAAGTGAAAAATACTTTGATCTTCAATGCATTTGTCCTTTGCCAAGTAAGCATCATTCTTTGAGTCAATATAATGGTGGGATGAAATGTATGCATGAGTCGTTATATATGTTGTCGGACAGGGAGGCTTTTAGTGACCTGCTCTTTTTGCTTGAAAAAGAGGGTAATAAATTTTTTACCTTGAAACATCTGTCAAATAGCACATCATTTGAACTGCAGATTTTCAACGAATTCAATGCTCGGAAACCAGATGAATTCAATGTGTTCAAAGGAATCACCAGAAACCACCTCTTCATGGGAATAGTGGGTCTAACACTTATTCTGCAGGTCAGTCATGCTTTGTCTTATTAGATTTGTTTCGTTTTTCTCTGTAAACCATTATGATCCAATTTTTCTCTCTGGATTCCTCCAGGTCATTATAGTCGAGTTTCTTGGAACATTTACTTCAACAGTAAAGCTTAATTGGAAGCAGTGGCTCATATCGATCATTATTGCTCTCATCAGGTTAACTGACATAGATTTCAACAAATATGGTGAAAAAGTTTGTTGATTTCCTCCTTTTTTTATTCTGTTCAAGGTTGGGTGTTTCTCATGCTTTGTTCTGGTTAACTGACATAGATTTCAACTTATATGGTGAAAAGATTTGTTGGTTTCCTCCTCTTTCTATCCTGTCCATGGTTGGGTGTATCTCTCTCATGCTTTGTCCAAAATTCTTGTCGTTCATTTTGGTAAACTGATTCTGTGTTTGATTCCTGAAGAGTGACAGATTTTTCTTTTGCCTTTCTTTTCCCGGCTGGCTTAGTGCCAAGCTGGCAGTTTTGTGAATTTCCCGAGTCAATATCCTCAGGGCTGGTCATGACTGATTTTGTTTGCCTAATGATGGAATTTCTTCTTCCTTTTAATTTTTTATGTTGTGTTTTTGAAGCATTGAACATTGCTTAATGATGAACATAGGTGCGAGAGTAAACAATCTTTGGTTATGTCCCATCTATACTAGCGCTAATGTGTTGTCTATGTCTCTTGTTTTTGTTCTTGTTTGTGATCAGTTGGCCTCTTGCCATTGTTGGGAAACTGATACCTGTTCCAACGACTCCCCTGAGCGACTATTTTGCCAGGATAATATGCTGCCGTAGAGGAACCTGAGGTATGATGGTAGAATCTGTCGTGGAGTCTTGTGCTTACTTTTTATTTTGAGCCTGTCTAAGATTGTGACATTTTGCTCTTCAGGTTACCTCATCGATGGCGAGAAACATATATTAGCTACTAGGCTCCATGTCAATTCTCTTTCAGCCATACTTCCTTATAAATAGGGGTGAGCATTAGGGGTGATCGGGTCTAAGGTGGGTATGGTCTGGACCTGGACCATGTACCCGAACCTGTTATAACCGGTTCTTTTTTTTTGGACCCTGTACCCGACCCTGTTTGCATTGGACCCTGTTCCCGAACCACTCTGTTTTTCCAGTCCGGGAATAGGGTTAACCCTGTTTATATTGGAACCAGTTTTGCATAAAAATTGCTGTATAAAACTCATATGTAAGATAAAGCGTTGGTGGTGATGATGATGATAAGAACCAAACGTCACTATATAAGCATTCTCAAGGGAAAATAGAAGAGAGTTCATCTTTCAACATGAAAAATTTTTGGGCATGTAGAGGACCATTCTAGACCAATGTTACAAATCCAGGAGCAATTTGGCACTTAAAAAACCCAGCAATGAATCATCATAGGTCTCTCATTATACAATCGAGATACTAAGCCAAAGATAAATCAATCTTACACTCGAAAGAGTAAAAGCAGCAAGAAAATTGCCCTTCCTTGGAACTTGGTCGCCTCTGGATTTAATTACCTCAAAATAGGAGACACCACAGAAGGCCACCAAGACAGTTGCAAGTTTGAGAGGACAAAAGCAATAATTAAGTTTAGAGCATCCCTATAACTTGAGTGACCTTTCTATATGATCTCACTTTTAGCATTAATGTATAACACATGCTAGTAAGTCAAAAATCCTAACAAACAAGCCTTTACATACTTCCTAAAATAAGTTTAGATTATTTCCAATTATGAAGCTTGAATCAAATAACTGTTATAGAATTACAAATTAAAAATAACAGCACCTTGTGCATAACAATGATACATACATGGCAAACAACATAGACGAATACATTACTATGAAAGTTTCTTGTTATATGTAATACCTTGAACTATACATTCATTTCCATGAAAGAGAGGTGAACTATTATTTCTAGCTTGCAAATATTGACAGTGTGTAGAAGTCAAACACGAAAATGAATGTTGTCTTACCAAGTGCATACCTCATAAATGAAAGCAGCAACCCAACGCAAGTATTGAGGAGCTAGGCAATAAAACCATATTGGGGAAAAACCAATGTCCATGAGAAAAAAAAAAAAACCATCAATTATTGTAAAGTATTGAAGAGATACATGTAGAAAATTCATAGACCAACAACCGACATTAACATAAAAATAGCGCAAAACATTGTAAGTATGCCAGTCAACGGAATCAATCTCTAGTTTAGCACTCAATAACGAGCTAAGGTACATGGATATAGAAAATTCTAGAGACAATATGCAGTAGATAAAAAACACTATAGCAATAATCAAGTTCAAGAAAAACCCATCTAGCTTGAAACTCAATGTAACTAGTCATCTTTGTTCTTACTTTTATTTTTTTCCCTTTCCTCTGCCAAGCTCTGGACAACAACTAGCCCACCCCCAACGTCTCGTCGGTGGTTCCTTCTTCGAATTCCAAGGAAAACCAAGAACTCAAGATCTAAACTTGAAACTCTAGGGTATCATAGGACGTGACGAGCGAGCCATGATTGAAGGGGCAAGTCAACATGGGGCAGTTGGGATGGAGGGAGGGAGGGAGGGAGGGAGAACGTCTCGCCAGTGGTTCCTTCTTAGAATTCCAAGGAAAACCAAGAACTCAAGATCTAAACTTAAAACTCTAGGGTATCATAGGACGTGACGAGCGAGCCATGATCGAAGGGGCAAGTCAACATAGGGCAGTTGGGATGGAGAGAGAGAGAGAGAGAGAGAGAGAGAGAGAGAGAGAGAGAGAGAGAGAGAGAGAGAGAGAGAGAGAGAGAGAGAGAGAGAGAGGTCACGCCCTGATCCTTAGGCACACATTCCTTACTTTTGGTCGATTTTAAAAGCAATATCTCAGGACTAAGTATCGCCGACTCTTTTTCATTTTAATATGCACATGTGGAAGTAATTATAATTCCTAGACAATAAAACAATGGAATAAAAAAGTATGGCCATATTTTTCATATTTAAATTCACAACCAAACTTATATACAACCACACCTCAAAGTATTTTACTATACTATTCACAAAAGGTTTAGTTTCACACTCAACCATATACAAACAGGGTTCACAAAGAGGATGGGATCATAATCCTCATCCGGGTCGTACTCGGATCATCATCAGAGTTCTCAGCCAAGATTATTCTCAATTCAGTCTCACGATTTTCTCTACTTTACAACTCATTAAAGCATTGTCAATGCTAAATAACCATATTCGGTCATCTACCAATTAATCATTCAATTTCATTCAATTTCAGTCAATTAAGGAACAATTCTTCAAATTGCACAATTAATTCGATTCAGCACAACGTAGAGCTCAAATAAATAAATGGATTGCACCACGACAATTAGCACGAAATTTCGGTCGTCGGCTATTCTTACCTAATTTCCGAAAAATTAATAATTAAATAATTAATTTCGAAAATTAATAAATAAATACTAAAAATCCAATTTATGCCCATAATGCCTAATTGAAGCCCGATAAGGGTCGAGAAAAATCCCGAGATGCATTTAATAAATAGTATAGGTAGTTCTCTAGCTAAGTACACTAACCACCTAACTAATATGCAATGCAATTAACTAATAATCACTAATCCATTTTAATCTAACCACCTAATTGCACTTAATTAAATCTAATCAACCTTTAAGCATCATTAGTCTACTAAGCAATGATTAAAAAAATTATTCATTTGATTAAAAGCAAGGATCGGGACATCGCGACGGCGGCCGAAATCAGGCTTTCAACGACATCGGCGGGCTTGGACCAGGCCTTAAACTTGGGCCTAACAAATCTCAGTCCAAATGAGATTGTTCTTGCACTAGACTGGGCTCACTCTTAGGCTTGGGCTTGGCTGTGATTGGGCCTTCTTCGTGGGCTGGACTTGGCCCGAACTTGCTAAATTGGGCTCAATGGAGCTGCTGGATTTTTAGGCCAAAGACTTGGGCTGTTGGACTTATTTAATGGGCTAAGCTGGGCTGTTGATTCCACTGGGCTTTGATGGGCTTCAATTGGCGGGCTTAAGAGCCCAACTAATAGAGACTTCGCTGGTTGCCGCTGGGAGAGTTGGGCCGAGCGAAATGCAAGTTGGATCGAAATTTACTGGAGAAGGCCATGTTGGGGACGTCTAGTAGCAGCAATGTGGGCTGGCGCGGCTTGTGAAGGAAGCAGTAGCTACGTTGCTTCGGTCAACAAACCGAATGAGGGAGCAGCTGGTGTTCGTTGGCAGGGGAGAAACACATGTGTTGCAAGGGCGTGAAGGTCAAAGGAGATGGTTGCTTCGGTGGAGTCTTCAAATTACTGAAGCTTGTTGTGATTTGGGCTGAAATTGCGGGGCCATGGAGGCGAGCTGGCTTCGTGGAGATGGGCGGCTTCGTGTGAGGCCATGAGGTCAACAAACCGATGGAGGGGGATGGCGTGGTTGACTGGATGCTTGGCCTGGACGTGTGTGAGTGGAGGATTGGTTTCGATGGAAGATGGTGACCGACTAATTGGGGTGTTGGCGCTAGGAGTTGCAGCAGAGGAATCAGTGGAATTCGTGGACTGGCCGAGTGAAAGAGAGAGAGATAGTGGAGAGGGCTTTGGTGGCGTTGAAGATGACTCGGACGTGGCAGCAAGCTGAAGCTCGTGAAGCAAGAGAAGGCAGTAATTTTTTTCAATGGATGTAGCTTGGAACAAAACGAAAGAGAAACTGTGAAGATGGATAGGAACGGAGGAGGTGGATGTTCGGTGGACTGGAATTTTCGCTGATTCTACTCTCCCTTGCTGGTCACGCACGGGTTGGAGAAAAAGAGAGAATGGAGGGTCCCTCTTAGCTTGATCTTTCCAAAAAAATATCTTCACAAACCATCTTAAGCCAAGTGTTTTTGCTTGGCCTCCATTAGGTCACACATACACTTCTTCTAGAAGCCAAAATGGTCCAAAGGTTGTGGCTTAGTGGGTACACGAATTTGGGGGAGGGATGGACTCAATTGCACATCAACTCTCTCTTAATTCGATATCAAATAGCCTCTAAAAATCAATTGATCCACCATTGATTACCTTGGCATTCTTCCTCACGTATAGCCATCTTGCTTTTCAATTTTGCCATCAAAACATTCCCCGACCTTTTCTGCGCAAAATGGTTATGTATAAACTTTTTTCTAAAAAGTCTCGGATGTCAGAAAAATCTTCTGAGATTGAGTCAACACTTCTATAATTTATTGCAACATGGCAGAAACTTCAATTTCTGAAATCGGACTTGAATTCTTAGTTAATTTCAACTTGGCGTGTTTTTAGCGTGACCTAAGCTACTGGGTAACTTTAAGATATTTTAAGTGTAAATGACCTGTGGTCGATTTTCTTCGAGTCACTATGAATTCACTTGACTCATTGGCGACTCTCGATTGTCGTGAAAATCTCGAGTATCCAAATACGAACACATGGTATCAAAACGATAGAAAAATCAAATTAGTGTCGGCCAACGAGAATTTTTCAATTTAGTGGTGTCACCCACGATTAGACACACATCTCAATCAACCAACCTATATTTGATCTCAAATCGATTTATATTTGTGCGGTAATGATCTCGATAGATGAGCACGGTTAAGAAGCCGATTCCTGGTTGAATTCTCAAGTCTATTTTCCTTAAAATTCTTAATGTCTTTATCTGATAATTTAGTTATCTCGAGAGTGATTAGTTCTGAAAATAGCTCTATAGGCATGTCAATGAAATGCCTGATTTATTCAGTAGAAAACAGAGTTGAAATTCAGGATTGTCATAGAGAGAGAGAGAGAGAGAGAGAGAGAACCTTGACACAAGCCTGTCGCGACCTGATCTCGCCGCCCTCGAAATGTCCAAGGTGGCAAAGGTCGGGGTTAGGGGTACTTGATCTCAAGATCGCAAGCTCTCCCAAGCTTGTACCCCGCGTGACAGTAGGTTTATTTATGCGATCTAGTTATTTATAACAACCTAAAAATATACGGGAGTCGCCACTAGCCTCATTTTTGGGGGTCGGCTAGAAACCCAATCGAGGGTCGGGAGTGTTCCCTCAATTCCTACACAACCAGATATCTAGGTTCGGGGACTTGTGTTATACTAATATTGCTATTAGCGCCTTTTCGGTACCTAAACAGTATGTTGTGTTTTTTCCTAACATGTCCATGTGTTTCTTTTTATATTTTCAGGATAATCAATTCTATACTAAATGATCATGCGTGATGGATTAGTTTCATTCTATTCTATTCCTAAAAAATGAAAGGAAAACAAACTATGAAAATGAAATTACAAGACATGAAGTAAACAATCAAGAAAAATAGTTAAACCTAATCATGCAATTCTAAAAATATAAAAGAGAAAACAATTGGGAAAGAAAGGAAACCCGCAACTCGTCGAGTTTTATACAATACATGGAACCCGAGACATATGTCGGGAAAACAAATAGTACATGACAACAGTTGGAGTGGACATCGACCTCCACCATCTTCATGCAAAGGTCCATCTTTGGGGCCCTAATCTAAACCTACTCTAAGAAATCCGGATGACTAGATGCATACAAATGAAAGAAACAATCAAAAGCAAGACATTTTTTATGTTCACAAATGGTGACTAAAGTCACGAAGTCCCTAAGTCAAGTTCTATGCGACATCCCAAAGGCATTTACATTATCCTGCATCACACCTAAGTCATTTATCTAACAATCACATGCGAAGTATATTAATTGACATGCACTTAGGCCATACGATCTTGACTCTTAATCAATCCAAACCAATGAGTGAACCAACTAAGGATCACTTATTCAAACAGATGCACCATTGAATTCTCTCAACACATGTATTCAAGGGGAATGAAGCATTCAATATGTAACCCACATGATACCTAAAACCGTTTTATAGACAATTGACAGAGGACATCATTTTAAAAGATTTGATGAAAATGGAGATATCAGTTCATCAAGTCAGGGAATGTATCTAGTCATCGAGGCAAGCTTAGGTGCATCATGGGCACAACTGATCAAGCTTCAAAGACATTCTAAACATGTTTCAAACCTCAGATAGCATTGATGTCAAGCCAAAAGCATGATTCATAAATTTGGAAATACAACATGAAAGCTTGGAAATTTTATGCATCGCGAACCAAATCATTTAGTAAGTGACACAATTGGGATGTAAGAACAACGTTTCATAGACACTGAAGCATAAGAGAACAGAAACTTTTGAAAGCAAAGGGAAACAATACATGGCAGCAAAATCTTGCGAACAGATAAAATCCCACCCAGGTTACATGGTAGCAAAGGAAATTTGCTTCTTTGTACTGCAAAAAGCTTTGCTATCTAACATCAATTAACACAGCAAATGCATACATGAACATCAAACATCAAATGCACGATCGAACAATTCCACATACCAGGGCATATGAATAGCAAGCATGCACGGAATAGACATAATCTGTAACATAACACATTAGTACAAACAGGGTGTGTTATAGCTTGTTGGAAAGCTGGTCGAACCATCTTCAACTCTCATGAAGGCATCAAATACAGAAAACTACAGCAACTAGCTCATATCAGGTCATTTGCACAAAAGGCCATTCGGAACAGAGAACCAATCAGAACAACAAAATTTCAAACAAGATCAGGGATATTCTAGGCATACTCGACATGGGTAAATGATCTTCAATTATCACAAAATTTTTATTTGATATAGATTGGAACCTAATGAACAAGTTTCATTTAGACATCAACTTTAGAATCTAATCACAAAAAATCATGTGAAAATGGCAAACAACACAGGTCATGAAAACAGAACACTTAATCATTTATCAATTGTAGCTCCGCTTGTAACAATTGTTGAATCTAGTAAATGATGATCAAATCCAAAAGTTCACGGCATCCATTACAAAATATCAAGAAAGAAACAAGCCTTGAGCACAGTACAAAAGGACAGCAAGCCTCGAGCACAGTAAAGACTATGAACGTGCGTTTAGTTTAGGCATTTCATCGAATGCTAAATAGGCGCAAGAAAAACAGGGACCACTGAGACTGAGCTTGAGTAGGGATTCAAAAACAATAAACATCCAAGACCTCGCAATCGCAGCAGTACCTACCGGCAATGAAAGGGCTAAAGTTTACCTTGAATGAATAGGCGAAGGATCACAAGCTATCGGCTGTTGCCGTTGACGATGTTGTTTGAGCCCTAAATGTGAAGCTCCTTGATCGACCGTTCCAGCGGGTTAGATAGGGTGCGCGAGAGAGCGATCGAGAGGGAGAAAGTGTTTAAGTCAGAGGAAGTGAACAAGAGAGAGAAACCATATGCCAAAAACTTAGTGGATCGAGAGAAAGAAAAAGAGCTCACCATCAAGCAAACGATAGAGCCGAGAGAGAAACGGTTAAACGTCTTATCGTCACCGTTGTTGCCGTCACCGCTGATGTCGTCGATCGGTCTCGGAGCTCAATCCTTGGAGCTGAACCGGAACCCCAGATCTAAAGAGAGAATGAACGATCCAGAGAGAGTCCGATCCGGCAAGCTCCCGCACCTCCGATCGCGCCAATAAAGGAAAACCCCAACTGATCGAGCTCCAACCGAGAGAAAGCACTGATCTCTGACCGCCGATGTCACCGCCTTCGGATCCTTACCCTTGGAACCGAACTGATATCTCCAACAACTTGGCGCGATTCTGAGTCACGCACCACAAGTTCCTCGATCAACAGTTGTTCCGTCTTCTAGAGTTGATCGGGAGAGAGAGAGTCTCCGATCGTGAGGATGCCGGATCTAGCGCGCTACTTCTCAAGAGGAGCTCTGCGAGACTTGGAGGCGATCGTCGAGGGAGGGAGCGGAGCCATGGCCGGCGCCGGAGGGTTCTTCGTCGGCCTCTGAGATCAGGAAGAAATCGAGAGAAAGAGGAGGTTGTTATGGCGAAAGAGAGGGAGTGTGCGAGTCCGTTCGGTCGTTTAGCCGAGAGAGTGGGAACCAGCGAGAGAGAGAGTGTCTTTGAGAGAGAGAATCCGTGCCAGGGGAAGAGTACCCCCCCTTTGAATGCCCTCCTCCTTCCTTTTCTATTATTTTTTTCTTTTATTTTTTCCTTTTCTCTCCTTTTTTCTTTATTTCTCTCCTTTTTTTTTTTCATTTCAATCAATTTTTTTTTCATTTTTTTTTATTTTTGCAAAATATTTATTTAAAAATGTTGACGAAAATTTCGGGTGTTTACAAAGCCATAAGCACACGAGAGAGAGAGAGAGAGAGAGAGAGAGAGAGAGAGAGAGAGAGAGAGAGAGAGAGAGACATTGGAACCGGGTGCGGACGACGTCGAGGGGGTGTGCGGCGGCGATGGTGGTGAACCCGGCAATGGCTTCGGCGGTGGCGTTCTCCCACTGAGTCATCAACGGATCATCTGTATCAGCCGACAGGAAACTCCAAAAACTCGACACAAGCCGGAAGCACCTGAGAGAGAGAGAGAGAGAGAGAGAGAGAGAGAGAGAGAGAGAGAGAGAGAGAGACCTTGGAATCGGGTGCGGACGACGTCGAGGGGGTGTGCGACGACGGTGGTGGCGTTCTCCCACTGACGGATCTGGCAATGGTGCGATGAAGGAAAAACAAGTCTGCAGGTGAGAGGCAAAGAAAGAAACGAATTAGCGTTTTGGATTTTGGCCTGCCTTAAAAACCGGTTCCCAAACCGGTCTAGTCGATCCGATTCTCAGGTGGGTAATCCCTCGAAATCTGTTCCCAGATTGATTCAAACAGGGTCTGGAATTTGGGAACCGGTTCCCGAACCGGTTTCAATTGGAACCGGTTCCCAATCTTGTTTTCTAGGTGGGCTGGACCGAGAACCGGGTAAACCTGATCCGGTTGCACACCCCTAGTGAGCATGGTTTGAAGGTGAAGCTTAGAACTTGATAACCAGACTAGTTGAAATATGTAGGTTCCCAAGTTCAAAGATATACATGATAGGTTTTAAGTTCTAAAAAATGAAAAGTTTGTTTTGATGGATAGATTTTAGATTTTTAGTTGGAGAAACTTGGAACTTGGAACTTAAAACTCAGAATAAGTTTTAAGGCTTTTCTTAGTCCATGTCTCTGTGTGATCCTCCAATATTTTATATTGTTCGATGATAAGTGTATAATTTGGAAGTACTAGTCTAAATTTTCATTTTATAACTAAGATTTTTACTTTATTAATGTTTATATTTTTCGTATGTCTAAATATAAGTTATGGTTATTGAACTGTAATCGTTTAAATAATGATATAGGTGAAACCTAGATATACTCTTATATCGATTTTTGAACTTGTGACATGATAGGTTTTAAGTTATAGGATCATAGGTTTCAAGGTATTTAGGGTAGGTTTCAGTTTCTAGAAAAAGAAAAACTTGTTCCAATGGATAGGTTCTAGATTCCAGGTGGAAGATGGATAAAACTTAGAACCGTTTACCCTTACTTTAGACGAACTTCAAATCTAAGAAAGTTAATGTTGTGAGGTTTAGGGCTTTTGAATCATATATTTCACTTGTAATAGTGTTTAGGACCTCACAAATTTTGAAGCCCGAGTTGAGGCAATAGTTCATTTTAAAGAACGAATCTTATATTTGGAGAAAGTGTGGTTTCTTTCAGACAAATCCTTGACAATGTAAGGTTTGGATCATTCAAATAATCTAATTTGCAAATAATGATGTTTATTTTAATTCAAATAGATTTTCACAATCATTGCAACACTAGCTAGGGGGATGTTGGCCTTATGCTCAGCAAGAAAGAAAAGTATTGATTTTGGTCGAAGATTTTTCTATATGAGGGTGGGTTTACCATTGTTTTGAGGTCCATTTCTCATGACGTGTGAGATTGTGATTATGATTTTCTATTGGTTTTGTGGACTAAATTTGCATATCATAGGGATCTCTCCCGAGAGAGCTGTAGAATCTTTTCGGCCTCACGGTTTGCTTAGGTCTTGTTTGGTTAAACTTTTTCAAGGGGCTTTGAGTCCCAGAGTCCATTAGGGAAAATATGAAGTGTTTAGTGAGTGCTTTTGAGATCCCAATGGCCAAGTGCTTGTATTGGGAAGGCCCAAAGCCAATGCTTTGGGCTTTCAACATTTTGGGAATGCAAGTCCCATGGACACCGGTCATCTCTTCACTATTACTAGTCATCTTCCCCAATTTGAATCGAAGAGCTATAAGAGGCTGACGATCATCGCTAAGGGGTTACACGTCCCCTGCAATTGTTGCCTAGGTTGCGTGACCTAGGGCATCACGTTGGTCCCAATGGCGGTTGAGGTCAAGCAACCTAGGTGAGGTTGTTGCTTGGGTTGTGTGTTCCAAGGTGTTGTCGGAGGTTATGCGACCTAGGGCATTGCCTAAGGTCAACAACCTAGGCAGCGGGCGATGTTGAGCAACCTAGGTGATGGTTGCCTGAGGTCACATACTGTCGAGCATTAATTACTCTACGATTCTTTCATTTCCATGTAAAGATCATTTTCTTCATGAGTACGTTCATCTAAGTGACCGTTGCTTGGGTTGCTCAATCTAGGTGGTGCTTGATGTCATGCAACCTCAGGCCGCCTCGCCTAAGGTTGGCAACCTTAGGTGAGGATGCCTAGTAATTGAGCTTCACCAGATTAGTTTCGATTTTTCAAAATGAATAAATAAATAAATAAAGTTCTTTTGTGAATGTAAAACGGCATTTAAGTCACAGCTCTCTTTTAATGTAATTATAATTTGCCAAACAAGATAGCATTTTGATGTTATACTCAAAATATTCTTGTTATTGCTTAGACTTGAAAACAGTTTTAGTCCAAAAATATTTGCATTTTCTCAAAGTCATTTTCCACCTTAATAAGTTCACGGTTTTAAATAATTGGACTGTCGTGACAGGCTTCCCCTCCTAACTATTTACCTGACAATCCCTTTTTTACGCATGATTTTGTCTTTTCGGCTTTGCTTTAGATATACCAATTGCGAATTTGATGCCGTTTCTAGTACAAACCTAGGGAAATGGTATTTTTTAACAAAATAATCCAAGGCGTTTTGTGATTGTTGCGAATTAAAATGAATTTTTATTTGTCTAAAAAAATATGTATTCTTTTATAATTGTCGCATATTTTATTCAGTGAGTTTCCATTTATTCACGTTACTTGAACTTGAAGATTCATGTTTATGAAGGTGATGGGATTAATTGTTATGTGATTAAGCTCTTAATTAGTCATCCTATCGTGGATCCAAGTTTATGAAGCCTAATAGGGGAGAAGTGTTAAAAAAGTCTTAAACCTTTGGTATTTATGTCAATTTAGTCTTAAAAATTTTTTTTGGTGTCAATTTAGTTCTAAATCTTGTTATTTTTTGCCAATTTAGTCATTTTCAACCAATTTTGGCCGAATTTTGTTGACTAGGCGCCGGCTAGCTGACGTAGCTTGATCAGCGCTAACATAGATAACTTTTAATAATATTTTAATATTTTAGAATTTTTCTTTTTCTTTTTTCCTTCTCCTCCTCCTTTCGGTCAACGAGGTCATGGTCAACCTCGCCGACCGAAGGAAGGAGGAGAGAAGAAAAAAAGAAAAAAAAATCAAAAATATTAAAATATTAATAATCGGTTGATGCCCAGTTAGCTCACCAACCACCAAAATCTAACTAACCTTAACCTCACCGGAGAAAGGAGGAGGAGAAGGAAAAAAGAAAAAGAAAAAGAAAAATTCTAAAATATTAAAATATTATTAAAAGTTATTGGTGATTAGATTCCTTCAGCTGACCGGTGGTCAATTAGCAAAATCCGGCCAAAATTGGCCAGAAAAGACTAAATCGAAACAAAATAAAAAGGTTTAGAACTAAATTGGGACAAAAAAATGGTTTTAACTAAATTGACACAAATACAATAGGTTTATGACTTTTTTAACACTTCTCCTAACCTAATAGCCTTATGTGTTTGGAGATACAAAGGCAATCTCTCTTGAAATAGTGAAAAAGGGTCGAGCTATCAGACAACATATTTTATGAACTTGAAATGCATTAAGGCTATAGGGGGAAAATTGTTTAAAAAGTTCTTAATCAACTATAGTTTTGTTAATTCAATCCAAAAAATTTTAATTTTGTTAATTGAGTTTTAATTCTATTCAAATTGGCCAATTAAGTCCTAAACTCTTTCAACTTTGTTATGTGAGTTTCTTCAATCAATTTTGATGGGATGTTGAGCGTTCTTTTATTATGTGGCTGGCAATGATGTAGATAATTTTTCATTAGAATTTAATATTTTTATTTTTATTTTTCTCTTTTCTTCTAATCATGGAAGATTTTTATGCTCTTGAAGTATAACTATTCAAAATAATGAACAACTTGGTTCTAATACCAATTCTTGTGATTAACTATACAATCTAGAAGGGGTGAATAAGTTGACTTATGAAAACTTAACAAATTTTGTGGAATGAGATAAGTAAAGTTTAAAATATGTGGAACGTGCTTGAAATTGACAATATCAAGGGCATTATGTTTCCATCAAATGTAAAAGAGAGAAATTAATGTGTACAGAGTTTATGGTGGTTTGATTTGCGATTAATGCCTACGTAAATAGGCTTAAATTCACAAGTAATTTCTTGAGTAGTTGCAGTGTAGTAGGTATAACTTCTTCTCGAAGTTGTTACATCACATAATCAAAATTCAAGCACCACTACAACGCTTGAGCACCCCTCAAATTAAATTAAAATCTTTGACGAGCAGTCTCAATGGCAAAATGAACTTCTTGCTCATAATAGTTAGAATATCAATGCATCAATATTTTAAGCTTTTTTTGTCTTGTATTTGTATCTTTTTCAGAATGTCTTGAACTTGTCATGTAGTCTTCAATCTCCCAAATAGCCATTGGATAATGTCTAAATGTGTTTTGTTCAACTTGTTCAAAGGCTTTTTAGTCTCCAAAGTCCTTTGGAGAAATATTAGAGTGTTTGGTAAGTCAAATAAGCCTTTTTAAATAGTTTTGATCAAATGTTCGTCTTGAAAACGTTGAAAGTCCAACTAAGTAGGGATTGGCCTTTCAAGGTAGAATTTGCAAAATATTGAAACAGATGTTAATTTTTTTTATTTTCAAAATTTTTTGATTTTGCCCCTTATTGCTTGCGAGGGCAGCTAACGATGGTCGACGAGGTTAAATTTGATCGGTGAAGGATTGATAGGAGATTGATGAAGGGTCAATGAGGTCATGCGACCCATGTAATGGCCACTTGAGGTCACATGACCCTCGCTAGGCTCTCAAGGTTGTGCGACCTTGGCTAACAGCTTGAACCCTTTGTTGGAGCCTACAAAGGGTTTGATTTCTTTTTATAAAAGAAAATACAATAATTACAAGCAAAGCCCTTTGCAATTTTTTTTTTTATTTATTTAACCAAACACTAGTTCAATCATAGTTGCTTTACAAAGAATTTTTAACCAAAAGCCATTTGCATTTGCCCAAACCCCATTAGGCTAAAAAGTCTTTGTATTTCCCCAATGAGGCTTCAAAATAGTGAACCAAACACACAATAAGAGCATTGACATAGCTATTGAAGATAATCAATACAATCATTGAAGATCCTGTTTGCCATTCAATCAAATCTTCCTAGTAATGGCATATTTTCCGCAAATAGAGTTGGCCATGCTGAAGAAAAAATAAAAATCCATTTCTCCCAATGAATGACAATCGAGTTTATCTTCTCAAGCACATTAGCAATCAAGATTCCTAATTTGCTCAACTCATACCTCCTAGTATCCATGAACTTCTCATTATTTTTAATTTTTCACTCTTTTCAATGTGTATGCAGTCCGTACTGGTATTCTTGTTTTGCCCCTTGAATCTCATTAATGACGATAGAATATCCTTTATATCACTTGAAATAGACTGAATCTAAATTTTTTGAGTGATAATGAAAAGTAAAAGGTTTTGTCAACTTCAAAGTATGACATAATTTTTCTCCGCGTATGAACTAAAATTATTTAGACACTTCAAGCTTTAAAAATCACACTTTAATTTCTTGACACCTCTCATTTGTATATTTGATTTGTGAGAGTATACTATTCTTGTTCATGACGCAAAATCAGCAAAATTATAATTATATTAAACTATGAAGTCATAAATATAAGGGACAATTCCAAATAAAAGTGTAAAGTGCCACCGTTTTTTTTAAAATAAAGGCTTTAAGTGAACTTTATTTTAGATTAGGGCTTGAAGTGGATTTTATTTCCAATAAGGATTTGAAATAGTTATGTTAGTTTCAATAAATGACATGACCTCATAAGCTAATCGATGGCCTTTGCATGTATTTTTTTTTAATATTTGTATTTTTCTAAGTTTTATTTTTTTTTATTTTTTTGAGTTTTTTGTGGAAATAAAAAAATAGAAAAAGGAAAAAAAGTAAATTAAAAAGCAAATGAGAGAAATACCTTCGATGAGCTAGTGAGGTTAAGTCTTTTGTTGAGATCAATCTAGTAACTGAGGCTTCTAATTGAAATAAGAATCATTTCAAATTTTTATTTGAGAAAATGAGAGTAGTTCGCATCCTTATTTTAAAATTTTTCCAATTATAATAGTGTATTTATATAAAATAAAGAAGAATACCTAGTACTTTTTTTTTTAAGCCACGACATTTTTTTTCCATTTCCAAAACTGACCCTAGGGTTTTTTCCTTCCCTCGCTCTTGCGCTCTCTACTAAATTCCTCTTCCCTCAGGCGCATTCCAGCTTCCTCCGACGCGACCTGGTCCTCCGCCGCTCCCCCGTCGTCGATCGCTTCCGCCTCCGCCTCCGCCGCCGCGCTCGGACGATGGACGGCGCCCAGAAAGGCCCGTCGTCGCTGATCAAGCAGCTCGCGTCCTGCAAGCAGTCGACCCGCGACCGCTCGCTCCGCGTCCTCCTCAAGACGTGGCTGCCCGCGCAGCCGGGCCTCTCCGAGGAGGCCATGCGGAAGCTCTGGAAGGGCCTCTTCTACTGCGTCTGGCACGCCGACAAGGCCCCCTACCAGACCCACCTGGCGGACCGCCTCTCCTCCCTCCTCCTCTCCCTCGACTTGCCCCTCTCCGTCCACTACTTCTCCGCCTTCGTCCTCACCATGCGCCGCGAGTGGGTCGGCATCGACGCGCTCCGCCTCGACAAGTTCTACGTCCTGATCCGCAGGTTCTTGAGCTCCTCCTTCGCCCTCATGAGGAAGTACTCGTGGGATTCGGGGCTCGTGGGCAGGTTGGTGGGGGTCTTGGAAGAGAGGGCTTTGCTTGCTGACGATAAGCTCCAGGGGAATGGCGTTAATTACCATATTGCCACCGTGTATCTCGAAGAGCTCAGGCCTTTTCTGCCTGCCAAAGCGGAGACCCTGGAGGTTTTGCTCAATACCTTCTTGAATGTGATGGGCAGGTCGTCGGATAAAGTGTTGCTCGGTAAGATCAAGGCTAATGTGTTTGATGTGTTGCTCAGGATGGGGAAGGGTCTGTTGGATGCGAAGAAGTCGGGGGTTGAGATTGATTTGGGTGATGATTTAGTTGTTTATGGGACCATAGCCTTGAATATGAGATTTGCGAGTAAATTCTTCGAATTGGGATCTTCAGCTGAGTGCAATCAGGGGAACAGGAAGCTGCTGTTTGGCTTGCACGAGGAGTTCTTGAAGTTGGAGAAGGATTTGGCTTCTTCGGAGTTCGAGATTCCCATTCCTTATATTTGTGCCAATGACGACCATGAGGAAGTGCCTGACTTGATTCCCATTGGTAGCGAGACTAAAATGGATGATGCTGATTCAGGTTTTCAAGAGAACGTTACGAATGGAGTTAAGATTACCAAGAAGCAAAAGAAAGCTAAGAAGGCTCTTGGTGGCATGGAGGCAGAAGCGAAGAAGAAGAAGAAGAAGAATAAAAAGAATAAGAAGGATGTGAATCTTGATAATAGCACTTTTGATGTGGAGAATGCTAATCCTGGCTATTTAATGTCGGAGTTCACGACGGATGAACTTAACAGTAATGGAAACATGATCTTCGATGAATCTATGATGTCTAACCTCCAAATGGAATTTGAGAGGGTCGCCGCTGCAGAGGGTCTAAGAATAGATGTTCCTACTGACTGGGATGCGGAAAAGGCTGCAGTAAATGGTGATAGCTCCAAAAAGAGAAAGAGAGAGAAGACTAGAGATAGGCAGCGATCTCTCAAATGTGAAATGACTGAGAGAGGAGATGATGGAGATGCACCCTCTGCAAAGAGCGGGGACACGAGTGTTAAGCGAGTCAGATTTGCAATGAAGAACAACTTGGTGTGGAAGCCTCACACTCCCTTACCTCCGCAAGATCTAAGGTTGCCACCATCTGCTACTCCTAGAGGAAGTGCACTCAAGAAGGGGCTGTCTCCTGGGCCCATCATGGAGATGCCCCCCTTGGGGAAAAAAGCAAGACAGCGAGCGAGAACTGTAAAGAAGGTCCGAAAGACGATAAAGAGCATTTCACCTGCTGTCAAACGTCTGAAGAAGTTGAAGGCGCTATCTCCCTAGTGGGTTTAACTTTGTAAGATCAAGTTTTAGGAAACACAGATTCAGTTTTAATTGTTGATGTTGGATTGTTGTCCTTGGACTCTCAGGGATATCTACCTGGTTGGTTTAATTTTGTATGATCAGGTTTTAGGGAAACACAGATTCAGTTTTAATGCTTGATGTTTGAATGTTGGCCTTGGACTTGACTTTCCCAACCATCTCTTACTTCATTGCCTTATTTGTGCTGGAATTCTTGAATACAAAATTGATAGGGAAATATTGTGAAAAATGGACAATGAAATTGAACCAGAAACAAATTCAAAGAATGAAATCAAATAGCATTGACATTGTTGTTAATGTAGTTGCTCGTTGATTGCCCATGCTTATATGAACCTGTAGCTTTTTGGGTGTTGGCCTCATGGATGGTTGCTTTCCTTTTGTTGAGGATTTGTCTTGGGGATTTTGCACATCTCTTAATGTTGTTGAAGCTTTTGTTAGAAAAAAAATGCCTCGTAGTTGAAGCTCTGCTATGTCAGTGATTGTTGTTGGTTTATAGATAGTTATAGGTGCTTTCATGGAGCCTAGTACCTCAACAACATGACCATTGTCTGCAGTGTGCTTATTATTACTGTAATATGCACTTCCTTCTGGACCGAGTGCAGTCTGTTGGGAACTCTGACAGTAGCTGAACATGATAATGGTTTGACAAGAAAATTGAATGCTATTATCTTTTTTATTGTCCTTTCTTGATAAGTTTGGACTTATATCTTACATCATCCTGGTTCTGGTCGGTTATTTCTAGTAACTATATAATTTTGTGCTGATTTGTCGATAGCATATGATAAGATGAAGAGTCTACATGGTGCCTCTCATTAGAACCAAATTCTAGGCGCGAGGTTTGTTGATTGAAAAATGTCACCACTGTGGAGAGGTGATGAATTTTGTTGTAACCAAAGGGTAGAACATGCTACTATTCAGCAGATGTAAGAGTTACGATTGTGCTTGGAGATTGTGTGTACGCTCATCATGCAGTGCTGAAACGCATTTGTTTTAGAACCAGTCTTTTAGTGTTGAAAAACATTAAAGTTTCATATTCTGGTTCTTGATGCTCCGGGGGAAATAAACGGCGTGCATCAAGAAATCACAAGTTAATTGCATAAGTACTTGGTGATTTGTGCTTTTTAAAGATTTGTATTCAATTATGCCATTCTGTGCTTCCACTCCAACTTTTGATATCAGGTTTGATGTGTTCAGTCTGGCAGTTCATTTCACTAGAAGTCTAGCTAATTGAGTTTTGACCAGTCATTGAAGGATGAAAAATGTGGTGAATCGGTTGATTATCAAGCAAGATTTTGTGATTTGCCCAATACTTGATTTCAGTTTTGAGCAATAGGAAGTGAGTGTACTTTTATGGCTGCTTTAGCAAAAGCATGAGCATTACTCAGGAAGACATTGGTGACAATGTTTGTGCTTAGATGCAAAACCGTGTGTGGCTTACAATTCTGGCATCTCCTTGTTATGTTCATCCCTTCATCTTGTTGCTCTGTCCGTTGTTTAAGGAGCTTGTTGAACATGGCATCCCTTCTCTTCGAGACATTATGTAGAATTTGGAGGGTAACTTTACGATTTCCTTGTTAGAGGTGGTATGGCTGTTGATCTGATAGTGATTCCATAGATCAGTTCACCTTTATATGCAAATACAGTTAAAGTTGCAGCTCCTGTGATAAATGTCGTTGCCACTGTTTCCTCTTTGATGTTCCGCTAAAAGTGGTGCAGGTTTTGCCTCTCTCTCTCTCTCTCTCTCTCTCGGTGACATTCTGTTATTTATTCTGTTACCTATTTGTCTCGGTATGCATGCAATGTTTTGTCTGCTTTTTCTTTGACCAGTTTCTCATGGTCAATCTCATCAGAGACATTCTTGGAGCACTCATTCTGGCCTCAGAATCCCCTACAGATCACCTGACGCATAGGCCACGTGTCAGTTGGAGGTTAAAATTTGTTGGTGGCTGTGAATATATCCATTAAGGCAGCTTTGTGGTCGTGTGTGTGTGTGGGTGACACAATTCATGCAAATGAACTTTTTATGCTTGTCTTCGGCAAAGCTTTTGCCTTAGTGATGTCCACTTTTGCGCCCATAATCCTCGATATCTTTATTTTTCTTTTCTAATTACTGTAGTCGGCTTACCCATGTAGATATTTTATGGTAAGATGTGTGTGCCTTTGGTTGAATCTTTTATGACCAGAGAACCTTTTCATTGCTAATATTATATGGCGGACCTTGCTGTTACAGGTAAATCTCAGTTTGATTGCCTTTCTGTCTGGGTTCATCTCTCGTTTGCAAAAGACACTAATGTAAATTTTGTATTGCAGTCTGTTTGTCAAGGTTGTGTCCTGCTTGTTCTCGACTTTTGAGGAAGGAGCCTGCTAAATCTAGAGGACGGTGAACGAACAAAGCGAAGAATACTTTGATCTTCAATGCATTGGTCCTTGCCAAGAAAGTGTCCTTACTCCTTTGAGTCAATATTTGGGACGAGATGTGTGAGTATTCATTCCACTTGGGCCCTTGTCTGTTACTTTCTGTCAGTAAGTGGACTGTTTAGACAGTTATGGAACTAGGAAGATTTGAAAGCATCAGCATAAGAGCAACGGTTAGAGGCCCTTTGGTGGAGACAGATGTATTGTGTGCTGTGAGCATCTATTTGGGCCCTGCCAGTGAGATTCGTGGGTGCAATTTCTCATAATTCATTTCATTGTGATAAGAGATAATCGTATTCTATAATTCAATCAGGATAGGGTTACAGATTTATATGCTTGACCCTACTGAAACATGCATTACTATTCTACCCTTATTGCTAACAATACTTTCTAACGTTTAGCCAAAAGAAAAAACTTTTGACACCTCACCTCAATTTGGGATGTAGATATCAAATAATCCTAATTTGGTACATAAGAAATTCACTCTATTCCCCCATAGCGATTTAGTAAAAATGTCTATGAGTTGATACTTCATCTATGTTGAAGTATAATCTCTCTTTTTTGAATGTTTTTTCCGTACAAAATGACAATTAATCTTAATGTGCCTAGTTCACTCGTGAAAATAGGATTAGATGTAATATGAATAGTTGATTGATTATCACAATATAAAATTGATGAATTTTGATGGTGACATTTCAATGTCTAATAGTAACATCCTCAATCATAGTAATTTACCCTTAACATGTGCCATATATCGATATTCAACTTCAATGCTTGATTGGAAAACTACATGTTGTTTCTTATTCTTCCACACAACTAAATTATCTCAAAGAAACATATAATAACTTGAAGTAGATCTCCTATCCATAGGACATCTAACCCAATCGGCATCAAAGAAGCCTTTTAGTATTTAGATGACCATAATTCTTAAATAATAATTCTTTGTCTGGTGCTCTTTTCAAATATTTGATGATTTGCAGCACAGAGTATCCAAATGAGTAATACAGGGAGAACTTTTGAATTGTGGTTTATTTCGCTAATGGCAAAAGATATATCAAGTCTTATAATGGTAAGATAGTTTAACTTACTGGTATCAAAGGCAAAAAATATAGGGGTCTATAAGGGTATCTTTGATACTGGTAAGTATCTTTGATACTTCACTATATCATGGAGTAATTATCCATGTTCTTCATCATGTTTTACGCTGGGGTCTATAGGGGTATCGATTGCTTTTGTTCCAAAAATCTAACCTCACAAAAAATGTTAAGTATATATTTCCATTGCGATTAGTTGATGCCGACATGTGAGTAGGCTACTTTAATACTAATAAAATATTGAAAATGTCTTAGATTTTTAGTATTGAATTATGTATACATAAATTGCTTAAGTTTTCTAATATCATTTGAATCACTATTAATGATAATGATATCATCCACACAATTAAAGGATACAACCAACTAAAGAGAGCTGAAAATTGAATGATTAATTTTACATTAATTTAATCCAAATTTGAGAATTGCATCACTAAATCTACTAAACAAGTATGAGGAGATTATTTAAGTCCATATTCTTGTGTAAATGACATATTGCATTCACCCCCTGAGCAATGAACTCGAGTGATTGCTCCATGCAGACCTATTCAGCCAAAAGACTTTTTTTCACATTTAGCTAATGAAATAAATACATGAACATATGGAATTTTGGCCATCGGAGAGAAAGTGTCATCATAGTCGACACCATAAGTTCATGTACACCCTTTTGTTACCAATCGTGCTTTCAATCGATCAAGAGTGCCATTCCGATGGACCTTAACTACTAAACCCCAAGGAAGTAAGCCGCCAAGTTAAGCTCTTACTTAGTGCCTACATTTCATCTTTCGTGGTATTGACGCCATCTCGAATGAGTAAGAGCTTCAACAATACTACTAGGCATAGTATAGAGGACAACGACAAGACAGATAATATAGGAGATAAATGATCATAGATAAAAAATTAGAAACAATATGATGCTTGCGAACACAGGCATAAAAACCAAAATAAGGAGCATAATGATCAATAGGATGACCAACACAAGAGTGTACACCTTTTCAAAAAGCAATTGACAAATCAAAATCGAATAGAGTTTGGTATTGTAATTAGTGGGGGAACATATGAATCAGTTGCTAATAAAGACTATTGTTCTAGTATGGATTGTAATACATTGATGATAGGTGCGATTAGCAAAATAAAATCCTATGGATGTAGTTGGAGAAAGCAAAGGAAGTTGAATTGTTGGTATGACACAACCATCACCATCACGAGACACCATTGGAACCACCAGAGAAGTAAAATATGGATGGTCTTTAAAGAATGTCACATACGTAGACGCAAACATGCAACGGTGAGTAGGACCGTAACATTTGTATCCATTCTAAGTCCGAGAATATCCCACAAAGACATTTTTTAGCACGAGTATCTAGTTCATCAAGATATAGGGTAATACAAGACAATGTACAAATCAAATACACCCACAAACCTGAAGAGTGAAAAGAGAGGATAATTTGGATGTAAAATAGAGAATGAGGTCTCCTCTTGGAAAATAGAAGTTGGGAGTCTATCAATTAAATATCACGCTCTAAGAATACATGACCCCAAAAAAATTTAGGTAGGTGCATGTGAAGCATGAGACAACGGGCAACATCAACAAGATTTTGATTTTTACGTTCAATGACTGCATTTTTTTGTGAAGTGTATGAGCTGGAAGTTTGATAAATAATACCATGAGAATCCATAAATGATTGGAAACCAGAAGTTGCGGCAATATATTTTCTAGCATTATTTGACCATAAATATTTGACAGATATATTATATTGATTTAACACTTCACAACATAATAATTGAGAGTTATGAAAAATCTCCGTATGATATTTATTAAGAATAACCAAGTCATTTGGGCAAAATCATCCATGATGTAACAAAATATCTTAATCCAGAGAAAGTGAATCATCTCAAATGGACTAGACAAACAACTTTGAATGCAGGAAGGACAAGAGACTATGATGTTTACCAATCCGACAAGCTTCACACTGAAAGATATAGAACAAGGTCTCCCTCTGGAGAATATAAGTTGAGTCTATTAATTAAATAACACACAGTAAGAACAACATAGCCCCAAAAAGTTTTCGGTAGATGCATGTGAAGTATGAGGCAATAGGCAATTTGGATGTAAAGTAGAGAATGAGGTCTCTCCCCGGAGAATTAAAGTTGGAAGCCTATTAATTAAATAATTTGGATGTAAAATAGAGGACGAGATCTCCCCTTAGAGAATAGGAGTTGGAAGCTTGCCTCAAGCAACATCAAGAAGATTTCGATTTTGACGTTCAACGACTCCATTTTTTTTGTGAAGTGTGTGAGTAGAAAGTTTGGTAAATAATACCATGAGGATCAAGAAATGGCTAGAATCTAGAACTTGCGGCAAGCTATTCTCTAGCATTATCCGACTATAAATATTTGATAGAGATATTATATTGATTCTGATAATGCTAGTATAAACACATAGAAATGGGTGAATAGGTGTTAAAGAAATTTTTGCAAGACTTGACAACTTAATTCGACTTTTATGAGAATAGTAGATTGAAAATGTAAAAGATTGTAAACAGTTATATAAGACTGTGAATTAACGTAAAGAGTTTAGGGAAAGAGAATTGAAACACAATGTTTATAGTGGTTTGGCTTAGATCAAGTCTACGTTCACTCTCCCGTACTAACAGTCCACTGGCTGGATTCCACTAATAACCAAAAGAGATTTTACAGTCTCACGTCATTGATTTCATAGTGTAGAGATTCTACTACACTTCCTCAAGGCCTCACAAGTATTTGATCTCTCTTTTGAGTACAGTTTAAGCTCAACAAATTGAAATAGCAAAGAACTAAGAGTTTCATACTTTGAAATTTTTCTTTCACGCATACACCCGAATAACTTAAGCGTCCTCCTTATATACTCCTCCATACCATTATAACCGTTGGCATCTTCCAAAGGAGTTCTTTTAATTTACCCATTGGACAGAATTAATTAGGAAGATCTCGAGTTATTGAAGGAATATGATGATAGCCCACTAATCTTGCTCGTCCATATAATCAGGATTTATGTTTCCATAAGTAGAACTTTCCAAGTATACTTCGCCAATCAATGGATCTAATTATTCAAATTGATTTCAATAAGAATAATTGATCACGAGATGCTATCTCCAGCCATGAGATATTCTTCAACCGTATGAACCAAATCCTTAAAGATATATTTGCATCTGGATAAGTCTTTTTCATCGGATAAATCTTTTCTTTGTTGGTTTGGAAACTATCAATGATAGTAGACTTTGAATCTTTAGACTTTGTCAATAGAGTTTACAAGTTTTCAGACTAGACTAATGAAAATGTTTTGTCAACTTCAAAACAGATAATGAAGTTTTCTCCAATAGATTCAACACTTCAAAATGTAATAACTAAAAGCAATGAAAATCTTTGTATGGTCTTTTATTAAGAATAACCAAGTCATTTGGGTAAAATCATCCATGAAAGTAACAAAGTATCTAAATTTAGAGAGCATCTTAGTGAACCACCTTAAATGGAATAGACACATGCTTTGAATGCAGGAAGAAAAAGAGACTATGATGTCTACTGAAGCTTCACATTGAAAAAATTTCTCCGACTCAGACTCAAGAAATAGACACCATAGTACGTTCGATGTTGGGTGATTAGTACGACAATGCATCTGATGTATATCAGCGGATGTATGATTCATAGCTATGGCTGATAGCACCTTTTTGTCAAGATAGTACAAACTATTTGATTTATGTCACATACTAATCATTTGTCTAGTTCTTAGATCTTGAAAGACAACGAGGAGAAGAAAGATTATAGAAGAATTCATGCTTAAGTTAACGGGTTAACATAATTAAATTATAAAGACATTGTGATAAGCAAAGGACAAATGACAAAGAAAGAGAGGGTCTTAAATGAGCTACTTCGGTACCACTAACCTGAGATTGTGAGCCATTTGCTAATGTGACTGAGGATGCGTTTGGGAGTGGCATTTAGAAGCCACTTTGAACCCCCAAAGCTCATTGGGCCAATTTGTGGGTGTTTGGTAATATTTTTTGAAACCCCATTCGAGGAATGCTGGCCTTCACAAGGCTGAAAGCCCAAGGTAGGTGGGGGGATGCCTTGGGCTTTCAGCATTCTCACCATGCTGAGCTCTAAGTCTAAATTAAAAAAATTTCTTCCCAAATTGTCCTCATTGGTTTTTCGTTTTTCTGATTTTGCCCCGATTGTTCATCTTCTTCTATCTTCTTCTTCGTGAGTGGTTGCTGACGAAGGGCACACGTAGTTGCCAGCAACAGTTGTGCCCGCCACGCTGCAGCCTTTGCGCAACCCTCAAGCGAGGGTCACGAGACACGCCATGCCACGATCTTCGCCGCGGCCGCACCACCCTTCGGCAAGGGTCGTGTGACCCCGATTGAGAGGTCGCCGCGGAGGTCGCGACCAAATGTGGTCGCCGGGCGTGACCTCGCGACCTTCACGTGACCCATCTGATCGCAGATCTAGTTGTGACCAGATGTGGTTGTCGGTTGTGACCTTCAGGCGACCCCTGCAGAGGTCACGACCGCGACCCATTTGGTCACAAATCTGGTCACCGGCCATAACCTTCGCGCTGCGACCAGATGGGTTGCCGACCGCGACCTTCGCAGAGGTTGCGATGTAGATTTGGTCGCCAGCCATGCTTTAGGCGATCTTTGTGGAGGTTGCGACCTTCGCTCGACCCATTTGGTCATAAATCTGGTTGAGACCAGATGTGGTCGCTGGCCGCGACATAGATTTGGTCTCTGGCTGTGACCTTTAGGCGACCTTCGCGCTGTAACTAGATGGGTCGCCGGTCACAACGCATATGGTCGCTGGCCGTGACCTTCAGGTGACCTCCGTAGAGGTCCTTCGCGCAACCCATCTAGTTGCAGATTTGGTCGCCTCGACCCTCGTCGGATGGCCTGCATCGGACTGCCTACCCTTTGCCAGACCGCTTGCTCCTCACTGGCAACTACTTGTTCTTGGCCGACCAACTTTTCTTTTTTTCAAATACTATTTTACTCAAAGGTATTTCACAAAGGACGTTTACAATATAACTTACCAAGCACAATTTACATTTTGGAAAACAATTTTCACTCAATGGCCTTTGCATTTCCCCAAAGACTTTCCCGAAAGTCTTTCCAAACGCACCCCGAGTTTGCAATAAAGGAGATGTAGAATGAAATGAAGATAGTAGGTTAGAGTTACTAGTCATGTGATTGGTAGCTGAGTCTATAACCCAAGAGTTAGACACCGCATGAAACAAACATAATGAACTACCCTTGGAGATTTGTGCTAAAGTGGCGGTAGGAGCTAAAGATCATGTCATTCGTTGACAGCCAACTAATGTATCAACTCAGCATGTGTCAATGTAACTAAATCGCTTGTATTCTACATAGTAGTGAAACTTGGTGGAATAGATAAGGGAGAGACAAGAGAATTCTTAACTTCTACAGAGGCAACAAAGTTTGGTCTAAGCTCTAGGGTGAAGCTAGAAGAGTACAGTACTAAACTTCTGTATGTCCGGCTCTTTAACAATGATTGCAATAGCATGAGCCACAACCATTCCTAGAATTAAGGATACCATGAGTGCCAACCCCTCATCATGGCCTCCACGGCCTTTACTGTGAACAAAATTGCATCCACAAACTCAGTAACCACAATCGCGTCCTCCACATCCATTGGACCATGGGAAATCATAACACTCATCTCCAAAGTTGGTGCGTAACAAATATTTTTTGTGATTGCGGAATGAAGTGCTTGAGAGATGATTGCATTTATTAGTAAGATGAGAGATCTGAGATCTGGTATGTTGACAAAGGATGAACTTAGGCCCCAGTGACTTGATTTTGTAATATCACTCTCTGATCCTTTTGGTGTTAAAATAGCTAGATCAACCAATGTAGGAAGATGAGTATCTAATCGCTCCTAACGGGTTGTGAACCGAGCATGATGATCGGATAAAGATTGATCTTCCCATCAAATATCAAATAACGCTTTCCATGTGTCACATACTTGCATCATATTATTCTGCCCAAAATGGAGCAATGCACATTTCTCTGCCTTAGCAGGGGCACATTGAATAAAGTGAGGACTAACCTCAAGGCCATACTTTTCCATAAAAGAGTTCTATTTATTGCATCTCTCACAATCCAATCAATAGCTTTTTTTTTTGCTTCTTAGATGGTATTGTAGATATAAGATAGTCAAGTTGCATGTGGTAGTAAGATAGACCTCGACGGCTTTAGACTAGGACGGATAATTAGTTCCATCCAACTTGATAGAGGTTAAATGAAAATGATCAAAAGGGGATCCAGAGGTTGATCTAATATTTGGCATTGGTGAATAATGAATGTGATCGAGCCAAAAAAAAAGAAAAAAGAAAAAAGAAAAAGAAAGAAGATGAAAACTTCGCAGCGACCAACATGTAACTTCAGTAATTTCTGAAAAAGATAGGGCTTCATCCACAGTACTTCACCGAGGCTTCATAAAATCTTGGAATCGATACACAACCCCAGAACGTATGATTCCATCAATCTACTCCAAAATGAAGCACATCAATTCTTCTAAATCCAATTCAATAGCATATCGTAATAACCAATACTAAAATGCCCCCCAAATCAACTCCCATTGAGAAATAACTAGAATTAGTCTTCATTTAAAAATCATCACAAAACATTCTCCCCCTGGTAGAATTTTGCACCTTTATAGGATTTCGAAAAGCACCCACTGTCCTTCCTCCACGAGGATCCCACGCATAAATATTGCCACGCTTACCGATCCCAACGATGGTCCAATATTCAATGTTTAATCGGAGACTTAAAGGCATTTGTAGAAGTGAAAGTAATAGAAGAGAAACCTTTCTGTACATCGGACCCGCGAGTAGGGAGACGCAGCTGAGTGACGCGGGCCTGAACTCGTTGGAGCCGTGGGTGGGGCGACGCGGCTGGGTGACGCCGGAATAGAGGCGACAGTGTTGGACAATGCTGGAATAGAGACGACAGATCTGGGTGATGCCGGAATAGGGGCGACAGATCTGGGTGACATCGCAATAGTAGAAATCGGGCTGGGTTGCTGGAATAGTGGCCTTTCGACTAGATTTTTATTTTTATTTATTTTTATTGACTTCCGCCATGGTGAAGGTATAAACTCATTCTATTCAATCAGAATACATATATATATGCTTAACCCTACTAAATCATGAATTACTAATCGACCCCATTACTAAAAACTTTCGAACATGATCCAACAGGGTTTCACTTCCACGCGGCTGTCCAATTTCTAATCGATTTTCCCCTGTTTCACAGACATTGGATTAGATTGTCAAAAGGTAACTCAAATCATAAAGTTTTTCCCTATTTCATGTTTTGTTTTTCATTCCTATCAATCACATTTGGACCTTGCAATCCCTATGGAGTTGACAGCTACAAATGCAACATGCCTTAGGCCCTCGCCACTAGGATGGAGTGGCTTTGAGAATTCAATTGTTCTCATTGCAGGTCAAGTAAATTGAATCGAGTGCAGATGACTTTCAATTCTTGAGCCTGTAATTCTATTAACTAATTACTGACAAAAAAAAATTCTATTAACTAATTAATAAGTCTTATTTGATAATGTTTCTATTTCTCAAATTTTCTATTATTTTATTCTCCGAAATAGAAAATAATATAAATTTGTTTAGTAACAGCTAATTTTTTTTTATTATTTCCAAGAACAAATTAGTGGCCAATGAATTGATTGGAATATAAAAAAAAAATATAAAACACATACTTCTTGTTCCCATGAACATAAAGAGAAATAAGGCAATTTTAGAAAAATAAGTTCAACATAACCTGATGCTTGTCTTTACATAGTCGACACAAGATTTAGTCTGTTGACCCAATCCAAGTCCCCTTTTTTGGGAGAAAAATAAAAAATAAAAAATTCAGAAAATTTAGGGAAAAATTTAGAAATTAGTTTTGAGTAGTTTTACTAGATTTTAGTGTTAATTCTAGTTTAGTTTTAATTTAGCAAAAAAAAAAGTGAAAGTCTCTTAATGAAAATTGGATTCAAAATTAAATAAGCCTAAGGATTTTTAAATGCCGTTTTCTTTTAGAGATAATGTTAGGTCGCGAAAATTTGGCGACTCTAGTCTTTTTCCCTTAAGATTCTATTGGAGACATCATTTAAGATCATTTGCAATTCTGTTCTAATAGAAAATTAGATAGCTTTGAACAAGTCTTTTGCATTACCATTTGTTTTATGTTCATAGCAATTGAATAAGTTTGTGCTCCATGAATTTCCAATGTCATTTGCTTGGAGTTTGATAAGTTTGTGCAAATAAGCACACCAAAGATCGCCTCCATCCTCAGTTGTTCTGTCATTGCTCATTTTATCAAGCAACCTTTGCTCTTCTCCTTGCAGCTAATAAAGCTTAAAAGATTTAAGCACCTGTTTATTGTCATGCTTAAAGTTCTACTATCAACGTTCTTACATTGTGAGTTATAGACTGGTGGAACTCTCCACTGCTATTTCTAGCCATCCATTTTTGATTATCTATTACATTGGATTTTTTTTAGGGCATCTTACGATATTTTAATCAGTTAAATCCTTACATAAATTCGATTGCATTCAAATATGAATTGCTAAGTCTCTACTAACATTTTTATAATTAAATGAAAAAAAAACCTGGAAATTTTATTTTAGGGTCACACCAAATACATTTATGTTTTTTTTTTTTTCTATTCTTAGTATAGAAAATTTCTGCAGTTAACAAACACGCTATTCCGCTCAAAAACTTGTCTAGAGAATAAAAATAGAATAAATTATTTTTGAACAGAATTCGTTTCAAGGACTAGAAATGATATCAAACACACTCTTAGTAGGTGGGTTCTTACGTTTAGATCTCTTTCATGAGAATGATGTCATGCACGGTGGACACAAAAGCTAAAGGAAAATGATTTCACAAGCCGAATATTGCAGTCCGCAGAAGAGAAACTACCAACGTGCCCTTTGTTGCTTGAATTGAAATTGCTCTTCTAGACAATACCGTACATGTCTGGATTGAGTTCATTAATCTTGTTCATGTTATGGACAAGCTGAGTAATTATTACAAGGAAATAAGCTTGTCTTGTGCTATTTGGCCCTTTGAGACCCATTTATATATGTTTGTAGACATTAACTAAGTTGATATGTAATTTGTATCAATGTAGCATGCTCACACACATTTAGACATGTTTGGGAAAAGTGTTAAAAAAGTCATAAATCTTTTGATTTGGTGCCAATTCAATTCTTTTGGTTAATTTTGGTTGGATTTTGTTGACTGAGCACTAGTTGGTTGACGTGCCACGATTAGTGCTAACGTAGACAAATTTTAATAATAATTTAATATTTTTTAATTTTATTTTCCTTTTCTATTCTTTTTATTATTTTTTTCTTCTTCTCCTCCTTCCTCTAGCCCATTGTCGGACCTCAACAACTGACCAGAGGTGACAGCCGGCAAGGTTGACCTTGACCTCGTCAACCTTTGGCAAGCCTCGTCCGCCACTGGTGAGGCTCAAGCCCTCGCTAGTGGCCATGAAGGCGGCCTCGGGCTAGGCAATGAGGTTCACCCTTGGTCAAGCCTCGTTGGTCATGGCCGAGGCTCAACCTCATCAGATCCGATGAGATCGAGTCTCGCCCAGCCTCTGGCGAGGCTACTTGAGTTCTCACCAGAGGCTAACGAGGTTGACCTCAACCTTGTTGGTCATCGCCTCTAGCTGGTCGCCAAGGTCTAGCGACCGGCTAGAGGAAGGAGGATGAGAAGGAAAATGAAAAAGAAAATAAAAAAATTCAAAAATATTAAAATATTATTAAAAGTTGTTCACGTCAACGCCGATCATGCCACGTTAGTTGGCTGAAGCCTAATTAGCAAAATCGGGCCAAAACTAGCCGAAAATAACTGAATTGGTACCAAGTAAAAATGTTTAGGACTAAATTGGCACCAATAAAAAGTTTATGATTAAATTGACGCAAATGCAAAAGGTTTAGAACTTTTTTGACAGATTTCCTGACATGTTTTGGTACATATAATAACATCTCTACCTTAACAAACCCAAAGTACCAATGAATTAGGTCTACCTAACCTATTATACATGGCTGTTCCATTCTTAAAAATAGACAAATTCATGTCTAGACCGCTTGATAGCTCACTTGTCACTGCCAGGTCCATGATGTTAGTGAGGTGCTTCATAGACTTGAGATTCATATAGATAAGATAAGTTTTCTTGTCATACTTAAAAAATTAATCAACATATCATGTTTATCACGTTATTTATGGTATATACTAAAATTGTGATGAAGCTTACAATATATACATATTCAAGTACTAAAATTGTGATAAAGATTTCTTAATGCTTGCAGGAAGTTTCCAGTCGCACCTTTTCATAAATTTCTTAATTTTATTGAACTTACAGATTTTTTGCACATGTAGAAGGGAGAACGTGCAAACGTTGAAGAATTCCACTGATAACTTTACATGAAGCATGGGGAAAATTGCGACATAATTTAGCATTTTGACTATCACCATCTTGCACTTTTGATTTAATCATTTTCAAGAAAATTTCAGTTCAGGTTTTAATTGTGCTTATAATTGTCAAGATGTCATAAATAACAGACTTATACATGGTTGTGCGGCTTTGGTATCTTATTGAGAGGTTGTTTGTAATTCACGTCGTAATGCATCGATGTTGTTTCTTTTTTTCTCAATTTGAATGGACTAATCCCCAAAAAACTTTCAACTCGAGATTCAGTCTTGATTCCATCTTAAGCTTTTCTTTTTTTTTTTTTGTCTGAAAAAACCCCAACTTATTGTCCAATCCCAATTTTACCTAATTCTTTTTTCTTAAAAAACCTCCAAACTATGAGTCCAGTCTCAAATTTGCTCTAAATTTTTTTTGTCTAAAAAAAATCAGCAACATCAACTCTAGCTGGGTTGTGGCTATCTATTCACTAGGAGTGCTTTCTACATTTACAATAGAGGGCTAGCCATCTCGTTCTTTCATTTGGAGGGTCTATTAGGTGCTGCAGACTTGGTCTCATCGAAGATGGAACTACTCGCGGCCAACAGAGATGCAGTTGGGGATGGATTCGTCTCTTCGGAAGCTGTTGCCGACTGCTCCTCCTCTGTGTTGGGTCATCACTACCTAGTCACTGTTAGTGCGCTCTTTGAAGATGGAGGCTTGGATTTTTGTTATTCCTGTCCTTGCTTTGTCTTGTTTTGCTTGGGGTAGTTCTTGTTGTTTGCTGGATAACCCCCCCCCCCCCTTGTTTGTTGTGGCCACTGTTTGGCTGTTTGCTTTTTGCTGGTTGTTTTCCTTCTCCTTTTCTACTCTTCCCTCCTTGTCTCGACACCTTTCCACTCGGTTTGACTACTTTGTCACCTTGAGTGTAAGTTTTGGTGCTAGGTTCCCTTGCTATACAGCTATATAGTTTGTTGGTTTAAAGTTAATATATATTTTACCTTCTACCAAAAAAAAAAATAATAATAATAACAATCAACTCTAGTCCCGAATTTGCCTTGAACTTTTTTCATCTAAAAAAATCACAAATTTTCAATTTAGTCTCGAATTTGGCCTCATTATTTCTTCATTTAAAAATCATCATTAGTTGTTTGATGTGACATTTCCATGTTGGTAACAAATCTGCATAAACAAGGTGACGTGGAAAATATTTGCAAAACCAAACCCTTCTTTCATATGTAAATTAGAAAAATTAGGGACAACTAATGATGATTTTGGATAAAGGGCTAATAGGGCCAGATTTGAGACTAAAGTTAAAGTTAAAGTTTGGGGTAGATTTAAGAATGAATTTGAAATTTGGGGGGGGGGGGGTTTAGTCCAAAAAAAGTTAAGGGCAAATTTGGATTGGACTTAAAGTTTGAGGATTTTTTTAGATAAAAGGACTTGGAAACAGAAGTGGGATTCTACATTTAGGAGATTAGGGCCAATTTTTAATTGTAAGTTCTGCATTTCTTTTCATCAATTATATGCTTTTGTAGAGGGTTTGTCCTAAGTTATATAATACTGTCCCAAGCATGATGAATACGTTGTTCTTGCATCAGTATGATAGTAAGTTTCTAGAAGAAATGTACGAACGAAGGAAATCGTGGAAGTGTGCAGAAGATTATAGCAAAGACCGTTACACAAATCGACTTATTAAGTGGGGCGACAAATTATAGGTGAAAGTCTAACTAAGTGAACCCATTAAGTATCCAATACAATTTTATGGCATCACCTTGTAAATCATTTTTTATTTTTTATTTTATTTTTATGTCGGATCAATTCTAGCATTCCTCCAATACAAATTGGAAGCCCACAATAAAGTAGAGAAAAAAGTTTTAATAGTATCAACAAGCATATACACATTTAGGGAAGGAATGCTTGCAACCATAAATTAAAAAATAATTCATCTAATATTTGCATTTTAGTATTACAAAGTACGAGTTCAGATGTGTTCATAAATTTTATGCGCCTTTATGAAACGCCTTTTACTTTTGTTTTGCACTCAAATCAATTGCCACACACGATTTACGTTTTCTTAACTAAGCAAATCCATTCGACCGGATAGGATCGTCTTGTTTCTAGACCACCTGAAATTTCTAATGCGGGGGGGCTACACAGCCGCACTAATGTAATTCACCCTGTCCACAAGAAGAACTTGCAAATTTGGATTGGGGTTGACTTCATCAATAGGGCTCATACCTGAAGTACACGTGGTGAATTATCTCCGGACATCTCTCCACTCCACTAGATCACATGAACCTTTCTATATCATCGTCTTCTATGTCGAAGACATTCTCCGCACGCAGACACATCGAGCCTATTTTTTTTGTTTGGAAAATAGAGAAGAAAATGAAAGAGATCGTGTGAGGATGATGTACGAACGGCAACAACCCGCGAGAATTGCGGGGGCGGAGGATGAGCTTAAGGCGGCGGAGAGGAGGAAGAGGGCGGTGGATGAAGAGAGGTTGGAGATTGTGGACTTGAGCGGATTGTCACTGGATTCTCTTCCAAGCCCTTCTCTCGATCTGGGGATCATCTGCAAGTTAGACCTCTCCAACAACAATCTTCAGGTCAGCCATAACACAAACATCTCTCTCTCTCTCTCTCTCTCTCTCTCTCTCTCTCATGCCCACTGCGAAAAGGGAAAAAGGAAAAAAAAAGGGCATTACATACATGCGTGTAAAATTTAAAAGTGAGTATCTTCAAATATTTACCAATTTATGTGAATGTTTGTTAGCTTTGAGAACATACGCGTTTAAATTCGAAATGGGAATAATTTGTAGCGATTATATCATCATTTGATGATTTCAAATTGCTATTTTGTTTGTCGTACAATGTTAAATCATTATTATTTGTACTTGGATAGCATGCTTAGACTGTAATTGAACTTTTTGTTAGATCTTAGCATCAATATCTTCGTCGATTATGTGCTTTAGATAATGGGGCATACGTTATAGAGAATTATCCTAGTATACAATGGATAATATTTTTCATTGGATTTGGACAACCGTTTGTGGTAGACCTAAGTGAAAGATTTTCTTTAACAAAAAACCTAATTTCAAGTGCGTTCATTTTATAGAAAACTCAAGATTTAGAGAACATTTTTAGAAAAATAATAGGTTATATCGATTAAAAAATTAGTCGACGAAATTATTTTTATTATCAACAACAATTTATAAATAATTATTTTCGTGAGTGGTGAAAATGCTTTTCATTCATTCATTTTTGTAAGAGAAACAAGAGCTCATTTTTCGGAAGTTATTATTCAAATCTTGAGTTTTTTAAGAAATAAATGTAATGTTTATACAAGTGTCTTATCCTTTCAACAAGGGGAGGATAAAGCAATTGTCCCTCAATAAGATTTTGAACTATTAAGTGTACTTCGTTCCCAATTTCGTTCTATCTTTTTCAAGAGAGATATTTGATGTTTCGACGCTTTTGGAAACGATCATCATATTCTCGCTATGATAACTCGAATTGATACTCACTTCTTCTCATTCGCCTGTAGTTCCATTTCCATGCTATTTCTGATTTATTCCATTCCATCATTCAAACGTGCTGTTGGTGGCACCAAGTAGAGGAAAGCAACAAAGAAAAATATAATGCATCTTTGCATCCTGGACCGAACCCCATCACTTAAATAAATTCCAATCTCCTAAGAATTCCCATGGCCATGGCCTCCACCGCAAGTGGCGTCCTCGAGCCGCCAGGCAAGGCTGAGGCACGTGACCTCCATTTTGCAGATCGTCATCGGCTGCGGCTTCCGGCCCCGCCATGAGATCTTCCAAGGCCTCAATGGCAGCCCCCAGCCTTGGATCAAGGTTGGCGTCACTGTGACATGACCTCGACCAAGGTCGTAGAGAGAGAGAGAGAGAGAGTAAGAGGGGCACGGGGCGGGCTAGCCGGTACGGTCCTCACGGCAGTCGGCTATGAGTTGGTGTTTGAGGGGCGGGTCTAGCATATTTAGGTGGATGCATCCAAAAGGAATTCTTGGTGGATGGATGTAGTAAAGTGACTATAAGGGCATCATGGGTTGGGAAATAGTAATTTGGCAATAAATGTTTGTTGTGAGATGGAATGAGGTGTCTAAGCCAAAAAAAAAAGCAAAAAAAAAAAGTTTCTAAAGATGTAATTTTGAAAATGGAGAATGCAAATTTTTTTTTTTTGGATGAAAATTCAATTTTTGGCACCCTTCCAAATAATAAAGATTTTGACATGTTTGTGTTGCCGAATTTTTTTTGACGTTCTGTTCATTTTGGGAAAAATGAATGATTTTAATTTTCTTTTTCTAAAAAGCGTAAATGACTTGCATGATTCAACTCGACTATGGCAATATTGGAAGAGGCAACTTTTCTCGGTTCTCCTTGGATGAAAGATATTTACTTCGAATTAGTAAGTAGATTTACCCACTTATCGACCGTCAAAAGGGTGACCACCTAAAGTTGTTTAGAATTTATTTAATTCCTCTAACTAAACATGGTTCGACCCATGAAAGTTCATATTGCACTGTCTTGTGTTATCTTTCAAAAAAGATCAAATTGGATTTACAAGACCTGCTAGAACCTGAGGTTAGTAAACATGGGATTGCTCTGCATTTGGACACGCAGATGATACCAGAGCCGCTGGCGGCGAGGCTGGCGAATGTGGTGGTGTTGGATGTGCACTCGAATCAGCTGAAGGCCCTCCCAAGCTCAATCGGATGCCTCTCTAAGCTCAAGCTCTTGAACGTCGCCGGAAACCTCCTCGTATCCCTCCCGGCCACTATTCTGAATTGCAGGTCCGTCATCTCTCACCGACGATTATTTCATGATCCGCAGGTCACGAGGACCGATCTCATCTTATCCATTAACTGCGCGGCTTCCATCATGAGGCTCACATGATTAGCGGTTTAGATGGACTTGGTCTGCAGGTCTACGGACCGTACGGTGGTTTCCCTCGTGGAGCTCACTCACTGAGTGTTATGTTAGATAGGGTAGTAAATTAGACAAAATATTTACATCAACAGATTAAGGTCATTATGCAGAATAATTCTATCACCTATGCTCTCTAATCAATTATGGCCATGTCTTAGATCCTTAGAAGAGCTGAATGCCAACTTCAACCAGCTGACCAAGCTACCGGACGCGATAGGCCTTGAGCTCATCAACCTCAAGAAGCTATCTGTCAACTCGAACAAGCTCGCGCACCTGCCTCGCTCCACCTCCCGCCTCACCTCTCTCCGCGTCCTCGATGCCCGCCTCAACTGCCTTCGTGCGCTCCCCGACGACCTCGAGAGCTTGGTTAACCTTCAAACCCTCAACATCAGCCAAAACTTCCACCACCTCCAAGCTTTGCCTTACTCCATCGGACTCCTACTCTCCCTCGTGGAGCTCGACATCAGCTACAACAGGATAGCGGCCCTGCCCGACTCCATGGGGTGCCTCAGGAAGCTCCAGAAGCTCTGCGTCGACGGGAACCCTCTAGTCTCGCCCCCGCCCGAGGTCATGGAGCAAGGCTTGCACGTGGTGAAGGAGTACCTGGGTGAACGGATGACTGCCGGCTACGAAAGCCCGCCGAAGAAGAAATCGTGGATCGGGAAGTTGGTGAGGTACGGCACATTTAATGGGAATAACAACAGGTGGGTTAATGGAGAAGATAGGGAAAGGCTCGCCCCGACCGATTTCCAGTCCATCAATGGCCTCGCTACGCCGAGGCACGCGGGAATGTTCTCGCCGCGGCGCCTCTTCTCTCCTCGGAATTATTTCTCCAGGTAAACGAAGGAGCGACGTTGGACGGGCGGGGCATTGATTACGTCGTTGCGAAAGTAAATAGGAGAGTTACTTTTTTCTTGTTAATTTTGTATGTATGTATGTATGCATGTATGTATGTATCATTGAAGAGAGCAACGAATTTGTATAGCTCTACACAGAAGATTGAAAATTTAAAAGATTGCAGTATGAATACCAGATGGTTGTTTAGATTGTTTCTTTTTCCAGTCGATTTTCATGAATGACGCACCTTTTGTATCCCTAAACAAATCTCATGCAGGACCAAAACGTTGACGCATAATTTGGTCGTTCATATTAGTGAAAAATAAACGCATGATCTACACTATTATTTAAAGTAAAGAGGAACTCCTACCTTAAGGGATCTCAATTTCGCAAGATCGATAATGTGTCGCTCCACAGCGGAGCAACGGCGACGAGTTTCGCTGCTTTTGGTTAGTTCCTCCCCTTCTTATCAAAGGCATTGAAAACAAAAGTGCGTCGTCGTAGTTGATGCTCATATCAAAAGGATCAACCTTATGGTTACATCGCCATTGCTGCACTCCTGATGAAACATTAGGTTTCGTCGACTAGGATCTGCTCTTATCTGCTCAAAGACGACAACATTGATGTTTCGTTGCTCCAGGTTGGAGCAAAGCCGACGAAATATTTGTTCCGTTGCGTTGGTATCGAAATGGCGACATATCTTCCGTCGTCGCTATTGCTTGGCCCCCCGGCATGGCAACTGTGTTTTCTTTTGCTGTCGGATATCCATGGTGTCGAATCTATTTTCCGCCGCATCCAAATTTTTGGCGCCGTAATCCCATTTCCCTGTAGTGACATGTGAGAAAGTAAACTGAGTTGGCATCTACGTTTACTGCTTTTGTGCTGATATCTTTCGTTCCCAAATAAAACATCATGTGCTTATCTGGCCTGAATGTATATTTCACTGAAGATAAAAACAAGTCGTTCTTTTTAAATAAGCCTTTGGTTTAGCTTTTTCGAGAAGCTTTCAATCTCCAAAGCCCATAAGAGAAATCTAACCTCTAAGGCCCCTTGGGCAAATGCTTAGATGTTTGGCAAGAATTTTGAAGTATCTTTCAGCCAAATATTGGCCTTAGGAATGTTGAAAATGCAATGCTACTCTCATCCAGCCTTCCTAAGTAACATTTGTCATCGTGGATATCGTTTTGTCAAAAATTGAGTATCAATAGAGATGACATTAATCTTTCGTCGCCATCATCACAATTTGTGCGGACGAATTGTATGCATTCGTTGTCATAGGCTGACACGATGGAGCATTTGCAGCCCAATATCGGCACATATTCCCTTGCCGTTGCTTTTGGGCGACGAGTTTTACAGCCTACGGCGACGGCGCCGAGTTGGTCCGGCGCCGTAGACTAGATTCCCTTGTAGGCGGAGCATCCAATTTGAGCTTCATCTCAAATTCAAAAGAAATAATTATAGGGACATCAAGAAACATGACTAACTTCAAAAATGAAACTGCTCGACCAACGACTTTGTGTCTCTTTTTAACTCAACGAATGTTACTCCAACCCCTCGATGACAACCACAGGAAAAAGAGAATTATATAGGGATGTGAAAAGGGCCCCGAAACTGTGGATGATTCTCGGCCAAATTGGAGTTAGTTCATCATTTCGGGTCACTACAGCATGAATCTGGCCTTCTCACAAAACGCCCCTGAAAAAATAATTATTCGCATCATTTACAAAAATGAACAATACAAAAGAATATATATTTTATCATCCTCGAAAGTGTGTAAATATTTTTATCAGCCGGTAAAGCCCTCAAGATGCTTGATACATGCTGATCAATCAATTAACTAAGAACCAATAAGTAGATGTACCTTGACCCTAGGCCTTTCATAGGCGGGTGCTTTCTTGACTTGATACTCGGTCTTTTTGGAGAAGAGGCGCGTGTGACGCTTTTCCTTATAGCGTGACCCCGTGCCTTCCCTCTCTATTCCATTATTCAGAAATGAATCGAAATCTGCTAGCTCGACCTGCCCAATATAAATCGAAAAAAAATGAAATATATTAGATCGGCAATTATTTGGCATCACCACCTTTTTTTATCATAGCATCAGACACAAAGCATATTTATAACAATATTTCTTTTGACATGAAACTCTCATCTTAGAAGTAACTCCATCTGAAGTACAATCTGCGTCGAAACTCTTTAATAGATAACCTAAACATGAAATTATTTGAATATGTGAAATTAAGTTTGTATGGCTTGGCGCATAGGTAAGAATATGAGCCAATTTCTTTAGGGACCAAGCTAGTCTTAGGTTTCACTCTTTCATGTTCCAAAATTCCCAGAGGTACTATTCGAGCATAGCATTAAAAGAGAGAGAGAGAGAGAAAGAGAGAGAGATAGAAAAGCTAAACACAATAAGCTAAACACAATAAACAAGTTTACCAGTTTATAGGCAAAAACAAAAAAAAAAATGTAAACAAAATTCCGGGAAAGTTATAGGCCGTCTAATGGGGAGGAGCGGCATGATCAGGTCCAAACTAAACACGGCAAAAGCCGAAACCGGCTATCTGCGGGTCCCACTCGAAAGCAAAAGCCACAGAGGTGAGGCCGAAGGCCATGACTTCTAAACTAAACTTCGGATGCGTCATGCTTGCACTTAGAAAGAATAAAAATATACATATTTTCTATTTTCTCGTCAAAATTTAGAATATGTATTGATGATAAAATTTAAATTGAAAAATTATAAAAATAAATGTAGGACTTCTTTTACCAAATTTGATAGTTAGAAAAATGGCATAAGTGGTCTCTAAAATTTATCTAAATATGCAATATTGTTTATGAACTTTTAATTTATTCAATAGGATTATTGAACTTTAGGCCGATGTGAAATATTATTCTTGAATTTTAAGTTTGTTCAATGTAATCATGAATTTTTTTTATACTTGTTCAATTTAGTCTATAAAATATATAGAAATATTCAATCTTGTCACTTTATTAATTTAAATTTACAGAAAATATTAAATATTTTTATATAGTTCATGGACTATGTTGAGTATAAATTAAAAGTTTAGATATCACATCATATATTAAATTAAAATTTAAAAATTATTTATATTATTATCCCAATCTGGTTCGACGACATTTTCTCTGGCCACTTTTAAAAATGTAAAAGCGATTTGCAAGGTGGACTTGCATTTTAGACTAGGATGGGACCATAGATTTCACGTGCTACAGTAATGTAATATAAAAAGCAAAAAAAGAAAAGCAACAAATGTCAATAACTCTAATTATTGTCGTACCTATTAATTTCAAGCAACTTTAGAAATCTCACTCCCCCTTTGTCGCGTGCTTTACACGCGCTACAAATTTTAGTAAAATTTCACTGTTTCAACGAACTAATTCAGCTAATTTTCCACGGCTTCCCGGCGGGCGGGAGAGGAGAGAGAAACTCACCGGCACGTCGGGGACGGGCCTCTCGCCGGAAAAAGGCCGGCCGCGGCGGGACCAAGCGTCCAACACGCCGTCGTAGTTCAATTTCAGCATCGAACCGCCGGGTTTCGGCCGCCCCCTCGCTGCTGCGTCGGCCGCCGCCGCCGGCCCCGCCGACGACGTTTGGGTTTTGGGTTCTGACGGTGTCTTCGCGGCTTTCTTCTTGTTATTCTTCTTCTTCTGCTTGTTATCGGCGGAATTCGAATCCGATGCTCTGCTGTTGAGCTTCGGAGAGATTTCGACGACGTCGACGACGGTGGAGAAATTCCACCAGTTCGCTTCGTCGACGCGCTTCAGCGGCCTGATACCCCTCCTCGTTCCGAACCCCAGCCCGACCGGAATCCCGTAGCTCGCCGCCGCTTCGGCGGCTTCATTGCCGGTGGCGGCGCTCGCGCTCAGCTTCCCAAGGATACTGTCGATTCCTTCCCCGGTCTCTTCGTCGAGGATCGACTCCGCATCGAGCTCGTCTTCGTCGAGCTCATCGTCCAGTTGGGGCGACTTTGATATGCTTTGGTTGTTGCCGCATTGATTCTCAGGAAACCGTAGAGAGTACCTCGGTTCGATTCGGGGATCTGGTTTGGCCGGAATCGGCTGACGGAGTAAGAAGCTGGCCGTCTCGACGTCGGGAAGAGGTAACAGCAAATCGGAGGATTCGTCGGAGAAATAGTCCTCGAAATTGGAGAATTTCCGGGGATTTTCCAGGTACTTAGTGGAGAATATGGTGGGGTAGACGGTGGAGAGCAGAGCAGCCGCCTCGTTGTAAATCTGGTTAGGCCGTTTTCTTGGGGTGCGTGCTTTTGTGGTGGAGATCGAGATTGGAGAATTGCTCGATTCCGAAAGGGTCGAAACGGGCGAAGAAGAAGAAGAAGAAGGAGGCGATGACGATGTTAGAGAAGCCGATATCCAACGGGACTTATGGATGATTTCCAGATCGAACTGATACGTCCTTCCGCCCCCGCTCAAGCACGAAGACATGGCGGCAGTAGGCGAGGCGAAGAGCGGACAATTCAAGGTTAGAACAGAATAGCCAAACTGCTGCTTGCTCTGAGTTTTAGGGAAAGCAAGAATTCCAAATCTGCACGTGAGAACTTTGAATTGGGTCGGTTGGAAAAGCTGAGGCTGACTTTGAATTGGTTTGGTGTCTGGCCTTTTTAGTTTCTTGGCTTTTTGGCTTTGGCTTTGGCTTTGGCCATGAGAAGGGCATGTCAAGTTTGTGGGGGAGAAGAGGCCCCTAAAACCCTAAACCCAGAGAGAATACGCCAACAAGAAGTAAAGGATAAAAAAAAAAATTATTTTGATTGACAAGAACAAGGAGGGGAGCCTAGAACCAACGAATTAATGAGAAACAGAACGACAGGGCCACCACTGCCAATAAAGGCAAAGGCTTATACAGAAATGAATGAAGGACATGCAATTTCACGCTGCATAAATTCTATAATTGGAGGGCACACCCAGATGGAACTTGAGGCTCTGATGAGCCAGTCAGTCAGAAATTTAGAACAAAAACAAAAATGCGTGTGCGCGTGCTCGTGCGCGAGAGAGAGTATATAATACAGAAATGGTCCCCAGGAAGAGCAGATGAAAGGGAAAAGGAGCCGGTTGAAAGATCAGTAGGAGCGTTACGGCCCTCCTAAGGTAAAAATATGTAAAAGGGTGTTTTCGTTCTGGTCACCATCATCATCCCTACGCCTCCCTTTACTAATCTGAGGAGAGGAGGAGGAGCACACAGACAAAGATGCAAGACACTCAAACTAGGAGCGAGGAAAATCAGAGGATTTGAATGTTGTTTTAAGAGTCTTTGGAGATGAGAACGGAGGAAGTGACAAAGGCTTTCTGTTTCATCGGCTCCACTGCGTGGACCATTTCCTTTTAGTGTTGTTGCCCCCTCTCTCTCTCTCTCTCTCTAGCCGTTCAATAATTTTATCTTCCTCGTTTACTAGATTTAAGTCCCATGCCCTGACTTTGTCGCTGGTGCGGAAGCACTAATGCAGCTTTTCTTGAGAATTAAAGACCCAAAAAATTATGCTTGTGTTTGTAAAGTAAGAGTAGAACTGTCAAAATTTAGAACATTTAAATTTTTAAAAATTTGCATCAATACTTAAGCATCGTCCTGCCAAGTATTATTTTATTTATTTATTTATGAAGATTGAGTGCTGGCTGCTGCTAATTTTGTAATAAAGAAATCATCGAAACCTACAGTCGTACCTAGGAGTTCAGCCACCCAGGAGAATATCTCGTTCAACATTAGTTTAATCATTTAATGGCACTGTTGAGCATAGCCTTGTGATCGTTGGGTGTTTTTGGTGCACTAAATTATATAGATTTTATCCACTTGACTGCTGAATATTTTATCTAATTGACTACTATCATCACTTCGGCCCTAACTATACGTTACTATACCATACCATCAAATCGATCGACTTAGTTGTAGAGGGATTAACTATCTTTTACAAAGTTACAAATTCAATACATCAGAGGATTCAATTCACGTTGTGATCAAAGCTTGGAATTAGGCATATTGGATTGCCTAACCGCTATATAACTTGTGTAGAGTGACCTTCTCATAGATAGCACTTCAATAGAGCTAGGGGCGAATTCATTAATCTTGGAACTTTAGGTGACAAATGATGCGGAGTAGTTATAATTCAATCTAAATATTTTATAGCATGTATGAAATACTTATGCTAATGCCTAAAGGTGATCGCTAGTGCTGGTCAACCTTCCTCACCTTTTTTTACTTACTATTTTTTTTTTTTTGTGGACCATTTTGCAAAATGAGAAGAAGGTTAGCGAGATTTCTCTTAATTTTTCAAACAATATCTCTTATTTAAATCTCAATCTCAATTAATCTTCACAAGTGCATGTAAACTGCTTTATCAATGTAAAATGGAAAAAATAAATTATTTATTGGGTGTAAGTGTGACACGTAAGTTACTAATTGAAGCACGAATTTTGTTAGAATTATTAAAACATTCTCCCTATACCAAAACTTTTAAAAAATTGTACCAATTTTCTTTTCTAGTGAGATAACTCCATAGGGGCTAATTACAAAATTTAAAGTTGTAAAACTCATAAATTCGTGATGTGAAACATTTTAATGTGGTATTCAAGTCACAAATGCAAGGCCTATGCATTGGAAACTCAGAGGGTGTCCCCAACGGTGCAAAGTCATTATGTCTTGAACCAAGTATTCGATGATGGGTGCGGGACTTTATCATAACGTTTAATGAGGTTGTTTAGCAAAATAATATATATATATATATATATATATATATATTTATAACGGATGGACCTATCCCCAAGCACGTCACCATCGTCACATTAATAAGCGACTCTTCAATATGTTCTGGCAAAGGTTTTTTATCTGATGACGTGGCAAAACCTTACTGAGCATCTTAGATTCCCAAAGGCTGACGTGGCTGCTCTTTGTTGGTTGGCGGGGGCGGTTCCATCTCCATCTGCTTGTTGCTTGGTGCCTTTCGGCCGTCACTTGTGTGGTGGGTGACCATCATACGTTGAGCTCATTAGGTTCAACGATTTGTGATTTAGGAAATCAACCTACGCTGGCTTATCCGCGGAATGATGCTCCTCGATTTCAAACTTGTGGGCGCATGACCCATGATGAACGCCCTTTCCGGTTCTTCATTTGTGATTGTAAACCCTTGATGATTACACCAATTATTTAGATTGTCTCTTGTCTTTTGAGGGTTTGCCCCATTGTAAAATAGAATATTTCCAGAGGGCCATCACTAGCTTTTCAAACATTCATTTACACTTAGGATGACATCTTAATCATCCTAGATTAATTGGACAATTCACCTCTCATTAACAAAGATCAGAACTTGCATAGACGACACGTGTCGTCATGAATGATAATCTACATTGCCTAGAAATAATACTGCTCCTTCCTATCGTTTTCTCGGGCATTGATAACCAATGTCAATCACCCAAATCAAAATTGACACGATTCATTCAATTGCGGGCTAATTACAAGTTCTATAATCGATAACGACAGAAGGATACTTGAGATTGCAACAAAGTGTTGCATCCAACAGGTCTGAGGACACTTTCTGCATCAGAGATATTTCAATAAAATCTTTAAAAATCAGTGATCAGATTCCAGGCTGAATTGTGGTCCAACTTTGCATGAACATGCTATTTGGACTTTGCGGGCCATTTTGGGACTTTGTCTTTCGGCTCCGGAGGTGCGTTGGCCAATTTAATTCACATAACATTATTGACCCTTATGCTTATCCCTGCGAAGCTGAGTTGGACTTGTCACAACCCTAGGATTCGGATAAAGCCCTCTAGTATTAAGACAAGAATCGAGAAACACGTGACCCGTTATGTTTGGTACCAGACGGAGCACGAAATCTGCAATATAGGGCTCAACAATTCGTATTGACTTCTCATATTGGTGTTTGTAGATTGTGTTAATTCGCATTAGCATAAGCCATCGTAATTTTAGATTTTATATACCAAATAATTGAATTACAATGAAATAGTGTTGTTCAAGTCTACATATGGGTGATGTGTATCATGTCGTGTCAAATTTAGATTTTCTTTTTATAATTTGTGTTTAGCCTCATATTGTGTTGTTGCCATGCAAACACCAGCGAGCCCCATTCCTTAAAAAACCACTTTTGTATTTGATACTTGCACTTCATACTAGTTGGGTTATCAAAATTTATGCTATAACACATTACCTCTATACTTTCAAAAAAATTGTTAGTTTGCCTGCAGTCCTCATTGCCACTACACCAGTTGAAATCCATGAAGCTCTGAAAAAGAATATGAGATAAGAATTGTTGATACCTCAAGTTTTACCTTACTTTTTCCCAAAATCAAGCAATTGACCTAGAGTCAAACAAGATTTGACTGATGAGCTATAAGGCACAAAACAATTTTTCAAATTGAAAAATGAGTCATTTTTGTTGAAGTGAGACATCTAATATATATATATATATATATATATAGCATGTTAGATCTTAAGGGGCTAGAGGACTCCCCTAAAGGAGGGGGGGGGGGGGGGGAATTGCTAGCTTGTTATAGTTATATGAAGTCCTGAATTAACAACTGAATAAGAGGAGCGATGTTGCTTCAATTGCAGCTCTAGGGGAATTCCAGCTCTATTAAGCCTTCCCTTACATCACCATCGCCTTCCATTTATTCTACATTTGATCTGGCTTTCTGGATGTAAATGATGATATCTATACAGATGGATCTTTCTTATATATATATATATATATATATATATATATATATATATATATAAGATCAATCTATATAGATATCATCATTTATATCCAGAAAGCCGTATGCTTTGTAAGAAGCTTGTACAGTTTGGGAAGGGGTTTTGATTGATCAAAAAGAAGAATATACTTACACTGACAAGGGGTCTTATGGTTTTATCGATGCTTGAAACAATTTTGTCTTCTCCATATTACTATATCTTTAGAGTCAATAATTTTATTTGAGGAACTCCTGAACTCAATCACTTGCTGCTGTTACTCTTCAGTTATCTGTTGTTGATAACTAGAGTCATTCTTTGATAAATGATCACTATGAGTCAAACTCAATAGAATTTGTCTTTGAGCTAAGAGTCATTACTCTATTATGACTAATTGCTAGCAATAATCGAATCGAAAGGAATAGAAAGAGGAGATCCCATGTAGTTAACTCTAAACAAGTAGTTCGCTTCTTCTTTTCTCTGAATCCTACCCTCAAGCATTTCAACTCAACAAAAGATATGTTCAACCAGATGTTGGATGAAAAAGTTACCACCGGTCAAATCTTAGTTAAACTTTTCTTATACCCAAATAAGGTTTGGTACCTAAAACGATACTTATAGGTTCCCAAGTTGAAGAAAATCACCAAAACTCTAAGTGATGGTAACCAATGGTTTTTTTATAAACTTGAACTGTTGGATCGATGCTGAATTCATAGACTCGAGCCTCTAACTGCACTTGAGGCCTGAAAAGATATTATGGATTTGCAACCTGTTGGAGCATGCGCCCAAAGCTAAGGCATAGCATCCGAGCCTCAGGCTTTAGCGAGTTAGGCTGAGGCGCATACTCCTCGGCTGAAGGAGCATTCGAAAACTCAAATGTCTGTTGGCCCTCATTTCTCAAAATGTAATCTCTCCATACCCTCTTTTATTTTGAGAGGAGCATTCAAAAACTCAAGTGTCTATTGACCCTCATTTCTCACAATGTAATATCTCCATACCCTCTTTCATTTTGAGAGTTCTCTCTTTTGTTTTTTTTTTTTTTTAATTTATTAATCTAGGGGGCCCAAACTTCCCAACCTTTCAAGGTGAACTCTCTCTCTCTCTCTCTCTCTCTCTCTCTCTCTCTCTCTCTCATCATAGTGATTAGGGTAAATGATATAAATGATCTTTAAAATTTGGCTCAATACACAACGTGATCTATGAAATTCAAATATTTATTTGATGCAGTAATTGAATTTTAGCCCAATGTGCAATGTCCTTCCTTAACTTTTAATTTGAGGTTTCTGAACTTTTAGTACATGTTTAATTTAGTCTTTAGATTGTATGAACATATCCAGTGTTGTCCTTGAAATCGAATTAATGAAAAGATAACAGTGAATATATTCAAACAGTTCATGGCCTAAGTTGAACATGTACCAAAAGTTTAGAGATTGAATCGAACAAATTAAAAATTTATGAATTACAATGAAACAAATTAAAAGTTTAGGAATAACATCGTGCATTGCGCCAAAATTTAGGGATTTGTATCATTAAAATTTCATGAAACCTAGGCCGTCAAAGTGACGAAGTTTCTCAAGAATGATCATTATCTTGCCTAGGCCCTTGCAATACCAAATTTTCTCTAGATGCAACGTTATTATGGGGGACAATTTCAAATAAGACCCATAATAGGGTCATTGTCTCAAATATGGATCCAAAATAGACTCTGTATCAAATAAGGTATTGAAGTGGCTAAAATAGTGTCAAATAAGAGAACAAACTCATTGGCTGGCTAAATTTTCACCAAATGACTTTTTTCGGACAACTAGTACAGGGGCAATTTTGTCCCAAAACTGTAATGGGCTAGAAAAAGAAGAAGAAAAAAGCCCAAATTGTATAGGGATTACGCTACCGATCAAAATACAAAAAAAGAATCAGGATTAGGGTTCATCCTTCAATTTTTCTCTTCCCTGCTGCTCAAGCAAATTCACAATTGCCTGCTCCATGCACGTTCGTCGCCGCTCCACGCCCAATCTTTGTCGCTTCTCTCCAAAGAGAATAATCCATGCATTGCGTTCTGTTGGGAATAACGGATTCCTTAAAACCGATCCAACACTCAACCGAACCCCTAAAATAAGTGCAAAAGACGAGCCCATAAGTCACATGTATCACCGATCAAAAATACATCACAGAATCGAGCGTACCTTATTTGCCACAAATTAAACACCAATATTGAAGTTCAAGGAAGAATTTTGATCCCGTTCTATCGAGAAGCATACTGTTGCTGTAAGGGGGGAGAAAAACGTTGTTTTGGGAGTGTAGTGTCTTACGCTTCTTGGAGGGAGAGAGAGACTGAAACAACATACTTAAGTTGAAGGGGTACGTTCCCTTTTTCTTTTCTCTCTCACGTCTTCTCTAACAGAAGTAACTCTTCAACGTAAAACATTCCCCTAAAAGACACAACTCCTCATTCTTAAATAATGTAGCGTTTCACATCGCAACCATTCCTCCATGGGCCATTATCTTGCGGGCCGAGCTTTTAGGCCCAACATGGGCAGACGGGCCCACTTAGGCCCATCATCACATATAAAAAACCATCATCTCCCACTTGCATATGGTGGGCCGAACATGATCCTCTTTACCTCTCCGCAACATTCATATTGGTGAATAATCCATGCGACCAGCATACTTTGAGAGCTTATTGCCATATATCTGTTAGGAATATATAACAGCTCATAATGGGCATCACACTCTGAGTAGATTTAGTATGCAGTACCTTAGATCGATCGATCACATTTATATCTCTCTCTTGATATCTTTTTAAACAATGATATATTGTATTCACAATTATGATTATCCCAAAACACAATCATAATTGATCGACCAGTGAATACAAAACTAGAATGTGATTCTCCAAATTCAATCTCCTTCTTTCCTTCAAACTCTCAATTTCAGTTCAGCTTACTTTTCTAGAAATGTCCAATTAGATCGAATCAATTCATGATCATTGGCAACATCTTAAGATAGCAAATACTAAATAGAAATTTTGAGAATAAGTAAGAGTCATGAAGGCTCTACATAAAGGAACTCTTTTCATCAAAAGTACGGCACAAAAGTTGAGATCAAACTTTTGCTACTCTTATTGGTCATTTCATGTATACGTAATATGAAATATGTATTACGATATTTAACTTATTTCCCATGGAGCGTATGTCTACACCTTTAATACCGTACAGATGATAGTTTAGACATATCTAATGTCTAACTTAAGTTCACAAATCTACTCATACACAGAATTTATTAGAACTCACATCTAGCATCATAAACAGATAAAGTAAAATTTTGGACATAGTAAATATCATGTCCTCATATTAACACTCAGTTAAGGTGATATATGTATTTTAAGCTTGAGCTTTCACTTATCACCCATATAATAAGCTTAAAAACCGTCTCATCTCTATTTTTCACATAGTAAATAGAGACAATTACACGTGTGAGTGTGCTAATCTTTTATCTGTCCGATATACTTTCTCAACTATATATAATGCACTAAGCATTAAGATGCATAAACGTTAAACAAAGATTCATAGGCATTAATGATGAAAAACACAAATTCATTAAATGTGAACACTTCAGGGAAATTACAATATTCAGTACATTGGCCTCCACGTAGTTCTAGAGATTTTACATGACCACAAAACACATATTTAGGTATTGGTTTTGTCATAGGATCTGCTACCATTCTATACGTAGATATGTACTATAAGTTTACATCTTTTCGTACAACCATATCCTTGACAAAATTATACTTGGTATATATATGTTTGGTCTTGCCACGATATTTTGGATCTTTAGTGTACGATATAGTTGCTTGGCTATCACAGTTAACCAATAATAGACTTGCAGCATACCCAATAACACCTAAATGATCCAAAAATCTATTAAGCCAAACACCTTCTTGTACTGCTGCTGATAATGCCACGAACTTAGCTTCCATCGTGGACAAGGCTATACATATTTGCTTCTTACTCTTACTGCTCTAAAATATGGTGCCATTATTTAATAAGAAAGCAAAGCCAGAAGTAGATTTCCTTTCATCTAAATCTCCTCCCCAATTAGCATTTGAATAGCCTTTAAGTTGCAGATAATTTCCTTAGTAATTCAGCTTGTAATCAACAGTTCCCTTTAGATATCTCGGTATTCTTTTAACGACCTTTCAATGTGCTTGACCTAGAATGGATTGGTATCTACTCACCATTCCAACTGCAAAATATATGTTAGATCTTGTACACATCATGGCGTACAGTAAGCATCCCACAGCACTAGCATAAGGAACATGTTTCATTTGTTCCTTTTCTCGCAGAGTCCTTAGACACAGTTTATGACTCAATCCTTCACCTTTTGCAATAGGAGTATTTATGGGTTTACAATCTTGTATACGAAATCGTTCAAGAAGCTTATTTATGTATGTTTCTTGCGAAAGAGATAATGATCTCTTCGAACGATTTCTTGAAATCCTAACTCTAAGAATGTGTGCAACCTCACCCATATATTTCATCACAAAGTTGGAAGATAATCAACTCTTCACAGTATTAACAAACTCCATATTATTTCCGACAATTAATATATCATCAACATATAATAATATGATCACATATTGATCTTTGGATCTTTTGATATATACACAATGATCATAATCTATCATTGTGAAATCATATGTCATTATGGCATTATGAAAACGTATATACTATTGTCTCGACGACTGCTTAAGATTATATATCGATCTCAAAAGTCGACATACATTTCCTTCTTGGTTTTCCATAATGAAAATAGCAGGTTGTTCCATATATATTTCTTAATTTAATTCTCTATTAAGGAAAGCAGTCTTTACATCGATTTGATGTAACTCAAGTCCATACTAGCCACCATTGCAAGAATAATGCGAATCGAGATAAATTTCACTACATGAGAAAATGTTTCTTCATAATCAATTCCTTTCTATGGATTATATCCATTCGCCACAAGGCGAGCCTTATGCCATTCTATCAAGCCATTAGCTTTACGCTTTATTTTGAGAACCCACTTGTTTCTAATAGTTTTACATCCTATTGAAAGATCAACCAGTTCCCAAATATGATTTGACTTCATTGACTCCATCTCCTCTTCCATTACATGTATCCATTTTTCTTTACTAGGGCAATTTAGAGCCTCATTAACATTCCTTGGCTCATCTTCATCTTGTGGAGTAACCATAAAAGTTTCCCCCTCAATGTCAAAGTGTCGACAGGGAATACTTTTACGACTTGTTTGCCATATGGGAGATTGTACACTTTGCACATCATTCCCCATTATACTCCCACTCGAATTGAATAATGACGATATCGTCTCATCATGTGGTTATAATTGAGAGTGAGTTGAATTAAATCCATCACTTCTCATGTTATCCCACTTGGACGAACTTCACTAAATTTATTATCTGGATTCAAGGTTTTAAATATGGAGTAATCCTCACCTATTTCACCCTTCTTACAAAATACATTCTCTAAAAATGTAACATCTTGTGATTCGAATTCAGTTATACTTCCATTTTCCTACTCACCTATGAACACATACCATTTCGAGTGTTCAGAGTATCTTATGAAAATACTCTTTTTTCCTTTGAGACCTAATTTCCTAAATTTGTGAGAGGGCTCATGAGTATAGGCAGCACATCCCCATGATTTAAGAAAACTTAAAGTTCAGTTTTCTACTTATCCATAACTCATATGGAGTAGAAGTAACTGATATGGAAGGCACTCGATTAATTATATAAATAGCAGTTAATAACGCATCACTCCAAAAAGTGATAGGTAAGCTAGCATGGGCCATCATGTACCTAACCATTTCCAGTAGGGTTTTGTTCATTCTCTCCGCAACACCATTTTGTTGAGGAGTATATAGAATAGACAACTGTCTTTCTATTTCTTTTTCATTATATAAATTTTTAAACTTATCAGATAAATATTCTTGACCTTGATCAGATCTCAATACTTTTATTTTCTTATCTAATTGATTTTATATTAAATTCATAAACCTTTTTAAACAACTCAATGTTTCAGATTTATGAGAAATCAAATAGACATATTCCAATCGAGTATAATCATCTATAAATGTGAAGAAATAAACAGCCCAATGTCTTCCTCTCACATTCATTAGACTGCAAATGTCATAATGGATTAAATGCAAATGAAATTCAGCTCTTTTCCCTTTTCCAAACGGTTTCCTTGTCAATTTTCCTACTATGTAATGCTCACATATGGGCAAATAGATTTTTTCAATATTGCCAACAAGCTCTCTTTGGCTAGTATATTTATACGTTGTTAGCCAATATAACCAAATCTAGTGTACCACACATTCACATCATTATCATATAAATTAGGAAACATGAAAATGGGCATTACCATAGTTTATATTTATTACAATTAAACCATCTAGAAAATAACCACAACCATAGTAATTTATATCCAAATAAAAATCCACATCACTATTATGGAAGTTCATATTAAAACCAAGTTTAACCAACACTAAAACAAACACTAAGAGCATAAAATACATCATGTAGGAATAAAGTGCGTCCACCACGCATGTTCAGTTGGCAGGTGTCAATCCCTTTTATTTCTGCCCTGGAGTTGTTTCCAATATAGATCCACTTAGTTCCAGTTGGTACTCGTCGGAATTCCACGAATGATTCTCTATCCTTCACTACATGATCTATTGCTCCTGAATTTACAATCCACAAATGACTGGATTCAGTTAAGAATACAGAACTTAACACATTAACAAAGTCCTTAAGAGTACAAGGGGTGAGTACCTTCATTGGCTCGCGATAGTGACCCTTTTGGTTATAGTTGTAACACTTCACCCTTAAGATACTCTTCACTCGATGACGTTTTCCTCCCTTATATTGGTTAGCTCTTGGTTTTTTACAAGAATGACTTGATCCCTTGCATTTCCACATATTAAACGAATCAATGCGCTTGCGCTTAGAGCTTGAAGCCTCTTCTGAGCTGGAAACAACACAGCAAATGTTTATTTCCCGCTCAAATGCCTTGAGAGGATCATCTGCTAGCTCAAGGTGGCGCACAACATTCTCAAGTTCTTCCATAACATAGTCAAGAGCTTTTAGTGCTTCTTGCTTTTTAAGCACAAATTAAATTTTCTTATTCAATATTTCACAATTCTTGCTGTTCAATTTGTCTTCTTTGTTCAAATCGGCAATTAATATTCTTAGTTGCTGAAGCCATCGATCTGAATATATTAGACACATATGCACGAATTATTAATGCCTATCGTTTATGCATCCATTTTACACAAACCCATCATATTAATGAATAATTTCAAGTAAGGTTTCGAAATCAAAATGTCACTATGTTTCCAATCATCATCCAAAAAATCATAACTTAAAACTATTATTAATATAATCTTCTATGTAAAAAAAGTTTAGCAAAGTCACTAAAACTTTCTTGAACTTCCCACAACGAATTATAAATTAACATACTAATTCACAACAATAATATATCTAGAGGAAAATATCAACATAAAAAGAGATATTTACTCTTAATGATGGTCAACGAACAAATTGAAAAATACAAAATTTTACTTTTTTTTTGCTGGTCAACCAAGTTAACGGTGGTCAATGATGGTCAATGATGGTCAACAGTCAACTGTCAAATGGATAAACGGTCAACGGGTCGAGTCAACAGGTCAATCGGGTCAACGAGCTGTCGGGTCGGGTCGGACTGGTCGGGTCGAGTAAGACCAGTCGGACCGGTGAGCCCGGGTTGGGCCAGTCGGATGAGCCACCTGGCATGTGCCACTCGCGTGCATGGCTGACGTCACTATGATGTTAGCTGGCCCGTGCGTAGCACGCGCCAGGCTTCCGCGCATGCGTCGCATGCGCTTGAGACCGAAACGACGCATGTGTTGCACGCACCGACGACCCCAGTCCGTTCTGGCCGCACGTGACGGCACATTCGGCGGCCCTTGGCGGTGATCTATGACTCGTTTTTTCGTATCGACGAGAGCTTCGACCCTACGCTATCAAAAACGAATTTCAACTTACAGAAAATCACAAAACGGGGTGAACAGTATGCGGGTATCGGGATTTTTCGTCCCCGATCGACCGACGGTGGTGTCTCACGAAAATACAATCAAAAACAAATCACAAACATGAAAAGGGATCAGGAAACATGAACAATGGCTTTGATACCAATGTTAGGATTAACGGATTCCCTAAAACCGATCCGATACTCAATCGATCGAATCCCTAAAACAAGTGCGGAAGACGAGCCCAGGAGTCACATGTATCACCGATAAAAGATACACCACGGAATCGAGCGTACCTTATTTGTCACAGATTAAACACCAATGTTGAAATTCGCGGAAGAATCTTGATCACATTCTACCGAGAAGTGTACTCTTGCTGTAAGGGGGAGAAAAACGTTGTTTTGGGAGTGTAGCGTCTTATGCTTCTTGGAGGGAGAGAGAGACTTAAACAACGTGTGTAAGTTAAAGGGGTACGTTCCCTTTTTCTTTTCTCTCTTACGTCTTTTCTAACAGACGTAACTCTTCAACGTAAAACATTCCCCTAAAAGACACAACTCCTCATTCTTAAACAACATAGCCTTTCACATCGCAACTGTTCCTCCATGGGCCATTATCTTGCGGGCTGGGCTTTTAGGCCCAACATGGGCGAACGGGCCTACTTAGGCCCATCATCACATATAAAAAAAACCATCACGTTCGTTGATGAAATTAATGCCGTGGGCCGGCAGAGAGGAACTAAAATTGGAGGAGGAAATGCAAAAAGAGAGTAGACCTGCCATCGGCTGTTAAAGTAGATGGATGGTTTTGAAGAATATGCGGGTGTCATTGTTGTTGTGGCAACTAATTGTGAGACATTCTAGACTCTGCCTTGCTTAGGCCTAGAAGATTTGACAAATAGGAATGCATGTCTATTCTTAGCTGGTGAGTCTCGTAGCATACGCTTGTGCAAACTAGTATTGGTGCAACAGTTAGTCTCATGGTGCATGCGCTTACTTATAGTGTCGATGTGAGTAATTGTTGACTTTCCTAATATCCGATGTAGAATAGAAATTTTGAAAGTGAATGCCAGCAATACGAAGTTTGATTTTGGTTTATTCAATTCTAAACCTTTTTGCATTTTTGTCAATTTAGTCCATTCGGCTAAATTTGGCCAGCTGGCGCTAACGTGGACACAGATTGGTGTTGACCTCCTAGCCGATGCTAACGTGGCAATATTTATAATAATATTTTATTTTTCATATTTTTTATTAATTTTTTCTTTTGCTTTTTTTTTTTCCTTTTTTCTTTTCTTTTTGTTGCTCTTCTTCTTCCCCCCTCGTCTTGCCGGCCACTAGGCGAGGGCCGTGAAGCCCTTGCCCGACCTCACCCTGATCTAGAGAGGCTTGGGGGCTATGGGCGAGGTGGCCTCACCTAAATCTAGGTGAGGTGGCCTCCCTATGGCCTCGCTGATTGTGAGTGAATATGGCCTTGTTCATGGCTGTGAGGCCATGGCCGCCTTCAACCACAACCTCTAGGCCTTCATGAGGCGTGGTCGCCTCAGATCGAGGTTAAAACGTGGCATTGAGGCTCAATCGGGCTTGACAACCATTGGTAGAGAGAAAGAAAGACTACGCCTGGGACAAAAGGGGAGGACCATGAGGCACCTCGTGAAGGCTTGTGGTTCGCAAGGGCGTCGCTGGCCATGGGTGAAGGCAGCCATGGCCTTTCTAGCCTTGGGCGAGACTACCTTTGTTGCAGTCAATGAGGCCATGGTGAGGTTGTCCTTGCCCAAATCTGGGTGAGGTTGCCCTCACCTAGATTTGGGTGAGGCCGCCTCTCTTGCAATCCTTACTAGTGGTCGGTGAGGGCTTCGTGACCCTCACCCAATGGCTAGCAAGACTCGTCAGAGCCTTGCCGTCCACTAAAAGGGTTGGGGGTGGGGTAAAGAAGAAGAGCAATAGGAAGAAAAGTAAAAAATGAAATAAAAAGAAAATTAATAAAATAATAAAAATAAACAAATCCAAAAAAAAAATATTATAAAAAATATTGTCATGTTAGTGTTGGTCGAATGGTCGGCGCTAGCTAGTGTCTGAATCAATCCTAACGAGCCAAATTTAGTCGAATGGACTAAAATGACATAAATACAAAATGTTTAGAACCAAATTGGCTAAAAAAAATTTATGACTAAATTAACACAATTATAATATGTTTATGAGTTTTTTATGTAATTTTTTTCCCTATGAGAACTTTTGGATTTAGCGGAGCAGATATTCCCAACCTCTTAGATGAGGCTGCTATATTTGACATAAATAGAAGAATACTAAAGGAATTGTATTGTATTGCTTTGATTTGTGTGCATGTACGTAAGTCTATTTATTGTGCAAGGTTGAAAGAACGAATTAGGAAAATGAATATACAAGATTACATTTCCCTATTTTACTGGACCAATTATCGAAGGCTCCAAGATCTTACCAATTTAGATTGATCATTATTCGCCGTCAACATGGACACCTCAAAGGTAAGCATTCTATACTTGGTTCTAAGAAAAACAGAGGCCATGAATCTTAACTTTAATGGCCATGTTTATTTTGCATCTTTGTCAAGAATCACACTAACAATTTCTTTTTGTGAATGTTTGATGCTTGAACATAAATACCAACAAACATCTTACCATTTAAAAAAATAAATAAATAACAAAACATGGCTTCTGACCAGGGTCCTCATGAGTTATGGAATGCAAATAGGAGCCACCGCCTTTCCTGGGGATACCAGAGCTTATTAGTGGGCAAGGAGCTAATCGAAACCAAAGTTAGATGGATGGTTGGTGATGTGTGTGTGGGCGAGTGATTCCGAGTTCTTGAGATTTTTTTGGTTAAGTGTATGAAAGTGTTGTGTAGGAATGGTTGTCGAATGATGAAATGCAAATGCAGGGATAGAAACGATCGTCACCAAGGTATAAATGATGCACCACCAACCAATGATGAGGATTAAGATCAACGAAGTTTACCATCAAGGCTTAAAGGATGAACCATCCGCTAAGGGTAAGGGACTTTAGGATAGGAGAAACTCACTACCAAGGCTTAAAGGATGAACCACCCGCCAAGGATAAATGACTTTTGGATAGGAGAAGCGCAACATCAACGCATAAAGGAAAATCCACCAACCAAGGATAAAGGGCTTCTTAGCTCACCACCGAAGAGTAATCCACTCTTCAAGGATAAGGAGGCCGGAATGGAATTTATCCACTCTCCAAAGATATTCCATCACGCGGAGGAAATCTCAAGTATTTTCATTCATCAAATTTAGTCTAGTTGTAATTGAGAGGTTTCCTCTATTTATGGGACGAATACAACTTAGAAAATAAAAGAGTAATAAATAGACATGGGAATTATCCTACCATTAAAGATCTCGGAGTTTAAAACTTTGACTATTAAAACTTACATAACAATAAAGACTCCTAAGAAAATAGAGATGCATTTAATGACTTTGGAACTTGAATTCTTGATTCGTCAACCTTGCAAAATCCGTGCTCCCACCTTGGCTAGAAAATAAATACCCAAAGACTTCATCAAATAATCAAGGAAGTTGTTCAGAATAGTCTCCCATTGAAATGCTACTGATAAACTTCGAGATCAGTAGCTAACAAAGTGTACCAAGAAATAAGCGACTAATATATCATATCGAGAATTCGGTAACTTATTAATCATCGATATCAATAATTTCAATAAGAATGGTTCAGTACCACTTTAGTTGGAAATTTTAGTCTCGACTCATTGAAGCACATTATGCTCAAATTCTATTTTAGTTTGGATGAGCAACAATGGTGCTAAGTGGGCTGATGGAGCTAAGTTGATTGCTCGTGTTTCAGTTGGAGACAAAAAAATAATTAAAGTCAAAGAAGAAAGGTGATTACCCTCAAGCAGAATTAGTGGTCCATCGAACCATAATGATGAGAAAGAGACTAAAGAGTGGAACATTCGGAAAAAAAACAACTTATCGACCAAGAGACTAAAGAGTGGAACATTCGGAAATTAACCAAAACAGTTGATGAGAAAGTGATTTATGAGATTTTATCGATTCCACTCAACCATAACCCTATAGAAGATAAGCTAATATGGACACGGAATAGAGCTAGCTCCTACACGGTCAAGTGTAGTTACAATAGTTTATGCTCAAAGGAAAATGAACATAATGCGAATTTTGTGTTATCATCGTACTGGCCTCCCCGGAATTTATGGACCACAATATGGCATATTCAATGAGTGTGTGTAAGAACACCCTACCAACCAAGGAAAATCTTTATTGGAGGAAATTGGTACATAAGCCTCTGTGCCCATTGTGCAATCAAGCTCCAGAATCCCTCGAGCATCTCCTCCTTCTGTGCAAGTGGACAAAACAAATCTAGTCAAACACCTTGTCTTAAATTCAACACTTCTCCAAATAAACTCAATAGAATCGAGAAGTGGCTCAAGGAGAACCCGGCATCCAAAGTTGACCCATTTTCCCAAGCCCTCTTGGCTTGCATGCTATGGCCACTATGGAAAGCGATAAATGCCTTTGTGTTCAAGAAACACAAACCAAGCCCCAACCACCCAATGGAGGAAGTGGTATGCACACAATTATTATGCACAGGTTGCTAGGAGCTTAATGTGGACACCTCTTGTTGCAACGACTCAAGGAAGGGTTCCATCACCGTGGTATGCCGAGACTACGAAGGACTTCTCGTGATAGGCTTTGCCAAGAATGTTCGAGCTCCATCTACCCTGGTTGCTGAAACCCTAACTTTGAGGGTGGGATTGTCGGGCTTGAAGGAGACAAACGAAACTGAACTATGCTCGAAAGTGTTCTGTGCAAAAGAGTGAAAAATTGATAAGTACAAGTTGAGTCGATAACTTATCTCTTGTGCAGTTCGTAATGGGCCAAGAGGAAAGCCCGCGGAGTATTTGGTCTGTGGTGATAGATTGCCTATTTCTATTGGCCCAAACTCAAGAAGTTTCCTCAGCTTATTGTTCTAAGAATGCAAATCAGGCCGTGGGTTTCGTAGCGAGGGCCCATCGTCACTAATTCCCTCAGCCCAAATTGGCTCTCTAACCCACCCCCACCCCCCCCCCCCCCCCCAACCTCCCTCTCGGGACACCTAATAAACTTTGGTTGTGTTTTATGTTGTGATTTCGAACTTTTATCTGGTTCTTGTTTGGTCAATTAATATAAGATGCGAATGTTTGTCCAAAAAAAAAAAAAAATCTAGGGTCCCATCAAAATATGTAATACCATAATCTCTTTTTTATACTTGAACGAAGTCAATAAATTTGTGGATTTAACCATGTGGAATTATGAGATCTTGATTTAACTCACACAAATGATATAAATAATGAGATGTTCTAACAATTTCACTAATAGTAATTTTAATTTAAAACTATTGTTACATATTAACTACGTTTATTGTTTGTTTGTTTTTTTGTTTGGTTTTTTTTTTTTTTTTTGTAAAAGGTAATAAATATATAGAGGAAATACCAAATGTACAAAAGATTTCGTCACCAGAAACTTACACTTTAAATGAAAGAACATAAGGAATGGAAGGGTGTCGAGATGTAAAAGCCACAAACCGCGGTAGACACACTGCGGTAGCACCAAAAGAGAAGCACGCCATGAACAATCGGCTACCAAACACACCTCAAGCGAGTAGGAAGGCATCGACGTAAAGTAAGCAACCTACGGGTCCCTTGTGAAAATAATCGGGTCTAAGCCCCAACTTTTGTTTGTTTTGTTTTAGTGTTAATAATTTGAAGTAATTCATGGTTTATCTTATGCACTTTGAACTTTTTATTGTTGAATTTTAATTCACATGTTCGCCTTCTATGGTTTGTTGGTTTTGGCAAGTGGGGATCTTTATTGATGCCTAATCTTAGATTTCTATCTGATTTATATCATGTTCATCGTTTGGCTGTTTAATATCGCATTGTTGATGAATATGTAATTTCAAAGAATATGTTTATTCTTTCAAAGATTTCAAAAATGAAATGAAAAAGAGAATTTGTTCGTTCTAGATTGAACTTGGAACTAGACCGGACTCATAGGTCAGTACAATCCTCGATCCTAGGCTCAACAAAGTTGATCCTCGATTTCAAAAATTGGGACCAACATTATACAAGCCAATCCCTAGGTTAGGTGTTAGATTAGAAAAAACTTAAATTTTGAGATTGGAATTGGCATTTAAATGATAAAAAAAAATTATACCAAAATGAGTGTTATATATAATTTTTGACGGTGCACTTCCTCCCTTTTGACTTATGATCAAGTCTTAAAACTATTTACCATTCTATTTTTCAGCTTTTTGCATTTTTCTCCTAAATATCTTCACCGTTGTAATTTGTTTTATGTGTCTTGGTCATTTGGCCGCCAATGATATACTGTCTGCAGAGTAATCTCTTTATTTTGTACTTCCACATTAAAGAGTTACTGATTAGCGTGATCTGCTCACATGGAGCACACAATTCATAGTGTTTTTTCAATATTTGGATGGCAAAGAGCAAGTTTTTTCTCAACAATATATATATTGAAAAGCGTGATATAAAATTTAAGCTAAGAGTGATATGGATGACAAAGAATAAGTTCGTGAGTCTTAATTCATTTTTTTTTTTTTGTGCAATGCAGTTTGAAAGTCTAATTATAACTACACATGTTTTAAGTATATTTGTGTATGTGAATGATATTTTTATGATAATAAAATCGATAGGCATATATATATATATATATATATATATATACACCATTTATATAAGAATATTTGACTTTAAATTCAAAGATTGCTCTCACAAAAAAAAAAAAAAAGTTTACAATTTACCAACTAGTGGATAGGAATGGCAAATTTATGAATTTCCAATCTCATCCTATTCAGTTTAATTTTCATATATATATATATTGACAGCAAAATTAATGGACCGACCAAGCGAACAGGACAGGACATCACCACATCAAAACCTGATTTTAGAGAGCCGTTCTTGCCCGATCCTCCCCTCCCAAATCAAAGTGCAAGCCCTAATCTCATTCCCATTTTTCAATCGGGAATCGTCTTGAAACGACTGAGTTGCGGGCAAATCAGACGCCCAAACCTCACAAATCCGGCGATATTCCTTCCTCTATCTTGATACAGGTTGAAGAGACCGAAGGATTCAGAGACTTTCGCCTCCGCTTTGCAATTCTTTAGGTAAGCCTCTCTTTGAATTGTAACTAGGATGCGCGGTTTGAGAGATGCGTTTGCGTATTTAATTTGTTGTAAAGTTTGATTTCCAGGGTGGATGGGGCTTTGTATTAGGAATCCGGATGAGAATTGTTCCGAAATTGCGCCTGAATTGATCGTTTCGGTGAAAGCGTTCTCATTGGCGTCGGTAATGGCAAATGGGTATGACGGCAAGCTAGGTAATGACGGCGCCGTGTGCTTTCTAAGCATGTAGCATCCGTGGTGGCGGCGTAACGGGCGCCACCATTACTCTCAAATGGCGGCTGCTACGTGCCTTCATTTTTATTTCCATGGGTGCTATCGATTTTTAAACGTTCATTGCAAGATGACAACTGGTTCTCCCATTTTAAGGCATTGAAATAAATTTTAGAGTTCTGTATGGAAACCTCTTGTCTGTTTGTCTCTTTATCCTGGTTCATTGTTGTCGCATTAGAGTTTCATCTGCTAACGGGTTTGTGTAATATGCATCTATACTTACCATAATGACAACTTATATGTATAGCAATTTAAGTGTAATAAATACAATTGCGATTCTCAAGTTGGGTTATTCATGCTGAATAGGTATCCTTTCTCATGCAAGCATGCAAGAAGCTTTGTGCTGCAAGTTTTGATATGGAGAATTCCTCATTCTTATGTCTTGCTTCTTGTTAAACAACTATAAAGGCGTTTAGTATGATCTTTGGTTTGAGGATTGAAGAACAACGTACACCAATTTTCTCATGGGTTATTCAAGTGTGAAGTATTGAGTTGGATTGCCTTTCTTCAGTGATTGGGTTGTATCCTTTATTCTTAGCCTGTCATATGTGCGGCGCAAACGTGGTGCCAGAAACCCAAGAGATGTGCCCCAAATGTGAAGAAGATTCCGGTAGTGGCTGTTGCAAAACCATTCCAGCTGTGGAAAATAGAAGGCATGCTGATGGTTACTCTTCGAGTATTTTGAGAGATAATTTTTTGTCAAATCTAAGTACAATTTCTAGAAATTCCTTTGATCATGTATACAAGAGAAGAAAGCTACGACAGGATTCTGACAGCATTGTCAATGAACAGATGGACATGAAAAGAAGAGGGAATATTCCTTCTGCCAATTGTTCTATTGGTCCTTCGATCACAGAAAAGGAGCCTTCATTAGGTTGCTTGTCCAAACATGAAATTGTTGCTGCTGGAGAATCAGTCCCATCTCTGGTGGTTGATAGCCATACCCATATATCAGATTCTGAACCTTTCCGTAAATACAAAGCCCTGGAAGAACGTGGTCCCGATGGAGCATCAATAGGTAGAATGCGCAAAGTAATTGATGTTGGTAGTGCAAATGACAGTTGTTCATCAAAATCGAACACAGAACTTACGTCAACTTCCTTGAGAGCAGAAGTTGACGAGACTTTTGAATGTTCCTCTTCTAGTGTAACCTGTATGGAGGGAAGAAGTGATGTCCCCTTAAGGGAAAATGATATCTGCATCTCCATCCTTAGAAGCCAGGGATTGCTCGAAAGAACTTGTTCAACACCAACTCTTGCCTCTGAAGATACTATGTCTCACAGCAGTGACTGTAGTGATGCTTGCTCATGCAAATCTTGTGGCCGCAATGGTACAGCACTGGAAATGCTAATATGTGATCATTGTGATGAAGCATTTCACTTATCTTGTTGCTATCCTCGTATAAAAAAAGTTCCGGAGAATGACTGGTTTTGTCCCTCTTGCTTGAGAAAGAAGCACATTGTTAAAAAGCAGAAAGCTACCAAGAAACCAACAAAAACTATTATTGCAACTGCTAAAGGCAAAAGCGCATCTGCTGTGGACAATTCAAATCCAATAGCATTAATGTTAGAAGATGATGAGCCATATACAACTAGTGTTCGTGTTGGCAAAGGTTTCCAAGCTGATGTTCCTGAATGGAGAGGTCCTCAAAAAGAGTAAGTTTCTTTATTGTCATTTAAACCCAGTATTAGATTTAAAGTATTTACAAGTAAAGCAGTGTAAGTTTAAGATTGCAGATGTATGATGGAGATTGTATCTTTTAGAACTTTGTCCTCCCTTGGAGGAATCTTAAGTTATGAGCTACAGCCTGCCTCGTTCCCACTTGAACTGTACCTAGGAGTACCCTAAATGCGGGAAACTTTTTTCACGTTGCCTATGATTAAATTATTCTTTTGTTTCCTGGTCTGAGAGCTTTGCGTGTACTTGTGAGACATGCATGTTCCATCCATGGAGGCAGTTATCTCTATGATCTGTGTAGCTAGAGTCTAATCTTACGGTATTCTCAATAGGTTTCAAAATTACTCAGCAGTAGTGAACATAGTCTGTCTGATTTTCCTGCTTGGTTGTCATACATAACCAATATGGAAAGCCAAATAGTTGGTCCCCTTTTTTACTAGGGGTTGAAGTATATTCACTCATTCTGAGGATCCAAATCGAAGCATGTGAAACAGATTATTTGAACGAAGTGTCTATATGGCATGTTTGATTTTGACTTGATTAGACACTACAGTCACATGTACAGACATGTTATCTTCACAGTAAGTTTTGGAGCAATTCAAGTGTCAAGAGCCATATAGTGAAAATGCATATTGCATAAGAGCTGACATTTATCAATTGCATCCTTTTCCCACATCTTAATTACCTTTTAAACTTCCATAAATGAAGGGTTGTTCACGGTCACGTTGAAAAAACTGTTTTTTTCCTCGTTGCCTCTCATTGGAAATTACAGGCTGTGGTGGCAAATGTGATTGGATTGGCAATTGATGTTTTTTATTTAGGCTACTAACTAAATGGCTAGCCAGCTAAAAAGGAAAAACAGTTGGAACCACCTCTTGTCATGTACATTTAAACTACTTTGACTGGAGCAACTTTGTTTAATCACTTCTGCAGTTTTTTGTCTGCCTGACTGCTTGTAAAAGTTCATGGGTCAGTTAATATTTTTCCATAAAGCATATGAAAATTATGTGCCCTTGTCATACTTCTGGATACTTTACAGTGGGTCTCAAATACTGTTCTCTTAGCAATGAGCAGATCTGAGCACCAACATTCACCTGTACACCACACCTGCACCCTAATCTATGACTAGTTAACATGATTGTAATATGGCAAGCTTAGTTTGAAAAAGCAGATTGTGTTAAAAGATAATACACTGAAGCTACTACCAGTTCCTGATTGACTTTCAGTCTAGCTTGCAGTAGATATGTATTTGTCATCGCCTGTTGATGTCCATGGTTTGGATAATTTGCTGTTTAATGCTGATGGCAATGTTGGTGAAGATAATGTTACTGTTTTTGTCACCTTATCAGTATTTTAAGTTAAGTAGCACGTGTTCTAGACTTCTGTATGCTTTGCTAGAGAGGAGTCTCTCTATTTCTCTTCAGTTTGCTTTTTCACGTTTATATAGCTGCTAAAAGCATGGATATTTGGATATTATGCAGTGACACCAACATGGTTGAGGAGCCAGCAGCAATAGATCCTTCAGAATATGCCCATCTGCAAGTAAGGCCCCACTTCTCTTTATTCTTGCTGCATGGTGTTCTGTTGGCAATATGAGTTGATAAGTTCTTTATTTCTTCTTGAAGTATTTGAAATCAAGCAAGCCTTCGAGGCTCAGCTCCATTGGCAATTGGCTTCAATGTCGGAAGGCAGTTGATAATGCAGGTGTTAATGGAAATATATGTGGAAAATGGCGCAGGTGAGCCTCATCTTTCTTCAAGATTATGATGCGATACTCTTCTGCAATTTCCCATACAGGTTCTTATATTTCACCTGAAACACCCCAATGTTCATCTTAAAAGAAAAGGGAGAAATAAAGTTGGGTGGCAGAGAGCTTGGAAAGTGTCAAGATCCTAAGATTGTGCCAAGGAACCCTGATGAGGCTTATTGGGCTCGGAGTCTGGCTTGGGCATTGGTAGGCCAAGCTAGTGTGTCAATGACAATAATCAGTTGTAGGGAATCTAGATTGTTAGAATTAATCATCTATTATAGCAGTATTTAGCTTTATTACATTGACCAGTTGAGAGACTTGGAGAATCGAATTGAAAATGTGGGTCTGCAGTTTATGTCTTTCATGGGCGAAACAGAGCAGAGGCTGGAGAAGTTCCATAACAACACCATGGCGAAGCTTGACCTAATATTGGAGTTGTTAAGGGCTCGAATGGTAGTTGACCAAGAGGACAATCATCTAATTGAACCCAAGCCTTCAATGGAAGAAGGAAAAGGATTGGTACCTGAATTGAAGGCGGTTCTCAACTGCGAAAGCTCAATGATTATCAATTTAACTGTACCTGAAGGAGCAGCTGCTGTGAAGCGTGATTTCCCAATTATCAAGGCAAATAATTTCGTGGATGGGGTAAAAGTGAGTGAAGAGCATCTAAATGCCCATTAGATGTATGACACAATGAAAAGGGGAATTCCATTGAGACAGTTGATAGGGGAGGCCCTGAAATGGATAGTGTAACTGGATGCTCGGAGGGATTCATCAATCTGGAGTTGCTGGATGCCATCAAGGCATGCCACGCTTCAATAGATATGTGGATTAAAGGACATGCCAGGCAGCTTCATGATTTTAATGCCTTCTGGTTACTCAAGTTTTACGAACCCATTTCTATGCCTCATTCTTGTGGAGTAAACCAATCAGTAGCTTTTTCTGACTATCAAGGAACTCTTCTTGATTGTGCATTGGTTTTGATGGAATAATGCTTTTCTGGAAAAAGGCTGAGAAGTGGATGCGAGCTTGAGGTGCACGCATGAATGTCTTCGAGTGTTATGTGCATAAAATGCGGTGGGTTTGGAAATTGACCTAAGTAGTTTGAATTCCAGAACCTCAATCTAGGAATGCTATGTTAATTGGGTTTAAATAAATGGGAAACTATGAGGAGAGTCGTGTTAGGGAAATGGGAATGTTGATATTTGATCCAGGTGGTAGTAATCTTGACAATATGATCTGTGAACCTCTCTTGTGCATGAGTTAGAAAACACCTATGAGCCATTTGATCTGAGGCCTGAGATCCCGGCATAAGAGTGCACTTGAGTGACCTAGTGGAGAGAGAATGATAAGCTCATTGATGAGTTCTTTGCTTATTTTCGGTCGACTAAAGCTCACTCAATGACTTCGAATTATGTATGAAAATTGCTATTAACAGCACCCTGGTCTAACTATTAATGGATACACAAAGCCAACTAGTGAACTTGTCACACACAACGATGTTGAATACACAGAATGTGGCTGTCAGATTTTCGTATAAGCTGGTGTATACAAAGTAGAAGGTGTGCCCATCTTCTGGAGGATTCTTCTGGCATATATAAAGACACGGAATTTGTCAATGTGGTTGATTTTTTTGATACACCTATGGAAGTTATATGGAAATACGATGGAGCAATATGCATTTGTGCATTGTGAGTCTAAGCTATGGAAAGAAGGATTGAATGGTCTTGGATGGTATAAGAAATACTTGAAAGGAGATACATGAAGTGTTTTCAAGACAAGGAAGCTCAGGTGGTGCTATATCACCTCTTGCTCTTCCTTAAAGACAAGGAAGATTTTGTCATGGGGGTATTGGCCTGATCCTAAGAGTGGGCTAAGGAACCTTGACTTGGCTCGTTGGGCTTAGAGTCGGGCTTAGGCATTCATGGGCCAAGCTATTGTGTCAATAACAAGTGTCTGTAGTAGGGAAACTAGTTTGTTAGAATTAATCATCTATTATCATGGTATTTAGCTTTATTACTTGTTTAGTTGTTGACTCCAGTTTTAAGGGACATCTTTATATTTTAATAAATAGATTACATAATTAATTAATAAATATATGAATATGTATGATCAGTGTCTACACGCGATTTCATAGTGAGAAATGAGTTAAGAATCAAAATCCGCTCTCCATAACCATCTCTGCTCCTTCTATTCTCTATCTCTACCCTTCTCTTCTGCTTAATCTGGTAATACAAATTCGTCTCTCATCTTGTCACATTTGGATCAATACAGAAGCTATATTTCTAATGAAGGGTTCACATCTGGTTAACTCTATAACCCTAGTATAACAACAGCTTATTGTTTTAAATAATGAGTTTTATCTCTATACTTTTAGAATATCAATTTTCTCTTGAAGCTACAAAAATTCTCAGTTTTAGCCTTTGTTTTGTCTTGGTTTCTTTTAAATAACAATTGTTGTGCTTGTGATACCATTTGACAAAGATGGAGATGTACAAGATAGCATAAGATGTTTGCCCAAAAGAAGCCAAAAAGAACCCAAGAAAAGGTCTATGCTTTCAACAACCTAGAATAAGATTACATTACGAACTGTTCTACAGAATAGTTGTACTAGGGTTACTGATCTGATCTCATCCCTTGACTGGACATTAAATTCATTTTAGATTTGCCATTGACTTCATTGGGAGTGGCATGCCTTGTGTTACCACTTATTGAAACTAATATTATCACACAGACTACCTAAATAGATTACAAAATTCATGACTCTGTCATGGGAAAACCTCCTGCATCAATTTGTCTTCCATTAGCCATGGCTTTGGAACTGAGCCCAATGGTGGTAGTAGCAACTCGCTTGATGTCTGGTGACTGCACTCATTTGTAGTGATATCTAGCTTGTACTTAAAATCTTACAAAATGACATGTTTCACAATAATCACTTAGCTGGTGTTTCTACTTACTGCATGATTTACCTTAGAATGTTTTTATTTTGACTAAGTTAAATATAATTTGACGGATGAGTTAATTATATTGCAGAGCACCTCTTTTTGAAGTCCAAACTGATAAGTGGGAGTGCTTCTGTTCTGTTTTCTGGGATCCGAGCCATTCTGATTGCGCTGTCCATCAGGTAACATTAGTCATTTTTTATTCTTTTTTCACACTAGTATTATTTCTGTCCTTAAATCTGCATCCAGCATGAGATATCTTTGCAAATGCTTTAGTTAGAATGCATTATGCTGTGATGCCTGGCTTATCACTAGAGATGTGTGTTCTTCCATGGTTATCTGCAACAGGCATTCGGTCCAGAGACTGGGGCAGGTTCTAGGGGCATTTGCTTTGTTCAAAATTCAGTATAAGCTAAAGATACATTAATAAGTAAATAAATTAAGTGTTTACTTTCTGTCCAGTCTTTCACTTTAGTAGAAATCAGCTATCAGAATATTCTGCCAGAAAATAATGGGAATGAATGCCCAAAACAATTAGGAGAATACTCCAAGACAAAGCAAGACCTTCCGAGAAAAAATTTACTAAGATAAAAGTGTGAGATACATTATAAATCTGAAAATAAGTAGAAGGAGAAACCTAAGGCTTGGAATCATGCACTAGTTTTAACTGTTGTAAGTATGGGTTCCAAAAATGTTTGGACCATCTTGAGATTGGAGGCTTCATTTCAGTTGAAAGCTAAACTCTAGAATCTACGCTGTTTCTCTTTTTCCCCAATAATAGAAGAACATGCTCATTTTTCTTGATGTGGATACATGTTTAATCCCAAGGTCAGTTAAGCAGTTGTACTTTTGAGTCTTCAACTAATTTATCAGCTTCTGTATGCAGTCATTTAATGTAGGACAAGTATGACATGCAACACTCTCACTCCACATTTATGAAGCTCTTAAGCATTCACTGAGTGACTCTTCCAGAGGAAACTTAGAATCCACCAAGAACATAATTTTATGTTAGAACATAATTTTGGTCCTAATGGATGGAAGGATGGATCAACAATTACAACCTTAAGCATAATCCAGGATACTTCTCCACGGTTTTTGTGGTTATTGAATCCTGTTCTGTAAGCCTTCATACTTGTTGGGAATAATCGTAGAATGTTTTAACAAAGTTTTAGGGCTGGATCTTTCGAGATCCCCTTATTGAACCCATTAGCCAGGGGAAAGCTTTTCTCTGTCTTACCATCCTATTCTCCTCTTTAGATTGTCACCATTGGGAATTTGTTAACTACTATTTGAAGAACTAACTGTGACTTTTATAGATCAGTCCCTAATACACGGGTCCTTTTCTCATGCTTTTACTTTCAGGAGCTGGAGACAGATCAAGTTCTAAAGCAACTGAAGTATATTGAGATGGTATTATCAGTTTCTGCCTCTTGGTGTTGGTTTGGTATTTTTTTCACATATACATGTGTTATGTGATGTAAAATAATACCAATGCAACCAGTTTGGCTGTCCAAACAATAAAAGTAACTAAACCCTTTCAATTGGGATTAGATGTGCCTAGTAATTTTTTTTTGCTTTTCTTTATGTCTTGGTGTGTGTGCATTGGGGGGTTGGGGGGAGTGGGGTGCTGTAAAATGAGAAACATATGGATTTTTTTTTTTTTTTTGGCTAAACATTCACAAGCAGACTACAAGAAAGGGTGATAAGAGGACAATGTATTGTTGCTTGGTCAATAATTGAGAAAGAAGCAACAGCTCAGCTGATAAATGAGAAAAATGTCGTGACTGATTTAATGCTTAAACTGGTCCAATGGAAGAGAGAGCTGGTGAATAGTGTTATATGGAACATTGTACACAAAATACGCATTCATTGTCTATTTTTGTCTTTTACTTGTAGCTGAGGCCACAACTTGCAGCTAGCAGACGAAAGCTTGTCCTATCCAAGAGTGAAGTCTCTCAGGAACCCTTGGGGAATGCAACCAACATATAAGCCCCAAAAGAGTGTCAATGTACATGCTTGATGATTCTGTGAGGTGTCTGTAATGCCAGCCTTGGCTAATAAATCTCTTTACACAAAAGCTGATTCCAATTTTGAGTTTCATGTTGTTGGTCCCTTCTTCCTATCCTCATTCAGCTATTGATTTTTTCTTATTTTTGTTAGCTGCAGAAAGAGCATACAATTTGTCTACTATTAGTGAAATAGGTTTTAGCTGATCGTGTTTTTCTAGAAATTTCTGTATAAACCAGAGTGACCTGTAGCCTTTACCCATTGGGGGATGTAGGAATGTATTGTGTAAATTACAGTGTGCGATTTAGTAAAGCTTAGCACAATGGTTCTAGTTCTAGTCAGCGACTGTTTTCCTTATTTCTGGTGGTCTTTAACTTGATTTTGCACGGATGCACCATCAAGACTGAATATTCGGAAGAACTTAGAAGATGCCGATTCCAAATATCATGGCATCTTCCTGAATAGTCAGGACAGGAGCATTAGCAGCGGTTCATTATTTGTTGTGAACTTTTGTCAACGACAAGAACTTAATGAGATTTTAGCTAAGCTTTCGTTATTCTTATTTTGGATGGATTTGCAACTACTTCCAATAGTAGGTGCAGACATTTTCCATACGCTGTCGTTACTACGAGTACGAGGATTAAACGGGAGACACCAAACCATTAGCCTGGTCTTGTCTCGCCTATAGCATTCAGGCAAGCAATTCTTTGGAAGAACTATGTATGTCGTCCAACATGGTGCTCCAGGAGTGAATTTATCCCATTTGCGGACTGTTTAGTTGATGTAAAGCCTGTGAGGAATATTCCTTTTATTGGGTGATGTTTCCATTGGGAAGCACCTAAACTCAAAATGTGTCTTTGGGTTTTGGCACGCTTGCATCTCTGACTTTACACCTTATTCATTTGGGGTAGAAAGTACTTTTGGGGGGTAACGGAAAGAGTAGAGTATCTTAAGAGCACTAAATGTTACCCATCAGTGGTGGTGGTGGCTGCTGGCTCAGCCGCTTCCGTGTTGGCTGGTGGTGCTGGTGCCAACTTTGCTTGGTAGTTCAATGGCGGCAGCATCATGGTGGTGAATCCACCAGCCTCTTGAGGTTGACAATGGTGGTGGCTGCCGTTTTCAGAATGGTCAGTCAACAGCAGTGTCGGTGTCATTCTGCTGGATTTGCATGGGCGCTTTATTGGCCGGCGGTGGCGGCTTCTGTTTATGGGTGGTGAGTCTGGTGACTGGTGGGTGAATTATCTACTTTGTAACGTTAAATTTGTAAGCTACAAATACCAAAGACGGAAGCAAGAGTTTACTGGAATTCATGCATGTATTTTCCTTTGCCGAGAGAATTCTTCTGTATTGATAAGTTTTCTTGGATTCGGCCTGGCATCAGAGACAAAGTGGATACGGAAGATCAACGTAAATAATAGTCTTTGAGGAATGAGAAAGTGATGTGTTAGCTTTGGAGCAGATGGCTTCGTAAATGACAAACTTGGCAAGAGTTAGGGGTGAGCAGCGGTCTAGGGTCGACCCTGGACCGGCTCAACCCTGGACCGGCTCAACCCTGTCGGTCCTAGTCCAGTTCCCAAGGGGACTGAATTGGTCCTTAGTCTTGAAATTCCAGGACCAACATTGTGCGAGTTGGTCCTCGGTCCTGAGAGTTTTGGGTCGGTCAAACCCTGGACCAATCATGTATATTATATTATATTATATTATATTATATTATATTATATTATATTATATATTCAAACCTAAATAAAATGTCTGTTAAAAAAAAAAAAAAAACCTAAGTAAAATGATGCTAAAGCTGTTGACTCCTCAGGCTCAAAGTCATGGATAGACGGCATCTAATTCCAAAAGGCGTGAAGTTTACGCCATAAAGGTCTTCACGGCCTCCTCCTCCATAGTCTAGAGTACGTTCTTCACCATGAGGACCAAGGACTCCTCATAGTCACGGACTCGCGACGTCCAAAACAGCGCGAAGTTTATGTCGTAAATCTCCTCACAGCTTCCTTCCTCAAAGTACGTTCTCTTCCATTCTATCTTCTTTGTTCTTCAATTTGCCAAAATCAAAAGTAGCAACATCCCGCTTGCTGCATTGTGGACCCTATCTTGTCCCATATCTCGATGAGTGGTTAGTAAGTACGAAATTTCTATTATTGTGTTATCTTAAATTTACTGAATATATATTGGTATTTATAGTTTAGTTGCACAATGCCGCATTGTGAATGGATGTGTAATTTGAATTTGTAAGTTTGTTTTTTTATGAAGTATAAAAAACAAGACGAAAAAAATTATCAATCGGTCCCGGATTGACTCTGAAACCAGACCGAACCCATTGGGTCGGTCCGGTCCTTAGTTCCAAGCTCAATAGGGTTGGTCCTCAGTCCTAAAAATTGAAGACCAACACTGTACGGGTTGATCCTAGGGTTAGGGGGTGGCCCGGACCAACCCGGACCATGCTCACCCCTAGCAAGAGTCGTGTGAAGTTAGATATCTTTTTATACATATTAGAATTGATTGGAAAAAGGGGTAAGTTGGCTGGTGTCGAGATAACTTCATCTTAACCCTACCACTTTCCTTGATGATTAAATTTGTCGTTATTAATCTCTTTAGAAGTTGCATTCTACATCTTCAGCTTGAAGGTCGCATGTGTATTATTTCGGTCTGCACTTGCTAAATATGTATCCTGGGTCCTCGAATTGTCAACTTTTTCAAATCTTGGATAAAGAGTATTGAATATTTGATCTTCTATTAGGAGATTTGTACATGGTGAGGGTCTATCGCCAACCGTTGTTAACACCTCTGAACTCCTTGAAATATTTACTTCTTGTGAAAACTCATTTAAATCCAACCTAATTGAACTATAACATTTTTTACCTAGTTTTTCACTAGTTTTTCACCTAATCTTTAAGAGCATGAATGATAATCATTCTCTTCCCGAGAACAATTTTTGGCCCATAATATATTTTTCTATCTATATTTTCTAGACGAGTTTTTGAGTAGAGGCATGCATTTGATAACGACACAATTTCTATTACGAGGATAGAAATTCATTGGACAAGCCTCAAAATTTTTGGATGGCGGCCAATGGGTGGAGGGTGGTGGCAGCGGCTGGCAACGGGTGGCCAACGGCAAGGCTGAGTGATAAAAAGAATTTTTATTTCTATAACGACACAATTTCTATTACGAGGATAGAAATTCATTGGACAAGCCTCAAAATTTTTGGATGGCGGCCAATGGGTGGAGGGTGGTGGCAGCGGCTGGCAACGGGTGGCCAACGGCAAGGCTGAGTGATAAAAATTTTTGAGTAGAGGCATGCATTTGATAACGACACAATTTCTATTACGAGGATAGAAATTCATTGGACAAGCCTCAAAATTTTTGGATGGCGGCCAATGGGTGGAGGGTGGTGGCAGCGGCTGGCAACGGGTGGCCAACGGCAAGGCTGAGTGATAAAAAGAATTTCTATTTCTATTTCTATTTCAGAAATAGAAAAGTAAAAAAGATATACTTAATTTTTTTTTTCAGACTTATTTCTAAGCTAAAAATTCGCCTTGAAAATAGAAAAAATGAAATTGCGTCACCAAATGGATTTTTATTCTAAACCTATTCCTAAAAATAGAATAAATAAAAAAACATAAAAACAGAAAGATTATCGTTCATGCCCTAAAATATTGAATAATCCATATATATATCCTGATATTAAAACTATGAGTTAGAAATTGGGCCCATGACCCATTTTGTTGCCTCTAATGGATTGGCTTATAAGTAGGGGTGAGTATTGGTCCAAGGTCAACCTTGAAACGATCTTGGACCGGCTCAACCTAGCCGGTCCTGGTCTGCTTCCCAGATGGATTGGGTCGGTCCTTAGTCCAAGACTTTGCACTGTGCAAGTTGGTCATGGTCCTAGTAGTTTAGAATTGGTCTACCCGAACTAACCCTATATTAATATATTATATATTATATCTAATATACTATAAATGATATTTTATTGTCTATTCAAAATTCTAGCATTGCCTCATCTGTTCTCTTTGTAATTCAATTTATCGTGTAAATTAGAAAATAGAAAGAAACCTAATCCTAATTTGACCAAAAAAAAAAAAAAAAAAGAACCCTCTTCGCTCGCTTGCTAGTTTTGTTGCTCACCTCTATTTCCTCACTTCACATGTTCGTTTTTGTAGTTTGTTACTTTTAACAAGTCTAAATTTTTGTTATTATCTTATCTTATATTTATGTTTGACATGCATTGGTGTTCATAATTTGGTTGCTCAATATTGCATTATTAATTAATATATAATTTGAAATAGTATGTTTATTCTTTTGAGGAATATAAAAAATGAAACAAAAAAATAATCGGTTGGTTTTAGGTCGACCCTAAAGACTCAATAGGGTTGGTCTTCGATCTTAAAAATTGAAAATCAACACTATGTGGATTGATCATTGGATTAAGTGTTGAACTAGTAAAATCTAGATCATGCTCACCCCTACTTATAATCATTGGAGAGAAATGCTTAGTTCCACTAGCAACTTGGAGCAAAATGTCAAGCCCTCATCAAATGAAACGGACGAACGAATATTAAGATAATTTCTCTGTTATAATTTTGAGGAACAAGCATAGAGGACCATCTATTTGGACACCAATGAAACGATCTACATGTCCTGCAAGCTACGGAAGGAGTTCAAAGTGATGTAGTAGGGATCGACATACTGTATAAGAGTGATATTCTCTTTGGAAAAAAATGGTCAATACCCTGAAAAGCCACAAGCTAATACACATGTGATAAATCTACCCTAAACTAATTTTTTTTTTATTATGAAAAACCCTAAACTGGTACATACGTGACAAATTTACCTCAAATGACCATAAAAAAAAAAATCCTAAACCAGTACACTTGTGATAAATTTACTACAAACTAATTTATTCAATTGCCAAGAACCCAAAACTAGCATATTTGTGATAGATATACCTTCCGTTAAGGTAAATTAATACAAAAAAAAAAAAACCCACAAGATGGTATAATTGTGACAAATAAGGAGTAAAATCCCTAATTGGTACATCAGTCGATTGTCACGTATCATCCAATTCAGTAATTTGATAGTAAAATTTAACGGAAACTAACAGAAGATAAATTTGTCAAAGGTGTACCAATTTAGGGTTTTTTATAGTAAAAATATTAGTTTTGGGTTAATTTGTTATAGATATACCAATTTGGAGTTTTTCAGGATATTATTCCTTACAAAAAAACAACAAATAAAAGGACAATTTCATTGAAGAGGTAGGATACAAATGCTGGTGTCATTGTATTTTAAGAATAGGGCCATGAGTGGGGATGCAGTGGGTGGAGTCAAATAGCATTTTCTACCTATCTAAACCCTATAACCAGTCTAATTAGATTTTAGACCTACATAATGAGCTTAGATCCCATTTAAATTACTTTATAGGGTTTGATGACTTGTTCATAGATATCCCAAAACTCAAATCCAACTGATCTTATTAAAAAAATGAATCCTAAATTTTTGGGAAAATTACACTAGGAGTGTCGAAAGTTATGTACAACATTTATTTTAGTATCAAAAGATTTCACCTTCTCATTTAAATGTCAAATCAGAAAAAAAAAAATCACTTAAGTATCCTTAAGTGTCATAAAATTGATTACATGGCTTTTATGATTAAAAAAATTGACGTGACAATTTTTTTAAACAATTTTTTTTTAATGCAATCCACATGTACATCATAAATGGCGTCGTTTTTTCATCCTACGTGACTTAAACAAAAAAACGAAAATGACATCACATAGCCTCTAGCCAAAACGACATCACTCAAAATGGATCAAAATTGGGGCTTCCCTGTTACTGCATATGAACTACTCTCCTTAGTGACTAATCGTTGCTCGCTTGCCATCACAATTTCTTCGTCGCTCATCGACCATCTCCATAACTCTCACTCATTTAGAGATTTGTCATCTTTTGATCCTTGCTCAATTAGGTGGAAAATTTAGGGCTCCGATGGCAAAACTAGGGTGTGAAGAGCAAAAGTAGGGCTCGGCTCGGAGCGAAAAGGAGTTCTTGGTACTAGAGAAAGAATCCCAAGATAGTAGTAGGGATGTCACTTTGTTTAATTAATTCGGTGCTATTGTGGGGGACCAAATTGAATAAACCAACTTCGTTTCGTTTCTTTCTACAAAACTACAATCATGAAGTGAATTCTTCAATCAATTACTTGTGGGGATCTCTATAAAAAGTTGTTGTCCAATTTTTTTTTGTAGTTCCAAAAGTTAATGATTGATTTCTCGTTGCGTACAGTGTCGTACACAACCTTTGGCACTTCTAAGGTCTTTCTGCCTAAGTCTTTTTAATCTTTTAAATTAACATTATTCATTGGGATTTTGTTAACGAGTGCTTGGAACACTTGTCAAGAGGAAAAATGACCAAAAATGTGATTAATCTATTGTATTTATATCAATTTAGTTATAAATCTTTTGATAATTTGCCAGTGTAGTCTTTCCGTTCAATTTTAATTGAAAAATGTTAACGTGCTCATCCAATTAGTGCTGCCCATCCTATGTGGGTACCGACGTTAACGTGGACAATTTTTTAAAATCTTAGGCGATGGCCAGAGAGGGCTAGGCAAGGGTTGCTTTCATTGGCTAAAGGTGAGGGAAGGCCATGCCTGGGTGAGCGTCACACTCGCTCTATCTAGGTGAGGCATGCCCTTGTCCACAACTGACGAGGGCCTAGGTGAGCGCTGCAACCCTCGCCAATAGTTGGTAAGGACCTGTAGGCCCTCACACAGTGGCGAGCAAGGGTTAGTGGGTCCCCGCTGGTTGTAATAAAGAAAAATAATAATAAAATTTAAAAAGTTTAAAAAGTTGCAAAAATTATCCATGTTGGCATCGATGGTGTTAGGTACAATCATCAGTGTCTACGTTTGTGATTTTCGACCAAAATTGGCTTAATAGACTATGTTGATAATTTGTTAAAAGGTTTAAATCTAAATTAACCAACTTACAAAGTTTAAGATTGAATTAACACAATGCAATAAGTCTAGGACTTTTTAATAATTTTCTCCTTATTATGTGGTAACTAACTAGAGGATATTTGAATTTTCAAAAGTATGGATTGAAGATTTATTTATTCGAAGTATTTAAAGTATATACATTTGAGCGAATTCATGTCACATCGTATGTCTGCATAAGGAAGAAAGGGATGACACGGCCATCCATCAAAAGAAAGACGAAGCTGAAGAAAAGCCCTTCACGAAAAAAAGCCAGCTATCTCCAAAAATACGGAATCCACACAAAAGTATATCTTCAATCCAGCTATATCCAAAATACGGAACTATAGCAAAAACTTATACAACTTGGCTGAAAGCTAATACCAAAGTAATATAGCCTAAAAAATCCCCACATCGAAGTGCTTCTCTAAGCGTCGCCAGAGCATCGCGGGGTAAAAAGCCTAAAATGTTATAAAAAAAAAAAAAAAAAAAAAGAGTGAATGGGCTTTAGTTTAGTGAGTGATACTCATGTTAGTACAAGATGGAACACTAACTATTTTGATATCACAAAGAACTTCAAACTGATATATTTATGATAAACTTATAAAAAATTAATTTTTTTACCACTAAAAATCACAAATTGGTACGCTTGTAACTAATTTACCCTCTATTAGTTTTCGTTAAATTTTATGGTCGAATTGCTAAGTTGAAGACGCACAACAGTTAATAGGTGTATTGGTTTGGGTTTTATCTTTCATTTATTACAGGTAAATGAATTTGGGGTTTTTTTAATATCAATCCAATTTAACGAAAATTAACAAAAGGTAAATTTGTCACTAATGCACTAATATAAGATTTTTGATGATCAAAAAATTAGTTTGGGATCAATTTATCACGAGTATACCAATGATTAAAAAAAATAATAACTTTTATAAATTTCTCACATATTTAGGGTTTTTCATTGTACTAACCCTTTTATAAATAGACACTTTTGTTGAAAACAATTATGGATAAGTGCATTGGAACAAAAGTGTATTTAAGACTTAAAAATTAGTCGAAAGTATAATTGTGTCTTAACTTTCAAAAAAGTGCAATCAAGTTATAAAATTTGTCAAATTAATTTGGTCAAGTCCTTTGGTTGAATACATTTTTTGAAAGTTTTAGGTTTTGATTGTACTTTTGCGACAAAAATTTAAGACTTGATTGTTTTTTTGAAAGTTTTAAGACTCCATTGCCCTTTTGTGATAAGTTTTAAGATTACTAGTGCACTTAGCCAAAACGTTTAATAAAACTTGTAAAGTAAAGCAAAACATTTGTAGTGGTAAATTAAAATATATGCTCTTAACATAACATTTTAACTTGAAAAACCAAAAGGCGTCAATGGCTGAGTCTATTGACTAATCTCTTATCTAATGTCAAGCACTACAGTGACGTTTATCCTCGTGGCAAAGCTCACAACCAAACTTTCCCCCAGGTTATAGGTCTTCATCTTTTATTAGCCAGTAGATCAGCCTTCACATGACATCCTAAAAACAAGTAAGCATAGCAAACACTAACTTGCCCAACTGACAGTTCAAAACGTATTAACAAGGGCATGAAGTCCAAACAATACCACTTTTAATCAAGTATTTGAACAATCACAACTTACTTGGTAAACAGGTTCGTAAATCAAATGATAATGCTTGGACGAATCATTTCACAGTTACAAGCCATTCAGAAAAAGTTAATTCTCAAACAATGTTCACGCAACTAAAATAGATAAGGCAAACTAAATCACTATGCAACTCATAGTAATGAGAAGGTAGTCCATATCGTACTCGAGTTTCATAAAACAAATTCTCCAAAGTACCTTCACGCTATGATGTCCCAATGTTCGTTTAAAACCATAGAATGGAAAATACAGGGTTTTGTTGCTTGTTGGAAGAGTCATAAGCCGCGTATTCTTAGGCCTGCGCAGCGATGTATTTTCAGAAATTGTACACGTTTCTGGGTGTAATGACTATTTTAATTCTGAATTAGGTTGTTAAGATGCTGGTTGTGATTAAATTGCAGAAAACTACATGTAAAGTATCATTCAAAATATCTGATTTCAAAACTTGACTCCACACAAAAAATTGCATTCACAAATTTAATTCAAACTTCCAGGTCATTCAATCATGTGTTATTCAATGTTTGTTTCTATGTCACACGTCATGCAAAGCATAGTTACAAAGTACACACACGTGAACTTTCCACTTGATTTCAGCCAAGACTCAATGTCCAGACTCTTCTAAAGAAAATGCACGATAGATGCAAATTAGGGGCCAATCGGAAAGTTTTGGTACTGAAAGGGTGTTGTGGATGCTAATCTATCAACCTAGGTAGTTTACTTTCCCTAAAACTTTTTAGGCATTCTAAGTGTCCAATCAACCTAAGTTAAGTAAATCGATCGGCAGACTCTTCTTATCTTTTCAATTTATGAATTTGGTGTGGTCGTCAACTCAAACCTAGAATTTGGAAAAGATCTTAAGAACTGGGGCGCTACAAACTAGTGATCCCCGGTTTGCAAGATTCAAGGTGTCACGCTCTCCTTGGTGGAGGTTTGAGGCAATGCGGCTGAACTCCCTTTGCACTCCATGGAATTTGCAAGCTTAGTTCTGGCAATATTTTCCGCTACTCCGCCCATTTATCTAATAACCTTGCTTTTGCTGCCGCTGGCACGAAATATTGTATGTGTTCTGTGACTGGCCTTTTTTTGTTGTCGTCGAGTTAAGGTTTTCATGTTTGAATATGAGGAAAGATAAGTTTCGTGGTCTTCAGCGGAGCATCCTTTTCCTTAAGAAGTCATACTTAATGAAAGCAAGCTTAGGTTTCAACCGAATACTGGAAAATAGTCATTTTCTTGGAAAATGGCTTCTAGGAAAATGTTTTTTAGAAACATGATATTTTTCGCGAAACGAACGGATCCTAAAGAACATTGTACTCCCTGCTACGCTACATATGCATAGCGACTTAGCGGCAAAAACTGAAGAGAAGCGCTTTTGAACGCTTGAATAGCCATAGGTCGTGTTTCCCCATGTTAATCGGGCTCTCCCTGTTACAAAGACGGATACAATATATCCAGGAGTAACTTATAACGGGGAGGCTAGCCACCTTGCCGCCGAACGTTCGCACTACTGCAAACAGGGGGCTTATTGGCACCAGATGCATGGCTTGCTTGCAGAAGATTTGTTGGGCTGGGTTGTTATTGCTTGGAGCAATCACTTGGGGAGATAGTGCAGAGTTGTTCAGGGCTTGAGAACTCACTAAAGTGGGAAGGAGCCGATGCATCCTAGTCGGCCTCGCTTGAACTAACTGCCTTAGAAGCCGACTCAGAAGGCGGCTGGCATCGGGTTCATGTTTCCATGTGTATACTCTATTTGGTTGTCAAATTGTTATCGACGTGAACTTGAGGGCTTTCCTGCATGTTGTCGCTCTTCCTCTTCTTGGGTGACATCAGCTTTGTGCGTCCTCCCTCCATTGTAGACTCGCCAATATGTTGAGGATGTTTTCTCAAAGTAGATTTTCTTATTTTAGATTGAGGAACCCACTAGACGCACACCTAGTTGGGCTTTGAGATTTTGAATCCACTTTAACTTGTTTTTAGGGTGCGTTTGGTTGGACTTTTAGAGAAAGCCTTTGAAAAAATGCAAAGGATTTTAAGTTAAAGGGGTTTTCCAAAATGCAAATTGTGTTTGTTAAATTGTACTTTGAAAGTTCATTGTGAAGTACCTTTGAGTAAAATGGTGTTTAGAAAGATTATATTTACAAAGGACTTTTGTGATTAAAAAAAATTCAAAATAAAAATAAAAGAGTTGGCCAGCAAGGTAGGCAGCCGCTGCCAGTCTTAGGCAACCCCCGAGACGAGTGGCGAGAGCCGCCTAAGGTCGGGCAACCTCCAGCAGCCCTTCATAGAGGCCGTCTGACCCAAATCTGTGTCTATCGGAGGTCGCATGACCTCAAGCAACTCAAATCTAGGTCGTGTGACCTCATGGCGACCAAATCTGTCACCAAAGGTCACACGACCTCCAACGATAGATCTAGCCACCACACGACCTCTGTGACAGATCTGGCCACCATGAGACCTCCGTGAGAGATCTGGCTGCTGTGAGATCGCGCGACCTCTGGCGACCCAGTGGGTTGCACTTGAGGTCGTGAGACCCAAAACTAGGTTGCGGCAACGCCACTCGTGGGCGGATGCCGCAACTCGCGGGGGTCTCGTGATTGGCCGGTGACAGTCGCTGCGACCTTGCTAGCCTCAGCTGAGACCTTGTTGGCCTCTATCGAGCTCGTCACTGACTAGCCACACCCCATTAGAGAGGGAGATGAATAGTAGACATGGGGCTTTCGAAAATGCTGAAAGCCCAAGGCAGCCCAGGACTTGCCTTGGGCTTTCAGCATTTGCAAGGCAAACTTTGGCTCAAGGTGAGTTTCAAAAATGAAACCAAACCCCCAACATTTGGCCTAAAGATCCTTGGAAACCCAAAGTCCCTTCCCAAAGCCAATTCCAAATGCAGCCTTAGGATTTTCAAACAATATATATCTAACCTGACTCGTTAAACTTGAGTTAAACCGATTCTATAAGATACTGACGTGAATATCATCAATATTTATATTCACTGAAGTTTCCGTGTAAGTTATGTCTACGACTTGCAAACCCCAAATCAATGACATTTCTCCAACCACAAATGATGGAGTTGGAAATAAGAATGCAAAAGAGAAAGTAGAGAGATTTTAGTATATTTTGATATATTAAAAAGAGTACATTGACAGCTTATTTATAAGTTTTTTTTTTTTTTTGGGTAAGGTGAGAGCCTATTTATAAGTTTGGATAAAAGAAATCAAAGAAAATCTAATCAGATATACATAATCAAAATAGACATAGAAAATTAAAGAAAATATCTTAAATATCTTTAAAAGATATTTTAAAACTGCTAACATCCCTCGTATCTCTCTAACAAATGAAAAATTAGATTAGTTATGTATGAATATGCATAAAGCGTGTTGTGACTTTGCTTCAATCTTCTGAAAGGAAAAAACTTTCTACTCCGCTTCAATCGTGCTGGTTTACCAAACAACAAAACCATGTCTTGGTACAATGGGATCAAACCATAACCGTTCATGCACTTAAGCTTCAGAGAACCTGCTTGGCCAGGAGAGGACAAGCCAAAATGGTTGGTCTCTTCAGTACCCGCGTCAAGAAACATAACCCCACCGCACATCGCTCTCTTTTCTTCGGCGCCCGATCCATGCGCAGAAACCTGCCTCTTAACTGGGAAACCACTAAGCCTCACTATCAGGTTCACGCACTGAACATCGAATCTTGACAAGATCTTCAGATTTAGCAGCTGGCTGTACTCATTCAAAGGTGGAGATTCATCCTGCTTGTAAATCCAGACGCCCATCACGAAAGATTAGATAATAGGAGGCCTAGAGCGCGAATGTCAACCATTTTAGCCGAAAGTGGTTTTTGTGAAATTTTCTATTTTTATTATTGGATGAATTTCTGAGGAAGAATATGCATTTAATAATAATAAAAATTTTGTATTATTATGATAACGACATAAAATTTCCTCATGCCGGGCGGTGGCCTCGATCAGCGACAATAGATGGCAATGTTGACCGGTGACCAGTGGTGGGGACGTCGACCGGCGACAAGTGGCGGCGGACGCTTCTCGTCAAATTTTAAGCTTGGGACGTCAATGATGGGCTTGATTCAAGCCCAACCCGTCATGTTCGGATGCTTCCACTGGGAGTCTTTCTTCTCTCTTCCTAAGTGCATGGCCACATGCACAAAACAAGGGTTACTCATCTAAAGATAAGGTAACAAGAGAAAGTGCTCGATATGGAGAATTTTTGGCCTGGTCCGCGCGAGTTGTTACTGCTAAAAAAGTGGCCACTTCACTTCGCTTTCTTTCACTAGTCCTTGCAACTTTAGTAGGTGGTTTGATTGGGCACTAAGGAGACAAATTTTCATCAGTCCACCGGCCAACTGCCTTGTCTCAATTTACTAATATATCACTGTATGACTTCACCATAGCCAATCTGATGAAGCTAAGGTTGCGTTGGATAGTACAAATTATTTGGCAAGATAGGATAGATTTACAATGGCTAATATTGACTCTCTCTCTCTCTCTCTCTCTCTCTCTCTCTCTCTCTCTCTCTCTCTCTCTCTCTCTCTGTTGACATTTAGAAGATACCAAGCACCGGATAGAACTAGAATTGTTCAATTGCGTTAATATCTCACCAGTCAAGTATTGCCCAATTACTTTTCACAATTAATCAATGAAGTAAGTATTGCATAAACTATGATGACTAGATTAATGCGATCACAATTCAAGAATTTGCTAGAAAGCATTATTCGGCTTTTACTAAAAAGTATAACTCATCATATAACTCTTGCGTTATGATTGGTGTTATTTACCACATCATTTATAGACTACTTTACATGGTATATTTCTCATCGATGTTTCAAACCGCTGTATAGCAATAAGTCTGGTACGCACTACATAGTCTTTCTTGGAGTTAAGGGACCCAGATGGTCGCAAACATCCATGCAACGCGTAATTCAAAAGTGCGATCATTGGAATGATTTGCGGAATCTCAAAAGGAGGTAGAAAGGGAAGACAGGAGATCATCACTATTCACTAAGGTTGATTTGGCCTCTGTTCAGCCACAAAAGTCTCACTCGCTTTTTGTCACATTCGATTGCTACTTTTGTCCCCTTTGAGCAAAAATGGGTGAGTGCGCGAGTCCTTTTCCCGCCCCTACCCACGAATGGTGTCCCCCCATGGTGCTAGGATTAATGTCTTGACCGATCCAAAAGATAATCTAAATTAATAATGGTTCGTTGAATTTAAAGTTACTGGACCTAATCACCTTTTACTTAAGATGGGTAATACGACTCCTGGTTTGCCACCGCTGATTGAGCATTAAGAAATTCTAATTATGGTACTGGAAATCATATGTCCAAATCCTACAAAGGTGATCGGGCTTCTATGATCATATAGAGGAACTGGCACCGGGCGCAACTAAACCAAAGATCACATTCCTCATCCCCATCCTGCGAGTTGGAGCTTTGCCCCGCCCCCATGCCCTTGCCCCATGCAAGGCGGGGGAAAACATCCTCACGAGGCACCCTACCGAGCATTGTGCCGGGTGTGGGAAAATAGCTCGTTAGTTTTCTCTTAATTATATAATAAAAATATATGATAAGTTAAACTTACACGACAATTATATTCTGTGCTACTTTTAGTTATTAGTTAACTTTAATTTATTTGTATCCTATAACTAATAACTAAAAGTATCACAATCAAATGAGCATGGCTTTAATGTATAAGTCAGACGACCCAAGTCCAACGATGTGCCCTCTTCCATGGTAGCAACTTTTACATATGAACGAAAAAAAAAAAAAAAAACTCTGATGTTTGACGGGATTGAATAATTCACGGAAGAAAAAAAGAAATAGCACACTTGACCATAATGTTTGACAGGATCCCGACAGTTGACTAATTACTGGCCCAATTTCCCTTATTTTATTTGATATTGCATCATGGGTCAGTAATGACACAATGTAGTCGCCCAATCATCATTATGTGTACACTAAGAATCTAATCCTACTTGACACCGTATGAATATATATACATCGCTTTTGATTAGCTGGTTACACCAAGTATCATTCATCACACAAATTAGCTTTTCGTTGTGGAGGTGACATTTGACTAGTTTCCTTTCCCCAGCAAAAATCAGCTGGTATTTACTTCTTCAGCCAAAAAAGAGAGTGCACATTAATTATTCCACACATGAAGCTCAAGAATGGAGAATCAAAGAATAAGCCAACTACGGGAACATGAGTACAATGGAGATTATTGGAGTCATCCTACATTGGTTTTGAAAAAAAGCCAATGTATGAGAGAAAATTTTACTCTTTGAGCTATTTTTTGAAATAGGAGGGACTCAAGACCACCTAATACTAATAACAAAACTCAAGTTACCAACGAGTTTAGACCCAACAGTCACAGAATAGATCGGGTTATTCCTTCTCCAACCTAAGGCTTGATGCATGAGAGAGGCCCACAACAATGTGGAGGGATCACCGTCTCTACTATCAATTGGCAATACTTAAACTTCTAGCTTGGTAGAGTTTTCGTCATCACATCAAAACCATTGTGGTCCTTATGGATTTTCTCAAGTCAATAACTTCTCATTTAGAATATCCGTTTCTAATGATATCTAAAATCAGTGTGTTTCGATTTAGAATCAAACAATGAGTTTCTTACCAAGATGAATTGCACTTTGATTGTCACAAAAATAAAACATACATTTTTTGCTTGAACCCAAATTCTTGTAATAACTTATTCAGCCATAACTCTTTACTAGCTTTGATTGCCACAATAAATTCAACTTCGTTGTAGAAAGTACAACATAGTTTTGATACCTTGACTTCTATGACACAACCCCATAGGCAAAAAAAAAAAAAAAAATCTAGAAGTAAATTTACGAGAATTGGTATCTCTGGTCAAGTTGGAATCTATGTATCCAACTAACTCAAGTTTCTCGGTTCCAAAATTGAGTTCCAAATTGGAAATTCCTCAAATATATCTTATGATCCACTTTTTTGCATTTGAATGCTCTCTACTTGGATTTGACAAATAGTGACTAACCATACCAACTACATGCGCCAAGTCTAGTCGTTTACTTACTATTACATATATCAAGCTTCCCACGGCTAAGGAATATGGAGCACTTTCTATGTTTATTATTATTATTATTATTATTATTATTATTATTATTATTATTATTATTATTATTATTATTATTATTATTATTATTATTATTATTATTAGTCGTAAATATTTACTTCATACTCAAGTTAAAGTGAGTAGTTAGAGGAGTGCTAATCATTTTACTTGTCCATATAAAATTTATGAAGAATATTCTATTGGAGAAAACTCCTTGGATATTTTGAAGTTGACAAAATTTATCCAAAGTCTATTCTAAATATTTTTAGACTTCTATGTCAAAGTCTGAAAATGACTAGATTTTGTGTCAAAGTCTGAAGACTCCCAGACTTTGTGTCAAAGTCTACCCACACTAACAAATTCCAGACTGAATGCTACTGAAAAATGAAGATTTATTCATATGTGAGATTGTGTTTATTTCTTCAAGAGTTCAATTCATATGGCTTCTGGATGACTTTCTAGATGGATATATCACCTACGAGATTGATTATCTTTATTGAAATTAATTTAGATAAATCAAATTTTTTCGGATTACAAGTAAATATGGAAAGAATCTATTTATGGAAACCAAAATCCTAATTGTATGGGCGAACATAATTGACGGGCTTCATCACAATCTTCAAACGACTTAAAATCTCTTTGATTGATTATGTCCAATGGGTAGATTAAAGTGCCAACAATCAAGAAGGCATGAAGGAGTATTTAAGGTAGACTCTCCAATTGTTCGAGAGTGTGCATGAAAGAGAAATTTCAAAGTCTGAAACTTTCCATTTTTCTTGTTAATTGAAATACTGAGCTCAAAGTTGTATACAAAAGAGAGAAACTCATAGTGAGACTTTGTGAGAGATTAGTAAAGACTCTTCACTGTGAGTCAAGATGGCAAAGCTGTAAAATCTCTTTTGATTCTTGGTGGAATCCAACCAATAGGCTATCAGTGTAGAGAGTGGACGTAGGCTTGATCTAAGCCGAACCACTATAATTTCTGTGTTCTTATTCTCTTCCTTGAACTATTTATTTTGTTTGTATTTTTATTTAACTACTAAAGTCTGAATTAGCTCAAAGTCTGCTGTTCTTTAGACTCTGTTTTAAAAGCAAAATATTTCTATTGTTTCTTTTGAAAAATTGTCTTCACACCTATTTTGGCTCCAAGATTGGTCGAAGGTCAGAGTAATACCAAACCTCCTTACTTCAATGGGAAGAAGTACAATGTGTAGAAAAACAAGATGAAGGTATTTCTAAGATCGAAAGATCCCCTGGAGTGAGATGTAGTAGAAAAATGGATCAATCCCAAAGCTACATCAACCTCAGAAAGAGGAAAAGAAATTGTAGAAGTTGGCAAAATAACATAAGTAGAATTAACCAAGAGACAAGTTCTTAATACTAAAACTATCTACTCCTTATACTATACTTTATTTCTTATTGAATATAACCGAATTTCTTCTTGTGAAACAACAAAAGAAGTTTATGACATATTACATGTTACCTATGAAGGAACTGATCGAGTAAAGGAAATGAAAATCAATATTCTACTTGGACAGTATGAAGCCTTCAAGATGAAGCCTGGAGAATCCATTACTGATATGTTCAGTCGTTTCATAGAGATCGTAAACGGCTTGGCTTATTAAGGACGACCAATCTCAGGACCAATGAAAGTCAATAAACTGTTGCGTAGACTTTCTAAAGAGTGGAATCATGTGAAGACTTCAACTAGAGAAACTCATAAGATCATGCCTCTTTCAGTAGATGAACTAGTAGGCACACTTCAATCATATGAAGTGGAGTAGATCAATGAGGAAGAAGATCCAAGAGGTAAGAAGTCAACTGCTTTAAAATCCAATGATGATTCTAATGATACAAATTCAGATGACGATATGGATGATGAGAAGCTAGCGCTTATGATCAAAAATTCAGAAAGTTAAATAGAAAGGGAAGAAGATTCAATAGGAAGAAACATAGCATGGAAAATTTCCAAAAGAGATCAATTGAGGATAATGAAACCATCAAAGATGTAATATGCTTCGAATGCAAGAAAAAATAGACATATTACACCTAACTGTCCTCTTTGTTGAAGAAAAAGAAAGAAAGAATTGAGAAGTACAAGAAGGCTCTCAAAGCTGAAACCTGGAGTGACACTAAGTGCGAGGAAAGTGAATAAGAATGCACCAACATTTGTTTGATGGCTCATTCTGACTCAAACTCAAAATCAAAAACAGACTATGATTTAGACTCAGACAAAGAACTTAAGGTTAGTAATTTAAAAATTCATGTTAAAGTCTCAAAGTACATAGAAAAACTTTGTCTTAGTCTCAAAACCTCTCTTAAAAAGATCTCCGAGCTAAAAAGGGAAAATTCTAAACTCAAGCAACGGGAAATTTATTGGAAAGAAAATTTTGAAAGTCTGGATAAAATTTTTATTAATTTGAAAGAAAATTCTGATTCTTTTGTTAAGCAAAACGCTAGTCTAAAAGATCTTTCAAATATTTCAAAAAGATTTTCGAAAGGATCTAAAAAATTGGAGAAAATTCTTTCAGTACAAAGGCCATATTTTAACAAGTTTGGTTTAGGTATGACTTCATAAATAATTCCATTGATTGATTTTCCCAAAGTAAAAGAGGGACTCAAACAAAGACCCGCAAAGGCATTTTACAAAAATCATTTTCAAAGAGTTTTTGTAAAACCTGTTGGCCAAAGTGCACTCAAATGTTCAAAGTGTAATAGCTCATAACATTTTGAGAAAAAATATCCAAAAGTTTGGAGATCTGTTAAGAAGGACTGGGCAAAGACTGTTTTTAATGTTAACTCTCCTGGACCGAAGAAAATCTGGATACTAAAGAAAACTTAAGTTCTTTTTTATGATTGCAGGTTACTATCAAGAGAAAAATAAAATGGTATTTGGATAGTGGCTACGGGACTCAAGCTACTTTATAAAGCTTGTTAGACTGAATGAAGGAAAAGTTTCATTTGGGGAAAACAGCAAGGGAAGAATTGTAAGTTATGGAATTGTGAAGATTGGAAGCCTAACTATTAATAATGTTTCTTTGGTGGAAGGTTTGAACTACAATCTACTCAGCATAAGCCAACTTCGTGACATTGGATTCTAAATCAACTTCCAAGAAGGTATTTGTTTTGGAACGAGTCAAGACTTCTCCCAATCTTTCACTGAGCGAAGGCATGGGAATATTTATCTTTTGGATGTAAACCCAAAAATTTCTTGGTGCCTTATATCTATTCAAGACGAAGCAACTCTCTAGCATCGAAAGTTTGGTCTTGTTAACATGAAGCAAATTGCCAATATTTTTTCTAAGAAACTTGTTCGTGGTCTTCCCAACCTACCTTATCAAAAGTCAGAACTATGTACTCCATGTGTTCTGGGAAAATAGGTTAAAAATACCTTTAAACCTGTAGATCAAGTTTCTACCAATCGAGCTTTGCAACTTTTGGATATAGACCTTTTTTGACCAACCAGAACTCAGAGTATTGGTGGAAAAAAATATTGCCTAGTAATCATGAATGATTACTCTTGCTTCACTTGGGTTTACTTTCTAACAAGTAAGTTTGAAGCTTTTTCTTATTTCTCAAAGTTTACAAAGAAGGTTCAGAATGAAAAATGTTATATTAATTCAAACATACGAATTGACCATGGAGGTGAGTTTGAGAATCAAGGCTTTACAAAGTTCTGTGATGAATCTGGTTTTCAGCATGTCTTCTTTTCTCCATGTACTCCAGAATAAAATGAGGTTGTGGAAAGAAAGAACAGATTCTTACAAAAGATGGTCAAAATCCTCTTAATTGAGAGCAACATATCCTCCTAATTTTGGGCAGAAGCAATTTCTATAGCTTGCTACATCATCAACAGAGGTTTCTTAAGGCCTATCTTGGAGAAAACTTCATATGAAGTGTATAAAGGAAAGAATCCAAATATTTCTTACTTCTATGTCTTTGGCTATAAATGTTTTATTTTGAAAAATCCTATTGATCGATCTGGAAAGTTCGAGGAGAAATCAGATGAAGAAATTTTCCTTGGTTATTCGATCACAAGCAAAGCTTAAAAGGTCTTTAACAAGAAGACTCAGTCTGTAGAAGAATCCATGAACGTCAAATTTGAGGAGACTCGACCAGATCAGACTCAACTTGAAGAGTCTAAACCTGTTTCAGACTTTACAAAGTCTATTTCCTTCGAAGAGATTCAGACTTCTGAAGAATAGCAACAAATAGATCGAGAAGTTTCAACTGAAGCAGAGGATCTTCAGACTTTCAAATCAAGCAACAATCGGAAGCACAGGTCAAGTCATCCCAAAGAACTCATCATTGGCAACATTGATGAAGGAATTCGAACCAGATCCAAAAGGCGAGAAGAGTCAAGTGCTCTAACACTTGTTTCTAAGATAGAACCAAAAAGTGTAGATGAAGCCTTGTCTGATGAAAGCTGGATCGAAGCCATGCAAGAAGAGCTCAAACAGTTCAATATCAACGATGTTTGGAAGTTGATTCCAAAACCTAAAGGTAAATCTATAATCAAGACAAAATGGGGTCTTCAGGAACAAGATGAACAAAAAAGGAAAAGTCGTCAGGAACAAAGCAAGACTCGTGGCCAAAGGATATATACTCAAGAAGAAAGGATAGACTATGACGAGACCTATGTACCAGTAGCGAGGTTAGAAGCAATTAAATTATTACTTGCTTTTGCTTGCTATAAGAATTTGAGAACAATAGCTCCAAAAAGTCACATATTTAGCTTCTGCTGTTGATAGAGTTACAGTACTCTGCTTTCTTGAGAACCAAGATACCAGCATATTTCTCAGCAGTTGATAGGTTCCAGAAGTGCTCTTTTTATCCACTTTACATCTAGCTAAATCAACATCTAAATATCCAAGAAGAGTCAAGTCTCATTCTTTTGGATACCACAGACCTAGCTTTGGAGAAGTTGCCATATATTTAATGATGTGTTTTGCAGCACTTAAATGAGATTCTCTGGGATCATATCGAAATCTAGCATAGATGCAAATACTAAACAAAATGTTAGGTCTAGATGCAGTAAGGTAGAGAAGAGAACCGATCATGATTTTGTAAAGCTTATGTTATGTTTTCTTCCCTCTTTCATCCTTGTCCAGCTTCGAGGAACTTGACATAGGTGTCTCTGTGTTTTTGCAATTCTCTAATCCAAATTTCTTGATCAGATCTTTGGCATATCTCCCAGTGAATGAATATACCTTTCTTCGACTGTTTAACTTGCAATCCCAAAAAGAAAGTTAACTCACCCATCATGCTCATCTCGAATTCATCCTACATAGACTTTGGAATTGAAGAATCATGTACCGAAATCAAATGTGACAATATCAATGCAATAAACCTCACCAAGAATCCAATTCTTTATTCAAGGGTGAAGCACATAGAAATTCGACACCACTTTATAAGAGATCATGTCCAAAATGGGGAGATTATGATTCAGTTCATTGATTCGAAGAATCAGCTGGCAGACATCTTCACAAAGCCTCTGAAGAAAAATCTATTTGAGTTTATTCGCACCAAGCTGAATATTATTTATCCTCTGAAGTAAAGTCTGGAGCTGTCCAGACTTAGAATTTCCAGACTCTACCTTAGTATGAGAATATCGTGAATCCAAGTATTTTAATTTTAGTATTAAAATTGTGAAAATATATGACTTTATTCGAATCGTTGCTTACTTATTTTATTTTTAGAAGTTATCTTTTTTGAATTTTTGAATTTTTGGCAGTTTTTATTTTTAGTTTATTTCAAAAATGCAGTTTTCTTTTTCCTTTATTACGTTTTGATTATCCCTTTTCTTCATGACCTTTCATCTTCTTTATATACCTTTTTGTATTTGAGTAGTTCTTTTTTAACCCCTAAAGAACAGACTCTCGACTCTCTCGTCTCTACTCTCTTGACCCTACTCTCAAGTGTGTTCCGCAAGTTTTCATCTTTTTCACTCGAACAAGTCTGAGAATTGCGAGCAAAGGGCCACGAAATGTGTTTGAAGGGCAGACGCATTTTGATCTTACAGAAGAAGACTCTCCTCAGACTTCTCCACAACGCAACCCGAAGGACACTTCGCAGAATCCTCATCATGAATCGTTGGAAGAGGAAGTTGAACAAGATGATGTTCCTCTTCGTACCATGACTCCCCAGGTTCTGTTCAAATTTTATGGTTGTCTGAAAACGGGTGGTTTGCCGATGTCCTTGATTATTGATTATCTAAGAGAGCACAATTATAAGAATGAAACGTTGTTTCTGAGAACAATAGAGCATTTAGGAATATCAAAGAAAGGAGTAGCATAAGAGGCTTTTCGTAACTTTCCTATCGATCCTCGTTTACCTCAAAGCAAAGACAATGATGAAAGGATGTTTTCGAATTTTCAGCCAATGATGGGTATTGCTGTTGAAATGCTTAGTGTAGGAATGAAGCTTTTTTGTTCCAAGGATCATAAAAAGGTTTATTTCCAAATGCTGAAAAGAGGGGTAATGAACCCTCAGTCGGTTGACTTTGACTTTTTAGATTCGATCAACGTGAATTTGAGGGAAAAACCTTCAACTTGAAAACTTTTGCTTCGAGACAACTATTGCTTATCTGGAGTTGATTGCCTTTTTCTATTCAAACCTTTCTTTTCTTAACCAGAATTGCTTCAAATTCATTGTAAGTGACAAAGAATATCTGGTGGATGTTAACACTTTGGCTGACGTTATTGGGGGTGGAAATGAGTGGTTTCCAACCAATAAATATCTCGATTGGTCATGCAATAAGATTCCTTGTTAGGGACAGACTCCCTGAAGGAAGCATCACTTATTCCAAAATGATAGCCTCTAATGTCTTTCTGCACAAAATTGTCATAAACTACATCAAACTAAAGGCTGCTTCAAAAACTAATGTTTCCGATTTGAAGCACACTTATGTTTGCTATCTCCAATGGCATGAAGTTTTCACTCCCTCATACTGTTCTAATGCATATGTATAGGACTGCTATGAAAGATAAGGGACAATTGCCTTACTCTACACTAGTTACAAAGCTCTTCAAGCATTTTCAAATCGAGTTTTCAGTCTCTCTCTACTCTAGAACTATTGCTCATATCGTTATAGGACTAAAAATGGTTTCAAAGATGAGGCTAAAAGATCTGAACACGGCTTTAGAGCGCTTGAAGAAGGCATCTCCTAGCAAAACCAAGGAAGAATCTATTTCAAGGAAGAGAATAGGCAAGGAAATTGTGAAAGAACCTATCAAGAAGAGAAGATCCCTCATCCTGTAGGATGAAGATGATGACGATGATCTTACCATTTCTGCCTTGGCCTTGAAAAATCTTCAAAGATTTGTTGGTTTTGAGCAATCCAAAGGGATAGGAGAAGGACAGAGAGCAGATACAAAGCAAAGAGAAGAAGGAAGAGAAGACAGATGAGAAGTAGAGCCAAAAGAAGAAGAAGCAGGAAGAGAATCTGCAGAAGAAGAGGGTCAGGATGACTCCTATGAGACAACGACTGCCGTATCCTTATCTGAGGATTCTTAAGCAACAAGGATTGTCCAAGTAGGAGAAAGAACAAAAAAAAGAACATCACTTTCATGCTGCAATTGAGAAAGAACAATAAGAAGTTTTCTTTTCTCCACCTGTAGGCAAGGAAACAGGGGGAGTTTGTGAGAAAAGAGGTACTTCTTCTTCTTTTTTTGCAAGTGATGGTGTCAGTCAATCTCCTGCCGATCCAGAAGAAGTCCATGCTTCTCATTTTCCTGAAGCTGATATTATAGAATCTACTTCAAGCCTTTGAAGTAGAGGAGGTGATGTTCCATCTTCTCTCAACACTCCACGAACGAAACGTGTTGAAGCTAATGCACAAACAGAACCTAATGCAGACTTTCAAAGGCTGCTCAAGCTCCTTGTGGAGATAAAAGCACAGCAATATGGTCTGGAGTGTGAGATTTAGAAGCTTCAATCTGCTTTGTAATCTACTTTAGATTCTCTCAATGAGAAGGTACAATCTTTAAACTTTCAAGTTCAAGGTTTACAACATAAAAGTTTCACAGACTGCCAAGATCGAAGATGTTGAGAAGTTGAAGGATACAGTGAAAAAAGCTAGAGGAGACAGTTTAGTCAATGGGGGATTTCCAGCTCGTTCGAATTCCCAAACAAAATTGATTTCATCCTATCTCTTTGTAATCTTGATTTTCTCCACTTTTTGTTGCTGACAAAAAGGGGGAGAATGTGCAAATTTACTTTTGATCATTTGTTTTTGAATTTACTCTTAAACTTTTGCAAACTTGACTTTGTTTGACTGGTAACTCTTATAATCTACAACAACTTTTGTGATGATCATGGATGTGGATGGATGTAGATGTTTTAATCTTGGTGTTTGATTATTTTTCAAGATTAACATGTTTTATGTGGTTGCGGAATCGATGCCATCCATAGATCATTATCTATTCTCTTTGGATATCATATACTGCTAAAGTGTTGTTTTGCAAGTTATAAGTTCTTAAATCTGTAGGGAAGTTTTGTCACCATAAAAAATGGGGAGATTGTTGGAGAAATCTCCTTGGATGTTTTGAAGTTGATAAAACTTATCAAAAGTCTATTCTAAGGATTTTTAGACTTTTATGTCAAAATTTGAAGATGACCAGATTTTGTGTCAAAGTCTGAAGACTCTCAGACTTTCTGTGAAAGTCTACTCGTACTAACAAATTCCAGATTGAATGCTACTGAAGAATGAAGATTTATCCAGATGTGAGATTTTGTTTATTTCTTCAGGAGTTCAATTCGTATGGCTTATGGATGGCTTTCTAGATGGATATATCACCTATGAGATTGATTATCTTTATTGAAATCAATTTAGATAAATCAAATATTTTCGGATTACAAGTTAATATGGAAAGAATCTACTTATGGAAACCAAAATCTTGATTGTATGGGCGAACATGATTAACGGGCATTCATCACAATCTTCAAACGACTCAAGATCTCCTTGATTGATTCTGTTTAATGGATAGATTGGAAGAATTCATTTGGAAAGTGCCAACGGTCGAGAAGGCATGAAGAGTATTTAAGGTGGACTTTCTAGTTGTTCGAGTGCGTACATGAAATAGAAATTTCAAAGTCTGAAACTTTCCATTTTCCTTGTTAATCGAAATACTGAGCTCAAAGTTGTATACAAAAGAGAGGAACTCATAGTGAGACTTTGTGAGAGACCAATAGAGACTCTTCACTGTGAAGTCGAGATCGCAAAGCTATAATATCCCTTTTGATTCTTAGTAGAATCCAGCTAGTAGGCTATTAGCGTAGAGAGTAGATGTAGATTTGATCTAAGCCAAACTACTATAATTTAAGTATTCTTATTCTTTTCCCCAAACTCTTTATTTTGTTTGCCTTTCTATTAAACTGCTAAAGTCTGAACTAACTCAAAGTCTGCTTTTCTTCAGACTCTATTTTAGAAGCAAAATATTTCTACTGTTTCTTTTGAAAAATTATCTTCATACCTATTCTCCCTACTCTAGGTGTTCATACTAGCACTTACATCTTCTCCATGTACTTCTCTTGTGATAATAACAACTTCTTAGCAATTCTGTCTTAGGTAATTCTAATATAAAGAATCTGCTTTGCTAGGCCTAAGTTTTTCATGGTAAAAGACTTACTTAACTATTTAATTGACAACTTAATTCATGAAGTATTATTGCCAACAAGCCACATATCATTAACATAAAGCAACATAATTATAAAGTCATCATCAGAGAATATTTGGACAAACACATAGTTATTCGAGGAAGTATGCTTATGGCCTTGCTTTGTTATAAATAACATATATATATATATATATATATATATATATATATATATTTGTATTAGGCCCTTAGAGACTCTTCTTGGGCTAGCACACATAGTTCTCATTTCCTTTCACATTGAAACCCCTAGTTTTTCTACGTATATCTCTTCATTCAATTTATTATGTAGAAAGGCTATTTCAACGTATGTGTGCTCAATTTTCAAGTCTAAGCTAACTGCCGAGCTAGCACCACACTCATAGAAGACATTTCTACAACCGGAGAAAATATATCATCAAAGTTAATACCTGTTCTCTAGCCAAATCCCTTAATGAGTAATCTAACTTTGTATTATAACTGTAAAGTATGTTTATCTTGTTTCAATCTATTTACTCACTTATTCCTCAAAACTTCTTTGCCTTTAGGCAATTTCACTGGCTCAAAAGTATGATTCTCATAAAGCCATTGCATTTTATCCTACATGACATCAAACTATTTGCTTTTGTACTCATCTTTTGTTACTTCTACAAATCACTCTGATTTACCTGCATTAGTCAATAACACATACTCATCTGCAAAAGAGCTAGTGGACGATTGTTGGTCTATGATGGATCTTTGGACTGGAGCATTGCATCTAATGGAGTTTTGCAAGAGACCAAGGATAAATCTTATAAAAAATGCACATTTGGTTTAACCCATAAAAAACCTGATGTAGAGAGATTCAAGTGAAAATCCAACCGATCAAATTCGGCAAAAGTGTTATGAGCATGTTGACAAAATTTCAGCTCAATTGAATCTCGAATTTATCTTTGACTTCAACTTAATGAATTGTCATTTTCTTAGATTTCATGCTTTTTCTTTCTCTCTTACTACTCTGTCTCAACGAACTATAAAATAGTAAGATACATTATTTCTCCATGTAAATTATCAGATGGGTCAAGCCTTTGAGCTTGTAATTTATTGGACTTTCTCTACATGGGAATGGACCTAACCTAACAAGTGAAAAAAATCAAATGCCAAAAAAATAATTTGTGGAGAACCAAATTGTGGTGCCAAGCCCAATCAGCTAAGGGCGTGCATGAAAACGTTCCAAAGAAACGTTTCTAGAATACTTCTGTACGGATTTTGTTCCCGGGAACAAAAAAAGAACAAAAACGCGTTTGGTTGCGTTTCTATTTTTTTTTTCCGGAACAAAATAAGAACAAAAAAAAAGAAACAACAAATTGTTGTTTCTTGTTCCAAAAACAAAATTGAAGAAACAACAAATTGTTGTTTCTTGTTCCAGAAACAAAAATGAAGAAACGTTTTTCTCTTCTCTCTCTTCTTCTTCTCTTCTTCTTTTCTTCTTCTTTTTTTCTTCTTTTTTCTTTCGTTGGTCGCCGGCCTCGGCCATGGCCGGCGACTGGCCGTCAAGGGCTGGCAACGCCCTCAAGGGTCGGCGACCTCGCCGGAGCGTCGCCGGCCCCCGACGAACTCGAGCGTCGCCGGCACGGGCGAGGTCGAGCCTTGCCTTGGTTGGACGAGCTCGGGCTTGCCCAGATCCGGCGACGCTCGGCCTCGCTGGATTTGGGTGAGGTTGAGCTTGCCCAGCCAATGCGAAGCTGAGCCTCGCCCAACCACGGCGAGGCTCGGCCTCGCCGGGGGCTTGCGAGCCTCGCCGTGGCTGGGCAAGGCTGCCAGCCCCGTCGGCCGGTCACTGGAGGCCGGTGACCAGCCGAAAAAAGAAAAAATAAAAAAGAAAGGAAAAAATGAAAAATAAAATAAAATTTTTAAAAAAATTAAAAGAAATAAAAAAGAAAAAAATTTACCAAACGTGTTTCTATTAATTTTTTATTCCCGGAACAAACGTTACCAAACGTGTTCTTTTGTTCAAAAATTGTTCCCCGGAACAGAAACACTTTTTTTTGTTTCTGTTCCCTGGAACAAAAAAAGAACATAAATGTTACCATTCGCACCCTAAAAGATCAAAAATAAAATAATATCGTCAAACATCCCAAGATAGCGAATAAAAACCATGGTATTGAATCGTACTTAAAGAGATGAGGAACTAAATCTCAATTGCAATCCTGGGATGACAACAATCCATCACCATTTATCAAACCAGAGCTATTAAATTGGAACCTATGATTCGATCACCGTTCACTAAAATACTCAACTAGCCATCCGACACAAGAAGAAAGATCCATCTAATTTTGCTTGCCAATATAGTATTATCAGCATGCCAATTTGTCGAAATTTATAAAGTTGATTTGTTGAGCTAATTGAGCGAGCCCATTGACTAGCCATTGAAATGATTAATTTTTATGTTTATACTATCTGAATGAAAGCCATATTATATGGGGATAAACTCGTTCATTACGGTCCTTACACAATCAATCTTAAACATATACTATGAATGACAACTTAGTCATAAACTTTATAATTTTGTCAATGTAGTTTAGGACCTTCACGGGAAATTTCAAATCCACATTAGTATTCCTCTCAATTGTTGCATGAAATGGCTGACGCTGCGGTATAAAAACCATCCACCATATTAGTATACTACATAAGATGGCCAACATCGACACATTAGCGGTTTCTAATGGCAATTTACATGAATGATTATATTAAAATTCTACATAAATATTTAGAAATTAAATCAACAAAATCAGAAAAGATAGAAGTGAATTGGCATCTATATATATTAAAAGACTAAAGTGGTAATTCTCCTTCCATTCATTGTTCCAATTTGAGCATTGGAGTGCCCAATAATTTCGGGGGATCTCTATCGGTATTGTAGAACATTCGAATTCCTGTGGGGTCACAGGTTCTTCCAATCAGAATGATCTCCTCCGACGCGTCACGGGCTTTTTATCTATTTATTTATTTAGGGACACGTTTTCTTTTTCCTTTTTTTTTCATTTTCTTTTTTCTGTTTTTATATGATAAGCATATACGTGTGAGGGGAATCTATCCTGGACTTCAATTTCGGACAGTCAATTAGCGTTTTCCTCGAGTCACATGCGGTGTTCGAGGGCGGCGACAAGCATGGTGGGGGCCAGCACTCACATGTGGTCTCCGAAAGCAGCCGTCGCAATACACGACAAGCGAGTTAGGATACTGAACATGGGGTTCAGACCCCCCCAAAAATAAAACAAAACATGGGATTTTTCTTTTTTCTTTTAATTTCCTAATAATAAAATAAGGAGAAAAAAAAAGGTTTTCTGTTTTGGATGTATGAGAAGGAGAGTGATGGGACTGTAGAATTGATGTGAGGGGATTTCCTTTTTCTATATCCAATACTCATATTTCATTTTTTTATTATTTTAACATTATTGAATTATTATTCGAGTTTTCTGTTTTGGATGTATGAGAAGGAGAGTGATGGAACTGTAGAATTGATGTGAGGGGATTTCCTTTTTCTATATCCAATACTCATATTTCATTTTTTTTATTATTTTAACAATATTGAATTATTATTCGATGCATCCAATTTTAGCTTTTTCGTTTTAATTTTTCGTCTCAGTTTTTTCTAACTTCCCTTTTTTAAAAAAATTAATTTGAATTTTTAATGCATTAGTAAGTCTTGACATATGAAAACATGATTCAACATAGTTCCGATCTATTTTCTGTAATGTTGTTAGCAATTTTTATTATCACTATGAATTTAATTTCTTTAAATTCATAAATGGAAGTGAAGTTAACAAAACAAGTAGTCATAAAGATTATTGTAGTAAACTAAAATTCCACGAGGAGCAATGGTGTTTAGTGTGGGAGGCAAGTTGACTATAAGATCATCCCAATTATGCCACATTAAATTAGAATGAAAGAATGAATTCTTGCCATAAATTTGTTCATCCAATAAAGAATACTAACCAAAATGATATCATATTCTTTTTTGCTTTGTTATTTTAATTTATTGTTTTCTATGCGCAATTCATTTTATAATTTACAAGCATAATTGAGCGAATAGAAATGGTCATTGAGTGTCTCTTTTATTCAAAAATACATATATGTTCTAATGTGGGACCCCTCATAAATGACTTGGTTCATTATCTTGATATATTAATCCACTTCGAATAAGTATTTAAACAAAATGATTTTATTTTATAAAGAGTGCTACAGATTTTGAAAAACTACAAAACGATTAAGCAAGCTACAATATCAAATTTTTAGTATAATGAAAAGATTGATGGTATTGTGATTATTAAATCCTTTGGGTTCCGCAGCAACTCACGGGTTAATGTTCTAGTACACACTATAATAAAAGATTAGTGTCGGAGTTAGTTTAATTATAATAAACAAGCCTGTCTTGAATAGATTTGATCATGGTTCGCGAATTTCCCCACTTCTTTCATACGTCGAATAAGGCACTGAGTTAAATTTTACAGTAAGCAATTTAAGCATGAAATTATCCACATTAAATAATGTAAAATAAACTGTTATAATGTTGTCTATATACTTCGCACTCGCACAAGTTTGTTTTTGACTATTTTTTTCCTCTCATGAAAATTTTATAACCTTCCGAAAGAAAAATCGATATACATGGCTACATAGAATTTTGATATGAATGATATTTTCTTGGTAAGGAAATCAATGCCAATGAATTATTAATATTAGAATAATGTTGAAAAGTGAAAGCAAACCGATGTGCCTCTTCTATCCTTAGCTTCAAGGAGTGGGGGATAAGAAGGCTGGACCTAATCAAGTCCTTGAAAGGTTTTTTCCTAGTTCAATTTGGATCTAGAGACTTTATGGATGTAAAGCAATGAGAAGGTATTCCTTCATTCTAGGAAAGACAAATATATAGAGGGAAACATTGGGGTGTTGGGATTGCTAGTACCGATACGTTAAAATAAGGAACGCAATTTTATTAACCCATCTGGACTATCAAGCAAACGAGGCGGCCCTAACACAAGAACAAAGGTTCCTTACTGATTGGTGAAGTTATGATAAAATCAAACATCAAGGATCCAAGTAGTGCCTTGTAACTAAGGGTTTATAGAATTTTGATATTAATTATATTTTCGATAATTTGGTGAGGAAATCAATAAGTCAATGAATTATTATTAATATGATAATAACGTTGGAAAGTGAAAGCAGACTGATGTGCCTTTTCTATCCTCAGCTTCAATGTAGGGGGGGATAAGGTCTTTTTCGGGTCAATTTCGGCGGAGCCATCTGGACCTTCATAATTGGATTCGGCTTCGATACCTGCGTACACGACATAAATGTATGTCCGAGCTTGACATTTTTTGTTTCTACTGCTCCTTTAAGCGACACTTTTTTCTTTTCGGTTGATCAAATTCAAATGTGGATCCCATTAGGAATAGAAGATCGACATGATTTTATCTTGACGAGTGTCGATTCAATTATCGAAAGCTTTTTATATGCGTGATACTTACAATGATTACTTGCTTTCACAATCACTTTGTTTTGGACAGCAAAGTAATTTATGTTATGCTTATTCCACACAATGTTTACGACACGGTATAACCAATGAGCCACCACCAACTAAGACAGGATCTATAGCGTAAGGGCAACAGTGATTAATCGATTACCATACTACATTAACAGTGTCACATGGTATAACCATTATATATGATTTTTATTTTTATTTTTATTTTTATTTTACCTTTTCATTTGGCCCTTATGCTACATAAGCCATACCTAGGAGCGAACTTTTCATTCGTGTAAAATTGGAGTATGTAATACCCTTTTGTTAAAAATGCCAACAAAATGCTAGCATGGACTATTACGTTAGTGTCATGTCCATACTGACTAGATAAATAAGTGATGACATGGATTTTTGTTATGCTGAATGGAGCAAAGTAATAAAAAATCCCGTGAGAGAGAGAGAGCAGAGAGTTGTAAGGGCAATGGTGGTGACGGTAACGACGGCAGTGACAAAGGTGAGATCGGCAGGGTTGGTGAGGGTTTGCCAACCTTCGATGACCGCACGCATCCATTGCTGCCTTCGATCTGCGGTCGTGTGACCCAGGTGTTTCGATTGAAGTTGCCAACCTCAAGCCACCACCAGTCGGGATCGTGCGACCCTAGTCCATCTAGGCTCACGAGATCCATGGCTTGCCGTTGTAAGGGTCGAGCAACCCCACGACCCATCGTTTGGACCTCGCCACGCTGCGGCCGCCGCCATAGCGGTCACAAGTGGCATGAGCGGCGGCCACAGTGTGGCATGAGGCCCCTCGAGTCCACTTTTTTTTTTTCATCTTTTTAAATATTTTATTTTCTCTATATTTTAATAAATTTATTTATTTATTGTTGTTTTCTTTATTTTAAATATAACGATTTAGTTGTTTTAACTTATTTTATTTTTTCCCACTAAAAGACACGTCGACCGTGAAAATAACCACCAGTTTATGGGCGTGTCAGCAATTCCTTTCACGGAAATGACCAACTTGAACAATAAGAAGGAAAAAAGATTCAACGACCGCATTGGCAAAAAACAGCATAGTAACTTCATTCAATAAATTGAGAAATCATAGAGACTTGTTGTATCGTTATCCCTAAAAAGTTTAAAATCATTCACTCTTATTAAAGAGAAAACTGACTTATGAATATTGTGGTCGACCTAAAGTGTATTTCATTTTCTGATATAATCCTCATCTACGCTCAAAGTAATGCTCTATCTACTATAGAATAAACATGTGGACTTTCTAGACATTTTTAATCTTACTTAATGAAATATTTAGAACTATCTTTCATAATTTGAATAACAGGAATTCATGAAATACCGCTGTTGTCTAAACAATGCATTTGATAAGGAAGAATTTCATCAATTGTAAACCTAGTTCTTTCAAGTTAAAATGACTTAAACAAAATAGATAGGTTTACAAGGTCCAAGCAAGTCCACCTTGAATCGCTTGATTGTGCAAATCATTTGAGAGTGATATAACATTGAATAAAATAACTAAATTAGAGCCTAACAGGAAATGTTGCCTATTTTCATGTGTCTTTTACATCCAAGCTCTATTCGTTTTGTGTAAACCAAATTTCAAGAAAAATTTTTCTAAATTTTTCGGCGTTCATTTTACGAAAAATGAACTGATTAAGGAAAACGTTTGCCATCAAAGGAAAATAGTCTCTAAACTATGGGAAAATATTTTTCACTTTTCAAGATGAGGAAAACATTTTCCTCACTCACTCTCTCTTATCTCACACTCATGTTAACCTTTCCATCCTTCTTTTTTTTCCTTTTCTATTTAAAAAAATCAATTTTTTAGTATTTTTCTTTTTCTTTCCTTTTTACTTCTGTCTTGGCCAATCGCCACCATGACGACAGCCGGCAATTGGCCACAAGTGAGCATCAAGCTCGCGGGCCTCAAGTGATCTTGTTGCTCACTAGATTGTTGAGCTTGAGCTTGTCGGATGTGAGCCTTGAGCTCATTAGCATTGGGAAAGCTTGAGCTCACTTTTGGCTAGCCAAAGAAGAAGAAGATGAAAATAAAGAAAAATAAAAAGAAAAATAAATTAAAAATCAATTTAAAAAAATAAAAATAATTTTAAAAAACCTTACCAAAAAAATTAAAAATCAAATAAAATAATAAAATAATTATTGAAAAAGAGTCCATAGAATAAAAGATTTTCCTTACTAAACAGTGAAAAATATTTTCCTCTTCGTTTTTAGGTTTCAGCTATATATTAAAAAATAATTAAATTTTCCTACAAAATGGCTTTATGAAAAATGTTTTCCAAAAACATCTCATATTCGACTAAACAAATAGAGCATAACTCATCATTTAAGCTAAAACTCGATTCTATTTGTTTTTATTAATTATCAAAGATTATTTAAATATTGAGACAAGTTGTTAATAATAAACCACTGAAGGTATGTTTGTTTCAATGAAAAAGTTCTTTTTTTTTTTTTTTGCAAATTAGTTTTCAAAACTTTGACGTGTTTGATTCGCTCAAAATGACTAGTCAACGAAAAAAAATATTTAGGGTTAAAAGATATCCACATTTAGAATTAAAAACGAATTTCCATTTCTAAATAAAGGGAATCATTTTCCCAAGTATACCAAGTCTCTTAAATGCTCACTTCTTCACCTTCTTCCACATTCATTATTCCAAAGGATCCAAATAACCGAAAAAAGTTTTCAGTCACACTTTTTTTAGCATACCACCAAACAAATTAAAAGTAATCATTTTCCTTGAAAAGGATTTTTTATGGATAATATTTTCTTTATCATGAAGTTTACAATGAGTGAAAATCATTTTTCAGAAAAATGTTTATTTTTCATTTATTTGATAATTTAGGAAAAGTGATTTTTTTTTTGGCCATAATGAGAATTTGTTTCCCCAATATAAACTTATTGTTTTTAGTCCATGGAAAACGTTTTTCGTAAATCATTAAGTTTTCCATTATTCAAATACCATAAAGTTGAAAAATGTTTTCTTGAAAACAATATTCATTCAAACAGACTCTTAAGTTTTAACCTCGACCAATCTTCAACTTTAAAGATTGGAATAATTTTCCTATTTTAGGGTTTTTGAGCTCAAAACATTAATAGCCAATCTTAAGATTCGTTTGCTATGTCCAAGCATGCAACTTTTTAAACAACTCCGAGGATACTTTCTCAAGTTTCATGCAAACCACTCCGTAGTCCCCTTCACTAAACTTTATATTCCTATGATGAGCATGAGCAACAAAATGGTAAAGACTATTATCGGTTGCACACTTCTAATAAATCTCAAGATGAAGTTTAGGAATGCATGATGCAAAACACCCAATAGATTCGAAGGGCTTACAAAAGACGAATTGGAATCATGACTTGAATTTTTTGCATTATATAATGCTTTTATTGGTGCTTCAATAAATCTCAATTATCCATTTATTTGAATGACATTTCAATAAGTGAGATTTGCAAAGATATTGACAAGACAGGAGCACAGTAAAAGGATAGAGGATACCCCACCTTGACACTGACATATGTATTGGGATTGCATGCTAGAATAATTCTTAAAATTGACATGTCTTTAAGACAAGGTGAAAATGTTCCAAATGGGAATCCCTTAGGTTTTGTCCTGGTTGGTAAATGGGCTTCTTGGAGGCGCCTATTGAGGACTACTCGATTTAGTCTCTTTGATCTAGTGTATCTAGGGTTAAGTGAAGTAGTTGGAGGTGTTCCACATGTCTAAAGTGTATAAATAATTGTAAGATGATGTAACTTACCATTCTCACTCCATAACTGCTCCCCAACCTACAAAGAAAGACCCTAGATCCCAAATTACAATTCTCCCTTGGATTTCTCAAATTAAAAGAGACATTTATGCCATTGGAAATAGAATACCTTTTCACTGCGCATTAACAACCGAGAGTGAATTTTGTGGACAAAATCATGTTGTTGGGTAAACACAAGGTCAATGGTGATTGAATTGAGGAACAACGAAAATGTGTATTTCATCCATTTCACATTACTACTATTCATGCAACGCATGTGGGTTGAACTTATCATATGCTTCCAATAGCTATAAATCAAGATATCATCCAACTGGACAAACCATAAATATCTCAACGAAAGGATGTAAAATCTAAGTCGTGACCATCATTCAAAGGGCTAATAAAGTTCCTCTCAAATCTTGATAAAGCTAATGTCCTATTTTCACTTGATTCTTGATGATTTTGTGGACCTATTTACTTGCATGAGCATGATGAGCATGCACAACTGTAACTCGAATAGACAACAAGCTTTCATGATTAAAGCTCAATATCTTTATAATGTTTTCCAAGAACTGTATCCCCTAAAAAGAAATGAAGAAATATTAGTTACAACTTTTAGTTAACCTTTTAACGACAAAATAGACAGGGAGGTGGAGGATATGGACCGCAATCGCTTCTTTATAAAAGGGCAATTTCAATTTTACCACGATGAGGAGCCATTTTGGAAAAAAGGTGGAGTGCTGAAATCTCGCGACCTAATCATTGCACAATAAAAAGAGCATAAATTGGTAGAACAATGAGACTTCCCACGTAGCTTCCCTTGAAATTGAATGGGATAAAAAAAAAAAAAAAAACGAAGCGATTTTTTTAGTACGCTGCCGACTTGTACCCGAAAAGTCCATTGGAAGTCATTAAAGAATTAAATTAAGAGCTACGGTCGATTCCTAGATTTTCATGGAAATGGTTAAGTCCTAAATTTTTTTCTTTGAGCAAAACTATTCAATTGATGTAGTAAATTCTACATTTTTACACAAAGGTGCAATCAAGTGTTTAATGGATTTTCAAAGTACAAATTAAAGTTAGCACATAGGCATGTCTAGATTGCCACGTAGAAATCTCGCAAGTGATTGCCTCATGTATGTGGAATTTAGAGAAGCAATTGCAACTCTAATTCCAAACTTTATGTAGGAATGCAAATGTGCCACACACCTTTATGCCTTTTATTTTTATTTTTATTTTTTTATGTAACCTTTATGCCTTTTATTGAAAAGTGCAATTAAATCATAAATCTTTCAAATGATTCAACAAATTTTTATTCATTTGCTAAAAAGTATGATGGGATCCTAAGTGCAATGTAAGGATGATGCATATTCAATTTTTAAGTGATACATAAACAATATTAAGGCCATTCATCAAAATGACTTGAATGTATGTTTCGTAAAACGTTTAAAAATTAATTGAACCAATTGAAATCTTTGATGATTTGATTGCATTCTGCGCATGAGGATTAAAATTTCTAGGGCACTTTGTCCCGAGATTTAGGACCTTCACTAATATTTCGGGGGCTGCTTAACCTCTGAATTTGATAAAAACGATTTTATGTGTAAATTATTTGATTTGATTTTATTTTACACATGTCTTTTATTAGATAAACCTCGGAAAAGTACCTTAAAATTAAAGGTTAATACAACAAAAAATCTCAAACTAATACACTCGTATTATATTTACTCAAAATAAATTTTCATATTACGAAAAATCTCAAATTGGTATATCTATACCACGTTTATCACAAACTATTTTTTATTTTAAAAAAATAATCTTAAATTGGTACATTCGTGTCACATTTACTTTGAATAAATTTTTATGTCAGCAAAAATTCTAAATTGTTAACTCATGCCGCATTTACCCCAAACTAATTTTTACGCAATAAAAGAAATCTTGAATAGGAAAACTTGTATCACATTTATCCCAAGCAATTACACAAAAAAATCCAGATCACCAAGAATATGGATTTGCCAATCTAAAACTTTGATAAATTATCCCAAACTAATTTTTGTGCTAAAAAGATCTTAAATTGCAATGCTCGTGTCAAATTTATCCTAAGCAATTACTAAAAAATACCACCAGAATTAGGGATTTCCCAATCTAAGACTTTGTGACTTATCATAAACTAATTTTCGTGTTACAAAAAAAATCTTAAATTTGAAGACTTGGGATCACACTTACCCTGAAACTATTACAAAAAATTCCAAGTCGCAAAATTAAGGATTTCCCAGTCTTAAATACTTTGGTGACTTGGGGAATTTTATTATGTGAAAATCACTTTGAGCTAAATATGGTATGCACGGTTGGTTGAGATTTCTTCTCCTGTGAAAAAGGTCAAGGGTTCGAAACCCGTGTTCCTAGCGATTAAAGCGGGAGGCTCGGCGGTGGATTGTTGGGCCAGTTTCTCCCAAGATATAATCGCTGTTGGGCCTCCATGGCGGAGGCCCGTGATACCCCAAATCGGTAGGCTTTGGCGGATCCTTGGTCACATAATAATAATAATAATAATAATAATAATAATAATAATAATAATAATAATAATAATAATAATAATAATAATAATTTGATGTAAATATGATACAAGTACACTAACTTAAAAATTTTCGTGACATAAAAAATTAATTTGAAGTAGATCTATTATCATCAGTACACTAGTTTAAAATTATTTTGTGTGGTATGAACCGCTGAAATTAAATGTAGGCCCGTCCGTGATCCGCTCCAAGTCCAAAAGAAGCTCCCTCAGGCAATACGCTCGCTTCCATTCTCTCTCGTCTCAATTCGGGTTCCCATCAAGGGCTTTCTCGTAACTCCGCCCGCTCCCTCCCCCGACAGCACCCCGCGGGAACTTTGCCGTTGCGCATATCTTTTATTTTAATTTCGCTTTAATCGAAGAACCATCAATTTATCATTTCGGCAAGCAAAGCGAAAGACGCGTTTTTTTTTTTTTTTTTTTTCTTTTCCTTTTTTTCCTTATTTTATTGAACCGTACGCGATTTTCCGCCATCATTCTTCTTTTCTCTTTTTTTCCTTGCTGGGGAAAAGAAAAATCCCGAGAGATTTGAAAAAAATGGTTCACATGGTGGACTCCCTCTTCGGGAAAGAGAGAGAGAGAGAGAGAGAGAGAAAAAGCGGGGGCGGAGGAGGAGAGAGAAAATCAATGGCGTCCTTGTCCGATCCGGAGTACGAGAGTGAAAACCCTAACCACCCTCCTCGGCGCTGCCTTTTCCCTCCCCCCCCCCCTCCCTTTCACCAGTTCACTCCCACTCGCACTCAAGCTCGCAGATGCTCTCCTCTCGCTTTCACAACTCTCTCCTCCTCTAAGCTCTAACCACCGCCACCAGCTCGGTGGTGGAAGGTAATGCCGGGGTGGCCATCGCTCGATCCGCTCCCCGCGCTGCCCAGCTGAACCTCCGGCCGACTGGTGTCTCGTCGCCGTGAATGAGCAGCGATCGGTTCGGAGCGTTGGATCAATGTGAGTCGAGTGCTCGTGGCGTCTGATCGCGTCTCGCGTGAATGCGAATGCGAATGCGCTGTTTCGTCGCGTCGCGTCGTTCTTTGCTTGGATCGTTCTACAAGCGCTGCTGCTTTTGCTTTTGCTTTATTTCTGCTTGATTTTGCTGCGTTCGGCTTCTCCGTTTTCGTTCTTATTTTGGTCCGTGGTGTGGAAAACAGTGCGATTCAGTGATGGCGGAAGCACTTTTGTGAGTGCTTTCGTACTCGGTATCGAAGTTCGGTTGTGACCGCGTCGCGATCGGCGCGGAGCAGTGGTCTCTGTGTTTCGTCGAGTTCTTGACATTTGATCTCTTTTCTAAGTGAGAGATTTTCTCATCGTCCAGTTATAGAAGCTGTACGTTCCTCCTCTCTCTCTCTCTCTCTCTTTAAGTTGCTGTTAGCATCTACACTGTTAAGAAATGTCGGCTTCTGGAATGAGTTTCGATTCGACTTGAGTGGTCTCCTGGTTCGCCCTCTTGGTGCTGAGAATATTTGATCGGATTGTTTTTGCTTTCGCATTTTTTATTCGAGTTCCTTTCTGCGTCACTTGTGCTAGATTTGTGCTAGATTTACCTCGTTTTTCACATGTGCTGAAGCTCCTTCTGTCGAGATTCTTTGCCCCGCGTGTGATACCTCTTTCTGGTTGATTCTTGCTTCTCCAAGAATTAGCAGAACCTCTTAAACTCGAAGGAACCGGTGGTGGCTTCTTAGCACAGACTGTTTTTGTTGTTGGCTGTGTTTCTCATGCTGTCATTTGATCACTTGATATCTTTGCTGCATTTATTAATTTGCTACTCTTTAAAGCAGATTTCAAGGTGCTGAAGTTGGCAATAAGCAATAACTACGATAATGGGAGCTTTGGAGTTTGCGTGTAGGACTATCGTGTTGTCTGCTCTACTAATTATTGTGAAGGCAGAAGTTTATATTGTGACTATTGAAGGAGAGCCTGTCATAAGTTACAAAGGTGGTGTCAATGGTTTTGAAGCAACTGCGGTTGAGTCTGATGAGAAGATTGATCCTACAAGGTACTCTTTATTATGCCAGCACTTGCCATTCGACATATTCTTGGCACTTATGGTGTTTCTTGGAATGTGCATTCCACATTTGGCGACAATATCCTCTCTAATTCGTGTTCTTAACTTAAGGATCATCATTGTCATAGCATGGATTAGAAGCTCATGATGTGCATAGTTAACTAATTTTTCCCCTGAATTTGGTTGATATAGATGTCATTGAGTATTAGGCAAATAACTTGTCAACTTTGTCCCCGTCATTGTGGTTGACTCTAGATAGAAATCAGCATTTAACAAATGCAAACTCACTAGAAGGCAGAGAAACCGAATATTTATCTTGAAACTCTAACTTGAATATATTTCTTGACCCTGTTTACATCTCACGTGCATCTATCAGATTGTGAACCAGTATGGAGAGAGGATGGAAGGAAATAAAACTTTATGAGTAGTTTGTTGTTATGTCATTTATGGTCTTTTGAAGAGGTGTGTAACCTTGCTTAGGATTGTTACGAAGGTTTCTTGTACAGTCTCAGTCATTTTCTTGGCATTGCATTTCTCCATCAAGCATAGTTGAAATGGTGCTTTATGGAATTAGCAGCGACTTTAGAAACAATCTTTTCAGGTGTAAATTGTTACATTGTGATGAACCAATATATTAAATCCATAATCATTAAGTTGTTACTGTATGGTCGGCAAATATTTTGTAACGCATAGCCATTAGGTCATGCACTGACACAGATATTGTCAATCAAACAAAAGAGGAGAAAGATAAACTCAATTACTATTTGGTTATCCTTGCAAGAAGTACCTCAATTCATTCCTTCATCAGCGAAATATCATTCACCCTCCTACTACATGCCTAGTCCCCTGCTCAGATGAACATGTTGGTTGCTATTGCTGTATTGTCTTTTATTACTCCTTGGCTCATTGAATTGGGTTGTCATCCAGTGAATTGGTAATGTCTTATGCTGAACACCTTGAGAAGAAACATGATATGCTTCTTGGGATGCTGTTTGATCGAGGAACCTACCAGAAACTATACAGCTATCGCCATCTGATAAATGGTTTTGCTGTTCACATTTCTCCTGAACAGGTGAAACCAAGTATCCAATCTCCCTCATTTTTCTCTGCATCTGACTTTTAGGATGGTAGTCCCTTTCTTTTGTGTATCATGGACTTATGCCCTTCCAATATATTAGTAGGCGGAAATCCTACGACGTGCCCCTGGTGTGAAATCTGTGGAGAGAGATTGGAAGGTGAAGAGACTTACAACTCACACTCCACAGTTTCTGGGACTTCCTACTGGAGTATGGCCCACAGGAGGAGGGCATGCCAAGGCGGGAGAGGACATTGTGATTGGCTTTGTGGACTCGGGCATTTATCCTCACCATCCCAGCTTCTCTTCACACACTGAACCTTATGGTCCACTACCAAAGTACAGAGGGAAGTGTGAAGTTGATCCTGACACTAAGAGGGCTTTTTGCAATGGGAAGATTATAGGAGCTCAACATTTTGCCAAGGCAGCCATAGCAGCTGGGTCATTTAATCCTTCCGTTGATTTTGCTTCTCCCTTGGATGGCGATGGACATGGAAGGTTAGGTCTTGTAACATTTGTAGATTGAGTTTTAGCAAGCTCTAATTCTGTATAATCTAGATCTTTTGCCTTCTCATCTTAGCAACCTGTGAAAAGCAGATTTTATTTGTTGAGATGTGGGAGATAAAACTAGGCTTTCGTATGTTATATATCCTGTGCATCTGTACTTTCTTAATTTTTCTTTGATGCATTAAAGTTCATATTTTTGACATGCTTGATGAACTGTTCATTTCTCTACTATGTGTATATTCCAAGATGAGGTTGAAAGATTCTGTCCCACTGCTGCAGACAAACAAATGCTACAAAGGTCTTATCAGTTGCAGTACTAGCCCTTAAAAATAATGAGAGTTTATGAGTTGACTGATAGATTTTCACAGTGACGAGAACAACATGCTGAGTAGATTGATTTGATGATAGTTGTATGATCCATACTGATCTGAAGAGGGCACTGTATGGTGAAACCTAGGCACTGTTATTAATGAGGTGATTTATAGAATCGCTTCTCCTTCTCAATGTTATGTTTGGGTAAGTAATTTGATTTAGTAGTTATTGAAAAATGAAAAGCCTGCTGTGTGATTTTAAAATAGGAAGGAAAATGTTATCCTTCACAGAACAAGCTCGGCCTTGTTAATCAGTACCTAAATCCTCAATAAAAACAGCTCCAAATGCCCCTCCCAAGTTAGTAGTTATTAAGAAGAAAACAGTTGCAAAAAACTCATGCTGTTCATGATATCTTTGATGAGTTTCGCAATATAGTCTGCTGACAATCTCCTTTAAAAATCATGAATAAGTCAACACTCTATAAACCTTGCATGATAAAAGATGGCTAATGGAGTGACTGTGCAACCAAGCTGCAATCTCATCAACCATGTTGTTTTGACACTTGGAAATGAGAGTTGTTTGTATTGGTTCCTGCTGCTTAATTTAATTATGGAAAATTTGGCTTTGGCAATGTTGGTGATGTCTAAATCACTAGTTATTTAATTTGTCATTTCTTTCGGATGCATCTGAATCAGTTGGGCTTCATCTATAAGATATTAAGATGAAGGGAGTTGCCCTTTCTTTTTTGTGACTTTTGTCTCCTTATAGTGTGCTAATACCGACAGGCAATGAATTATCCTATAGTTCAACATCAGAGCAGTTCTATTTCCTTCATCTAAAATTGAATACTTTTGCTGCTTTATACACTAGTTGCTTAGTAGACATCCATGTTATTTTACGTGATGAATGCCGCCATAAGTGGGGCTAAAGGATTTATGTGTCTTTTGATGGAATATATTCCTTTGTCCAAGCTCTTTTTTGTTAAGTAAAATGACAATAGTTATTCTATCTCCATTCACTCCCTCTTATTATTATTTTTTTTTTTATCTCATGAATTTTTATTTCTCTGGCTTTTTCAATCATTTGAATACCAGTCACACAGCTGCCATTGCTGCCGGTAACAATGGAATACCTGTGAGAGTGCGTGGACATGAATTTGGGAAAGCAAGTGGGATGGCTCCTCGAGCTAGGTAGGCTTCATCAACTTCAGCAATCTGAATCAGCTCTTCTGACAGTAATTAATCTCTGAAGTCTGTTGTGTACAGGATTGCTGTTTACAAGGCACTTTACCGACTTTTTGGAGGTTTCGTGGCTGATGTGGTTGCAGCAATTGATCAGGTATCAAAATATATGACCCACTCAGAAGTGCTACGAATTCTTATAGTTATGGTTGCATTTCTTGACTCTCCCACCATGTAGATATAGGACTCTTATAATTTAAATCTCTACAATTTGATGCCAACTAGAGTCAGACATCTTTGTTTTTCCTCATTTCTGGTTTAAACACACTCTCTCAGGCACACACACAGACTTTGGTTCAGACTTAAAGATTTTGGAATTTACCTTGCAAAAAATAATGTACTTAAAGTTTTGATTTCTAAACTTACTTTCTACCACGGAAGATGAGATATGCTTTTGTGTTGACCACAAGGATGCCATGTTTTGCTTTCTAAAAACATCCAGTGAATCTTGGTGCACACTGGGATGGGTGATTCTCCACATAGTGTTGCATATATCTACAAAGCTCATCTATCCCTTCAATTCTGTCATGCTTGTCAACAAATTTTGATAGTAATCTGAAGGAAGGTTATACTCAACTGACAACTTCTCCTACAGGCTGTTTATGATGGTGTGGATATACTCAGTCTGTCAGTCGGACCAAATAGCCCGCCAACAAGCACTAGAACTACATTTTTGAACCCTTTTGATGCCACACTTCTGTCAGCTGTCAAAGCAGGTGTCTTCGTCGCTCAGGCAGCAGGAAATGGAGGGCCTTTTCCTAAAACTTTGGTATCCTATAGCCCATGGATAACATCTGTTGCAGCTGCAATTGATGACCGAAGATACAAGAACCATCTCACGTTGGGAAATGGGAAAATGTTGCCAGGCATTGGATTATCACGTGAGTTTTTTAAGCTCAACTATTTAACTTTATTACATTTCTCATTGGTAGATCATAGTAGTTTGACAGTGAGATCATTTTATTGGTGCTTAGCAAAAGTAATGTGCCATTTTGATCTTTTCTGATTTCGACGGTATTTCAATGGAATGAATTTTCTTTTCCTTTCTTCTTTTTGTCGTTTTGGAGATTTGTATGTTATCTGTAATGAATTTGCATTACAAAGATGTGACAACCAGCAAACCAGGCCGTTGGATGAAAAATGTATACTTGCTTGTTAAAGTGTTTCTGGACAACACTACGCTCCTGGAAGAATGTGAGTGAGCATCTATGAAGAACTATTATTTATTCTATAAGCCCGTTGGAACCTTTTTAAGATGCCCTGTTCATCTGCGGTTGTGCTTCCTGTAGGGTTGTTCAGTGTTTATTCTGCTTGAACTTCAGTGGTTGCTTCACTTTGTGCCCTTCATTTGACATTTTCTGAGGCTCCCTGGGGATTTATGTGCTGTTTCCAACCGAACATGAGTCTGCTAGTTGTTTTGGTAGGAATTATAATATTAATTGCACTGGTTGATGTAGGTGATTGTATTTAACACTTATTGAATGATGGAGGATGTTGAGTGTGCAGAACTTCTTTTCTTTTTCAAGGAGTTTTTTCCCCATTTTATTGACATTTAATTTCGTTTCATGAGAGCAGCCTCTACACAGCCGAATCGGACATTCACCATGGTTGCAGCAAATGATGTACTGCTGGATTCTTCCGTCATGAAGTACAGCCCCTCTGACTGCCAGAGACCAGAAGTTTTGAACAAAAACTTAGTCCAGGGAAACATTCTTCTCTGTGGCTATTCCTTCAACTTTGTGACTGGGACAGCATCAATCAAGAAAGTTTCAGAAACGGCCAAGAGCCTTGGTGCAATTGGCTTTGTTCTTGCTGTTGAGAATGTTTCTCCAGGAACCAAGTTTGATCCGGTCCCTGTTGGTGTCCCAGGGATTCTCATCACCGATGTCAGCAGATCAATGGTAATAACTGTTTCTCGTCCATCCTGTTTTTGACTTATATTGCTGTAGTAGTTGTTTCTATGCTAACCCTTGTCATCTTTGTTAGGGCTTGCTTATCCACATCTTCGCTTTTGTCAGATTTTTTCTGCATCACTTTGCTAATATGCATATTGCTGTTACTTAGGACCTTATAGATTATTACAACGTCTCTACCACTAGAGACTGGACCGGACGAGTGAAGAGCTTTAAAGCTGTAGGCAGCATAGGGGATGGTTTGATGCCTATACTCCACAAATCTGCACCACAGGTGGCACTATTTTCTGCTAGAGGACCCAACATAAAAGATTTCGGCTTCCAAGATGCGGATCTTCTTAAACCAGATATTTTAGCCCCTGGTTCTCTCATTTGGGCTGCATGGTCACCTAATGGGACAGACGAGCCTAATTATGTTGGTAATGACAAACAAGTCTCATTAGTTTTTTTATTAGCTTTCAGAACCATGGAATTGTGCATTACTCTTTTTGTCAGTTTAATGTCCCAAAACAAGAATGGTAATAGTTATCTGCTTTTCTTTTACCTGGTCTTCAGAGCCACCTTCTAATATAGCTCTGAGAATCAAACCTGACTAAAAAGTAGAAAACTCTGATGATTTTGTGGAAGATAGTTCACTAGTTGCTAGTTAGAAATCAAATCACGTGCTGTCATATATATATATATAGTTGTGCAATAGCTCTGTTTATCATAGGGAAAAAAATTGAATACTCATAGTTAACGCTTGCTTTGAGCAGGTGAAGGCTTTGCCATGATCTCAGGAACAAGTATGGCTGCTCCGCACATAGCAGGAATTGCTGCCCTTGTAAAGCAGAAGCATCCTCACTGGAGCCCAGCTTCCATAAAATCTGCTCTGATGACAACATCAGCAAAGCTGGACAGAGCAGGAAGACCTCTTCAGGCACAACAATACTCTGAGACTGAAGCCATGAAGCTGGTGACTGCAACGCCTTTTGATTATGGGAGTGGTCATGTTAATCCTAGAGCTGCTTTAGACCCAGGACTTGTCTTTGATGCAGGTTTTCCACTCTTACCTTATTCTATCCTTGTTCATAACTATTACGAATGGTTTTCATAAAAAATGGTTTAAGTGCTTCCAGGTTGCTTTTGCTTTGATTAGGACACATTTGCTTCTAATGTGGAATGTCTATAGTCTAAAAATCTTTTTTTTTTTTTTTTTGGGATACATACCGTAAGTCATAAATTGTCTGGTCCCTCAGCAAGCAGATGGCTCTCCTCCAAATGGTTGAATTGGAGTTTATCTGAGTTGCATAAGGGTGAAATATTTAGAAATTCTCTATAACTTCATATCATTTGCCAAGCGAGTCCTTATACTTTTTATCTGTCAACAGAAATTTTTGTACATCTTGTGTCGGTAAAAGCAGCCTTTGTCCAAAATCTATTGGAGTTTCTGAGCAATGTGGCATCCTTTGCGATATGAAACTTAAATTTTTAACATGTGGCACTTTTAAATTTACCCTTTACATTTAGAAAAGTTAGGAAAGTGACAATTGAGCGAAGTAAAATAAACCTGACAGAGGGAGAAGGGTCTACAGTCCATTTAGACATAAGACTATAACAAGTTCTACTGAAGAGTTCAGGAGGTCTAGAAACAAATGACTCGAAGTACATGGTGTGTATGTATGGATAGTTCACCGTTGTAATTGTTCACACTAATTGGTGGGTGATTTCCGTGCTTCTCATTACAAGATCTCTGATTTCTAGTGCTTGATCCTTGGCAGGCTACAATGATTATTTGGGATTCTTGTGCACAACTCCTGGTATCGATGTTCATGAGATCAAGAACTACACGAACTCGCCATGTAACTTTTCCATGGGCCACCCGTCAAATCTCAACTCCCCTTCCATCACTATTGCCCACCTAGTTCGAACTCAAACCATCACTCGCACGGTCACGAACGTTGCTCAGGAAGAGACGTACGTCATTACAACCAGAATGGATCCGTCTATCGCTCTTGCAGCCAGCCCTCCAGCAATGACGATAAGACCAGGTGCGTCACGGAAATTTACAGTTACTCTCACTGTCAGGTCTGTGACCGGAACATACAGTTTTGGGGAGATTTTGATGAAAGGAAGTCGAGGGCACAAGGTGAGGATCCCAGTGGTGGCGATGGGATACCGGCGATAGATAGTTCAAGGGTATAGGTGCCTCGGATTAAAGTGTTGTGGTTGTGATATTCTTTTTTTTATTGGCAGGAATAAGTAGTACTAAGCTTAGGTGTAATATGCTTTATATATGTATAAATGCGCAAAGGGTGTAAAATAACTTTGTACGAGGGGAAGATTCCTAGTGTCTTCCGTTTTCTGCCCATTTGTTCAGTAATCCGATATTATAGTTTTCGCTCTGTTTAATGCGTATGAAATGAATCCTGTGTTGTGACAACTGTGATTCTCTCTCTAGATTTATCTATCTCATCTGCTTATCGATTCTAGACGATACTGTTTCTGATCATGTGTCTGCAGAATTCGCTCACTTGAGAAGCTATAAATGATAGAAGTGAGGAACCGATGTGAGCCTATTCCCCTAGAATCTCTCGATACGAGAAAGGAGTGGAAGTTTCACTTCGTCGCGAGTATAATCTTCCTGGAAATGTCGAGTCCCTGTTGGACAGCTTAATTGGTATGGTTCGACTCGGTAGGGTCACTTGGTATTTATGACACCAGTTATTCGCGTAATCTCGGGTTATGAAACCAACCCGGCGATGAAAGTCTTCTCAGCAAAACGGTGGACTCCGGCGACGATCTTGTTACTAACAACTTCTTACCTTTATCACCCATGTAATGTACCATCACTGAGGGTGAGCATAGTTTGGGTAAGTGGTTCTCATCCTAAAACTGAAAATTGCCCACTGGCTTTGAAAAATTATAATTGGGAATTGCTCGTTGATTCCATGAATCCATCTAGGCTTCTGATGGTCGGGTTGCCTGCTGGAACTCGTCTAAATGTCCCCAACAAAGTTATGATAATAACTTAATCCATTTGAATTTTTGAAAAAGTTCATTTGAACTAGAAACCAAATGCACACAAAAATCATTCCAGAATATGTGAAATCAATAAAATAAAGTCAAAGGAAAAAAATTATAAAAAATGACTACACTAATAGGTTACCGTTTTGAAATAAGTTGTAGATATAGATGTTCTATACAACTTTGTTGAAGGAAGAATGTTCAAATTTCAAAGGAAAAAAATTATAAAAAATTGAGAACACTAATAGGTTACCGTTTTTACTGCATTGGCTAATTTTCGCACGGTAAAAGAATAGGCTTTCGTATCAACCATTTAACCTTAGAAAAATATGAAAATAAAGTATGTTTTAGACCAAGATGTTTTGAACAACTTTCATGAATGAAGTTTTGTGAGATTCGAAATAGAGAAAGCCCTATAAAATTGGAAATCAATGAAGTCTAGCAGTACGCACACTATTCATGCACACAGGGCTTGGGTTTGGGCTTGACTCATCCAATTTGAGCCTAATTCAGGCGTGTAGCCCATTGGGCTTCCAATTTTTGGCCTAATTTCACTTATTCAAGAATTTGAAGTTTATCAATAATTAAGGAATTTGATGAAGTAACTTTCAATGGTGGTCACTTAATCCTCTAAAGTTTGAGATCCTTAACCGGCCTAGAATTTGTGGTTGAAATCTATCAAATGCGACTTAGCATAATTAAAACCAATGGGAATTCTTTAGGGGTTTTAAGAGTTCAACCCAAAGTTGATTCGATATCAATCTACGTTTGAGTTTTTTCAATTCATGGATGATCTCGGTTGTCATGTAATCATGAGGGGTCAATTGCTTGCTTCGAAGTACATGATCATTTGGAATTGGTTTAGGGTCGTTCGTAGTTATTATAGTAATCGCGCGGAATCATCTGCAATCCAATTATATATTATTATCGAATTGATCTATAATTGTTCTTGGATCAGCCTGAAACAGTTTAAGATTGTCTCTCATCGATCCTTATGGTTGAATTGTCAATCCATGGTTGAGTTCTCTAGTCGTGCACATCAAAATCCTAAATTGCCTTTCCCAATAGGTTTAACACTCTTGAATGGTTTACAAACCAATTCAAAGTTCAGTTTTGCTAATTGCGCATTAGTAGAAGTAAATCATTTATTATATTCTGAATATGGTCGAATTTTGAGGATGTTACAACCCATTCAAATCATAAATAGGTTATATATAGATCACTTATATTTTGAAGTGGGTAATATATGGGTCACTTACATTTTAAAGAGACTAGTTAAATAGATCTTAAATGGGTTAGACTTAAAAATCCATTTCCAATCCAAGTCTCACACTCTCTCGTTCCCCCTTTAACTTTAAATAAATGTTTTTTTTAAATAAAATTGAAATTATAATTATTTTCTTTATTTCTTTATTTATTTATTTTTCCTTTTTGCTTCCTCCTTCCTTAGCTAGGGACCAGCGTGGTGACGGCCGGCGACTCACCAAGTGAGGCTTGAGCTTTTTGGATTTGGCAAGACTCAAGCTTGTTGGCGTCAAGTGAGCTTGATCTCACTAACCACTAGCAAGGCTTGAGCCTTGAGCTTGCCGATTTGGCGAGATGAAGGCCTCATCAATTTGACAAGACTTGAGCTTGCCAATGTCTGGTGAGCTCAATCTTGTTGATTTGGCGAGCTTGGTGAGCTTTGCGAGCTCAAGCTCTCCAACATCAGGCAAGCTTGAGCTCACCTATGGCCGGTCGCTAGTCATTGTTGTGGCTAGCGATTGGCCATCGAAGAAGAAAAAGAAAAAAGAAAAAAGAAAAGAGAAAAAGAAGATAAAAATAAAAATTATAGTTTAAAAAATAAAATAAGGATAATAAAAATTTGATTTTCTTAAAAATAAAAAATAATTAAAAATTTTAAATTTTAATTTTTTTTTTATAAAAATATAAAAATTGTCCATTAAATTTGTATTGCATTAAAGAATTTTAGCAATACCATTTAAAAAAAATAAGAAATAATCTTTCTTAAGTTTAGTTAAAGGTTTTTCACATTTTTCATTTTATTTAATGATTTTTCGTTGTTTCATTCAAGTAACATATATGTGAAGATCTTAAAGTGAATAAAATAGGTGGAAGTGGATTAACCTAAATTGAGTTAAAATATTAATGTGTTTCGATAATATGAATTGAGTCGGGTCTGAGTTACGAAATTTATATTGTATGAAAATGAGTTAAAACAAATTTAATGGATCGAGATGGATTAGACTATTTTTGACTCAATCCAAACTCAACCCAACCTGACCCAACGGACATGCCGCCCATCGACCTGTCCAGGTAAAGTATGTTGAAACTGCGTCTGAGGCCATCTGTTATACTATGTACCCATGTGGGACACTCCCAAACGGCCTACTTCTCAACCGAGCTAATGCCGTGGTGGAGTGTTGTACTGTAGCCCGCCGTATGATTTGAGGACTCCCCGAAGCTTTTTTCCCCGACGGTATTCGAGTTCGCACCGCGAGTATGATTCGACCCATGTCATGTTTCGGGCATCCGAAGTCCGATCTCTCGGGTCTTCTTAGCTTCCATAGTGAGCATGTATCCACACACCAGCAACTCTGCTTTGTTTCTTTCCAGTGTGTTGCTTCCACTCGTCACGAAATCCGGCTACCGGTAGACCCGTCCGGAACACCGATTGAATCCGTGCCAGCATTCGCCCGGCGGCCGAACTTCATTGAATATGCCAGCACCCCCCAGTCATTTATTTTCACCTTCTTTTCAATGGGCTTGACTATCAAAACCTTTTTCGTTTTACGCTAAAATGCTCTGCAGTAACTAAGTATTTTGATCTATTACTATAATTATGATGCTTTGGTTTTATTCATTGGTTAAATGTTTTACCGGAGGTAATGATTATAAAATGTACATAGTTTGTGTTTGATTTCATAAGGAGATAATTATCCCATTGATTTAAGGTGAATTTGGAAACCACTCTCCCAAGGATCCGATTTAAAATACAATTTATCAAACATTATTTACATTTTAAAAAGCCCTTTTAACCTAATATCCTTTTGCATTTTCCTAAAATCTTTTACAAAAGCTAAATCCAACGCATCCTTAGAGGGTGATGGATTATTGACCTATCAAGTGTCTCCAATCTCATATGACCGTACAACGAAAGTATTTACGAGCCCTTAATAAGTTGAACGTCTCGGCAAGACATTGCAAGCTTTCCCAATTCTTTTGTATCCACAACCTCGTTGACTAGTTTGGACCAATGCCATGCCTAAATATGAAGATAGAAGAATTGCTTTGCTCTCAAAGATTTTAGGATTAATATTACAAAAAAAAAATTAAATTAATATACCTATGATAAATTTACCAAAAATTAATTTTTTTATCACAAAAATCTCAAATTAATACATTTACGATAAATTTATCCGAAACTAATTTTTGGATTACCAAAAGTCCCAACTTGTATATTTGTGACATATTTTCATGCCTTTAGTTTTCATCAAATTGGATATGTACCACAAAAAACTACAAACTTATATATATATATATATATATATATATATATATATATATGTGTGTGTGTGTGTGTGTGTGTGTGTGTGTGTGTGACAAATTACAAGATAAAGCCCCAAACTGATATATACGTTAACTATCACATATTATTTAAAAAATTAACGAAAACTAACGTGTAGTAGTTTAGGGTCTTTCTTAATATATTAACTTAAGATGTTATACGGTATGTGCATGAAGTTGAAAAAGTGTGAGGCGTAGGTAGGCCTGAGGCGGATTTTTAAGAATATTTCTTGATACCCACGAGTAGGCATAGATGGTAGGCCTGAGGGCAGATTTTTATGAAGATTCCATGATCCCCATGTACATCTTTTTTAACCAGTTATAATTGGACACCACTAATTCGATGATTTTGACACTTACCCACCCCAAACTTTACCTTATTAGCATTTGGAAAAGAGAAGTTTTCGTATGCCAATGGTCAATCTTCAAATTCAACGACCCACTAGTACAAGCAGCGCACGTCCAATGTGGTGATAAAATAACGATCGAATGCGCATACGATGCTCCACATGTGGTATTGATCAAGGCTACTTTCCCTTTCCTTTTGCTTTTCAATAAAAGTTTCTTTGACAGTGGCGTTTGTTTGAGCTGGCTGGAAATTGGCTCATATAAGAGTTCATAAATTTAAGAACTAAATAAAAGGAACAAATAAAAGCGGTAAAAGATTAAGAAAAGTTGGTAATTCGTAAACTGAAACAAAATGTTGGCGATTCCATGAAAGTATAAGTGAGCTAGTAATAAGTTACCGGAAAATCAAACAACTATTAATATGTCGGTATGGAAAAAGTGTTTTTTGTCCCCCTTCATTCGAAACGGAGGAGTAAAATCGTCCATACATGAGAGGAGAGATAAACCAAAGACGGAAGAAATAAAAGCCCAACACGATACGCCTCCACATGGCGAATGGCAAAACTTTTCGCTTCGGTGTTGGGAATTAAAAAGAAGAGTAGCAAGACACCCTTGCAATCCTCGTGAAGGCAAAATACATTTCCTAGTCGTGCACGCCTCGTGGACAATGCAATGCACATTTGGTGGAGTTTGCTTTTGAGATTGCAGACAAAAGTTCCGTCGATAAAGTAAGGGGACTAAAAGTACAATTACCTGAAAGTACGGCGGTGAAAGTGCAATTCTCATTTAGAGATCTGGACACGTAAACGAAGTCAGCAATTTCCGTCATGTTTTGGGTGAAAATTGGACGGGAGGAGTTGATTGTCGCCTGAGGATAAAGTTCACAGCCAAGCAGGAAATGAATAGGGAACGAACTTTGACTAGGACTTTTACTTAAAATAATCTCTCTCGCGAAGTGCAAACATATGGCGGCCCCTCAAGTACGTTATTCCAATGAATGCCAACTTTTCATAATTATTTCCCTCTATTTTGTGGGAAGTTACTTACGTGACGAAATACATTTTACGAAAAGTCTTTCTTCAATTTTTATTAGAGAGACAGATTTTACGGTGATTCCAGACAGGAAATATCACAAGTAAACAAGGGAATCGATAACTTCACCTCAAATATAATTGAATGTACATAAATTGTGCTGGAATTTAATTGATGACAAAAACTGAGAACGTAAAGATGCAACTTGGAATTTCATTGACGGCGAGACATCTAAGAACTACAACAAAGATAATTGCTAGAATTTAATTGACAGTGCGAATCTGGAAACTATAACTATGATGCATGATTTGAAAGATAACATGTTTGTTTAATTGTGCTCGAGGAGTTTTTACAGTACAAAAAAGCTAGTATTGACTGTTTACAACATAATTGCCTATGAAACAATTCTTTAGCAGCGCCATGCCTTCACATCTCCATAGTTCTCAATTCTATCTTTGCGTCCCCATGACTTCTCATCTTCAAATGAATAACTTTTCCATCACATCAACGGCTATCAGAAGTTGCAATAACACTTATCCACAAAAAGTTGAATATATATGAAAATATCACTACTCGGTAGTTATACGTCGATGTCGATGTTTATGACTTCATCCCAAATAATTGACATTTGATGTTGCTAGCTTCCTTGGTTATCGATATTCTTCAAGTTGTCGACATTTATCTAAAAGAGCTTAAATATCCAAAAATATCGCTATGCTCTTTAAGTTGTCGACATTCATCTAAAAGAGCTTAATATCCAGAAATATTGCTACTTATTAAGAGATAACATTTGTTTTTTTATCGATGACTTCTGCTTTTTGCTAATCTCTACTCTCGTTTGCTAAGTCTATTGCTTGTTCATAATAACCAAAATTGATAATCTTTTGGTGCGAACAAATACCATCTTTAAAAGAATTGAATAATTCATCAATTATTTGATTCTTTTAAATTAGATAATTAAGATTCATCACATGTCCCCTTGTTATCGAAAAATTTGATTTTTTTCTTGCCGAGTTTTGTCATGGTTAAATTTATTATATGGCTCATATTTTTTCCACGAAAGACACGTTTTCTAAGTTATGGTACTCATATGATCCGAAAAAAAAGTTTTGACACTCGTGTGAGCACTGTGCACAAGTTAAAACACTAGCAGTGTGCTTTTCCCTACTGTTTTGAGAATTAACAATTTGATGTTTGAGGTCATAGTTAATTGCATTTATGGTTTCATACAACAATGTTAGGCTTATCGGTTTCACATCATAGGTTTTGCCTTTTACTAGATTGTTGTAGGGTTTAAGCTTTGGAATACGGGGGGTGGTGTTTTGTTTTGGTAATTATTGTTCGTGGTTTTAATGGGGTCTACTTTCAAAATTGTTGTTATCATTTGAGAAATATAGGGTTTGCGGTTAAGGCTTAAGTTTTCTCATTGAAGATTATATAACAGATTGCAATTTAATAGGGTGTAGGTTTTAGGAATTCTACGTATTTTGTGATCCGGTTGAGGGTATTGCAATTAGATTTTCACAGTACCCGCTGTTCGCTTTTAAGGTTTCATGATTTTAGTGGAGTGTTGGTAGGGTTCGGAGTTTTGTAATTAAGACTGGGGTAAAAAGTTTCGTTGTATGGAGAAAGAAAAGGAGAAAATACCAAAGAAGTCCTAAACACAATGGTGCTTAAATTGGTTTTAAAATTTTCAATTATGTTAATTTAGTCCTAAACATTTTTATAATTTGTCAATTGACTCCTTCCAGCCAATTTGGTTTGGTAATCGCTAATATGGACATTGAGCATCCTATGTGGTATAGCTGATGCCGATGTGGATAATTTGTACAATTTTTCTTTAAAGTTGGATTTTTATTTGTTCTTTCATTTCGGCCATTCAGCAAGTCCTTGCTCGATTTGGTCGAGGGCCACCTTGCCAAGGCCTTCATAGCCTCGCTGGCTGCAATGAGGGTGCTATGGCCCTTGGCAACAGTTGATGAAGGTTTGTCAGCATCAGTTATGCTACATAGAATGACCAGAGTTCACATTAGTGATTTTTTTTTAAAATCAAAATTGGCCGAATAAAATAAATTGGCAAAATATAAAAATGTTTATGTCTAAATTGACATAATTGAAAAGTTTATGATTGAATTAACATCATTATAATAGGTTTAGGGCTTTTTTGGTATTTTTCTTGAGATGAAATGACCATGTCCAACATTAGTTAAATTGAACAAGATGATAACCATAGAGAATTTAAGCAAATTATCCAAGAAGACATTGATATATTTACAAATACATTTTTGTTCCACATAATAAAAGCAAATGTTGTTTTGCTTAAGTTTTTTTTTTGTCAAAAGAAATTTTCATTCATTACCAAATTGATACATGATAGGAAATCTCAAAAGTCACAATGACAAGGCAAGCCTATAGTGCTCCAACACAAACTAAAAATCAGAAATCAAGGGATATCGTTAGAGCAAGGTTGGTACATATAATCACAGACTCATCCTTCAAGAAGAGATTTGAGACTGCATCTAAAGATCAGCAGCTCATCACTAAATCACACAGTCTCATCAGTGATAAGCATATTATGGAATCTCCATATGTAGTAATGGTTTTGCTTTTTGGTGCTGTACATCTAGGTTTAGCATCTCTAACAACATCATCGTAGGGAGACAACATAAACATGTTGAAGAAGTTCAAATCTAACACCAGTGAGAGTAAACACTATAGCCAATGAGAAGCGCTAAAGCTTTGAAATAAAACACGTTGAACGAGCATCAATTTGGCACTAAAGTTGCTATGAGCATCATTGAAACTAGAGACAAAGTACTTATTCATTAAAACTCCAAGATCTAGAATTAGATTGGAGAGAAAAGCTCCCAGAAATAAAACCGGGAGAGCAAAACTCCTAAATCTAAAACTAAATCAAGAGAGTAAGGAAAGAAACAAAAGGAAATAAAAGGAGAAACAACAAGGACGAGAGGGAGAGATTGTTGGCTATATGCCCCGAAACAACTATATAATAGTTACTTGTTAGGGATTTTAGTTGCATTATTTATTTAACAGCAAAAACATATTAATTCGTCGTCCCATTTACATGAATGAGTCCATATGGTTAGTTGCAACTAAACCTATTCTTCAGGTGTTAAATATGTGTGAAAGGTTTACAATTAGACCGAGTCTTTAAACATTCCCCGATTAATGAATCATTGAAAGGATATTAGTGATTTTGTTGAGACCAGTGTGTTTTTAAGCTTTACCATTGAGAAATGGATACCGTAAGGGATGATGAATCACAAGTCATCAGGTAATGTGATACCCTAGTTAGAGCACAAGTGCTTGTCTTGGACAAGTCCACCGAATGATGCTGGAGCATCAAAACTTAGATCTTCCAATGATTACATCGCCATCCCAGATCAAGCTTTGTCAATCCACCAAGTCAACTTGTCAATCATGGAAGCACATAGTAAATTCGTCCACAACATGGTCCAATGGTTCAAAGGCACACAAGATAATATTTGCTGATGATTGATGGCTTAAAAGCAAGGTTGAAGAAGCAATGCATGTGTTCCCTTTATTAGGTGTGCTTTGTTTGTCTTCTTGTGTCTTAATTACTCTAGTGTGCTTAGTTTATCCTCTTACATTAGAGAGTTTTCAATGCAAGGCTAGGATGTCAAAGGGTATTTATTGCAAGTTTGAAAGAGTGGTAGCTAGTCTTCACTACTAGGCCTAAGTGCATGAAAGTAGAGTATATTGGCAATTATTATGAGTCTTAGTATAATGTCTTAGTATGGTTATACATAGAGATGTAATTTTGTATGTAAGGTAGAATTGATTTGCAATACTTGATATTTCCTCTTAAAGTCAGTAATTTCCTTCAAAATTTGGTTGTTTATTTATTTGTATGGTGGTGAGCCTTGAGTTCTTTATCCTTGGCTAGTGGATTATTCCTTTAGGCCTTGGTGGTGAGCTACATCTATCCCAACTTCTTTTCATTCATAAAACACTCCATTTAACGTAATAAAAGCAAAGAAGACACATTGCACCCAGTAGCAAAGGGTCAACTCCACAATTCCAGCAAGTTCCCACTTTACTAGAAAATGACAATACGTTCCATCTTCCTCATCCCAACAAACATTTGTCCACACACTCTATCTTTAAGATACTTGCCCAAAAATGAATTTCTCATTCCTTCATTCCCATCACGTGTCAAGTTGGTATCGGAGCTTCAAGGTTGAAGTAGTTGGGTGAGTTATTTCATTCTACATTTCATCCTTCCGTTCTCAAATGGATGAACTAGTTTTGAGAGGCTTGACTTTAGAACAAGCCCATAACAATAGGCTCGATCGTGCTATAAACTAACTCTAGTAACAAATGGAGTGAGTTCTCAACCTATTGGAGAACCAAGTAAGACAAGAAACACTGCCGCAAGGACCTTCCATTAATCATCTATGATGTGACAATCATCATCCAAGTTCTGGTGATAAATCCAATAATACAGGTTTTGATTCTAGTGACTTGGACTATCGAGCTAGAAGAAGAAGAGGAAGACACTATAAGAAACAATCGCAATGTCAAGGTGGAGGTACTTGAATTTGAAGGTAGCCTTAATCATGATGATTTTATTGATTGGTTACATGTTGTGGAACGAGTGTTCAAGTTTAAATCATGCTTGGATGAAAAAAGATGCAAGGTTGATGTTCTTGAATTTAAAAGTATACTTTACTTTGGTAGAAAAAAATTGAAAAATCAAAGAATTTGGGAAGTAAAAAGTAAAGTCTAAGTCTTGGGAAAAAATCAAAAAAGCTCATGAAAAAGAGGTTTCTTGCTTGTCAACTATAAGCAAGACTAGTTTCTAAAGCTAAACTCTCTTAAGCAACATGGAAAGTGTGACGGCCTGAGCGATGGTCCTTGGACGTGCGCAAGGAAGGGGTCCCTCTCTTCTCTTGTCCCACATCGCCTAGGGAGAGAGTACTGTGCTAGCTTATAAGGCTTTGGTCCCTCTAAACTGTATATACGCGTTTTCTTGTGGTAGTATGGGCTGCTCTGAGAGGAATAAAACCGTGGGGATTTAGTGTCCAAAGCGGACAATATGTGTATAGTGAAGACCTGGGATGTTACAAGTAGTATCAGAGCCAACTCCTGACCGTATGTGGGACCACAGCAAGAATGCTGTTTAGACTCCCGACCTTGTATGAGGCCACATTGAGGATGTTGTTTTGTTAAGGGGTGGAGAGTGTGATGGCCCGAGCGACGGTCCTCGGCATGCGCAAGGAAGGGGTTCCTCTCTTCTCTTGTCCCACATCGCCTAGGGAGGGAGTACTAGGCTAGCTTATAAGGCTTGGGTCCTTTTAAACTATACATACGCGTTTTCTTGAGGTAGTATGGGCTGCCCCGAGAGGAATAAAATCATGAGGACTTAGTGTCCAAAGCGGACAATATGTGTACAGTGGAGACCCGGGATGTTATAGAAAGAGCATGGAAGAATATATTAAGGAGTTTGAACAACTTCTTATGAGATGTGATATTCTGGAAGCATAAGAGCAGACCATTGCTCATTTTCTCGAAGACTAAGCCAAGATGTTCGAGATTTGGTTGAGCTTCAGCCATATTGGATGGGCTATAAAGGTGGAGAAACAACTGAGATGTGGTAGAAGGTTCTCGACTAAACCTTCAACTAAGGGAACATCTTTTTTAAGGGTGCTTCTTCTAGCAAAGTGGAGAGTACCTCAATAGAAGAGAAACGAAATGATAAGTTTATTGAGTTCGGTAAAGATCTCCCTAAGAAACTAGAAAGTGGAGGTAGAAAGTGCTTCAAGTGTCATGGCTATGGACACTTGCAAATTGATTGCTTTAACCGGAGGGTTATGACCCTTCAAGAAATCGAAAAGATTGACTTTGAGCTTCAAAAGACTGAACAAGCCCAGATGGAGTTCAAATCAGAGAAGGAAGATGAGATTGTAGAGCAAGTTGATGAAGGCAAGTTGCTAGTCATCTAGAGGGCTTTACACATTGTAATTGTAGCAAATTGCAGAAGAACAAAGGGAGAACATATTCTAAATCCATTGCACAATTAATGGGAAGGTGTGTATATTGATTATTGATAGTTGGAGTTGCACTATTATGGCTTCCACAACCATGGTGGAGAAGTTGAAGCTACCAACTTTTAAGCATCCCCAACCGTACAAGCTTCAATGGCTTAGCAAAGGAAGTGATCTCTAGGTAACCAAACAAGCTTTTGTATCATTTTATGTGGGCAAAAGTTACCAAGACCAGGTCCTATGTGATATTATCACTATAGATGTATGCCATTTATTGTTGGAAAGGCCTTGACAATATGATAGAAAAGTTATGCATGATGAGTGTAGAAATACTTACCCATTCCAAAGAATAAAAATACATCACTCTTGCAACTTTAAGCTCATCATTAATCTACAAAAGTCAACTTGAAGTGGGAAACACAAGTAAGGAAAACCCTTCTTGAGTGAAACATGGGTTGAGAAAACCATCCACAAAAAAAGAAAAAAAAGAAAAAGAAAAAAAAAAGAGACTATTTTTTGCGTTACTTATGGTTGAGCAAAAAGAGTGAGCTAGAGAAAACTCTACACCCTAAAATGTGTTCCTTGATGAATGAATTTAAAGATGTGTTTATGAAAGAGTTACCACTTGGATTACCTCTCTTGAAGGGTATTGAACATCAAATTGACTTGCTTTTGGGTGCTCCATTACCGAGCAAGGTTGCCTGTTGATGTAATGTAGAAGAAACCAAGGAATTACAAAAGCAAGTAGACGAACTTATTGCTAAAGGATATGTGAGAGAAAGCATGAGCTCTTGTTTAGTTCTAGTCCTACTTGTGCCAAAGGAGGATGGTTCTTTTTGAATGTGTATGTATAGCTGAGCCATTAACAACATAACCATTAAGTATAGGTATCCCATACCTAGACTTGATGACATGCTTGATGAGTTGTATGGCTCTACAGTAGTATTCTCCAAGATTGATTTATGGAGTCGGTAACATCAAATCAAAATGAGGGAAGGAGATAAATAGAAAACAACCTTCAAAACCAAAGGAGGCCTATGTGAGTGGTTAGTTATGCTAGTCGGCCTTTCTAATGCTCCAAGTACTTTCATGAGACTCATGAATGAAGTACTTTGTCCATTTATTGGCCACTTTGCGGTTGCCTATTATGATGATGTTCTTGTGTATAGCAAGAGTAAGGATGATCATTCATCTCACTTAAAACAAGTCTTTGAAGTCTTGAGGAAATAAAAAGTCTACCCCAAGATGGAAAAGTATGAGTTCTCCAAGCGTCATATTCCTTGGTTACATCATTTCCAAAGATGGGATTTCTGTAGATCAATCCAAAGTGGATGCCATGAAGACGTGGTTGACTCCAAAGTCCATTTTCAACGATTGGTGAAGAACTTTTGCACCGTCATGGCTCTGATTACTAAATGCACTAAATGCATGAAGAAGGGATAATTTGAGTGGACCAACGCCTTTGAAGCTGTCAAACAAAGCTTTGTGAGTCTTCTATTCTTGTCTTGCCCTTCCAGATTTTGATAAGGTATTTGAAGTAGAATGCGATGCTAGTATAGTTGGCATTGGTGCTATTCTTGTCCAAGCCCAAAAACCTTTGGCTTGTTTCAGTGAGAAGTTGACGGCATCAAAAAAGAATTGCTCTACTTATGATAAAGAGTTTTATGCCATCGTAAGAGCTCTTGATCATTAGGGTCACTATTTGAAGCCTAAACAATTTATTCTTCATTTTGATCATGAGGCTATCAAATATATTTGCGGTCAACATAAACTCAATTCGAGGCTTGCCAAGTGGGTAGAATTTCTTCAATCCTTCTCTTTTGTCTCAAAATATAAACCTTTCCACATTAACATTGTGGCAGATGCATCATAAGAAGATATTTAATACTTGTTGACTCTATTATGAAGATTCGGAGTTCTCATCCATCATCTTTAATTGTTGAGAGTATTCCTTCCGTCTAGCTTGTTGATTTTCCATTTTATGCTTAGTCTCCAATCTCATTCTTGGGTGTTTTCCATTTCTCACAGTTGAAGAGCTTGTGCTCGAAACATTTGACTCGAAATGCTTGAAGAGCTCGAGCTCAAGAGTGTTTTCATCTCTTGGTTGTCAAGAGAAAATTTGGATGGAAGGTTAAAGGAGGTAGATTTGGGACTTAAGTAAAACTTGGTGATTTTTATGAGACAAAAAAAAAAGTTAAGGGTATAATTGAGATTAGACCTAAAGTTGGGAAGTTTTTTATGGGATAAAAAAGTTTATGGTAGAATTGAAATTGAATTAAAGTTACGGTTTTTAAAGGGCATTAAGCCCCAAATCAAATCCCATCCCATAAGAAAATGTTCATATTATAGTCGGATAATGTTTCTTTTTAAGTGGTCAGGTGGTATTTGAGTCAACTTTTTGCACACCTCAATTGGTCCATCTCCCTGGACGATGCGCTCGGCCTGGTGCATTCGGGATTTACGTATGGTGTATTCCCAAATATTTGAATTCAAGATTATGAGGAGGGGAGGAAACCCTCTTGTTGTCTATGCCAACACAACTTGTTAGATACTCAAATGATTTTCAGTCCGTTGACACAAAAAATAATCCGTGCAGAGCATGAGGACATCATTGCAAATATGTCATCTATCGAAAAATGCAAAGATTAACATAAGCATATTAATGATGATATCCACTAATGCCACGCGTTCAATTGCCAAAATACATCAACGCATAGCTAGTAGCCAATAATATAGGCTATTGCGATGAATATCTATTGAAGGGACATTAGCAAGCAATTTGACGTTTAGAATTGATGAAGTAGTTGAGATAAAAGGTGCACGTTTTTGGAGGGAACGGTTACAATTTGATAACATGATCGAGGGACACCCATTGTTACAGTTTATAAAAGAAGCATGCGGAGTTATCGAGACGTGGAGGTAATTGGCAAAAGTGGCTAAAGGAAATATATCCATCGAGAACCGTCTGAAGGTAGTTGCCACGAACCATTACAAGTACCGCTAGTTGTCCATTAGAGCCCTCGTCGGTGCTCGCACTCACCTAGGCGAGGCTTGATGGGGGCTAACAATATAACCTAGAGAGGGATGAATATGTTATTTTAAAAAACTTGAAAATCTTTTGTGAAAAATAGCTAACGTTAAGTAAAGATCGGGTCAAGATGATATTTCAAAGGTCGTGATCATAGTGTGTGCTTCTGAGAGTAAAGAGAGTAAAACAGTGACACATAATGATAAATAGTGGTTTGGCTTTATCTCTACAACTATGTCTACTCTTCAGACTAACAGCCACAAGTGGAGTAGGATTGTGCTAGCAATTTGCTCAAACAGTTACAATAGGCAAGCATGGATCCTTTTACAAGATAGATCACACTATTAGGACTTAGCTACTACTCTTATGCTAGTACACTTAATCTGGAGCAAAATTACTCAAACAATATGAATACAATACTCAAGTGAAACAATTTGAAAGAGAGCGTATCGAATAGAAAATAGTTGAATGCCAATCCATAAATAATGTTGTTTTCTTTCTCTCTTGACTTCTTAGGTCTTCTCTTTTATATCCATCTCCAATCTATCCATTAGATGATGATGAAAGGAGTAAAGAGCCATTAGAATTACTGTTGAGCTGCTGCTCACAAATAGAACTACCCATACAATCCTTTTTTTGAACATTTGTTGTATACCTAAGAATAGTATCTGCCGCTGTCTCTTCACTGTAGTCTCTAAGAAACTTGTTAGACGACCTAGCTTCTTGATTACTTGTTTCAACTGGATTTTGCTACCTTGCGAATCCTTAGCCACACAACTAGTTTGCTAATCCAACAAACTTCACCAAATGTTCATGCTTGCCACAGCACCAACGACTTGATATTTGCGGTTGCAATATAAACATCGCCATCAACTAATCTTTAGGTCAATTGGTATTGTTTACAAAGAGATTGTTTTTGGACTTGTTGCCTACTTCCATCCACTAGATCACACCATGAATATGACATAGTACTTTCTATCAAAAACATCTACATACACCATAGTAAACTTTATATTAAGGATAGTTTGGACATTGTCAAAATCACTTGAAGATATTTCTCCAACAAGGCTAGCCTACTTGACCATCTCTATGTTGGCCAGCCATGTGCATGTAGTATGGTTGGTGTTTATGTGAGCGATTTTTGACTAAAGTTGACTAGATGAATTCAATTGGCGAAATTTAAAAAGTTTAAGACATAATTGGCAAAATCGAAAGGTTTATGATTGAATTGGCAAAAGTATAATAGATTTATGACTTTTTGGATAATTTCCTGAGAGAGAGATATATAGATTTCGAAAAAATGTCAAAGAAAGAAAAGTTATTATCTACTATATTTGTTCATTAATACATATTTTGAGAATATTTTGGAAAGAAAATGGACTTTTTAAAAGTAGGAGGTCTTTTGTTCTATATAAAAGTACATATGATTCTTTGGTTTATATAATAGTACGCTAGGAAGCACCAACACTTTCCAGCATCTTCATGTTGTGTTGGATACTTCAACACATGTTCGATACTCTTTGACATTTGGTCAATACGTGTCGGAAAATTTGACACCTGATCAATTTTTCTGACAGTCTTTGACAATTGAGTTGAAATTTCAACATGCAAGTTTCCAACACATGATTTCGACATGTGAGGTCAATTTTAAAAGTTTTCAATAAATGAAGGATCGATATATATATATATATATATATATATATATAATAAAAATCAATAATAAAAATAACAAATTAAGACAGAAGAAAAACCTAATTTTTTCTTCTCTTCTCTTTTGACTATCATTTCTGTGACACACAATTTACCCTCAACTTTTTTCTTTTTTCTTTTGACACGTCTAACATCCAAGTCTAGAATGTGAATTACTTTTTCTTTCTTTCCAAGTTTTATGGATTTATTGAAATGGAGTTGAATTTGTCAAATTGAAATAATGAATGATATTAATAAATGGTGGATTAATATTTTTAGTGTAAATTTATTATAAGATTATTTACTTATTTATTTATTTGTGAATTATAATAAAAAAATAATAATTTATTATATATATTTTGAGAAACAACGTATCGACGTATCGTGTCGTGTCGTGTTGTGTCACATGTCGTGTGTTAATATTAGTGCTACTTATATACTACGCATGAATATTTCTAAAGTGAAGTTTTTATTCCTCTATCTCTTCTTTAGTAATTATCAAATGTTTCTTCGAGATATTTTTTTGAATTTCTTTTTATTTTAGGTCAATTAAAGTTTCATATCAGAAGTGTAGATAGTGAGTTATGCTTAGTGAATTCTCTATCCGTGCTATTTATGTGGAGTGGGCAGAACGGGATTGGAGAAGGGTGTAGAGAAACTAGTCCGAATAGAGTAGGGGTTGGGACTGGGCAACTCTATTAACAACGGAGTGGGAAGATGGGAGATGCAACCCTCGACCTTGGCTTTGCCTCCCTAAGCCATTGCCTTTCCTGAAAGTCTGGCATGAACTCAAATTATCACGACACATTCTAAAGTACAAATGAGTCGAAACAAAGCGGGCAACATCGTATTGACAACAAACTTTGGTGGGGCCTCCTAATATATAGATTGTGAATTGGCACACTTCCCAATCCTTATAGTGCATTTGGAATACCTAAACCGTTGGCCACTATTATTTGAATAAATAACTCTTGATAATCCTTTAAAATGCGTCTATAATTTGAATTTATGATCATTAATCGTTAGAGAGTTCATGATTCTTCTAGTATGCGATTATTCTATCAGGCTTTCAATTTCTCTATATTATAATCTAGCGCATAATCAACATCTAATTTTACCCATAATTTCTATTAAAGGCATGTATTTGTTCTCGATACACATTGTAATAACACATTTTTTTTGCTAGAAGTAAAAATGTATTACTTAATGCAGGAAAAAAAGTGTAATTTAAAAGTAAACTAAATCCCCAAAGCTTTTAAATCTCTGTAATATGTTTTTGGCAAGTTGAATCTTCTCTTTTGCGACAATTCGAGTTTGCTTTTCTAAGATCTAGCCGCGCTGTGACAGAATGCCCTTTTGTTTAAGTTTCGTAGTCTATTACCCCTGCTACCAACCACCATAAGATATAAAGAAAGAGAAACAAGGATCCAAATCAAAGGTCTAATACCCTATAAAATGCCCATCTTTAGCTCCAATTCTAATTCTATCCCAGACTTTCTTTTTTTTCTTTCTCGTAAAATATCCCTAAATTGGTTCAATCCCAATTCTATCATAAAACCACCAACTTTAGGTATAGTTTCAATTTTACCTTGAACTTTTTTTGTCTAACAAAAAAGCAACCAACTTTTACTTTAGTCCTAATTCCTTCATTGATCCTTTGTCCAAAATCTTGTTTAGTGATATGGCATTTCCACATCATTCTTCTACTTTCCCCCCCAAATTTCATATCCAAGAAAACATCTTTTGGATAAATTTTCATGTTGGCCCAAATAACATTTTATTGGATCTGAAATTCGAGTTAAAATTGGAGCAATTTTGGTTTCTTCAATTACTTTTACTCTTAAGAGAGTATTCCTTCCATCTAGCTCCGTGATTTTCAATTTGGTGCTAAATCTTCAATCTTCCGTGCTTGGGAGTCTTCCATCTCTCATGGTCAAGAACTCATGCTTGAGACACTCGGCTTGAAATGCTCAAATAGCTTGGGCTTGAGAGTTTTGCATCTCTTGGTTGCTGAGAAAAAAATTCAATGGAAAGTTTATGGAGGCAGATTTGAGACTTAAGTAAAAGTCGATGGTTTTTATGAGACAAAAAAAAAAAGAAGAAGTTTAAAGTAGAATTAGGACTAAACCTAAAGTTGGGTTTTTTTTTTTAATGGGATAAAAAGGTTTATAGTAGAATTAAATTTGACCTAAAATGAAGGTTTTTTTTTAAAAGAAAAAAAGAAATTAGGCTCCAAATCAAATCCCACGCCATTAGGACGTTTCTTATTATAGTCAGATAATATTTTCTTTTAAGTGGTTAAGTGGTGCCAAGTCAACTTTTCTCATACGTCGATTGGTCCATCGCTTGGATGATGCAGTCAGTCTGGTGCATTCAGAATTTTTAATTGATTAATTCCCAAAGACTTGAACTCAAGAGTCTAAGGAGAGATGGGCAAAACCCTCTTGCTATCTAAGCCAACACAGTCAAATGATTTTCAGTCCAAATAATTAAACGCAATGAACAAAATAGGTTGTGATGAGGAATCAAAAGAATAATAAAAAGATCTGAGGACACTGGAGGAATCATTTGGCACTATCTGGATGGGCTTCCAATGTGAACAATAGGGAGATTTTGGGGGCAGATTTTGCTTTAAGATGTCATCAATAAGATGCCCATGAATCAAGCAAGAGAAATTTCCTTATTCTCATTGCGCCGAACACCATTGCATGTACTCCGGATTAAGATTACATACCGACCAAAAAACACTAAAAAGAGAGTTGGGAACTAGGAAAGCGTCCAGCAAGGCCCACCACAACTACTCCCCTCTCCCTCTCCATCCCCACCCCCGCTTCCCGCCCCCCCGCGGGACAGCTTTCCTTGTACTCTCTCGCTCTCGCTCGCTGGGGAAGCCTATAAAACGGGTGTCTTCCACTCATCATTCATCGTCGTCGCCGTCGTCGCCGTCGTCGTTGCTTCACCCCGCAAGACCTGACTCGCCGCCCTTCTCCTTCTTCGTCGTGGCTTTCTCTTCCCTCCCCGTAGCCGCCAAGGCCAATCCTCACCCAATTCCCATGGTACTCTCTCTCTCTCTCTCTCTCTCTCTCTCTCTCTGCTCTCTATGAGTTCATTGAACGTTTTAGGTTTCGTTTTCTTCGGAACACCTTTCCAGATCGGAGACAGATCATACCGTCACCGGTATGCGTTCGATTGTCTTTTCTGCCGGCGACGACAATTCGTGCTTTGTTTATGATCTTTTTCCTTCTGTTTTCGTTTGCGGCGTTTACGAGTCGGGAAAGTCGAAATCTTCTCCGCGCCGGACCATTCGGCATCTCCCTTTACCGCGTTTCTTCTGCTATAAGATAGAGACGAACGTCATCGCGGACGGTCAACCACGAAAGGCCCGCCCCCCCCATTGGATTTGATTCCTCGATTGATTTCATCGCAGTTTCTTTGATGGGTCGGTCCCGATCGCAACCCAAAACTCTAATTTTATCATCGTTCCGTTCACATTTTTCCTTTTCCTTGATGAATCTGGACAAAGAAAAATGACTTATTCGAACGTTCTCTCAAAACCTTTTTGTAAGGAAAGTAAACGCCCTCTCGGCTACTCTTTTTCCTTACTTTAGAACCTAAAATTGAAAAAAAAAATCATATATTTGTGTTTAAAAAAGAGAGGAAAAGATCAGCTTAGAACTAGTTGTGACCTCCCCCCAAGAAATCATTTTCTCTTCTATATTTCTTTGAAATTTTCGTGGTTCATGATTTGGTTTGGGAAATGAAGCCAAACGGTCGGCTTGGCGGCGAATCCCAGGATTTTGCTCGCCCACGCTTTGCACATTCTTGAAATTTTTGAGAATTGAATTTGATCAATCTCTTGGCGTCCGCTAGGCGAGTCCCGTTGTTTCTTTTGTGAATCTTGAAAATCAGTTTCGATCTCACGATGTCCGTAGAGCTTTTGTGACTTTGGATGCATTGAATTTTTTTTGTGATGGGTATAATTTATAAATCGAAAACATTTATCTATCCAATTACATAACAAAATAATATAGAGTACGCAGTTGCTCACTTTCTTTTGAGGAGGCGATTTTGCAAACCCACTTTTTACTCATCTTTGCATTTTCCTCGTTTGTCGCGTTGGATATTTTATTTTTTTAACTATTCAAAATTTCTTGGTGTGAGATTTTATTTCGAGCATTTATTATGCAATGTTTGATAGACGCAACTCGTGAACGACGAGACAAGCACCAAATGGCATGCTAACATGGCCGCATTGAATTGTGATATCCTTGTTCTTGGAACCATCATGGAAATAAAGTATGATATCAAGAAAGGTGTGCCAAATTCTTTATTTTGTTTTTTTGGCCCCTCATAATTGGAGGAGGACAAGAGTTATATTGAATCAATTACTTCCTATTTAAGCAAATCATTGACAATAATTTAATGTCACGACGTCATGCCAAATGGATTCGTATTTTGGGAAGTTGCCAACCCCAACTTTTCTTTTTTATTAGGAAAAGCTTTCTCGTTTTTTTTTCTTCTCTTTGGAAAAGCTTTGACCTGGGGTCCCTTAATTATTCAGAATTTTCAGCCGCGTGCTTTATCTTTTGATTAATTTAAATTCAGTTCATACTGATTATATGGGAGACAAGAGCACATTTATGAAAAATCTTATGTAATTTGTGTGGATTCTGTCCAAGTCCAAGTTGCTTTCCCACTTGCTCCTTATCTCGAGCATAATAAAGCCAAGGCAAAAGTAAGTTAACCACTCCGGATATTGTCTGGAGTCTTAAAGTTTCAAAGTGGGTTTTGTCAGTAGTGACAGATCGATAATTGACAATTTATTTTAATTCTAAAATTTTCAATTTTTTTATTTGTTTTGACAAGGCCAATATTAATTAGCTTGAATGAAAATCAACTATAAATCCATTGTCGAAATTAATTTTTATTTTTAGTTCTTCGATTTAGTATAGAACGGATAGAATCGACAAAATTTCTTTATTTTAGCTGTTAAAGTAGTATTGGAAAGAAAGTTTCGTATTTTTCTCAATATGGGTAAAATCTATTGAGCTAAAAAGCTTGCGCAGGGCAACCGGGGAAACGTCGACAGGACGGCAGTTCTAACGGCGCCGTTATCGTTCGACGGCGAGTCCCAGGTGGATTATAGAGCTCCGAATCTCCTACAACGCATCCTCAGCCTCTTGAGGAATGTACGGCCCGGATCGGATCTCACCAATTTCCAGGCAAGTCCACCCTCAGATGAACTGCTCAGATGCGCCGATCCTGTGTGTGCGATAACATCTCACCTCACCCTCCGCGTCCTTTGCAAAAAAAAAAAAAAAAGGTTGCGTATAATTGAGATTAAAATAAATAATGATTCCGTCTCTCTTAATATAATATACGGGCGTTATATTCAATAAGACTTTCGTCGTTTGTACGTTATAAATTGTTCAGGAAAATACTTTCTTTTTAAGTAAAAACTCATTTGTTTCACAAAAATAAATGATTTAAAAAATATAATAGCTTGAAATAATCACTCAATAAAATATATTTTCATTATCAACAAAAATTTACGCCTAAACATTATCATAGATAATGAAAACATTTTTTAATCATTATTTTTTTAAGCAATACGAGTAATAATTTTCTGCAAAATAAACTTACTCAAACTATCCTTCACTCGAGTAAAGGTACCTCAATTGATTTAGTTCAACTCTCATTTTTTAGTCGTGTAATTAAGGGTGTCAAATACAATTTATATACACAATTTGACGGGATTACATCGGATTTATATAGACTACCTTTTGATTTCTTAATAGATTAGATAATAACCCGTAGTGCAATGAAATTTAATTTGAAATTACATCAATTTTTATTTTATTTTATTTTAAGTTTAAGGGTTGGATTTCAATTTGCAAGTGTTTGCGATTAAAATATATAGGTCGTAAGCTCATGAGGACCCCTTCAAGTATCTGCCAAGTTCTTTCACTCTGCTGTACCAACATCATCCTATTGATGACGAACTACGTGATCGTTTTGAGCCTGAAAAATCATGGCCTCGCCAAATAGAAGATTGCTGAATAGCAGCAGCTCGAGGCCGAAAAATTAGAATTCTCTGTTGTGTTTTTGTAACTGCCGCGCAAATTGTTCTCAGGCTTGCGTACCATCGACGTTCGAAGCATCTCTAGAATGAATTTTGGCTGAATCTACATGACTTTGGTTGAACTTGTATCAAGTCATCAGATGATTTCATTCAATAGTCTCCTTCCGTTCTGAAGACGTCGATGGAACACGGTTGTCGTGGGACGTAGTAGGAATTGCACTTGGTCAAGGGACACCGATGAATTTCGCTGAAATGACAGTTTTAATCAGTTGGGACAAGACATTGTTGATGTTGTTTGTTATTCTTATCAATTGCAGCTGCCTCCTATCTTCAACATTCCTAAGTCACAGCTCCAATGTTTCGGCGAACCGCTGTACTGCACCAGAGAGGACATGTTGAGCCGGTGCTGCAGTGCTGAGAGCCCGCTGGAGAGACTGACTTCAATCGTGGCGTGGAGCATCTCGATCACGCGGCCTTTGATCTTTGGCGTCGCCCCTTACAACCCCATTCTGGGCGAGACCCACCATGTCTCCAGGGGAAACCTCAATGTTCTTCTTGAACAGGTGGCTTGGTTTCTTGTCCAGCATTCATCTAAAGCCGTTTTCACATGGTTTATCTAGTTTTGCAAGGAAAAAAACATAGCGAGAAGACTTTTCGATCGGATTTGTCTTCTACAAACCCATACTTCTCCCGACTAGTCTGATAAGTTGTCAATGTCACAGCCGATTGACGAGTTAAGCTTCTTGGCTTGCAGGTTTCCCATCACCCACCAGTCTCTGCTCTTCATGCTACAGATGATAGAGAAGAGCTTGAGATGATCTGGTGTCAACATCCTGTCCCCAAATTTTACGGTATGGTGCTCTTGATCTTCACTTTCTGCTTCTTGATAGTGTTAATTGATCTCTGAACTGCTTGTATGATGCCGCTCGAGGCAAATTAATGCCAGGCATTTCGCCATTCTTTGATTACAGTTCTACCAATCCTGAGACTAAAGCAGACTTGAATAGCCTTGTTAAACTCGGGGTTAAAATGTGATTCAGGTACGTCGGTGGAAACGGAGGTGCATGGAAAGAGACAACTTAAGCTCCTCCGTTTAGGAGAGACTTATGTGATGAACTCGCCGAAGCTCTTGATCAGGTTCTTCCCCGTGCCTGGAGTCGACTGGGTTGGCAATGTCAGGATCACTTGCCAAGGAACGGGCCTTGGAGCCGAGTTGTGTTACCGAGGCCCTTCCTTGATGGGCAGGAACCGCAGATCGATCAAAGGGAAGATTATGGATCTATCATCCTCGAAGACGTTATATGAAGTCGATGGTCACTGGGATAGTACCGTGACAGTGAAGGACGTCAGCAATGGGAAACAAAAAGTGATATACAATGCCGCGGAGATAATATCTGGGTCGAAGACTCCTCAAGTTAAAGACTCAAAGGTAATTGAAACCTTACCACCATATCTCTACGCTCGAAACCTGTTTTGACGACTATCAGAATACTCTGCAGTTAAATGAGCATGATTTTGTGATTCCATTTAACATTAATGTTTTCAATTTGTCATATGGGTTTAAGTGCGTTTCTGATTGTGTCGAGCAACCTTTCTTAGTGTGTTTTGGGGAGCGAATCAGCCGTGGTCTGGAGCGAAGTTAGCCTAGGGATTCTGAGCAAAGACTGGGACAGGGCAAGAGAAGCGAAGAAAGCCGTAGAAGAAGAGCAGAGGAAGCTCAAAAAGGAAAGAGATTCGAAAGGAGAAACGTGGGTTCCGAAGCATTTCACCGTGTCTTACGACAAGAAAAACGGTTGGGATTGCTTGCCTATTGAAAAATCGGTGCCCTCAGCACCTATTCATGTCCCATTTGATTGCTAAAACCTAGGAATGAGACTGGATTCTTCGGTGTTTTGCCTCGAAGTTCATAATTCGTGTATGTGTCGATGTTCTTACGAGTTAAGGGCTAAAAAATGACCTAGTGATCATAAATTTGTCCTTACTGGAAAATATGGTATGCATACACAGCAAAGCCGCTCCGGAATTCTTTGTTTATGGAATGATTGAAGGTTTCCTTCGATTGTAACAATGAGATTATTCCCTTAGCAGGGGGCTTGCTGGAAAGAATGAATGTGGCTTTGAGCAGTGATTGGCAGTGTCTTTGCTTATTCAACTCCCTAAACAAGTCTCCGGATTCAAGTGCAAATACAACGCTGGAAAGATCCATATCTGATAATTTTCATATTGTCTATCATTCATCACCATTCGAAGATATTCAGAAACTGATTCTCTTCTTACAGACCGTATATGAAATGTAATTGTAACAGGAGATCACCCGAGGTCATAGTTTAACTCAGTTTTTCCAGGGAACTTGGGCAAGAAGAGATTGATTCGTGACTAATCAAGTGATGGCGATTAGCCAACTCCGGACAAGCAAAATTGAACATTTAGAAGAAGCATGAATTAGTATATGCCACCCCAGCCTATGGAGCATGGTTATTGTAAACTTAATCTTTTCTCTTACTTGCATCTGATTAATACTAGAAACTACAATCACTTCACCATCTCCGAATGTTGCTCCTGCATATCCAATTCGCTCCTCCTATTGAACGATTTATCCTTTACTGGGTCCAAATTTGTTCTCCACGACTAGGCTCCACTAGATTGTTAAATATATCTCTCAAGTTTGAGTCCAAAAATGAAAATTTCATAATCCAAATAGGTTTCCCATTTTGAACGGATTTCCTAATTGAATGGTTTTCCTAATTTTAGAAGGTTCCCTAAAAGGAGGTCTCCTATTTTGGATTCAATTCTTGTCTATATATAAGAGTAGATATACTTTGTGAAGATTATCAAAAGAGGAGCTTCTGCTTGTGAATTATGGCCTGAAGATATCCAAGAGTCTTGAAGTGTTGTATATTGAGTGCTTGAAAGTGGGCTCATTGTTCTTGTTCATGCAATTACACCAATAACTTTTATGTGTTAAAGCTAATTAAATCTTATGGTAAGATTTGTGTAATTCCTTCAAGAAATTAAGAGATTATTTCGCCAGAAATTGTGGGTCTAAATACTGCATGAGTTATCAGGTGTAATTGAGCTTGGAAAATACTGAGAGTATTTGAATGACTCGGGTATAGTTGTAATCTCTGTTGTATCGCTTGATCTATAGTTGAATATATTGCTAGTCTTCTCGTGGACATAGGTTACTACGATCGAACCACATAAATCTTGTGTTGATTTTATTTTCTTGTTCTGTCTATTTTATTACTCGATCATTTGCTTGTCACAATAATTGATATTAGAGTTAGGCTTGGCTAAGTTGAAGCAAATCGATGATGAAAGAAGAAGGAAATGTGAGAATCGACAAATTTGATGGGAAGATTTTGGTTTCTAGAAGATGCATATTAAAGATTATCTCTATCAAATAAAAATGAACATGCCCACTATTTGGGAGAAGTTAGATACAATGAAGCAAGCTGATTGTGAATTGCTAGATAGATGAGCTATAGGTGTCATTCGGCTAACATTGGCTGGTAATGTTGCGTTTAACATCGTAATTGAGAAGACCAATACGAGTTTGATGAAAGCCTTATCGGATATACACGAGAAGCCTTCTGCAATCAATAATGTCTATTTGACGCGATGTCTGTTTAATTTGAAGATGAGCAAATGCGTATCAGTAGAGATCATATCAATGAATTTAATGTGATTGTTAGTCAATTGAATTCGGTTGAGATTAACTTTAAACATGAGGTACGTGTTTTGATTATGTTATTCTCATTGCCTAATAGTTGGACTACTATCATTATTATTGTCAGTAATTCATCTGAGTCAATAAGGTAGACATTTGATAGGGTTCGAGATTTAATTTCGAATGAGGACATCTGTAAAAGAGAATCTGGCGAATGTGTATCTTCCATTTTAGTAGGTGAAAATAAAGGAAGGACTAGTATATGTGTTAGCAGGGGTAGTATAAACATAAATAGATGCAGTCAATCTAAAACTGGTGGTGCTATTTGTTGGAGTTGTAGTAAGGGGAGGCATTTTGAAAGAAATTGCCTTAAACTTAAAAAACAAGAGGGGTAAGAGAATTATAGTTGATTCTATGGATGATGTAGTAGCTATAGTTGTTGTTAATTTGGATAGTGCTAATTATGTCTTATTTGTCAATGATTATTCATTGTTTAATGAATGGATTATGGATTTTGGTTATTTGTTTCATGTTACACCAAATAGAAACTAATTTACTAATTACCATTGCATGGATAATAGTTTAGTATAGTTGGGGAACAACGATAAGTGCGATATTGTATATATTGGCGATGTTAAAATCATAATACATGATGGCATTATGAGGACATTGACTGGAGTGAGCTAGGTGTTGGTTATCTCTAGATTGTGAAATTTTGAAAATTATTTGAGATGCCTCGATGATAATGAAATGAATCAAGTATAGTGGCTTGAACAAGCTTCAAGGTGAGACGGTGATAGATTTTGTTGTGAAGACGTCAGATGCATATGTTTGAGAGCTTGAGTTGTAGCATATGCATTTTGGGCACATTAGCGAGAGAAGTCTGAAGGTTTTAAGTGAAAGAAATTTATTGCGTGATTATGTTGCTAATGAATTGAATGTATGCAAGTGCTGTGATTTAGATCAATAGTGGCAAGGGTAGTTTTGTACGACTGCTAAACAAAAAATGAAAGTTGCAGAGTTAATTCACTTGAATGTCTGCAGCTTATGGCAATTTCCTTCAAAGAAGAGTGTTAGATTTAAGCTAACAGTTGTTGATGACTACTCAAGGAAGGCTAAGATGTTTGTGCTTAGGAAAAAAGTTTGATACTGTTGTTGAGATGAGTCAATTGAGAGTTTTGATATAAAAGGAGACTGGTAAAGTGATCAAGTGGGTATGAATTGATAGTAGCATGAAGTTTTGCTTGAAATTGTTAAATGAATTATGCATGAAGGAAGTCATTGTGAAACACCACACTAATGCTAATGAATCACAAAATGTTGCGGAATTGATGAGTCAAACATTACTAGAGATGACCCATAAAATGCTATCTACTATTGGTATGGTTTGGAGATTCTTGGCGGATGCATTTAGTATGGTGAGCTACCTAATTAATAGATCCCCATCTATTATGATCAGATGTCGAACTCTTGAAGATGTGTAGTTAGGTAACGTTACTGATTATTTTTTTCTTAGAATATTTGGTTGACCTTGTTATGTTTGTGTTAGTGATGATAAACTCAATATGTCACGCCCCGATCCTCAGGCACGCACACATCCGTCTCACTTGGTCGATTTTATAATGCGATATCCCAGGACAATGTATTGCCGACCCTTTCATTTTTAAGCACATGCGGAAGCAGTTAAAATCCCCAAACAATAAAACGATGGGATAGAAAAGCAGGGCCATATTTTTCATATTGAAATTTATAACCAAACTTTTATACAAAACACAAACCAATTCATAATTATTCACTTCAAAAGAAATTCTCAAAATAAGATAGACTCTCAGTCCATCCAGGCCATACTTAAGGCCCCTCTCGGGATTATCTTCTTCTTCCAAAAATCCTTCTCTTTAAGTTTCACCTCAGAGTTCTCCCACTCAGATTCCTCATCATCAGCTCCTCATCGGGATCCTGAAATGTTTTCCCCAAACTGGGATGAGACTACGTCTCAGCGAGTTCTACCCCACTAAGCCCAATTAGTAAACCATTATACTATAGGCTGCCTATACACGCACAGGGCAGAAGACGTACCTTGGCATCAGATTCCAACTGCAAGTCAGTACAATTCATAATAGGCACCCAAGCAATCATATCACCGATCAAAGCATTGATCAAATCGACCTAGTCGATAAAATGCCAACAAGACCGCTCACGGTCATTTCCATTCAGTCAATCAATTCATAACATCAAATCAAAGCAATGATCAATCGACCTCGTCGATTACATGTCAGACGGACCATTTTAGGTCAATTCGATTATTCCATCTCAATCATCAATTACGAACTACGATCCTCAGATCACATCTTAAGCAAAGGTGGAAGACACAGTCCACCACTCAACAACATTCAATATTTAATGGCTTTACGGTCCCACTCGACCACTTTCGATACTCAATGGCTTTATGGTCCCACTCGACCACTTTCGATAATCAATGGCTTTACGGTCCCACTCGACCACTTTCGAAATTCAATGGCTTTACGGTCCCACTCGACCACTTTCGATAATCAATGGCTTTACGGTCCCACTCGACCACTTTCAAAATTCAATGGCTTTACGGTCCCACTCGACCACTTTCGATATTCAATGGCTTTACGGTCCCACTCGACCACTTTAGATATTCAATGGCTTTACGGTCCCACTCGACCACTTTCAAAATTCAATGGCTTTACGGTCCCACTCGACCACTTTAGAACTCAACAAAGCATTGCAAATGATGAATAAACATACTTGGCCATTTACCAATCAATAATTTAATCTCAATCAATTCCAATCAATTTAGGGTAAATCCCAAAAATATCACAATTTATTTAATTCCATGCAACGTGGAGCTCAAATAAATAAACGGATTGTGCCACGACGATCAGCACGAGATTTCGGTCGTCGGCCATCAAAATCTTAATTTCCGAAAAATAATTAATTTATTTATTAATTTCGAAAATTAAATAATTATTATTAAAAATTCAATTTAGCTCAAAATAAAGCCCGATTACATAAACGGACTCCACCACGGTCATCGGCATAATTTTCCGGTTCCAGACCATCTCAGTTGAATTTTCGGAAAATAAATAATTATTTAATTTAATTCCGAAAATTAATATTTAAATACAAAAAAATCCACTTAGGCCCGAAAAGCCTAATTGAAGCCCACTAAGGGTCGGGAAAAATCCCGAGGCACTTCCAATAATTAGTAGACCATGTCTACTTGCTAATTACGCAATCAATTTATCTAAATCGCATCACAATTGACTAATAGTTGCTAATTTATTCTAATCTAACAACCTAAACATAATTAATTAAAACTAAACCAACCTTAAGCATAATTAGCCAACTAATCCTGGATTAGTGACATTACTCACCAAATCGAGCGCAAATCGGATCAATCCGACGGGGGTGACGCGAGGAACAAAACTTCCCAAAGCGACTCGCGGATCCGGGGCCCGGAAACGGCCCAAAAGGGGCCCGAACCAGCTGGAAACCCATTTCGTGGGTTTCTGCCCTTGGCTGGTCGGAGCAGATCCGGCGGCCAAAACGGCGAGGGAAGGCCGGCGAAGGACGAGGGGGACGCCGGGGAAGTCCGGCGGGGCTGGGCGGTGGCTAGAGGTGGCCGGACGGTGGCTGGTCGGTGCGGAACAGGGGCGAAACAGGGCTGATTCGCGCGGCCTGGGCGTGCGCGGATGGCGGGACGGCGGCGGGCGCATGGGCGAGCGGCTGTCGCGGGCGTGCGAGCGGCGGTGCGACGGCGGGACGGGCGGCGACGGAGCTGCAGCTTCTGGTCTTCCTCCGCTTCTGGTTCGCTCGAACGGAAGGGGGAAGGAAATGTCGAGGGAGAGAGATGAGAGAGAGGAGGGGAGATAAACATTGACTGGTCAAAGGGGAAAAGAGAGAGAGAATAGGCGGTGGGGAAGGGTTTCGCACGAGGGGGAGGGAAAGAAGAGAGAGAAGAGAGAGAAAAAAGAAAAAGAAAGAAAAGAAGAGGAAGGGAGAGAAAAGAAATAACTAATATAACACCACATGGTATTATTTTTTTCTTTTCTTTTCTTTTCTCTTTCCCTTTCTATTTTCTTTTGGTCTTCAATTTTTCTTCCGATAATTTCTTTCTTGAAATTTCGGACTCGTCAATAAATTGACAAGCGATGAGACAATGTCCTAAAAAGGAATTATGACGCGCTTAAAATTTGATTCCCGAAATCGAGTTCAATTTCGTGGTTAAAAATCAATCAGACATGATTTCAGTCCAATCCAACAAATTGAGTAGCTTTTAGGGATTTTACTGTAGATACATCTCTTAACGGCTTCACCCAATAAGTTAGTTAACTCATGAGTGATCAGCTCAGAGAAAAAGGACCGTAAACACGTTGACGAAATGCCCATTTCACTTTATCGAAACGGGGTCGAATTTCAGGATGTCACACAATAGAAGGGCAAGAAAGTGCATGATCCTAGGTTATGCACAAGGTGAGCGCGGTTATCAATTGTGGTGCCCTAAATTAAATTCACTTGTTATCAATAGAGAAGTTACATTTGACAAGTCTCCGATACTTCTGGCTAAAAGTGATTGTAGTAGTGTTTATACAGATTTGAATAGTATTCAGTTTGAGGGGGGAATTGCAACCAAAAACTCCTAAGATAGCCAGTACTAGCGAAGTAATGGACACAGATGGTGCTTGTAGCAAGGTGGAGCGTGTAGAGCTAATGGTTATCGTAACTACTGATATTGACAAGGTTCGTGTTTGATCTCCTGACAAGTATGGATGTAGCAAAGTTTATGCTTCATCGGTGATAAAGGATGTTGTGTCGAAAAATCCTTACAAAGTAATTAAAGGTGCATGTGGATTTGGTGTTCTGATGAGAATCGTTATGGCGAAGTTCAAGTGTAGCTTGGACTTAAAAAATATTTGTTGCGATTGAGTTCATTAGGGGTTGCGTGAGAGTAGTAACAGAGTTTGAATTTTTATGAAGCAATTGTAACTTGGCTCAAATGTCGAGCCAAGGTAGAGATTGTTAAATAGACCTTGAGTTTGAGTCTAAAATGAAAAATTTTCCTAACTCAAATAGGTATCATATTTTGAATAGATTTCCTAATTGAATGGTTTTCCTAATTTGAGAAGGTTTTTTAAAAGGAGATTTCCTATTTTGGATCCAATTCTTGTCTATATATGAGAAGTGGATGTTCTTTGTGAAGATTATCAGAAGGAGAGCTTTTGCTTTTGAATTATGCCCTAAAGATATCCTAGAGTCTTGAAGCACGATATATTGAGTGCTTGAAAGTGGGCTTGTTGTTCTTGTTCGTGCAATTACACCAAAAGATTTTATGTGTTGAAGCCAATTGAATCTTGTCGTAGGATTTGTGTAATTCCTTTGTGAGATTGAAAGATTATCTCATGAGGAACTGTAGTTTCACGCCCTGATTCTCGAGCGCGTGCCCATCTCTCTGGTGGTAGATAAAAATTTGTGACTTCCCAGGACGAATCGCCGACCATTTCTTTTTATTGCACATGCGGAAGCGATTAACAAATCCCCTGATAGTAATCATCTTGGGATAGAAAGGCAGGACAACAGATTCTCAAACAAAACATGCTTTTAAATACATTGAGTCAAGTACAAAAGTCTGACTTACCAGCTCTCAAGAGAAGCTGTCCTATATGACTTACACTTCAGATCACCTTAGCTCAGCTCCAGACCCTCCACTCTACGGCTCTGAAAAATGAGTTCACGACGAAGTGAGATATAAATTTCAGCGAGTTCACGCTCTAAACCCCGATTAGGAGGGTAATACACCTAGAGGCGCCCTAACCACACAATTAGAGTAGATGATTTATCTCGCCTCAGTTTCTTTCTATATGTCAACACAGTTCATATCACAATACATATAATCAATGCAATATAACAATTGAGATACATCATTGACTCAATTAATTACAAGAGTCCCGATTATAAGGCCGAACCGTTATGACACGTCCCATACCATGTCACATAATTTTGTCTCATAATTAGGCGCATCAACTCAAACGCTCATGTGTATATAGCAAATTCACACACCAATTGAAATGTCTCAAATCACATCTCTACCAATCACCACACCTCAGTTGATCATGTAATTCAAGTAATTACGGTCACACAAGCACAATCTAATCGTTAGACGGCGGATCCAACTGATATACAACGGAATTATCCGTCACATAGCGGATTTAATTGACATACAACGGATTTATCCGTCACAGAGTGGATTTATTCGTCACACAGCGGATCTATCCGTCACATAGCGGATCTATTTGACATACCGCGGATCTATCCATCACATAGCTAAGCGTTGTCTTGTCCCATCGAGCACGACAATGTCTACCTCAAGACGGCTTTTCATTTGAAAGAATCGTTCACCCAACATATAATGGATGACGAATTCTCCTAACTTGCACACGATTATCCATTCCCAACCAAGGACATTGTGCTTTACACTTAAATTTCTTAATTAAACATAATGTGTTGGCCTATCTTCATCACGTTAATAATACCCGATAAAATAATCGCGTGTGGGTACACGGTTGGCCTGAGCCAAAATTTTCATATTTTTACTTTAGAAAATCCCACTATTTATACCATCGCCTGCGGTGGCGCAGCTAGCTTCGGGCTTTCTCTCCCTCACGAAGGGGAGGAGTTCGAATCCCAGAGGTGTCACATTCGCGCGATTCACCCGCGGCTTGGTCTGTGGTGGTGGCTCAGTCCGCCTCGAACGCCGGCTGTCGGTTGCGTGGTGGTTCCCAGGTCACAAAAAAAAAAAATCCCACTATTTATAAACATTTTTGGCGTTGTAAACCAATGCCCCCGGTACTTTCTAATTAATTATTGAAATTACTTAATTTATGATAAATACCCAAAATTATAGTTTCCACTCAATTCACACCATTGAACATTCAATTGTAGAAATTAACCACACCATTGCAATTAGCATAAAATTCCGGTCACCATCTATCCCAGTCTATTTTTTGGAAAATAATTTAATAATTAATTAATTATCAAAATTAATTAAATAAATGCTAAAATTGCTAATCTAACCACCTATTGAACTAATTATATTATCCTAACCATTCTAACTACTAGGCCACATAATAAACTAACGGATTACAATTTCTAACCACCTAAATTATTGATCTAACTAACCTAAATTAATTAAATAAACTAATAACTACACTAATCTAAGCTTAATTAAATATAAACACACATTAAATGTTATTAGCCTACTAAGTAGAGTTTTAGTACATGAACTCAATGGTTTAACGTGAAAACTGGTTCACTGTGACGGTGGTGCGACGGGGCCGAAACTCGGGCCTATGGCGATGCCGAGGGGAGCTTGGGCCGGGCCAAACAAGCCATGCAAGCCCCACAGAAACTGCTGGGCTTGGCTGGGCTTAATTGATAAGCTAAGAAGCACGGGCTAGGCTGATTTTTGCGGGCTGCAGCAGATGAAATTCACGGGCTGGACTGAAAACTAGATTCTGCTCTTGATCTTCTTACTATCTTCTGGATCACACAAACTTTACAGGATTTCGAACAGTATGGCAGAGAAAACTAGAGCTCTCAAGAAAGCTCTGATACCATGTGAAGAAATGAAGAACAGAGAAAACAAAGAACAGAGAACAGAGAACGAAGAACAGAGAACACAAGATGAAGAGGAAGGATTTCTTTTCTTCTCGAATCAAAAGGAGCAAAAGCATACATTCAACCGAGAGCTTTCTCTATTTGTTCTTCAATTACACTTCTTGCTTTTCTTCACACCTTCTATCTATGCTATCCTCTGTAGTTTTATACTCAAGGAAGATGATGAAGAAACGAATCAACCGACTCAACACCGGTTTAACAACTTCGGTTTTACATCTAACAAACTAACCGCTCTAATGAATTATAACACGTGTATTTACTTTTGTTTTAAGTCTTCCAGCTCTGCAAACACGTGTGATGAGCAAACTCTCTCTTCAAGTCAGTCTTAAATTCTCTTCAAATGTTTCTTCGTTTCTTATGCATTGCCACAGATGCGATGCATTGCCACAGATACAGTCTTCAAGTCAGCTTCTTTAACATCCGTCTTCAAGTCAACTTCTTTAACATGGACGTGTGGCAGCAAGATGGCTTCGATGGGAGAGGAGGCAGCGGATGGTGGGGCGATAGGCGGTCGTTGATGCTGAGGTTGACACGAGCAGCTCCGTGGCAGCATATAAGGAGGGATGGAGCAGCAGATTCGAAGGGGGAATTGGCTGAGGCGCTGGCAGAGAGAGACGGACGAAGAAAGGCGCTGCTTCGGTGGAAGAATAAAAGAAGATGAGCTGCAAGTGTTGGCGCGTGGGATGGAGATGAGGACAGGTTGTTGCGGTGGAAAGAAGCCAGCGTTGTGTGGGGAATTGAAGAGAAGCGAGGGATGAAAGAAGATGATCGAACAGTAGGGAAGAAAGATAAAAGAGGAGCGAGGAGAAATCGATCACGCTGGCGTGGGCAGAAGAGAGACCGAAAGAGAGGGGGAGGCTTAAAGTCAAGATAAATATCTCCCTAATTAAAGCTTTGTCCCCCCTAATGTCCCTCATGCATATTCCTTGGTCCCCCTAATTCTTTCTTGCATTTTATTTCCACAAATTAATTTGATACAAATGTTGCACCCCCAAAGCCTAGGTCCAAATTTACTTCAATTTGAGCTTCAATTTCTATTCAAATTTCCTCAATTCGACGTCCAATTTTGTTGAAGAAAAAGACCACATAATTTCTAAAGTTCCCTTTCACCAAGTAGCTCGGTTAGGAGGCCAAAACCCCATTTAATTTGGCCAATCCAAATTTCCGTTCATTTTTGAATCATCCGAATCAATTTTTCGTAAAAATCCCGAACTCGATGGAATTTCTCCGAAGGACAAGACAGCGTCCTATAAATGAATCGTGACATGCTCGAATGTTCGATTTCCAAAACCGAATTCAATTTCATGGTTAAAATCGACCGAACACGATTTTAGTCCAATCCAACTTACCGAGTAGCTCTTAGGAATTTTACCGTGGTTATAACCTTTAACAGCTTCACCCAATAGATTGGTTAACTCGTGAGTGATTAACTCAGAGAAAAAAAGACCATAGGCGCGCAGATGAGATGCCCATTTAATATATTCGGGACGGGGTCGAAATTTATGATGTCACATGTAGAGTTAAACATTGCATGAATTATTGAGTATAATTGAGGTTTGGGAAACACTGAGAGTGTTTGAGTGACTTGAGTGTGGCCCAATCCGGACCATGCTCACCCCTAAGAGAAACAACCTTTTCTCTCTCTCTCTCTCAATTGAAGATGGAGATCAGATGGAGAGTGAGGCCACTTAGCTGAGTTTAGTGCATATATATATACACAACATGTTTGGTTTGGTATGAGGACAAAAGACACATAGGAAGAGTTTATCTGCAATTTCGTTGCCGTGTTCTCCACTTTCTTCGTGGATCGTTGATGGATTTCTCTGATTCGGGACTGCTTCAAGCTTGACTGAGTAAAAATTCCTCTCTCTCAATTGAAGATGGAGATCAGATGGAGAGTGAGGCCACTTAGCTGAGTTTAGTGCATATATATATACAACATGTTTGGTTTGGTATGAGGACAAAAGACACATAGGAAGAGTTTATCTGCAATTTCGTTGCCGTGTTCTCCACTTTCTTCGTGGATCGTTGATGGATTTCTCTGATTCGGGACTGCTTCAAGCTTGACTGAGTAAAAATTCCAAGGAAGCCAGAGTGATGCCAGTCCGGAAAAACTGGCATACCTTGATGGTCTGTCTCTGTCTTGTACTCAAGCGAGAGAGACCGTGACTGAGATTGCCGTGTCTGGAGGGGTTTTAAAATCAAGGTCGCCCCTTCGCATGTTGCGGAATTTGGCATTGAAAAGGGCAAGGCGTGAGGAGAAGCCGAGGAAGACCAGACTCGGTCGTGGAATCAATTTATTGTATCTGGGAAAAGTCTATCTGGTCACTTTCATGATGGTCCCTCTGACTCCAGCCTATGGCCAAATGACTACAAAAATTAAAAGTCCACCGATGGTGACTAAGAGACAGTGCCTTCTGCTGGAAAATATAGAAGAGAAATTAGTTATTGGAAGAAGAATATGGGACATTGTTTAATATAACCAGAAAATAGTAACTCTAAGAAAATGATAACAAAAAAAAAAAAAAAAAATAGGAGGTGAGATAAACCAAATCTCCTTAAGAGATAAACCAAATCTCCTTAAGATTGTTAGTTTCTGTCAACAATATTAAACAACTTCATGAGCTATGCCTCTTAATATATAATACCTCGAATCCATTTGAATTAGCACTGTCGTGATCCGACCTCCTCGGCCCCCCTCGGCCAAGTGTGGCCACTGCTAATAGGAGGAGATGTTCAAGGAGTGGGGGCTAAGCTAATTGATAAGGAACCTTACCAACCAATGAGCAACAGCGCTGCCTGCCGGGCAGGAATAGTAAACCCAATAAACATTGGGACTATCCTTGTTCCCAACCTGGGATATCAGCCTCATCAGCCATAAGTTCAAAGGGATTTTGCGGCTAAGCCTCCTTCTCTGCCTAGGGGGCAGGCCAAACGCAGGATCCGCTAGGGGATCGACATATGATTGAACAAGCAGCTTGTTTGGAAATGCAACGTATGGGATTGGAAGGAGGCATATGTAGACCGGTGTATCGCAAACCTTACCTAGTTGATAATATCCAATATCTGAGGGGATACAAGGTTCCGGATTTTAGTGTTTTTACTAAAGAAGATGACCGTCAACAGTCAAACACATCAACAAGTTCACGGCATAATATGGGGACATTAACAATAGCGATAGAATGAAATTAAGGTTGTTCCCTTTTCATTGTCAAAGACGGCTTTCACTTGGTATATTGGACTTTTGGCAAATTCTGTTCAAAATTGTGATGATATAGAGAACAAGTTCCATATTCAAGTTTACCTGCCAATTCCAGAGATAACCCAGGTGGATCTCGCAACCACAAAAGAGTACAACAATGAGACAGTAGATTAGTATATTGCCCAATTTAAGAAGGTGAGGAACCGTTGCCCCTTATTTCTTCTAGAGAAAGAAGTATCTGAGATGGCTAAGAATGGTCTCAAATTCATTCTAAAAGAGTAATTCGCAGGGCAAAGTTCGCGAATCTATTCTCGTTAACTACTGCAGTGACATAGTAGGAGAATCTTTGTAAATAAAAAGATTAAAAGCCGTACAGAGATTCTAAACAAAATGCAGCGCTGTATGATCGCAAAGAGAATTAAGAAGAAGACAGTGACCAAGAGAAGGCTGTTGAGATTATAGTCTACAAAGTTATGCTGTGTAAGCCTTATGTCTCCTAGGCCCTGAAGCCCACTCGAGTCAAAGAATCGATAATGGCGAGAGCCAGGGTTACGCAGAGACTTTTGTTCGACATGACAAAGTTTAATGAAATCTTTGACCTGCTCGTAAGAGACAAGAGTAATAAGGGTAACTGAGGGTCAGACAATTCCAGGTAATGAAGAAATAGCCAACCAACAAAAGGTACTGCAAATGGCACCATTCTTATGTCTCATAATACCAATTATTGCAACATTTTCATATTTTCACGTCACCACAACTTCTCATCTTCATATGAATAACTTCCTCATTGTACCTGCGATTATCACTTATCCATGAGAAGCTAAAATATCGGAAATTGTTGCTACTAGGCAGTTACACATCAATCTTGATGACTTCATCTCAGATAATTGATGTTAGTTGTTAATTACTTTCTCGGATGTCATTGGTCTTCAAGTTGTCAACATATATCTAAAAAAGCTTAAATATCCAAAAATATTGCTATACTCTTCAATTTGTTGATATTTATGGAAAAGAGTTTAAATATCCGTATATATTATTATTCATCTAGTTGTTGATTGTTGTTGTCTTTTTTTTTTTTTTTTAAATTATCAACAATTGCTTTTTTCACCAAACTCTACTCTCATCCATCCATCTATTACTTGTCCATAATAACCCAAATTGGTTTTTTTTTTTTGGGTGCGAACACCATCCAAATTGCACTCCATCTTCACGTATTGGTTCCACGAGCACTGAGGGTATTTTATTACAACCATCCTCTCCTACAAGGCCCCTAGTTTCTGGAAACTCTTACATGCACCCGGGTCAATGGATCCAAAGCAATCATAACCCATCGATCATATGAAAATATGTGATATATGTGGTGCTCAGATGAGCAACGGTCCATTGTCGAGAGAGGACACAATCATATTGAATAGATCGGCACTAATAATTCGTGGCATATTTTCACTAGTACCAGTTTTAGGTTACTCAACTAAACTGAGCTTATTCGCCTTGAAAGACTCTGCAGGTTATATATCACTCATGACCGTGTTTCGCACACCAACTACTTTAATAAGACTAGTTTATGGTACGTACGACAAAATTATCTTAGGCCTCATTGCAGTTTGATAGCATTAAATATGTTCGTGGATTATGTACAGTCGCAGCAATTTAAGACGTGATGTAAGCATAAGGTGGACTGAGATGTTGAAGAAGAGGTCGTTAGGACTTGTGGTGTGTAGCTTAACTTGTGGTGGGTAGAACTTGTGACCGGAGATTGTCCAACATGAAAAATAGAAGCAAAAATCTCACTTGTGTCAGACAATATGCTGAGAGAGTTGGCGGACGAAGGCTATAAATAGCACGGCCTCCACCATTTGTGTACCCGCTCGAAAAACAGAAACATAGACGTAGAATTTTGTGTGGTGACGTAAGCAAAGAGTGGCATGTGTGAAGAGCAATGAACGAGTGAGTGAGTATAAAATATGTGTGGTTGTAGTAAATATTTTATAATAGTGAAGGTATATTGCAATTCTAGGAATTAGGAATACAAGTCTCACTTGGTAAGTGGTGTCAAAAATATGTTGCACCACTCAACATGAGATGAGTTGATGATTTGAAATATTGAGTCACTTAGAGAAAATGTTGAGATTGTCCCATATCGGTTGTGGAAATGGCTGGTGCTCAATTTATAAGTGTAAAGAAAAGTCTCACCCTTTAAGTTAACTTTTGTGGAGAAAGAGGTTTAGACTACCCAACACTGGTATCAAAGCCTAGGTTCACCAACAAGTCTTGACCCAAGAGTCACATGGGAGAGTTAAGAGTTGTTGTGGCTCCGACCTAGACCCGATGTATGAGGGAGAGATTATTGAGGTTATCCCATAGCTCTTGTGGAAGGAGCTAGTGGTCAGTTTATAAGTGTGAGGGAAAACTTTACCCTTTGAGCTAACTTTTGAGTGAGAGAAGCCTAAGACCGCCCAACATGATACCATTTGTACGGAGTGCAAGTAAAAGCTCAATGCCTTTTTCTAGGGAAATCACCAAGAAGGATACCGAATTCGATCTCGTATTGGACTCACCTTAATTCAAAAGCTTAAACCAATAGGTTATGAGCCAACTAATTCATATTAACAACTTTACACCATATCAATTCTTCAAGCCAACTAATTCATATTAACTAATCTACACCACATCAATTCTTTAATATGGAATTCCTCTAACACAACTCACTCACATGTACATTCTAACAATTTCTCCATCAAAATGAGCTCGGTGTTAAATCTGCTTCTCCTTAATTTAGGTATCCTTTTGCATTAACTTATCTCAAGTTGAATCCCCACAGGTTGATGTTGCTACACCACAATGCTCACTTGCCTAGAAACCACATCCATGGGCTTTGATACCACTTGGTGGGAGAGCGTAGCAAAAATCCGATACCTTCACTTAGGGAGATGGCCAACAGGGAGCCAAACCTTGAGCCTATCGATTATCATCTTATAAGCGTAGAGGTATGTTAATGGATTCATCATCTTTAACTATGAGAATGTTGATACCTAACCCTTTGATTTCGTGTCCATTTACAGCTAAATAACAAATTGGAACATATATATGTAGATTACTAGATCAATTCCATGAAGTTTCTCAAGGTGACCATTGCGGAGAGATTGTTGTAGCATATCTTGGGGAAAATTGTCCGAAAAGTCATAAACCTATTGTATAATGGCCAATATAGTCATAAAATTTTCAATTATACCAATCTAATCCTAAAAATTTTAATGATTTGCCAATTTGGTCTTGGACTTTTCAATTACGTCAATTTAGTCCTAAATATTTTGTGAATTTGCCAATTAGTTCCAAACAATTTAACGAATTACTAGTGTAGTCCTTACAGCTAATTTTGGGTAGAAATCATCAACATGGTGGTCTAGTCAATGCCATTCATCTTACGTGGCGCAATCCGCGTTGACATAGATAATTGTTAAAATTTTACAACTTTTTATTCAATTCTTTTATTTTTTTTTCCTTTTTTGTTTCCATGGGGGTCAAAGGGTAGCAGCCTCCATCGACAATTGGGCAAAGGCTAACAATCGCTACTCCTCAAGCAAGGGCCGAAGCCCTTGTTGGGCACAGCCCTTGCTGGCCATAACAATGGTGGGCAAGGCCCCCCAACACACTCGCTATGGCCTGTGAGGTGTTGTGAGCCCCCACTAGATTTGGCAAGGCTAGGGCTTAGCAACCCTTGTCGGCCATAGCAAGAGCCACAATGCCTTGTGGCTCATGAGCCTCATTAGATTTGACAAGGGCTGCGACCTCACCTATAGTCGGCAAGGGCTTGCGGGCCTTGCCTACATATGAGGAGTTGTCCTAGTTAGATAGAAAAAGGAAAAATGATTATGGTAACTGTGAAACAAATCCTCGAGAAGTTGTTCCTTTTAATCTAGTATAAAGAGTTGTATTGGTTGATAGGAAAATCACATGCTGAAATAATAGAAATATTTCTTAATTCTTGAGGTTTTGCTTCAAGATTTTCTTCCATTTCATCTTCTAGTCATAGACTCTATTTTATTTTGCCCGAGGGGATGCCTCGTGATGCCAGTTGGGATGCGAGATGCTCGGAATGTGGGGGTGCCGGATGCCTAGTGGCCTTAAATGGCTGAATGCCGGAGGTTTTTCTTGCGATGCCAATATGGGGTGCAAGTGTAAAGTATGGGATGAAATTGATGATCCCGAGAAAGAGTGATGTGATGATCGAATTGAAAATTAAAAGTGGAAATGGAATCATGCATACATGACATGATATGATGATGATCACCTATGGCATGATGATATGCATATATGACATGATATGATGATGATCACCTATGGCATGATGATATGCATATATGACATGATATGATGATGATCACCTATGGCATGATGATATGCATATAAGCATGATGATATGCATATATGACATGAGATGATGATGATCACCTATGGCATGATAATATGCATCTATGACATGATATGATGATGATCACCTATGGCATGATGATATGCATATATGACATGAGATGATGATGATCACCTATGGCATGATGATATGCATCTATGACATGATATGATGATGATCACCTGTGGCATGATGACATGTATGTGTTATGATTGTGATGAAGATGTAGGATGGTATATGCATGGCTTCGAGGTAAGTATGCTTGGATGCATGAATGACATGTATGATGTTGTGATTGTATTGCATGATGCATTGAGTGGTTATTGGATTCCTTTACCTGCTGAGTGGTTGTACTCACCCCTTCGGGGACCAACATTTCAGATTAGCGGGATGTCGCTCCTTACTGTCACGCAGGGCGTATTTTACGGCCTACCTTCGGATGTAAAGAGTGCGAGGAGTTTGACTATCCCTCTGTTCATGGTCTTACGTATATTCGAGTGCGCTGTTTAGTTATGTACGATGTGGGCTTGGCTGGGGGCCCTGTTGTCCAGGAGTTCATATCCATCCATGTTCGGCGTGATGGAGCGATGTGTGGGATGTTGCTGCCGCCACCGCCTGATGCACCGGGATGGGTGTGAGGGCCCGTGCGTGTCAAGTAGAAGCTGAAACTTTTTGGGATGGTTAGCCAACACTAGTGATGGGGGATCTTTCACGTTAGTCGTAATGGGTTGAGTGTTTCTTTTTGGGTTATGGCCGAGTGTGGCTTCATGTCCTGGCCTTTCTTTTGATGTACCGACCCAATAAAACCCGTCTTAAAAATATGTAAATAAAGTGTCATGGCTTTATCTTTTCTATGGTATTTAGTGGTGTGCAATTGTATCATGGTTGTTGGAGGGAGAGATGGCGATACTATATTTTGCTTCCGCTAATGAGTCGCGCTAGGACCGTTTTCAAAAAAAAAAAATGTCTATGATTTATGACGCTTCTTCTAAGAGATGTGGCTAGTGTTCCATAAGGTGTAACGTTAGGTGCTTGTGGCGACCCTAGGTGGTTCGGGGTGTCACAGTTTCATAGCTAGAAAAGGTATGTAGGGCTCCTTTCATTGGCCTTCAGAGTTGTAGATGCAGAGTAATGGTTGATATATGCCTATAAAATCTCCTAGCATCAAGTAATACAATGTAGAAATTGTTTAATCAGTCATAAACTTATTATACAATGCCAATTAAGTTCTAAATTATTCAATTTTGTCAATTAGATATAGTCATTTCAATCAATTTTCATCGTAAATCATTGACGTGTTGGTGTGCCACATAAGATGGCCAACGATGACTAGACAACAATGTTAGTGATTTCGCAAAAGGTTTGAGTCTAAATTGGTAATATTAAAATGTTTAGAATTGAATTGATTTTAATTCAATATGTTTATAATTTATGAGTAATTTTCCTGTAATACAATTACTATTTAAATTGTATCTTCCAATAGTTGAGGTTTAAAAATTGTCATAGGAGGTTGTTAAGCTATGTAAGTAGGCGTGGATTTAACTTTGGGGAACTAAGATCTTGTAAATTTTAAGGTCAAAATTTATTTAAGTGGGAGCATGTAAAATTCCAGTTTGCAATTTTGAATATTTTGTCTCGTGACAATTGATTTTCCTTTGAAGTTAAATATTATAGTATCTTGTATTATTGAAGTTTCATTTTATTAAAGAGTTAGTATTTTGGTAATATCGAACATAAGGCAATGGATGGGTGAAATTAAATAAATGTGGTAACTAATTTATAGGAAGAAGTACAGCCCAAGTACCAAAACTTGAGACGAAGGATCACTTAAGTATCAAAAGTTAGGAAAATGACATTTAAGGCTACGTTTGGTCATCGGGATAATAATCAGGATATGATAGGATAAAATAGGATATTAAATCTTCTAGATAATAAATGCGGACATATCTAATCCTATCAAGTGTTTGGCGCATTTCAGGATAAAATTAAAAAATAAATATGATATTCAATTAAATTATAAAATTAAAAAATAGAAAATTCAATTAATTAAAGGCCATGGAAAAGCCCTAGATCTACGAAATGTGGCCACCTCTGCAGTGGCCACCATTGAAAACGGTGAGATGCGAAGATGGGAGAAGAAGTGGAAGAAGAGGGTTGGCAATGAATCGAAGAGGTGGAGGCATCCATTTGACATAGATGCTTATGATATCTTCTCTTTTTGTTAAGTTCTTTCTTTCCTTAAAAAAAAAAAAAATTCTTATCCAATCCGGGCTTATCCCACCCCCTCCCTCGGATTTTTTATCCGGCGTTTTATTCGGATGTATCCAGGTTTGTCCGATCTGGTGGACATTCCCAAACATTGGATAGGATAACAAATTATCCTATCTAGACTCAAATCCGGACTACCAAACGCAGCCTAAATGCTACCTCTGGCGAACACAATTGGAAATCCTATATGACAATTTTTTATTATTTTTGCTCGCCTACATGGCTTGTCGAAGAGCTGACTTAGCTTTGACTCACCTAAAACAATGCCGTTTCCATAGTTGGCCAAAATAAAAGCCCTAAATCTACCAAAACAACGACATCTCCCAAATTGCCCCAAATTTAAAACCTTAAATTAGCCAAAATTCCTATTGAAGTGCTCAAATCCTAATCTCGAATCCTAATTTCGATTTGCCCAAAATTCCATCGTTGAATATTGGAAATTGAGAGCATGACTTTCAATGGTTCCTCAAATTCTTCTCACTGAAGCGAAGAAGAAGGCTAGCATTTATGTTTTTGTGGGTTACTGAGTCCAAGTAGAATATCATGAACTCGAATAAATTCTGGGTGGAGATCTTATGGATACACCCGATATAAAGAAGGATTGAAATGTAAATACTTCAAATGGGTCGATGCGAAATTCTCTCACCAAGCCACATAAGTGATATTGGATTCACTTGATGAAAGACATCAATCTCCATCTATGCTCGTGGATGACTTGGATGATGTTGACTCATTGTAAGCTCAAGTGTCTTTGGCTAAACATTTGAAAAATGAAGTTTCAATGATGAAAATTGAATGAAAGTGTTACCAAGCATTTATTATGGTGTTGTTTTGTTGTTTATCCTAATTTATGATGAAATGTAAAGTACTTGAAGATGAGAAAAAGTTTCTCTGACTGCCATAATTGAAAATGAGTGGGCAAATGTAATTATTTTGGATCAAATGTAGGTTTTTTTTTTTTTTTTGAAGATGAGAAGAAGTTTGTGTTGTTCCACAAGATCGTTGTGGCTTTGTTGTTGTTTGTATTGTTATATATGTTGTGGGTTACTTCTTGTGTTTGTGGAGAGATCAAGGAAAGGGAATGAGTGAATGAGATGCTGCTTGTATTATATTTTCACTTGTTCTTGAATATAAACCAGTAAGGATGGATGTGTATTAGGTCAATGTGTTATGGTGACTTTTTTACTTGAATTGAATATAAACATAAACTAGCAGCAAACATTGAATTGAATGGAGTTGCCATAAGTTGAACTACCATCAACTTCTTTATTTTGCTACAAACCAGCATATACACGTGACAGGCACGAGTGATTACTCAAGTGCCGTAAGTATTTAATGATCACTTAAGTGCTAGTCAAGATGAAAAAAATGATCACTTAAGTGTCAAGTTATTATTAAATATCACTTAAGTGTCACTCATTGTTAAAAGTGAACACTTAAGTGCCAAGTTTTTTAGAATGTGATTAGTTAAGTGCCAATTTTTGTAGGTTTTCTCTAAAAATTGTGCTAGTCACCACCATCAGCCACCAACCACCGCCACCAGTGACATTAGGCACCCTAGCCACCATCTTGAGCCACCACCATGTTGGTGGTGTGTTGCTGCAGAAGGTGTCGGTGCAAGTTGAGCCTTGCACTAGCTTGCACCAGTACACCTAGTGTATGATGTGCACACTGCACATTTGCACTAAGTACATCGTAAGCCCACAACCCCCACCACAAATCCACCACTACCACCAGCCACACCAGCACCTTAGCCACCACACTAGCACTTGGCCACTACCATAGACCCATTACCCAATAGTCATTGTGCTGGTGGCCGGTCTGCTGCAAAAGGTGTTGGTGCAAGCTAAGCCTTGCACTAGCATCACCTAGTGCAAGATGTGCACACTGCACACTTGCACTAGATGCAACATGAGCCCCCAACCGAACCCTCACAACAAACCCACTACCACCAAGCATCACCATCCACCACCACCAACCACATCAGCACCCTAATTACCACCACAGACCCAACACCAACAACAACAAGTAAAAGTAGAATCCAATAAATGAAAAAGGCAAAAGAATTTGACAAGCAGTAAGATCATTCCATTAATATTGAAATTAAGTCTCACAATGGAAAACTAATATATATATATATATATATATATATATATATATCCATAACAAGTTATTATAAACAAAACTGACTCTTGAGCTCCATAAATCCTATCCTGTCCCATCTCATCAATCAATATGTACAACACCCCTTGTTCATGCTCCTTTTGATGGACCTTTCACTTGATTCATAATCCTTGTACTCTTTCTAACTGGACGTATGACTTCTTCTTCAACCTTCTTTGAATGCACTGACTCATATGGAGTTACAACTGTCCCTAGCTGAATTAATTCAGAAGGAGCTACAATTGTCCCAACCAAATTGATTCAGATGGACTTGCAACTAAGTTCTTACTCTTCTTTCTTGTTGGCACAGCTAATGTCTTCTTCTTTGTTGGCGCAGCCGTTGATTCTTGAGTTGGGCCTTGAGAAATAAGAACCTCTGAACTTCTCCAAATCTACAAAAAGATAATTAAATTGTCAGTAAAAGTTTGCAACATAAATTAAATTAAATGCAGCAAATAAAACTTACATTCAGAATGATTGTTCTAGTACGCTCACCTATATAAATGCCATAACCATATTATCTTAACCTCTTCCTAAGAGCTTCTCTTGTTCGAATGGGAGCATCACTTTTAGGAACCTGTGATTTGTTGGCTCTTCTTATCGTTTGTGATTTATTAGGCCCTTCTTTTGGCCCTTTAGTTACAGTCGGGGCTTTTTCGACTAATTCTTCAGCTGGGCATCTTCTAGATGGCCTTTTTGTAGCTGACCCTTTACTTGTTCTTCTTCTAGTTGTCCTTTTATGTAGCCATTTAGCTTCAATAACACCTTCTTTTGGCCCCTTTAGTGGTATTTGTGGTAACTTTTATAGTGATTCTTCTAGTGGCCCCTATGGTGACCCTTATGATAGCTCTTGCGATGGCCCTTCTATTGGCAATTAAGCTCAAATTGTCCTTCTTCAAACTAGAGAAAGAGGCAAAATACACCATAAATATAACATCGGGCCATATAATAACGTAAATGAAAATTGAATACAAATTGTTGAACTTATTGATAATTTTTTTCTCTACTGCAGAAGAACAGTCGACTGAACTGGCCTTTTAGCTATTTGGGCCAATCCTTCAGTTGGTCGTCTTCTACCTTGCCTTCTTCGAACATGCTCTTTAGTTTCAAGTATAGTAAGGACTTCAGCCAATCCTTTATGTGTTTTTCTCGTAACTTGACAAAGATATTACATACAAGGCCAATTGGGATTATGTAAATATTTATAATAAACCACAAAGTAACATGAACACAAATTTCATGACTTACTAGGTTTCTTGTTATCGACTAAAGAACAGTCAACTGACTTGACCCTTTTGTTTACCCTTCTCCAAATCATTTTTTGCTGACCGGACACCTCCCCCTCTGTCATTCTTTGTCTTCATTTTGGCCTTTCCATTTTCTTCTTCAATTGCAAAGGTTGAGGTGCTTCACGATTTGTTGGCTCCCAGAACTTGCTACTTCTGATAGGCTATATTATGAATTGGTACGAAGGTATTTCAATTTTTGTACCAATCATCAATGTAATCCTCTGCATTGTGGCCCTTCAATTGAATTGCACATATGGCATGTGCACAAGGAATTTCACTTAATTGATATGCTCTACATGAACACTTATGGACAACATATTTATCAGAACCCTTTATTATCTCATATCATTCATCCATATTCCAGATGAGGTGACTAAACCTACTTGTAGCCAAGTTCTCATCCAATTTCTTAGCAATCCTAGGACCACATTGCCTAGTCCACTTTGCAGCCTCATCTCTTTGTTTGTGCAGTCGAGTCATGACCATAACTCGTATATCTTCATGCATTGAGATGATTGGTTTGTATTTGGCACCTATTATCTTCCCATTGAATGTTTCGCCTATGTTGTTGTTGATGTTATCGCACTCGATTCCTCGTTGAAGAACACCCTACACCAATGCTTCGGTTTTGTTCGGAATAGTATAGCAAAATCTTCCTTTATCAACTGTAGCAGTCTTTTTTTAGCTATCCTAAAATCAGCCATGTTCATGCTCTTTGTTAGTAGCCAAAATTGCGAATGTAGCTTATCCCCTTTATAGGTCTTTGCCTAATTTTTGTATATGTGTCGCACACACATTCGATGTTCGGCATAGGGCAACAACTCGGCTATTGCGAGAACCAGTCCCTACAATAATTCAAAGTAAGAAATATAAGCAAAGAACATGTTAATATCATAAAGCAAATAGTTGACTAGATTTTTCAAAAAGCAAGCATTACCTTTTGTAAATTGCTCACGAATGTCCATCCTTGTCCATTTGTTATCTCTAAGTCAGCCATAAGATTTTTTAAGAACCATGACTAATTATCCTTGTTCTTGACCCTTACAATAGCCCAAGCTAGTGGGAATATTTGGTTACTCACATTACTTCCAATCACGGCCAACAATTCTCCATTGCACAAGCCTTTCAGGAAATAATCATTCAATTTTATAATTCATCTACAACTAGCTAGAAATCCCTGTTTGCATGCATCGAAGCATTCATAGAACCTATCCAATTTGGTCCCACTATTAGGAGGTGGCCTTTCCACGATCTCTACATATACTCTACTTGAAGGGTTTTGCAATCCATACTCCCAAGCATAATCCCACACCTACCCATATTCCTTGCCATACTGACTAATAAGTATCCTCATCACATTTTGCTTCGATCTTTTTCATTGATTCCTAGATACGTTGATGCCTATATGCTCCTTCACTAGCATCCTAAAGTTAGTACTTTTTATCTCGGGCATCAGCTTGATCATATCAAAGAAGTGCTTAGATAGCCGTGCACTTGTTATAATTTTGTTTTCAAAATTAATGGAGCAAGTATGTTCCTTTTGGTAGGCTCTAATCTGGAAGGACCCACTCTTCTTCTTGTAGGCATTGTCACGACTCGATCCTCCGAGCGTGTGCCCATCCCTCTACGGTCGATTAAATAGCAATGTCCCAGGACGCATCGCCGACCCATTCATTTTAGTGCACATGCAGAAGTGAATAATAAATCCCCAGACAATAACAAGATTTGATAGAAAAGCAGGGCTATAAATTTTTCAAATCACAACATGCTTATATATACATATATCAAGCCATGTCATATACAATACCAGCCTATAAAAACAAGGTCTACAAAACATGGGGGGTTTCATCCTCGTCCTTATAAGAGCCTTCAACTGAGTACACCGGGGTCCCTGGATCTGAAAGATCCGGGTCTACCACCGAACCTTCGGGAGGATCTGTCGTGTCTTTCTAGAAAGCAACCTCCAGCACCTACATAGGTATCTCGGATTCTGGTATGGGACCTTCTCTTTGTCCATGCCACTCATGACGGTACCATGATCTGTATTGATGAGGTACCTTATGGGCTAGAGCCTCATCAACCCAGACTACGGACTTCACAAGCTCATAGACCAAACACCTTGGGTGCCCATGAAGCAGAATATAGATTACTTCCTTTGTAACCTTCTTCGGTTGACCAAAATGCTCGGAAGGAGCTACCATCTAGGGACTTGAAAATGTTATTTACGATAGGGTGAGACGACGTCTTAGCAAGTTTACCCCTAAGCCCTAACTAGGAAGGAAATACACCCCAAGGGCCTCTTAAGCACAACCACAAGTCAAAAGACTTATCTTTGCTTCGGTCCCTTCCTATAAGTCAGTACAATTCACAAATGCGTCGAATCACACCAAACAATCATATCATCACATTAGATCGAGTCATTGATCAATCGACTCAGTCGATTCCATGTCATTACAACATTCTCTTGGTTAGCCCATTCAATATTATTTATTCAGTTCGATCAGGTCAAGAACTGCTCACCCTAAGTTGAAGATAGATAATATAGCTCACCCAAAGCTGATAATAAACATGGCTTGCTAGAAGCTGACAACAGAGTATACTGTTCACCTAAAGCTGACATATTAGAGCCCGCAGGCTAATATAGTATATTAATAATGCTCACTAGAAGCTACCAAGGTATACTGCTCACCCAAAGCTGACATATCAAGCCCGTAGGTTGATATAGTATACCATCTTAACAATCTAACATTTTCACCATTTTTATCATACCTGATAAAAATAATCATGTGTGAGTACACGGTCGGCCTTAGCCAAAATACAATATTTTTCCCACTTGAAAATCCCACTATTTATTATAGTGCCTAAAACATTTTTGGCGTTAAAAACCAACGCCTTGGTATTTTCTTATTCAATACCAAAATTAATAAATTTTGGGATAAATACCCAAAATTGCAAATCACACTCAATTTGCACCATCCATCACTCAATTAAATAAAAAAATTACACCACTTCAATTAGCATAAAATTTTGGTCATCGACTATCCCGGTCTAATTTCTAGAAAATAATAATTAATTAAATAATTTCGAAAATTAATTATTAAATACCAATAAATAGCAAAAATGCACACTTAGGCTGGAAAAGTCTAATTAAAAGCCGAGACGGCTTGGAAAACTTTCTGAACTTGTTTAAATAAATATTACGGCCTATCTACTTGCTAATTGCACTAATCTAACCACCTAACATGCAATATCACACGATTAAATTGCTAATCTATTCTAATTAACCACATAATCTATACTTAACCTAAACTAATCAACCCTTAGGCATCATTAACTTACTAAGCAGAGATTAGTGAGTAAACTCACTTGATTAATGAACTGCTCATACCACATAGATGGGGGCGCGTAGACGGGCCACTAACTTCGAGCCACAAACTTTGAAGCGGGTGCGCCTTTCGAGGTTCGAAAGACCATCAAAACGGGCCAAACAATGCTGGCAAGACCGACTCTATTTGGTTATGTTCTTGGCTGAGAGAGGGGGAATCGGTGGCTGGTTCAGCAAGGAAGAATTGAGGGTGGGCAGGCAGAGCTTTGGCGGACTAGGCGGGTGGCTCCGGGGCTTGGCAACGATGAATGGTGGTTGAACAGTGATGTTTGGAGGCTAGACGATGGCAAGGATGCTCGAGACAGCAAGCTGAGCACAAGATAGGTGTGGGGTGAGCAGGACACACAGGCAAGCTCGCGGCTGGGTGCGACGGCGAGCGACAGTGTTGGATGGTGGCAGCGGGCTCGAACGAGCTAGTTGGCTTGCTGGTTCGGTTTTCTGGGTTTGCTGGGGTTTTTTTGGCCTCCAAATGGAGGGAGGGGGATCGACAATGAGAGGGAGAGAGGAAGGGGACCGATTGGCCTTTGGAGGGGACCATCATGGTCTTCTCCTATCTCTTTGTTCCCTTAGTGTGGTCCACCAAACCAGTTGGTGTTCTCAGCCTAATTGTAGCCTCAACCTTCCTCTAAAAGCTTTGGAGATGGTCCACAAGTTGTGTCCAAGGAGGGCTACGAATTTTGGAGGTCTTCCCTTCAAATTGAATTAAATCCTCACTTGAATTCACTAAATTTGGCTTTTAAAAATTCAACTGTCGAGTCCTCGATCAAATTTGTATTTTTCCTCACCAATAGAATCTACTTGCATCCCAATTTCACGATAAAAAACGGTCATCAGAATTTCCTGGACAAAAATGGCCTTACTTTGAAATTTTACCGAAAATCTCGGTTGGTAGAAAAATCTTTGAAGGATGAGTCGACGTTCCTAAAATGACTTGTGACATGAAAAAACTTTCAATTTCTGTAATCGGATTTAAATTCGCAATTAATTTCAATCTGGCAAGATTTTAGCTTGACCTAGGCTACTAGGTAGCTTTTAGAAATTTTTAGTGCAAATGACCCATGGTCGATTTTCTTTTAGCCACAATAAACCTCTTCGACACATTGACAACTCTCAATTGTTGTGAAAATCTCAAGGTTTCAAATACAGACACATGGTGCAAAAACGACAGAAAAATCAATCTAGTGTCAATCGACAAGAATTTTTCAATTTGGTGGAATTACCAACATTTAATCACACATCTTAGTCAAATTGACCCATCTCTGATTTCTAATCAATCTTTATTGCGCCGTAATGATCTCTATAGATGAGCACGGTCGAGTAGTTGATTCCTAGTAAAATTCTCAAGTTTATTGCATTAAAATCCCTCAATGACTTCCGCAGATAATCTAGTTATCTCATGAGTGATCGCTCTGAAAATAGCATATATGCGCGTTGATGAAATGCCCGATTTATTTAATTGAAAATAGAATTGAAATTTCAGAATGTCACAAGCATTCTTTAGTGACTAGTCTTGCTTTGTTAAGTACAACATTACTTGCTTCCTCAAGTCTATTTTGAAATACTTGTTTGGTTCCTATTACTGTCTAATCCTTTGGTCTTGCAACTTGTTCTCATACATCGTTGACTTTGAATTGATGTAATTCCTCTTACATGGCTTCAATCCAGCTTTAATCTTTAAGATCATTTTCTACTTCCTTAGGCTCAACTTGGGATATGAGACCAAGGAATTTAACATACTTTTGAGAGATGATCTAGTTTTGATTCCTCCATCCACCTTTCCTATTATTTGTTTCTTAGAATGTTCAGACTTAAATCTCTAATCTTTGGAAGATTTTCCTTGATTCAAAAGATCAGTTGATGGTTGTGGTTGCTGCTATTTATGAGTGACTAGTATAGATATATGTATGATGTCTTTGCAGTCATTAGTCTATACTTCCTTTTTATCATCCATGAACTTCACATTTGTGGATTCTTCTACTACCTTTGAATATTCGTTAAAGACTCTCACTAGGCCTTACTTATAATTGAGTAACCAAGAAAGATACATTCATTAACTCATGTACCAAACTTCCTGATATTGTCATTTGTATTCTTGAAAATGAAACATTTGCATTCGAATACATGGAAGTAATGTCGAGTAGGCTTCCTTCTGTTGAATATTTCATATGGAGTCTTTTCTACAAGAGGTGTCAATAGTACTCTATTAAGTATGTAACATACAGTGACAACATCTTTAGCCTAGAAATAAGTAGGTACACCATTTTCGATCATCATTATTTTAGCCATTTCTTGTAGTGATCAATTTCTTCTTTCTGCTACCCCCATTCTATTGAGGAGTTAGTGGAGAAGTTGGGTTCTACTCCATTTTCATCACAATGCTTAGCAAAACTTTGGTTATCAAATTCTCTTATATGAGTTTTGATGGTGTTGTAACCTTTCTCATTTTGAACTTATCAAACAAATTTCTTAAAAGGATGAAATGCCTCATTCTTATGTGATAAGAATATTACCCATGTGAATCTTGAGTAATTATCAATTATAACCATACAATATTTTCTTCCTCCTAGATTGGTTGTTTGAGTTGGTTTGAACAGGTCCAAGTGCAACACCTTTAGAGATCTGTTAGTGGCAATAGCTTTGATAGATTTGAACGAATTTCTTACCTATTTTCCTAGTGTCTATGCATTACAAGAGTCACACTTGTTGTACCATGAACTAAATCCTTAGATGATATCTTTTGGATTTACTTCGCATTGATATGACCTAATTACTTGTGCCATAGATAACGTTTTTCCTTGATAGATATTAAACATTATGATTCATCAAAGTTGATATCAAGTAAGTAGTTGTTGTCATACCTATTCCTAGTGAAAGTTTGTGATTTGTCCTTGCTTATACCAATACATTTACCTCTTTCAAATTTTATCTTGTATCCTTTGTCGCAAAGTTGGTTGATGCTTAGGAGATTATGCTTTAGCCCATGTACAAGTGAGACATCTTCAACAACTTGGCTTCCCAACCTAATGTTTCCTTTTCTAATTATTCTTCCTTTATTTTTTCCTTAGAAAGTGTCTGTGCCGCTATCTATGGTTGTAAGTGTTACAAACTTGCTATTTTCTCTAGTCATATGTCTTGAACACCAGCTATCCAAGTACCATTTGTTTTTCTTCAATATTACCTGAAATAAAAGAGAATCTCATTTTTTCTTTGGTACCCACATTAACTTGGGTCCTTTGTGATTAGGTATTGATTTAGGATTAAGACATCAGTTAGTCTTCTTGAATCTCTTATGTTGTTTTGGATAGTCCATTTTGAAATGACTATATCCTTTATAGTTTGAACACTTAGGAAGTTTCTTGATAGTAGCTTTAGTGAACTATTTAACAAAGTGATACTTGTAATAGTGTACAAGAGGTCTATGCTTTAATCTATCTTTTATTTTTGGAAAAGGATTCATCTCATTTTCATTTTCTTCGTATCCTAGACCACTCTTGTTATAGTGAGGGATTTGAATAGAAAGAATGTATTGTAAGGTTTTTAAACCAAGAGAAAATTTGGTGTCGATTTTTGAAATTTCATCCTTAACATTTTCATTTTCAACCTACAGGAGTTGTCAATGAGAGTTTTGCTAGTGAGGTTTTCAATGATAAGATCATGAACCTCCTTTTTCAAAGTAGAAATTCTTTTTGAGGCCTTTTGGTGTTCCTCAAACATTTCTTATAAAAAATCTTGTAATTCATCATAAGAATTTGGAATCTTTTACCTCATATTCTTCTAGTTTTGAGTCAGCCATGAGATATATATTTGGTTCTTCTTCACCAATTGAAAATATTCAATGTCACTCCATATTTCAGCTTTCGGTGCCTTTTTCTTCTTTTCAATTTTTTTTTCTTGATCGATGGATATTATGGTTTTGTGTCCCGGTTTCCTGCATTCATAGCACATGATATGCTTACCTTTGGATTCTTCCTTGTTCTTGTAAGGCTTTTTCTCATTAGGATGTTTAGATAATCTTCCCTTTGTAGTTTCCTTCATTCCTCATGAATCTCTTAAACTTCTTTATTAGTAATGCAATGTCTTCATCACTCTTTTCCTCATCAGAGGATATTTCTCCACCTATACCATCATGGTTAACCTTAAACGCAATGACTTTCTTACTTTTGGAGCTGCTTTCTTCATTTTGGAGTTCAACTTCATAGGACATGAACGTTCCTATTGGCTTGCCATTATAATTGGTTGAATACTCATGGTTTCTCATAGTAAGGTCTTCATGGTACTCCATTATTTGGGAATGGCTCATAGTAGTTTGTTCACTTCCTTAGCATTTGTGTAAATTTTTCGTTGAAGAGCAAACTCATTCACTATTTCAATGAATCATGTGAACATCTATGTCACTATTTCATCAAACTTCATCTTAAACCGGTTGTAGTTCTCGAGTAGGATGTTTAGCGTTGTTTCTTTGACTTTTTCTGTTCCTTCAAGTGTTTGCATGATATGCTCCCAAATTTCTTTTGCTGTATCACAAGAAGAAATTTTGTCAAACTTAAATGGTGATAATGCACCACATGGTAGGTGTGTAGCTTTAGCATTAAGAGTAGCTTCTTTTTTTTAGCTTCTTCTGTGTTGTTGATAGCTACTGCTTCTAGACCATTTTGTCGAGCAAGAGCTTGATCAAGAGCTAGTAATTCTAGACCATTTGCAACTACATCTCACATATCCAAGTTTGCAGCATCAATGTATTATTTCATTCTTTACTTCTAATAGCCATAGTTGCTCCCGTAAAAGTACGGTAGCTTGTGGAGAGGTTGAGCATCATTAGTAAAGAAGCTACCAAGGTTAGCCCTAATAAAGGATCTGTCTATTAAAAAGAAATGCACTTTAGATAATGAGGAACAGAGCTCTAATACCAATTGTTGGGGCTAACAATACAACCTAGAGGGAGGGTGAATAGGTTGTTTTCAAACTTTGATGATCTTTTATAGAAATTAGCTAATCGATAAGTAAAGATCACCTCAACCTAATGTTTACGTAAGTACTAACTAGCTATATGCCAATGTAAATAATAAGATGAAAATAGTGGGGCATAGAGAGTTATAGTGGTTTGGTTTTATTCACTAGCCTACATCCACTCTTCGGACAACAGCCTCAAGACGAATTGGATTCCACTAACAATCTGCTTAGAAAGTTATTAATAGTTAGCACTAATTCTTAACATGATAGATCCCACTATATGGACTCAACTACTACTCTTACATTTGTACACTTAATCCTTAACACAATTGCCAAACAACATAAATATCAAAATAGTACAATAGAGAACTTATAACTAAGGACAACAGTATGTAAAATACTTGATCTTTTTTAATGTTGCACACTCTCACAGTTCCTCATGGTATTCTCTTTTACACTTATCCTCAATATAACCTTTGAAAATGAATTAGAGAAGCATATGACTATTGGAGAGTTTCTGTTGAGCTACTGTCTAGGGAAGGTACTGCCCATGCAATTTCCTTCCTTGAATTTTGTAGGCTAACCAAAAATAGCAATTGCTGTTGTTTTCTCACTACGGTCTTTGAATGACCTGTTAGGCAACCTAGCTACTCTACTACATGCTTTATCTTGATTTTGCTGCTTTGCGAATCTAGGTCTTTCAAAGGCTACTTAGTTGACCTAACAGGCATCATTCGATATAGTTCGTTGTTACAACACCATTAACTTGATCTTTACAACTTCGACATAAAACACCATTAATAGCTGATCTTTTAGGTTGACTAATGATGTTTTAGGCCATCTACGAACTTCTTTCCAGTGGATGACACTAAGGATGTTGCACAGTCCTTGTCACGCCTCAAACCTCGAGCGCGCGTACATTCCTCGGTGGTTGTTGTAATTGCGACATCTAAGGATGCGTCGTCGACCCATTTCTTTTAATTGCACATGCGAAAGTGTATAATAAAATCCCCATACAACACAAATATTGGATAGAAAAGTAGAATACAATTTTCACCAAAACACTTTTCATAAACAAACTAGTTTATACACAGAGGCCAACTCTAAGGTCTATGTATAGGAGATCTATCTCCAAAAAGAACTACTGAGCCATCCATGCTCCTGACCTTGTTGCCTCAAGCTCTGGTTCTTCACACTAGGGACTTGAAAATGGTTGTACACTACAAGTAAGATAAAATCTAAGTGAGTTCTTCCCCGTAAGCCCTCGGTTAGAACACCAACTCAACTCGGGGTATCTCTCTAGAACCACCCCACAAATAAAGCAAGGACTAACAACCAACAACTAATTAGTTAGTTCGCATACAACCTTACCTGGTATGCTATACCTTGCACGTTAAATCTCAGTACAATACATGTAGTGCACATGGCCATTAGATGATACAGTTCATCAATCACATACAAGTCGCGTCACAAGTGACCTCACCTGGCCATTGCCACGCCCTGCACATTATCAATTCATGCGTGCGTGCCATAAATAATGTCCTCAACTCATGCACAATCAAAACCAATGATGCCATGATTCTCATACACTCTTGCACTTTAGTGCGTCACCAATCATGCATCAATCGATCGCACAAGTCCTGATTATAAGGTAAAATCGTTATGATATGTCTCATACCATGCCACACAATTTTACCCCATAATAAGGCCCAAATATCTCAATATTCATGCGTGTTCCACTTATTAATGACCTCTCGGCCATGGCTAACTTTCCAATCAGTGATCATTGACTTCAACACTCATGCGTGCTCCATTTATCAATGACCTCCTGGCCATGGCTAACTTTCTAGTCATCGATCATTCGACTGCCGCTGAGCTACTGATAAAAAGATTGGACTTTGTCCCGCCCCGTTGGGCACGGCTACGTCTAGAACTCTCGTTTAGATGATTTCCCAAAGAGGGATATCGGTCTAGAATCTACTACAACTGGTTTTCGACTCTCGTTGAGTATCGCCCCCAAACTCCCATTGGGTGACGGTTCACCTTTTGATCATGCAAGCACTCCATCACAACTAACTTTCTCATAAAAGCGGTCCCTTTCGGTGTCCATCAGACAAACCCTTTTTCCCTTTTTTGTGAAAATCACTCGATTCATGCAGATGCCCATGCACTTGTACACTCAAATCACCTCATAGAATTAACACACATGAATTTAGATAACTTTTCATTCTCAAGTGAACAGTGCACGTGAAGAGTACTTTATGAACAATGCATGTGAATAGTGTTTTGTGAATAGTGTTCGTATGAGCAGTAAATTCCCAAAAATTAAAGAACTAATAAATTAAATCTAAAAAAGTCATCAAAAACACTAATCAAAGCAAATAATAAATCAATTAAAGTTAACCAAGCTTAATTAGGCACATAAGCCACAATTAAGCAAATAAAGCAAGATTAAACTAAATTAATCTTAACCATTAATCTAACCATCTATCTTAGGACTAATATAACTTAATTAAACCTCATAAGCTAGAATTAACACTAATTAAACCAACCTTAAGCAAGTTTAGGCACTAATCGATGGATTAGGAGCTAAACTCACCTGTTGAACGGGCCAAAGACACGAACGCAGCGGTGATGACAAAGGCTACGCTCGGGGACCTCAACTACGACGATCCAAGGCAGTCCTAAGCTCAAAACAACAGCAACGACCTCTGCTTCTCAGTGCAACTCTAGAAATCGAATAGCAGAGGAGGAAAAGGAGTTGGACAGCTTGGTCAGAGCTCCAGCGAAGGGTTGGCCGACGATTGGCGGCACCATGGGGTCGAGGGGGACCTGCTGGTGGCTGGGCTAGGTGGAGGCTGGGTTGAAATGGGAAGAAAATGGCTGAAACAAGCGAAACAGTGCAGGCTGGTAGGCAAAATGATGGTCCGATGAGTGTTGGCTTCTGGCTAGCTGACAAGTCAGCCGACGACTCCATCCAACGAGAGGTCGAGTTCTTTCGTACAGATTGGACCTCCTGGACATGGTGGTGGGTGGCACAGGGGCTGATTTTCATGAGAAGGCAACTATTAACTTAGGTTTTTGGAGAAAGGTCAGTTGGAGCAAAAATAGGAAGAGAAGGAAAATAGGGGAGAAAGGGGTACGAATTTGCTTGGGGCTAAAGAGGGGAGAGAAAGAGATGTGAGGGCTAGTTTCTCTACAATTTTTGGAGCTTCAAATGTCCAACATTCCTTATCCGCCTTTGGTTCGTTCTAGGGAGTGGAGAGCTTGTTGAAGCAAGTCGCTATGGTCATGTTTCCTTGCTTTAGTTAGGAGAGAGCTTGAGTTAGTGAAAAAATCTTTTCTTGATCAAGCTTCTTGTACATCTCTTTGATGTTTTTCCACATCCTTTTTGAATCCTCCATTAGAGGAAGTCCGGCAGCGACACTTGGAGTGATTCAATTTCCAATTCAAGTTTGGACTAATCGGTTGCATTTTCTTCAATATTGCGCCGGACGCTTGTTGGATGGAATTGAGATGGTTTCGTCTAGAAACCCATCCTCATCTCTGGTGATTAGTGCTCACTAGAACTCCTGCACCCAAATTGAGTAATTATCGGGGTAAGATAATTACTTGGTAATGAGTCGCAGCTCCAGCTTGTCGGGCATGGAGGTGTAGAGTGGCTCACCAGGCTCTGGGTGACTGCTGCCTTCTAGAATAGTGATTGTCATGTAGCCGGGTTGACGAATTGGGTAGGGGTTTGCTCCCAAACCTGGATTTGTTCCCAAACCTGCCGTACCTGAATCGGCTACTTGAGCCGCATGAAAAATATTTGATTTGGGGACTATGCCTGCCCTGATCATGGCTGGTGGGCCTTCCCAGGTTTGGACGTGCTTCCGGTTCCCTTGATTCATGGACTCTTGAAAATTCTGAGCCTGATCTGGTTGTGAATTAGCCCATGTATTGGCTTGGGCTAGCCCATAAAACCATGGGCTGGATAGAACTTGGACAGATAGCCACTAGATGGGCTGGCCCGGAATGGGTTGCCCCTAGTTTGGCTGGGCCTGGAAGGGTTGCCATTGAATGGGCTGGGCTTGGACGAATTGCCCATGACTTGATGTGGGCGGTATGGCCTCAACAGGCAGATCCGATCTAGGTTCTGTACGTGGAGATAGGTTCTTTACGCCCGAATGTTCTGCATTACGGTTTTCCCCAGGTAGTTGAGGCTCTGCCTGGTATTGGTAAGCCGGTTGGTTTCGTTGTCTTTGTTTTGGTTGCAAATACTGATTTCTATACCGGAGCACCAACCTAATTTCGAGGTTAGTGTTTCCTATAAAAACAAGGGTAGAAGGCCGGATGGAGAGGAAAACCCCGACAAGTGCGTGGAAGTTAGGCCAAGAAATACCGTTCGGATACCATCTCACCAAATGGAAAGAGAAGAGTGGAGAAGAACCGAGAATGCATAAAGGACTTTGTATTTGTGTACTGTAGCTTCCTTTGATCACATGTACAGCGCTCTTTATGTAATGCAAAGGATGAATAATAAAAGGAAAGAAAAATCTCCTAGACGAATCTTACAATCAGTTCTAATCCTAGATCGATTCATTTAATCAACTACAATTATGGATTGATTTGATGCATTAATCGTAATCCATAATTGATTCCTGCATATCTTCCAACACTTAAGAACAAGACTGGATTCTTCGGTGTGTTGCCTCGAAGTTCATCATTCTTGTATATGTTGATGGGTTAATAAGCTAAGGGCCCAAAAATTGACAGTGATCATAAATTTGTTCTTCCTGGAAAATATGATATACTTACATAGCAAAGCCGCTCCAGAATTCTATGTTAGGAGGCGTTAAAGGATGGAGTAACGGCAACTTTTTTCGGTATTTCACTTGTTTATGGAATGATTGAAGGTTTCCTTTGACTGTAACAATGAGATTTTCGTCTTAGCTGGACACTTGCTTGAAAGATATTCAGAAACGAATTCTCTTCCTGCAGACCAGTTAAGAAATGCTAGACACCGAAGCGAGCTAGCAGATCTAATTGTGGCAGGAGATTACCCGAGGTCGTACTTTAGCTTTGTTTCTCCAGTGAACTTGGGTGACAAGAGATTGATTGGCGATGAACTAAGTGACAGAGACGAGCCAGCTCCGGCAGAGCAAGGTTGAACATGTAGAGGAAGCATCGATCAGTATATAACCACAAACCGCCCCACCCCCCCCCCCCCCCCCCCCCCCCCCCCCCCGGGGGTAAGGAGCATGGTTATTGGAAACTTAAATCTTTTCTCTTACTTGATCTGATTGATACTGGAAACTACAATCACTTACACATCTCTGAATGTTGCTCCTGCAAATCCGATTCGCTCCTCCTATTGAATGATTTCTCCTTTATTGGATCCAAATTCGGCCTCCATGACCGGGCCCCACTAGACCGCTGTGCACCGCTCGCCGTAAGGTCTGTGTCAGTCTTGAGAGGCCGAACAGGACTCCTGCTGGGGGAAGAAGAACTGGCCCTGCCAGGGCTCGAAGCATAGCTCCTAGCCGGTGAGCTGCACATCGGGCTTGAGACGTAAAGCCTCTCCGACAGACTAGTCCTAGGAGGATCCGCCATCATCACACGCTGTGCACGCTTGGCCTGCGCGCTGAGCTTCCCAACCAGGACAGCCAGGTTCAATGGGGAGATATCGGCTTGGAGGGCTGAGAAGGGCAAGAGGAAATAGAGGTGGCCCGGCTCGAGGGCCTCGCCGGGCCTCAAAAGCTTGGACATGGAGCTTGTTGTGGTGGAGAGAAGCTGCGAAGCCGTGCAGACGAAGTACCTGCTGGAGAGCTTATCGCCATTGCCAGTGATTTGGCCCACCGTGACAGGTGGTTCAAAGTATTCCAAGCAGCCATTCAGATGGACCACACGTACGTAATTCATCAACCCCTTAGCTGATGATCTGCTAGAGAAACAACCACCCATCTCTCTCTGTCTCTCTCTCTCTCTCTCTCAATTGAAGATGGAGATCAGACGGAGAATGAGGCCACTTAGCTGTGTTTAGTGCATTTATATACACAACATTTTGGTTTGGTACGAAGACAAAAGACACATTGGGAGACTTGATCTGCAATTTCGTCGCCGTGTTCTCCACTTCGTGGATCGTTGATTGATTTTTCTGATTCGGGACCCGCTTCAAGCTTGACTTAGCAAATTCCAAGGAAGCCAGAGTGATATAAGTGTGGAAAAATTGGGCATATCTTGATGGTCTGTCTCTGTCCTGGACTCGAGCGAGAGCGACCATGACTGAGATTGCCGTGTCCGGAAAGGTTTGAAAATTAAGGTCGCCCCTTTGCATGTTGCGGAGGGAGAAGGAATTTGCCATTGAAAAAGGCAAGGCGTGAGGTGAAGCCGAGGAAGACCAGACTCGGTCGTGGTGTCTGAAGATTCAATCCATTGTACCTGGGCAAAGTCTATCTGGTCACTTTCATGATGGTCCATCTGACTACATATGGCCAAAAGGCTACAAAAATTAAAGGACCACACTGATGGGGACTGAGAGACAGTGCCTTCTGCTGGAATATATAGAAGAGAAATTATGTAATGGAAGAAGGATATGTAAGCAGATTAGTTCTTGCCAACAATGCTAAGGACGTGTTTGGTAACCGGCTAAACAGTAATTATGTCTGATCTTTTGTTCAGGAAACAGAATCAAGAAATAAAAAATGCTGCTCTTTCTTGTCGAAAACAACTTAAGAATCAAGCTCAAACCATGTTTTTCTCTCTATTTTTCCTCCTTTTTGTTTGGTAACTGGCTAAACAGTAATTATTTTTGATCTTTCGTTTAGGAAACAGAATCAATAAATAAAAAATGCTGCTCTTTCTTGTCGAAAACAACTTAAGAATCAAGCTCAAACCATTTTTTCCCCTCTATTTTTCCTTCTTTTTCCTTTTCTTTCTTTTTTGTCTTCCTTGGCCAGACGAGGCTCAGCGACCTCGCTGTGGCTGGGCAAGGCCGAGCCTTGCCAACTATTGGCAAGGCTCAACCTCGCCAGACTTGCTGGGGGCCATTGACCGTGTAGAGAAAGAAGAAAAGGAAAAATAAAATAAAATTATTAAAAGAATAAAAGAAATTCTAAGGTGCAAAAAAATTCAAAGGTCGTACCAATTGCATTTATATTCTAAGAATAGAAATTTTCTACAATCACCAAATGCCTTCAAATGTTCAGAAACTCGTCCAAGGAAAAGATTCAGAAAAAAAACCATTCATGAGTAGAAATTTCATAAGAACAGATAAGTTATCAAACGCACCTTAAGCAGCTTCATAAACTATACATTCTAATATACAACACCTTGAACACTTCTTAAAGCCGACACTCTTAGAGACAATTGAATTGAGGAGATGTAGGTGTTTGCAGTTATGTTTGGAATGAAGATTTGAAATCTATTTATAAAGTTTGAGAAGTCATATATTTAAGAGATACACGAACTAAAAAAATACATGAATTAATTAGATACAAGAACTTAAGAGAAACATTAATTAAGTAGATAAATGAGCTCGAAAGATACATATATTAATAACATACATGAATTAAAAGATGTATTTTATTTTGCTCACTTTCGCTGATCTATTAATTTACCATAACTACAACACCTTCTTGGGATTTTCATTTGGATTGTTTTCAGAAACACTAAGGAGGAATTGGTCCTGGCGGATCGAATGCCAGGGGCTAATGACCGCCCTATCGTGAACGAAGGCCCCGAGCTTATCATGTCTTTTTAAAAATTGTTTATAACATTGGTAACTATTTTCTCTAAAAACAATCTTAGATTTTGAGAAAACCAGTATCATACATATGGTCGAAAGGATAAAAATAGCCCTGTCGAAAATGCCAAACGTTAACTTTAGCTTCATCATTTAATATCTTGTTATCTTAAGATTCATGCATATTTGACACGTTATTTTATGTTATTTCAAAAGCACCAAACATAACGGCACCCGAATTCGTGCATGGATGTAAAGTGAGATTTTCACTAGATTACGTCTTTGGTAAAACAAAAATATAATTCGTAATTTTAGAAAGTTAATTTGATAACTGCATTCCACTACTCAGTTGAAAAATGTCGTACTGAAATGGTGTCGTGGGAGTGCTAACGCTTCCCCACACGTAATCGAACCCCTTGGACCGTAGTGCTTTAGTGTGCCTTCACACGTGCACCTAGTCTCCAACCATCCTAGGCTTTTAAAACATGATTGGTAGCGATTCTATCGATTTGCTATTATTTCTTGATAGATTTTTTACTCTCGGTTTTTCCTTCATACCCCTTTACTTTTAGAGAAATGTTTACTTGATTGTCTTTAATCTAATATGAAAATAATAGTTTATTTTAGATTATAAAAAAATATTTAAAAGTTATTATGGAATCTACTCTTTTAAGAATTTATAGTTCTTTATTAACTTTCTAGGATAACAATCCGGAGGAGAAGCACTACAAAGTTTTCGAAGCATGTTGGACTTACCTCTTGTGTGCCTATTTTTTCTCAAAGGTCATTTTCATATATTTTCGACAAAACTGAAGACTTGGTTTTCCTCCCCAAAATATACATCAAAGTCAAATTCATGCATTTTTAGACTAGCAATTTCCAAAAAAATTGGAATCAGATTTCTCAAAATATATCTTGGAACCTAAAAAGAAGGGAAAAATAAATCATTAGCGTTCATGGAACATATTATTAGTGCATCTCTTTTCCAATTTTTCCATCCTTTTCACATGCATTTAATTAATGAGTGGTTATGCTGATGAATCTATCTAACGTTTAGAAGTTCCCGAATTTCCTTGAGGAACATAGCGGCTAACACATGACATCAACTATAAAAATATATATCAGGTGTGTTTGTTTCATGAAAAACGAATGATTTTGAAAACATTTTTCTAAAATGATTGTTTATATCACTTTACAAAAAAGAATTAATGAAAGATACTTTCATTGTTTACAAAAATTTTTAGAAATAAATTATTGTTGATAATGAAAACATTTTTCATGAACTACTTAGTTGATTATTTGGAAAATATTTTTCAAATTATTCATTTTCCACAAAAGAAACAAGTCTTCAATAGAACTGGTTGACGAGCTTGTAGAGAACTTTCAGTATATGGCAATGTACGTCATGATCTTTGATTAGCAATCAATCTGATTAGTCATAGAATATTTTGAACAAAGTTGGATCTAGTAAAATATAAATTGAAACATCCAGACAAGATCTTCTGCAACATTTATAGATCATACATTTCCGCACTTCTAATCTTCAAAATATATCAAACTAGATCGAAGCATGTCAGAGTCATGTTGTGTGTTCATGTGTTCCCTTCCTTTTTTTCATACTTAAAGATGGATGGAACATAATGTCATGAATATCTCCATAGATTCTGAATACGTGAGATGGCATAAACTTGTAGAGGAATTTTAACCTACGATACTTCCTCATTATTCGCTCAAAGAACTCAATTTCATGGATTCCAACATTGGTTTTCAAATTATCCAACATTTTGCGATTCCCTTTTTTAGACACTTCCAGCTTAAATCTTCCTTTCGAGGACGTGCAAAGGAGATTTCTCTTTTTTCAAGCTATACAACTGACTTTAGAGTCATCCATCTTTTCGAATTTAACCTTTCAAACTTTGAAAAGAGAGAGGAGAGGAAATTGAGATTTCCTTTTCATGTAATACGTCTTCAAAGTTATTTCTCGAATGAAAAAGCGCTGAATATGTCGGTTGTCTTCTTCTATGTGCATGTGCTATTGTGGTATGATATTGGCAAAAGTAGGGATGTCAACGGTATAGTTCGATTCAGATTTTTAAGAAATTCGAACCGAACCAAACTGATAGGGTGAGTAGTTGACCCTATCACAAGTTGAGATGGAAGTGAGAAGAAGAAGAGATATTGTGCAGGAAAAATTGTATGCTATACACTACATTAATGTATTTGTGGCATCCGAAAATCCCAACCATACCAATTAAGTAGACATGGAATAAGAGAGGAATTTGGACATTGGTAAATTAATTTTGTGCCAAAGGGATGGAAGTCGGCCACGCGTGAGGCACACACCTGCTGAAAAATTAAGAGTAAAATTTTGAAGAGTAGGACTGCACGCGGGAACTTTGGCTATGCAGTTGTATGTGAAGCAATTGGATTATGAGAATGATAAATCTATTTCTTTAAGAAAAATAAAGAAATGCTTCATAATAGTGCAAAGATTATGGGTTTATATTCTAAAGTTTGGGGGCCTTTTACATGGATTTTCTTTTGGCCCCAAGACTTTTGGGCTCAAGTGGCCCATGGAGGCCCACAAGGCCGTCAACCGAAGGGAGAAGGGACCGGATGGAGAAGCCCACGCCACCCTCTCCACTTGTCCCATGGATGAAGCCACATGTCCTTCCTTTGGAACCAAGTGTCCATTGCCATGCAAAACCTCATGATTACTAGCTAATCAAGAGGGTGAAAGGAAGAAAGAGAGAGAGAGAGGGGCGGAATGGACGAGGCATGCAACTGAGGGAGTGTTCGTGAGAGAGAGAGTCCGAGAGAAAGAGAGAGTGAGACCGAGAGAGTTCGAGCAGGCGAGCAAGTGAGAGAGGAGGGGAAGAAGGAGACCAGCTCCACCATGCATGTGCCAGCTACCACCGTCAACACCGCCTAGCTCCGCCGTCGATCAAGCCGTGCCCGAAACCCCCAACTCGCTGTTTTTCTTGCTGTGTTTGCGTGAATTTAAGGCAAGTGAGAGTCCATTGATCTACACTTTGCTTGTTGTGGTTGTATGTGAAGTGTAATGGATTTTGGAGATGCTTGAGTTGTGATGCTGGATGTTGGAATTCGAAAGTATAGGAGTAGTTCTTCAAGCTAGTAAACTGTTTCATGGAAAAACAGCTTGACCTTTGGTGACTCCGTGAATTTTCTGTAATTATATAGTCCAAATTCGACTTTGTGTCCTTGATGAAAGTTGTAGATGAAATCTTGAAGAGTAACATAATAAAATTTGAGAAGAAAATAACAAGTATTGGTTGGTGAAACGATTTTTCTCTGAAATGGTTAAATCTGGAAATCGTTACCGAGGGTTAGGGAGAGTTATGGTGATTATAGCTTTTAATATATCACGAAAATGACTTTGAGTTCTTCACGAAACTTTTAAATCTATGTTTTTTCTATAATATATAAAAATTTCAGAATTTTCTGAGTTGATTTAGGGTTTATACCGAATTTGTGAATAAAACTGTGCAATGGTGATGTTTTGAAATTTTAAGGCTGAGATGCATGGACCATAGCGACTTGTACGAAGTTATTTTGACATGGTGTTCTCCATGAAACAATTTTCTCTAGATCTGGCTTATTACATGTTAAATTTTCAGAATTTATTAAGATCGTTTACTAATTTTTCCAGAATTTTAATTAAAGAAGTGCATTCTGTTTTATCCGAAAATTGTTTTATTTTCGAGAACAAATGAATTGCTCTAAGAGATGTGATATCTTGGGTTGTTATTTATACAGCATATGTGGTGACATTTAGCATATCATATGACATCAAAAGTTGATTGAAACCTTTGACATTGTTGCATCAAAATGTGAATATACATTGTGATGTTGATGATACCGTCGGACCCTTGAGTTGATGATGCCCCGGGAGTGTCGGGATTCCTGGGGGTGTGTGCCGGTTGTCTTCGGGAGTTTCGAGATAACTAGAGGTGTGTGTTGGATGCCCGGAGGTGTGTGCCGGAGGTCTCGCGATGCCAAGTTGGGTGCGAGAGTCACGAAAGATGCAAAGATTGGTCCCTGGAGAAAAATGAGATCCTTTTGAATATCAAAATGGGAAATGAATCATGTGCGTGTGTGTGCATATGACATGGTGCATGAATTGCCTATGAAATTGAGTTGGTACTATTTGGCATTGAGAATGCGATCATGAAGGCATCGAATGGATCTCGTGGGGATATATACTTGATTGTATGGATGATATAAATCATGCGCATGTGTGTGCATATGGCATGGATGATATAAGCATGATTACATGGATGATAGGTGCATTTCACATGGAAGTTTGGTTGTCTTGCTTGTTGCATTGTGTAGTTTGATAGATCTTTTACTGCTGAGTGGTTGTACTCACCCAATTTGGGAACTAACATTTCAGATTAAGAAATGCCTCTGTTACCGGTCACATGTGGTACTTTCTATGGCTTACCGTCTGATGTTGAGGTTGAGTGTTCGGAGCATTCATGTGTTGGTGTCCGTGGTCTAGTGTTCGTCTGTGTTCGAGTTTTAGTTATGTATAACGTGGGTCTACCTGATGGCCCCGTAGTCCAGGAGTTCTTCTCCATGCATATTCATCGCGACGGGATCATGATGGGGATGCTGTCGCCGCCACCGGCCGATGCACCAGGCTGGGTGTGATCGCGAGTGTGACTCGTAGAGGATGACACTTTTTGGATAGCCGACACTGGATGATGGATTGATGTACATGTCTGATGTGGGGTCGGGTACTTTTGGGTTATAGCTGAGCTTAGTAAAGCCTTGGCCTTTTGTTGTATTGACTGGTGATGTCCATCAAAGTTATGTAAATAAAAGTGTATGGCTTTAACTTATATAAGATGTGTAGTTGGTGTGTATTGCATTATCTTGTTGAGCATGGGGTAGGGAGATATCGAATATGCTTCCGTTAAATGAACTGCGCTGGGACCGATTGAGATAATATAAACCCCCAGGACATATGGACCCACTATAATTCAATGGTATCAGTGTGACATGTTATTAGGACAAGTGAAAGGTAAGCAAACTGTTGGCGACCCTAATGGATTGGGGGCTGTGTCGAGGGGTGCCACAGTATTCTCAATGTACAAGAGGATCAATATATAATACAAAAAAATTCAATAAAAAGGAAAGGGGAGAAGGATACCTGGAGTGCTAAAACTTGGCACGGGGGACACTTAAATGCCATAAGTTAGGAAAGTGACACTTAAGTGTCAAAATTAGAGCAAAATGGATCTGTTAAGTGACAAGCAATAAAACAATCTGGCTAAAATACTAATCTGGCGATTGTTTGGCGAGGCAAGTGCAAAATGATGTCATTTTGCACACTAATGTGGCTATATAAATGCAAAAAATGATGTAGTTTTGTTGTTGGCGTAGGTAAATAATTAATATAGAATTAAAACTAAATTTGAAACCAAATATATATAAAGGAAGGAAGAAAGCCCTCGCTGTTGCCGCCTCCCTATTGTTGTCAAGAAGAACCGGTGACGGTGGGGGGAAGGTTGATCGGGGTCGCTTGTCACACCCTAAACCCTGAGTACACGAACATCCATTGGCGGTCAATGAGAAATGTGATGTCCCAGAATGTGTTGCCAACCCATTCTGTTTATCTTTTGATTATACGCATGTGGAAGCGACTAAATTAAACACCTAGTCAATCAACAGTAATAGGGATAATCTAAGAATTTAGGTTTTTCTAAGTGTGCGCTAAAGAATTTAGGTTTTGACGGTTCCGATAAAATAGCGAGCTGACCAATATGAAACCGAAGTACCTAGGGACAATCCGAGAATTTTCTTCACTTTTAAGGAATTAATTGGAATATTCTCCATGAAAGTTGTAGAGCACATTCTTAGGGTAACATATCAAATTTGAGAACATTGGTCGAGATTTCGATAGTGAAATGATCTTTCTTTAGTAGGCGCTCAATCTAGAAATTGCTACGGAATTTAGGGGTTGATACAGCAAGTTGCTCCTCTTTTTACGGTGAGGAATAGGCTTAAGTTCCTCCATGGAAAATGTTAATCTACATCTCTTCTACAACATATTATAATTTCATATTTTTTTCAACAAGATTTGATGCACTTTTTGCTTCTGTGTTTAAAACTGCTCGAATCAGTCTATGTTCTGTCTTGGTTGGAAATGGTGCATTTGATAGTACCCTCTAGTGACTTTTAGGAGGTCTAATAGTCTTTCATTTATTATTAGTTGATCCATAAATATGTATTTTCTATATTCGAAGTGAGACAATAGAGTGGTTGCAAATTGTGTCACATGAGGGCACTGAGTGTGTTATGTTTTGAGATAATCTGTATGTGCATGGAATTTATACCTTGAAGTGGCATATGTGCACCTAAATAGATATGCATGCTATTGCAATAACGTGATTCAAAAGTGTGATGCTTGAAATGTGTGAAATAAAATGAGTAAAGAGATTTCCATTGGTCTTGAGATACTGGTGATGCCCTGGGGAGTGAGATGCCTGTGCTGTGTGATATTGGATGCCTCAATTGAGTGAGATACCCGGATTCCTTAGAGTGAAATGCCCCCATGTGTGATTAGAGATACCTCTGTTGTGGGATATCAGGATGCCTCGAGTGAGATGTTCTACTGTGTGATCATGGGATGCCTCAGTTATGTAATATTGGGATGCTTTGGAATAAGGTGCCCATTATAGTGATATTGTGGAAGTCCGGATGTGGGATTTTGAAAGTGACTTGATTGGGAAGACTTGTGATATGGTGGATAAACTAATGGAGAGTGGATTTGATATACACACTATAAAATGATTCAACTTGGCGTGTGAATTCGCTTGTTGTTGTTGCATCTCATCTTAGTTTTGGTTAGTAACATAAAGTATGTATGCATATTTAGTGAGTTTAGTATGAGATGGTTAATTATGCGACATCATAGTGTCTATTTAATCATACCTATGATAATTCTGTCTTAGTACGCATGGGCTATTTAGTTGCGTCTCTTACATTCTTTGATAACTATGGAATGTGTAGTTTAAAACCTCATTATTTCTTTACTGGACATTGCTCATTCCTTTTTATTTATTAGATCATTGGTATGGACGTACCATAGTTGCACAATACGGGGTGATAGCCTACATAGACGTTTCCTTCCAAGACGTGTATGGCCCCTATATCATGTTGACATACACAGGCTATGAAGCTACACTCTGAATGGACAACGGATAGGTAAATTGGATTCCAATGAGATTTGTGGCATGGTTTATAAAGCATGAAGGGGAGCTATTTGGTCTTCTTTCAATTTGATGCTGGTGGACTTGGAGCCGAGGCGGGTGGTGCTTAGGCACCCAATTTGTGATGAAATTGGAGAAGACATCTTTTGTTTTTTGATAGACGTGGGCTAATTTAGGGGGTAATGAAGTTAGGAACACCTTTTACCCCTTTTTCCTAGTTAAATACTTAACATTTTTTTAGCATAAACTTGTAAATACACTATGTACATAGGCGAAAGACTTGTAAGTATTCCAAGTCAATGCATGTAAGCCTGAAACATTTCAATAGGAAAGGTAACAAAGTCCATGATCTTTGTATGCGTTCTTAGTTGGATTTCACTAATGTTAAGTGATAGGATTGATACAATATGATCATATTCTAGAACAGTTCTAGATCATGTAATATCCATGTTATACATGCTAACCAATTAGGTCTGAATACTTTAACAAGATAATTAAGTCAAGTCCTGTCATGACACTAAATTATATAGTTTCCGTTTGCACCTAGTATGTGACGTTGATGGAAGGTCACAAATTGTCCATGCTTAAGATAGTCTAGTGCATTCAAATTGACCTAATTTGATGACACAACTCTTAGGCCAAAAATGGACCAAGGTCTAATATTGAAATTGGACCTTGATTCATGAAATTAAACCTTAGTCTCCTATGGGTCAATTTGAATTTCTTCAATTGAAGCTCAATAGCTGGATTTTCTTTTATTCAAGAGAGCGAAATTCCTCAAATTGGGAGGTTCTTGAGTAAATTTCTCAAAAGGATCCCAAATCTAGACTTATCTTAAGAAAATGAGTAAAATACACATATCCATTTGCAAATCACGAAGGATCAATTCAAACCCCCGAATTAGGGCTAAAAAAGGTAATTCGCCTTTCGACATGATCATTCTCGAAATTGAGTGAACAAGTGAATAAGAAATAGTCCCTAGACTAAATGTCATCAAAGGAACTAGACTTGATTATAACTAAAACAAAATTAATTTTATTTTTAGACGATTTTGAACCTAAAACTGAAAAATTCATAAAACAAGGTTCTTAATGAATTTTTGCAAACTTTTGACACTAAAAGTTAAATTGACACCACAACAAAGTGCATGTGGATTGTTTATTTTTCCAATTTTTTGGTCAGAGGTTTGATCGAGAGTTAATCATTTAGTTGACTTTTCCTAAAATATTGATTTTTTAGTCAAATCTTTGAAATTTTAGAAAATTAACTAGGCTAAAATGAAATTGAAATCATTTGACATCTTTTTGTGCAAAAAGCCAACTTTTGACTCAGGATTGATTCTTAGTCAAAGAGTTGACCGAAAAGTCAATCCAAGAGTCAACCGTTGATTTTTCGATTTTATTTAAATGAATAGAAAATCACTTAAAAATGATTAAGCAACAAAAAGAAATTAAAAGCAACATTTTTTTTAATCGAGAAATGGGCTCCGTCGCGATAAAAAATCCTAATCTTGATTTTCACATTTTGTGGCACATCAACTGAAAATCTGATGCTAACAACTAGCTTCAAGCTTAGCATATGGCCAAGCTCCTAGCATAGTCCATGGTCCTTGCTACTAGGTCCAAGGCCTAGTCCAAGGCCAATCTATGGCTTGGCAAGAGGCCTAATTCATGGTTCGACACCTGTCCTAGCAGTGGGGTGGCCAAGCTAATTCGAGAACTATCCAGGGTTGGTCCATGATCCATTACAAGGGGCCTATGGCTAATGTGCGATTGGTCCATGGTCGAACATACTTGGTCTGTGGTCCACTCTCGTAATGTTGATTGCTTGGGATTGGTCGATTCATGACCAACACACGATCACACTAAATAGACTCATGGTCATCCACAATTGGTACATGATCAAGCAGAATCACTTGCAATCAAAAGATGATTGTTCTGCCAATCCGTGGTGGTATGTAATTGCTCCACAACCAACTCTTATGGTCGAGTAGCCATTCCATGCCCGAATAACTCAGGTCCACTTGCGTGGTCGCTAGATTGGTTCAGAACCTATGAAGCACGGACACGTTGCCAAAGCTTTCATGTTGTATCCAATAGGGGTGATTGGGTTCAGGATGGGTAGGGTCTAGAACTAGACCATGTACCCAACTTTATTATAACCGATTCCCCTTTTTTGGACCCTATACCTGATCCACCCTTTTTTTTCGGTCCAATTCCAGGGTCAACCCTGTTTTCATTGGAACTTGTTTTGCAATCTCTCAATATCCTATATGACTTCGAATTTTATATTAATACGCGAGAAAATAACATAATCTTCATAATTTGTATCAAAATATCAAGCACTTGTAATAAATAAATACATGAACTTTTTGACTAAACGAAAAATTAAGGATCCACGAGGCTAGTTATAATAAATAAAAAAGAATTAGCAACAAACATGGGTCTAATATTGGTCTTATTCCCACAACTACTACATGAAACTACTCATTTATGCAAGCATAAATCCTCCTACAAAAGAGAAATTAGGTGAGCCAATCTACATGGTAACGATAATTTGGTGGCGACGAACACCGTTTGTTCGTCGGATAGTGCAAGAGGGAGCCAATGAGGGAGGGAAGCAAGTGAGGAAGAGGAACGACGAAGGAGGAGTGCCGTGCATGTTTGAGAGAGCCAAGAGGGAAAACGCCATGTGAATGTGGGAGTAAGAATAGAAATAAGGGGAAAAAATAGAGTTTGGACCTATACTTACAAAACTGGTTCCCAAACTCATTCCAAAACCGGTTCGGGAACTGATTCTTAGGTGGGTAATCAATCGGACCTAGTTCCCGAATCGGTTTAAACCGAATCCGAATTTTGGGAACCTGTTCCCGAGCTAGTTTCAACGAGAACTGGTTCCCGATCCTATTTTTTTGGTGGGCCGGTCCGGTTCTTGGATATACTCGGTCCGGTTGCACACCCCTAGTGTCCGAGACACTCTAACATGCTCAGACACGTGGTCAACACGTGTTCAATTTTCTGACACGTGGCCAACTCTTCTCAACACATTTTGACACACATGTCCAGAAGATATAATCGTTGAAGAAGATGATGGAGGGTGGAAGCGAGGGTGTGGGAGTGGAGACAAGGCCGCAAGCAATAGCGAGGGAGGGCTAAAGGAAGAGTAGAGACCCAAGTGACCCAAAGGGTCGCGATTGTGATGAAGGACTAGCGGCGAGGCTACGGTTACAAAGGAGGAAGCATCGGAGGCAAGGCGGCAAGCGATTGTGATGACTGATAAGGTGACCAAGAGAGAGTAGAGATCGAAAGGAAGAGGGTCATTTGAGGAGGAGGAGGAGGAGGAGGAGGCGGCTATAGCTAGGGTTTTTGAGGGAGAAAACTCAAAAAAATAAAATAAAAAATAGGATTTTGCTGGTACTTTGGCATGGTTTTTTCTTTCCGCAAGGTGGATGGACGAGAAGGTGACTTCAATTTTTAATAAAGGAAATGAAACCTGACAGGTGGTTAGGGGGAGGGGGAAGGAAGAAACGAGGGAAAGATATGAGGGAGTGAAATAAATTTGGATGTGACGGCTAGGGTGGACCTTGAGGGGAAGAGAAAAATAGATAAAAGGAGGCTACAAAGTGATTTTGGAAAATAAAAATACTAATTGTGGAATAATGATAATTTTTTAGCATTGTAGAAGATCATAGATTTACTTAAATAAGTTAATTCTAATTTTTTGTTAATCATTAATTTCATCAATAACTTTTGTTCGAATTTCCTATTAATAGATTTATTAATATTATTAGTATAAATTCATCGTAGGCTCTTTTGTTATTATTTATTTAATTGTGAATTTAGATCAAATTAATTAAAACAAAAATATTCATTTAATATATAGTGTGTCCCAATGTATCGGAATTCTTTATTTTTAACAAATGACGAGTTGCTGTGTCATGTTATGTTGTATCATGTGTCCATGTCTCGTGTCAATGCTACGTAGTTCACAACCGATTCATGGTCAATTCTTCAATCGGATCATGACTAATCCCTTGGTCACTCTTCTGATCTAGTCAATTGGTCCAATTGGTCTAGGATTGATTCTTGGAGTAGTTCATGGCCAATCCTCACCATTGGCATACCAAACTCATAGCCAATCGTCATGAGATCGGAAATCATGGATGTTACAAGGACACAAGTTTCATATCAAATTGGGAACGAAAACCAAAAATCTATAATTTTGGTTGATTTCCTTCATCATTAGTTCAAAATCTTTAACTATTTTTTTTTTGTCGGTTCTACTCTATTCCTATGCTAACTCTTACTCTCAGACTTTTGCCTTGCCTCCTTACAGAGCGTGAGAGTTGAAACCCACTCATGAAATGAAATTGTCTTCACCCCAACCCTCCCTGAGAAGGTGGGGATTCGAACCCCCCACCTCCCCCTTTCATGTTGAAAATCTCAAAATCATTCAATGAAGTCACAAAAATCTCTTCCTTTATTTATGCTTCACGGGTGCTACAAATGACTTAGCAATTTTTTGCTAAAGGTGCATTAATAACACCAAAGAACTGTAGAATCAAGTCCTTTTGATATCAAACAATTCAAATGGCCAGACTCCTTCAAGCATACTGCCCCCACTTTGTCCTTTTCATGTTCACAAGTTATATTTTTTCCCTTGGTAAAGAGAAGATCCATGTTACATCTATTTCCTCAACAAGCATAAATGTGGGGTTTCTAAATTATCTGCCTTTTTGTTTCACAAAGCGGGATCCATAATCAAGACAACCGTGGTGAAGGGTTGCACTGAGTATCTAGGAGTATGTAATGCTAGAGGCAATGATTGCGAGTGAAGGTGCTATGCATAGTTTGGGGTCTCAGCGCACCTGCAACACCTCCATGGGTCCTTCGTGCATCTATTCGTGCCCTCCAAGCGCTTAATCACAATGGCAGACAAGTACTTGCCTTGGATGTCTAGGTTGCGATAGCAACATTGAAACAAGTACTAGTCCCAGCTTGCAAAAATGTTATTTCGTAGTTTCTGGAAGCTCTTTGCAATTAACTACAAAACAATGATAAGTCATGTGGCTAATTGACAATCCACTTTCATAGTTTCATGGTTATTTACATTTAACTTGTGTGTTATCTAGTATTATTTTCTTATCTAAATATTAGCATGATAAAAGTCAATCCTTCCCACATTGTTGGAGATTAATCAAGCTCCAATATGGATTATTTCTGTTAACTCTTGCAACTCTAAATTGCTCTAATGAAATCAACTTCCGTTAAATTCCTCCCACGTTGTAATAATTGCAATGGTCGGTTTTTTTCACTTAACAATCACATATTTCTTGTGGCACCCCGAACCCTTCATAGGTCGCCACCAGCACCAATGTTACACCTTATTACCTTTCTCCTTAGAAGAAGCGTAGTAATTCATAGACACACATTTTTTGTTTAAACAAAATGGTCCCAACGCAACTCACTAGCGGAAGCAAATTAAAACATCACCATCTCTCCCCCTACCAACCATGATAGAAATACACACCACTAATTATCATGATTTTATAGACAAGCCACGACACTTTATTTACATATATTTTCAAGATGGGACTTCTTTTGGGTCGGTACATCAAAAAGGAAAAGCTAGGACTCAGCCATGTCCAGCCTAAAACATAAAAAAAAAAACCCTCGACCCTTTACATCTCACGTGTACAACCCCCATCATAAGTGTCGGCTATCTATCCAAAAAGAAACAGCCTCTACTCATCACGCACAGGCCTCACACCCAGTCCGGTGCGTCAGGCGGCGGCGGTGGCAGCATCCCTCTCATCACCCTATCGCGGCGAACGTGGACGAAGATAAACTCCTAGAAAATCGGGCCCCCAGCTAGGCCTATGTCGTACGAGACAAAACAGTTCACACGTATATATGTCAGTCTAGGCACAGAAGGACAGCTGTACTCCTCACACTCTACCTCGACGTCTGACGGTAACCCGTAAAATACACCCTGCATGACGGCAGGAAGCGGCATACTGCTAATCTGAAATGTTGGTCCCCAAAAGGGGTGAGTACAACCACTCAACAGGTAAAGAAATCCAATAACAACTCAATGCATCATGTAAATCATACATACATGCATTGCAGGCGTTACTTACCTTGAAGCCATGCGCATACTAACATTGCATCATCATATCATACGTGTCATCATCATCATGGCATCATTATATCATATATTTCATCATCATCATGACATCACCACATCACACATGTCATTATCGTCATGGCATCATTATATCATACATGTCATCATCATCATGACATCATCACATTACACATGTCATCGTGCCATATCATATATCATCAATATTATCATCATCGTGTATATCATCATGCATGTCATGCCATGGGTGATCATCATTATTTCACATCACATATCATCATCATCATCATCATCATCATCATCATCATCATGCATATCATATATCATCATCATTATCATCATCATGCATATCATGCATGTCATGCCATGGGTGATCATCACCATTATCATCATCATGCATATCATGCATGTCATGCCATGGTTTAATTTCCACTTTTAGCTTTCAATTTGATCACCACATCACCCATTCCTCAAATCATCAATTTCATCATCCCCTCGAGCAAAGACCTCCGAGGCTTCCGGCATTCAGCCATCCCAAGCCACCGGGCATCCGGTCCCCCACATTTTGGGCATCTCGCATCCCAACCGGCATCACGAGGCATTCCTTTCGGGCAGAAATCTCCGACAGGGCTTCTGGCATTTACACTCCCTGGCCGGGCATCTCGCACCCCAATCCTAGCATCGTGAGGCATTCCCTTTGAGCAGAAACCTCCGACAGGGCTTCCGGCACCCCCACATTCCGGGCATCCTGAATCTCCCAGGGCCATCCGGCAATGCATCTCTATACATTCCGGGCATTATCCTCCACCACAACCACCTCCTCACTTATCATTATCCACATTTACCATTATTTTGATCTCAATTTAAAATGGCATATGGCGTGACATCAAACAAGTCATACTTGGCATAGGATTCACACATGCATCACATCATCATCATCATCATCATCATCATCATCATTATTATTATTATTTATAAATATTAAATTCAATAAAAATTCAAGCAATCATTAAACAAACCAATAGGATGACAATTTCATGCAAAATTCATGGCCAAATTGAATTTTACACAATCTCACCATTTTCACAAAACATCCTATGATTCTCGGATGAAACCAGAATGCACGGTTTTCGAAGAAATTCAATTAAAATATCCATATAGCCTCCAAAAATTATGAAATTTTACTGAATTATAGCCAAGACATTTTAGTACAACTTTCATGAAGAACTCCAAGACAGATTATTTTTAGATTATTTTATACAGTCTCACGAAGCTTCTGGATCCATTACCGCATCGTCCAGTGTATACTTCTCCGAAATATTGAGTTTTAACCTACCTATTCTCTTTCGTTTTCTCTGAAATTTGGATATGTTATACATAATGATGTCCTATATAAGTTTCATGAAGAGATCTAAGTCAAATAACCAGATTATAGTCATTATCTATGTCCATGAAGTGTCGGGTGTCTCGGAATATATCACCAGAATCACTGTCTTCAAGATCTAGTTGATTTACTAGGCTATTTTGTTCATTTCACTTAAAATTTGAGTATGTTATATTTTAAGATGTCCCCTAAAACTTTCATGAAGAAATAAAAGTGAGATTCTCAACACAAACCAACATGCAACCACAAATCCAACCAAAGGTCAGTAAAATCTTTCCAGATCTGGGGTCTCCGTAGGATGAGACTTTAACCCATCAAATCTACATCATTTTCCACGAAATTTTAGTATGTTGTATTACAAGATGCTAGCTACAACTTTCATGAAGAAATCAAAGCCAAAATCTGACTCTAAACACACATGCAAGCTCCAACAACATTCTGACTCACAGGGTACGAGCAAGAACAGCCACACCATTCACACATAAATCGACCATGCTTCGGTTTTTCTCACCTAACACCCAAGAATTTAACATGTAAGCATCATACACACATGCAAGAGAAGCTAGAGGACTCCCACTTGCCTCTAGACTGGTCGGTCGACGGCGTAAGGCGGCGAATCACGATGGCACACGGCGGACGGACGGCGATTCCTCGTCCTCTCTCTCTCAGCCACTCTCTTTCCCTCTCTCTCGCACATCTCTCTTTCTCTCACTCTCTGTCTTTGGGCGAGCAATTAACCGGCCACTCTCCTCTCTCTCTTCCCTTTTATTTCCCTTAAATCCCATCATTAGCAATCATGAGATTGCCTCACCAATGGCCAATGCATGGCCTTCTTCTTGCCACTTGTTATAATACTTGCATGATGGGCTTGGGCCTCCTCTTCTTGGGCCTTCTTTTGTGGCTAACGGCCACATCTCCTTGGGCCTAAATGGGCCGACGACAGCCCCCTTCCATGGGCTTCTATTGGGCCGACTAGCTTGGCCCACTAAAATCCCCCTTTTTGGGCCTAAGGCCCAAACCTAATTCAAATCAAATTTTATTTTCAATTATTCATCTTTAATTTATTTCTTTTATAGATTTCAAATTTTAAATTTTAAATTCCACATGGCCAAAGTCTTGTGACATTTGTATTTAGTTCATAAGTGCATGGCCAAGCATAGATTATCATCATTAATCTATCAAATTTAAAATTTCATAAACACAAGCACAAATCACCTAATCTTAAAAAGACCAATGGCTAAAGCATAAACCTTAGGAAATTTTATCACCTAATTAAAGACTTTAACACACCTTATGGCTTGTCATTGAATTTTGGGATGCCACATTTCTCAAGGACTCAAAACAAATGACGACTTTCTGTTGACCCAAAAAAAAAAATTCAACTGAATTTTCATTAAATCAAGAAAAATTTGGGTCTGTACTTATTGACCAAAAAAAAAAGAAAAAGAAAAAACAGCCAAGCCTAGCCAATAGAGTTGTTTAATGAGTGGCCTGATCTGGCCATGACCATCGCATATCCACGTGGAAACTTAGAAATCACCTCTAAACAAACTGCTGGACCAGCATCCAATATCTACTACTTGAACTTTAATTAACTACTTGGGTTTACCTCAGTGGCCATCCTTCCAACTTGGAAGGGAGAGGTGGGGGGTTCGAATCCCTACCTTCTCAGGGGATTGGGGTGGGGACGAATTAGTATCAGGAGTGTGTTTTGACTCCCACGCCTTGCAAGGGAGCAAGGCAAAAGTCTAAAAGTGAGAGTTAGAATAGGAATATAATAGAACCAACAAAAAAAAAGTTTTAATTGGTTTATTAATGAGGTGCTAAGAACAACTTTCAATTCTACCTCTTTTAATTCAATAGTAAATGCAATTGATATCTCAAGCATCAAGACCCAACGCAAACTTTAATCAAAATCATTTTCTTTCACCTATATATAAAGATCACATCTCCAAGATATCACAAACAAGAACCTACAAAAGCAAAAAAAAAAAAAAAAAAAAAGCCTATAGATTTTCTTTCATTTTTTTTTTTGGTCGAACATTTTCTTTCAAATTCGTTTGATCATCTTTGCTTTTATTTTTATTTTTCTAGAAAACCCCATTCTCCCCTTCTTCTTCGTTCTTCTTCTTCTATGGCCTTCAGGTTATTTGCCACTGCTCTACCGAAGCCTTTGCCAGACTTCCCGATGACCAAACTTGGCCAATCAGTATGTCGCTCCCCCCATTCTGTGCTTGCCGTTTCGTCAATCTCCGTTGTCTCCCCAAGGGATTGTTGGCCATGGAGGTTGCGGAGCATGGAGGCCAGGGCCAAGGAGGTCAAGGTTGCGCTTCACGGCGACCTCAATCTCCATTGCCACGAGAGAGAGAGAGAGAAGGGTAGAGATGTGAAGCGCAGGAGACCGATCGGTGAGGGTGATGGTAAACGCTTATGGAACAACGAAGGTGGGGGCTCCTCATCTTACTGTGGTTGCTAGGTTTGGACTTGCAGAGTAAGTAATGAAGATGAATAAAGATCAAAGGAGAGAGAAAGAAGTGAAAAAAATCAAAGGTAAGAGATTAGAAATTATGCCTATGAATACAAGGATATAATAGATAACATACACAAATATACATATATATACCTTTTGATCTTTTATTTTAACCATATATATGTACTTATATTCATGAAAATAGAATAATTTATTTCTCCTTTAATTGGTAGAGCACTCGTATTTTTGTGAAGTCGTTTCATTCAACATATAAGCCTGAAAGGATTAGGAAATCTCCACATGTGGATACAATGCAGTCTATGTATAAAGCATCCACTAATTTATTTTCCAAAAATTATCAACAAAGAACAACCTTTACAAGATTTATAATTGATACCAGTTTTAATGAATGCATTTGGTTTGATTATATCTTTACCATGTGTCATTATAGTATAGTTCATGTATTTTGACTGCACAACTTTGATTTAATGTGGTAAATCGATTATGAAAATTTTGATTTATTTTTATACCACTACTAAAAGATATTCTCTGAAAAAATTAAAAATATGATAAAGTTAAATACATTAACAATACTAAACATCCATTATATACCATGCCAATTTACAGCTAAAAAACTCCCTTAATAATCATTATTTGGAATGTCATCTTTGCTTGATTATATTGAATAATTAGTCGTTGACAAAAAAGTTGTTGCAATTGTAATTGCATTATAAGATAACCCATTCAAAATATTTGCAAATATAATTACTTTTGTGCCAATTCTAAGTGCATCAAAATTTCCATATAACCATTAAAGAAGAAGAAAGATGATTTTCAAATCAGGAACGTAGTGCGATGGAGCAAGTTGCATTGGCAACTTAAAAAAATATTCTCCATTTAGCTACTTAACTGCCCTTTTCAAAAATTACTCACTTGTAAAAAGATATATTAGCTAAATCAAACAAATACCATCTAATAAATTTGAATGTTATAATGCAAAAGACTCAAACCCTAGAATTGGCCATGAAGTTAATTTTTGCGTTTCTGAATCCTCTAGCCTCTCTTGTGGAGAAGAGAGACGGCAATTTCTTATCAAAAGGGAGAAGAAAAAGAAAACAGAGATAAGAAACCAAGAGAAGAAAAACAAGATAATAAATAATCTTAAATTAGGACCAGACCCCAAATTTCACCTTAGACTTGTTTTGCAAACAGATTGTGGTCCTAATGCGTGTTTGATCATATTTCCTTCATCATTATTCCAAAATCTTTAACTGCTCGAAAATCTTGAAATCATTCTAATGAAGACACAAATAACTCTTCTTAATTTATGCTCCACGGGTGCTATAAATAACTTAGCAACTATAGATAAAGATGCATTAATAGCTTCATAGAACTATTGAATCAAGTTATTTCACTATGAAAACAATTCAAATAGCTAGACTCCTCCAAGCATATTGCCTCCTCCTCATTTTCTTCGTGCTCACAGGTTAATATTTTTCCCTTTCAGAGAATAGAGAAATTCATGTTACATCTACTTTCTCATTAGGCATGAATGTGGTACCAAAAATTATCTACTTTTTTGTTCAAAAAGCGAGATTGATGATGAAGACAACTATGGCGAAGGATTGCATTGAAGATCTAGGAGTATGTAATGCTGGAGGTGATGATTGCGAGTGAAGTTGCTATGCAAAGCATGGTCCAGGGTCTCAAGGCACCTCCGACACCTCCATCAGTCCTCCATTATGTTCTTGCATCTATTCGTGCTCTCCAAATGCTTAATCGCAAGGGTAGACAAGTACTTGCCATGAATGTCAAGATTGCGATAGCAACATCAACACAAGTGCTTGTCACAACTTGCAAGAATCTTATTTCATAATTTCTAAAAGCCCTATGATATTATTTGTATATATACATATATTTGTATATGTTATCCTTATGCTCACAGGCACAATTTAATCTCTTTTATTTATTTATTTATTTCTTTTTTCACTTCTTCCTCTCCCTTTGGTCTCTATTCTTCTTCATTACTTCATCTGCGAGTCTAAACCCAGCAACGAAAGTAAGACGAGGAGTCCCCAACTTCACAGCTCCGTAAGCCAATGCTCCGTTGCCTTCGCAGACCAATCTCCTCCGCTGCACATCTCTCCCCTTTTCTCTCTCTCCCATGGCCATGGAGGTCAAGGTCATGACCTGCAGCCGTCAAGGGTGACCTCAACCTCCATTGCCTCGACGTCCATGTCCCGTGACCTCCATGGCCATCATATCCATGGAGAGATGGATGAGAGTGACGAAGCAGCAAGCACAGAGAGGGGGAGAGAGACGCACTGATAAGCCAAGTTTGGCCATTGGGAAGTCTGGCGATGGCTTTGTCAGAGCCGTGGCAAACAACCTGAAGGCGAGAGAAGAAGAAGAACGAGGAATAAAGGGAAGGATGGAGGTTTTTAGCTTCTTTTTTATGTTTGTATGAGTTATAGTCAAAATACTGTATTAATTGTTGTCAGTGGGTATAATGTGCTAAAAAGGTGGGATAATGAAAGATAATATTGTCAAAATACTGTATTAAGAAGTGCGGAAGTCAAAGGGAGAATGAAAAAAGCTTGTTACCTTTTTTTGTTTAATGTATTTTGGTTTTCAAACTTTCCTATTCCATACCGCCATGTTAACATCATTAACTACGTCAATAACAAAAAGGCTTGATTGCGCAACTTATACAAATTGAAGGACCGATTGGACGATTGGCATAAGTTATAGGTCTAAAAATATAATTACCACCTGTAATTATTATTCCCAAGTGGCTATTATACTATTGGTAATGGTCCTAATGGAATGCATTTTACAGTTTTGGGACTAGTACTTTGTAGTATATACGATAGTGATACGTATCAAATTGCCCGGCAGGAAAAAATTATAGTAAGTTTGCCATTTGTGGCTGTATGATAATTGTATTTTTCTTTTTTTATATTTGACTATTTACTTTCATAAAAAAAGTTAGATTACCAAGGTTTTTTCCGTACATATTGCAGGCAAGAGTCTTTATAAAAAAGAAAAAAGAAAAGAAGTGACCCTTATATACTTTCATGGGTCTCAATTACTTTTTTTCTTTCTCAAATATCCTCAAATACTTATATTACAATTATTATGTGAATGGATAAATGTGTAGGCTAATAATTTTGTGTTATTTCTCGCATATTTTATTTTTACACTTGGGATCTTTTGTATCTTACACTAACTGTCCAAGAAAAGCCCGAACCCTAAAATATCTTTCACTTTCTATTCATATCTAATCCATTTATATCCATTGCGTATCTTTATCAGGTTCGTTGATAAAATATTGTTTTAACAGAATAATTTTGCCTCATCTTTCAAATTTTGATTTCTTATATACACGCCAGACGTGTTTCCCGCTTATTAATTTATCTTTAAACTACGACTACGCTAGTTGTATTCTAAAGCACATCATTATTGTCAAAAATCAATATCATAATGATTCACGTGCACCCACATAGAATGGGGGTCATGATGAATAATTTGGTGAAACAGCTAACTCTAAACATTATTTGACTTGGTATCATAATTAGGGTTGTATCTTGAGTAATTAGCTAAGATAATCTAAAAATGTAAATATGTACGACTTAGGATAAGCGAGACTTTCATTAAACACAGTAACAGTTATAAGTATCTATGCGCCTTATCAGCACATTATCAGTTTGGATCCAATTGCTTGAAACAAAATTAGGGTGAAATGCTCTCGTACGTGCATTGTGTTTGAATTTATCTTATTCCTCGAATGTACAACCCGCCGCCAAACATGAGTGGTCATCTTTTATTCTTCATGTACACAATTGTATTTACTTTCTAACATACATCACATTTTTAACCGGTCTTTTCTTAAATGGGTATTGTATCCGATCAACAATACTACGGTAATGAGCAATTAAGGCATATTTTATTCCTTCAAATTGAAAAAAATTTGCATACCAAGTCCACTATGTAATTTCTGATCCTTTCTCATTAGAATCACACGAGCATTAAAAACCGAAAAAAAATATCAATGCCAAAAAAAAAAAATAATAATACTAGAAACGGAAAGAAATAGCAAGTATACCAATAATAGTAACAATAAGGGATAAGAATTAGCAAGGGTATTGGCATTGACACAGCCAAGGACCAGCACTATTATCGCATTACCCTCGGCCTTGACTGAACTTGGTGGCACATCGATCGCTGCAACACTGGTTCGTACAGGCGATGCTGCACAAACCCCCGCCACCATTGCACACTTTTGGCGGCGGCGGCGGTGCAAGACAATCGTAGTAGCAAGTGCAAAGTGGAGGCTTGATGTTGTAGTCGCACGATGCTTGCGAGCCTGGGCCATGACTTGTGTAGCATCTTTGCTCGCACTCGTTGCCCTTCCCACATAGCCCTATGCCTTCACCGCAATATGTCTCCACCTTAAGCATCTCTATCATCCCGCCTTTCCTCCAAAAGAAAGAAAAGAGAAAAAAAGGAAAACATGGTATCACTGTTAGAACCCTACAATATAAGGTTTGATTGAGAGCAGGAAATGCTTTTCAATGTCTTTGTCTCACCATGGTCATCAAGCAAAAGGATGAGAGAAACCTGCGAGTACAAGGAGGACGATGAGAATGCAACACTTTCGGAAGACTTCGGCCATTACTTGTTTTCCACGGATTTGGCTTCAATTGCTTCTTATTTATGTCGCAAAACAGCATCGCACTCCACCTTAGACATTGCCATCGCCATAAATGTGCGGGCGATGCTGTTTTGCGACCAAATAAGAAGCAATTGAAGCCTTTTTGTTATTGACGTAGTTAATGATGATGACATGTTGCTATGGAATAGGAAAGTTTGAAAACCAAAATACATTAAACAAAAAAAGTAACAAGCTTTTTTCATTCTCCCTTTTAACTTCCGCACTTCTTAATACAGTATTTTGACAATATTATCTTTCATTATCCCACCTTTTTAGCACATTATACCCACTGACAACAATTAATACAGTATTTTGACTATAACTCAGACAAACATAAAAAAGAAGCTAAAAACCTCCATCCTTCCCTTTATTCCTCGTTCTTCTTCTCTCGCCTTCAGGTTGTTTGCCACGGCTCTGACAAAGCCATCGCCAGACTTCCCAATGGCCAAACTTGGCTTATCAGTGCGTCTCTCTCCCCCTCTCTGTGCTTGCTGCTTCGTCACTCTCATCCATCTCTCCATGGATATGATGGCCATGGAGGTCACGGGACATGGACGTCGAGGCAATGGAGGTTGAGGTCACCCTTGACGGCTGCAGGTCATGACCTTGACCTCCATGGCCATGGGAGAGAGAGAAAAGGGGAGAGATGTGCAGCGGAGGAGATTGGTCTGCGAAGGCAACGGAGCATTGGCTTACGGAGCTGTGAAGTTGGGGACTCCTCGTCTTACTTTCGTTGCTGGGTTTAGACTCGCAGATGAAGTAATGAAGAAGAATAGACCAAAGGGAGAGGAAGAAGTGAAAAAAGAAATAAATAAATAAAAGAGATTAGAAATTGTGCCTGTGAGCATAAGGATAACATATACAAATATATGTATATATACCTTGTAATCTTTCCGCATGCATTTTATATATATGTATATATTCGTCAAAATAGAATAATCGGATTTTTCCTTTGACTGGCAAAGCACTCGTATCTTTGTGAGGGCATTTCATTTAACACATAGGCCAGAAAATATCACGAAATCTTCACGTGCACCCAATGCAATCAATATATAAAGCATCCATTGATTTACTTTCCTAAAATTATCAAGAAAGAACAACCTTTAAAAGGTTTATAATCAGTACCCGTTCGTCCTTCCCTAATATATCACCATTATGTCTATATTGCCATCGCTATAAATGTGCAGGCGATGCTGTTTTGCGACAAAAATAAGAAGCAATTGAAGCCAAAATCCGTGGAAAACAAATAATGGCCGAAGTCTTCCGAAAGTGTTGCCTTCTCATCGTCCTCCTTGTACTCGCAGGTTTGTCTCTTATCCTTTTGCTTGATGACCATGGTGAGGCAAAGACATTGAAAAGCATTTCCTGCTCTCAATCAAACCTTGTATTGTAGGGTTTTAACAGTGATACCATATTTTCCTCTTTTTTTTCTTTCTTTTGGAGGAAAGGCGGGATGATAGAGATGCCTAAGGTGGAGGCATATTGCAGTGAAGGGATAGGGCTATGTGGGAAGGGTAACGAGTGCGAGCAAAAATGCCAAGCACGTCACGGCCCAGGCTCGCAAGGATCGTGCGACTACATCATCAAGCCTCCACTTTGCACTTGCTACTACGATTGTCCCACACCGCCGCCGCTGCCAAAATTGTGCAATGGTGGCGGCGGTTTGTGCAGCTACTCCTGTGAGGACCAGTGTTGCAGCGATCGATGTGCCACCGAGTTCAGTCAAGGCCGAGGGTACTGCGATGATAGTGCTGGTCCTTGGCTGTGTCAATGCCAATACCCTTGCTAATTCTTATCCCTTATTATTACTATTATTAGTATACTTGCTATTTTTCTTTTTCGTTTCTAGTGTTATTATTATTATTTTTGGTATTGATATTTATTTGGGTTTTTAATGCTCGTGTGATTCTAATAAGAAAGGATCAGAAGTTACGTAGTGGACTTGGTATGCAATTTCTTGTTCAATTTGGAGGAATAAAATATGCCTTAATTGCTCATTACCGTAGTATTGTTTATTGGATACAATACCCATTTAAGAAAAGACCGGTTAAAAATATGTCACGCCCCAATCCTTAGGCCCGCACACATCCCTCACCTTTGGTCAATTTTGAAAGCGATATCCCAGGACGTATCACCGATCCTTTTCATTTTTATATGCATATGCGGAAGCAGTTATAAAGCAATGTGATAGAAAAGTAGGGCCATATTTTTCATACTGAAATTCACAACTACTCTTTTATATAATCACCTTATAGTATATAATGCAATATTATTCCCAGGGGTTTGATCTAATCCTTATCCACATATAATCAAGGTCTAACAAAACAGGATGGGATCTCAGTCCTCATCCGGGTCATACTAGATATCCTCTTCATGGTCATCTTCTTCTCCATTATCTTCCTTCTCATCTAGTTCTACATCATGGTTCTACATCAGGGTTCTCCTCTTCAGATTCCTCCACCTCAGGCTCCTCATCAGGGTCCTGAAATGGTTATTAAATAACTATTGAGATCACGTCTCAACAAGTTCTACCCCCTAAGACCCGATTAGTAAACTAATACACCTTAGGGTTGCCTATGCACAACATGAGTTTGGGGACTTACCTTGGCCTTAGATTCCACCTGCATATTAGCACAGATCAAATAGGCATCCAAGCAATTATATCACCGATCGAAGCATTGATCAAATCGACCGACTCGATTACACGCCAACAAGACTGGTCATTTACATTCAATCAATCAATTCACAACATCATATCAAAGTAATGACCAATCGACCTAGTCGATTTCATATCAATCGGATCATACATTCCCCACAATGGAATAATCAATTGTCGAGCCTACATGGATACTTCAGGATGACATCCCAAGTCCCTGAGTTCACGTGCTCCTTTTCCAAGACGACATACTTACTCACTAGGCCCACGTGCATTCTCTTAAGCGACCCTTTTTGCCAAGGTGATGCATCGATTCACTGAGCCACGTGCCCTTTTTACGATGCCCTGGCCCACGTGCCTTCTCTTAGGTGCTAACTCACCAAAGTGATACATCAATTCACCGAGCCCACGTGCCCGTTTTACGATGTCATACTCTGTCACCAAGCCACGTGCATTCTCCAGGAGGACATACCGAGTCTCCGAGCCACGTGCATTCTCTAAGGCTACCTTTTCGCCAAGGTGACATATCCAATCACCGAGCCATGTGTCCTTCCTAGGTGACACTCCAATTCATTGGGTCACGTACATTCTCCAGGTGATTTCCCAACTCACTTTCGATACTGATAATCGATACCCAACCAATCCTCAATCACATAGCCAAAATTGAATTATTTAAGAACATAACTTCAAAATGCACCATTAAATCAATTCGACATGAATTAAAGCTCAAATAAATAAATGGACTGCTCCACGACAATCAGTGCAAAATTCCGGTCACCGGCCATCCCGGTTGAATTTCCAGAAAATAAATAATTAAATAATTAATTTCAAAAATTAAATAAATAAACACAATAATTCCAATTTGGCACAACGTAAAGCCCAATTAAATAAACGGACAATGCCATGATCATCAGCATAAAATCCAAACTGATCAGGGCTTACCAATCTCCAGGATGTGGTGGTGTAGGTTTCAACAGCCTTAATCATGACACAATACAAACCCATAGAAGAAGTTTCTAGCTTCTCATGGATGGTCTTCAAGCCCATGTTATAAGAGGAAATGCCAATATATTCCTTATCTTGCTCATAAATAGTCTCAATATGGTATCCATTATGGCGTGCATCTTTGAAACTGAGCAGATTCCTTTTTGATCAAATGCTTAGAAACGCATTCTCAATATGCAGGATTGTGCCATTTGGCAAAAATAATTGTGGCATTCTCAAAACCATCAATAATCGGAACATGACTTGATATTGTATGGATTTGTGCCTTACGCAATGTCATACTTGAGAAAAAGTGTCTATTACGAAATATAGTATGTGTTGTTGCACTATCAAGCAAACAAACTGTGGCACCCCGAACCACCTTAGGTTGCCACAGGCACCTAACGCTACACCTAATGAAACACTGGCTGCATCTCTTAGAAGAAGCGTCGTAAGTCATAGACATTTTTTTAAAACAGTCCCAAAGTGACTTATTAGCGGAAGCAAAATATAATATTGCCATCTCTCCCTCCAACAACCATGATACAATTGCACACCACTAATCGTCATAATAAAAGACAAAGTCATGACACTTTATTTACATATTTTCAAGATGGGATTCCTTGGGTCGGTACATCAAAAGAAAGGCCAGGACTTGTAGCCACACTCGGCCATAAACCCAAAAGAAACACACAACCCACTACGTCTATCGTGCAAGATCCCCCATCACTAGTGTCAGCTAATCATACCAAAAAGTTTCAGCTCCTACTTCTCACACACGGGCCCTCACACCCATCTCGGTGCATCAGGCGGTGGTGGCGGCAACATCCCTCACATTCCCCATCTCGTTGAACGTGAACCAATATGAACTCCTGAATGACAGGGCCTTCAGCCAGGCCTACATCGTACATCACTATCGCACGAACTCGAATAAGCATAAGACCAGGGATGGTGGGACAGTCGATCTCCACGCACTTGACCTCTACATCCGAAGGAAGGCCGTAAAATACGCCCCGCGTGATAGCAGCAAGCGACATCTCTCTAATTTGAAATGTTAGTCCCCGAAGGGATGAGTACAACCATTCAGCATGTAAAGGACCAATAAACCAACTCAATGCATCATGCCATACAATCATCACAATCATAGCATCACATGTCATTAAGGCATCCATGCACAACTTACCTTGGTATCATGCACAAGTCATCATACCTCATGTACATACATCATCATATACTCATCACCATCCTATCATCATGTCACATATGGCATCATCTTTACTATGCATCCATGCATATAACAGCATCATCATATCACATGTACCATCATCATTACCATGCATCCATGCATATAACATCATCATCATATTACATGTACCGTCATCATTACCATGCATCCATGCATATAACATCATCATCATATAACATGTACCATCATCATTACCATGCATATATCATCATGCATAATTCAATTTCAATTTCATTTTGGACCGCCACATTTCTCTTTCCCGAGATCAATGTTTGCATTCCACTTGTATCCAAGATACAATTCAGACCATTCGGCTCCCACACTCTCCGGGCATCTCGTATCCCAACTGGCATCACGAGGACCCTCTGGCATTAAGCCATTTAAGGCCACCGGGCAACTGGCCGTACCCTTCTAGCTAGGCATCTCGCACCCAAACTGGCATCGCGAGGCATCCCCCGACACAATACCTGCCAAGCTTCCGGCTCCCCCACTCTCTGGGCATCTTGACACCTCTTGGTACTCCCGAGGCCCTCCGGTATCCGGCCATTCATGACCACCGGGCAACCGGCCGTACCCTTCTAGCCAGGCATCCCAACACTCCCGGGACATCGTCGGCTCACACCTCCGACAGCCTTCTCATTTATCTCAATTCTCATCTTCAATTATAGTTCAATTTTAACATGGCATGTGATGTGATGGCAATCAAGATCATATTCATCATTGGATTCATACATGCATCTCAAATCATTATCATACATGTAGCAAGACACTATCATCCAATCAATACAATTCATGGAGTCCATGTAATTTAAAATGGTCCATCTTTCATGACTTTTACAAAATTCCAGCATGTACCATTTTTAGAAAATATTTGAATTAAACATCCATATGCTTCTAAAAAATCATGAAATCAAGGCATATGATACACAAGACAATAATATAGTAATTTCATGAAAAACATATGCCCAATAGAGTTCCACACAAAAGATATAATTCACACAAATACAGCATGACATTTCGGATAAAAATAGAATGTGCAGTTTTCGGAATAATTCGATTAAAATATCCGGAAGACCTCCGAAAATCATGAAATTTTACCAGGTTATATTTAAGACACCAAAGTAGATTTTCTATGAAGACTTCTAGGCCAGATTTGTTTTCGATAATTTTCTATAGTCATCCGAAGCTTCTGGTTCTCACACCGAAACGTCCAGTATAGTCATCTCCGAAATACCGAGTTTTTACCCACTTATGCTTCTTCGTTTCCTCTGAAATTTGGATATTTTTTACTTAAAGAGGTCCCCTACAACTTTCATTAAGGGATCTAAGTCAATTTCCAAGGAAAAGTCACGATATGGGTCCATGAAGTCTCGGGTGTCCTGTACCGTGTCTCCAGATTTACCGTCTTCAAGAGTAAGTCGATTTACTAGGCTCCACCTACTCATTTTGCTTCAAATTTGAGTATGTTAGTCTTTAGGATGTTCTATACAAGTTTTATGAAGAAGGCGAAGAGAGATTCTTAGTAAAAATCGACATGCAACCACAAATCTACCGAAAGGTCAGCAAAACTGTTCTAGATCTAGTGTCTTCGTAGGATGATGGTTTGACCCCTTAAATCTCCACAATTTTGTCCCAAATTTTAGTATGTTGTATTTTAATATGTTGGATACAACTTTCATGAAGGAATAAAAGTCAAAATCCAACTCGAAACATGCATGCAAGCCTTCACAAGATTCTGGGTCAGGCGGTTCACACGAAAACAGCAAGCATACTCAAGAACAAGTCACATTCTAGCTTCGGTTTTGCCTACCCTAACATCCGAAATCTACCACAAACAAATCACACATGCAAGACACACATGCAAGAGAGAAAATCGATCTCAACTTGCCTCAAAGACCAAGCGGACAGCGGCACACGAACGGCACACCGGCGACGGACGGACGGCGTGCGGGCGGCGACGGGTGAGCGGCTCCTTGTCCCTCTCGGCCTCACTCTCTCTCGCAACTCACTCTCTCTCTCTCTTTCTCACTTGGACGGTGGCTCTCAACCGGCCACTCTCTCTCTTCCTCTCCCATTTATTCCCTCAAATCTTCATCATTGGCAACGATTACTTGCCTCTCCACAAGCCAATGCATGCAATCCTCCTTTTTGCCACTTGGCCAAGCTCATGCAAGATGGGCTTGGGCTTGAATTGGAAGAAGTGGGCCAGCCACTCCTCCCCCCCCTTGGTCGACGGTCACTCCTCATGGGCCTCAATTGGGCCGGCCATTCGACCCACCAAAAGCTCAAGCCATTGGGCCTAAGGCCCAACCTAATTAAAATCAACTTTAATCTACTTCTTAAATGATAATTAAATCTTATTAAACTAAAGTACTATATGGTAAAATTAAATAACTAAACACTTAGGATTACAAACCTACGAATTCTAATTCATGATGCACATGGCCATAGATAAGCCATCCTCTTCCAAGATCTATCCATTTAAACTTGGCCATAGATTTTAATACAAGACACTAATTGGAGCACCTCTAATGGCTAGCAAAGAATTTTAGGATGCCACACAAACATCTTCCTTTTTCTCGGTATTTTCCATTTGCATCTATGTTGACAACTTCAGGTGTCAAGTATCATAAAAGTTGTATATTAGTTATATAGTCGAATAAATATTATATAAGATTCATAAACATTTCATAACCAAATTAAAGAGCAATAAAAAGTAATACATTTAAAGTAAAACAACATAAAATTCGAAATTGAAATTATCATCAATCAATCTGATTCATCAAAGTAATCAGAGGTCCTCAAAGAAATCAGAGACATCCAATGATGCATTTGCTACTTCAGAAGCAAGAAGAGTCCCACCAACGGAAATATTGTTAGCATCAACAGTGGTTATGGCAGTAGGATTGATTTCAATGGCATGAGATTCACCACGCTTGCCCGTATTCTTTAAAGATGTCTGGTATAGGTCAACAAAATGTTTTGGCGTACGACAGGTACATGACCAATGCCCAGTTATGTCACAGTGATGACAAATACTTTCATTAATCATCTTCTTTGGCTTCTTTTCTTTGCCATGATTCAGGCCAAAGTTTGATTTCCCAGGGCGGTAAAATTCCTTGCTATCCCTTCTAGGATTATGTTCTTGTCTGCGCTTATAGCCCTTAAAATGGCTAGTATTTTTCTCAAAGTTAGCATGTGCTTCAGGGAATGCTTTTGAGCTAGCAGGTCTAAGATCATGATTTTTGAGCAGTAATTCATTAGTTTGCTCGGCAGTAAGAAGCACATAAATTAATTCAGAATATGTGGCAAACTGACGCTGTCGGTATTGCTGTTGCAATACAATATTTGAAGCATGGAATGTGGAGAAAGTTTTGTTTAACAATTCCGCATCAACGAGTTTGATACCACATAACTTAAGCCGAGAAACAATGTCAAATAAAGCGGAATTATAATCAGACACTGATTTAAAATCTTGCAGTCTGAGATTTTGACACTCATATTGTGCTTGAGGGAGGATAACAATTTTGGTATGATCATACCTATCCTTCAACCTCTTCCACAAGATATGAGGGTCTCGAACGGATAAATATTGAGTCTGCAGGCTCTCATGTAAATGATGACGAATAAAAATCAACGCATTTGCTTTATCCTTTTCATTTGAGGTTTCATCCTCTATAATTGTATTAGTGAGATCTTGCCCTTGGAAGTGCATTTCCATGTCAAGGCATCAAGATAGATAATTCTTTCCACTCACTTCTAGGATGTGGAATTTGGGCTTTTCAATATTTGTCATAATCCTTGCAAAAATAAATCCTTAAATTAATTAAAAGGATTTCCAAATATCCACCGCTACTTTAGGAGTAGAAAGATACTTTTAGATTTGGAATATGGCTTTGGGCCAAGAAAAATAAAAATGAAGAATTGATAGAAGAAGATGAAGTATAAGTTGATTAATAAAAAGAATACCCACCTTGCAAAACTTACTTACTCAGTTGGTAGATCTTCGTGCTGATAACGTGTTGTAAAATATTGCGTTGCGAATATATAATAGAGAATATATTGAAAAGAGAAAGCAAGTGAACACCAGAAATAGTAGAGAAAGCAAGATGAGAGAGCTTTATTTCTAGTATCTCACTGTTGTGTTTCTGTATTGTTGTGTTTGTACATCAAAACTAAACTCTTATTTATAAAAGAACAAGAATGTATTTATCATTAATATCAATGTATCGAATGAAACATGTACTGGATAGGGGAAATGAACGTTCATTATATAGGGAGATGTACTTAGAATATATGATACAAATGTACCATAATAAGTACATTAGATAAGATGAATATAATGAATATTTATTCATGTATTATATTCATTCATGTATTTCATAACAAAAAATACAATTATCATACAACCACAAAATGGCAAACTTACTATAATTTTTTCGTGTCGGGCAACTTGATACGTATCACTATCATATATTCTACAAAGTACTAGTCCCAAAACTGTAAAATGCATTCCATTATGACCATTACTAATAGTATAATAGCCACTCGAGAATAATAATTACAGATGGTAATTATATTTTTAGACCTATAACTTATGCCAATCGTGCAATCGGTCCTTCAATTTGTATAAGTTGTGCAATCAAGCCTTTTTGTTATTGACGTAGTTAATGATGTTGACATGGCGGTATGGAATAGGAAAGTTTGAAAACCAAAATACATTAAAGAAAAAAAGTAACAGGCTTTTATCATTCTCCCTTTAACTTCCGCACTTCTTAATTCAGTATTTTGACTATATCATCTTTCATTATCTCACCTTTTTAGCACATTATACCCACTGACAACAATTAATACAGTATTTTGACTATAACTCATACAAACATAAAAAAGAAGCTAAAACCCTCCATCCTTCCCTTTATTCCTCGTTCTTCTTCTTCTCTCGCCTTCAGGTTGTTTGCCACGGCTCTGACAAAGCCATTGCCAGACCTCCCAATGACCAAACTTGGCCTATCGGTGCGTCTCTCTCCCCCTCTCTGTGCTTGCTACTTCGTCACTCTCATCCATCTCTCCATGGAAATGATGGCCATGGATGTCACGGGACATGGACGTCGAGGCAATGGAGGTTGAGGTCACCCTTGACGGCTGCGGGTCATGACCTTGACCTCCATGGCCATGGGAGAGACAGAAAAGGGGAGAGATGTGCAGCGGAGGAGATTGGTCTGCGAAGGCAACGGAGCATTGGCTTACGTAGCTGCAAAGTTGGGGACTCCTCGTCTTACTTTCGTTGCTGGGTTCAGACTCTCAGATTAAGTAATGAAGAAAAAATAGAGACCAAAGGGAGAGAAAGAAGTGAAAAAATAAATAAATAAAAGAGATTAGAAATTGTGCCTGTGAGCATAAGGATATATAAGATAACATATACAAATATATGTATATATACCTTCTAATCTTTCCACATGCATTTCAATTTAATCATATATATGTATATATTCGTCAAAATCTAATAATCGATTTTTTCCTTTAATGGCGAAGCACTCGTATCTTTGTGAGGGCTTTTCATTTAACACATAGGCCAGAAAATATCACGAAATCTTCACGTGGACACAATGCAATCAATATATAAAGCGTCCATTGATTTACTTTCCTAAAATTATGAAGAAAGAACAACCTTTAAAAGATTAATAATTAGTACCAGTTCGTCATTCCCTAATATATCACCATTATGTCTATATTGTTGGAACCAAAAGAATGACAATAAACTTTGGAAACTTGGAATAAGAACACTAGAAATTTGAGAGAAATCTTTATTGAGAATGCTTTCTCTTATTTGTGTCTTCGTGGACTATGGCTTGTGGCTTGATTTACAACTCATGACTTCATCCCTTCATATAGGAATTGAAGTTTACAAATGCCAACGATTGCATAACAACCCACAAATGTAATGACTAAAACAAAACAGACTCAGACATGTAATCATAAATACAATCAAAACGCATAATAAAGTAACAGAAGTCTTCAGTAACTTCCATTCTTCAAACCCATGTAGCCTACCATAAAGTTTTTATGGCTCCTTCAATGCTTGCAGGTTTCTCACCCAGCAATCGTCATCGAATAATCAATTTTATTTTATTTCAACATATATTGCCATTGCTATAAATGTGCAGACGATGCTGTTTTGCAACCAAAATAAGAAGCAATTGAAGCCAAATCCGTGGAAAGCAAATAATGGCCGAAGCCTTCCGAAAGTGTTGCCTTCTCATCGTCGTCCTTGTACTCGCAGGTTTGTCTCTCATCCTTTTGCTTGATGACCATGGTGAGACAAGGACATTGAAAAGCATTTCCTGCTCTCAATCAAACCTTGTATTGTAGGGTTCTAACATTGATACCATGTTTTCCTTTTTTCTCTTTTCTTTCTTTTGGAGGAAAGGCGGGATGATAGAGATGCCTAAGGTGGAAGCATATTGCAGTGAAGGGATAGGGCTATGTGGGAAGGGCAACGAGTGTGAGCAAAGATGCTACGCAAGTCACGGCCCAGGCTCGAAAGGATCGTGCGACTACAACATCAAGCCTCCACTTTGCACTTGCTACTACGATTGTCCCACACCACCGAAGCCAAAAGTGTGCATTGGTGGCTTGGGTTTGTGCAGCAATGCCTGTTCGAACCAGTGTTGCAGCAATCGATGTGCCGCCAAGTTCAGTCAAGGCCGAGGGTATTGCGATAATAGTGCTGGTCCTTGGCTGTGTCAATGCCAATACCCTTGCTAATTCTTATCCCTTATTATTGTTATAATTAGTATACTTATTATTTTCTTCCGTTTCTAGTATTATTATTATTATTTCTGGTATTGATTTTTTTTTTTTTGGGATTTTAATGAGAAAGGATCCGAAATTACGTAGTGAACTTGGCATGCAATTTTTTTTTTTTCAATTTGAAGGAATAAAATAGGCCTTAATTGCTCGTTACCATAGCATTGTTTTATTTTTTTATTTTATAACCGATGATCCGTCGGAGCCTACCCTTGTCAGCTTACCCCGATTTGAGGTCTCACGGGCCTCTGCTGCGGAGGCCCATGAGCGACTATGACCTAGTAACCCACCGTCGGGGCCCCTTGCTTTAATCGCCAATAACATAGGATTTCAAATCCTTGACCTCCTTTGTTAGAGGAGAGATCTCAATCAACTGCCCTGCCAATGGGTGGGTAGTATTGTTTGATTGGATACAATACCCATTTAAGAAAAGAACGGTTAAAAATGTGATTTATGTCAGAAAGTAAATACAATTGTGTATATGAAGAATAAAAGATTATTACTCATGTTTAGCGGCGGGTTGTACATTCGAGGAATAAGATAACTTCAAACACAATGCATGTACGAGAGCATTTCTCGGATAGGTTTCTTTCACCCTAATTTTGTTTCAAGCAATTGGATCCAAACTGATAATGTGCTGATAAGGCGCATATATACTTATAACTGTTACTGTGTTTAATGAAAGTCTCGCTTAGCCTAAGTCGTACGTATTTATATTTTTAGATTATCTTAGCTAATTACTCAAGATACAACCCTAATTATGATACCAAGTCAAATAATGTTTAGTGTTAGCTGTTTCACCAAATTCTTCATCATGACCCCCATTCTATGTGGGGGCATGGGAATCATTATCATATTGATTTTTCACAATAATGACGTGCTTTAGAATACAATACAACTAGCGTAGTCGTAATTTAAAGATAAATAAATAAACGGAAAACACGTTTGGCGTGTATATAAGAAATCAAAATTTGAAAGATGAGGCAAAATCATTCTATTAAAACAATATTTAATCAACGAACCTGAGAAAAGTACATAATAGATAGAAAGTGATAAAGATACACAGTGGATATAAATGGATTAGATATGAATAGAAAGCGAAAGATATTTTAGGGTTCGGGCTTTTCTTGGAAGGTTAGTGTAAGATACAAAAGATCCCAAGTGTAAAAATAAAATATGTGAGAAATAACACAAAATTATTAGCCTACACATTTATCCATTCACATAATAATTGTAATATAAGTATTTGAGGATATTCGAGAAAGAAAAAAAAGTAATTGAGACCCATGAAAGTATATAAGGGTCACTTCTTTTCTTTTTTTCTTTTTTTATAAAGACTCTTGCCTGCAATATGTAAGAAAAAAAAAAACAAACCTTGGTGATCTAGCTTTTTTGATGAAAGTAAATAGTCAAATATAAAAAAAAGAAAAATACAATCATCATACAGCCTCAAAATGGCAAACTTACTATAATTTTTTCCTGTAGGGCAACTTGTTACGTTTCACTATCGTATATACTACAAAGTACTAGTCCCAAAACTGTAAAATGCATTCCATTAGGACCATTACTAATAGTATAATAGTCACTCGGGAATTATAATTACAGGTGGTAATTATTTTTTTAGACCTATAACTTATACCAATCGTGCAATTGGTCCTTCAATTTGTATAAGTTGTGCAATCAAGCCTTTTGTTATTGACGTAGTTAATGATGTTGACATGGCAATATGGAATAGGAAAGTTTGAAAACCAAAATACATTAAACAAAAAAAGTAACAAGCTTTTTTCATTCTCCTTTTGACTTCCGCACTTCTTAATAAAGTATTTTGACTATATTATCCTTTTTGATCCCACCCTTTTAGCACATATTCGTCAAACTAGAATAATCGGATTTTTCCTTTGACTGACAAAGCACTCGTCGTATCTTTGTGAGGGCATTTCATTTAACACATAGGCCAGAAAATATCACGAAATCTTACGTGGACACAATGCAATCAATATATAAAGCATCCATTGATTTACTTTCCTAAAATTATCAGAAAGAACAACCTTTAAAAGGTTAATAATCAGTACCAGTTTGTCATTCCCTTATATATCACCATTATGTCTATATTGCCATCGCTATAAATGTGCGGGCGATGCTGTTTTGCGACCAAAATATGAAGCAATTGAAGCTAAATCCGTGGAAAACAAATAATGGCCGAAGTCTTCCGAATGTGTTGCCTTCTCATCGTCCTCCTTGTACTCGCAGGTTTGTCTCTTATCCTTTTGCTTGATGACCATGGTGAGACAAAGACATTGAAAAGCATTTCCTGCTCTCAATCAAACCCTGTATTGTAGGTTCTAACAGTGATACCATGATACCATGTTTTCCTTTTTTTTCTTTTCTTTCTTTTGGAAGAAAGGCGGGATGATAGAGATACCTAAGGTGGAGCCATATTGCAGTGAAGGGATAGGGCTATGTGGGAAGGGTAACGAGTGCGAGCAAAAATGCCAAGCACGTCACGGCCCAGGCTCGCAAGGATCGTGCGACTACATCATCAAGCCTCCACTTTGCACTTGCTACTACGATTGTCCCACACCGCCGCCGCTGCCAAAATTGTGCAATGGTGGCGGCGGTTTGTGCAGCTACTCCTGTGAGGACCAGTGTTGCAGCGATCGATGTGCCACCAAGTTCAGTCAAGGCCGAGGGTACTGCGATGATAGTGCTGGTCCTTGGCTGTGTCAATGCCAATACCCTTGCTAATTCTTATCCCTTATTATTGTTATTATTAGTATACTTGCTATTTTTTTTTTCGTTTCTAGTATTTTTTTTTTTTGGTATTGATATTTATTTGGGTTTTTAATGCTCGTGTGATTCTAATAAGAAAGGATCAGAAGTTACGTAGTGGACTTGTTATGCAATTTCTTGTTCAATTTGAAGGAATAAAATATGCCTTAATTGCTCATTACCGTAGTATTGTTTATTGGATACAATACTTATTTAAGAAAAGACCGGTTAAAAATGTGATATATGTTAGAAAGTAAATACAATTGTGCATATGAAGAATAAAAGATGACCACTCATGTTTAGCGGCGGGTTGTACATTCGAGCGATAAGATAAATTCAAACACAATGCACGTACCAGAGCATTTCTCGGATAGGTTTCTTTCACCCTAATTTTGTTTCAAGCAATTGGATCCAAACTGATAATGTGCTGATAAGGGGCATAGATTCTTGTAACTGTGACTGTGTTTAATGAAAGTCTCGCTTATCTAAGTCGTACATATTTTACATATTTACATTATCTTAGCTAATTACTCAAGATACAACCCTAATTATGATACCAAGTCAAATAATGTTTAGTGTTAGCTGTTTCACCAAATTCTTCGCCATGACCCCCATTCTATGTGGGTGCATGCGAATCATTATCATATTGAATTTTCCCAATAATGATGTGCTTTAGAATACAACTAGCGTAGTCGTAGTTTAAAGATAAATTAATAAACGGGAAACACGTTTGGCATGTATCTAATAGATAGAAATGTACATATGAGTAGAAAGTGAAAGATATTTTAGGGTTCGGGCTTTTCTTGGACGGTTAGTGTAAGATACAAAAGATCCCAAGTGTAAAAATAAAATATGCGAGAAATAACACAAAATTATTAGCCTACACATTTATCCATTCACATAATAATTGTAATATAAGTATTTTAGGATATTTGAGAAAGAAAAAAAGTAATTGAGACCCAAGAAAGTATATAAGGGTCACTTCTTCTTCTTCTTTTCTTTTTTATAAAGCCTCTTGCCTGCAATATGTAAGAAAAAAACCTTGGTAAACTAGCTTTTTTGATGAAAGTAAATAGTCAAATATAAAAAAAGAAAAATACAATTATCATACAGCCACAAAATGGCAAACTTACTATAATTTTTTACCTGTCGGGCAACTTGTTACGTATCACTATTGTATATACAACAAAGTACTAGTCCCAAAACTGTAAAATGCATTCCATTATGACCATTACTAATAGTATAATAGCTGCTCCGGAATAATAATTACAGGTGGTAATTATATTTTTAGACCTATAACTTATGCCAATCGTGCAATCGGTCCTTCAATTTGTATAAGCTGTGCAATCAATCCTTTTTATTATTGACGTACTTAATGATGTTGGCATGGCGGTATGGAATAGGAAAGTTTGAAAACCAAAATACATTAAACAAAAAAAGTAACAAGCTTTTTTCATTCTCTCTTTAACGTCCGCACTTCTTAATACAGTATTTTGATTATATTATCTTTTATGATCCCACCTTTTTAGCACATTATATACCCACTGACAACAATTAATACAGTATTTTGACTATAACTCATACAAACATAAAAAAGAAGCTAAAAACCTTCATCCTTCCCTTTATTCCACGTTCTTCTTCTTTTCTCGCCTTCACGTTGTTTGCCACGGCTCTGACAAAGCCATTGCCAGACTTCCCAATGACCAAACTTGGCCTATCAGTGCGTCTCTCTCCCCCTCTCCGTGCTTGCTGCTTCGTCACTCTCATCCATCTCTCCAGGGAAATGATGGCCATGGAGGTCATGGGACATGGACGTCAAGGCAATGGAGGTTGAGGTCACCCTGGACGGCTGCGGGTCATGACCTTGACCACCATGGCCATGGGAGAGAGAGAAAAGGGGAGAGATGTGCAGCAGAGGAGATTGGTCTGCGAAGGAAACGCAGCATTGGCTTACGGAGCTGCAAAGTTGGGGACTCCTCGTCTTACTTTTGTTGCTGGGTTCAGACTCTCAGATGAAGTAATGGAGAAGAATAGAGACCAGGAGAAAGAAATGAAAATAAATAAATAAATAAATAAATAAAAGAGATTATAAATTGTTTCTGTGAGAATATGGATATATAAGATAACATATACCTTCTAATCTTTCCACATGCATTTTAATTTAATCATATTTATATTCGTCAAAATAGAATAATTGGATTTTTCCTTTCACTGGCAAAGCACTCGTATCTTTGTGAGGGCATTTCATTTAACACAGGCCAGAAAATATCACGAAGTTTTGAAGTGGACACAATGCAATCAATATATAAAGCATCCATTGATTTACTTTCCTAAAATTATCAAGAAAGAACAACCTTTAAAAGATTAATAATGAGTACAAGTTCGTCATTCCCTAATATATCACCATTATGTCTATATTGCCATCGCTATAAATGTGTGGGCGATGGTGTTTTGCGACCAAAATAAGAAGCAATTGAAGCCTATTACAAAAAGATGAGCGATTGAACAATAATATAGACAGAAGAAGAAAATAAATTAAACACCAGATTTACGTGTTTCAATCATAAAAACCTACGTCCACGAGAAGAGCAACATCGAATTTCACTATAGATCAAGCAATACAAGGAAATTATACACTTGAGTCACTCAAATACTCTTTTGGTGTTTCCTAAGCCCGATTACACACAATAGCATACGCAGTGTTTAGCCTCGAAATTCCTCAAGAAATAATCTCTCAATCTCACGAAAGAATTACACGCAAATCTTACCACAAGATTTAATTGGCTTGAACACTAAGTCTTCTTGGATGTAATTCACGGACAAGAACAACAAAGAAAAAATCCCTCTCAAGCACTCGATGACAAGACGCCACTTCAAGACCAATTCTTTACTATCAACATTCTTTCATAAATGGCCACAAGTCTATATATTTATAAGTGATACCCTTATTCTTTTGCCAACTTCTCATAGGATTATGCTTCCTATCTTAAACGATTTTATCCAAAACATATCTCTATATGTTTTAAACAAAATCAAAATTCAAGTGAAAGTTGGATTTTTCTATTTTAGCAGCCAAACTCTCCAATGCAGATTCGAATTTTGGGAAGTTGATCTTTGTATTTTCTTTGCTCAATTTCGAATGTCCGCAACATATCCAATTTGGAATATTCAGAATTTCGCATTGGACTACAAGTACCATTTGTATCAATTACTTTGCTAGTACATGCATACGCTACCTTAAGAGTTTTTGGTCGCAACTCCACCTCAAGCTGAACACCGTCCAGATCCGTATCAACATTGCAACAAGCACTCCTAGCCAAAAGTACTGGAAACTCATCAAATGGTAACTTCTCTGCTGTTAATAGGTGAATTTATATCTGGGCACCACAACCGATCGCCTCGCTCACCTTATGCATAGCCGTGGAATATGCACCTTGCCCTCCAATTGAGCTTACCATCACTCATTCGAAAATAACACGGGCAACCAAACATTTTAAAAATAAAATAACCAGCAACATTACCTGACCACACTTCTTCAAGAGTTCGCCATTCAATTGCAGTTGATGGGGATCTATCCACCAGGTAGCTTATTGTACTAAGCACATTAGCTAGGATTCTCCTAGTAATACCACCACTAGAGATTATTTTTCAGGCTGTCTCTAGTAATGTTTTGCTCATCAATTCTGCAAATTGTTGTGATTTACTGGCACTAGTGCGATGTTTTACTATGCCCTCTTTCATGCAGAATTTATTTGCCAGCTTCGAGCAGAACTCCATGCTATCGTCAATTCGCACATGCTTGATCGACTTACCAATCTCTATCTTGATCAAAGCTCTTGACCGTGTGCTCCTGACACCGGCATCAAACCTGTGCATTGACACAAACACCTAGGTCTTCTTTGAGCAGTCCATAGACCCTTGAACAGATGCATCCAACGTCTCCGCAACAAAATTTATCACCGTCTCACCTTGAAGTTTATACAACCCTCCATGCTTGATTCCTTTCATTATCATCAAGGCACCTCGAACAATCTTTAGAACTCCACATTTTGAAGAATACTCACAACTAGATGAATCTAGGGCATCCAAGGAAATTAAGTTATTTTTCAATTCTGGAACGTGTCTTACTCTAGTCAATGTCCTCACAATGCCATCATGTATTCTGATTTTAACATCACCAATACCCATAACATCACATTTAGCGTTGTTTCCTAATTGGGCTTTACCACTACCTATGCATGGATAAGCGATAAACTAGTTTCTTTTTTATCTGACATGAAATAAACAACCAGAATCCATAATCCATCCATCAAACGATTAATCATTAGTGACAAATAAGACATAATTAGTATTATCTGCTATAGTAGCAACATTATCTGCAGAATCAACTATAATTCTCTTACCCTTCTCATTCTTCAGCTTAAGGCAATTCCTTCTAAGATATCATCTCTTGCCACAGCTCCAACAGACAACATCAGCAGTCCTAAATTGATCACGTTTGTTCATATTAGTACTACTCTTACACACACGTGTTATAGATCTTCCTCTATTTTCACCTACTAAAGTAGTAGATACAGGCTCGCTAGATTTTCTTCTACGAATATACTCGCTCAGAATTAGATCTCGAACCCCATCAAACATCAAACTTGTTGACCTAGAGGAATTACTAACAGTAGTAACAGTAGTATCACAACTACCAGGTAATGAGGATAATAGAATCAAAGTACGTACCTCAAAGTTAATCCCAACTGAACTCAATTAACTAATAATCACATTGAGTTCATTGATATGAATTGCAATTGACGCACCTTCGCTAATCTTCAAATTAAACAAACGTCGCATCAAATAGACCTTGTTGATCGTAGAGGATTTCTTGTATATATCTGATAGGGCCTGTATCAAATCAGCAGTAGTCTTCTCCTTCAAGATGTTAAACGCGATGTTACGAGCCAACGTCAACCGAATAAAACACATAGCTCATCTATCTAGCAAATCCCAATCAGCTTGCTTCATCATCTCTAGTTTCTCCCAAGATAAGGGTAAGTGCAGTTACATCTGGTAAAGATAATCTTCAATTTGCATCTTCCAGAAACTAAAATCCTTCCCATCAAATCTATTGATTCTCACTTTTACTTCTTCTATCACCATCGATTCGCTTCAACTTAGTCAAACCTATCTCCAATACCACTTGTTCCAAAAAGGCAAGCGATCAAACAATAATATAGACAGACGAAAAAAATAAATCGAACACCAAATTTACGTGGTTCAGTCGTAAACACCTATGTCTACGGGGAGAGCGACAGTGAATTTGTGGCACTCTTCGACGGCCCCCGATCCGATTAGGGTCGCCATAGTTCGCTTACCTTTCACTTTCCTTATTAACATGTCACTTTGATACCATTTCAATTGTAGCGGTTCATACAACCATGGGGGTTTACAATTTTTTTTTTGATAGGTCCCTTGCGTAATTCATACACTAGTAGCAGTGGCAGCAGAGGCATTTTATCTAATCTGAAATGTTGGTCCCCAAAAGGGATGAGTACAACCACTTAGCAGGTAAAGGGCCAATAAACCACTCAATGCATCATACAAGTCATACTTGCATTTCAAGCATTACTTACCTTGAAGCCATGTGCATACTATCATACATCATCATTACAATCATAACACATACATGCGTATCATCATGTCATACTCATATAGTCGTCATCATGGCATTATTATATTACACACATGTTATTATCATCATATACATGACATCATCATCATATCATACACATGTCGTCATCATCATGACATCATCACATCACACATGTCTTCAGGCCTTATCATATATCATCATCATGATCATGCATATCATCATGCCATGGGTGATCATCATCATCATCATGCATATCATCATCATGGTTTAATTTCCACTTTTAACTTTCAATTTGATCACCACATCATCCTTCCTCGGATCATAAATTTCACTCATATTATACACTTGCATCCCATGCGATAAAAACCTCCGGCATTCAGCCATTCTAGGCCACCGGGCATCTGCCCCCCCCCCCCCACATTCCGAGCATCTTACATCCCAACTGGCATCACGAGGCATTCCCCTTAGGCAAAGACCTCCGATAGGGTTTTCGGCATTTACACTCCCTGATCGGGCATCCTGCACCCTAATCCTGGCATCGCGAGGCATTCCCCTCAGGCAAAAACCTCCGACAGGGCTTCCGGAATTATGTACTGACATACCACCAGGCCTCCCCTGGAATTACATACCGTATACCACCGGGCATCCCGACACTCCCGGGGAATCTCCGGAATTACGCCACTAGGCCACCGAGCATCATCATCCACCACAACAATCTCCTCATTTAACATTATCACCAATTTCAGTCTTAATTTAGCATGACATATGATGTATTGGCAAATCAACAATCATGTTCAGCATTTGAATTCACACATGCATCTTAATGCATACATCCAGACCTCATCACACATGCTACATGGTGCAATAAAATTCATGGAATTTATGCCAATTAAAATAATCTATTTATCATGCCCCTTTTTATTTTTATTTTTTATTTAAATTCCAGCTTGTGCCATTTTCAAAAATATTAAATTTAATTATTTATATAATCTCAAAAATCATAAAAATTAAGGCAAGTGATAAACAAGACAATAGAATGATGATTTCATGTAAAATACATGGCCAAATAAAATTTCACATAATTCCATAAATCACACAAAACATCATATGTTTTTTGGATGAAATCAGTATGCACAGTTTCCGAAGAAATTCGATTAAAATATCCATACGACCTCCAAAAATTACGAAATTTTACCGAGTTATAACCAAGACATCAAAGTACATTTTTTGTGGAGACTTCCAAGTCAGATTCTTTTTAGATTATTTTCTACAGTCTCACGAAGCTTCTGGATCCAACACCTAATTGTCCAGTACATACTTCTTCGAAATAGTGAGTTTTCACCTACCTATACTTCTTCTTTTCCTCTGAAATTTGGATATGGTTTACATCAAGATGTTCTCTACAAGTTTCATGAAGAAATATAAGTCAAATAGCCAGAGTATAGTCGCTGTTTAGGTCTATGAAGTCTTGGGTGTCCTGTACCACATCTCCAGAATTACTGTCTTCAAGATTCAGTCGATTTACTAGGTTATACTTGTTCATTTCGCTTAAAATTTGAGTATGTTATAGCTTAAGATGTCCCCTACAACTTTTATGAAGAAATAGAAGAGAGATACTTAGCACAAATCAACATGCAACCACAAATCCATCAAAAGGTCAGTAAAATCGTTCCAGATCTGAGGTCTTCGTAGGATGAGAGTTTAACCCCTTAAATCTCCATCATTTTCCACAAAATTTTAGTATATTATAGTTCAGGATGTTGGGTACAAATTTCAGAAGGAGATAAAAGTCAAAATCGAACTCAAAACATGCATGCAAGCTCTTACAAAGTTCGGACTCAAACAGTTTATGCGAAAACATTCCAGATCTAGCATCTCCGTAGGATGAGAGTTTGACCCCTCAAAGCTCCATAATTTTGCACAAAATTTAGTATGTTGTAGTTTAAGATGTTAGATACAACTTTCATGAAGAGATAAAAGTCAAAATCGAACTCAAAACATGCATGCAATCTCTCACAAGATTCTGTTTCAGGTGGATCTCACGAAATCAGCATGCAAAGTCAAGAACAACCACATTCTAGCTCCGATTTTTGCCTTCCCTATGATCCGAAACCTACCACAAACAAATCATACATGCAAGGCAGACATGCAAGGGTGGAAATCAGTCCCAACTTGGCTCTAAGACTGAGCAAATATGAGCACATGGACGGCACACCGGCGACGGACGGACGGCGTGCAGCGGCGACGGGTGAGCTCCTTCCTTTCTCTCTTCCTCTCTTCCTCTCTTTCTCTCTTTCTCTCCTCTCTCTCGGAAACTCTCTTGGACGACAACCCTCAACCATCAGCTACTCCCTCTCTCTCTTCCTTTTTGATTGTATTTATATTGCATGCACCCCCCTCTTTGCATGGGGGACACTTGTGCCTAAGAAGGAGACAAGTGTCTCCTTTGCCGAAGACACTTGTAGGCCATGCGTCGGCAGCCCAATGGGCTTCATGGGCCGGGCCTCTTGGCCCACTTTAGGCCCATCTCACTTGGGCCTAAAGTCCAAGCTTAAATGGCCCAAAATTTTCTTAAATAAGTCCATTTTTACTTTTAATGATTTACTTTAAATCCCAACTTATATAAATACTAAATTACAATTTCATATGGCCATAAAACTTGAAATCATGAATCAATAAATTCCAATTTATAAAACACATGGCCAATGATAGAATTTTCTTTCCTATCACATAATTATCCATTAAAAGCTTGGCCATAAATCTTATTGCAAATTATGGATTAAATGGCTATAAAATAACTTAATGGCGCTTCCATCACCTATTCATAGACTTTAATGTAACTAGAGGTCATTATGAATTTTGGGATGCCACAGAATTTCACTATAGATCAAGCGATACAAGGAGATTAACACTAAAGTCACTCAAACACTCTTTCGGTGTTTCCTAAGTCCTAATTACACCCAATAACACATGCAGTGTTTAACCTTGAAATTCCTTAAGAAATAATCTCTCAATCTCACGAAGGAATTACATGCAAATCTTACCACAAAATTTAATTGGCTTGAACACTAAATCTTCTTGGATGTAATTCACAGACAAGAACGACAAAGAAAAAATCCCTCTCAAGCACTCGACGACAAGACGTCACTTCAAGGGCTATTCTTCATGATCAACATTCTTCCGTCCATGGCCACAAGTCTATATATTTATAAGTGAAACCCTTATTCTTTTGCCAACTTCTCATAGGATTCTATTTTTTATCTTAAATGATTTTATCCAAAACATATCTCTATATGTTTTAAACAAAATCCAAATCCAAGTGAAAGTTGGAGCTTTCCTATTTTAGCGATCAAACTCTCCAATGCAGATTTGAATTTTCGGAAGTTGATCTTCGAATTTTCTTTACTCAATTTCAAATGTCCGCAACATATCCAATTCGGAATATTTGAAATTTTGCATTGGACTCAAACTTGAGACATATTTTAAAAAGCCAAATTAGTGGAAAACAAATAATGGCTGAAGTCTTCTGAAAGTGTTGCCTTCTCATCGTCCTCCTTGTGCTTGCAGTATTGTCTCTCATCCTTTTGCTTGATTACCATGGTGAGACAAAGACATTGAAAAGCATTTCCTGCTCTCAATCAAACCTTGTATTGTAGGGTTCTAACTAGGAGTGTGCAGCCGAACCGAGTATACTTGGGAACTGGATCAGCCCACCTGGAAAATAGGGCTGGGAACTGGTTTTCGCTGAAATCAGTCTGAGAACTGTTGCCCAAAATTCGGAATCGGTATAAACTAGTCCGGGAATTAGGTCCGATTGATTACCCACCTATGAACTGATTCCCGGACCGGTTTTGGAACCGGTTTTATAAGTGTAGGTACAAAATCTTTTTCCCCCTTATTTATATTCTTACTCTCGTACACATGGTTTTTTTCCTCTTGGTTTGCTCAAGCACGCACGGTACTCCTCCTTCGTCATTCATCTTCCTCACTTGCTTCCCACCCTCATCGACTCCCTCTCACATTGTCTGACGAATGGATTGTCATGCCTCGATCCTCGGGCATGCACCCATCCATCACCTTGATTCATTAAATAGCAACGTCCCAGGACGCATCGCCAACCCTTTCATTTTAATACGCATGTGGAAGCATATAAAATCACCAAATAATAAAGCAATGGGATAGAAAAGTAAGATTTCAAATTTCAACTCTGAAAACAACCATGCTTATATACATTGCAAATCATAATGCAAATATATACAAGTCGATTTGTTAAGTTAGGTTCTAAACCAGAGGTTCCTACGAAGTCTGTGGAAAGGAATCAACTTCCATCAAAAGAGGCTTGTTCTATGACTAGCTAGTAAGACAGAATTGTCATTTCTTCAAGCTTCACTTTATACTCTTCAGGCCTTTAATCCTTCACCAACACCATCTAAGGACCTGAAAATAGTTATACAATAACCAGTGAGACAACATCTCAGCAAGTTCTACCCCCTAAGACCCGATTAGGAAGCTAATACACTTTAGAGGCTGCCTAAGCACAACATGAGTCAGAGGACATACCTTGGCCTCAACGCCTTCCTGCAAGTCAGTACATATATCAAATATACATGATCACATCACATCACATCAATTAGATCGAATTAGTCAATTACATGTCACCACGACTCTCCCCTGGTTAGTACATTCAATATCATCTACTCTCCAAGATGGTATATCTATTTATCGAGCCGAAGTGCATTCTCTAGGTTAACATACTTAGTCACCGAGCCCATGTGCATTCTCCAAGTTGGTATATCTAGTCATCGAGCCCACATGCATTCTCCAGGTTAACGTACTTAGTCACTAAGCCCACATGCCTTCTCCAAGATGACCTGTTTAATCACCGAGCTCACATGCATTCTCCAGATTGACATACTTAGTCACCAAGCCCACATGCTTTCTCCAAGGTGATATATCAAATCACTGAGCCAACAAATTATGACGTCTTTCTTTGAAATGACATCCTTAGTCATCGAGTCAACATATTATGGAATTCTTTCTCACATTCTATTATACCCGTTAAAATAGCCATGTGTGGGTACACGATTGGACTTAACCAAAACATAACAATTTCACTTTTCATAAGTCCCACCATTTTCAACAGCCCATAAAATACTTTTGGCACTATAAACCAATGCTCGGTTAATTTCCAATCAATTACCAAAATTGATTAATTTAGGAATAAAATCCTAAAATGCGAATTAAATCAACTCAGCACGATGTAGCATTTAAATAATTAAACATACTGCACAATGATAATCAGCATAAAATTTTGGTCATCAGCTATCCTGGCTTAATTTAAAAAAAAAAAAAACTCACTTGATTAATGCGCGGGTCGGATCAAACCAAAGGGAACGTCACGAGGGACATTTTTTCCAAAGCAAGCCTAGGCTTCTCGGTCTGGAAGCACCTCAAAACGAGCCTAATAGCTGCTGTAAAACCCACAAAACTTTTGTTATGTTCTTGCTAAAATAGAGAGGAAACAAGCTCGGTTAGGCAAAGCAAGATTGGTGGAAGGCTTGGCGAGGCAACAGGAGGCTGAACGACGAAGAAACGAGTTGATCGGAGCTCTGGCAAGTGGGTGGTTGGCAACTGACGGCTCTCGGGGTTAAAAGGGGGATGTGCTAGTGATTGGAACGGGTAAAGGAAGGGTCAAAATTGAGAGAAACTCGTGAAAAGCGCGAAATAGTGCAGGCGAGTAGGGGACCGATGGACCGGCAATCGACGGCTTGCGGCGGCCATACGAGACGGCCGGCGGCTCCGTTCGGGGTGAGGTCAAGCTCGTTGAGATGGTCTAGATGTCCTCGTCACGATGATGGGTGGTTTGTTTGCCGATTCATCCGGGGAGTCAACTTTTTACTCGGATCTTTGACAAAAGGTTGGCTAAAGCATAAATAGGCAAAAGTAAAAACAAAGGGGAAAAACAGTTCGGCGAGTGTGCGACGGTTCATGGCTGGCTATTGGCTTCCATTGGCTTCTCTCCTAGCTGCTGGTGTGCCGAGCAAGGCAAGAAGGAGAGAGAGAAGTGGGGTGGATGGCAACTTATGGAGGAAGAAAGGGAAGGGATAAGGTTCGGGGGCCACCATGGTCATTTTTTCCACACTTGCTCTCCAAGACTCCTCCTTGGCCAAGCATATCATCCTTGGCTCTCAATTAGCCACCAAGGCCTCTCCATGGACACTTGAGGTGGTCTAAAATGCTAGGCCCTGGAGGAGCTACGAATTTCCTAGACTTCTCCTTCAATTGGCCACTTACCAGTCCTCAAATTGACTTAATTCGGCATCGATAAGTTCCGTTATCAAATTCTTGGTTCAATCAATATTTTCCTCGCCATTAGATCCATCTTGCATCCTAATCTCGCAATCAAAACTATCCTTGGCTTTTTTTTTTTTTCTGAACAAAAATGGCCATGCGACAAGTTTTTCTCAAAAAGTCTCGGGTTGCAAAAAAATTTCTAAGACTGAGTTGACATTCCTAGAATTTATTTTGACATGACAGAATCTTCAATTTTTGAAACTAGACTCGAATTCGCGGTTAATTTCCATTCGGCGCGTTTTTAATGTTACCTAGAATACCGAGTAGTTTTAAGAAATTTTTGGTGCAAAAGACCCATGGTCGATTTTCTTCAAGCCACAATGAATCCACTCAACACATTGGCGACTTTCGATTATCGTGAAACTCTCAATGATTCAAATTTGAACACAGAGTACCAAAACGATAGAAAAATCATTTTAGTACCGGCCGATAAGAATTTTCCAATGTAGTGGTGTCACCCATGATTAACCACTCATCTCAATCAAATCGACCGATCTCTGATCTCTAATCGATTTATATATGTGTCGTAATGATCTCAGTAAATGAACATGATCGAGTAACTGATCCCTAGTTGAATTCTCAAGTCTATTGCATTAAAATTTCTTAGTAGCTTCCCCATATAATCTAGTTATTTTGAGAGTGATCAACTCTGAGAACAGCCTTATAGGTGCGTTGATGAAAGACCCGATTTATTCAATTGAAAATATGACTGAAAATTCAGGATATTATAACTATTTCCCTCTTATAAAAATTTCCTCCTTAAAATTTAAACCTTTACCAATCCTTAAACAAAAAGGTGAGGGTATCGTCGTCTCATCTAGTCTCACTTTTCCTGATTGCTTCTTCAGTCCCATGGTGTCGTCAGACCACTTTGACCAAGGGGACTATCTTGGTTCACCGAATCTATTATGAACCACAATCTGAATCAGGCTTTCCATATACAACACTCTGTCGTCCACATCTAATTCTTCAAAATTTAGCACGTGAGTTGGGTCAGGCTTTTGTGCCCTCAACCTCAACATAGGAAAGATGTCATGCACTTGCACTAATCTCGGCGGTAATGCAAAATGATATGTTAGGATCCCAATTCTTTTCATAACCTCAAAAGGGACATATGTACCTTAGTTTCAGTCTTTCCCTTCTTGTCAAAGTGCAAGGTATCCCTCATTGATGAGACCTTCAGAAGAATGTATTCACCAATTTGAAACTCTAAGGGCCTTCAATGCTCAACAACACAACCTTTTTGGCAGCTCTGAGCGGTCCTTAATTTGATTCTGATCACGACAATTGTAATCACTAATTGCTAAACTGACTCTTAGCTTGTGATCTTTCTTCACCTATTTTCCTTCCCATAATTTAAATTCTAAACACTCTACTATGCAAAGCTTCAGTAGGAACCATCTGAAAGCTCTGTCAAAACTAGGAATCTCTTATCTAGATTTGAAATAAATTTGTCACAACCATTCCATGTAGACACACTTTCTAACACACATACACTTCTGTATGCATATTCAAATCGAGATCTTTTTGTACTGTACTAAAGTGAATCGGCTTTGTCCATCTATCGGCCACAATCCCAAATAGAATTAGTACTCCCCTAACTCCTTGGTAAGTCTGCTGCAATGTCTCATTGTAATATACTTCCATTCCCACTCGTGACTCTTGAGTAGTTGTAAAAGTCCTCCTGACTCGCGTTACTGAACTTTCACTTACTAGTACATTTGACACTTGCAACCTATCCGATGATAACTATCTTCATATCAGTCTACCAATCAAGCTAACATTGATCCTGACTTACCTCACACTATATGGTTGATTACTGCAACTGCTACCGTGAATTCCTGACCAAGTCTCTCCTCTGAGTGTTACATCGTCAAGTACACCTAATCACTCTCAGAGCTTAAGTATTTCATCATCAGAAATTTGAAAGTTAGCCTCTCTCTTATTAGTATCCTCTTGCAGGATTTTTTGAACATCTCGGTTTGTCAACTGAAGTGTTTCGTTCTAACCCAAATATCCAATTCAATTCTGAGGGTATCTGGTTCAATTCTGAGGGTGGCCATAAAATTCAAAAGGTGGCTTACCTTAAATTTGAAAATCGAATTTCAAACTTTATCAAGTAAGATCCATATTTTAACTAGTATATGAGTCACTAAAGATTCTTGACTCACACATCTGCAAACTTATTTGCCATTCTGGGGTGATACCAAATATCACCATCCTAGTCTTTGAAAAGTTATGATTCATAGTGCTATCTCACATTCAATTCCATCTAAAAGAATAAATACTGGAGTTTGTTGGTCCGTGAAGGTCCAAAATCTTTCTCCACACAACTAACGCCTCTAAGTCTTCAATACGAAAAATTTATGCTGCGAGTTCCAAATTGTGCGTTAGGTAGTTCACTCATGAGGTCTCAACTAGTGGGACGCGTATGCAATACAACTACCATGTTGTATCAGCACGCAACCCAGCCCTCTTTATGACACACCACTATAGTTCTCATATCCTCCATGACCAGATGAAATGGTCAGCACAGGTGCCGTATTCAACTTCTACTTAAACTCTTGGAATCTACTATCGCACTTGCCTGTCCATACGAATTTTTCTCCTTCCCTCAAATGTCAAGTCCATGGTGACAATGATGCTGAAATTCCTTCACCTGAATTCATGTGGCCTAGGAACGCAACACGAGTCAACCAAAACTCGCATTTGCTAAACTTAGCATCCAATCCATGAGTCCTTAGGGTCTAAAGTACCATCTTCAGATGACTCTCATGCTTCTTAGAACCCATCGAATACATCAGAATATCATTGATGAACATGATCATGGACTGATCTAGGTATTTCTCAAATACTTGGTTCATCAAATCCATGATAGCAGTTGGAGCATTTGTCAAGTCAAATGGCATTACAATATTCTCATAAAAGCCATATTGAGAATGAAATGTTGTTTTCAGTACAACCTCCTTCCTGGTTCTTAATTAACGATAGTCTATCCTTAAGTCGATCCTTGAAAACATCGATATTCTTTATAACTAGTCACATATTTCGTCGATCTTCAACAATGAACACTTGCTCTTGATCGCCACCCGATTGAGTTGGTGATAGTCAATGCACAAACGCAACGAACCATCCTTCTTCTTTACAAACAGAACAGGTGTCCCCCAAGGTAGTGCATTGGGACGTATGAATCCCTTATCCAACAATTCATGCATATGTATCTCCAGTTCTTTCAACTTGGATAACATCATTCGGTAAGGAGCCTTAGAGATTGGCTCTGTCTCGGGTGCTAACTTAATCACAAACTCAATTTCTATCTCTAGCGGTAATCTTGGCAATTCCTTTGGGAATACATCTGGAAATCCTTGCACAACTAAAATATCTTCAATTTTAAGTTCCTCAATTGTCGTATCCACGACAGTCGCCAGGTAACTTGACAACCTAGTTTAACAAACGGGTTGCCTCTTGTGACGAGATTAGGGAAATCGAGGGTCCTCCTCGACTTATGATAAATTCGCAATTTTCCTCTGTTGACGGATTAAACTATATTGCATTGTAACAACAATTCACTACAACCAAAGCTCCTCAAGCCAAACCTTTTTTTTATATATGGTATCAAAGTTATACATAGGCAAACCCATCAAGTACAACTATAGTAAGAGATTCATCTTTCTACCACTTTATTACAACAACGGAAATTTTACAACCTTTACTCAAAATCTTGCTACGCTACTCTAATAAAAACACCTTAAAAACATTATTCTTTTACTCGATGCCTAGTCAGTCCATTCCTGTTCCTTTTGTCATTCTAGTGGTGTTCTATTTGTGGTGCTTTCCTTTTGTCCTGTCCTCAAGTGATGGTGTACACTATGCCCTGAACTAGTGGTCTTAGCTAACCTCCTTGCAGCGCATTCTAAGGCGCATATCCCCTAATTTGGCCCATCAGCGGCGGCGGTAGCAACTACGATTTTCCTCTTGGCTTTCTAGGACAATTTTTGGCTAGGTGGCCTCACTAGCCACATTCAAAACACGTACCCAACCTAGATGGGCACAGAGCTGACCTGTGTCATCTTCCACAAAAACGACACATTTCATTCCTATTGGGCATTGACTTGCTAAATCCACCCTTCTTGTTGGGTAGGACTTGGAACCTACCTCCAAGCACAGGCCTCCTTCCTTGGCGAATTCCCTCTCGGTGAGCATTAAACCTCGATCCAGACAAGGGAACTTGCTCAGTCAAGCTCCTTTCGAGCACTTGTGCTCGACGATAAATCTCTTGATAATCAATTTAATCAAATGGCACCAATGGCCGTTTTAACTCGTGTCGAAGGCCATCCTTAAACCTTCGAGCTTTCTCCTTAGGGTCTTCAATCAATCTCGAAGCATACTGATATAGTTTTGCAAATTTGACCCCATATTGGTCAATAGTCATTGACCCTTGATGGAGTCATAGAAATTCTTCAATCTTCTACTGTCTTGCGTTTCTCGAGAAGTATTGTTCATTGAACTTTTTGAGGAATGCATCCCACTGTGGGACCACTCCTTTAGGATACACTATCTCTCTAACAACTCTCCACTAGGTGTTGGCATTACCCTATAATTGATATACTGCTAAGGTTACCTTTTTCTACCTTTGTGCACATCAGGAGTGCAAAAGGCTTTCTCTAGACCTTGTATCCATAGTTCGGTGGCCTCAGGGTGTGACACGCCGAACCACTTAGGGTCGCCACAGGCACCTGACGCTACACCTAATGGAACACTAACTACATCTTTTAGAAGAAGCATCGAAGTTCATAGACTTTTTTTTTTTATTGAAAGCGGTCCTAGCGCAACTCATTAGCGGAAGCAAAATATAACATCGTCATCTCTCCCTCCAACGACCATGATACAATTGCACACCACTAATCATCATGAGAAAAGGCAAAGCCACGACACTTTATTTACATATTTTCAAGATGGGTTTCATTGGGTCGGTACATCAAAAGAAAGGCCAGGACATGAAGTCACACTTGGCCATAACCCAAAAAGAAACACTCGACCCACTACGATTAACGTGCAAGATCCCCCATCACTAGTGTCGGCTAACCATCCCAAAAAGTTTCAGCTCCTACTTGACATGCACGGGCCCTCACACCCATCACGGTGCATCAGGCGGTGGCGGCGGCAGCATCCCACGCATCGCTCCATTGCGTTGAACATGGACAGATATGAACTCCTAGACAACAGGGCCCCTAGCCAGGCCCACATTGTACATAACTAAACAACGCACTCGAATATTCGTAAGACCAGGAACAGAAGGATAGTCAAACTCCTCGCGCTTAACCTCTACATCCGAATGTAGGCCATAAAATACACCCCGCGTGACAGTAGGGAGCGGCATCCTGCTAATCTGAAATGTTGGTCCCCGAAGGGGGTGAGTACAACCACTCAGCAGGTAAAGGAATCCAATAACCACTCAATGCATCATGCAATACAATCACAACATCATACATGTCACTCATGCATTCAAGCATACTTACCTTGAAGCCATGCATATACCATCCTACATCTTCATCACAATCATAACACATACATGTCATCATGTCACATGTGATCGTCATCATATAATGTCATATATGCATGTCATCACGCCATAGGTGATCATCATTATGTCACACACATGTATCATCATGCCATAGGAGATGATCATCACATCATATACATGTCATCATACCATAGGTGATCATCATCACATCATATACATATATGCATATCATCGTGCCATAGGTGATCATCATCATATCATGTCATATATGCATATCATTATCATATCTTATATACATGTCGTCATGCCATAGGTGATCATCATCATATCATGTCATATATGCATGATTCAATTTCCACTTTTTACTTTCAATTCGATCACCACATCACTCTTTCTCGAGATCATCAATTTCATCCCATACTTTACACTCACACCCCATCTTGGCATCGCGAGAAAAACCTCCGACATTCAGCCACTTAAGGCCACCGGGCATCCGACACCCCTACATTCCGGGCATCTCGCATCCCAACTGGCATCACGAGGCATCCCCTCGGGCAAAAACCTCCGAGGCTTCCGGCACCCAACCATTTCGGGCATCCTGATACTCCAAGTGCCATCCGGCCATGTATCTCTATACATTCCGGGCATCCGGCACCCCCCATCCCGAGCATCCTGATACTCCCAGGGCATTATCATCCGCCACAAACAAATTCCTCATTTATCATTGATCATGTTTACCAATTTAGGTCTCAACTTAACATGGCACATAATGTAATGGCAAAAAAAATCACTTCCATCCTTTAATTTATACATGCATCATCAGTCATCATCATACATGTAGAAAGATGCAATCATTCATAAAAATAACATTTATGGAATTCATACAACTTGGAATAGTCCATTTATCATGTCCTTTTGAAATTTATTTAAATTCCAGGTTGTATCATTTTTGAAAATATTTAAATTAAATATCCATATGATTCCCAAAAATCATGAAATTAATGCTGGTGATAGACAAGACAATAGGGTAATAATTTCAAGAAAAACACAAGGCCAATCGAATTCCACACAAAATTATAATTCCCACAAATACAGCATGTAATTTCGGATAAAAACAGAATGCACAGTTTCCGAAATAATTTGATTAAAATATCCAAAAGACCTCCGAAAATTATGAAATTTTACCACGTTATAGCCAAGATACTAAAGTAGATTTTTCATGAAGACTTATAAGCCAAATTATTTTTCTATTATTTTCTACAGTCACACGAAGCTTCTGGATCTAACACCGAAACGTCCAGTGCATGCTTCTCCCAAATACTGAGTTTTCACCTACCTACTCTTCTTTGTTTCCTATGAAATTTGGATATTTTTTATTTCAAGAGGTCCCCTAAAACTTTCATGAAGAGATCTAAGTTAAAATTTCAGAGTATAGTCATCATACGGGTCCATGAATTCTCGGGTAACCTGTACCGCGTCTCCAGATCTACAGTTTTCAAGAGTAAGTTGATTCACTAGGCTACACTTGTTCATTTTGCTTCAAATGGAGTATGTTAAACTCCAAAATGTTCTCTACAAGTTTCATGAAAAATTTGAAAAGAGATTCTTAGTAAAAACCAACATGCAACCACAAATCCACCGAAAGGTCAGTGAAATCGTTCCAGATCTGGTGTCTACGTAGGATGAGTGTTTGACCCCCCAAATCTCCATCATTTTATACCAAATTTTAGTATGTTATAGTTTAAGATATTTTCTACAACTTTCATGAAGAGACAAAAGTCAAAATCGAACTCAAAATATGCATGCAAGCTCTCACAATGTTCTGGCTTAGGCGGTTCATGCGAAAACAGCATGCAAACTCAAGAACAAACCACATTAGCTTCACTCCTGTGCCTCCAAACATCCTAGATTCCAACCACACATGCAAGACATTCGTGCAAGAGTAGAAAGCGGATTCCCAACTTGCCTCTAGACCGAGCTAGCAACGAGCACACGGCGGTGAACAAGCGGCACACGGGCCGCGACGGGCGGACGGACGGCGAGCTACTTCCTCTCGGCTTCTCCTCTCTCGGCCTCACTCTCTCTCGCACGGTTCTCTCTCTCTCTCTCTCTCACACTTGGCCGAACAACTACACCGGCCGCCTCTCTCTCTCCTCTCCCTTTTATTCCCCCAATTCCTCATCTTTTGCAATCATTAGATTGCCTCTTCCAATGGCCAATACATGAAGACCTCCTTGCCACTTGTCCTAACACATGCAATGGGATTTGGGCTTGGAGACATTTGGGCTAGCAATGGGCCGGCCACTCCTCCCCCTTTCTTGGTCAACGGCAGCCCACTTGTGGGCTTCAATGGGCCGACCAACTTGGCCCATTAAAGATCCACTCTTGGGTGTAAGGCCCAACTTAATTAAAATCCACAATTCCACTTCTCAATTATTCATCTTTAATTTGTTCTTTTATAGATTTCAAATTTTAATTTCACATGGCTAAGAATAAATCATCCTCATAAATTTATCCTATAATACTAATTTAAAAACTCATGATCACAAGCACATAACGCATAGCCTTAAGAGAAAACTAATGGCTAAAACATAAACTATAGGTAATTTCATTACCTAATTATAGGCTTTAATTCCTCTAGAGGATTCCTTGAATTTTGGGATGCCATAATTCTCCCCTCCTTAGAGAATTTCGTCCTCAAAATTAGACACCACTCGTGCCTTCTTGAAACAAATAGGGGTACTTTTCCTTCATCTGATCTTCGCTTTCCCATGTGGCTTCCTCCATATCATGATGTCGCCATAATACCTTAACCAGATGGATCTTTTTAGTCCTAAGAATTTGTTCCTTTCGATCCAATATCTGTATAGGCTCCTCGATGTACCTTACTTTCTCATCCACTTTGATGGCTTCATGATCGAGTATGTAACCAGGATCCGGCTGGTACTTCCTCAACATCGATGCATGAAACACATCATGAAAATTTCCAATCTTAGGAGGTAGCGCTAAGCGATAAGCTACATCCCCTATCTTTTCGAGTATTTCAAAAGATCCTACAAATCTGGGGCTTAACTTACCCTTCATCCCAAATCGAGGTATCCCTTTCATTGGAGATACCTTAAGGAATACATGGTCTCCCACACTAAATTCCAAAGGCCTTCTACGCTTATCTGCGTAGTCCTTCTGCCTACTCTGAGCTGTTTTAAGCATTTTCCTGATAATTTCAACAGCTTCAATGGTAACTTGTACCAATTCAAGTCCTGTCAATTTCATTTCACCTACTTCATTCCAATAGACAGAAGTCCTACATATCCTTCCATATAATGCTCCATAAGGAGTGATGCCTATATTTTTATGGAAACTATTATTATAGGCAAACTCTACCAAATGCAATCTTTCATCCCAATTTCCTTTGAAATCAATTACACAAGCCCTCAACATATCCTTTAATGTCTGGATTACTCTTTTCAATTGTCCATCTGTCTGAGGATGAATAGCAGTACTAAACTGAAGCTTAGTCCCTAATGCAATTCTTTGTTATCGGGAACACAGAGTCGTCCTTGGCATCTTACCACTCCATCTTCAGAGACATGAAATTCCGATCTTTTTCCTAAAGACACAGCATCTTTCACTTTCAAAATCTCTGGGTCGGATTCTTGCAAGATTTTAACTTTCTGAATAATCTCGGGTTCTATTCTTAATGCACTAAGCATACCAATAAGACAATCCATTTCCAATTTAAATTCTGAGTCCGCTACAGACTTTAACAACCCCCATTTTTCCATCCTCAAACAAGCCATTTCCATAGCCAACTTACAACTAAGAGCATCTGCTACCCTAGTTGCTTTCCCTGGATGGTATCTTATCTCACAATCATAATCTTTTAACAATTCCATCCACCTCCCTTGTCTCATGTTCAACTCATTTGTGAGAACAGATATTTCAAGCTCTTATGATCCGTATAAATCTCAAACTTCTCCCCATACAAATAGTGTCTCCGTATCTTTAAGGCAAACAATATAGCTACTAGTTCTAAATCATGCGTTGGATAATTCAGTTCGTGGGGTTTCAATTGTCTAGATACATAGGCTATGACATCGCCATGTTGCATCAAAACACATCACAATCCTTTGTGAGATGCATCACTATATATTGTAAAACCATCAGGTCCAGCCAGTATAGTCAGGATTGGAGCTTAGGTCAATTTCCTTTTAAGCTCCTGGAAACTCCTTTCACATTCCCCACTCTATTCAAATCTCACATTCTTTCGGGTTAACTTAGTTAAAGGACCTGCTAGTTGCAAAAATCCTTTGATAAACCTTCTATAATAACCAGCTAGTCCTAAGAAACTTCGTATTTTAGTAGGTGTCGTCGGTCTCGGCCAATTTATTACCATCTCAACTTTAGCCGGGTCTACTGCAATTCCTTCTCCTGATACCACATGCCCTAAAAATATTATCTGGTCCAGCCAAAACTCACACTTACTAAACTTAGCATACAACTTATGCTCTCTCAGGGTCTGCAAAACTATCCTCAAATGTTGCTCATGCTCTTTAGGCCCTCTTGAATACACCAGAATATCATCAATAAATACAATCACAAACTGGTTTAAATAGGGCTTAAATATCTCATTCATTAAATCCATAAATGTAGCTGGCGCGTTAGTCAATCCAAATGGCATAACAAGGAACTCGTAGTGTCCACAACGAGTCCTAAATGCAGTCTTAGGAATGTCCTCTTTCTTAATTATTAATTGATGGTATCCCGACCTCAAGTCAATCTTAAAGAAGACCGAACTTCCTTGGAGTTGGTCAAACAGGTCATCAATTCTAGGCAAAGGATACTTATTTTTAAGGGTCACCTGGTTCAGCTGCCTATAATCAATGCACAAGCGCATCGATCCATATTTCTTTTTCACAAACAAGACCGGTGCACCCAAGGTCAAGCACTTGGTCTAATGAATCCTTTGTCAAGCAACTCCTATAATTGCACTTTAATTCCTTCAATTCGACTAAGGCCATCCTATATGGGGCTTTTGATATAGGTCCTGTTCTAGGCAATAATTCAATTTCAAATTCAACTTCCCGCTCTGGTGGTAAACCAAGCAATTCCTCAGGGAATACATCTTGAAATTCATTAACGACTCGAACTTCCTCAAGTTTAGGTTCCTTATTTGCATAATCTTTAACTATGGCCAGGTATCCTTGACATCCTTTGTCAAGTAACGCACAGGCTTCTATTGCCGAAATCAGTGCTACAAGTAGATGGGTCTGACCTCCTAAAAATTCACAACTAGACTGATCAGGTAAAACGAATTGGATCACTCTCTTGTAACAATCCATTCTAGCCCGATACTTACAAAGCCAGTCCATTCCTATGATAACATCAAAATCATACATGGCCATTACAACTAAGTCTATTTCCATATCCTTTCCTTCTTTGATATCTTACAATTCCTACACACCAGCGTAGACAATACCATATCCTTTAAAGGCGTGGAAACACAAAGAGGCGTCTCAAGAGGCATAACTTCTATTCTATTCAAACGTCTATATCTTTTAGACACAAATGAATGCGTTGCACCCGTATCAAACAATTCATATGCCTTTTCACCATTGATAAAGATCGTACCTGAGATAACATTTTTAGAAGCTTCCGCTTCCTCTTGGGTGATCGCATACACCCTTCCTTATGCTAGTGGCCTCTGAAGATTCCCTTGTAAGTTCGATCTAACAGCACTCTGATATCCCTGTCGCACCGAGCCAACACTCACTTGCGACCTTTCTTGTGGGCAACTTCTCCTACGATGGCCCACTTGTCCACAACCAAAATATTTCAGTCGTCCATTACAAGGTCCTGGGCCATGTCGCCCATTACACTTTTAACAAACATCAGGCTGATAGGGCGCTTTCCTTATATTCAGACCACTTCTTGCTCCCCCAAAATTTCCAAAATTACTCTTCCTCTTCATATTCCAAGTCTGACCTTGACCAGAATAGGGTCTCTTACCCCTTCTCACATCATTAAAATCCAACGGTTTCTTAAACTCTGACCGCTCTCTTAACACTTCCTGCTCTACTAGCTGTGCGCTTTCATAAATCTCATTATAATCTCTTATGTTCAAAGGCATTAGTTGTTTTCTAATGTCAGTTCTCAACTCTTTTAGAAATCTCTTAGCCTTTTCTTCCTGATCCTCAATCAGTCTAGGAACATATCTAGACAGTTCAGAAAATCTAGCCTCATACTGGTCTACTGTCAGCTCCTTTTGTTCTAATTGAACAAATTCTGTAATCTTCCTATCCTTAGCACAATCAGAAAAATGCTTTCAATTGAAAGCCCTCACAAACTCCTCCCAGTTAACATCAATACCTGTTGGAAAGATTATGTCCTTCAAAGCTCTCCACCAAAACTTTGCATTTCCCTCCAGCTGGTACTCTGCCAAAGTTATTTTCTCAACATTATTACAGTCCAATAGCCGAAATATTCATTCCATCCCATCAATCCTTTGTTCCACCTCCTCAGGACTTCCCATTCCATTGAACTTAGGTGGCTTCAACTTCAGAAATTGCTCCACCAGTCCTTTAGTATGGCGTTTTGCTCCAGGTTGCTGCTGCACTTGCCTTTCCATCAGATTTCCAATATTGGCCAATGCCTGCAGGATGTCTTCCATTCGGGGTTCAGCACTTGCAGCAGAGGCTTCAACCCTCGATGGATGAGCACTTCTAGATTGCACCATGACTTTCCTGCAATTTCCAAGCATTGCCTCAAGAATAATCTGAGACTCACCACCTCCATTCAAAGCAACTACTACTATTACATAAGTAACATATACATGTTACTAGTACCTAAAGACAACTCAAAATAAACTACTAGGGGTCTATGAGTGAATACTCATCACCCGTTATTCAATTATTTCATTTTATATCCTATGATGTGCATTGTCATCATGTTCCTCAATTTCCAAATGAGGCTCCTTATCACTCCACCTATAATCACTTGCTCTGATACCAAAGAGGGGCGCTGTGACACCCCGAACCACCTAGGGTCGCCACAGGCACCTGACGTTACACCTAATTGAACACTAACTACATCTTTTAGAAGAAGCATCGAAGTTTATAGACTTTTTTTTTTTTTAAAGCAGTCTTAGCGCGACTCATTAGCGGGAGCAAAATATAAAATCGCCATCTCTCCCACCAACGACCATGATACAATTGTAGACCACTAATCATCATGAGAAAAGGCAAAGCCACGACACTTTACTTACATATTTTCAAGATGGGTTTCCTTGGGTCGGTACATCAAAAGAAAGGCCAAGACATGAAGTCACACTTGGCCATAACTCACAAAAGTTTCAGCTCCTACTTGACACGCACGGGCCCTCACACCCATCCCAGTGCATTAGGCGGTGGCGGCGGCGGCATCCCACGCATCGCTCCATTACGTCGAACATGGACGAATATGAACTCCTGAACAATAGGGCCCCTAGCTAGGCCCACATCGTACATAACTAAACAGCGCACTCGAATATATGTAGGACCAGGAACAGAAGGACAGTCAAACTCCTTGCACTCGACCTCTACATCCGAAGGTAGGTCGTAAAATACACCCTGCGTGACAGCAGGGAGCGGCATCCTGTTAATTTGAAATGTTGGTCCCCGAAAAGGTGAGTACAACCACTCAGCAGGTAAAGGAATCCAATAACCACTCAATGCATCATGCAATACAATCACAACATCATACATGTCACTCATGCATCCAAGCATACTTACCTCGAAGCCATGCATATACCATCCTACATCTTCATCACAATCATAACACATACATGTCATCATGTCACATGTGATCGTCATCATATCATGTCATATATGCATGTCATCACGCCATAGGTGATCATCATTATGTCACACACATGTATCATCATGCCATAGGTGATCATCATCACATCATATACATATATGCATATCATCATGCCATAGGTGATCATCATCATATCATGTTATATATGCATATCATTATCATATCTTATATACATGTCGTCATGCCATAGGTGATCATCATCATATCATGTCATGTATGCATGATCCAATTTCCACTTTTTACTTTCAATTCGATCACCACATCACTCTTTCTCGGGATCATCAATTTCATCCCATACTTTACACTCGCACCCCATCCTGGCATCGCGAGAAAAACCTCCGGCATTCAGACACTTAAGGCCACCAGGCATTCAACACCCCCACATTCCGGGCATCTCGCATCCCAACTGGCATCACGAGGCATCTCCTCGGGCAAAGACCTCCAAGGCTTCCGGCACCAAATCATTCCGGGCATCTTGATACTCCGAGGGCCATCTGGCCATGTATCTCTATACATTTCGGGCGTCCGGCGCCCCCATCCCAAGCATCCTGATATTCCCAGGGCATTATCATCCGCCACAAACAGATTCCTCATTTATCATTGATCATGTTTACCAATTTAGGTGTCAACTTAACATGGCACATAATGTAATGGCAAACAAAATCACTTTCATCCTTTAATTTATACATGCATCATCAGTCATCATCATACATGTAGCAAGATGGAATCATTCATAAAAATAGCATTTATGGAATTCATACAACTTGGAATAGTCCATTTATAATGCATTTTGGAAATTTATTTAAATTCCAGCTTGTATCATTTTTGAAAATATTTAAATTAAATATCCATATGATTCCTAAAAATCATGAAATTGATGCTAGTGATAGACAAGACAATAGGGTAATAATTTCATGAAAAACACAAGGCCAATCGAATTCCACACAAAATTATAATTCCCACAAATACAGCATGTAATTTCGGATAAAACCAGAATGCACAGTTTCCAAAATAATTTGATTAAAATATCCAAAAGACCTCCGAAAATTATGAAATTTTACCAGCTTATAGCCAAGACACCAAAGTATATTTTTCATGCATTCTCCTAAGCCAAAGTCTTTTTAGATTATTCTCTACAGTCACACGAAGCTTCTGGATCTAACACCGAAATGTCTAGTGCATGCTTCTCCCCAATACTGAGTTTTCACCTACCTACTCTTCTTTTTTTACTCTGAAATTTGGATATGGTTTACTTCAAGAGGTACCCTACAAATTTCATGAAGAGATCTAAGTCAAACTTCCAGAGTATAGTCATCATACAGGTCCATGAAGTCTCGGGTAACCTGTACCGCGTCTCCAGATATACGGTTTTCAAGAGTAAGTTGATTCACTAGGCTAAACTTGTTCATGTTGCTTCAAATTTGAGTATGTTAAACTTCAAGATGTTCTCTACAAGTTTCATGCAGAAGTCGAAAAGATATTCTTAGTAAAAACCAACATGCAACCACAAATCCACCGAAAGGTCAGTGAAATCGTTCCAGATCTGGTGTCTCCGTAGGATGAGTGTTTGACCCCCCAAATCTCCATCATTTTATACCAAATTTTAGTATGTTATATTTTAAGATATTTTGTACAACTTTCATGAAGAGATCAAAGTCAAAATCGAACTCAAAACAGGCATGCAAGCTCTCACAATGTTCTGGCTCAGGCGGTTCATGCGAAAACAGCATGCAAACTCAAGAACAAACCACATTAGCTTCACTCCCGTGCCTCCAAACATCCTAGATTCCAGTCACACATGCAAGACATTCGTGCAAGAGTAGAAAGCGGATTCCCAACTTGCCTCTAGACCGAGCTAGCAACGAGCACACGGCGGTGAACAAGTGGCACACGGGCCACAGCGGGCGGACAGACGGCGAGCTCCTTCCTCTCGGCTTCTCCTCTCTCGGACTCACTCTCTCTCGAACGGTTCTCTCTCTCTCTCTCTCTCACTTGGCTGAACAACTCCACCGGCCGCCTCTCTCTCTCTCTCTCTCCTCTCCCTTTTATTCCCCCAATTTCTCATCATTTGCAATCATTAGATTGCCTCTTCCAATGGCCAATACATGAAGACCTCCTTGCCACTTGTCCTAACACATGCAATGGGCTTTGGGCTGGGCTTGGGCTTGGAGACATTTGGGCCAGCAATGGGCCGGCCACTCCTCCCCCTTTCTTGGTCGACGGCAGCCCACTTGTGGGCTTCAATGGGCCGGCCAACTTGGCCCATTAAAGATCCACTCTTGGGCCTAAGGCCCAACCTAATTAAAATCCACAATTCCACTTCTCAATTATTCATCTTTAATTTGTTCTTTTATAGATTTCAAATTTTAATTTCACATGGCTAAGAATAAATCATCCTCATAAATTTATCCTATAATACTAATTTAAAAACTCATGATCACAAGCACATAACGCATAGCCTTAAGGGAAAACTAATGGCTAAAACATAAACCATAGGTAATTTCATTACCTAATTATAGGCTTTAATTCCTCTAGAGGATGCCTTGAATTTTGGGATGCCACACAGGGTCTCTCGTACCCGAAAATCTTGGCAGACTTAGTCTTAAAAACTGCTCCACTAGTTTGTGCTCAGTTGGAACATCAGCAGGCGCAGTAGTAGGTGCAGCAACGGCTATGACCTCAGCAATGGCAGCAACAGTAGCAGTAGCGTCAGCCTGAGCGGCAGCTGCAACAACGGTAGTAAATGCAACAACTTGATCCCGGGCCTATTGGCCCATCAACTCTCTCATGGCATCTAAGACCTAATCAATCCATATGGTTCCCTAATCACCTGGGGCTGCTATCCCAGCACCAACATGAGGTGGTGCTTCGCCACTAGCACTAGTTTATGTTGGTGCTTTATCGCGGCTTCCTTAGGTACCGACCCTAGTCGGCGACTTAAGCTGAGCCGCAGGCTTAACGGTTCTCTTACTTGGAGTCCTCTACTTTGGCTTGTTCATGATTCAATCTTTTCTACTAAAACTTGTCTTCCAAATGCACATTGGGTTAGAAGATAAGTGACATACAACAAGCAATATTATCACACAACTACCATCGACATGCACCAGCATGAATTTAAATGTCTTTCCAACCACTATCCCATAGTCCATCGCACCTTATCACTTTAATCCGTAACCATTGCTCTGATACCACTTAAACGGGGATGTCACACCCCAATCCTCAGGCACACGCCCATCTCTCACCTTGGTTGATTATATAGCAACATACTAGGATGCATCACCAACCCTTTCATTTTAATATGCATGTAGAAGCATATAAAATCCTCAGACAATAAAGTAATGGGATGAGAAAGTAGGATTTCAAATTTCAACTCTAAGAACAATCACACTTATATACATTACAAATCATAGTGCAAATATATACAAGTCAATTTGTTAAGTTAGGTTCTAAACCACAAGTTCCTATGAAGTTTGCAGAAAGGAATGAACTTCCATCAAAAGAGGCTTGTGCTATGACTAGCTAGTTAGACAGGACTGTCATTTCTTCAAGCTTCAGTTTCTACTTTTTGGGCCTCTGATCCATCACCAACATCATCTAAGGACCTAAAAATTGTTATATAATAACCAGTGAGACAACGTCTCGGAAAGTTCTATCCCCTAAAATTTCAGTCGTCAGTTATCCCAGCCTAATTTTCTAAAAATAATTAATTAATTAAATAATTACAAAAATTATTAAATAAATGCAATAAATCCAACTTAGGCTTGTTATAGCCTAATTGGAAGTTGAGACGAGCCCAGAAAATTACCAAGATTAATTCAATAAATATTAGAACCTATTTCCTTGCTAACTACGCAAACCATTTGCCTAACATGCATCAATAAATCGCTAATTTAATTACTCCACTCTAATCAATCCACCTAATTGCACTTAATTAAATCTACAATCCCTAAGCATCATTAGCATACTAATACAGGATTAGTGAGCAAAACTCACGTGATTAACGCGTGGGTTGAATCAAAACGACAGGAATGTGGCGAGGGACATTTTTCTCCAAAGCAAACCTAGTCTTTGAGGCCCGAAAGCACCTCAAAACAGGCCTAACAGCCACTGTGAAACCCACTAAACTTCTGTTTTTTCTTGCTAAAACAGAGAGGAAACAAGCTTGGTTAGGCAAAACAAGACCATTGGAAGGCTTGGCAAGGCAACTGGAGGTCGAATGATGAAGAAACGGGTTGATCGGAGTTCTGGCAAGTGATTGGTCGGCAACTGATGGCTCCCAGGGTCAATGGGGGATGTGCTAGTGGTTGGAACGGGTAAAGGAAGGGTTGGAATTAAGATAAACTCGTGAAAAACGCGTAACAATACAAGCGGGCAGGCGACCAGCGGCTTGTGGTGGTCGTATAGGACAGCTAGTAGCTCCGTTCAGGGCGAGGTCAGGCTCATTAGGACGGTTTGGATGTCCTCGTCACAGAGATGGGTGGCTCATTTGCTGATTCATCTGGAAATTCTACTTTTTACTTGAATATTTGGCCAAAGGTTGGCTTTAGCAGAAACTGACAGAAGTGAAAACAGAGGGGAAAAACAGTTCGGTGAGTGTGCGACGGTTCTTGGCCGGCTACTGGCTTTCGGTGGCTTCTCTCCTAGCTATTGGTGTGCCGAGCAAGGCAAGAAGGAGAGAGAGAAGTGGGGTGGACGGCAACTTGTGGAGGAAGAAAGGGAAGGGATAAGGTTTAGGGGCCACCATGGCCATTTTTTCCACACTTATTCTCCAAGACTCCTCCTAGGCCAAGCATATCATACTTGGCTCTTAATGAGCCACCAAGGCCCCTCCATGTACACTTGAGATGGTCCAAAATGCTAGGCCATGGGGGAGCTACGAATTTCCTGGACTTCTACTTCAATTGGCCACTTAACGGTCCTCGAATTGACTCAATTCGGTATCAATACATTTTGTTATCAAATTCTTGGTTCAATCAATATTTTTCCTAGCCATTAGATCCATCTTGCATCCCAATTTTGCAATCAAAAAGATCCTTGGCCTTTTTTTTCTTAACAAAAATGGTCTTGTGATGATTTTTTCCCAAAAAGTCTCAGGTTGCAGAAAAATCTTTTGAGACTGAGTCGACCATCCTAGAATTTATTGTGACATGATAGAATCTTCAATTTCTGAAAGCGGTTAATTTCCATTCAGCACGTTTTTAGCGTGACTTAGACTATTGGATAATTTTCAAAATTTTTTGGTGCAAAAGATTCATGGTTGATTTTCTTCGAGCTACAATGAACTCACTCAACACATTAACAACTCTCAATTGTATAGTGGTGCCACCCACGATTAGTGCTGGCCGACAATTATTTTCCAATTTAGTGGTGCCACCCACGATTAGCCACTTATCTCAGTCGAACCGACCTATCTCTGATCTCTAATTGATTTATATATATGTTGTAATGATCTCAGCAGATGAGCACGGTCAAGTAACCAATCCCTAGTTGAATTCTCAAGTCTATTGCATTAAAATTCCTTAATGACTTCCTTAAATAATTTAGTTATCTCGAGAATGATCAACTTTAAGAACAGCCTTATAGGCATGTCAATAAAAAGCCTGATTTATTCAATTGAAAATAGGACTAAAAATTCAGAATGTCACATGGATGGTGTTTGTCACCATCAAATTCTTATGTATTGCGTGGATTGGCTTGCCTAATTTCTCTTTTGTATAAGGAGTTATGCTTGCATAAATGAGTAACTTCATGTAGTAGTTGTGGGAATAAGACTAATATTAGACCCATGTTTATTGCTAATCATTTGCCTTATGATTTTATTTATTACAATTAACCATGTGGATCCTTAATTTTTCATTTAGTCAAAAATTTCAAGTATTTATCTATTACAAGTATTTAATGTTTCGATACAAATTAGGAGGATTACGTTATTTTCTTGCGTATTAATATAAAATTCGAAGTCGTATGAGATATTGAGAGATTGCAAAATAGGTTCTAGTAGAAATAGGGTTGACCCTGAAACCGGACCGGAAAAACATAATGGGTTAGGTATAGGGTCAAATACAAACAATGTCAGATATAGGGTCCAAAAAAGGGGACCCGGTTATTATAGGGGTCAGGTACAGGGTTTAGGTGACCCTACCCACCATGGACTCGATAATTCCTAGTTCTAACAGTGATACCACATTTTCCTTTTTTCTCTTTTCTTTCTTTTCAAAGAAAGGTGAGATGATAGAGATGCCTAAGGTGGAGGCATATTGCAGTGAAGGGATAGGGCTATGTGGGAAGGGCAATGAGTGCGAGCAACGATGCTATGCAAATCACGGCCAAGGCTCGCAAGGATCATGCGAATACACCATCAAGCCTTGACTTTGCACTTGCTACTACGATTGTCACGCACCGCCACCGCTGCCAAAATTGTGCAATGGCGGCAGGTGTTTGTGCAGCATCGCCTATATGGACCAGTGTTGCAACGATCGATATGCCACCAAGTTCAGTCAAGGCCGAGGGTATTACGATAATAGTGCTGGTCCGTGGCTGTGTCAATGCCAATACCCTTGCTAATTCGTATCCCTTATTATTGTTATAATTAGTATACTTGCCATTTTGTTCCGTTTCTAGTATTATTAATATTATTTTTGGTATTGATATTTTTTTGGGTTTTTAATGATCGTGTGATTCTAATGAGAAATGATCAGAAATTACATAGTGCACTTGGTATGCAATTTTTTTTTTTTTTCAATTTGAAGGAATAAAATATGCCATAATTGCTCGTTATCGTAGTATTGTTTTTTTTTTTTTTTTTGGTGACTGAGGATCCACCAGAGCTTGCCCTTGTCAGCTTATGCCGATTTGGAGTCTCACAAGCCTCTGTGGTGGAGGCCTAACAGCGATTATATCTCGGGGGAAATTGGCCAAGCAATCCACCGCCGGAGCCCCCGCTTTAATTGAGAACAACGCAGGATTTCAAACCCTTGACCTTATTCGCTGGAGGAAAGATCTCAATCAACTGCGCTACTCACAAGTACGGATGGGTCATTACCGTAGTATTTGTTGATTGGATACAATACCCATTTAAGAAAAGACCAGTTAAAAATATGATGTATGTTGGAAAGTAAATACAATTGTGTATATGAAGAATTAAAGATGACCACTCATGTTTTGCGGCGGGTTGTACATTCGACGAATAAGATAAATTCAAACACAACGCACGAAGGAGAGCATTTCTCGTATAGGTTTCTTTCACCCTAATTTTGTTTCAAGCAATTGGATCCAAACTGATAATGTGCCGATAAGGCGCATAGATACTTATATTTATATTTTTAGATTATCTTAGCTAATTACTCAAGATACAACCCTTATTATGATACAAAGTGAAATAATGTTTAGTGTTAGCTGCTTCACCAAATTCTTCACCATGACCCCCATTCTGTGTGGGTGCGTGTGAATCATTATCGTATTGATTTTTCACAATAATGACGTGCTTTAGAATAAAAATACCATAGTCGTAGTTTAAATATAAATTAATAAACGGGAAACACATCTGGCGTGTATATAAGAAATCAAAATTTGAAAGATGAGGCCAAATCATTCTATTAAAACAATATTTAATCAACGAACCTGAGAAAAGTACACAATAGAAAGAAAGTGAGAAAGATACACAATGGATATAAAAGGATTACATATAAATAGAAAGTGAAATATATTTTAGGGTTCGGGCTTTTCTTGGAAGGTTAGTGTAAGATACAAAAGATTCCAAGTGTAAAAATAAAATATGTGAGAAACAACACAAAATTATTAGCCTACACATTTATCCATTCTCATAATAATTGTAATATATGTATTTGATGATATTTGAGAAAGAAAAAAAGTAATTGAGACCCATGAAAGTATAGAAGGGTCACTTCTTGTTTCTTTTTTTAAATAAAGACTCTTGCCTGCAATATGTAAGAAGAAAACCTTGGTAATCTTGCTTTTGATGAAAGTAATTAGTCAAATATATATATAAAAAAATACAATTATCATACAGCCACAAAATGGCAAACTTACTATAATTTTTTCTTATCGGGCAACTTGTTACATATGACTATCATATATACTACAAAGTACTAGTCCCAAAACTGTAAAATACATTCCATGGTGACCATTATTAATAGTATAATAGCCACTCAGGAATGATAATTACAGAGTGGTAATTATATTTTTAGATATATAACTCATGTGAATCGTGCAATTGGTCCTTCAATTTGTATAAGTTGCGCAATCAAGCCTTTTTGTTATTGACGTGGTTAATGATGCTGACATGGCGGTATGGAATAGGAAAGTTTGAAAACCAAAATACATCAAACAAAAAAAGTAACAAGCTTTTTTCCCTCTCCCTTTAACTTCCACGCTTCTTAATACAGTATTTTGACTATATTATCTTTTATGACCCGACCTTTTTAGCACATTATACCCACTGACAACAATTAATGTCAAATATGGGACCCTTTTTGTCTTCCTTTTACTTTGTTGTTTCTTCTTTTTTCCTTCTGTATCTCTATATTATGCCTATTGCTCGTTCGACCGGCAGTTCCTAGGCGTGAGGTGTAGAAGCTGATAAAGGACGAGCTGGTATGGTTAACAAGGAAGGTTTGGGTCCGACGGAGTGGATGGAGACAATGGAGAGGAGCTTTCACAAGATGGACAAGGAAGTAAACTAATGCGATGAGGGCATGGTGACGATGCATAAGAGAAGCGGGTGCGACCTCCACTTGTCGAAGTGCAACATCATTAGGTCGATGGCTGATGTTGCCATCATCACCCCCGACGAGATCTTTATTGCTAACTATGGCGACTCTAGTCTCGCTCAAATTCTCTCTAGATCTCTCGGTTTTCTCTTCCGCTGTGCCCTTGATCTGTTAACCAACAAAGCTCCTCCTCAGTATGGCAACGATGGAGGAGGTGGGGTTGGAGTGCCTGAGTTTGAGCCGAGCTCAATTTGCTTGGCAAAGATGGTTTAAAATGCGGCGATTGCTTCAAAGGGAACAACAACAACAAGTTCGACAACGAATTAGACATCTTCAAGGGCTTTGCTGAGTCATTGACCAACGGATTGTCAGGGATTGACTTTCATCCTCGAAATTGTTCAAACACATGGTGGGGTCAAGTGACGCCTCGCCAATCTTGTTCCCCTTCACGGTGGAGTAAATGATGGTGGGGAAGGTCTCAATGACGACAAGGTTGAGGCCGCAAGGGGCAGCGAGGCATCGAACCGAACGAATGACGCGAGCAATGGAGCCTCAGGGTTGGGAATGCAACGGAGGATGTAAGTGGAGAAGGTAGCAAGTAAGAAGACAATGATGAACAAGCAAAGAGAGAGAATAAGAAAATGAAAGAAGAACCGAATAAAAAATGTGGGATATAAAATGGACTCCACATTTGACTTTAATAATCATTGGTGGGACCCACAAAGGATGATATCCTCAACATATTATTTCGAGGGAGTGGATAAGTTAAAGAAAGGGTGAAAAAAGTGTAGCCCTTAATAAAATGATAGAAAAATAAAAGAGAGGGAGTAAGTTCAAGAGATTAAAGAGACGCAAGTGTCCCAAACGACGATCTACACTATCGACTTGGCTTAGCCCTCACAAGTTTTTGCCAAGGTCACATGACTAAAGCAAGGGTCTCGCGTGGTCAAATTTCACGTCAGACGAAACTTCAATAAAAACTCGTGATTTTGAGTCTCAAATTTATAAATTTCTCTGGCATATCATTATTCACTATATTCTTATTTGCTCAGTGGCCTTCTCAGGCTAGGAAATCCAGGTGACTCTGATGATCTCATTGCAGTCAAGTACCTCAAAAACTAGAAAGACAATTTGCTTTAAAGAGGGTCTCAGATTTGGCCACGTGGGACCAAACTAACTGCATCTCTCTTTTTTTCTTTTTCAGATTTTCTATTTGTTTTGCCTTTCAACCATCTCTACTCATTTTCTCTTTTTTTTTTTCTTTTTTTTTAACGATTGAACTTGTTATCTCAGCCGCCCTGTCAGCGTGATTATGATGTTGTTAATGAAAAGATCCAATTACACAGCAAATACAAATTAAGGCGTAATATCTTGAATTTTGCGCACATTGACCATTGGCTTCTTTCGAAATTATATTGTAGTTCTGGTTTTTTTCTTTTCGTTTGAAATAAAAGCCTCCAGAGGATTATAATAATTGCGTGTCTCAGTATGAACTTGACTGTAAGGAGAAAAACGAAATTACCCCTGAAGTCAGACTATTTTTTTTTTTTTTTGGGTTGAAAATAATTTACTTATATCATAACTGCAAACTAGCCAGTAAACCTTAGGGGCGTCATTACGAAGTGATTAATAAGTCGTAAAATATTATTTTCATTTCATTAAAAAATTCATCCGGATACACAATTAAAAATTAGTTTGCGAACTTTAACTATTCTCAACTTGCACAATTAATTGGCCATAATTAAGACTCTCTCGATATGCAGAGTGCTTTCTCTCGACATGCATGGCAAAATTAAACAACTCTCTTTGGTTGTTTCGCCATTCGTACAATCCCTAAAACCCTTCTTTCTCCCACCCGATCCTTCGACTTTCGTCTTTGCCGTTGTTGGGGCTGTCCAGTAATGAAGCTCTGTCTTGCGAACCACATCTCTTCATCTCGCTGCTTTCCTAGATACTGAACCCCTTTTCAGTTCATGCATGGACTTGATTTGCACTGGATTGCTTCAATCTGAATTGCCTTCTCTTCCGATTGCCTGTCTCTCTTCACAGATAGTACTCAGATGGCCCACTTCGATGAGTCCCATGACCCGCGCTTGACTGCCTTGTGCCACCGAATGGGTCGGTTGTGGAATCAGCAAGGCATCGAAGACTGGGACAACATGCCACCTACGGATAAAATTCAAGAATGCAAGTTAACCTTGGTAGGTAAAATTCACTCCAATCCTTCCATTAATATTCAGGCTTTTCAGAATACACTTAAGAGGGTATGGAAAACAGATCGCGTTGCAATTACCCAATGTGAGGGGGACTTTTATGTTGCTAAATTTGAATTAGAAAAGGAGAAACAGCGGATACAAGAGGGTGGACCTTGGCTCTTTTCTGGCAACTTGGTTATCTTTAAACCATGGCTTCAGAATACACCATTGCACTGTTACGATTTTTCAACCTGTGCATTTTGGGTCCATATATATGGTTTGCCACTTGAATGGTACTCTGACAGCATGGTTGCCAGAGCTGTGAAAAATGTGGGTAAGGTGTTGGATGTTAAGCTGCAAAATACAGAGGGAGATATGGTTAAAACTGCTAAGGCGCGTGTAGAAATTAACCTGAGTGAACCACTAAAAACAGGGCAACTTATTCGCATTGCGCGGCAGCCAATTTGGATGGATTTTAGGTACGAACGACTTCCACGCTTCTGCTATTCCTGCGGCATAATTGGTCATTATGCAACCTACTGTAAAGCTATACCTTTTACTGAAGCAAAAATGGAAGGAAAAGAGAAAATGTCTTACGGTCAGTGGTTGAAGGCAGAGGTAAAAGAATTCAGCCCATATTGGAAAGCATTCTATGAGGAACAACAAGTTAATGACACCGAGAGTATTCCAGAGACTCCTCCACCACCTCCTGTGAACCCAAATCTGTTGCCCTCTGCTGCACTGAATTGGAACTTACAGCAGCATCATAATCAGGGGAGGACAGATCAGATTTTGGAGTCTGGTGACACATCCAACAGTATTGTACTTTATGCTCCTGAACATTCAACTATTGGAGGTACCTGTCACAAGCCCTCTATTCCTCCTACAAAATACTCTGCTCAATAGGTCCCGATGACACCATCTAATTCCAAAAAGCAAAAGACGATAAAACTTTCTACTAGAACAGCAATAGCCAAGAAACTTAAGCGATATTCACCATATGAATCACGCAGTGCAACAACAGAGGTCATAGATGACCGCACTCTTATGGAGACACCTATTCTATTGGATACTGAGGCAGGAGGATGGGCGATGGCGGCTGGCCCTCAACAGCCGCCTTTGAACAAATGAAGCTCATATGTTGGAACTGTCAGGGTTTAGGCTCACCCCTGACAGTTCGAGCCCTTAAGGCCCTTGTGGCCAAAGAAAAGCCTGACTTGTTATTTTTGATGGAGACAAAGAATCGCGAGGAGGTGATTACTCGACTACAACAACGTCTGAAATTTCGTAATTCACATATTCTAAACCCTGTTGGTATGGCTGGTGGGTTGGTTTTACTATGGCATGAGTATTTTATGATTAACATGATTCAAGCTAATCAAGAGCTGTTTGACATGACTTGTGTGGACTCCCGGTGTCAACTTTCGATGAGACTAACCTGTGTTCATGCACCTACTGCGTATCACCCTCGCCAACTCTTTTGGACAGCACTTCAGCAGATAGCACGCACCAACACGTCACCTTGGCTATGTATAGGTGACTTTAATGAGATCCTGTATGGTTGGGAAAAAGTCAGTAGAAGACCACCTGACACCTACAGGATGTCTTCTTTTAGACAAGTCATCCAAGAATGCGCTTTGATGGATATGGCAACTAAAGGATGTGCGTTTACTTGGTCGAATAATCAAGAAGGAGCTGATTTAGTCAAAGAAAGGTTGGACCGAGCTTTCTGTACACCTGAATGGCGTCTTGCATTCCCTAAAGCTGAAGTGTTTGCACTACCAATAGTGGGTTCGGACCATACTCCAATCTTGCTAAATACTGATGGCAGCAAAAGAAGGCGAGGTAAGTATTTTACTTTTGAAGCCTTTTGGTTACAGGATAAGGAGTGCAGCGATATCATTCAGGAATCATGGAATTCAGGACACGGCCGACATTATAATCTGTCACAAAGACTCAAACTAGTTTCAAAGGCCCTAACTACCTGGAGTCACCAGAAATTTTCCATAGCCCAAAACCAAATAGCACTTTTACATCAGCAGCTTCAAGATTGCATTAACCTACCGCACACTCGATATGATAAGCAGTCCATCAACAATATCAAAGCAGAAATAAACAGATTATGGCAGCAAGAGGAACAATTTTGGGCAATGCGATCTCGCATTAGTTGGCTTAAGTGGGGGGATAAGAATACAAAATTTTTCCATGCCACAGCTATACAACGAAGACAACGCAATAGAATCTGTATGTTGAAGGATGCAAATCAAAGATGGATTCGGGATGACAACTCTCTAAAGAATATGATCACACAGTACTTCACCAACCTTTACCAAACTGTCGGTTATCGAGACTATCAGCCTGTCATTGACCAATGCCCGACAGTGGTTTCTCCATAAATGAATGATCAGTTGGTGGCCGAGATTACCCAGGATGAGATTCGTAGTGCCGTTTCCAGCTAGGGTCTACTAAAGCTCCAGGACTCGACAGTATGAATGGGTTATTTTATCAATCACATTAGGATACTTTGGGGCCTGATCTTTTTCTGTTAATCCAGCAGTTCTTTAGAACAGGGGTTATGCCTATTGATATAAATAAAACCTTGATCACCTTAATTCCAAAAGTTCCTCACCCAGAAAATCTAGACCAGTTCCGACCTATTAGTCTTTGTAATTATACCTATAAGATTATCTCCAAAGTGTTAGCTAATCGTCTAAAACCTTGGCTTCCATCATTAATTTCAAATGAGCAGAGCGCCTTTGTAAGTGGTCGTCAAATCCAGGATAACATATATATAGTGCAGGAGGTGCTGCATCAACTACGCACTCGAAAACGGGCGAAAAATTTCCAGGCAGTCTTGAAGATGGATATGAGAAAAGCCTATGACCGAGTGGAGTGGGACTTTCTCGAGTCTTATCTCCTAAAGTTGGGTTTTCACACCACTTGGGTACGATGGATCATGCAGTGTATTACAACGGTATCGTACAGTATTAAATTCAATGGGGAACAGTTAAACTATTTTCATCCAACCAGAGGAATCAGACAAGGTGACCCACTTTCTCCATATCTTTTTATCCTCATAGCAAATCTCATGCACCAAGCGATTCATATGGGCCATATCAAAGGTATTCAGATTAACAGGTGGTGTCCTATATTATCTCATTTATTCTTCGCTGATGATGCCATCTTTTTCCTAGACGCAAAGCTTCAGGAATGCCTCAATCTGGCCAATTTATTGAATCAATATTGTGTAGCTACGGGACAGGAGATTAATCGGAATAAATCTGGAATTTATTTTTCCAAGTTTTGTCCTTATGCCTTGCCGGAAAATTTGGCGAATGCTTTGAGAGTCCCGGTGTTAGTTAAAGCAGGAAAATACTTGGGAATTCCTTCTGATTGGGGACGTTCAAGGAAGGAGGTATTTGCTTGGATTATTGAGAGAGTGAATAGAAAACTGGATGGATGGAAAGAACACTTGATATCTAAGGAGGGCAAGGAAATACTTATTAAATCTGTTGTTCAGGCAATGCCACAGTATGCTATGACAATATTTAAACTTCCTGCTTCAATTTGTCTTTCCATTGAAAAAAAGATCGCTCATTTCTGGTGGCAAAATGAAAAAGCTAAACCAGGAGTCCATTGGAAAAGATGGGATGCGCTTAAAATGAGCAAGAATCAAGGTGGTCTCGGCTTTAGAGATCTCATGAATTTCAACAATGCACTGCTCGGAAAACAGGCTTGGCGGCTGCTTCAAAATCCTACGGCATTATGGAGTAAATTATTTAAAGATATCTACTTTCATTCCCGAGATTTTTTACATGCTGATAAAGGGGCCAGACCATCTTGGGGTTGGCAGAGTCTTTTAATAGGTCGGAATTCAATTCTTCCTAAACTTCGCTGGTCAGTAGGTGATGGAACTAAGATTAACATACGAGAAGATTGGTGGCTGCCAAAAGGAGTTCTGGGTGGCCCAGCAAACCGTGACAAACCGGTTATGGTAGCCGAACTTATTGATGGGCAAACCAGTGCATGGAATATCCCAATACTCACTAATTTTTATGACGACACTACAGTTAAGGAAATCCTCACCATCCCGATCAGTCCTTTTCATATAGAGGACACACTAATATGGACGGCAACCACTCACGGCACCTACACCGTTAAGAGTGGTTACCAATCCATCCGGCCAACAGCAACCAGTAGCAATCAGATTGCAGAATCACATAACTATCAGCTTCCGAGAGCTTTATGGCAGCAATTATGGAAGCTAACCATTGTGCCCAAGATCAAATATTTTCTGTGGAGTCTCTTCCATAATGTTCTACCTACGAGAGCTAATCTATATCACAGGAACATCAGCTCTGACCCTTATTGTGTGATTTGCCACCATAATGAAACTGAATCAGTAGATCATCTTTTTCTGCGTTGTCCTTGGACTAATGCCATTTGGTCAGACCCCAAGCTTAACTTACCCATTCATACGCAGCATACACAGAGCATAAATGAATGGATCTCAGCTATGTTTGTGCGAAATCAAAGCGTACCTGATCAGAATACCATCACCTACGTCCTATGGCACATTTGGAAATCCAGGAACAACTTCATATTTCGTCGCCAAAAGGTGGATGCATCTCAGGTGATTAACAATGCTGTCGCCAATGCTCGGTCCGTGCTCTGCTCTTCTTGCAGCCCTACATCAATCAGACAACAACAAGTCAGCACAGACGAGTTATGGCGTCCTCCAGATCAGGGCACTTTTAAGGTAAATATCGATGGGGCTTTTCGGTCACATATCCTCACTGGATCTATGGCAAGTATTCTCAGAGATCACAATGGCAAAATGATAGATGGACTTACTACAACTTTTCTCGCTTTGTCGGCTCTACAATCGGAGTTCACGGCACTTTTGCTCACTCTGCGCCATTTGAATCGTCTCGGCAGACACCGCGATCCACTGATCATTGAATCAGATAGCTCAATATTGGTTGAATTTGTAAACAATGCTGCGCAACCGCCATGGGAGGTTCGGGCGATCTTCAACGAAGCCATCCATCTCCTTCGTGCATTTTCAGACGTTAGGGTTCGACACTGTAGAAGGGAAGCAAATGCAGTGGCGGACTGGGCCGCCAAAAGCCATTCCAACGAGGCCCTCTCGGAGATTTGGCCCATCCCAACCTCTCCCATTTTGTTAGATCTGTTAATAGCTGATGCGTTAGCCGCTCATTGTAATCCTTTCGTGTGTTGAATGAAATGTATTTTCTGACCCAAAAAAAAAAAAAAACTTGCACAATTAAGTAAATAATTGTGTTTGGGACTAGTTGCCGATATAATAATTGAAATATTATCGAGGGTGACTATCAACCAGAACTAATAATTCTCAAAATCTTCAATGTAAGGAAATTGTGTAATCAGTCACAAATTTATTGTATGGAGCCAAATCAGTCTGAAAATTTTCATTGCTAATTTAGTCATAAATCTTTACACAAGATTCCCATATTCCAATCAGTTTTTTATCGAAAATTGCTAATGGGTTGATGTGCTATTTTATATTTATGTTTACACTCTCATTGGACATTTCTCTTATTTATAAGTAAAATTGCAACCAAACAATAGAAAAGGGATCCCACCTTAACGAATTTGATTGCCTAGAATGGGATTCGATATCTTATTCCTTGGTAATGAATTAAACATAGCAAAGCAAATTTCAGTAATTTAATGAAGTTATAAACTGTAGATTAATTTTCTGAACGTAGTGATAGTGATCATTCATAAAGAAATTTGCTTAAATTTAAAAGATTAGTTAATTTAGGTCAAAGTACATGTTAACTTAAAATTAGGGATAAACTTGCCGTTCAAGAACATAACAGGGTCTTTTATATATATATATATATATATATATATATTAAACTTTGGAATTTAAAAATTAGTTATAATAATTTCTTAGTTTCAAAAGGAACATTGATTATATAGGCAATCTTTGTGAGGTAAATGTATATCAAAGTGAAACGGTTTGGATTTTCTTACTTCTTACAAGGTTGAACATACAAATATCGATATAATTTTTAATTGGGTTACAAGAATGATTCGACTGGATGAGATAAGTGACCTAGCTTCAATTCGTCTCATTTATGATGGATTAATTGAGCTTATTATATGATTTATCGAATCGATATTTTCACTAATATTTTAATTGATGGATCACACATAGCGGATAGGGTACGACTTGTAAAAGTATATGATATACATATATAGAAATGGACGTCAAAAAGAGTTATATTTTTTGAATTTTATTTGACAATTAATCTATAAATTTTCTCAAAACGTGGAAAGGAATAAACTTTTTTTGGATATTGGAGGGTGCCAACCTTATGCAAATGTTCCTTGGAAGTGGGTAGCAGGCACGGGCTCAACCTTACTATGCAGTGACAACAATATGGATTCCCTCCGAATTATTGAGCATCGCGGAAGTCGTTCGTTAGAAGTCTTCTCTGCGCTGCCAAGCACAAACGCTTCGTGGTTCGTTGAGGACCCTTTTACTTTGGAATTATTTCTTTTTATATACATGATTGCACCCAATTGAAAATTACAAAAGGAAATGTATTTTATTATTAATTATAGCATGTAGTTCCTTCATAAAGATTAAAAAATTAACAAAAGCAGAAAAGTGATTAAGTTTGAGGTCCACCGCTTCGAATTTCAATAGCATAAATAAGTGCAGTTCTGTCTCTTTAGAGTAGATAGAATGGAATGCTCTGTTCTAAACGCACTTAACATTGGAGTTCTAATACTAAACGTTACCTTTATGTCAAAAAGCCTCTGCTAATCCAGAGTCCAACATCGATTGAGAGAAGTTTTTTTGAGTGATTCATAAGTTAACTATCATCCAAATTGTCATCAACTTGTATGGTCATGTTGAGTACATTTTTTAAGGGTTTGGCCTATGTGAAATGAGTTAGTTCACTACAAATAGTATCAGAGCAAATCCTCCTCTAGTAGTTGTGGTTTGTGAAAAGACTAAAGCCTATACTGGAACTAATGAGGCCATGGGGTGACCACTATGGCAAAAGAGTTTACACAAGGTGTGACTTCTAGCAAACTTTTGAAATGATAGAGGGAGTGGGAATTAACTAGTTGACACATAGAATAGGAAAGTATAGCAACGACATAGCTTTTTAAAGAGGGAATCTAGGACATCCCAAAGTTCCACATTTGTTGCAAGATGCCTTGTTGAGAGATTCATAAGTCAATGGTCACTCCTAAATGGTCATTATTTTGTTAGATTATTTTGAGGATTTTTTTTTTTTGGAGGGTTTTGTCTATATCAAACAGGTTGAGTCACAACACGTTTACGACCTCCCTAGAAGTAAATCACCAAAAGAAAAGTTAATAGATTACTAAGCCAAAAACTTAACGTAGGCTCTCCCAAGCTCATACAAATTTGAACTCTAGTATTTTAATTTAATCAATTTTACATGCAATTAATTCAGTTAGGTTTTGCCATTGATTTACTTCTGTGAACTGGAGGACTTAGTTATGTTAGATAAATCTAATGTTCTTTCAGTACATTTTCTCTTTATTTAAAAGATATTTAGCAGGCAATCTAGGACAATTTTAATTCTTATCACAAACATATAAGAAGCAATCATGCGAGTATGCAATAAAAAAAAAATTAACACTCGATAATCAAAGCATATAAAATAAATTGTAGAGAATAAGGCAAACCTTAATGCATTAAACAAAGTATAACTTCACTATAATCAATTTCCCAATATCTACAAGATGTTAATTTTAAAAAAATGCATGCATTAGCCCAAACATGATTTCTAAATGCAACAATATTTAATTTTCGGTTTTTCTTCTTTAAAACATGGCTTAATTCAAAGACTTCATGAATTCCAAGCTAACAAGCATTAATGAATTGGAACGAAATTCAACTAACATGTAAACTATGTAATAATTAAATTTAATGGAGTGCAATTTTTATGCAATCCTATTGGTTGGTAGGTTGTGGTTTCTTTTTCTCGACATCCCACCACTCGTATGACTTGTTTGTCATCATGAGTGTAAGTTTTTGGTGCCGTTAACCCTTGCTGTATAACTTTTTGGTTAAAAATCAATATATTTCTTACCTTACAAAAAAAATATTATGCAATTCTAATGAAAGAGAATCTCAACCAAAAAAAAAAAAAAATGAAAGACAATCAACTATGCATTAACCCTCTTGTTTAGCCAATAAAGAGATTAACTTTTTTCATATTTTTCTTTAATGGAAATAAAAGACTAAACGCTTGAACACCTAAACATGACCTAAATGAGTTTTATTAGGTGAACGACTATCACACCTCAAATCCTGAGCACGCGCACATCCCTCAATAGTTGATTAAAAATGTGATGTCCAACACGCATTGCCGACCCATTCTTTTTTCCTTTTTTTTTTCTTTCAATTAAGCATATGCGGAAGCAAATTAAATAAACCTCCGGTCAATAAACAAATAGTCAGGATAGTCAAGCACAACAACAATTTCCCCAAAAACAATGATTTCCTTATCAACTAGTTAACCTAAACTCCACTAACAGTAGGGCCAGCTAAAAAGGGTAGCATCAGGTGCCTACCACATCCACACTCAGCAGATCTCCATGCTACAGCCATAAAAATTTTTAACCACGATGGGGTGAGATAAAATTTCAGCGAGTCAACCACCTAAACCCTGATTATGACGTAAATTCGCCTCGAAGGCGGTCCTAAACACGCACCATACAAAACTCACCTTGCCTTAGCGCGTCCTTGCATATTAGCGCATCACATATGCCATCATAAATATCACAAACATAAATAATAACCGGAACACATAATTATCATTATTCAAACATTCACATGGGTCTCGATTATAAGGTAAAATCATTATGATACGTCTCATACCATACCACACAATTTTGCTCCATCATCAAGTGCAAACTATCACAACCATTCATACTTGTTCCAATTATTACGACCCATTGGGCCACGGCCAACTCAAAAGTCGGCAGTTATCTGGCGCAATCGGGCATCTTCTCACTCCATCAGGTACGACAACGTCTAGAACCCCTGCCTAGAAAACATTCCATAAAGGAGCATTGGTTTAGCCTCCACCACGACTCGGCTTCCGGACCCCCGTTGGGCATCCGATAAATTAGGCATCACCCTTAAACTTCCGTTGGGTGACGGGTTCCACTTAGTGACCATACACACACATATTTAGCCAATAACACCATGCTTTGCATTCAAAGGCCTTGTTTTCAAATAATGAACTTGGCCAATTTTTCTTCGTATTAGAAATCCAGATAAAATAATTGTGCATGGTCATGCGTTCGAAATCGAACCGGCAAACTTAGTACACTCCCATTTTAAAACTCCACCGTTTATATAGTACATAAAGATTGGCATCAAAACCCAACACCTTAGATTTTTCTATTTAGAAGCCCATAAAACCGAGTTTTATATTAAAAATCAATAACTACCATCAATATCATGCATAATGCCATCATATGGCCAAGAACACCAAAATCACTTTTCAAAGATCACTCAGCAATTTTTTTTTTTTATGTCGAAAGTTGTCGGAAATAAATTTGTACGGGGTCACGTATTTGAAATCAACCCGTCAAACTTTGCACGCATCTAATTTGAAACCTCACAGTTTTATTGAGCATATAAAACTTGGTGTCCAAACCCGACACCATATTTCTTTTCTAATTCTGTGTTCAACCCCTCTTTTTGGAAACAATTTAGAGTAACCCCATTTTTTCTTTAAAACCTTTGGAAATAAATTCGTAGGGGTTCTCGTACTAAAAATTAATCGGTAAAATTGTGCATGCACCTAGTTTAAAACCTCATCGTTTTATTGAGCAAATGAGATTTGGTGTCCAAACCTAACACCTAAATTTTCCTTCTATTTAAATGCCCAAAGGCCATCTCTTGCAATAATAATAAACACTCATCATAGAACAACCATTCTCATAATATCACACATAATTCCTAAGCATGCCAAAAGTTTACCAAATCACAAAATATACATTCTCCAACAAGCAAGACACCAAGAACAACCACAAAACTACAACCGGGCCTAACCGGCAAAAATCGGGTCCACTCGCGCGTCTCCAAGATTAATCTCAGAAATATAACCAAGCGAGTTTAGAAAATTCTTAAATTTGAATATGTTATAAATGACACTTAAGCAAACACTTTTCATGAAGACACCTTAACCCAAATATTTCTAGAATAAGAGGAGTAAATCGCTCAAATCGTTACCAAAACTGTGTTCGTGTCCAGAAATTTTATTTTTCAAATCAGTTTGGTTCGAGATCCAAAACTTGTCTGTTTGCTAATAAATTTGGCTATGTTAAACTAAAATATGTGATGAAATACTTTTGTGAATGAACTCTTTCGAAAATCAAATCCTAAGAGTTGATAAAAATCCTTTAAAACACTAAAAAAGTCACTAGTTCCAACACGAATTGAGATTTTGCCCTACATGTGACATCCCGGATTTTTGATCATGTCTTATACTAAATAAACTAGGCAGTTCATTGATGCACATATAGGGAAGTTCTCAGAGCTGATCACTCTCGAGATAACTAGACCATCTGAGAAAGCCATTAAGAAATTTTAAGACAATGAACTTGAGAATTAGACCAGGAATCAGCTTCTCGATCGTGCTTATATTTAGAGGCCATTACGGCACAGTTAAAAAATCGATTTGAGATCAAAGATAGGTCTGTTCGACTAAAATGTGTGGTTGGTCATGGGTGACTCCACTAAATTGAAAAATTCTCGTCGACTGGCACTAATATGATTTTGTTGTCGTTTTGGTATCCTGTGTCCGTAATTGAGTCATTGAGATTTTCACGACAATCGAGAGTCACCAATATGTCGAGTAGGTTTATTGTGACTCGAAGAAAATCGACCCCGGGTCATTTGCCTTAAAAATCTTTGAAAACTACCCAGTAGTCTAGGTCACATTAAAAACGCGCCAAATGGAAATTAACTACCAATTCAAGTTTGATTTAGAAATTGAAGATTTTGTCATGTCACAATAAATTTTAGGAACGTCGACTCATCCTCCGAAAATTTTTCTGAGATCCTGAGATTTTTATGGAAAATGGATTTGGACACCGCGGAAAAATAATGGAAATTCAGATGAGCTAAGTTGATGGAAACGTGGACTTCCAAACCAAGCCTTCGGGTGATAGGGACATGCAGAAACTTTGTAGACTCTCTCTTCATCAATTTGGACCGCGATTTGGAGAGATTAAAAGTGAAAATTGAGTTCAAACATTAGTGAAATTCGGAGCTTTAGGTGAGGGGGTGCAACGCTTACATCAAAATGTGTTTAATTAGTGGTAATTTTTGTTGGAAAGTAATAGGAGACAAGACCATCGATGGAGGTGATAAAATTTCTGACTTTGGGGCCCCATCCTTAGCTTCGTGAGCACGTCCCAGCTGCCCTCCATTTTTTCTTCGCCGTTCCTATCTACTTCATGCGACAATTTCCACAGAAGACTGGCTGCTTCAGTCTTCTATTCTGCCTTTACTTTCATTTTCAATTTTCTTCTTCTCCATTTTCGCATCTTTGCTGCGACCATCCGTGAGAACCACCATCCTTCCTCTCTCCTCTGCCACGAATCAAGCTCCACCGAAGCCCACCCCATCTTCTGCTTCTGCCACGGAGACCCACACCACCGAAGTTTCAGTCAACTTCAGCAAGTTAATTGACCACAAAACCCCACCGAGATCCCATCCTGTTGACTTCAGAAGCCACATCATCCGAAGACTGAAGCTGCTTCGTCCGCTTCTCCAACGCCTTGCACGTCCGTGCGTCTTCAACCGCCAGCAATCGACGCGACCTTCAGCAAGAAGCGTCCGCACGTCCCTGCAGCCTGCCTCTTCCACTGAGCTGCCACGTTCGGTCAACAAAGAGCCCAGCGAAGCTCGTTCGCACGCCAGTCTCCTCAATCGAAGCCGCTCGTCCTTCATCTTTTCCAGCAACGGCCCAGCAAATTCCAGCGAAGCCGAAGCCCAGTCCATGAGTTCTGCCGCAACTTTCAGTCAATCCAGCCTGTCTTTCAGGCCCAGCAACAGCCCAAGTTTCGGCCCAACTCATTCGTGGATCAGTCCATCAACAGCCCATCTTCTCTTCAGCATTTGAAGCCTGCGAAATTTCAGCGGTCCAGCCCGTGAAGAAGGCCGAACTGCAGCCAAGTCCAAGCCCAGTAATTTTCAGTGGGCTTGCAAGGTCTTTTGGGCTCGCCCGAGTGTCCGTTGACACTGCCGAAAGTTCGGGTTTCGGCCGCCGTTGCGTCGCCGTCGCAGTGATCCAGTCTCTGCTTTTAATCAAGTGAGTTTTGCTCATTAATCATTGCTTAGTTTGCTAATTAGGCTTAAGGGTTGATTAGATTTAATTAATTGCAATTAGGTGGTTAGATTAGTTTAGAGTAATTTAATTAGTGACTTAATGATGCATGTTAGGTGTTTGGTTCATGTAATTAGCCAATAGAGACGTACTTCTATTTATTGAATGCATCTCGGGATTTTTCCCGATCCGTTTTGGCATCCAATTAGGCATTACGGGCCTAAATTGGATTTTTAGTATTTATTTATTAATTTTCAAAGTTAATTAATTATTTATTTATTTTCCGAAAATTATGCAGGAATAGCCAATCAACTAGAATTTTATGCTGATTGTCGTGGTGTAGACCGTTTATTTAATTGAGCTTTATTTTGTGCTGAATGAAATAATTGTGATCATATGATTATTTTCTTGAATTAATTAAATTGGATAATTAATTTGAAAATAACCGGGTGTCGATTGACAGCACTAAAAATGTTTTGGTGGACTACAAATAAGGGTGAGATTTGCGGAAAAGAAATTATAATATTTTGGTTAAGGCCGACCGTGTACCCACGCACATGTACTTTTGTCAGAAATGATAAAAATGACAAATTGATTGCATGATCTAAATGTTATACAATACCGGCTCGGTGACCCTATAGGTCATTTTGTAGAATGGACGGTATTCAATACCGACTCGATGACCCTATAGGTCATTTTGTAGAATGGACGGTATTCAATGTCGGCTCGATGACCCTATAGGTCATTTTGTAGAATTGACGACATATAATGCTAGCTTGGTGACCCTATAGGTCATTTTGTAGAATGGACGGCATGCAATAACAGCTCGGTGACTCAATATGTCATTTTGTAGAATTGACGTTATGATGAATATACTTGGTGATTTATAATGTCATTTTAGAGAATGGATCGTTTAACTATTGTCTTGGTAACCTGATGGGTTATTTTAGAGAATGGACAGAATTGATTGAAATGACCAAAAATAGTCCGTTTGACATATAATCGACTAAGTCAATTGATCGATGTTTCGATCTGTTGTGATCATTTGGGTGCCAATTAAGTGTGCTGAATTATAGGTGGAATCTAAGGTCAAGGTAAGTCCTCCGACCCGTGTGTGCTTAGGCAACCCATACTGTGTTAGTTTCCTAATCGGGTCTTAGGGGGTAGAACTTGCCGAGACGTTGTATCACTGGTTATTGAATAACCATTTTTAGGTCCTTAGATGGCATTGGTGAAGGACTGGAGACCCAAAGTGTGGAAGGGGAAGCCTAAAGAATTGATGATCCTATTGGACTAGCTAGTCATAGGACAAATTCTCTTTTGATAGAAGTCGATTCCATTTTGCAAACTCTGTTTTAGAAATTTTTTGTTGAAACCTGATTTAACAATTTGACTTGTCTAGGGATTTTATATGCTTCTGCATGCATATATTAAATGAATGGGTCGGCGATACGTCCTGGGATGTCGCTATTAATCAACCAAGGTAAGGGATGGGTGTGTACTCAAGGATCGGGGCATGACATCCTATTTAAGTGGTATCAGAGCAAAGTTCAAGATTGGAGTGAAAAGGAGCGATGGGTCTTGGGATAGTAGTAGGAAAGGCCTTTAAATTCATGCCGGTGCATGTCTGTGTTAGCTGAGTGCTAGAATTGCTTGTTCTTTGGATCACTCTGTTTCTAATTTGGTGTCGAATTGGAAGCAGGTGTTAGCAGATTAAAACTACACCATGAGCGATTAGGAGCCAAGAACTCATGCTAAGAGGGACAGTAGGGCCGTGACTCAAGGTAGAACACCAATCAGGATCGGTACCCGAGGCAAAGGTAGGGCATAGGCGCAGGACAGTGCCAGTGGAGTAGCACCACCCCATGTTGGTGCTGGGGTAAAAGCCCCTAGTGATCCCAGGATAGATGGGATCATGCGAGTTTTGGAAGTAATGGGGAATTGTATGGATCAGCAAGCGCAGAACTAGGCTGCTGCTGTCGAAGCTACCACTCAAGCCGCTGCTACCGTAGTTACCGCCGCAGCTAAAGTCGCCCCTGCTATAGCACCTGCCGCTGCACCTGCCATCACCCTTGCTAAAGTTCTGCTAGGAGTTGTGGCCGCTGGGAGGCCGATCCACTAGTTAATAAAATAGTTTCTGAAGCTGAAACCGCCGAGATTCATTAGTACTAGAGACCCCGAGGCTGCATCTCTATGGATACAGTATCTGGAGAAGGCATTTGCACTTCTGATGTGCAATGAAGAGGAAAATGCAGTACTGGCTGTGTACCAACTTCAAGGTAACGCCAATATTTGGTGGAGAATTGCTAGGGACACTGTGTTCCTAGAAGGTGTGGTCCAAGTGTGGGACACCTTCCTCAGAGCTTTTAATGAGTAGTACTTCTCAGGTACCACTAAGGAACAAAAGATAGAGGAGTTCCATCGTCTCCGCCAGGGGAGCATGATAGTCAACTAGTATGGAGTCGAGTTTGTAATGCTGTCCTAGTATGCTCCTAGATTGATAGATGACCCTAAAGAGAAGGCCCGAAAATTCAAAAGTGGTCTTCGTTTAGAATTGAAATAACCTTTGCTACCTTTGGACTTGAAAGATTACAGAGAGGTCTACCGTCGAGCTCAGATGATAGAGCAAGGATTGAATGAACAAGTTGCCTCATCTGAATCGAGGTTCAAATTCCATCAAGAAGGGATTTGTCAAGGAAAGAGACCTATGCTTGGAAATAGATTCCAAGTTTCACCTAATAGGAAAGGCAAAATTGGAAAATCAGGATCGAACTTGAATGGTTTGTGTCATTTGTGTGGAAGACAACATAGACCGAACCAGTGCCCGCGAAGGACAGGCGTTTGTTATAAGTGTGGCCAGCAAGGTCACATAGCCAGAGATTGTCCTAGAAGACCGAGAGGACAATCGTAGTTGCCACCACCGCCACCGATGAGAAAGATAAGAGGGTATGCCCCTCAGAATGCGCCATAGGGAGGACAGCTAAGACCTCTAGTTCAGGGCACCGTGTATGTGATTACACAATGTCAGGTAGAAGTTGCGCCTGACGTGATCACATGTATGGTTTCGTTCAACGACCATCCTACTTATGCTTTGTTTGATTCAGGAGCAACTCATTCCTTTATTGCAGAATAGTATGTTAAGTTGTTAGGATTAAGTCCTATATTGTTTGAGTCGGCAATTTGCATATCTACACCATTGAAGGATAAAGTGATTGCTACTTTGGGTTGTTCTAGTTGCAAGTTAGTGATTGGTGAGCGAGTGAGGAAAATAGACTTGTTAGTCCTAGTCATGTATGACTTTGATTTAATAATTGGCATGGACTGGCTCACCAGACAACGAGCTATAATGGACTGCTATCGCAAAACGATTCAGTTTGACCTGTTAAAGGGTAAGAGCTTTGAGTTTGTTGGGAATTGAGGAGGACACTCGATTGTTCTGATCTCATCGCAAGAGACAACTTGTCTATTGGACGAGGGTTGCCAAGGTTACCTGACAACTGTCGTGGATACGACAATTATGGAGTTGAAGATGGAGGACAAAGATGGAGGACATAGTTGTGGTACAAGAATTTCCATATGTCTTTTGTGGCATCCTAAAATTTCATGACAACCCTTGGATATACCATGAACCTTATAAGTTGGATTTTATTGATTATTGTTGCAATTTTATGACCATGTGAGTATTTGAGATTATGAGATTAAGTGGGGATTAAAGTAAATTATTAAGAGCAATTATGGGCTTATTTAGTATTATTTTTGGGCCATTTAAAAGTTGGACTTTAGACCCAAAAGTGTTGGGCCCAAAATGGGCTAAGAAGCCTGGCCCATGAAGCCTAAAGGAGCTGCCACCGACTGAAGGAGGAGAGGGAGAGCCAGATTGCATGCCTCTCCATTTGTCCCATGGAAGAAGCCACATGTCCTTCCATTTAAGCAAGTGTCAAATGCCATGCAAAACCTCATGATTAACTAGTAATCATGAAGGTGAAAGGAAGAAAAAGAGAGAGAAGGGGGCGGAATGGACGAAGCAACCGAGAGAGAGAGAGAGAGAGAGAGAGAGAGAGAGAGAGAGAGAGAGAGAGAGAGAGAGAGAGAGAGAGAGAGAGGAGTGTTCATGCGAGAGAAAGAGAGAAAGAGGAGGAAGAAGACCGGCCACCGTCTACCCGCCTAGCTGCTGCCGTCGATCAAGCCCGCCTTGCCCGCCATTGTGCTTGCTGTGATTTTGTTTGGATTAGAGGCAAGTAGAGTCCTTTGATCTACACTTTACTCGTTGTGATTGTGTGTATTGTATGGTGAACTTTGGAGGTGGTGGAGGTGAGATTTTCGAAGTTATGGGAGTAATGCCTTAGCCTAGTAATCTGTTTTCTGGAAAAACAGTCCGACCTTTGGTGATTTTGTGAGCTGCATGCAATTTTATAGTTGGAATCTCACTTCAAGTTCTTGATGAAAGTTGTAGAGGACTTCTTGAAGATTAACATATCAAAATTTTAAGGAAAACGGACAAGTATTTGTTGGTGAAACCATTTTTCTTCAAAGATACTAGATCTGGAAACTGTTATGTTGATCCCTTGCGATTCTGTGAATTTTTTGAAATTATCCAGTCCGAATTTGATCTCTTGTCCTTGATAATAGTTGTAGAGGACATCTTGAGAGGAAACATACTAAAATTTCAGAAGAAACGGACCAATATTGATTGGGGAAATGATTTTTCTTTGAAAGGGTTAAATCTGGAGATTGAGCCGAGGGTTAGGGTGAGTTGTAATAATCATATATTTTAATACAGAATGAATTAGACTTTGATTTCTCCATGGAAATTATTCCTCTAGGTCTTGGATATAACATATTAAAATTTTAGAATTTATTAGGATCATTTGCTAATATTTCCAGAATTTTAAACTAAAGGAGTACATTCTGTATTATCCGAAATTTGCTGTATTTTCAAGAATAAATGGATTGCTCTATGAAATATGATGTCTTGGGTGGTTAATTATGCTGCATATGTGGTAACATTTAGCATGTCATATAGCATAAAAAATACTAGTTTAGACCTCGGATATTATTGCATCAAATGCTGATTTGAAAACGAGATATATATATATATATATATATATGTGTGTGTGAATATTCATTGTGATGATAATGCCTTGGGAGTGTCGGGATGCCCGGAGTGTGTGTGCCGGATGTCCTCTGGGAGTTTCGAGATGCCTGTAGTGTGTGTGCCGGATGCCCGGAGGTGTGTGCCGGAGGTTCCTCGTGATGCCAGTTGAGATACGAGATGCCCGAAGTGTGTGTGCTAGATGCTCGGAGGTGTGTGCCGGAGGTTCCTCACGATGCAAGGTTGGGTGCGAGTAATATATGAGGGATGCAAACATTGGTCCCTGGAAGAAAATGAGATCCTTTTGAGAACTAAAATGAGGAAATTGAATCATGCACGTGTGTGTGCATATGGCATGGGATATAATTGCCTGTGAAATTGAGTTGATACTATTTGGCATTGAGAATGCAATCATGAAGGCATTGAATGGATCTCATGAGGATATATAAATGACTGTGTGGATGACATGAATCATGCGTATGGGTATGTGCATATGGCATGAGATATAATTGTCCATGCACTTGAATTGGTATTGCTTAGCATGGGAAATATGATTAGTAAGGTTGTGAATGGATCTCATGGACATATATGTATGATGGCATGGATGATATGTGCATTTCACATGAAATCGTGGTTGTCTTGCGTGTTGTATTGTGTAGTTTGATGGATCTTTACTGCTGAGTGGTTGTACTCACCCCTTTGGGGACTAACATTTCAGATTGAGTGACACCTCTAGCACTTGTCACACGTGTTTCATTCTATGGCTTACCAACTGATGTTGAGGCCGAGTGCACGAAGCATCCCTATGTCAGTGTTCATGGTATGGGGTTTATCCAAGTTCGTGTCTTGGTCATGTATGATGTGGGCCTACTTGATGGCCCTGTAGTTCAAGAGTTCCTTTTTGTACACGTTTGACGCGACGAACTGATGATGGGGATGTTGTCGCCGCCATCGGCCGATGCACCAGGCTAGGGGTGATTGGAGCATATGACTGGTGGAGGGTGACACTTTTTGGGATGGCTGACACTAGATGATGCATTGGTGTGCATGTCTGATGTATAGTTGAGTACTTTTGAGTATAGCCGAGCTTAGTTAAAGCCTTGGCCTTTTGTTGTACCGACTCGTGAAGTCCATCTTAGTTATGTAAATAAAAGTTACTCGGCCCTAAAATATATATATATATATATATATATATATATATATACACATATGAAAGGTTGTAGTTGGTGTGTATTGCATTGTATTATTTGGCTTGAGTACGGGTTAGGGAAATGACGAGTATGCTTACGTCATATGAACTGTGTTGGGACCGATTAAGGTAATACAAACCCCCATGTTGCGTGGACCCACTACAATTCAATGGTATCAAGTGACTTGTCAATAGGGCAAGTAAAAGGTAAGCGGATTGTGGCGACCTTAACGGATCGGGGGCCGTTCGAGGGGTACCACATCTTTCCAAAAGAATTGCCAGGTCTACCGCCATAAAGAGAGATAGAGTTTGTGATAGAGTTAGCACCCGGGACAGAGCTAATCTCTAAGGCTCCTTACCGGATGGCGTTATCTGAGTTGAAGGAATTGAAGGTGCAAATGCAAGAGCTATTGGACAAAGGATTTATTCATCCCAGTGCATCACCTTGGGAGCAATAGTTCTGTTCGTAAAGAAGAAAGATGGTTCGTTGCGTCTATGCATCAACTATCGACAAATTAATCAGGTGACGATCAAGACCAAGTATCCACTGCCGAGGATCGATGACTTGTTTGATCAGTTGCAAGGAGTATCGATTTTTTCAAAGATCAACTTGAGGACTAGATATCATCAGCTGAGGATCGGGAAGGAGAACATTCCTAAGTCAACATTCCGTACTCGTTATGGTCACTATGAGTTCACAGTAATGCCATTCGGGTTAGCAAATGCTCCAACTGCCTTCATGGATTTGATGAACAGAGTATTCAAGGAATATCTAGATCAGTTTGTAATCGTGTTCATTAATGATATCCTAGTATACTTGAAAAGTGATGAAGAGCACAAGAATAATCTAAGGTTAGTGTTGCAGAAGTTGAGAGTTCATCAGTTGTATGCTAAGTTTAGCAAGTGCGAGTTTTGGTTGACTTGTGTTGCTTTCTTAGGGCCTGTAATTTCAAGCAAAGGAATTTTAGTGGACCCGAGCAACATAGAAGCCATGATCAATTGGCCAAGACCGACTACAGTGACAGAGATTAGAAGTTTTCTGGGTTTGACAGATTATTACAGACGGTTTGTGGAAGGGTTCTCATCTTTGGCATCGCCTTTGACAAAACTCCTAAAGAATGAAGAAAAGTTTGTGTGGTCATGTGACACCCCGAACCCTTCGCAGGTCGTCACTAGCGCCAATGTTACTCCTTATTACCTTTCTCCTTAGAAGATGCGTCGTAATTCATAAACACATTTTCTTTTAACAAAACGGTCCCAGCGCGACTCATTAGCGGAAGCAAATTAAAATATCACCATCTCTCCCCCTACCAACCATGATACAAATACACACCACTAATCACCATAATTTTATAAACAAGCCACGACACTTTATTTACATATATATTTTCAAGACTGGACTTCTTTTGGGTCGGTACATCAAAAAGGAAAAGCTAGGACTCAGCCACGTCCAACCTAAAACCTCAAAAAAGAACCCTCGACCCTCAACATCACACGTGCACAACCCCCATCATAAGTGTTGGCTAACTATCCCCAAAAAGATTCAGTTCCTACTCGTCGCCCATGGGTCTCACACCCAACCTGGTGCATCAGGCGGTGGTGGCGGCAACATCCCTCGCATCGCTCCATCCCGACGAACATGTACGGATATGAACTCCTGAATGACAGGGCCCCCAACTAGGCCTACGTCGTACATCACTAGACAGCGTACTCGAATAAAAGTCAGTCCAGGAATAGAGGGACAGTCTATCTCAGCGCACTCGACCTCTACATCGGATGGTAGACCGTAAAATACTCCCCGCGTGACGGCAAGAAGCGGCATACTGCTAATCTGAAATATGGATCCACAAAGGGGTGAGTACAACCACTCAGCAGATAGGAAAATTCAATAACAACTCAATGCATCATGCAATCATACATGCATTGCAGGCGCTACTTACCTTGAAGCCATGCGCATACTATCATGCATCATCATATCAATTTATAACACATACATGTGTATCATCATCGTATCATACATGTCATCATCATCATGACATCATTACATTACACATGTCATCGTGCCATATCATATATCATCATCATCATCAATCATTATGCATATCATCATGCATATCATATCATGGGTGATCATCATTATTTCACATCACATATCATCATCATCATCATCATCATCATGCATATCATCATGCATATCATATCATGGGTGATCATCATTATTTCACATCACATATCATCATTATCATCATCATCATCATGCATATGATCATGCATATCATATCATGCATATCATATCATGGTTTAATTTCCACCTTTAGCTTTCAATTTGATCACCACATCACCCATTTCTCAATTCATCAATTTTATCATCCCCTCGGGCAAAGACCTCCGAGGCTTCCGGCATTTAGCCTCCCAGGCCATCGGGCATCCGGCCCCCCACATTCCGGGCATCTTACATCTCAACTAGCATCACGAGGCATTCCCTTCGGGCAGAAACCTCCGACAGGGCTTCTGGCATTTACACTCCTTGGCCGGGCATCCCGCACCTCACATCCTGGCATCGCGAGGCATTCCTTTTGGGCAAAGACCTCCGACAAGGCTTCCGGCCCCCCACATTCCAGGCATTCTGAATCTCCTAGGGAATCCGGCAATGCAGCTCTATACATTCCGGCCTCATCCTCCACCACAACCACTTCCTCACTTATCATTATCCACATTTACCATTATTTTGATCTCAATTTAACATGGCATATGGCATGACATCAAACAAGTCATACTTGGCATAGCATTCACACATGCATCACAATTCAATGTCATACATACACCAATATCTTATCATACATACAACAATGTATAATTATTTATTAATAAATTCAATGGAATTTATGGCCAATAAAATAATCCATTTTATATTATTATTATTATTTATTTTATTTATTTTATAAATAAATATTAAATTCAATACCTATAAATTCCCAAAATTATAAAAATTCAAGCAATCATTAAACAAACCAATAGGATGACAATTTCATGCAAAATTCATGGCCAAATTGAATTTCACACAATTTCACAATTTCCACAAAACAACACATAATATTCGGATAAAACCAGAATGCACAATTTCTGAAGAAATTCGATTAAAATATCCATACGGCCTCCAAAAATTATGAAATTTTATAGAGTGATAGCCAAGACATTTTCGTACACCTTTCATGAAGAATTCCAAGCAGATTCTTTTTAGATTATTTTATACAACCTTACGAAGTTTCTGGATCCACTACCGCATCGTCCAGTGTACACATCTCCGAAATATTGAGTTCACCTACTCATTATCTTTATTTTCCTCTGAAATTTGGATATGTTATACATAAAGGTATCCTATACAAGTTTCATGAAGAGATCTAAGTCAAATAATCAGAGTAGAGTCATCATTTAGGTCCTTGAAATCTCGGGTATCTCGGAATACATCACCAGAATCATCATCTTCAAGATCTAGTCTATTTGCTAGGCTATACTTGTTCATTTCACTTAAAATTTGAGTATGTTGTAGTTTAATATGTCTTGTACAACCTTCATGGAGAAATCGAAGTGAGATTCTCAACAAAAACCAACATGGAACCACGAATCCAGCAAGAGGTCAGTAAAAACTCTCCAGATCTGAGGTTTCCGTATAATGAGACTTTAACCCCTCAAATATCCATCATTTTCCACGAAATTTCAGTATGTTGTAGTGCAAGATGTTAGCTACAACTCTCATGAAGAAATTGAAGCCACAATTGGACTCTAAACACACATGCAAGCTCAAACAAGTTTCTGACTCACACGACTCGAACACAACAGCTATACCATTCAACATACAACTCGTCCATGCTTCGGTATTTCTCATCTAACACCCAAAAATTCAACATACAAATAACATAAAAGCATGCAAGATAAGCTAGAGGACTCTCACTTGCCTCTAGACTGGTCGGTCGATGGCGTACGGTGGCGAACACGGCAGCACATGGCGGACGGACGGCAGTTTCCTCCTCCTCTCTCTCTCTCGGCCGCTCCTCCCTCTCGCACAACTCTCTCTCTCTCTCTCTCTCTCTCTCTCTCTCTCTCTCTCTCTCTCTCTCTCTCTCTCCTTGGGTGAGCGAAATGGCCGGCCACCCTCTCCCTCTCCCTTCTTATACCACCCTAATCCTCATCATTTGCAATCATGAGATTGCCTTTCAATTGGCCAATGCATGGCCTTCTCCCTTGCCACTTGTCTTGTTGAATTTTGAATTGGGTTTGGGCTTCTTGGGCTTGGGCCATCCAGGCACTTCTTGGGCCTCCTCTTGGGCTGGTCCACAGCCCACTTGTGGGCTTCAATGGGCCGGCCAACTTGGCCCATTAAAGTTCCACTCTTGGGCTTAAGGCCCAATCGAATTTTTACCCTCTTTTTCCTTTTTTTTTTAATTTATTCTATAAATATTTTTCAATTTCAATTTTCATCTTGGCCAAGTCTTGGGACATCTTGGTTATTGAAACTTTAATTTATAAAGTACGTGGCCAAGCATAAATTATTAATCTATCAAATTTAAATTTCCACAATCATATGCACAAATCATCTAATTAAAAGACTAATGGATAAAGCATAAGCCATGGAAATTTTTATCACCTAATAAGAGACTTTAACACACCTTATGGCTTGGTTTTGAATTTTGGGATGCCACAGGTCAGACAAGTGTGAATGAAGTTTCCAAGAGCTGAAGGAAAAGCTGACTATCGCACATGTGCTGGCAATTCCATCTGATCCTAGAAGATTCGAGATCTATAGTGATGCGTCATTCAAAGGATTGGGTTGCATGTTGATGCAACATGGCAGGGTTGTTGCCTACGCTTCCCATCAGTTGAGGACTCATGAACAAAATTATCCGATGCATGACTTAGAACTCGTAACAATTATCTTTGCCCTGAAGATTTGGAGACACTACTTATGCAAGGAAAAATTTCAAATATTCACGGACCATCAGAGCCTCAAGTACCTATTCTCTCAGAAAGAGCTGAACATGAGATAGCGCCAATGGATGAAACTGCTAAAGGACTACGATTGTGATATTTTGTATCAACCTAGAAAGTTGAATAAAGTTGCCGATGCTTTGAGTCGAAAGTCTTCATTTTCATATATACTGATAAAAGAGTTGAACTTAATCGAGAGAGCTCGAGATTCAGTATTCAAGTGTGAGGTAGGCCACCTTTCAAGTCTTATGGCCACCCTTAGAATTGAATCATATGTCCAGGTCAGAATCAAGCTACTCTAGCCAATAGATCTAGATGTACAAAAAATTCTACAGGAGGACACTAAGAAAACAAATGCTGACTTTCAGGTTTCTGATGATGGGATACTGAGGTTCCGAGGACATTTAGTTGTACTTGACAATGTGAAGCTTAGAGAGGATATTTTATCTAAAGCGCATCGTAGTAGCTACAACAATCATCCTAGAAGTACCGAGATGTATCAAAACCTACGTTAACACTATTGGTGGTTGGGTATGAAGGCGAACATCACCAAGCACATCACCAAATGTTTGACATGTCAGCAAGTGAAAGCCCAGCACTACAAGCCGGGAGGACTTCTGTAATCTCTCGCTATCCTAGAATGGAAATGGGAGCATATCACGATGGATTTCATGACTAGACTACCAATGAGTCAAAGAGGAAATGATTCAATTTAGGTAGTAGTCGACAAACTAATGAAGTCGACTCACTTCATTGCAGTTCGAAAGGATCTGAGTTTGGACAGACATGGAAACCTGTATGTACGTCAGGTGGTTTGTATGCATGGAGCGCCGGTTACGATAACCTCAGATAGAGACCCGATGTTTACTACCACTTTTTGGAGGAGCTTGCAGAGTGCCTTAGAAACCAAGCTTCAGTACAGTACGGCATGTCATCCTCAGACGGATGACCAGCTTGAGAGGACAATTCAGACCCTCAAGGACATGTTGAGAGCTTGTGTATTGGACTTCAAAGGAAGTTGGGAAAATCAGTTTCATCTGGTAGAGTTCGCCTACAACAACAGTTATCGACAGAGCATCAAGATGGCTCCATTTGAAGCATTGTATGGCAAAGTGTGTAGAACACCAGTATGTTGGGATGAAGTGGGTGAGAGAAAGATTACAGGCCAAGAGTTGGTTTAGCAATCAGTGAAAACTGTGGTAGTGATTAGAGGCAGATTAAAGATCACTCATAGCAGGCAGAAAAGTTACGCTGATAAACATCGAAGGTCTTTGAAATTTCAAGTTGGTGATCACGTTTTTTTGAAAGTGTCACTAATGAAGGGAACTTTGCACTTTGGAAAGAAAGGAAAACTAAGTTTGACGTACGTAGGTCCATTTGAGATTCTCGAAAGAATTGGGATCTTGGCGTATCGTCTTGTGTTGCCGCCTAGACTAGCACAAGTGCATGACATCTTTCACTTGTCGATGTTAAGGAAGTATGAGCCTGACCGAATCCACGTGCTTAATTTCAAGGAATTGGACGTGGATAATCGTGTGTCATACGTTGAAAGCCCAGTCCAGATAGTGGATCACAATGAGCAAGTTCTGCGTACAAAGACCATTCCGTTGGTCAAAGTGGCCTGGCAACACCACAGTACTAAAGGAGCAACTTGGGAGACTAAAGAGTCGATGAGAGAATTGTACCCCCACCTTTTTGATCAAGTTTTATAAGGTTTAAATTTCAAGAACAAAGCTTTTATAAGAGGGGAAGAATTGTGACATCTCAGATTTTCAATCCTGTCTTCTACTGAATAAATCGAGCATTTCATTGACGCGCCTATAAGGCTGTTCTTAGAGTTGATCACTTTCGAGATAACTAGAACATTTACGGAAGCCATTAAGAAATTTTAAGACAATAGACTTAAGAATTTGACCAGGAATCGGCTTCTCAACCGTGCTTATATTTAGAGGCCATTACGGCACAATTAAAAAAAAAAAACGATTTGAGATCAAAGAAATGTCTGTTCGACTGAGATGTGTGGCCGATCGTGGGTGACTCCACTAAATTGAAAATTCTTGTCGACCGGCACTAATATGATTTTACTGTCATTTTGGTACCATGTGTCTGTAATTGAATCCTTGAGATTTTCACGACAATCGAGGGTCGCCAATGTGTCGAGTGGGTTCATTGTGGCTCGAAGAAAATTGACCACGGGTTATTTGCCCTAAAAATCTCTGAAAACTATCCGGTAGTCTAGATTACGTCGCCAATTCAAGTCTGATTTCAGAAATTGAAGATTCTATCATGTCACAATAAATTTTAGGAATGTCGACTCATCCTCTGAAGATCCTGAGACTTTTACGGAAAATTGATTTGGACACCACGGAAAAATAATGGAAATTCAAATGGTCTAAGTTGATGGAATTTGGACTTCCAAACCGAGCCTTCGGGTGATAGGGACTTGCAAAAACTTTGTAGACTCTCTCTTCATCAATTTGGACCGTGATTTTGAGAGATTGGAAGTGAAAATTGAGTTCGAACATTAGTGAAATTCGGAGCTTTAGGTGAGGGCGTGCAACACTTACATCAAAATGTGTTTAATTAGTGGTAATTTGTGTTGGAAAGTAATAGGAGACAAGACCATCAATGGAGGGGATAAAATTTCTAACTTTTAGGCCCTATCCTTAGCTTCATAAGCACGTCCCAACTGCCCAAATTAACATTTTTCCTCGCCAATTTGTCCAACTTGAATCCCAAAAACGCAATAAAAAACGATCCCTTGAATTTTCCGGTAAAAAATGGCCCCCATATTGAATTTTCCCCAAAAATCTCGGTTTGTAGAAAAATTTTCAAGGGATGAGTTGACGGTCCTAAAATAAATTGTGACATGACAAATTTTCAATTTCTGAAATCGGGTTCATCTTCGCCGTTAATTTTAATCTGGCGCAATTTTAGCGTAACCTAGCCTACTGGGTAGCTTTTAGGAATTTTTAGTGCAATTGACTCGTGGTTAATTATTTTCGAGCAACATTGTACATCTTTGACACATTGGCAACTCTCAGTTGTCATGAAAATCTCGAGGTTTCAATTACAAACATAAGGTACAAAAACGATAGAAAAATCGGTCTAATGCCGATCAACGAGAATTTTGCAATTAGGTGAAATCACCCACACGTAATCACATGGCTTAGTCGAGTCGACCTATCTCCGGTCTCTAATTGATTTTTAACTGTATCGTAATGACCCTTGTAGACTAGCACGATCGAGCAGTCAATTTCTAATCGAATTTTCAAATCTATTGCGTTAAAATCCCTTAATGGCTTCACCAGATAGACTAGTTATCTCGTGAGTAATCAATTTAGAGAAAAGAACTATAGCCGCATCGATGAAAAAGCCCGATTCATTAAATTGAAAGCAGAACTAGAAATTTAGGATGTCACATCATAGGTATACCATTTTTTTTATTAATAGTTTGTCATTTACATACAAATGAAGAAACACAATTGCACTCCCATGAACATTTTTGTGGACACATGATTCATCCGGGTTTTTGATGAAGCCAAACGATTTGTTTACTTCATTAAAACAAATGTTCCAACTTCTGGAGGCTTGTCTGAGTCCATATTTAGTTCTCTTAAGCTTGCACACCCTCTAATTATCATAATCAAATTCAAAACCTAGCGATGGTTCCATATATATATATATGTGTGTGTGTGTGTGTGTGTTCTTCAATGAATCCATTTAAGAAAGTCATTTTGACATCCATTTGGAATATCACATAGTCTAAATGTGTTGCTATAACCAACATAATACGAATGGATTTTAGCATGGCCACAGGTGAGAAAGTCTTGTCATAACCAATTCCTTCTTTTTTGACAATATCATTTTGCTTCCAATCATGCCCTGTAAGTTCCAACTTAACCATCAACATTTATCTTTCTCCTTGAAGACCTATTTATAGCAAATTGGTACAATAATATTTGGCAGGTCAACTCTTTGGTCATAATGAAAATAGGAATAATATCCAAGAGTTTCCTTTGAATACCCAATGAAACAATCATGTTTAGATCTTGCCTCTAATTTGTCCATTTTCAAATTTTTGACATAAGTTGGACAATCCCACCTCTTAATATGATTAAGACTCAGTTTCTTATAATACCATATGTCATAGGATGTAGTTTGAACAAACTTGGTTGGAACCCTTTTCAATAAATATGTGGTTATTTCAAGGGCAATATCCCTAAAGGAATATAAGAATTGGTATAACTAATCATAGATCACACAATATTTAATAAAGTGCAATTTTAACTCTCAAATACACTATTGTGTTCTGGAGTTCCTAGAGTTGTCCATTGTAATTAAATGCCATTAGTCTACCCATTAATTCTGAAATCGTTTAAAAAAATTAAGCATTTATTATGAAATCATTTTAGAATATTAATTTGGCCTTTGATTCTAAAACCATTTCAGAACTTCTAGGCACTAATTCTAAAACCATTTCAGAACATTAATCTTAGGCATAATTCATGCTGATTGGTTGTGGCATTTACATTATTTTGCTTATTGACATTTGTAATCACATTACTAGATATTGTAACGATATAAATATCATTGTTGACAAATTAGATGAGGTATTGAGATGAAGTTCCAAACCATATAACCTAGAACCCATAGGTTGGATTTAAAACCAATTCTAAGGTTAGTTTCAATAAGTATGAACACTATTCCTTCATAAGGCCGATCCCTAGGCTAACCTTCAAGTTTGTGAGGTACGTCTCATAGTTTCTCTTATAATATCCCTTAATACCACAAAAGTGACAATTCCTTTTCTCATTTTTTGGCTTTGAACATATAGTAGATTTTGTGGGTTTCTTCCATTTCCTTTTCTTCATAGTACTTGTACTCTTTGAAGAGGAAGTCTTAGCTATAGCCATTACAGTAGGCTTTGTATTGTGCATTTCCTTCTCATAAACCATTACCATGCCATGCAACTCAGCAAGAGCTTTCTGCATTTTATGAATGTGTAAGTTCTAAACAAATCAAGAGAAAGGATCGGGCAAGGATTGGAGTATCAGATCCATGGCCAATTCACTATCCATAATAAAATTTGGTCTAGCTAACTCCTCATTGTACCAAATTATTTTTTTAAAACATGACCATTCACTGATGATCCCTTAGTCATCCTCATACAGTACAATTCCTTAGATATCTCATATCTAGATATTCAACCGTTCTCATCGAAGAACTCCTTTAGATTTGCAATGATCGAGTAAGCACTTTCCATGATATCATACTTCTTTTGAAACTCATTTTTTTATAGAAGCAAACATGTATGACCTAACTTTTAGATCATCTTCCCACCACTTTTCATAAGTTTCGTGCTTCTCTTGAGTACCACCCATAGGAAAGTTTTCTAGCAAATCTAATCAAGCACATACCCGATTTTCTCATAATTGAGCAATTCTCAAATTCCTTACCCAATTAATATAGTTGGGTCTTGTTAGACAATTCTTGTCATGAACAGAAGCAAATGGGTTTGTTGTAACCATTTTCATAGAAATTAAATATCTATGTAGAAAAACAAATTGTTAGCCATTAACTTTCAACAAATATTTCATTTTGGCATTTAAATAAAATATTATAATTCACTATTCTTTTTGGATTCCATATTTCTTAGGATGGGAAATGGTAATCTTCGTTGGAAAAGATCATTAGTGGCGATTTGAGTCTTACTAGTTCATAGTCCACCTCACCTAACGGCTATTGGTGTCCTATGACCTTTATGAGTGGATCATCGTATCCAACACATCACATGCAATTCCCAATCATACCTTCACCCTCTAGATCATGAAAACCTCACCTAATAGTTATTGGTCTTGTGATCATAGTTAAGACTACCTCATCATCTCAAATACAAATATTCAGGACACAAATGATTCCTCACCTAATAGTTATTAGTAATCAATTGGCCTAAACCCCGCACCATCAGATGTATAATGGAGTGGCCCTATATTCTTAAATAGCGAACCCCGCACCATCAGATGTATAATGGAGTGACCCTATATTTCTTAAATAGCAATTAACTCCAAGGTATCCATAATCAGTAAATCAACAATCAAAGCTTCGACAAACCATGATGGTGGTTGGTCACAAGTTCAAACACTCGTAACAACTTAACATCACAAATAAGGAGACTTTCTTTGTAATCAATGGTCTCACCTTGCATATTAATTGTTTAATATGCATATCAAACTAAAAATCTCAAAACCACTTTAAAAAGATTCTCATTACAAATGAGAATTAATCACCAGATCACAAAAATAAAACCAATCAACTATTAAAAACACAAATATGTCTAAGGATTGGCTATGATACCACTATTGGAATTTGTTTCAATAAAAAGGAATGCATGTATACGTAAATTTGAAACAAAATGATTCGCAACAGAAGTAAAAGCAACTATGCACGTATTTCCAAAGCATTTTTTGTGCATTTTAATAAAAACATAGAGAAGTGATAAAAGGGCCAATCACATTACCCTTGTAATGTGATAAAAAAAAATTGGTTATGATGTTCTTTATATTTTGATCATGAACATTTGATTTTCTTACGACATTGGTTCTAACGTTCTTCAGATTCTAACTATGAATGCTTGATCTCTTAATAACACTAATTATGACATTCTAGGAATTATGACTATGAATGTCTAATGTCTTCTGGTAATGCTGGTTCAAACGCTCTTTAGATCTAGACCACAAATGTCTAATCCTCATAACATGGGTTCTGATGTTCTTTAGATCTAGCCCTATCACGCATCGATCCTTGAGCACACGCCCATCCCTCACTAGTCGATTAAATAGTGACGTCCAATGGGATAGGAGCGTAGAAATAAAAATATCGAACCTAAAAAACGGCCACACTTATATATATACATATATATATATATATACATATATATATATATATTGCAAACCATAGTGCAAATATATACAAGGTAAACTACCAAGCCAGGTTCTAAACAACAAGTTCACAAAACAAAGTCTACAGACAGAGGTGGGGTTTCAATCCTCCTCTAGATCCTCCTCCTCTTCAACGATCTCTTCTTCTTTCATGCTCCAGCTAGAGTCTGCTGTTGAGTGCTCCAGAGAGTCAAGATCATCAGCAAACTTGGGATCTTTCACATCCACCACCGATCTACCCTTAGGATCTGCTGTCCCGTTCCCAAATGCTACCTCTAAAACGTACAGAGATACATCAAATTTTGGTACAGGGCCCACCCTTCGTCCATCATTGTAATGATGATACCACAATCGGTATTTGTGGGGCACCTTTTGGGGTTCACCCACATCAACCCAGACGGTGGATTTCACCGGTACATATTCTAAGATTCCACCAGTACCTATCTTAGTGACTTCCTCCAATATGCCAAAATGCTTAGGAAGAGCTGGAGGTGCTGCCATTTATGGACTTGAAATGTTGTCCTACAATGGGGTGAGACTACGTCTCAATGAGTTCTACCCCTTAAGACTCGATTAGGAAGAAAATACGTCCTAAGGGTTGCCTAAGCACAATCAGGCATCAGAGAATTTACCTTGACCTCAGTTCCTTCTTGCAAGTCAGTGCAATTCATAATTTCAATAAATCACATCATCATGTCAATGATCAAAACATCAATCAATCGACCTAGTTGATTACATATCATCACGACCATTTCTTGGTTGGCCCATTCAATACCATCTATAAGTCCAATCATATTAGGACTGCTCGCTCTAAGCTGATAAATAGATAGTATATAACTCTCACTAAGCTGATAAATGGTGTATTGCTCTCACTAAGCTAACATATTAGAGCCCCTAGGATGATATAGTATATCGATATACTGCTCACAATCTAAGTTGGAATATCGTCTGTAGGCTAATATAGTATACAATCCCGACCGTTCAATCAATTCATCATTTTTATCATACCCAATAAAAATAGCTGTGTGCGGGTACATGGTCGACCTTAGCCAAAATATCATAATTTCACTTTTAAACCTACCACTCCTTTCAATAGTCCAAAATAGATTTTTGGCGTTGTATACCGACGCCCAGTAATTTTCCAATTAATTACCAAAATTAAATCAATTTACGAATAAAATCCTAAAATCACAATCAAGCAAAATTAACACAAATTAAAGCTCAAATAAATAAATTGATTGCACCACAATAACTAGTAAAAAATTTCGGTCACCGATTATCCCGATCAAATTTCCGAAAAATAAATAAATAAATAATTAATTAATTATGAAAAATAATTATTAAATAGCAATAAATCCAACTTAGGCATGTAATGCCTAATTGGATGCCAAAACCGACCTGGAAAATTTCTGAATCACTCTACTTAAATACTAAAAGTCGTATAAGCCCTAATTACACTAACTATCCACCTAACATGCATCGATAAACAATTAAATTTCACTAATACAATCTAACTAACCACCTAACTATACTTAACTTAATCTAATTAAACTCACTTGTTCGGCGATCCGGTCGGTTCAAATCGACGGGGACCCAACAGGGCTCGATTCTTTCCAAAACGAGCCTAGCTTTCGAGGCCGGGAACGACCTCAAAATGGGCCCAAGGTGCTGCTGGAAACCCACTAGTTTGATCTCTATTCTTGGCTAATTGCTAGCTAAAAATGCAGGTGGTGGCTCGGTTGAGGCAGGGATGGATCGAGGAAGGTTGAAAAGGCCAAACCAGGCCTAAGTGGGGGACTCACAAAGGTTGGAGGCAGGCCAAACAGCTCTGGCACAAGCTGAAACATAGGTTGGGACACTAGACAAGGCTGCTGAGGTGTTGGGGTTGCACGATGGAGGCGGAGGGCGCACGCACAGCGGGCAGGGCAAGGACAAGGCTGCTAGGGCAGTCTGGCGGACTTAGCGGTGTGCAGCGTGGAGGAGGCGGCTTTGCTATCTCCGGTGGCTCCTTCTTGGCTACTGGTTCCAAAAATGGCATAAACAACGGGGACGAAGGCTGGTTGGCAGCTTTGAGGGAGAGAGAAGGGGCAAGAGGGGGCCACCAAGCCTTATCTTCCACCTCTTGGTTGCCCTGACCATCCAACACCACTAGCTATCTTCCTTGGCCTCAAATCAGCCACTCATGCTCCATCTACAACCTTTGAAATGGTCCAAAAGCTATAAGGAAAGGGGAAGTTACGAATTCGTTTGCTTTCTTCTTCAATTGGACACTTATCCTTGCTTGATTTAACACAATTTGGCCTCAATAAATTCAATTGACACCTCTCCGATCAAATTGATATTTTTCCTCGCCAATTGATCCCACTTGCTTTCCAACTTTGTAATAAAAAACGATTCCTGACTTTTTCTAGACAAAAACGACCCTAGGACAACCTTTTCCCAAAATGTCTCGGATTGTAGAAAAATCTTCTAAGATTGAATTGACTTTCCTAAAATGACTTGTGACATGACAGGACTTTCAATTTCTAAAATCGGACTCAAATTCACGGTTAATTTCAATCTGGTGTGTTTTTAGCGTAACCTAGGCTACCGAATAGCTTTTATAAATTTTTAGTGCAAATGATCCGTGGTCAATTTTCTTTGAGCCACAATAAACCTGTTCAACACATTGGCAACTCTCGGTTGTCATGAAAATCTTGAGGATTTAAATATGAACACAAGGTACCAAAACGATAGAAAAATCAGTTCAGTGCCGGCTGATGAAAATTTTCCAATTTAGTAGAGTCACCCACAATCAGCCACACATTTCAGTCGAACCGACCTAGACCTATCTCTGATCCTTGATCATTTTTCATTGTGCCGTAATGACCTCTAAAGATAAGCATGGTCGAGTAGCCGATTCCTAATCGAATTCTCAAGTCTATTGCATTAAAATTCCATAATGGCTTCATTGGATAGTCTAGTTATCTCGAGAGTGATCAGCTCTGAAAATAGCTCTATAGGCACGTCGATGAAATGCCCGATTTATTTAATAGAAAACAGAATTGAAAATCTGGGTTCTCACAACTGTCTCATCGACTCTTCAATCTGCTCCTTCAGTACCGTAGTGTTGCCAGACCACTTTGACCAATGGGGTGGTCTTTGTATGCAGAACTTGTTCTTTCTTGTCCACTATCTGAGCCAGGCTTTCAATGTATGACACTCGGTCATCCACGTCCAATTCTTCAAAATTAAGCACGTGGGTCGGGTCAAGCTCGTATTTTTTTTAACATCGACACGTGAAAGACGTCGTGTACTTGTGCCAATCTCAGCGATAACACACGACAATATGCTAAGGTCCCAATTCTCTCAAGAATTTCAAACAGACCTACGTTCCTTAGACTCAGTTTTCCCTTCTCGCCAAAGTGCGAAGTTCCCCTCATTGGTGACACATTTTGAAAAATGTGATCACCAACTTGGAATTCCAATGATCTTCGATGCTTATCTGCGTAACTTTTTTGTCTCCTCTAAGCGGTCTTTAATCTACCTCTGATCACTACCACGACATCCACTAACTATTAGACCAACTCTGGGCCTATAATCTTTCTTTCCCAAACTTCATCCCAACAAACTGGTGTCCTGCACACTCTGCCATACAACGCTTCGAAAGCAGCCATCTAAATGCTCTGCTGATAGCTATTGTTGTAGGCAAATTCCACTAGATGAAGCTATTCTTCCCAACTTCCTTTGAAATCCAGTACGCAAGCTCACAGCATATCCTCGAGGGTTTGAATTGTCCTCTCAGACTAGCCATCCATCTAAGGATGATATGCCGTACTGTATTGTAGCTTGGTACCTAAAGCACTCTGTAAGCTCTTCCAAAAAGTAGCGGTAAACCTTAGGTCTTTGTCTAAACTTATCGTAATCGACACTCCATGCAAACAAACTACCTGACGCACGTGCAAATCTGCGTGTCTATCCAAACTGAGGTCCTTTCGAACTGTAATGAAGTGAGCCGACTTTGTTAGTCTGTTGACCACTACCCAAATCGAATCATTACATTTCTGACTCCTCGATAATCCGATCACGAAGTTCATCGTGATGTGCTCCCATTTCCATTCTAGGATCTCGAGAGATTGCAAAAGTCCTCCCAACTTGCAATGCTAAGCCTTTACCTGCTAACACGTCAAACACTTGGCAATATGCTTGGCAATGTCCGCCTTCATACCAAACCACCAATAGTGTTGACGCAGATTCTGATACATCTTGGTATTACCAGGATGTATGCTGTAACTGCGACGATGTGCTTCTGATAGAATATCTTCTCTAAGCTCCACATTGTCAGGTACAACCAAACGTCCTCAGAACTTTAGTGTTCCTTCATCAGAAATCTGAAAGCCAACCTTCCTTTTCTCATTGTCCTTCTGTAGAATCTTCTGCACATTTGGGTCTTTTGGTTAGAGTAACTATTATGATCTCGACATTTGATTCAATTCGGAGGGCGGTCATAAGACTTGAAAGGTGGCCTACCTCAAACTTGAATACCGAATCTCAAGCTCCATCAATTAGGTTTCACTCCTTAATCAATATATGAGCAACTGAAGACTTTCGATTCAAAGCATCAGCGACCTTATTTGCCTTTCTCGGGTGATATAATGTGGCACCCCGAACCCCCCTTAGGTCGCCACAGGCACCAAACATTACACCTAATTACATCTCTTAGAAGAAGCGTTGTAAATCACGGACATTTTTTTTTAAATGGTCCCAGCGCGACTCATTTAATGGAAGCAAAATATAACATCGCCATCTCACCCTCCATCAATCCATGATACAATTGCACACCATTAAACATCATAATAAAAGACAAGGCCATGACACTTTATTTATATATTTTCAAGATGGGTTTCCTTGGATCGGTACATCAAAAGAAGCGCCAGGACATGACGCCACACTCGGCCATAAACCCAAAAAGAAACACTTGACCCACTACGACTCACGTGCAAGATCCCCCATCACTAGTGTCAGCTAATCATCCCAAAAAGTTTCAGCTCCTACTTCTCATGCACGGGCCCTCACACCCATCCTGGTGCATCAGGTGGTGGCGGCGGCAACATCCTGCGCATCACTCCGTCTTGACGAACATGGACGGATATGAACTCCTGGATAACAGGGCCCCCAGCCAGGCCCACATCGTACATAACTAAGGCGCACACTCGAATATACGTAAGACCAGGAACAGTGGGATAGTCAAACTCCTCATACTCAACCTCTACATCTGAAGGTAGGTCGTAAAATACGCCTCGCGTGACAGCAAAGAGCGACATGCTGCTAATCTGAAATGTTGGTCCTCGAAGGAGTGAGTACAACCACTCAGCAGGTAAAGGACCAATAAACCGCATAATGCATCATGCCACACAATCATCACAATCATAGCATCACATGTCATATAGGCATCCATGCACAACATACCATGGCATCATGCACATGTCATCATACATCATATACCATCATCATCATATAGACATCACCATCATATCATATACTTACCATCATCATGTCACACATGGCATCATCATTACCATGCATCCATGCATATAACATCATCATCATATCACATGTACCATCATCATGTCATGCATCCATGCATGTATCACATGTATCATCATCATCATATCACATGTATCATCATCATCATATCACATGTACCATCATCATTGCCATGCATCCATGCATGTAACATCATCATCATATCACATGTACCATCATCATGTCATGCATCCATGCATGTAACATCATCATCATATCACATGTACCATCATCATTGCCATGCGTCCATGCATGTATCATCGTCATCATATCACATGTACCATCATCATTGCCATGCATATATCATCATGCATCATGTCATGCATATATCATCGTGCATAATTTGATTTCAATTTCATCTTGGACCGCCACATTTCTCATTCTTGGGATCAATGTTTGCATCCCACATGTATCCAAGATACAATTCAGACCATCCGGCTCCCCCACTCTCCGGGCATCTCGTACCCCAACTGGCATGACGAGGACCCTCCGACATTCAACCATTCAAGGCCACCGGGCAACCGGCCGTACCCTTCTATCCAAGCATCTCGCAGCCAAACTGGCATCGCGAGGTATCCCTCGGCACAATACCTTGCCGAGCTTCTGGCACCCCCACTCTCCGCACATCTCGACACCTCTCGGTACTCCCAAGGCCCTTCGGTATCTGGCCATTCATGACTACCGGGCAATCGGTCGTACCCTTCTAGCCAGGCATCTTGACACTCCCGGGGCATCGTCGGCTCACACCTCTGATGGCCTTCTCATTTATCTCAATTCTCATCTTCAATTATAGTTCAATTTTAACATAGCATGTGATGTGATGGCAATCAAGATCATATTCATCATTGAATTCATACATGCATCTCAATTCATTATCATGCATGCATCAAGACACTATCATCCAATCAATACAATTCATGGAGTCCGTGCAATCTTAAATGGTCCATATTTCTTGCCCTTTTTCAAAATTCCAACATGCACCATTTTTAGAAAATATTTAAATTAAATATACATATGCTTCTCACAAATCATGAAATCAAGGCATGTGATAGATAAGACAATAAGATAGCAATTCTATGAAAAGCACATGCCCAATAGAGTTCCACACAAGAAGATACAATTCACACAAAAACAGCATGCAATTTCGGATAGAAACAGAATGCACAGTTTCCGAAATAATTCGATTAAAATATCCAAACGACCTCCAAAAATTATGAAATTTTACCAGGTTATAGCTAAGACACTAAAGTATATTTTTCATGAAGACTTATAGGCCATATTCGTTTTATATCATTTTCTATAACCGTACGAAGCTTCTGGTTCTCGCACCGAAACGTCCAGTGTGGTTATCTCCGAAATATCGAGTTTTGGCCCCTTTATTCTTCTTCGTTTCCTCTGAAATTTGGATATGTTTTACTCCAATAGGTACCCTACAACTTTAATTAATGAATCTAAGTCAAATGTCCAAATTATAGTCACCATATGGGTCCATGAAGTCTCGGGTGTCCTGTACCGAGTCTCCAGATTTACCGTCTTCAAGAGTAAGTCGATTCACTAGGCCACACTTGCTCATTTTACTTAAAATTTGAGTATGTTAGTCTTTAGGATGTTATCTACAAGTTTCATGAAGAAGTCGATGATATATTCTTGATAAAAATCGACATGCAACCACAGATCTAACAAAAGGTCAGCAAAATCATTCCAGATCTAGTGTCTTCGTAGGATGAGGGTTTAACCCCTTAAATCTCCACCATTTAGTCCCAAATTTTAGTATGTTGTCGTTTAAGATGTTAGATACAACTTTAATGAAGTAATCAAGGTCAAAATCCAACTCAAAACATGCATGCAAGCTCTCACAATATTCTGGTTCAGGTGGTCCACACGAAATCAGCATGCAAACTCAAGAACAAGTCACATTCTAGCTTCGGTTTTGTCTACCCTATGATCCGAAACCTACCACCAACATATCACACATGCAAGGCACACATGCAAGAGTGGAAATCAGTCCCAACTTGCCTCTAGAACCAAGCGGACAGCGGCAGACGAACGGCACACCGGTGATGGACGGACGGCGTGCGGGCAGCGACGGGCAAGCTCCTTCTCCCTCTCGGCCTCACTCCCTCTCTCACAACTCACTCTCTCTCTCTTTCTCACTTCGCCGAATACCACCAACCGGCCACCCTCTCTCTCTCCTCTTCCTTTTATTTCCCAAAATCCTCATCATTGGCTATGATTATTTGCCTCTTCCAATGGCCAATGCATGAAGACCTCCTCTTGCCACTTCGAATCACACATGCATGATGGGCTTTGGGCTTGGGCTTGGATTGGAAGAAGTGGGCCAGCCACTCCTCCCCCCTCATGGTCGACGGCAGCCTCTTCTTTGGGCCCTAATTGGGCTAGCCATTCGGCCCACCAAAGGCTCAACCCAATGGGCCTAAGGCCCAACCTAATTAAACTCACAATTTTACTTTCAATTATTCATCTTTAGTTATTTCTTTTATAGATTTCAAATTTTAAATTTCACATGGCCAAGGATAAATCATTCTTATTAATTTATCCTATATTACTAATTTAAAAACTTATGAACACAAGCACATCTCACTTAGTCTTAAAAGGAGACTAATGGCTAAAGCATAAACCATAGGTAATTTCATTACCTAATTATGGGCTTTAATACACCTTAGAGCTTGTATTGAATTTTTGGGATGCCAATATAGGATATCACAGTCGTAGTCCTTTAGCAATTCTATTCATTGGTGCTATCTCATGTTCAACTCCTTCTAAGAGAAGAGGTACTTGAGACTTTGATGGTCCGTGAAGATCTAGAATTTTCTCCGCGCAAATAGTGTCTCAAAATCTTTAGGGCAAAGATAATCGCCGCGAGCTCTAAGTCATGCGTGAGATAATTCTGTTCATGAGGCCTCAACTAACGATACACGTATGCAACAACTCAGCTATGTTGCATCAACACGCAACCCAATCCTCTGAACGACGCATCACTATATATCTCTTATCCTCCATGACCAAATGGAATGGTCAACACAGGTGCGGTAGTCAACTTTTTCTTCAGCTCTTGGAGACTACGCTTGCACTTGTCTATCCATATGAATTTCTCTTCTTTCTTCAAGAGTCTCGTCAAAGGCAACGCTAATGATGAGAACCCTTCTACAAACCATCTATAATAACCTGCCAAACCCAGAACTTCTGGTCTTAGTCATTGTAGTCAGTCTTGGCTAGTTGATCACAGCTTCAATCTTGCTCGGGTCCACAGAGATTCCTTTGCCTGAAATCACTAGATCTAAGAAAGCAACACAGTTAACCAAAACTCACACTTACTAACTTGGCATACAACTGATGGAATCTCAGTGTTTACAACACTAGTCTCTAATGACTCTCATGATCTTCATCACTTCTCGAATACACCCGACTATCATCGATGAACATGATCACGAACTGATTCAGATATTCCTTAAATACTCGGTTCATCAAATCCATGAAGGCAGCTGGAGCATTTGTCAACCCAAATGGCATCACTGTAAACTCGTAATGACCATACCGAGTATGAAATGCTAACTTTGGAATGTCCTCCTTCCTAATTCTCAAGTGATGATATCATGTCCTCAAGTCAATCTTTGAAAATATTGATGCTCCTTGCAATTGATCAAACAAGTCATCAATCATCGGGAGTAGATACTCGTTCTTGATCGTTACCTGATTGAGTTGCCGATAGTCGATGCATAGGTGCAACGATCCATCTTTCTTCTTTACAAACAAAACTGGTGCTCCCAAGGTGATGCACTGTGACGGATGAATCCCTTATTTAGTAATTCTTGCATCTGCACCTTCAGTTCCTTCAACTCATATAACGCCATCTAGTAAGGAACCTTAGAAATTGGTTCTGTCCCAGGTGCTAGCTTGATCACGAACTCAATTTCTCTCTCTGGTAGCAATCTTGGCAATTCCTTTGGAAAGACATCTGGAAATTCTTGTACCACAGCAATATCTTCCATCTTCAACTCCTCAACTGTTGTATCCAAGACAGTTGCTAGGTAACCTTGACAACCCTCGTCAAGCAAATGAGTTGCCTCTAGCGATGAGATCAAGATAATCAAGGGTCCTCCTCAATTCCCAACAAACTCGAAGTTCTCACCCTCTAACAAGTCAAACTGGAAATTTTTGAATTACTCTAGTTAAATACTAAAGCTTGTCTAGGCCCTAATTGCACTAACTATCCACCTAACATGCATCGGTAAACAATTAAATTTCAATAATCTAATCTAACTAACCACCAAAGTATACTTAACTTAATCTAATCAACCCTTAAGCGAGAATTAGTGAGTTAAACTGACTTGTTTGGTGATCCGGTCGATTCAAATCAACTGGGACTCAATGGGGCTCGATTCTTTTCAAAGCGGGCCTAGCTTTCAGGGCTAGGAACGACCTCAAAACAGACCCGAGGTGCTGCTGGAAACCCACTGGTTTGCTCTCTACACTTGGCTGGTTGTTAGAAAAGGCAAGGTGGTGGCTCCATTGAGGCGGGGATGGATTGAGGAAGGTTGAAAAGGCCAAACCAGGCCTAGGCGAGGGACTCACTGAGGTCAAAGGCAGGCCAAATAGCTCTGGCACAAGCTAAAACATAGGTGGGACATAGGATAAGGCTGCTCGGGCATTGGGGTTGCATAATAGAGGCAGAGGGCGCGTGCATAGTGAGTGAGGCGAGGACGGTGCTGCTAGGGTGGTTCGGCGATCTCGACAGCATGCGGCACGGACGGGGCGGCTCTGCTATCTCTGGTGGCTCCTCCTTAGCTGCTGGTTCCGAAAATGGCACAAACAAGGGGGAGGAAGGCTGGTCGGCAGCTTTGAGGGAGAGAGAGGTGGAAAGAGGGGGCCACCAAGCCTTATCTTCCACCTCTTAGTCGCCTTAACCATCCACCACCACCAGTTATTTTCCTTGGCCTCAAATAAGCCACCCATGCTCCATCTACAACCTTTGAAATGGTCCAAAAGCTAATGAAAGGGGAAGCTACGAATTTGTTTGCTTTCTTCTTCAATTGGACACTTATCCTTGCTTGATTCAACACAATTCGGCCTCAATAAATTCAATCGACACCTCTTCAATCAAATTGATATTTTTCCTCACCAATTGATTCTACTTGCTGTCACGACCTTCCCGAATTTTTTGAAGGTGAATTATTCGGAAGGGCTAATGGATTACTAAGTCCGAAGACTTGGCACGGACCCTCCCAAGTCCTACCAATCGCAACTTGATGTTAAGAAATTAATCTATTCAAACTAGCAATTATACTCAATTTGGAGCCGCCACTAACCAATTAAGATTGGTTAGAAACCCAAGTAAAGTATGGGAGAATACTTTACTATTGCGAACCAGAGATTCAGTAGGTTCGGGGACATGGTTACGCTAGATTAGTCTAACGCCCTTTCGATACCTTTTTATTTTTATTTTAAAAATATTTTGCAGGCAATGTTGATTAATTTAAACTTAAGCTACTAACATGCAAATGGTGGTCATACAGGTGCACAATTAATAAAATAACATTCAATAAAAAATGCTAATAAAAATGCATGCCCTAAACATGATTTCTAAATGACATGACACTTAATTTTTCTTTTTCTTTTAAAAATGTTAATTATATGCAATTTTAATTTAAATTTGATATGCATGAGTTTTACTTTAATGACATATGAGATGCAATTCATGTGACATAATTCAAATCATTACAATATGTGTGCAATCTAATTTACATAACCCTAAATATGCATATGTTGTATGATATGAGATGTATGACGTGGTAATTCTATATGCATGTTCTTTTTATGATTTTTTAATGATTTTTCATTACACATATGCAACCTGCACTAACAATGATGACATGAAATAGGATTAATTATGAATTAACCTATTAACTAACCAAGGAAATGATCTTCTTCTTTTTAATGACATAGTATTTTTTATTGAAAAGAAAGTGACTTAATGGTGCAATGATCATCTTTTAGCATTTTCCTTTTTATTAAAAACAAACATTAAACTATAACTCATTTGGCATGCATAACATTTTTTGTTCCTCTTTTTGGTTTTACTAAATGAAAATTGACTTAATCTAAAAATATCTAGGTGTGTTGCTTTAATATGAAATGTGTATGGACCTAAGTCCCTAAGTTCTAGATATGACAATATTCTAATTAAACCTATTATGCAAATTAATTAATATGTACCTAATATTTTTTGGATTCTTTTTATTGAAATTCGGAATTTAAAAAAAAAAACTAATTAGACTAACTAAAGTGAATGATATTCTAATTTATTTTAGGAATCAATTAACTTAAACTATATCTTATCTTAAAAGCTACATAAAAAAATCAAGACATGCCAACATTATTTAAAATTAGCCCTAACAAAAATCACCCATCTAAAAGTATAATCTAAAAATTATAATCCTATAAATGCAATTCTAATTTTACTAACCCTAAAAATATAGTCCTAATTTGCTAAACCTAATGCAATATTTACTTTTTGATTTTTGATTTTTTTAATCTTTCCAAACAAGTAATTATTTTAAAAGAATAAAGATAAGAATTAAAATAACCGAAAAAATAATCCGTTGTGTCACGGATAAATTAACAATTATTTTAAATCTATAATGATTTAACAATTGAAATGGTATTAAAATTCCTAAAAATTAAAGTAACTAAAAAAATGACCCGACGTCTTACGGGTCAAATTAATAATTACCATAATTTGGGACAAAATACCTACAGTTAATGCCTACGAGATTTATAAAAGAAAAGCATATCTCAATATTCTAAATTGAACAATAATAACAAAATAAATAAAATAAGATAAAAGTTAGTAAAAAGTAAGAATAAAAATTAAAAATTAAACTACCTAAGGGAAGGTAAACAGTAGCATCGATGGGGTGACAACGTGCGGCGAAGGATGACCGGTGTCGGAGCGGGCGAGAGGGACAGCTAACGGTGGTGCACGGTGTTCATGCAGGCGCGGTGGTGTCGTGGGCTGCAAGACCGACAACGGAGGCAGCGTCGAGGCACTCAGGTCACGGCTACCACAGGGAGCTCGAGCTCTGCAAATCGGGGACAGCATCGGGGTGAGCTTCACGAGGAGGATGGTGAAGCGGTGGTAGAGCAGAGAGGGCTGGCGTCGCGGTGATCAACAGCTCTGCGATGCGAGGGATCGGGTCACGGCTACTGCGGGCTACAGCTCTTTCAGCGGATCGGCGAGTTGCAGGGAGCGTCCGAGAAAAAGGCGCGGCATCGAGTCGTCGCGGCGAGTGGAGTGGCGGGGAGCGCGAGCGTTGGCGGCTGTGCTGTTGCGCATCAGTGGTGAGTTCGGCAAGGCAACGGTGGCGGAGGCGCGGTGGTGCTCGGAGGCCGACTGAGGGTGGTTCAAAGAGGATCTGCTGGCTGAGCGGCGGTGAAGCAACGTGGACGAGGCGGGCACAGCCGGCACGGACAGGGGGCAGCGTCGGGTGGAAGAAGATGACCCTATAGCCCTTGTTTTATTTTCCCTTTTTTTTCTGTTTTCTTTTACTTCTTCTTCTTCTTCTTCTTCTTCTTCTTCTTCTTCTTCTTCTTCTTCTCTCTCTCTCTCTCTCTCTCTCTCTCTCTCTCTCTCTCTCTCTCTCTCTCTCTCTCTCTCTGCCGAAAACCTCCCCCCATTCACTTTTTACCATTGTACTTTTTCTCTCTTTTCCTTGCTCACACGTCAACTTCTTCTCTCTTTCTCTTCCGTTTGCTAGAAGCCCCCCCCCCCCTTTTTTCACGTCTCGCACCCCCTATTTATAAAGTGAAAACTTGAATTCGTTTCGCAGGTGGAGATTTTCTCTCAACCTCTCAACAACAAAGTCGCTCCAAAATCCCACGGTTGAGTTTTTTATTTCAATTTTTTTAAAAAAATTTCCCTTTAGTCAAAGATTATTTTCTATTTTTATTTTCTAAATTTAAATTAGGTGTCAACACTTTTTTTTTTTTGGTAAGTAAATTAGGTGTCAACACTTGCTTTGCAATTTTGTAATAAAAAACAATCCCTAACTTTTTCTGGACAAAAAGGCCCTGGGATGACCTTTTCCCAAAAAGTCTCGGTCTGCAGAGAAATCTTCTAAGATTAAGCCGAAATTCCTAAAATGACTCGTGACATGACAGAACTTTCAATTTCTAAAATTAGACTCAAATTCGCGGTTAATTTTAATCTGGCACATTTTTAGCTTGACATAGGCTACTGAGTAACTTTCAAAAAAAATTAGTGCAAATGACCCGTGGTCAATTTTCTTAGAGCCACAATGAACCCGTTCAACATATTGGCGACTCTCGGTTGTCGTGAAAATCTTGATAATTCAAATATGGAAACAGGGTACAAAAACAATAAAAAAAATCAGTCTAGTGCTGACCGAAAAGAAATTTTCAATTCAGTGGTGTCACTCACGATCAATCACACATCTCAGTTGAACCGATCTATCTCTGATCCCTAATCGATTTTTAACCGTGCCATAATGGCATCTAAAGATGAATAGGTCGAGTAGCCGATTCCTAATCGAATTCTTAAGTCTATTACATTAAAATTCCTCAATGGCTTCCCTGAATAGTCTAGTTATCTTGAGAGTGATTAGCTCTAAGAACAGCCCTATAAGCCCGTCGATGAAATGCCCTATTTATTTAATAGAAAACATGATTGAAAATCTGATATGTCACAAGCCCTACAAATGTTAGGTCTTTAGTTTGGACACATAACCAATCTTATGTCAAACGATAAAGAGAAATTGAGACATCTCACGAGTACAATTGTGCTAGCAATTGCTCTCATTTGTGAATGACTTGGTTAATCACTATCAACACTCTCAAATGACGTTGATAATCCCGTGATATGTTCTCTCAATCGCCTTTCTATAACCAATCCGAGATCGCATTCAATTTGGCTCGTTAGCTCTAAAACCATTTCAGAGAATTAATTTTGTTGTAATGTCAAAGCTCACTTGAATCTAGACATAAGTTCTGAAACTATTTCAAACACTAACTCGGACATTTATTTTGTAATCGTTACAAAACTTTATTCTAGGCATTAATTTGTAACTGTTACAAAACTTTATTCTGGGTATTAATTTTGTAACCGTTATAATTTTTTAATTTGACCTTATAGTTAGAAATGGTCGATTGAATTTTAAACTATTTCAAATCGTTAAAACTTCCATTGATTCCAAAACCATTTCAGTTTATTAATGTGGTTGTTAAGTTTGAAACCATTTCAGAAATTTAATTTACCATTAAGTCTAAAACTATTTTAGATCCTTAATTTGGCTATTAATTCTGAAATCACTTCGAATCATTAATATGACGATTAATTCTGAACAATCTTTAGTTCATAAATGTGACCATTTATTCTAAACTAACTTTAGATCATTAATACAACCATTAATTGTAAACTCACTTCAGATATTTAATTCAACCGTTGAATCCGAACTTGTGTTAGATCTTTGATTTGGCCATTGAATCTGAACTCGCTTTAAATATTTAATTTGGCCATAAAGTTTGAGACCCCTTTTAGATCTTCGATATGGTCATAAAGTTTGAAACCATTTCAAAACTTGGATTTTTAGCCTAGCTTAATCCAATTGCCTCAAGTGTGAACTTATTTGTAATACTGTTTCTCCCATTCAACTGTCATTTTGAATTTGTTATGGTGTGTGACATCCCTTGGTTCATCACTGAGCTGTTAGTAGGATTTGTGAACACATTAGCACAACGAAGAGAGCTGATTGTTCCAATCAATCGTTAGTTCATACAAACCATGAGTGACATTTAGCAATACATCATAGCTAATCAAAAAGTGTGAATATTTTAATAACATAATGAACTTGTCAGCTTTGGTGACTGTGTAATTTGATCATTTTATCTCACTGTGTCTTAATCGAACAAAGGTCATGAAATTATTTTGTCAAGCCACTAATTCGATTATATGACCAAATCTAATTGACATGTATTCTATGAGGCATGAACTATTCATTCTCAATTAGAATCTCAACTAAGGATTTCAATGCAATGTCATGATTAGATTGCATAGGACGTCAATCTTGTGTATCTATATATAACAAAAAGATTTACTCCATATTACACATGCATGTGCCTTTGTATATGAACAAACTATGACCAATATGTACAGAGATGGATATTTATGAACCATAGCCATCCAACATACAAGTCAGCATTGTGCTCTAGGTCTAAGGATCTTACACCATACCAAAGCATGAATGATTAGCTTTGATGTCGCCGATCATTCTATGTATGTCACATTCAGTGAACTTGTTCGAGACAAGCACCTATATTCTAACGTGGATATCACAATATCCAACAATTTATGACTCATCATCCACCCAGGTATGTAATACCAAATGGTGAATCTTAAGAACACACTAGTCTTAACAGGTTCATAAATATCCTCTCAATGATGTATCGATCGGGAATTGTTTAAAGTTTCAGTATAACTATAAGCCTATCATACATATTCTTAACACTTTAAGAGTAGGTTTAGTTTCAACTAATCTTATGGAATCATTCCTATAAATAGGACAATAAATGAACATTTCTTTACCATTAAATAATCCCTAACATGTAACTATTACATGGTTGCTTTAGAGTGTATAGCTAAGATGATCTATGAGAGGTTTAATTGTTGTGGTGAGAAAAAAATATGTGCTTTTCTATTTGCAAAGCTTCTTTGTTGTGCATGTCCAAGCACAACTTTTATGATATGTCATAGCACCATGAAAAAAGTAGCAGAAAAGGAGGCACAACTCTACTGTAAATGGTAGCACAAACAACTCTTGTCTGCTTAGCACACCATAACAAGCATAACTCAAAAGAAGGCAAAGCAGAATAAATGACATAAGTAATAATTCAATCGGTCCATGTTCAATGAAAAAGAGAAAATTTCCAATGCAAGAAATCTTCAAATAACATACATATGCATAACCTTACTTTAATAAGCTCCATAGATTGACCTATACAGACCTATCCATTTAAACTAAAAATTAAAAAGAAAAAAAAAATTGTTTGTTGGCCTTGTTGCTCTTGCATTTCAGAAATTTGCTTGTGTTCCACCACTTTCTTGTTGAAGTTCCTTACATCTCTTTACCTACAATTGAACAAAATAAACAATTTAGTTAAGAGAAAATTGATAGCTGCATATTCTCTCTTTCCATGGATGACGATGGACTTGAAATGTTGCCAAGAAATGAAGCAAGTGGTTCAATTGTCTTGGATTGTGATGCTGATAAGATTGACGGAGTTCTTTTGATTACATCGTGTGAGCATGAGGCGAATGTAGAAGCTATGGGGTGTGATGCTACTGTAGATGTTGTTGCTGCTGCTACTAATGTCGGTGTTGATGTTATTGATGAATTTTGAGTGATTACTATTATGGCCTAACTCACCACATTTTTCACAAGTAAATGTTGTATTATGTCCCTTCAACTTCATTCCAACGGGACCTTGCACAATTTTCTTCTTCCTTATCTTCAAATTGTTTTTAGCCATTTCATTCACTAACTTCTTTCTTTTTCTTACCCAACGACTGCCCATGCAAATGGATACATTTGATTGCTAGTTTTATCTACTCCTAACGCTTTTTGATCAATGAGACTTTGTTCAACAGCTTGTCCTTATGAGCACATATAACTGTCATTTACCTTAACTAGTTAAACAAATATTGGTATCCTTTATCTACATTAAATCAACTTGATGCAAATGCCTCTTATTTCACACGTTCAATGAATGTGGTTGAATTTTGAGAGCCAAAAGTTAAACAAATATTTTACAAATTTTATGTTGGCCCATACAATTTTCACACCTTGTTTACCATAGACACTTCCTGTGACATCCCAAATTTTCGATCATGTTTTTTACTAAAGTAATCGGGCATTTCATAGACGCACCTTTAGGGTTATTCTCAGAGCCGATCACTTTCGAGATAACTAGACTATCTGGGGAAGTTATGAAGAACTTTAAAGCAAATAGACTTGAGAACTTGATCAAGAATCGGTTTCTCGACCGTGGTTATCTTTAGAGGCAATTACGGCACAGTTAAACATAGATTTGAGATCAGAGATAGGTCTGTTTGACTGAGATGTGTGGATAATCGTGGGTGACTCCACTAAATTGGAAAATTCTCGTCGATCGGCATTAATCTAATTTTATTGTCATTTTGGTACCCTGTGTCTGTAATTCAATCATCCAGATTTTCACGATAATCGCCATTGAGTTAAGTGGGTTCATAGTGGCTCGAAGAAAATCGACCACGGGTCAATTGCCCTAAAAAATTCTGAAAACTACCCGGTAGAATAGTTCATGCTAAAAACGTGCCAAATGAAAATTAATCGCCAATTCAAGTCCAATTTTAGGAATTAAAGATTCTATCATGTCATAATAAATTATAGGAGTATCGACTCAGTCTCAGAAGATTTTTCTGACACCTGACACTTTTTGGAAAAAAGTCATCACTAGGTTGTTTTTAAGCAGAAAAAAAGATGAAGATCACTATTGTTAGCAAAGTTGGGATGCGTGATGAATACATGGGTGAGGAAACGTGCTGGGGTAATCGATGGATGACCAATTGAATTTATTGTGGTCATTTGGGGTTGGATCAAATGAGTTGAGAAGTCCAATTGAAGCTAATTGGTACAAAATTTGTAGCTTTCCCCTTCCCCTAGCCAAATGAACCAAAAGAGAGAGGTTGTGGGGTGTGTGTTGGTGGTTCAACGAAACCCCAGCCCACCGAACCAGTGAAGTAGCTCTCTCTCCACTGAAACTTCCAGCCTCCATCTACACCATCACCGACCAAGATGCCTCTGTCCGCTACCCCTCCACGTCGACATTGCAGCTCCACTTCGGTTTGTCTTCACCGGTCAACAAACCAGCGTTGAAGACCACCGAGCGAGCTTCCACTCGCACGTCTTCTCTCCGCCAGCAGCCGCTGCCACGTTGGTCAACAAAGCCAGCGGAATCCCCTGCCGTTGACCCCTGCTCTTCCACCGAACGACTGCTGCTTCCCCACTTCCTTTTGTCTCCTGGCTTTGTCGCTTCTCCATGCGTTCACCGCCTGCCCTCTCTCGGTCAATAAATCAGCCTTGTTTCACTTTGGTTGACTGCCGCTACCACCTGCCTTTAGCTTCTTCGGTCAGTCTTCAACAACCGAAGCCACGAAGCAGCTGTAGCGACACCATCTGCCTCCTTCAGCTCGTGTCTTCGGCGAGCGAATTCCAGCAAGGTCCATTTCCCTTGCTGTTCGAAGACCCACCGAAGAATTTCCCTCGGGCAGCCATCATTTGGCGTTGAAGTCAGGCCCACGTCCACGAGGCCTAGCAAAAATTTGCTTAGTCCAACAAAGCCCAGTTCAGCTTTATTTCAAGCCCATCTCAGCCCAAGTTTTAAGCCCAGTTCGTGTAATTCCAGCCTGTTTAGTTTAGCCCAAGGATTCAACAGGCCCAAGCCCACGAAGAAGCCCGAAGCCAAGCCCAGAATTTTCTGTGGGCTTGCAAGGCCATTGGGCCCGGTCCAAGCTCGCCGGTGTCATCGCAAGCCCAAGTTCGGTCACCGTTGCGCCGCCGTCACGATGATCCGGTCCCTGCTTTTAATCAAGTGAGTTTTCCTCACTAATGCTTGCTTAGTTGCTAATTATGCTTAAGGATTTATTAGATTTAATTTAGTGCAATTATGTGGTTATATTAGAGTAGATTAGTGATTATTAGATAATTGTGATGTATGTTAGATAATTGAATTGTGCAATTAGCAAGTAGAGACTACTATTATTTATTGAATGCTTCTCGGGATTTTTCTGACCCGTCTTGGGCTTCAATTAGGCATTACGGGCCTAAATTGGATTTTTAGTATTTATTTATTAATTTTGGAAATTAATTTAATTATTTATTTATTTTCCAGAAAATAGGTAGGGGGATAGCCAACGACCGAAATTTTATACTGATTGTCATGGCGCAGTCCGTTTACTTAATTGAGCTTTATTTTGTGTTGAATTGAATTATTTGTGAAATTGGGAATTATTATTTAATTGAATAATATTTGGTTATTAATTGAAAAATAACCGGACATCAGTTGATAATGCCAACAATATTTGAGTGGACTACAGAAAATGTGGGAACTATGGAAAGGAAAATATTATATTTTGGCTAAGGCCAGCCATGTGCCCACACACGATATTTTATCAGGTATAATAAAAGATGAGAAGAAATGCTGTGTGACGTGGCTCGGCGATTACTACATTGCTTTGGTGTATAGGACACCTTAGAGAATGCACGTAATTGTGGAATATGTATATCACCTGAAAAAGCATGTGGCTCAACTATTAGTATGTTACCGTGGCGAGAATGACGCCTGAAAGAGAATGAGCGTAGCTTGGTAATTTGATATATTGCCGTAGAGAATACACGTGGCTCGGTAATTAGTACATCGCCTTGGTGAATAAGTCACCTTAGAGAATGCATGGGGCTTGGTGATTAGTATGTCGCCTTGGTGATATGGCACCTTAGAGAATGCACGTGGCTTAGTAATTAAGTATATTGCCTTGGTGTGGCACCTTAGAGAATGCATGTGACTCGGTGACTAGGTATATTATGTAGGAAATTGTATAGCATGGATGGAAATGATCAGTGAACGGCCCGATTGACATGTAATTGACTAGGTCGATTGATTGAAATATCGATCTGTGATGTGATTGCTTGGGTGCCTATTGAACTGTGCTAATATACAGGTGGAATATGAGGCCAAGGTAAGTCCTCTGACCCATGATTGTATAGGTTAGTGTGTTGATTTACTAATTAAGTCTTAGGGAGTAGAACTTACTAAGACATGGTCTCAATGGTTATTATATAACCATTTCAGGCCCCTAGATGGCAGCACCTCCCCCTCCTCCTCGTCCTAGGCATTTTGGTGTTCCAGTGGAAGTAACAAAGATGGAGACCCACTTTCCGGTTCATCCTCATCTTGAAGGACTAGAGTATGTCTTGGTTCAATCGACCGTTTGGGTTGATGTGGGAGTAGATGCCTTGAGGCCCCATAAGTACTGATCATGGTATCGTGAGTACTATGACGGGCAAAGGGAGGGCCTTGTGCCTAAAGAAGATGTGTCTATGTTCATTCTGGGTGAAGGGAGGGACAACCGATCTCAATGATGGGTCGGTAGTGGATGCCAAGGACCCGAAGCTCAAGAGCAACACTGAGTCGCCTGTATACTTAGCAGCAGGATCTAACTGGAGCATGCCCGAAGAAGAGGAGGTAGTCGAGCAACAGGGAGGACAAGAGGAGAATCAGAAGTGGGAATGGCCAGAGGTGGGAGTACCTGAAGAAGAAGACCCGAAGGAGGATTACCTGTTGGACAACCCTGTTGACAAGCCAACATAAGACAAAGAGCTTGAAGAGAATGAGACTGATTCAGAGGAGTGTGCGGAGGATCGGGATGATGATCCCGAGTACGATTTGGATGAGGATTGAGATCCCATCCTGTTTTGTCAGACCTTGATTATATGTGAATAGGCATTAGACCTATGTTAATAGTATTGTAAGATACTATGAACTGCTTGTATAAAAGTGTGGTCATGTGTTTTCATGTTGTGAAAATTATGGCCTACTTTTTTATCCCAATATTTTATTTTCTGGGGATTATTTTATGCTTCCGCATGCGAATTAAAATAAAAGGGGTCGGTGATGCGTCTTATAACGTCGCTATTAATTGGCCAAGTGAGGGATGGGCACGTGCCTGAGGATTGAGGCGTCACACTTCCTACCCTAATTGACCAAATTATCCATTATGGGTCCCACTTTAGCATACATTTCAAATTGAAATAATTTCCAATGACAATTCTACACCACAAAATGAAGACTAAGATGAAACGTAGGAGTACTCTTTATTTAAGATAATTTCTTACCTTTTCTTCTTCTTCTTCTTCTTTTCCTTCTTTTTTGGGATTATTTCCCCATTTGGAACAAAACTTGTCCCTCTTTTTTTTTTTTTATAAAAAAAATGCAGTTTATTTGGTATATAGCCAACTAATTATTGTGTTTGTGAGTTGTATATTTCCCTTTTATTTTCATTTTGTTACAAGAAAACTATTACTCTAATAATGATCAAAGCACAAGTTAAAGTGAAAAGAATGATCCACCATTTTTATTGAGTGCATTTGGTTTAATCATAACACTACTATGTGTCATTAAATTATATTTGCATTTTAATTACTCAACTTTCATTTTATGCAGTGACTCTAATAGACCAATTTTTTTTTATGCTACAACTACAACTTTCATTTTATGCAGTGACATAGTTAAGTGCATTATTTATTCTAAACATCCATCGGTATCATGCCAATTAAGTGCTTCATGGCAACCACAACCTCCATTGCCAAGGGCGAGAGAGAAAACGGTAGAGATGTGCAGTGCAGGAGATTGATCAGTGAGGGTGACAGTGTGTTGGTGTGGCATCCTAGAATTCCTTGCTAATCCTTAGAGGTGCTCTAATTCATGTCTTGCATTAAGACTTTGGCCAAGCTTTTGGTGAATAATTATTTGATAGGAAAATTCTATTTTTGGCCATGTGGATTATGGATTGAAATTTATTAAATCGGATCACCAAGTTTTGGTGAATTATAAATTCCAATTAAGTGTTTATATAATTAAGGATTAGGTGAATTAATAGGATGAGGATGGGGTGGACAATTAAAAGCCCAAACCAGCCCACTACCTCACCCCATCTTCGGCCGGCCCACGAAGCCCAAGGAGAGGAAGCTGCCGTCGGCCCATGGTTGGCCCAAGCCCAGCCGAAAATGGAGGCCCATCTTGCATGAAAAAGGCCATGTGTTCCCTCCAAGCTACCAAGTGTCGTCCATGCATGACCTAATCATAGCTAGAGGGAAGAAAAAATAAGGGAGATGATGCCGGTTTAAGCGAGAATGAGAGCGACAGAGAAGGGTTCGTCTGAGAGAGAAAGAGAGGAGAGGAAGAGAAGAAAGAAAGGAAGAAAGGGAGAAAGGAAGAGAGGAAGGAGGAGAGCCGTTCGTCGACCATCTGCCGTGTGTCTGTCGTTCGTCGCTGTGTCCAGTCGCCGTGTGTTTGCCGTTTACTCGGTTTAGAGGCAAGTTGGGATTCTAAATCTGCTCTTGCATGTTGTGCCTAGTATGTATGCTTGAATGGTGATAGATTTCGGATGTTTAGGGTGTTAAAAGTTGAAGTTTTAAGAGGGATGTTTGAGACTCGTAAACTGTTCCAGAGAAAACAGTTCAACCTTGGATGTTCTATTGACTTGCATGTGTTGTTTGAGTTCGATTTTGGCCATGACTTCTCAATGAAAGATGTTAAGGACTTCTTGAAATATAACATACTCAAATTTGGGACAAAAAGAACAAGTACAAGTGGGTGGAATCTTTATTTTTCGGAGAGACTGAATCTGGAGATTTTGGTAACTACCTTTGATGAATGCATGGACTATAAGACTATATTTTTGTTGAAATTTCACTTCGATTTTTTAACAAAATATGTAAAGGACATCCTAACGTTTAACATATCAAAATTATAGAGAAAAATAACCAGAATAGATAGGTGAAATCATGGTTTTTCGGAAGTAGTCAGATCTGGAAACTTCGGTATTGAAACAGAAGTTTAATCGTCTATATTTAACCATCTAGAACGAATATTACTTTTATTCCTTCATGAAAAATCTACCTCAGGGTATTTACTACCACATAATCAGATTTCATAATTTTTAAAGGACATTAGGATATTTAATCGGAAACATTTCTAAAACCGTGTAATCTGACGCATTCAGACGTAGTCAGTTTCAATGCATGGGTCATATCATTTTGTATGAAGATCTTTCGGCAAAGTTTTCTTCACAAAGTATCTTTATTTATGTCTTCCCTGTAACATATTCGAATTTCATAATTTTTGAAGTTCATTTGCCTATTTAACTGAAAATGTTCCAAAAAATGTGCAAGTTAAATGGTTATGATAATGGTGCCGTGATGTTCAGTCTATACCGCATTATATGAGAGTCTTTTGGTGCAGTGTTCTTCATGAAATGTCTGCCTTTATGTCTTGACTATCACATGTTTGAATTTCATCATTTTTTAAAGTTATTTGGGCATTTAAATAAAATATTTTCTAAAACTGTGCAAGCTGGATTGAGCAAATTTCAAATGCTGTAATTTATGATTATTCTGTTTTGGATAAGCCCCATGAATTATATTGATTTAAGTGATTAAATCTTGCTGCACATGTGATGATATTTGGCATTGCATATAGAATCAAATGCTGAATTTGACTTTGTTGCCATTACATCATGTGCCATGTTGATTGTGAGACATAAATTGGTGAATATGAATTATGATGAATGAGGAGACTGTTGGAGGAGAGTCGACAATGCCCTGGGAGTGTCAGGATGCTTGGAATAGTTGGGTGCCGGATGCCCGGGATGTGGGGGTGCCGGATGTCCTCGGGAGTTTCGAGATGCCTGGAATGGTTGGGTGCCAGAAGCCTCGGAGGTTTGTGCCCTGAGGAATGCCTCGTGATGCCAGTTGGGATGCGAGATGCTTGGATGTGGGGGTGTCAGATACTCGGTGGTGTGTGCTGGAGGTTTCTCGTGATGCCAGGTTAGGGTGCGAGTGATAAAATGTGCAATGCAATTACTAGTCCCGGGAAAGAAAGATGTGGTGATCAAATTGAAAGATAAAAAGTGGAAAATTGAATCATGCATGGTATGGTGACATGTATGCATGGTTGTATGATATGACGTGTATGAGTGCATGGTTGTATATGCACCTATGGCATAATGGTATGTGTACATGAGGCATGTTATGTGTGTGGATGCTTGATGATCAGTACATGGTTGTATATGCACCTATGGCATGATAGTATATACATGGATGTTTGATGATGAGTGCATGGTTGTATGTGCACCTATGGCATGATGGTATATGTATGAATGCTTGGTGATGAGTGCATAATGATGTATGCACATATGGTATGATGACATATGCATGGCTACAAGGTAAGTTATGCCTGAATGCATGAAAGATATGTACTCTGCTATGATGTTATGATTGTATTGTGTGATGCATTTAGTAGTTAATGGATCTTTTACCTACTGAGTGGTTGTACTCACCCCTTCGGGGACCAACATTTCAGATTAGGAAGATGCCGCTCTCTCCAATCACAGGGGGTACCTTTTACGGCCTCCCATCTGACTTGGAGGTAGAGTGTACGGAGATTGATTGCGCTATCATCCCTGGTCTGACGTTTGTATGAGTTTGCGTGTTGGTCATGTATGATGTGGGCCTGGCTGGGGGCCCGGTTATCTAGGAGTTTTTGTTGATCCACATCCGCTGATATGGAGTGATTCGGGGGATGTTGCCGTCGCCATCACCTGATGTGCCAGGATGGGTGTGATGGCTGCATAAGGAGTGAGAGCTGACGTTTTTTTAAGAGTGGCCAACACTTGTAGATGGAGGATGACACATGATTGATATAGGGGTCGAGATATCTTTTGGGCTATGGCCAAGTGTATCTTGGCTTTTCTTTTTTTTTTTGTACTGACCCGAGAAATCCATCATGAAAATATATAAATAAAAGTGGCTCGGCTTCATCTTTTCATATGATGTGTAGTTGGTGTGCATTGCATTATGGTTATTGGAGGGAGAAATGGTGAGACTCATTTATGCTTCCACTAATAAATTGCGCTGGGACCATTTTCAAAAAAAAAAAAAAAAGCCTAAGGACCTTGGTCCTTCTTTAAACCCTTTTTTTTTTTTATAAAAGACAAGTAATGGATATCTTATTGAGAGAAAGCGATTGGTAGGCTGTGGCGACCTCAGGTGTTTAGGGGTGCCACATCCCGTACTTGGTTGGTATCAGAGCAATGGTTATAGGTTGGAATGATAAGGAGCCTCATTTGGAAATTGAGGAACATGATAACAATGCACACCATAGGATATTGATTGGAATAGCTGGGTAACTTCGAATAACGGGTGATGGGTAATCACTCGTAGATCCCTAGTAGTTGTTATGAATTGCTTTTAGGTACCAGAACATGGTTATGTTACTTATTTTTCCTTAGTTGCTGTTGTTTTTAATGAAGACATTGAGTCACGGATATTTCTTGAGGCAAATGCTTGGAAAACTGTAGGGAAATCATGGTACGAGTTGGAAGTGCTCATCCATCGAGGGCTGAAGCCTCTGTAGCAAGGGTTGAACCCCGGATGGAAGATATCCTGCAGGCATCGGCCAATATAGGAAATCTAATGGAAAGACAAGCGTAGCAACAACCTGGAGTAGAACGTCGTACTCAATGACTGGTGGAGCAATTTCTGAAGCTGAAACCACCTAAGTTCAATGGAATGGGAAGTCCTGAGGAGGCGGAGCATTGGATTGATGACATAGAATGAATTTTCCGGCTGTTGGACTGCAATGATGCTGAGAAAATAACTTTGGCAAAGTACCAGCTGGAGGGAAATGCGAAGTTTTGGTAGAGAGCTTTGAAGGATATAATCCTTCCACGAGGTACTAATGTTAACTAGGAAGAGTTTGTGAGAGCTGTCAATAGAAAGCATTTTTCTGACTGTGCTAACGACAGGAAAATTTCAGAATTTGTTCAGTTAGAACAAAAAGAGTTGATAGTGGACCAATATGAGGCTTGATTTTTTGAACTGTCTAGATATGCTCCTAGACTAATTGAGGATTACGAAAAAAAGACTAAGAGGTTTTTGAAAGGGTTGAGAACTAATATCAGGAAACAACTAGTGCCTCTAAATATAAGGGATTATCATATGATTTATGAAAGGGCACGGTTAGTGGAGCAAGAGCTGGTGAGAGAGCGATCAGAGTTTAAGAAATAGTTGAACTTTAATGATGTGAGAAAGGGTAAGAGACCTTATCCTGATCAAGGTCAGACTTGGAATGTGAAGAAAAAGAGCAATTTTGGAAATTTTAGGAGAGCAAAAGATGGCCTGAATATAGGGAAAGCACCCTATCGGCCTGATGTTTGTCAAAGGTGTGATGGGCGACATGGTCCAGGACCTTGCAATGGATGACTGAGATGTTTTGGTTATGGACAAGTGGGCCACCTTAGGAGAAGTTGCCCACAAGAAAGGTCACAAATGAGTGTTGGCTCGGTGCGACAGGGATATCAGAGTGTTTTTAGATCAAACCTACCAAGGAATCCTCAGAGGCCACCAGCACAAGGAAGGGTGTATGCGGTCACCCAAGAGGAAGCGGAAGCTTCCAAAAATGTTATCTTAGGTATAATCCTTCTAAATGGCAAAAAGGCATATGCATTGCTTGATACGGGTGCTATGCATTCATTTGTGTATGAAAGATATAGGCATTTCAGTAAAATAGAAACTACGTCTCTTGAGACGCCTCTTTGTATTTCTATGCCCTAAAGAATATGGTATTATCTACGTTGGTGTGTGGAAATTGTAAGATAACAATGGGAGGAAAGGATATGGAAATAGACTTGGTCGCAATGGCTATATATGATTTCGATGTTATCATAGGAATGGATTGGCTTCATAAGTATCAGGCCAAAATGGATTGTTATAGAAAAGTGATCCAATTTATCTTATCTGATCAGTCTAGTTGTGAATTTTTGGGAGGTCAGACCAACCTATCTATAGTACTTATTTCATAAATAGAAGCCCGTGCATTACTTGACAAAGGATGTCAAGGGTACCTGGCCATGATTAAAGATTATACTAGGGAAGAGCCTAAGCTTAATGAAATTTGAGTGGTTAATGAATTTCAAGATGTATTTCCTGAGGAATTGCCTGGATTACCACCGGACCGAGAAATTGAGTTCAAGATTGAATTAATGCCTAAAACAGGACCAATATCGAAAGCCCCGTATAGGATGGCCTTAGTCGAGTTGAAGGAATTGAAGGTGCAACTACAAGAGTTGCTTGACAAAGGATTCATTAGGCAAGTGCTTCACCTTGGGGTGCACCAGTTTTGTTTGTGAAAAAGAAAGATGGGTCAATGCGCTTGTGCATTGACTATAGGCAACTAAATCAGGTGACCTTTAAAAATAAATATCCTTTGCCTAGAATTGATGACCTATTTGACCAACTCCAAGGAAGTTCGGTCTTCTCTAAGATTGACTTAAGGTCGGAATACCATCAGCTAAGAATTAAGAAAGAGGACATTCCTAAGACTGCATTTAGGACTCGTTATGGACATTACGAGTTCCTTGCCATGCCATTTGGATTGACAAATGCACCGGCTGCATTTATGGATCTAATGAATAGAGTATTTAAACCTTATTTAGACCAATTTGTGATTGTTTTTATTGATGACATCCCCATATATTCGAGAGGCCTAAAAGAGCATGAACAACACTTGAGGATAGTTTTGCAAACCTTGAGAGATCATAAGTTGTATGCCAAATTTAGCAAGTGTGAATTCTGACTGCACTAGATAATATTTTTGAACAAAATTGACTCGAAAGTTGAGATGGCAATAAATTGGCCGAGACTGATGACACCTACTGAAACATGGAGTTTCTTAGGACTGGCTGGTTATTATAGAAGGTTTATTGAAGGATTCTCACAATTGGCAGGTCATTTAACAAAATTGACTCGAAAGAACGTGAAGTTTGAATAGAATGGGGAATGCAAAAGGAGTTTGTAGGAGCTTAAAAGAAAATTGACCTCAGCTCCAATCTTGACTATACCGATAGGATCGGATGGTTTTATGGTGTATAGTGATGCATCTCACAAAGGACTATGATGTGTTTTGATGCAGCATGGCAAGGTCATAGCCTATGCGTCTAGACAATTGAAACCCCATGAACTAAATTACCCCATGCATGATTTAGAATTAGTAGCTATAGTGTTCACTTTGAAGATATGGAGACATTATTTATATGGGGAAAAGTTTGAGATTTATACCAATCATGAGAGCTTGAAGTATCTGTTCTCGCAAAAGGAATTGAACATGAGACAAAGGAGATGGATGGAGTTGTTAAAGGATTATGATTGTGAGATATGATACCATCCAGGGAAAGCGAATAAGGTAGCGGATGCTCTTAGTTGTAAGTCAGCTATGGAGATGGCCAGTTTAAGAATGGCGGAATGGAGCTTGTTAAAGTCTGTAGCGGACTCAGAGTTTAAATTAAAAGTGGATTGTCTTACCAATATGCTTAATGCATTAAGGATTGAAGCTGAAATTATTCAAAAAGTTAAGATCTTACAAGAGTCTGACCCAAAAATTTTAAAAATGAAAGATGCAGTGTCTTTAAGAAAAAGACCGGAATTCCAAGTCTCTAAAGATGGAGTGGTAAGATGCCAAGGACGACTTTGTGTTACCGACAATGAAGAAGTAAAGAAGGAAATTTTGTTAGAGGCGCATAGGAGTAATTACAGTGTTCATCCAGGTAGTACAAAGATGTATAGGAATTTGCGTCAGCAATTTTGGTGGAATGGTATGAAAGCAGATATGACTAAGCATGTTTCTCAATGTTTGACATGCCAGCAAGTAAAAGCGGAGCATCGCAAACCCGCAGGACTCTTGAGATCGTTAGACATACCAGAATGGAAATGAGAACATATAACAATGGACTTTGTACAAGGATTGCCAAGGACATCAAGTGGTCATGACTCTATCTAGGTAATAGTGGACCGTCTAACTAAGTCTGCTCATTTCCTAGCAGTTCGCATAGACTACCCAATGGACAAATATGCGGATATATATATATATATATATATGTAAGTCAAGTAGAATGCTTACATGGTGTTCTAGTAACTATTACCTCATATCGAGATTCGAGATTTACTTCGAACTTTTGGCGAAGTCTTCAAATTACCTTAGGAACTAAACTCTAGTTTAGTACTGCTTTTCACCCACAGACAGATGGACAAACAGAAAGAGTAATCCAGACATTAGAGGATATGTTGGGCTTGTGTGATTGATTTTAAAGGAAATTGGGATGAAAGATTTCATTTGGTGGAGTTTGCTTATAATAATAGTTTTCAGAAAAAGTATAGACATGGCTCCCTATGAAGCATTATATGGAAGGAGATGTAAAACTCCTGTCTATTGGAATGAAGTAGGTGAAAAGAAATTGACAGGACCTAAACTGGTACAAGTTACCACTAAAGCTGTCGAGATTATCAGGAAAAAACTTAAAACAGCTCAAAGTAGACAGAAAGACTATGCAGATAAGCATAGAAGGCCTTTGGAATTTAATATGGAAAATCATGTATTCCTTAAAGTGTCTCCAATGAAAGGAATATCTCGATTTGGAATGAAGGGTAAGTTGAGCCCTAGATTTGTTGGACCTTTCGTGATACTTGACAGAATAGGGGATGTAGCTTACCGTTTGGCGCTGCCTCCTAAATTGGAAAATTTACATGATGTGTTTCATGTGTCGATGCTGAGGAAGTACCAGCCACATCCTGGTCACATACTCGATCATGAAGCCATCAAAGTGGATGAGAAAGTGAGGTACATCGAAGAGCCTGTGCAAATATTAGATCAAAAAGAGCAAGTCCTTAGGACTATGAAGATTCCTCTTGTTAAGGTATTATGGCGACATCATGATATGGAAGAAGCCACATGGGAAAGTGAAGATCAGATGAAAGAAAAGTACCCCTACTTGTTTCAAAAGGCATGAATAACTATCTAATTTCAAGGACGAAATTCTCTAAGGAGGGCCGAATTGTAGCATCCTAGAATTCCTTGCTAATCCTTAGAGGTGCTCTAATTCATGTCTTGCATTAAGACTTTGGCCAAGCTTTTGGTGAATAATTATTTGATAGGAAAATTCTATTTTTGGCCATGTGGAATATGGATTGAAATTTATTAAATTGGGTCACAAAGTTTTGGTGAATTATAAATTCCAATGAGGTGTTTATATAATTAAGGATTATGTGAAATAATAGGATAAGGATGGGCTGGACAATTAAAAGCCCAAACCAGCCCATTACCTCACCCCATCTTCGGCCAGCCCACAAAGCCCAAGGAGAGGAAGCTACCGTTGGCCCATGGCTGGCCCAAGCCCAGCCGAAAATGGAGGCCCATCTTGCATGGAAAAGGCCATGTGTTCCCTCCAAGCTGCCAAGTGTCGTCTATGCATAACCTAATGATAGCTAATAATGATGGGGAAGAAAAATTAGGGGAGATGATGCCGGTTTAAGCGAGAATGAGAGGGAGAGAGAAGGGTTCATCAGAGAGAGAAAGAGAGGAGAGGAAGAGAAGAAAGAAAGGAAGAAAGGGAGAAAGGAAGAGAGGAAGGAGGAGAGCCATTCGTCAACTGTCCGCCGTGCGTCCGTCGTTCATCGCTGTGTCCAGTCGCCGTGTGCTTGCTGTTTGCTCGGTTTAGAAGCAAGTTGGGATCCTTAATTTGCTCTTTCATGTTCTGCCTAGTATGTGTGCTTAAATGGTGATAGATTTCGGATGTTTAAGGTGTTAAAAGTTGAATTTTTAAGAGGGATGTTTGAGACTAGTAAACTGTTCTTGAGAAAACAGTTCGACCTTGGATGTTCTATTGGCTTGCGTGTGTTGTTTTAATTGGATTTTGGCCGTGACTTCTCAATGAAAGATGTTAAGGACTTCTTGAAATATAACATACTCAAATTTGGGACAAATAAAACAAGTACAATTGGGTGAAATCTTTATTTTTTGGAGGGACTGAATCTGGAGATTTTGGTAACTACCTTTGATGAATGCATGGACTGTAAGACTATATTTTTGTTGAAATTTCACTTTGATTTCTTAAATAAATATGTAAAGGACATCCTGAGGTTTAACATATCAAAAATCCAGAGAAAACTAACAAGATTAGATAAGTGAAATCGTGGTTTTTCGGAAGCAGTCAGATCTGGAAACTTCAGTATTGAAACAGAAGTTTTAATCATCTATATTTAATCATCTAGAACGAATATGACTTTGATTCCTTCATGAAAAATAAACCTGAGGGTCTTGACTACCGCATAGTCAGATTTCCTAATTTTTTAAGGTCATTAGGGTATTTAATCGGAAATATTTCTAAAACCGTATAATCTGACGTGTTCGGACTTAGTCAATTTCAATGCATGGGTCATATTATTTTGTATGAAGATCTTTCGGCAAAGTGTTCTTCACAAAGTATCTTTTTTTTATGTCTTCCCTGTAACATATTCAAATTTCATAATTTTTTAAGTTCATTTGCCTATTTAACTGAAAATGTTTCCAAAACTATGCAAGTTAAATGGTTATGATAATGGTGCCGTGATGTTCGGTCTATACCACATGATATGAGAGTCTTTTGGTGCAGTGTTCTTCATGAAATGTCTGTCTTTACGTCTTGACTATCACATGTTTGAATTTCATAATTTTTTAAAGTTATTTGGGCATTTAAATAAAATATTTTCTAAAACTGTGCAAGCTGGATTGAGCGAATTTCAAATGCTGTAATTTATGATTATTCTATTTTGGATGAGCCCCATGAATTATATTAATTTAAGTGATTAAATCTTGTTTCACATGTGATGATATTTGTCATTGCATATAAATCAAATGCTAAATTTGACTTTGTTGCCATTACATCATGTGCCATGTTGATTGTGAGACATAAATTGGTGAATATGAATTATGATGAATGAGGAGACTGTTGGAGGAGAGTTGACACCCCGACGCCTGGGATGTGGGGGTGTCGGATGTCCTCAGGAGTTTTGAGATGCCCGGAATGGTTGGGTGCTGGAAGCCTCGGAGGTTTGTGCCCAGGGAATGCCTCGTGATGCCAGTTGGGATGCGAGATGCCCGGAATGTGGGGGTGCCAGATGCCTGGTGGTGTGTGCTGGAGGTTTCTCGCAATACCAGGTTAGGGTGTGAGTGATAAAATGTAGGATGCAATTACTGGTCCCAGGAAAGAAAGATGTGGTGATCAAATTGAAAGATAAAAAGTGGAAAATTGAATCATGCATGGTATGGTGACATGTATGCATGGATGTATGATATGACATGTATGAGTGCATGGTGTATATGCACCTATGGCATGATGGTATGTGTACATGAGGCATGGTATGTGTGTGGATGCTTGATGATAAGTACATGGTTGTATATGCACCTATGGCATGATGGTACATGCGTGGATGCTTGATGATAAGTGCATGGTTGTATGTGCACCTATGGCATGATGGTATATGTATGAATGCTTGGTGATGAGTGCATGATGATGAATGCACATATGGTATGATGACATATGCATGGCTACAAGGTAAGTTATGCTTGAATGCATGAAAGATATGTACTCTGCTATGATGTTATAATTGTATTGTGTGATGCATTGAGTAGTTAATGGATCTTTTACCTACTGAGTGGCTGTACTCACCCTTTTGGGGACCAACATTTCAGATTATGAAGATGCCGCTCTCTCCGGTCATGCGAGGTACCTTTTACAGCCTCCCATTTGACATGGAGGCAGAGTGTTCGGAGATTGATTGCGTTACCATCCTTGGTCGGACGTTTGTACGAGTTTGCGTGTTTGTCATGTATGATGTGGGCCTGGCTAGGGGCCCGGTTATCCAGGTTTTTTTGTCAGTCCATGTCCATCGAGATGGAGTGATTCGGGGGATGTTGCCACCGCCATCGCCCGACACGCCAGGATGGGTGTGATGGCCGCATGAGGAGTGAGAGCTAACATTTTTTTAGAGTGGCCGACAGTTGTAGATGGAGGATGACACGTGATTGATATAGGGGTCGAGATATCTTTTGGGTTGTGGCCAAGTGTAGTTCAAAGTCTTGGCTTTTCTTTTTGGTTGTACCGACCCAAGAAATCCATCATGAAAATATATAAATAAAAGTGGCTTAGCTTCATCTTTTCATATGGTGTGTAGTTGGTGTGCATTGCATTATGGTTATTGGAGGGAGAAATGGTAAGACTCGTTAATGCTTCTGCTAATAAGTTATGCTGGGACCGCTTTCAAAAAAAACAAAAAACAAAAAAGCCTAAGGACCTCATTCCTTCTTTAAACCCCTTTTTATAAAAGACAAGTAATGGATATCTTATTGAGAGAAATCGATTGGCAGGCTGTGGCGACCTCAGGTGTTCAGGGGTGCCACAGTTGGCTTACGGAACTGCGAAGGTGGGGCTCCTCATCTTACTATGGTTGCTGGGTTTGGACTTGCAAAGTAAGTAATGAAAAGGAATAAAGATCAAAGGAGAAAGAAAGAAGTTAAAAAAAAATCAAACGAAAGAGATTAGAAATTATGCTTGTGAACGCAAGGATATATAAGATGACATTCACAAATATAAGTATATATACCTTCTAATTGTTGACGCCCTAATTTTAATTAGGATTTTTAAATTAGGCCTTAATCTCTCTTTTAATCCTTATTTTATTTTCTTACTTTTTTCGGATAATAATAAAAACAATAAAAAAAGAAAAAAAGAAATAGTAGCCGTTGGGGCTAGGCCTTTTGTGCCCAACTCCCCTTCTTTCCCCCTTTCCGCCCGAGCCCTTAGGGCCTGGCCCTTTTCTGCTAGGCCCAACGTCCCTGTCCCCGAGAGTCCCTAGCTCCATGAGCTCATCATGACCACTATCTTGGTTGATGAGGGACTACCACAGTTGGTACCTCATCGATTCAAAGCATGGTTCCATCATGGGCCTAATGGGGTGTGGAAAGGTCCCCTACAGAGTTTCAACATCCCCGCCATTGCAATCAACGCCACTGCGAGCGAGGGGGTAGCTAACCCACGTGACAATGTCGTGGTAGACCCGGATCCCAAGTAGAAAGGGTCCGGGATAGAGTCAGCTAGGGACTTCTTTTTTAGACCTCGACTTTTGTGTATATAACTCTGTAGGCTGACCTTGGTATTTTATAAAAATGTGTTTTGTGAAAATTTGTATCTTGCTTTTTTATCCCATATTTGTGTTGTCTAGGGATTATTCTATGCTTCTACATGTACAATAAAATAAATGGGTCAACAATACGTCCAGGGACGTCGCAATTTTATTGGCCATCGAGGGATGTGCGTGCACTCGAGGTTTGGGGTGTGACAATTAAGTCATGAATTGGTGGGCTTGAGAGAACCTAGCTAAGCCTAACAAACCTAACCAAACCATTAGCCCCACTGTCACCCGCCCTAATTAGGCGCTGAAAAAAGAGGTCGTGATAACTTGGCAACTCTACTGGGGATAATTTTGAGGACTTAGGCTGTTTTTATTTTGTTTAAACACTTTACTAACTTGGGTTTTTTTTTTTTTCTTTTTTTCATGCAGGTTAGTAGCTTAGAGATCTATTTTAATTTTGTGAAAATAAAATGTCTTGTGATTATAAACTGCTATGCATGCTTTACTATCTTAGCATTGCACTTGGTAGACACAACCCCGCTGCCAAACCTGGGCTGCCATAGGATATTTAGGATAGTGTTAAGAAAGATACAGCCTTGGATGCGAGACTGTGATGTAGAGGTTGCCTTTCTTTTCCTCGAATTTCTTTAGGTAGAGCTGAGGTTAAGAAGGTATGATGCCAACACAATACTGGAACAGGCAGACACCCTTTTAGTTTCAAGAAGCCTTCTCAATTAGACATCGAGCCGCACGTACCATGCGCATGTCTCTATGCTTGCCATTTTCTTTAAAAGCAAAGTAATTTCTTTGCTTTTTTGCTCAGTCCTTTTTTATTGGCCTATGGCAATTCAAGTAGGTTTTTCAAGTCCTAGTTTATATGTGATGGAAGGAGATTATCCAGTTTATTCCCGCCCCCAAAACAGAGCTCTTTAGAGGGTGGGGTCAATTGGACCAATTTGCCCAAGAGTGTGTGAAAGCCAGAGTTGGTCATCTCCTATCATTATTCTAAATCCCTGTTCATCCCAAAGTCATATAGGCCATAGCACATTTCTAGTGTCCTAGGATATCCACTTTCATGTTTGGTGGGTTCGAGCTAACCCTAACTTTGGAAGAATACAACATCATTATCGAAATGCCTCTCGAGAATAAGCTTGTAGAGCCACCAATGGGCATTAACCCGTTGCGTGGGTTAGTATGACTTTTAAGAATTGAAGTCCATCTTATCAGACAAATTCTTGAAACCAACCACAATACCTACCCCTTAGTGTCTTTGACTACTTGTTTTGAAAATCAACTCATGACCCAAAAAAGTGAAATTTTCATTCTAGCCTTTTTCGAGTTCATCATTTTCCCCCATCAAAAGGGTGCCATAAGTCCTTCAATGGCATGAGTAGTTGATTAGATCTCTAGGGAGCAAAATTATGTCAACATGATTTTAGCCAAAACATTATTGTCCCTTAATCATTTTAAAGAAAGCATGGAAAAAATCATGCGAGCCTCCCCCGAAATTTTGCAGGTCTAGTTCTTTTCTCACCTAAGAGAATTTCGATGCCTCATCCAATCGTTTGAAATAAATGATTTCGATGCCTCATCCAATTCCGCTGCTTGGCCTTACCAGCACCATTCCCTATTACCCATATAGGGTGGCACGACAATACGGAGGCTTGTAGGAGATCTTGCCGCCTTTCAAAATGAAGATCCCTTCACTCTGTTTCACCCATCAAAGACGTGACTACGCATTCGAGATTGCCCTTATCAATGAAACATGGAGCAAATGCAATCGCAAAAGGATTGTGGTACCTAAATGGCTTAAGGGTTAGGAAAAGGTCCATCACGCCTCTAAGTCCTACATCCACGGCCATCGCATCCCAACAACACTGAGGCCATTGATCTGTCACCCAATCAGCAAGATCAATCACGAGCAAGCAGAGCATATGCAAAGGGATTTGGGAATAGGCTTGGTACACATCTCAAAGCCGGGCTGCAAGCATCTTCACAAAAACAAGGTTCCCCATCACATATAAAATAGCAGTCATGTGCCCCCTAGTGTTAGTATTATTTTAGTCTCACTGTTTAGGGCCTTCTGCATTTCGTTCTATCATCTTAATTTCAAGTTTAGACATTAGGAGTCTGTTGTTTGTGAAATCCTCTTTTGATAAATAAAAACAGTTGGACCATTGCCTGGGGTCCATCCTTATTTTACTCTCGTGCTCATTCATTGTTTTTGTAACGTCAGGTAATTATGAACCGCCAACCACCAATTGCCTGTGAATGGCCTTAGGCAATGGGGCTCGATTAGAATGATGTACAAAATTGCCTCGCTAATTGTGGCATCAGGAAATTTTGACGATCCTCGATTATGCGACGGTCCGTGACTAATCGACGGAAGTATCGTTGGATTGTGTCATCAGTATTATTTACAGACATCGTTTTGATATTATCATCATACCGTTATGCCTCATTTAGTAATGATTCGATTATCGAATAAATTATAACCTTGTCGGAATCCCTTTACTTAAGGTCATTGGTGAGACCAACCTCATTTGTATTTTTGCCGACCTCAGAGAAAAATGACGACATGTCGTGGATTGACGAATTTGTTATCGAACTTCGTCGTTGACACTAATGTTGGACCCCATCATACCATCGTCATCATCGGCACCACTTTAGACCCTGCCGATTTATGTACATATTTCTTTCAATGATACTACACAACTATATCACCTATGTGTATATGGAATAAGAGAGGAATTTGGACTTTGATCAATTGATGTTTTTTTTAGAGAGCCGAACAAATGGAATTCGGCCATTGCATGAGGAACATGCATGCCCGCTCGGAGAGGAGGAATCATCCACGTCCAATGCCACTCCAATCTCTCTCCATTTAGTCGACACTTTAGTCAACTTTAAAGTAGGATTATTGACCGAATGAGGGCCAGCAACAGCCACGTTGCTACGGTTTGGGGCTGCCAACGAAAACCAAGAAACCCCAGCTGAAGACACGCCTCCTCCACATGTCCATCATTGCTGCAGCCACCACAACCTGCATGCAATTAATTAACTTAATTAACATTTAGAATGGGAAAAGTGCTGGTGTGTTCGAGCAAGTAGATAGAGAGTGAACAGTGGCGAGTGAGAGAGAGAAATCGAGCGAGCAGAACCGCGAGCAGAGCGAGTGATCCGCGAGAGAGGGCAGCGAGGGAGAAGGGAAAGGACGGCCTCTCGCTTGTGCGTGTTGCCGCCGTCGACACAGCTCGCCTTCGCCACTGTTGAGCTGTGTCCGCAACCCATAACCTCCTATTTTGCTGCTGTTGAGTTGTAGAACCTATGGCAAGTTGAAGTCTACTGATCTATATAGTGTAATGTTGTTGCTGTCTTAGGAAATGTATTGATAGGCTGGATTGTTGGATTTTGATGTGAGTGATGGTTTAATTGAGCAACCAATACTGTTTTGAGGTTGAGCGATTAATGAAGTGTTCAGATTTCTCATGCATGTGTTTGATTTATGGCTTATTGAGAAACCGAGACTGTTTTGAGGTTGGAAAATGGATGGATTGCTCAGATTTCGCATGCATGTGGTTGATTCTCCGAATTTCAGCCAAACAGATTTTTGGCTAGTATAAAATCTTGAGGAATTCGGCCATTGTTTTGGTTTTGGAAAAAAAAACCCTCTTGACTTGTGTTTGAAACTCTATTTACTATGGCACCGACTACAAATGTTTCAAAAACCGCACGGTGCTTTCCAAATTTTCGAATTTTGTATCAACTTGTCCAAACCATTGAAGGTCGGGTTGATATCTCGGTTTACTATATGAGTTTTTAAACTTACTTATTGCTTTGGAACAAAAATCGGCCAGAAAATGATTTGGAAAAACCTCCCGACCCTCGCTGGAATTTTATATAAATCGAGGCACCGCCCATCAACGTTTCAAAAAGAAAAAGAAAAGGTTCTTGGCGCTCTCGGAATCTCGAACTTTGATGCGAACTGATTTTCCTTATAAAATCATGAAGTCAGGAGTGAAGTTTAAATTTGTCAATGTGCCGAATTCGAATTTTTGTTTTGGTAACTCTTTCAATTTTGTACAAGAGTTGCAAGCATGGTTTATGGAATCACAAATAATTTTTGAAATGCATTGGAAGGTTAGTCGTGGGAGTAGACCTACGGGCTTGATGTTTTGCTACTGAGTTTTGTTCATTGGCGATTCAAAAACATTTTGGTTTATGATTTCAAAGCTTGTTGTTGTTTTAAAAATGTTTAGGCATTGAAATGATTTGGTTGAGACACCATGGCTAAGATGTGTTGTGAATGCCGTTGGACCTTCGAGTCGACGACGCCCCGGGAGTGTCGGGATGCCCATAGGATCACATGAGGTGATGCCGCTAGATGCCTGGGGTTCGTAGTACCCCAGAGGTTGCCTGGGAGTGTCGAGATGCCCGGTTGTATGTCGGTACGTAAATCCGGAGGATAGGGGTAACTATTTTTCATGGCAAGCCCCGGCGATTCCTCGCAAGTGCCAGGTGGGATGCGAGATGCCCGGAGGTGTGACATAACATGCTCTGGATGCCCAATGATTGAATATCTAAGGCTTTCACGATGCTAGGTGGAATGCGAAATCCCAGAGGGATGCAAACACTGATCCTTTGGGCTAGACATAGGGAAATGAAAATGAACTGAGTTTTTCTAAAAATAATGACCATGTTAATAAATATGCTAGATTGTGGGACTAATTTATATGGCATGGTATAGGACATGTCGTTATGGTTTGGCCCTATAATTGGGACTTGTGTGTGACTGAAATGATGCATTCTGATTTTGAAACTACATTTGCCATTGCTTTCAAAAGTGTTATTGATTTGATGCACACTCATTCTTTTGATTATTCATTTTATCTATACTCATTTTATCTTGCATGGACTTGGATTGTGATGGCGTGCATAGTATAGCTTAGTAGATCTTCAATTGTTGGGTGGTTGTACTCACCCCTTTTTGGGGACTAACATTTCAGATTAGAAGAAATGCCTCCACTACCTATAACTCCCGGTTCATTCTATGGACTTCCAGTCGACCTCCAATGGGAATGGTCTGAGTACTAACACCTCGAGGTGCATGGGTTGTCGTTCGAACGAGTGAGAGTTATCTTGGTGTTCAATGTTGGTCTCTCCATCGACCCCATTTTGCATGAGTACATCGCTGTTTTTGTTCACCAAGATGGGCACTTGCTGGGGCTGTTGCCACTGCCGCCAGCTAATGGACCAGATGGTTGGATATGACCGAGAGTTGAGGTTTGCAGCAGAAGCATTTTTGGTTGCCGACACTGTTTGATGGACTTATGTTTATAGTCGTTGTAATAGTCGGGTATCTTTTGGAAAATAGCCAGGTATAGAAAACCGCGGTGTTTTTTATATAGCGACGAAAGATGTCCATCTAGTTTATGTAAATAAAGGTGTTCAGCTTTAACTTATAAAAATTTTAGTAGGTGTGCATCATTTTAATTTGTGAAAGGGAAGTTGATGGATGTGCTTCCGCTATGTAAACTGTGTAGGGACCGATCTAAAAGATATAAACCCCCAAGGACTTATAGACTTATTATAATTCTTTGGTATTAGAGTAAATATATTATCAGATCAAGAGAAAGGCAAGTGGACTGTGGCGACCTTAGCGGATCGGGGGCCGTCGAGGGGTGCCACACTAACATTGAAGACAGCGTAGGAAAATGCCCATTGTCCTTCAACAATTCTCGAGTCAAATGGAGTCCACTCAAGCTAAGTGCAACTTCGTAGCTGCTTTAAGCACACTCATGACACCTACAAATTTGCCAGAGGATAACCAACAAGATAGACAGCTCGTAAAAATCATGAAGAATGTGAGCCAACTACAAGGGCAAGACCCCATAGACTTGTTTAATTATGCCGGCGTTAAGATCCCTGAAGAGCTCAAAGCTCTTGAATGTGAGGGATACGCCAATATCTCTCGCCCAGAGGCCTACTTACAGGCCTACCTAGTCTGAAGGATGATTCAATTGTACCAACCAAAGCTGACTAGCCCGCCTTGCGGTGGTACATCATAAAGAGAATTAGTCTTCTTATGACATGGAGGGAACTAGTGGAGGCTTTCCCCCAAGAATATAATGTTGACATCAACACCGATATCGCCTTGCCCTACAAAGAGTCGATAGTCCCAATGTGGCATCCCAGAAATTCAAAGCCAAGCCTTAAGGTGTGTTAAATGTCTTTAATTAGGTGGTAGAATTTTATGGCTTATGCTTTAGCCAATTTGTCCTTTAATTTGATGAATTTTGCTTGTGATTGTGGAAATTTAAATTTGATTAGTTAATGCTTGGCCATATGATTTAAATTTCAATAATTAAAAATATCCCAAGACTTTGGCCAAGATGAAATTTGAATTTAGAAATACTTATAGGAAGAAATTCAAAAAAAAAAAAAAAGAGAGAAAATAGGCTTATTTTCGAAATGGGCCTTGGACCCATTAGCCTAGAGCTTGGTGGGCCAAGCTAGTCGGCCCATTGGGCCCAAGAGAAGGATTTTCGACCAGCCCAAGGGGGAGTGGCCGGTTGGGCCTAAGCCCAAGCCCAAGCCCAAATCAATTCAAAAATTAGTGTGACAAGTGGCATAGAGAAATGGCATGCATTGGTGGGATTGTAGGCAATCTCATGATTGCTAATCATGAGAAGATGGGGATATAAAAAGAGAGAGGGAAGAGAGAGAGTGGCCATTTGCTTCATTTCCGTCCAAGAGGGGTGTGCGAGAGAGAGAGAGGGCTTGAGAGAAAGAGAGAGGCCGAGAGGGAAGGAGGCGGAGCCGAGAGGGAGGTGCCGCCGTTCGTCCGCCGTCCGACCGTCCTACGCCGTGTGCTTGCTGTGTGTTCTTCTTTAAGGCAAGTGGGGGTTCATAACTTCTCTTGCATGTTGTTTTTGTTGGTTGCATGTTAGATTTTAGGTGTGGTTTGGGCGAAGAACCGAGGTAAGGATTGCATGTGTTCATGTAATGTGACTGTTTCCGTTCGGTTTGTGGTAGACAGTTTCTTATTCGAGCTTGCATGTGTATTTGGAGTGTGATTTTGGCTTCGGTGTCTTCATGAAAGTTGAAGCTAACATCTTGAGGTATGACATACTCGAATTTCATGGAAAACGAAGGTGATATGAGGGGTCAAAAGTTCTATTTAACGGAGGCTTTAGATCTGCGAATTTCTTACTGACCTCTTGATGATTTCTTGGTTGCATGTTGATTTCTGTTGGAGATCTCACTTTGTTGTCTTCATGAAAGTTGTTGGTAACATCCTAAACTACAACATACTCAAATTTGAAGAGAAATGAACAAGTGTAGCCTAGTTAATCGTTTGGATCTTTGAGACGGATGGTTCTGTTGAAGTGAACCGAGACACCCGAGACTTCAAGGACTTAAAAGAGGATCATACTTTGGTTATTTAACCTAGATCTCTTCATGAAACTTGTAAAGGACACATTGATACATAACATACTCGAATTTCAGAAGAAACGAAAGAGATTTGATGGGTCAAATCTAAGTTTTTCGGTGATGTATGTTCTGGACGAAACGGTAGAGGTTCCAGAAGCTTCATGGAGTTGTATAAATTAATCTATAAAGAATTTGGCTTAGAGTTCTACATGAAAAATGCACGAAAATGTGTTGGCTATCACCCTGTAAAATTTGGGAATTTTCGGAGGTCATATGAGTATTTTAATTGAATTAATTCGAAAACTGTGCAATCTGGCCATTTTCCGAATATTGTGAGTATTTTGTGGAAATTTGGGAAATTATGTAAAATGCAAATTAGCCATGGATTTTATGTGAAATTTGATTTTAATTGTTTGTTTGATGATTGATTGAAGATTATGATTTTTGGAAAAATCATAAATATTATATTTAATATTTATGAAAATAATAATAAAATAATAAAATAATAAAATAATAAAATAATAAAAGGTGGATTATTTTATTGGCCATGAGTTCTATGGAATTATGATGTATTGCTATATGACATTGATGCATGTATGATCATGAATTATGATGTACTAATATATGGCATTGATGTATGAATGATCATGAATTATGATGTATTGTTATATGGTATTGATGCATGTATGATTACGAATCATGATGCATGTGTGTGAACAATATGCCATGAAATAATAAGATGAAAAGGATGATAAAAAGTGGAAAGTGATATGTGAGTAAGAGGTTGTGGCGGAGGATGTTGTCTGGTGGCCTGGTGGCGTAATTCCAGAGATTCCCTGGGAGTTTCAGGATGCCCGGAATGTGGGGGGCCGGAAGTCCGGTTGTATCTCGGATACATGCCCGGAAGTGACTCGCGATGCCAGGATTAGGGTGCGAGATCCCCGGTTAGAAGGGTAAAGGTCGGAAGTCCCTGTCGGAGGTTTCTGCCCGAAGGGAGGTTCCTCGTGATGCTAGTTGAGGTGCGAGATGCCCGGAATGTGGGGGGCCGGAAGCCCAGTGGCCATGAGATGGCTGGGATACTGGGAACCCTGTCGGAGGTTTCTGCCCGAAGGGTGATGATCAAATTGATCATGGAATCCTGTCGGAGGTTTCTGCCCGAAGGATTGATAATGATACCCTGTCGGAGGTTTCTGCCCGAAGGGATGGTGATGATTTGAGAAAAGATAATGTGGGGATCAATTGATAAATAAAAATGGAAATTGATCTATGATGTGATATGCATGGTGATGCATGGTTAATGATGATGTGATATGCATGGTGATGCATGGTTAATGATGATGTGATATGCATGGTGATGCATGGTTAATGATGATGTGATATGCATGGTGATGCATGGTTAATGATGATGTGATATGCATGGTGATGCATGGCCAATGATAATATGATGTGATATGCATGGTGATGCATGGCTAATGATGATGTGATATGCATGGTGATGCATGGTTAATGATGATGTGATATGCATGGTGATGCATGGTTAATGATGATGTGATATGCATGGTGATGCATGGCCAATGATAATATGATGTGCATGGTGATGCATGGCCAATGATAATATGATGTGATATGCATGGTGATGCATGGCTAATGATGATGTGATATGCATGGTGATGCATGGCTAATGATGATATGATGTGATATGCATGGTGATGCATGGCCAATGATAATATGATGTGATATGCATGGTGATGCATGGCTAATGATGATGTGATATGCATGGTGATGCATGGCTAATGATGATATGATGTGATATGTATGGTGATGCATGGCCAATGATGATATGATGTGATATGCATGGTGATGCATGGCTAATGATGATATGTATGCTATGATGATGCATGAATACGCTTGTCATCAAAAAGGTAAGTGATGCCTGAATTGTATGTTGGTATGCATGGTGCACTGAGTTGTGATTGGATTTCCCTATCTGCTGAGTGGTTGTACTCACCCCTTTCGGGGATAACATTTCAGATTAGCACTATGCCGCTGCCTGCTGTTTCACGTGGCGTGTTTTACGGTATTCCGTCTGACGTCGAGGTGGAGATGACTGAGATAGACTGTCCCTCGGTACCCGGATTGACTTTTATCCGAGTACGATGCTTAGTCATGTATGATATCGGCCTGGCTGGGGGCCCTGTCATACAAGAGTTTTTGTCCGTGCACGTCCGTCGAGATGGTGCTATGCGAGGGATGCTGCCGCCGCCACCACCTGACGCACCGGGATGGGTGTGAGATCGCACGCGAGGAGTAGGAGCTAGATCACTTTTTGATGTAGATAGTCGACACTTTCGATGGGGGTTTTTGTGCTCGCATGATGTTGAGGGTCGAGGTCTCTTTTTGAGGTTTTAGGCTGGACATGGCTGAGTCCTAGCTTTTCCTTGTTATGTACCGACCCGAGAGTAGTCCCATCTTGAAAATATATGTAAATAATGTGTCGCTGTTCGTTTATAAAATCATGATGTTTAGCTGGTGTGTATTTGTATCATGGGTTAGTAAGGGAGATGGAGATGTTTAATTTGCTTCCGCTATGAGTCGCGCATGGGACCGTTTAAAAAAAAAAAATGCCTGTAATCTGGCAAGGCTTAATTTAGCCAAGAGATAGAGATGGTAAAAGATGTAACACCGGCGCTGGTGACGACCTGCGAAGGGTTCGGGGTGTCACACCCAAGGTATGAAGAGCTAGTGGTCACAAAGACGAAGGGTAATATGTTCTTAAGAACACATGCCATGTCAAGGAAAAATACAACCATCCAATTTGACTTGTAGCCCACAAAAGAAGGATTGATCGGACAAAATATCGATTTAGCCTTTCACAGTAAATGGATGACCGAGCAGTATCCTATTAAGAAAGGTAAGGAGCCCCCATATAAGGTCAATGCCATAAAGCCTATTCAAGATTGAGGCACGGCAATGCAGCTTCCCAAGCTTACCGCAAGAGCTAGGGTCCAAAGAATTTCAACCCTCATCAATCTAGGGAGCAAAACTCCGTTATTTCCCAGTCCCCTTGACAAAGTTCAGCTGGCAAAATGAAGAGCCTTACTGAAAAGGTCTGGGCCAAGAGCCAAGAAAAGGAACCCTGGCAACTTGAGCCAACACCTACCATGACCGTAGGCAAAATCTGATAGCCAATGAGTCGTCATGCCAAGACTTCAAGAATCCCTTAGGGTACAACTCTGAAGGTTACCAATCCCTAAGATACAATCTTGAGGGTTATCGATACTATACAGATGAAATCAACCATTCATCGTATGATTGCCTCCCACCCACACACAGGATTAGAGGCCTATTAGAAGAGGGAACTTTCACCCTTCATGACTTATCTCCCAATGAGCTACTAAATTTGTCACCCGACCATGAGGATGACGTAAACACCACATTCTCGGTTGGAGACTTTAACCCGAAGGAAAGCCATGAGATGATCTCGGTGGAGTCCAGCTTTCTTAAAGAGGCAAAGTTCACCACCACAATGAATATGCAATGGGAAAACCAGTTGCCCAACGAAGACTCGGCGGGCCCATCTCGCCTTCATGGGATCATGACTCCCAGAGAAATGAGGACACCTAATCTCCGCAAGTATAACGGCACGACCTGCCCCATGGATCACTTGCAATATTTCCACTCTAAAATGAGTCGACATTATAGCTCGACATCATTCACCACTCAAGCCTTCCAAGAAAGTCTTACAGGGCCTGTATTGCAATGGTTTGTCATGAAAAAATATCTACCTCATGAGGGATTGGAATGAGCCGTCTTTCACATTCCTACATCAGTACTAAAACTAGATTGGAACTGAACTGCCTTGCGAGAACTTGGTTCGCTTCAAAAGAAGACCAATGGAGGATTTTCGAGCATATGCAGAAAGGTGAGAGGCTTTTATGATGCAAACCTATCCTCAATTAGCCGAGCCAGAAAAGATGCAATTATTCATAAAAGCTTTACCCTGCAAGCATTGTTGTTAGTTGCATGGGTTGCACTTCCGTAGCTTCAATGAAGTGATCCTCTCATGCAAATACTTTCAGTCTACTAGTGGTGAAGAACTCAAAAGCGCTTAATCGTAGAACCCACACTATCAAAGTGCCCATTTTCATAGGAGTTTTCGCGAGTTTTTGTTATTTTTATACTCTGGTGTTTTTTATCCTGTCTAGTGTGTTACTGTTGCATTTTCCATTCTAGTAATCTAATATACAATTTTAATATTTTGTTTCGAGAGCATGAGGCAACACTCAAAACCAACTCGGTGATGCTATCCAACCATGAAAAGAAAATACCATCCAAGGAAAATACTGAGGGCTGGGCTTCCTCATGCTCCCCCCCCCCCCCCCCAAGACATATGCTTTTTGAAAACACAAAATATTTCATTACCAAAAGCTTTTGTTAAAACAAGATGTTAGAGTTAATCCTATTATTTAACTTATTCACTTAGTATCTCAAAATATCATCCCCATCCCCTCTGACTTAGTGTGACAAGGGGCATTTGAAGCTAGTGCATCATGTGAACTTGCCGAATTCAAAAGACACTCTTTCAAGAAAGCAAGAGTAAACAAAAAGGGTCACCTCATTTCAAAAGAAGGTAAGTTTTATTTCCTAAGCATAAATTTAGAAATTAAGTCTCTCTCTCTCTCTCTTCTATTTATGGGAAACAAAAGATAGGACATAATAGGCATAGGCATATGGTAAAACTCGAAGCATGCATACCATGGAAGGTCAAGGCGGGATAACCTCCCCCATGCTACTCTCGACCTTCCCATTTTGCAATTCGTCCCCAGGAGCTCTATGCACTCCACCTTACTCCTATCCAACTCTTTCTCAAGCCGGTGTAATATCTTCTTTGCACAACATGCCCGAGCAACTAGACGTTGCGATTTCATTAATGAAATATCCAACTTTAGCAAACCAAGACGCACAGGGAAGGAATCTCTTCTCTTCCTTTAAACTGGCTACTATCAATAGGGATGAAATCCAGATAGTTGAGGCAATCTTTAGCCCCTTATTCCAGATGATGACGTTAAGACCTGCAAACCTCACTTTTTGTTCCAAACACATGCTCTCCCAAGAAGTGATTGTCATAAGAGAATTGGAGGTTTTGATTGTCCATCTTAGATTCCGTGGAAGCTTGAGATACGTGATTTTGCCCAATACTGCTAATGGTCATATGGTCAAAGACAGAAGAAAAGTTCCACATAAGGTAGGCGTTGAAGATGAATCAATGGCCATCAATCGTGCACACATGGCCACAAATGAGGAGGGCTCATCAAAGAGTCATTGAGCTATGTCAAGACAAAAGATTGTCATCAACATTCAAATATCCCTAAGAGTCAGCAAATATAAACTCTAGGGAAGGGTAATTTGGTATCGTTTCCAATACTCCCTCTCTCTGAACTCACTTTTGACATTTTTCCCTTATTGACAGGAAGTATCGGGATTCAAGAACCAAAACTCAATGGTTAATTTGGGCAAATCAATATTGGCTAAGCTAGCACATGGAAATGACCCGTATCAAGTTCACATAAATAGGCATAAAAGGACGTGTCATCCAAGAGCCAATTTAGTTAAATGAAAATTAGTGCTCCATGAACACCACCAATGCCACGGTCTAGTGGTATTGGGAATCAAAAGATCCAGAGAAGCCCAGGGTTCGATCCTCGGAAACAACAATTAGTTGCCATGGGTAAAAATTGCAAAAAAAAAAAATGTTTACTTCTCCTACAATTGCAAAAATAGGGGAATAATTGGCCTAACGAAACAAAAGATGCAGGGCTTCATGTCCTTCTCATACTTTGAGTCTATTCAATCATCTACAAAACTGGTGAAGGTTAATGTTGTATCACTTCCAGTTGTTCGACTCCTAAAAAGTTCGTGACTGACACGTTCCTCCTTGTCTGTTAGAGGATCACCTAACCATCCAAGATAAGGATAACAAATCAAGGAGAGGCATGTCAAACTCTGATCCACTCTCCCAAGCAAAATGGCATCTCAAATATCGCCAAAGCAGATGAAAGAAACCCTTCAAGCTTCAATTCACATTTAATTTTAGCCTTGTTGATTGATCCATTTTCATCTTCTCTCCTGCAGGGGCAAAAACAGAAGTGCCTGTCAAATCAATGATCAAATTCCCAACCCCGGCTAATCCTTCTTGTGTCATCTCCCTATTCAATAAGGTCAATTCATCGACACCCATTTGTGGATAAGTCTTTTAGTGTTCAAAATTCAAATACAATTCTATTAAGTTATACTTCTAATGCTATTAGTAAAATTGTGAGTAAATTCAATTATACAAAATCTTTTATTATTTAAAATGCTACATGCATTTTCTAAACGAATTTTGCAAGATGATTTTGTCTATCTAAATCACTGATTCCACTGAGAATTATCAAAATAGACAGCTGAATGAAGAATATAAGATTGATCGAGCATGTTGGATGAGGCGCATTAGGATGATGAAAGGCAAGCCATATCCTACACACAGTCCCCTACCTATACACTTGTGAGATGAGTGGAGAAAATTCCATGTCTGCAAGGTAAAAGGTTCTCTCACAAATGGTACAATAACCTAAACAATGAGGGGCATTTCATTACTTACCCCATTTGAGCCCCATACACTTGTGAAGTTTCTCTCATACCCCTGTCAAGAACCACCCCACACTGTGGCATATTGAAGACAGGGTGGCATCACAAGGTGAGAAAAGGGATAGAAATTTTCTTGCTTGCACTTGTATCAATCTTCAAGTATCTTTATTGCATAATAAACACTCACAATAATTAAAGTGCCTAAGAATGATGAAGAGCAATTCATTCTCTATGCACTTGTACCCATTGTACAGCCCAATTGAGTCCATAATTACACCCTCACATTAAGGCAAAACAAAAGTTATTGCCATTCAAGCAGCATAACCCGGAGCGCCGACAAAAGATGAAGAATTAAGAGTCTAATAACAGTGTTTTGTTTGAACTTGCCTAGGCTAGTTCCTCTAATGAAAAGAATGAAAAACAAGAGCATGAAAAAGCAGTATACCTGGTAAAAGCAAGGAAAATGCCCATAAATAAGAAAATTGAATTGAAAGAACTCTAGGCATGAAAAAGCAATGTGCCTAGTAAAAGTAAGGGCGATGCCCTAAGACAAAAAAAATACAACCATTTCTATCCCCAAGAAAAGTTGTTATTAATAGAGTCTCCATCTGACAGTGAAAAGAAAGACTGGTGACATATGCCAAGGCAATCACCAACTCTCACCCTTTTACACATGAGCCGAGTCTATGTTGTATCCCTATTGTAAAAGTCTCGTTAAACTAGGGCACTTCAACTAACGTATGATTTCATATGTTTATAAGCATCGCTCAGAGAAGTACGAGCAAAATTATTCTACCTCTTTTCAAAGGATTCTTGACTAGTAAACCTGGAGATGATTCTACGGCAGTTCTTTCAAGAGCCTTAACCTTGATTGTCCCTTTTGATAAGCCATTGACCAAGCTTACATTGCAATCCTAGCAAAGACCTTTCATATTGGTAAAGTTGTACCGCTTGCGAGAATACTCGGACCCATGCTGACATAATGACAGTGAGATAGTATGGTCCTTATAAATCCCACATCAATGGTCAGGATAAAACTACATTTCCCATTAGGGTGAGGAAAAAGTCCTTTCAAACTGAAAGTCCCTCGTCTGGCATGCTCAAGACATCCACATTCTAAATGAAGATTGTCTTTCAAAATTTTCCCCAGTAGAATTCAGATGATGCAAAACTGACAAAATTGTCATGCATAAACCATATTTAATCTCATAAATTTACAACATGTACAATCATATGTGCATATTGTGCAAATAACAGTACTTTCAGAGATAAAAAATACCGTCAAGTAAGCATATCTCTACCTTGATTTCAAAAATCTCGTCTTTATGAATCGGCCACCGTTCGGATACTCCCTTTTCTTGACACTCAACCTATTCAAATTTTCTTCATAGTAGGGTGCTTGCAACTGTCCAAGTATCCAATTGTCTTATTGACACTCAATCTATTCAAGCCATCTTCTGAGTTTGGGTGCATGTAACTATCCAAGTATCCCATTGTCTTTGAGTACCTATCACTATCCAGGTACCCCCTCTCGCCAACACTCGACCTATTCAGGTTGTCCCCATAGTATGGATATTCGTGACTACTCAAGGATCCCATTGTCTTCGAGTACCCAACATTGTCTAAGTACTCTCTTCCCATGACACTCGACCTGCCTGAGTTGTCCTAAAATTATATCATTGAATACTAGTAGCTATTCAAGTATTCCACTACTTTGTGCGCTTGTGGTTACCTAGGTATGCTCTCTTGTCATCATGACGCTTGGACCTGCTTGAGGGGTCCCAGATCGTATCAATAAATATTTGTGTTTACCCAAGTATTCCACTACTCTGTACACCTGTGGCTACCTAGGTATTACAACTCTTTTGAGTGCTTGCGACCAACCAGGTTAGCCTCGTGTTACATTCAAGTTTATGTTACTACGAGGTGGGAGACCTTCATGAATATCCAAGGCACATCCTCGATATTCCAACTACCAGGAGGTGGGAGACCTTCACAAATATGCGAGGCGTGTCCTTAATATTCCAATTGTTAGGAGGTGAGAGACCTTCACGAATATGCGAGATACATCCTCGATATTCCAACTACTAAGAGGTATAAGACCTTCACGAATATGTGAGGCATGTCTCAATATTCTAACTATTAGGAGGTGTGAGACATTCACGAATATGTAAGGTGCGTCCTCAATGTTCTAATTACCAAGAGGTGGGAGACCTTCATAAATATGTGAGGTGTGTCCTCGATATTCCAACTACTAGAAGGTGGGAAGCCTTCCCGAGTATACAGGGCTTGCAAGAACTCAAGTACTCCTTCGATACTTGTAAGTGACCAAGTATTCTCCAGAGTTTATACTTGTGATCATCTAAGTACCTCTTCGATACTTGCAAGCAACCAAGCACCCTTTAGAGTTTGTACTTGTGATCCTCCAAGTACCCCTTCGATACCTGTGAATGACCAGGTATCCTCCAAGAGTTCGTACTTGTGATCGTCCAAGTACCCCTTCGATGCTTACAAATGACTAAGTATTCTCCAGAGTTTAGTACTTGTGATCATCCAAGTACTCCTTCGACGCCTGCAAAGGTTCAGATATCCTCCAAGTTAGTACTTGTGAATATCCAAGTACATTTTTTCGATGCTTGTGAATGTTTAGGTATCTCCCACAAAAAGATGCCCTGAGAAAGGTTGGCGCATCCCTCAAGAAAGGTCGAGTGATCAACTAGTGTTCTTGACGAAGATCAGACACCCAACAAACAGATGCTTTGAGAAAGGTTGGCATATCCCCCGCAAAAGGTTGGGTACCAAACAGCTGTCCTTGACAAAGATCAGGCACCCAACAAACAGATGCCTAGAAAGGTCGGCGCATCCCTCGAGAAAGGTCGGGTACCAAACAGGTGTCTTTAACAAAGATTAGACACACAACAAACAGATGCCCTGAGAAAGGTCGACGCATCCCCCGAGGAAGGTCGAGTAACCATCCGATGTCCTTGACAGAGATTAGACACCTAACAAACAGATGCCCTGAGAAAGATTAGTGCATTCCTTGAGAAAGGTTGGGTAACCATCCAGTGTCCCTGACAAAGATTAGGCACCCAACAAACAGATGCCCTAAGAAAGGTCGGCGCATCCTTCGAGAAAGGTCGAGTAATCGCCCAGTGTTTCTGACAGAGATTAGACACCCAACAAACAGATACCCTAAGAAAGGCTAGCGCATCCCTCGAGAAAGGTCGAGTAATTAATCGGTGTCCTTGATAAAGATCAGGCACCCCCCAAATAGATGCCCTGAGAAAGTTCGGCGCATCCCTCAAGAAAGGTTAGGTAACCATCTAGTGTCCTTAACAGAGATCAGGCACCAACAAACAGATGCTCTAAGAAAGGTCGGCGCATCTCCTGAGAAAGGTTGGGTAACATCCGATGTCCTTCACAAAAATCAGGCACCCAATAAACAGATGCCCTAAGAAAAGCCAGCACATCCCTCGAGAAAGGTTGGGTAACCATCCGGTGTCTTTGACAGAGATTAGGCACTCAACAAACAGATGCCTTGAGAAAGGTCGGCGTATTCCCCAAGAAAAGAGAGGCAACTATTGATGCCTAAATTTTAATTAGGTTTTTTAAATTAGGCCTTAATCTCTCTTTTAATCCTTATTTTATTTTTTTTACTTTTTTCGGATAATAATAAAAGCAATAAGTAAAAAAAAAAAAAATAGTAGCCATTAGGATTGGGCATTTTGTGCCCAGCACCCTTTCTTTCCCCTTTTCCGCGCGGGGCCCTAGGGCCTAGCCCTTTTCTCCAAACACAAAAGTGGATGTCATAGGACACCAAAAATGTGCTACGGCCCATATGACTTCAAGATGAACAAGGATTTGGAGCAACATAGAAGATGACCGACTCTGGCTTTCACGCATTCTTAGGCAAATTGGTCCAATTGACCCCACCATCTAAAGAGCTCTACTTTAGGGGCGGGAATAAACTGGATATTGTCTCTTCCCATCTTATATACACTGGAACTTGAAAAAAACTACCTAAATTGCCATGGGCCAATAAAAAATTACTAAGTAAAAAAAACTGTAAATAAATTACTTTACTTTTAAAGAATGGTAAGCACAGAGACATACACATGATATATGCGGTTCGATGTCTAACTGAGAAGATTTAGAGAAATTAAGGGGAATTACTTGTCGCAGTCTCATATTGGTATCATACCCTCTTAACCTCGGCTCTACCTAAAGAAATTCAGGGAAAAGAATGGCAACTTCTACATCGCAATCTCGCGTTCAACCGTAGCTTTCTTAACACCATCCTAAATATCCTATGGCAGCCTAGGTTCAGTGGCCGGATTATGTGTGCCATGTGTAGTGCTAAGACATTAAAACATGCAATAGCAGTTTATAATCACAAAACAATTTATTTTAACAAAAATTTAAAAAAAATTAAGCTACTAACCTGCATATAAAAAAAAAGAAAACCAAATTAGCGAAGCATTTAAACAAGATAAAAAAAAAAATGACCTAAGTCCTCAAATTGTCCTCAACGAAGTCACCGAGCTGTAGTGACATCTTTTTTCGGCATCCGATTGGGGACATCTATAGAGGCTAATGGTTCGGCTAGGTCTATTAGGCTTAACCCAGACTCTCCTAAGCCCACCAATTCATGATTTAATGGTTTGATTTTTTAACGTGTAAGTTAATTTTGAGAAGGAGTTGCCACCAATTAATTTGAGGTGGATTGATTGGAAACCCGGATGAAATATTAGGAGGAATATTTGCTCCTACGCAACTAAAGAAATTGTGATCGAGAACTTAATTACACTAATTAATTACTAATGCCATTTCAGTACCTAATATTGTTTAAACCTTAAGGTTTTTTAGATTTTAAAGGGATTTTCCATGAATTTGTGGAGGAAAAACATTTTTGGGTCTTTTTCTATTTTTTTAAATCATAAAAAAACATTTTTTGGATTTTTGATCTTTTTTTGAAAATATTAATCACTTTCGGCTTTTTTAAATTTTTTTGGCTTTTTTTTGGTCTTTTTGGGAAAACATTGGATATTTTGGATTTTTCTGATTTTATTGAAAATAAATTATTATTTTGATTATTTTGATTCTTTTTATTTTACTAGAATATTATTTACTTATTTTATTTTATGATAACATATAAAAAAAAACGACTTGGGCCGAATCCCCAGGTATCGACCCGGATCGCCAACGGTTGGCCCGGCTGGACCCGAAGTGCGGGCTCGGCCTGAATCCCTTTTTCTCCTTTTCTTTTGATCGTCCACGCCCACAACGCAACACAGGCCCATCTTTGCAGAAAAATCAGCCCACATACGATTGGGCCCAATGGACCCGAATGGGAGAAACCCTACCCGGCTGGGGGCTTCTGCCCTACGCGGCTCCCTACCTGGTTCACGACCGCAAACCTATTCGCGCCCTACGTCCCCTTTCTGTGACGTCCAACGAAGACAACGGCGACAAATCGTAGTAGTTGATCTAGGGCTTGGTCGTAACAGCGGTTGATCTTGGCCTAGCCAAAGTCGCAGCTGGTCGACGGGGCTGCGATTGGTGGTGCTGCGGCAACGACAGGCAGCAGGGATCGTGTTGGGCGGCAGCGACGCAGTGGAGGTCCAGGAGGTGCGGATGTTTCCGCGATTCGCCCAAATCTCACCCTCCTCCTACGAATCCGACCCTCCAGCACCCAGATCTGACTCTCCCTTTTCTCCGGCCAACCTCGGATCTCCAGCTGCTCGCCCTCAGGTCTCTCGAGGGAGGATCTCGAAGCTCGCTGCCGGTGATCCCTCTTGGCATGGGTTTGGCCTTCCCCTGACATCTTATTTATAGGCGAAGGGAAGGCCGGTCGACGGTGCTTCGGCCACCGGTCCTCGCACTCCGAGCGGCCTCTGCCAGCCGAACAGGCGTCCTATCCGTCAAGGTTGCTCTACCTAGGCCGCCTCGCATTAAAGACGGGTCCCCTCCGCCTGCTGCGTCGTACGTCACCGGTTCCTTCTCCATTCCAGCATTGCGTGCATCCATCCTCCGGTGCATGCTGTATATCCAACCGGGGTAGAAAAGGCCGGGCCCTAGGCCTTTGTTGGGGGGGGGGGGGGAGGGGAAGAAGGAAAAGGGGCCGCTGCTCCTCTTTTTTTGTCTACTTATTTATTTATTATTTATTATCCAAAAAAAAAGAACATAAAGATTAAAAAAAGAAATTAATGCCTGATTAAAAAATCCAGTCAAAATTTAGATGTCAACATCTTGCAAGTTAATATTTTGCTACCTTGAATAATCTAGCCTCTCATATGGAGAAGGAAAAGGGGCTGCTGCTCCTCTTTTTTTGTCTACTTATTTATTTATTATTTATTATCCGAAAAAAAAGTACATAAAGATTAAAAAAAGAAATTAATGCCTGATTAAAAAATCCTGTCAAAATTTAGATGTCAACATCTTGCAAGTTAATATTTTGCTACCTTGAATAATCTAGCCTCTCATATGGAGAAACGAGTCACCAATTTCTAATAAAAAGAGAAGGAAAAAAAACACAGAGACAAGAAACCAAGAGATGGCGAAAAAGATAATAAGTAAACTTAAATTAGGACTGGACCCCAAATTTGACCTCAGACAAATTGTGCAAATGGAAATTACATATTATGGCTCTATTGCGTGTCTGATTATATTTCCTTGCTCATTATTCCAAAATCATTAATTGCTCAAAAATCTCAAAATCATTATAATGAAGACACAAATATCTCTTTCTTAATTTATGTTTCTCGGGTGCTATAAATAACTTAGCAACTATAAATAAAGATGCACTAGTAGCTTCATAGAACTATTGAATCAAGTCATTTCACTATCAAACCACTTCAAATGGCTAGACTCCTCCAAGCATATTGCCTCCTCCTCATCTTCTTTGTGCTCACAGGTTATATTCTTCCCTTTCAAATCTACTTTCTCATTAGGCATGAATGTGCTACAAAAATTATTTAATCTTTTGTTCAAAAAGTGGGTTTGATATGAAGACCTCTGTGGTGAAAGCCTGCATTGAAGATCTAGGATTATGTAATGCTGGAGGTGATGATTGCGAGCGAAGTTGCTATGCAAAGCATGGCCCGGGGTCTCAAGGCACTTGCGACACCTCCATCAATCCTCCATTATGTTCTTGCATCTATTCGTGCCCTCCAAACCCTATATCGCAAGGGTAGACAGGTACTTGACATGGATGTCGAGGTTGTGATAGCAACATCGACACAAAGTGCTTGTCACGGCTTGCATGAGTGTCACTCCGTAGTTTTTGGAAGCCCTATGCAATTAGCAATAAAAACAATGATAAGTCATGACAAATTGACAATCTCGTTGATGAGTACATCGTGTCCTTTCATAATTTCATGGTTATGTGCATTTAACTTGTGCGCTATCTATTCTTATTTTCTTCTCTAAATATTAGCCTGATAAAACTTAATCCTTGCCACATTGCTAGAGATTAATCAAGCCCAAAGATGAATTAGTTTGGTTAACTTTTGTTATTATAAACTGCTCTTACGAAATCAACTTCAATTTCAATTAAATTCCTCCCACATTGTAATAATTGCAAAGGTCGGCTTTTGATCACTTGACAATCACTTTTTTCTTCGGGGCTCAAAACAAACAATGTCTTTATTTTGACCCCAAAAAAATAAAGTGCTCGATCGATCGTTAAATCAAGAAAAATTTGGGTCCGTCCTCATTGACCCAAAAAAAAAAAAAAAAACCAAGCCTAGCCGGTAGAATCGTTTAATAACTGGCCTATGACCATGGCATATCCACGTGGAAACTCAGAAATTGCCTCCAGACATACAACGTCAGCTGGTTTATTTAATGAGGTGCTGAGAACAACTTGCAATTTCACCTCTTTTAATTCAATTGTAAATGCAATTGCCATTTAAAGAATCAACACCCAACGCCAACCTTAGTCAAAAACATTTTTTTCGCCTATATATAAAGATCACATGTCAAACATATCCCAAACAAGCACTACAAAAAGCACAAACATCCAAAAAAAAAAAAGCAATCTTATACATTCTCTTTTCAATTCACTTGAACATCTTTGTTTTTTCTCTTTTGGTGACTAGGGAATCACCGTACAGCCGGTGGCGCAAATCCGGGATGGACTGAACCACCGTCTTTGCTTTCATTTTTTCTAAGAAACCCCAAGTCTCCCCTTCTTCATCCTTCGTCTTCCTCTGTTGCCTTCAGGTTGTTTGCCACTGCTCCGCTGAAGCCATTGCCAAACTTCCGGATGGCCAAACTCGGCCAATCAGTATGTCTCCGAACCCCTCTCTATGCTTGCCGTTTCATCACTCTCCTCCGTCTCCCCATGGGAGTGTCAACCACGGAGGTCGTGCTTCATGGCGACAACAACCTCCATTGCCAAGGGAGAGTGAGAAAGCGGTAGAGATGTGCAGCGCAGGAGACCGATCGGCGAGGGTGACCGTGCGTTGGCTTACGGAGCTGCGAAGGTGGGGGCTCCTCGTCTTACTGTGGTTGCTGGGTTTGGACTTGCAGAGTAAGTAATGAAGAAGAATAAAGATCAAAGGAGAGAGAGTAGGGGAAAAAATCAGACGAAATAGATTATAAATTATGCCTGTGAATGCAAGGATATATATGATTACATTCGCAAATATATGTATATACCTTATAATATTTCGTAGGCATATTATTTTAAGCATATCTGTGTATTTGTATTCAAGGAAAGAATAATTTGTTTTTCCTTTAAATGGAAGAGCACCCGTATCTTGATGAAGTCGTTTCATTCAACACATAACCCTAAAAATATTGGAAAATCTCCACGTGATACAATGCAATCTATGTAAGAGGCATCCTTTGATTTGTTTTCCCAAAATTATCGACAAAGAAAAGCCTTCAACAGATCTATAATTGATTCCAGTTTTAATGAATGCATTTCTTTTAATAATATATTTACTCTGTGTCCTTACATTATAGTTCATGTATTTTCCCTGTGCAACTTTTATTTAAAGCGGTGAATCTATTATGAAATTTTCATTTCTTTTTGCACCACAACCACGTGACTTTTAAAAAGATATTTTCCGAAAAAAATTAAAAATATGATAAAGTTTAATACATTAACAATACTAAAAATCCATTAAAAACCATGCCGATTTAAAGGAAAAAAAACTCCCCTAATGATCATTATATGGAATGTTATCTTTACTTGATTACATCGAATAATAAGTCCTTGACAAGAAAGTTGTTGCTATTGCAATTGCATTATATGATAACCCATTCAAAATATTTGCAATATACTTATGTTTTTGCCAATTTTAAATGCATCAAAATTTTTATATAACCATTAAAGAAGAAGGCATATGATCTTCAAATTAGGAAGTAGTGCGATAGGAACAAGTTGTATAGGCAACTTTAAAAAATATTCTTCATTTAGCTTTTTAACCGCCCTTTCCAAAGACTACTCTCTTGTAAAAAGATATAAGAAACCAAGAGAAGGAGAAAAAGATAATAAATGATCTTAAATTAGGAGTGGACCCCAAATTTGACCTCAGACTTGTTGTGCAAATGGAAATTACAGATTACGACCTAATGCGTGTCTGATTATATTTCCTTCCTCATTATTTCAAAATTTTTAATTGCTCAAAAATCTCAAAATCTCAAAATCTCAAAATCATTATATTGAAGACGCAAATATCTCTTTCTAAATTTATGCTTCGCGGGTGCTATAAATAACTTAGAACTCTAATTAAAGATGCACTAGTAGCTTCATAGAACTATTGAATCAAGTCATTTCACAATCAAAACAATTCAAATGGCTAGACTCCTCCAAGCAAATTGCCTCCTCCTTGTCTTCTTCGTGCTCACAGGTTATATTCTTCCCTTTCAGAGGATAGAGAAATCCATGTTACATCTACTTTCTCATTAGGCATGAATGTGGTACCAAAATTGTTTACTTTTTTGTTCAAAAAGCCGGATTGATGATGAAGACAGCTGTGGCCAAGGCTTGCATAGAAGATCTAGGAACATGTGCTGGAGACGATGATTGCGACCGAAGTTGCAGCGCAAAGCATGGTCCGGCATCTCAAGGCACCTGCGACACCTCCCTCAGTCCTCCATTATGTTCTTGCGTCTATATGTGCCCTCCAAGCCCTTAATCGCAAGGGTAGACAAGTACTTGCCGTGGATGTCGAGGTTGTGATAGCAACATCGACACAAGTGCTTCTCACACCTTGCATGAGTGTTATTTCGTAGTTTTTGGAAGCCCTATGCAATTAGCAATAAAACAATGATAAGTCATGACTAATTGACAATCTCGTTGATGAGTACATCGTGTCCTTTCATAATTTCATGGTTATGTGCATTTAACTTGTGCGCCATCTATTCTTATTTTCTTTTCCAAATATTAGCCTCATAAAACTTAATCCTTGCCACATTGCTGGAGATTAATCAAGCTCAAATATGAATTATTTTGGTTAACTTTTGCTATTATAAATTGCTCTTACGAAATCAACTTCAATTTCAATTAAATTCCTCCCACATTGTAATAATTGCAAAGGTCGGCGTTTGATCACTTGACAATCACATTTTTCATCCGGGCTCAAGACAAACAATGTCTTTATTTTGACCCAAAAAAAAAAAGAATACTTGATCGATCGTTAAATCAAGAAAAATTGGGGTCCGTCCTTATTGACCCCCCCCCCCCTCCCCCAAAAGCAAGCCTAGACAGTAGAATCGTTAAATAACTGGCCTATGACCATGGCATATCCACGTGGAAACTCAAAAATCGCCTCCAGACATACAAAGTCGACTGGTTTATTTTATGAGGTGCTGAGAACTTGCAATTTCACCTCTTTTAATTCAATTGTAAATGCACTTGTCATTTAAAGATTCGACACCCAACGCCAACCTTAGTCAAAAACATTTTTTTTTCGCCTACATATAGAGATCACATCAACAACATATCCCAAACAAGCACCAACAAATTGCAAAAACACTATAAAAAAAAAAGAACCTTATACATTTTCTTTCAAATTTGCCTGATCATCTTTGCTTTCATTTTTTCTAAAAAACCCCAATCCTCCCCTTCTTCATCCTTCTTCTTCCTCTATCGCCTTCAGGTTGTTTCCCACTCCTCCGCCGAAGCCATTACCGAACTTCTGGATGACGAAACTCGGCCAATCAGTATGTCTGTGACCCCCTCTCTGTGCTTGCCGTTTCATCACTCTCCTCCGTCTCCTCATGAGAGTGTCAGCCATGGAGGTCGTGCTTCATGGCGACAACAACCTCCATTGCCAAGGGAGAGTGAGAAAGCGGTAGAGATGTGCAGCGCAGGAGACCGATCGGTGAGGGTGACCGTGCGTTGGCTTACGGAGCTGCGAAGGTGGGGGCTCCTCGTCTTACTGTGGTTGCTGGGTTGGACTTAAAGAGTAAGTAATGAAGAAGAATAAAGATCAAAGGAGAGAGAAAGTGGGGAAAAAAAATCAGAGGAAAGAGATTAGAAATTATGCCTGTGAACGCAAGGATATATAAGATTACATTCACAAATATGTGTATATACCTTCTAATATTTCGCAGGCATTTTATTTTTAGCATATATGTGTATTTGTATTCATGAAAATAGAAATTTTTTTTTTCCTTTAAATGGCAGAACACTCATATTTTGGTGAAGTCGCTTCATTCAATACATAAACCTAAAAATATTGGGAAATCTCCACATGTGATACAATGCGATCTATGTATAATGCATCCTTCGATTTATTTTCCCAAAAATATCAACAAATAAGAACCTTTAAAAGATCTATAATTAATTGCAGTTTTAATGATTTACTTCTTTTAATCATATCTTTACTATGTGTCCATACAATATAGTTCATGCATTTTCACTGCGCAACTTTTATTTAACGTGGGGAATCTATTATGAAATTTTCATTTATTTTTACTCAACAACCACGCGATTTTTAAAAGATATTTTCTGAAAAAAATTAAAAATATGATAACTTTAGAACATTAACAATACTAAACATGCATTAAAAACCATGCCTATTTAAAGGGAAAAAAAACTCCCTTGATGATCATTATATGGAATGTTATCTTTGCTTGATTACATTGAATAATCAGTCCTTGACAAAGAAAGTTGTTGCGGTTGCAATTGCATTATACAATTACCCATTCAAAATATTTGCCAGTATATTTACGTTTTTGCCAAGTCTAAATGCATCAAAATTTCCATATAACCATTAAAGAAGAAGGGATATGATCTTCAAATCAGGAACGTAGCGCGATAGGAGCAAGATGTCTAGGCAACTTTAAAATAAAAAAAATATATATATATTCTTCTTTTAGCTGCTTAACCGCCCCTTTCAAAGACTACTCTCTCGTAAAAAGATATATGAGCTATACCAAACCAATAGCATCTAATAATTTTGAATGTCAAAATGCGAAAGGCTCAAACCCAAGAATTGGTCTTGCAAGTCAATTTTTTGCTTTGTCGAATACTCTAGCCTCTCTTGTAGAGAAGAGAGACACCAATTTCTTATAAAAGGGTACAGAAAAAAAAAAACCACCGAAATAAGAAACCAAGAGAAGGAGACAAAAATAATAAATAATCTTAAATTAGGAGTGGACCCCAAATTTTTCCTGAGACTTGTTGTGCAAATCGAAAGTACGGATTATAGCATTAATGCTTGTCTGATTATATTTCCTTCCTGATTATTCAAAAATCTTTAATCGCTCAAAAATCTCAAAATCATTATAATGAAGACACAAATATCTCTTTCTTAATTTATGCTTCGCGGGTGCTATAAATAACTTAGCAACTATAAACAAAGATGCACTGGTAGCTGCATAGAACTATTGAATCAAGTCATTTCACGATCAAAACAATTCAAATGGCTAGACTCCTCCAAGCATATTGCCTCGTCCTCGTCTTCGTGCTCACAGGTTATATTCTTCCCTTTCAGAGGATAGAGAAATCCATGTTACATCTACTTTCTCATTAGCATGAATGTGGTACCAAAATTATTTACTTTTTTGTTCAAAAAGCGGGATTGATGGTGAAGACAACTGTGGCGACGGTTTGCACGGAAGATCTAGGAACATGTAAAGCTGGAGGCAATGATTGCGAGCAAAGTTGCTTTGCAAGGCATGGTCCGGCGTCTCAAGGCACCTGCGCCACCACCAGCAGTCCTCCCTTCTGTAATTGCGTCTATATGTGCCCTCCAAGCCCTTAATCTCAAGGGTAGACAAGTACTTGCCATGGATGTCGAGGTTGTGATAGCAACATCGACACAAGTGCTTCTCACACCTTGCATGAGTGTTATTTCGTAGTTTTCGGAAGCCCTATGCAATTAGCAATAAAACAATGATAAGTCATGACTAATTGACTATCTCGCTGATGAGTACATCGTGTCCTTTCATAATTTCATGGTTATGTGCATTTAACTTGTGCGCCATCTATTCTTATTTTCTTCTCTAAATATTAGCCTGATAAAACTTAATCCTCGCCACATTGCTGGAGATTAATCAAGCTCAAATATTAATTATTTTGGTTAACTTTTGCTATTATAAATTGCTCTTACGAAATCAACTTCAATTTCAATTAAATTCCTCCCACATTTTAATAATTGCAAAGGTTGGGTTTTGATCACTTGACAATCACTTTTTTCTTCGGGGCTCAAAACAAACAATGTCTTCATTTTGACACCCAAAAAAAAAAAAAATACTCGATCGATTGTTAAATCAAGAAAAATTTGGGTCCGTCCTCATTGACCCAAAAAAAAAAAAAAAAAAAGAACCAAGCCTAGCCGGTAGGATCGTTTAATAACAGGCCTATGACCATGGCATATCCACGTGGAAACTCAGAAATCACCACCAGACATACAAGGTCCATTGGTTTATTTAATGAGGTGCTGAGAACAAGTTCCAATTTCACCTCTTTTAATTCAATTGTAAATGCAATTGACATTTAAAGAATCGACACCCAACGCCAACCTTAGTCAAAAACATTTTTTTCGCCTAAATATAAAGATCACATGTCCAACATATCCAAAACAAGCAGCTACAAAAAGCATAAACACCCAAAAAAAGAAAAAACTTATACATTCTCTTTGAAATTCGCTTGATCATCTTTTTTATTTTTTTGGTGACCCGGGAACTACCGTACAGCCGGCGGCCTAAATCCGGTGTGGACTGAGCCACCATCTTTTCTTTCATTTTTTCAAAAAAACCCCAATTCTCCCCTTCTTCATCCTTCTTCTTCCTCTATCACCTTCAGGTTGTTTGCCACTGCTTTGCCGAAGCCATTGCCGAACTTCCGGATGACCAAACTCGGCCAATCAGTATGTCTCGGACCCCCTCTCTGAGTTTGCCGTTTCCTCACTCTCCTCCGTCTCCCCATGGGAATGTCAGCCATGGAGGTCGCGCTTCATGGCGACAACAACCTCCATTGCCAAGGGAGAGTGAGAAAGCGGTAGAGATGTGCAGCGCAGGAGACCGATCGGTGAGGGTGACCGTGCGTTGGCTTACGGAGCTGCGAAGGTGGGGGATCCTCGTCTTACTGTGGTTGCTGGGTTTGGACTTGCAGAGTAAGCAATGAAGAAGAATACAGATCAAAGGAGAGAGAAAGTAGGGTAAAAAAAATCAGACGAAAAAGATTATAAATTATGCCTGTGAACGCAAGGAAATATAAGATTTACACTCACAAATATATGTGTATATACCTTCTAATATTTTGCAGGCATTTTATTTTTAGCATATATGTGTGTTTGTATTCATGAAAATAGAATATTTAGTTTTTCCTTTAAATGGGAGAGCACTCGTATGTTGGTGAAGTCGCTTCATTCAACACATAAGCCTAAAAATATTGGGAAATCTCCACATGTGATACAATGCAATCCATGAGTAATGCACCTTTGATTTGTTTTCCCAAAATTATCAACAAAGAACAGCCTTGAAAAGATGTATAATTTTAACGAATGCATTTCTTTTAAATATATCTTTACTCTGTGTCCTTACATTATAGTTCATGTATTTTCCATGCACAATTTTTATTTAATTCGGTTAATCTATTATGAAATTTTCATTTATTTTTACACCATATCCATGTGACTTTTAAAAAGATATTTTCTGAAAAAATTAAAAATATGATAAAGTTTAGTACATTAACAATACTAAAAATCCATTAAAAACCGTGCCTATTTAAAGGGGAAAAAACGCCCTTAATGATCATTATATGGAATGTTACCTTTGGTTGATTACATCGAATAATTAGTCCTTGACAAGAACGTTGTTTCAATTGCAATTGCATTATATGATAACCCATTCAAAATATTTGCAATATATTAAACATTTTTGCCAATTCTAAATGCATCAAAATTTCCATATAACCATTAAAGAAGAAGGGATATGATCTTCAAATCGGGAATGTAGTGCAATAGGAACAAGTTGTATAGGCAACTTTAAAAAATATTCTTCATTTAGCTTTTTAACTGCCCTTTCCAAAGACTACTCTCTTGTAAAAAGATATATTAGCTAAATCAAACAAATAGCATCTAATAATTTAGAATATCAAAATGCAAAAGGCTCAAACCCTAGAATTTGGTCATGCAAGTTTAATTTTTTTGCTTTCCTGAATACTCTAGCCTCTCTTGTGGAGAAGAGAGACACCAATTTCTTATAAAATGGGACAGGAAAAAAAAAACACCACAGAGATAAGAAACCAAGAGAAGGGGAAAAAGATAATCAATAATCTTAAATTAGGAGTGGACCCAAATTTGACCTCAGACTTGTTGTGCAAATGGAAATTACAGATTACAGCCTAATGCGTGTCTGATTATATTTCATTCCTCATTATTCCAAAATCTTTAATTACTCAAAAATCTCAAAATCATTATTATGAAGACACAAATATCTCTTTCTTCATTTATGCTTCACGGATGCTATAAATAACTTAGCAACTATAAATAAAGATGCACTAGTAGCTTCATAGAACTACCGAATCAAGTCATTTCATGATCAAAACAATTAAAATGGCTAACTCCTCCAAGCAAATTGCCTCCTCCTCGTCTTCTTCGTTCTCACAGGTTATATTCTTCCCTTTCAGAGGATAGAGAAATCCATGTTACATCTACTTTCTCATTAGGCATGAATGTGGTACCAAAATTATTTATTTTTTTGTTTGAAAGAAGGCAAGAGTGAAGGAAGAACAAGGTTCGGAGAAAAATGTAAAGCAATGTAGGGAGATTTTTTGTATTATCACTGATACATTCTGAATGTACAATTCTGCAAAGATATATAATACAAGCTTTATCTTGAATAAGGAAGTAATTGATCTGACTATCAATCTAAATCTAGATCTCAATATTTAATTTACATATACACGAAGATTGTGATCAATCATGATCAATTAAGATCAAATCGGATTAGGCAATCCGCATATCTTCCAACACTCCCCCTCAAGCTGGTGGCTTGTAGATGTCCAAGACGCCTAGCTTGTTTAATAGATATGCGTGTTGTCTCTAACATAGGGGCTTGGTGAACAAGTCTGCTGGTTGCTCTGTTGTCCCAATTCCTCTTGTCTCAATTACTCCTTCTTGGATCTTTTCCCATGTAAAGTGACAATCCACTTCTATATGCTTGGTTCTTTCATGCACTATAGGATTAGATGCAAGTTTAAGAGCCGCATCATTATCGCAATATAACCTCGTGGGTAATCCTCGCATCCAAATCACTTGACAAGTGGCCTTGGCCATAGCTTGATATTCCACTTCAGCTGAGGATAGAGACACAGTGGCTTGTTTCTTGGTCTTCCAAAATAGAAGAGATCCTCCCAATTTAATGCAATATCCAGTGACAGATCTTCGACTAATCGGACATGTTGCATAGTCTGCATCACAATATGCTATCATCCTCATGTCACATTCCTTTGAAAGAAGTATCCCCAGCCCCAGACATTTCTTCAAATATTTAACGACCTTTAAAGCTACATCCAAATGAGAACGCTTTGGCTGATGCATAAACTGGCTAAGTGTCTGAACCACATATGAGATATCAGGTCTAGTCATTGTCAGATATATAAGTTTTCCAACAAGTCTTTGATAGCCTGACGGATCACTGAGTAGGGAATCATCTTTTCAAAATATTCCCTTATCATAGTCTGCGGTGGTCAACTTAGTGTTTTGCTCTATAGGAATTACAGCTGGCTTGCATTTTGATAGACCTACTTCTGATATAATCTCTAGAATGAACTTCCACTGGCTAAGGGAAATTCCCTTGTCAGATCGGGCAATTTCGATTCCAAGGAAGTATTTTGGTGCTCCTAAGTCTTTAATATGGAAGGTAGCATGCAAATATTCCTTGAAATTCTCTATAGAGGCTCTATCATTTCCCATAACAAGTATGTCATCAACATAAACCATCAAATAGATAGATGACATACCTTTAGTTTTTGAGAACAGAGCATAATCATGCTTGGATTGCTTGAAGCCTGTTGTTGGAAGAGCATTGGCAAATTTAGCATACCATTGTCCGGACGCCTGTTTTAATCCATAAAGGGATTTATGGAGACGACACACCTTATTCTCCCCCTGTCTCCGTATGCCTTGAGGAATATCCATGTAGATCTCTTCATCTAGATCGCCATGGAGGAAGGCATTATGGACATCCATCTGGTGTAGCTGCCGGTCATTAATGGCAGCGACAGCTAAGAATGAACGGACTGTAACATCTTTGGCAACTGGTGAGAACGTCTCGTGGTAGTCAAAACCTTCTCTTTGGGTGAACCCCTTGGCTACCAATCTTGCCTTGTATCGTTCAATGGAGCCATCAGCCTAATACTTGATCTTGTAAACCCATTTCCACCCAATTGGTTTACGATGAGCTGGTAATGGAACAAGATCTCATGTATTATTATCAATGAGGGCCTTCAATTCTGCCTTCATGGCTTGCCATTTTGGGTTATTGGAGGCTTCTTTATAACTGGACGGTTCCTTTTCTTCAGACAATTGACTAATACAACATCTATGTTCCTGAGACAATCTATCAAAGGAAACATAGGAAGAGACTGGATACCGAATAGCTAGAGAGTTGTGAGCAGCACAGACATAATCTTTCGTCCAGGTTGGTGGTCTTGTAGCTCGTCTAGACCTCCTAGGATGCCCAACTTCGGTGGTGTGTTGTGATGTCACTGAAGTTGTTGTAGTGTCACCAACTTCTGCATCAACAATGGGTTCCTCCAAGGTATCTCCCTGAATATGTTCTGACGGATTCGAAGTTCCATTAGAATCTTGTGGAGCTGGGATTGTAGGAAGAATAGGATTTCTCGGCTAAACTATTGGTATGTAGGAGAATTCCTGGTGTGATGCTTCATCATGGAGAAAATGATGGCTGGAATTTATCTCTGGATCCCCATGTGAAAATTCCCCTTCAGAAAATGGAAAAATAGTCTCATGAAAAATAACATCACGACTTACTATAAATTCACCTGTGGAAATTTCAAGCACCCGATACCCTTTCTGGAGATTGGGATAGCCCATAAAGACGCATCGCCGCACACGTGGGCTCATTTTATCTCAAGGCCCCATGACTGTAGCATAGCAGAGGCATCCGAAGATCCTGAGATGATTCAAGTTCGGTTTCTTCCCAAATAGCAGCTCAAATGGCGTCTGCCCATTAAGAATCCAAGTAGGCATTCTATTAATTAGATAAGCTGCCATTGTGACACATTCATCCCAATATCTTTCCGGAATTGATGCTTGAAATTTCAAGGCACAAGCAACTTCCAGTAGATGGCGATGCTTTCTTTCAACCACTCCATTTTGCTGTGGTGAGTAAACACATGAACTTTCATGTAGAATACCATGAGAATTAAATAATTAGGAGCATTCATGACTGAAGAATTCTCTCCCGTTATCAGTGCAAATCCGCTGAATGGATTTCCTAAATTGGTTCTTAGATAGCAGAATGAAATTTTTCAGGTGAGAATAGACCTGATTTTTGGATTGCATAAGGAATATCCATGTTGCCCGAGAATAATCATCTACTATCGTAAGAAAATAACGGGAGCCATCATGATTCACTGTATGATAAGGTCCCCAAATGTCCACATGAAGTAACACAAATATTTGACTAGTCCGTGAGGTACTAGAAGAAAATGGTGTGCGTGATTGGTTCGCAAGAGGACATATAGGACATTCAGGATATGAAAATGAAGCACTGTGACCCAATCTCATATGCATAGTCAAATTTCTATCATTGGCAGTTGAATTACACAATGATTTCTTATTCAAGGAATTGCATGAAAAATTGAAATTACTTGGAAAACTCGTCCAGAAATAGAGTCCTTCAGAAAGACTACCCAAGCCCATCTGTCTCCCAGTCGAAAGGGCCTGGAATAAACATGTGTTAGCATTGAATATTACCCGGCATGAGTTGTCTTTGCATACTTGAGACACATATATGAGGTTGAATTGGAATTCTGGGACATATAGCACATTCTGGAGAATAATCTGAGGACTGAGATTTACTGTCCCTGTCACCTTGACATGTGTAACATTTTCGTTGGGTAATTGCACGGAGACTGGAAAATTCAAACTCTTATTTATATTTGAAAAAAATTCCTTGTCGCATATAATATGGTCACTTGCCCCAGAGTCTATAATCCATGCCTTCTTGGAAATGGAATTAATTAGGCAATGTGAAATACTTGACAAACTTCCCCCTTTGTTGGACATTTCCATCTTCTGTAGTTTCTGCATGAGTTGCTGGTACTGATCATATGAAATTGGTTGGTCAATTTTTGGACCAGTTGGTCCGGTGACCTGATAAGCCGTGGAAATTTTTTTCTCCTTTTCTCCCGGCTTCCCGTGTAATTTCCAGCAATTGTCAATGGTATGATTAGTACGCTTGCAATAATCGCAAAAAAATTTACCCTTTCCTTTAAAATTTCGGGCGAAATTCTTTGATGACGTGGCAAAGATCTGGCTGTCCGTTCCTTTGATCGCAATCTGCTGTCCACCGTCCGATCCAGGCGCAATTTCGATTCCTTGATGACTGTCAGATCTCCGTGTGTTTTCTGGGCCGTCAGATCTTCGAGCGTAATCTAGGCCGCTCGATCCTTGCATGTAATCCTGGCCATTCGTCCCTTCCCTTTTAAGGCCGTGCGAATCGTGTTCGCCGAACCCTAAGGGGGTTTTTCTTCTCCTTTTCACGGGCTAGGGTTAGGGTTCTCCCCTCTTTGCGCGCAGCCATAGCGATGCTCTCACTGTTCTTCGTGATTGTGAGTTGCTAACTCTCCTCCTGCATCGCTAGTTGGAAAATACGCCCGATCGGTGGCATGGGATCCATGGCAAGGATTTGTGACCGAAACATGAGGTACGATTCATTCAAAATCAGCAGGAATCGCGTGGCCTTTTCTCTCTCTTTGATTTTTTTATACTGCTTGAGGGTGGATTTTGGCCCTTCAAGCCTTTCTTCTACTGCTTCGAGTTAATTCAGGAGAGACGATAGCCTGTTGAAGCAGGCCGTGACCGTCGAGTTTCCCAGTTTGAGTTCGCTGATTTCCTGCATAAGATTAAAAACCTTTGCTTAATCCATTTTACTGTACTTTTCTTGAATATTTTCCCACATGGTTTTGGCATCCTCTGTGGGTGGAAGCCCGGTAGCGACTTCTGGGGATATGCAATTTCCGATCCACGTTCGGACGAGTTGATTGCATTTCCGCTAGTGTCGGGCCAGGCGTTCATCGGAGGGAATGGAAATCGTTCCATCGAGAAATCCATCTTTGTCTTTTGTCACCAATGCCCATCGGAGCTCCTGTGACCACTTCGAATAGGTCTCTAGTCCCACAAGTTGTTGGTTTATTAGTCGAAGCTCCGGTCCGTCGACGGTGGAGACAAATAGAGGATCGCCTATTTCTGGTCGTCTGGTGAATGCCGCCGCTGGAACGGGCAGAAAACCTGGTGCGAAATTCAGGTAGGGATTTGTCCCTTGACCCAATTCGCTCGACCCGACTGGATACCCCGCATTGACATGTCTCGGGTAGGAATTATGCCCCATACTCGATTCGCTTGAACTGCCCGTCTACTCTCTCGTGAAGGTTGGGTTTGCCCCATTCATGGCTAGCGGGCCTCCATCATGACTCTGGTGGCCCACGAAGAAAGGCGATGAGGAATTTTGGCTTGGCCCAAAATAGAATGGATAAGGAATCCACTGGTATGGTTGACCCGTCATGGGTTGCCCCAATTGAAACTAAGCTTGCGTGGGCCGCCATTGCTAAGGTTGGGTTAGAAACAGTTGTTGGTCGGATGCTGGTATTATTGCAGGGAGATTCTGGATCTGTGGAACTTGAGGACTACTTTCTTCGGTGGTCCTATCGTCAGCAGCCAGATTGGAGTCCTACGGAGGATCCATGGTAATATAATTTTCAATTTCTTCCTTCGAGAGTATGCCTACTGCCGAGAGGTCAATCCTTTTGCAGGTTGAGAATTTTCTTCGGCAGTCCTTTGGAGCGGAAGGGAGTCAGAGATCAAGATGCTCTGATACCATGAAAGAAGGCAAGAGTGAAGGAAGAACAAGGTTCAGAGAAAAATGTAAAGCAATGTAGGGAGATTTTTTGTATTATCACTGATACATTATGAATGTACAATTCTGCAAAGATATAATACAAGCTTTATCTTGAATAAGGAAGTAATTGATCTGACTATCAATCTAAATCTAGATCTCAATATTTAATTTACATATACACGAAGATTGTGATCAATCATGATCAATTAAGATCAAATCAGATTAGGCAATCCGCATATCTTCCAACATTGTTCAAAAAACGGGATTGATGAAGAAGACATCTGAGGCGAAGGCTTGCATGGAAGATCTAGGAACATGTAATTCTGGAGGTGATGATTGCGAGCGAAGTTGCAATGCAAAGCATGGTCTGGGGTCTCAAGGCACCTGCGACACCAGCATCACTCCTCCTTTATGTTCTTGCATTTATATTTGCCCACCAAGCGCTTAATCGCAAGGGTAGACAAGTACTTGCCATGGATGTTTAGGTTGTGATAGCAACATCGAGACAAGTGATTGTCATAGCTTGCATGAGGGTTATTTCGTAGTTTTTGGAAGCCCTATTCGATTAGCAATAAAACAATTATAAGTCATGACTAATTGAAAATCTCATTGATGAGTACATCGTGTCCTTTCATAATTTTATGGTATTGCGCATTTAATTTGTGCGCCATCTATTCTTATTTTCTTCTCTAAATAGTAGCCTGATAAAACTTAATCCTTGCCACATTGCTGGAGATTAATCAAGCTCAAATATTAATTATTTTGGTTAACTTTTGCTATTATAAACTGCTCTTACAAAATCAACTTCAATTTCAATTAAATTCCTCCCACATTGTAATAATTGCAAAGGTTGGCTTTCGATCACTTGACAATCACTGTTTTCTTCGGGGCTCAAAACAAACAATGTCTTTATTTTGACCCAAAAAAAATATATATATACTCGATCGATTCTTAAATCAAGAAAAATTTTGGTCCATCCTTATTGACCCAAAAAAGAAAAAGAAAAAGAAAAGCCTAGCCTAGCTAGTAGAATCGTTTAATAATTGGCCTATGACCATGGCATATCCATGTGGAAACTCAGAAATCGCCTCCAGACATACAACGTCCATTGGTTTATTTAATGAGGTGCTGAGAACAAGTTCCAATTTCACCTCTTTTAATTCAATTGTAAATGCAATTGACATTTAAAGAATCAACACCCAACGCCAACCTTAGTCAAAAACATTTTTTTCGCCTATATATAAAGATCACATGTCCAACATATCCCAAAGAAGCACCAACAAAAAGCATAAACACCAAAAAAAAAAACAAAAATAAAAAACAAAACAACCTTACACATTCTCTTTGAAATTCACTTGACCATCTTTTTTTTTTTTGGTGACCCGGACACCACCGTACAGCCGGCAGCCAGCGGCCTACTAAGTCACCATCATTGCTTTCATATTTTCAAAAAAACCCCAATTCTCCCCTTCTTCATCCTTCTTCTTCCTCTCTCGCCTTCAGGTTGTTTGCCACTGCTTTGCCGAAGCCATTGCCGAACTTCCGGATGACCAAACTCGGCCAATCAGTATGTCTCTGACCCCCTCCCTGTGCTTGCCATTTCCTCACTCTCCTCCGTCTCCCCATGGGAATGTCAGCCATGGAGGTCGCGCTTCATGGCGACCACAACCTCCTTGCCAAGGGAGAGAGGGAAAACGGTAGAGATGTGCAGCGCAGGAGACCGATCGGTGAGGGTGACCGTGCGTTGGCTTACGGAGCTGCGAAGGTGGGGGCTCCTCGTCTTACTGTGGTTGCTGGGTTTGGACTTTCCGAGTAAGTAATGAAGAACAATAAAGATCAGAGGAGAGAGAAAGAAGTGAAAAAAGAAAAGAATCAGAGCAAATAGATTAGAAATTATGCCCGTGAAGGCATAGATATATAAGATTACATTCACAAATATACGTATACATTCCTTCTTATCTTTTGCAAGCATTTTATTTCAAGCATATATGTGTATTTGTAATCATCGAAATAAAATAATCTGTTTTTCCTTTAAATGGCAAAGCACTCGTATCTTGATGAAGTCGTTACATTCAACACACAAGCCTAAAAATATTGGGAAATCTCCACAAGTGATACAATGCGATCTATGTATAATGCATGCTTTGAATTGTTTTCCCAAAAATATCACCAAATAAGAACCTTTAAAGGAACTATAATTTATTGCAGTTTTGATGAATTCATTTCTTTTAATTATATCTTTACTTTGTGTCCATACAATATAGTTCATGCATTTTCACTACGCAACTTTTATTTAATGTGGGGAATCTATTATGAAATTTTCATTTATTTTTACACCACAACCACGCGACTTTTAAAAAGATATTTTCTGAAAAAAATTAAAAATATGATAACTTTAGAACATTAACAATACTAAACATGCATTAAAAACCATGCCTATTTACAGGGAAAAAAACTCCCTTAATGATCATTATATGGAATGTTATCTTTGCTTGATTACATTGAATAATCAGTCTTTGACAAAGGAAGTTGTTGCAATTGCAATTGCATTATACGATAACCCATTCAAAATATTTGTCAGTATATTGACGTTTTTGCCAAATCTAAATGCATCAAAATTTCGATATAACCATTAAAGAAGAAGGGATATGATCTTCAAACCAGGAACGTAGCACGATAGGAGCAAGATTTATAGGCAACTTTAAAAAGATATTCTTCTTTTAGCTGCTTAGGGTGCGTTTGGTAACGTTTCTGTTTAAAAATTGTTCCAGGAAACAGAAATAGAAAAAAGTGTTTCTGTTCCAGGGAATAATTTCTGAACAAAAAAACGCGTTTGGTAACTGTATAAAATTTCTGTTTCTGAAATAGAAAAAGAACAGAAACACGTTTGGTAACTGCAAAAAATTTCTGTTTCTGGAATAGAAAAAGAACAGAAACCCGTTTGGTAATGTACAAAATTTCTATTCCAATTTTTTTTTCAATTGTTCTTTTTTTTTAAATAAAGTGTAAACTTGATATTAAATTATCATTCTCATGAAATGCTTATCAATTTAATTTTGTTCATATTAAGTGAAAACAAACATTCTAAACTTGATCATATTTGCTTACTTGGAAGAAATTTTTTTAAGTTTGTACCAAAATTTTCCCTATTTTTTTTTTTTAAAAATAAAGTGTAAACTTTGTTTTGAATTCTCATTATCATAAAATGCTCATCAATTTAATTTTGTTCATAGTGAGTAAAGTCAAACATTCTGAACATGGTTATAAGTGCATACTTTGAAGAAAATTTTATAAATAAACTTTGTACCAAAATTTTCTCACCATTTTGTTCACAACACACATAACTAGAAGTTCCTCGTGTTTTGCATACAAAGACAGGCATGAACTCCCACTTTCGACTGTGGGGGTCTCTTACATTTTAGTCCTCCGCGCTCCAACCCGCCAAAGCGGGGGCAAAAGAGCGGGGAAACATGGCGAGAGACAGATGTATGTTTCTTTGGGAGCAACAAAATTTGTTGAGGTTACGTGCTACTAAGTGTAAAAATAAGCTAACATGACCTATGGCTCTCTTCCAATGAATGACGGCTTGCTTCGGCCATTTAAAGGCATATGTATGGACTGGACACTGCCGTTCAGAAGAATCCTCCCTCTCCTCAATCAAAATCGCAAAAGGAATCGTCAGCCCTCTACGCTTCTGCTCATCAGCGAGCTCCAGTTGCTATGCTCCCGGTGGTTCCTCTGATAGTGTACTAGTTACACTAGGCGTTGAGGAGGAAAGAGGAAGCTCAGGTCTGGCACCATGATTTACCAGCGCCGTGGAACCTCACCTCAATGCATCAAACACGTTTGATCCCAAGCAGCCTGAAAGAATCCGGACCCACTAGAAACACATGCCGTGGTGGTGAATACCGGGAGATTACTGCTCCTTCATATGCTGTCCTTGGTACACCATCCTGCACGTGGGAGAAAGCATCATATCTTTTGTGCGAGTAAGAGGGAGAGTATCCAACTCTAGAATCATTAATACAAGCAAGGACAATGCGTAAGGGAGCCGTTATAAGCCCTCTACCATGAGCATGGCCGTGAATAATCAGTTATAAATTTACATACTATATTATACATGCAAAACTTGCAAAGTAACTGCACAAGACTGAAGTGACCACACATCAGAGTATACGTGTTCTAGCCGAATAAATTGTCAACCTTGGTGGTTCTCTTGTAGCCTCAACCAGTCATCCCAGAAAGTTAGTGTTGTCAAAGAAAATTTCGGGAGACACATGAGCTATAAACATATGACCACCGACCGTGGTGGCTCCGCTGGGTAGGCTTCAGGTCTCCACGTTGGAGGTCTGGAGTTCGAAGCCCCTTCAACGCAAGTTGAAGGGAGGCTGGTGGATTGCTGCGTGGCGTCTTAAGTGGGTTGCCGGGGGTGGTGGGTCCTCCCGCTTACGCAGCCCCCCAGGTTTACTCCTCCGGCTGCCGGCCGTGCGGGGGGTTCCTGGGTCACCAAAAAAAAAAAAACATATGTGATCTAAAACCAATATATCAAACCAATAAGGATATGCCTTAGGCCACTTTGGGGATAATTCCTTCCATGTAGATCTGGTCAACAGCCATCCCAGTCCAGGAAATAAATCAGATTGATAAAGGATTTCCGCAAAATGTATTTAAAGATTACAAGAAAAGAGAGATGGAGAAGGAAACACATATCTTCGACAAGAAAAGGTTAATAAGGCTGTGAAGATGAATAAAAGAAGCTTCAAATTTGAAATAAAATGAACTATAGCATCCCTCTGTCTAAATAAGTCCCCCATTAAAACTTCTTGGATCAATCATTAAACACAATACATGGGAATTACTAGCATCATTTAAGTGTGAATCCTCTCAGAAGCTACTCCTCCTGAAGGATAGCAGCACAATAAAACCATCCGAAGACAAAACTAACCAAATAATGTAATGGATCCACCATTAGTACTTCTTGACTAACCATAAAAACACAATATACGAGAATTACTACCATCATTTGATGGGGTATAATATTCTCACTTGAACGGATTGACTCTTCCCAATTGATATTTCAAGCAAGACAGTAAATTTACTAAACGTTGGATGAAAGAGAGATTCAGCACTCAGCGTTTTCAAAAATTTTGCTCAATATGACAAATTCAGAAAGGTTCCTCCCACACAGCAAGGAAAGGGTTCCACCACACACTCAAATTTCTTTTTCAAATTCTCTAGGCAGAGTGAGTTGCAGATCTAAATTCACCTAAGCTTATAATTACATAACTTAAAAGTCTAGATGCTGGCTGCACATGATAATAACAAATTTACCGAGTACATATCTTAATAACTGAATGTATATCTCTTGGAACAAAGCTAGAGGTTCAAATGGCCATTGATCCAGAAGTAGATACCAGGATGAGGTAATAGGATGGAGACTTCCAGCAGCAGCAAGTTGATCAGCATGTTCCAATTGTGTCGTGAAAAGACACATCTGTGGGAGAGAGGGAAAAAAACAAAAACAGAAAGATAAAAGTCAAACGAGGGAACATATAATTTTGGAGGATAAACAAATGAAGTAAGGACAACCATTGGATAAACATACCAACGCAAGAAGAATTGATCACGGAAGCCAACATGACTGCTACATACATATGTACATTGCTTGATGCTGGAGCATCTCTTTAAAGCCAAAAAAAGACGATAATGTTGGGGAAGAAACTGAACTGAAAGATTTAACTGAAACTGGAGAAAAGAAAAGTTTAGCACAAATCCTTTTTCCTGGCCAAGAACCGTTTTGGATATCTGTTTGTGATAATCAAAAGATAAGCATCTCCCTAACCATCGAACAACAGTTTATACATGAAATTGGAGAGCTAAAGGGCTAAAAAGGCAGCAATTGAAGGTGAATCTAACAAAAAAAGATAGTTTAAGTGTGGTTATAGAAAATAGTATGTTTTAGGATCGGATTACTATAATTCTTGATGGTAACTTGATGAGTTAAAATTTATGAATGGGGCACAAGGCCATACAATTATGTACTCGATCATAAGATGTCCTGTCCTTTACTAGAAACCAGACCAGCAGAGGAAAGAAAAATGAGTTTCACCAAAAATACTACAGCTACAGCATCAAATACCTGAGTTAATGGACCCATATTTTGCCTCTTGAATCAAAGCATCTCTTAATTTTCCTGCTGAAATTCCTAAAGTACCACATGGCCATGGTCATCAAAGCAAAATTCCTACAAAGTAACCCCACAACAGAGCACAGAAGGCAACGAACATCTAAAATCACGCTATTCTATAGTTACGAGACTTTCTGCAATTAATAGACGGCCCACAAACACTATAATTTTCTACATCTTTACTAGAAGTAGACAATCTAGTGCTATCAACCCCTTCTCATTTGTTCTACATCAAACACTTCTTTCACATGTTAGGAAAGAAGCCTTAGTCCTTCTATCTCGCATGATTTTGTAAATTACTTTAGTTCAGCGACGGATGCAAGCACGCGCAAAAGGAACAGAATCTCTGGTCAAAATACATAAGCTAAGATAAAGGTGCAATTGAATTCGCCCGCATTTTCAGTCCATCAGCATTAGCAAACTGAAAATTCAGCAGACGAAACAACTTTTGTTCCATTTATTCGCATCAGTCTTCTGTTTTACACGCGAAATGGCTTTTAAGAAAGAAGCGAACAACAAAAACCTACAAAAACCACACAAAAGCAGCCGCGAGCACATAAGCACGTGGATCGGTCACACAAAACCGCAAAAATTCCAGATCGCGTGAGAATCGGGACCAAGGAATCACTTGGATGTGGATCAACGCCACCGTCGCGGCGAGGAGGAGGAACCACCGGAAGTCGCAGAGGAACTTGCTCACCATCGTCTCTCCGAAGCCGGCGGGGGAAACCGCCGTAGCAGCTGAAGATCACGCGGCGAAGGCGTCGCGAGCACCGAACATGGCCGAGCTAGCGAGAGGAGCTTGAGGATTTCTGAGAAGGCTTTGATGGCGAATCTCGAGCGTCGAAGGTGGGGTGCTTCGTTCTCCTTGAAGCGACGACGGTGACGGCGACGACGACGACGATGACTAGGAGCGGCGAGTCAACAAAGCCAAGTCGAGGCGGGAGACCGGCTTCCGAAGCCGGACGATCGGCGCCGGCCGACCGAAGCCTGTTTGGAGACGAGGCTCGCAGGAGAAGAGGCGGTGTTCGAAGGGAGCAAGAAATAGAAAAGGAACACGATTTTGTTCTTCTTTTGTTCCTCAAATGTGTTTCAGAAACAAGAAACACAAATTTTGTGTTTCTTGTTTCTGTTTCTTTTTTGTTCCTGGGAACAAAAGAACAAAAAAGGAACAGAAACGCACCCAAACGCGTTTCTGTTCCTTTTTTATTCCCAGGAACAAAAAAACAGAAAAAGTGTTTGAAAACAAAAAAAAAAAGAAGTGCAAACAAACAGGCCCTTAACCGCCCTTTTCAAAGACTACTCTCCTGTAAAAAGATATATGAGCTATATCAAACAAATAGCATCTAATAATTTTGAATGTCAAAATGCGAAAGGCTCAAACCCAAGAATTGGTCTTGCAAGTTAATTTTTGGCTTTGTTGAATACTCTAGTCTCTCTTGTAGAGAAGAGAGACACCAATTTCTTATAAAATGGGACAGAAAAAAAAAACCACAGAAATAAGAAAGCAAGAGAAGGAGACAAAAATAATAAATAATCTTAAATTAGGAGTGGACCCCAAATTTTTCATCAGACTTGTTGTGCAAATGGAAAGTACAGATTATGGCGTTAATGTCTGTCTGATTATATTTCCTTCCTCTTTATTCCAAAATCTTTAATTGCTAAAAAATCTCAAAGTCATTATTATGAAGACACAATTATCTCTTTCCTAATTTATGCTTCGCGGGTGCTATAAATAACTTAGCAACTATAAACAAAGATGCACTGGTAGCTGCATAGAACTATTGAATCAAGTCATTTCGCGATCAAAACAATTCAAATGGCTAGACTCCTCCAAGCATATTGCCTCATCCTCCTCTTTGTGCTCACAGGTTATATATTCTTCCCTTTCAAAGGATAGAGAAATTCATGTTACATCTACTTTCTCATTAGGCATGATGAATGTGGTACCAAAATTATTTACTTTTTTGTTCAAAAAGTGGGATTGATGGTGAAGACAACTGCGGCGAAGGTTTGCACGGAAGGCCTAGGAACATGTGCTGGAGGCAATGATTGCGAGCAAAGTTGCTTTGAAAGGCATGGTCCGGGGTCTCAAGGCACCTGCGATCGCACCATCAGTCCTCCGTTATGTTATTGCATCTTTATGTGCCCTCTTAGCGCTTAATCGCAAGGGTAGACAAGTACTTGCCATGGATGTCGAGGTTGTGATAGCAACATCGACACAACTGCTTATCACAGCTTGCAAGAGTGTTATTTCATAGTTTTTTGAAGCCCTATGCAATTAGCAATAAAACAATGATAAGTCACAACTAATTGACAATCTCGTTGATGAGTACATCGTGTCCTTTCATAATTTCATGGTTATGTACATTTAACTAGTGCGCCATCTATTATTATTTTCTTATCAAAATATTACCCTGATAAAATACAATCCTTCCCACATTGCTGGAAATTAATCAAGCTCAAATATGAATTATTTTGGATAAGTTTTGCTATTCTAAACTACTCATACAAAATCAACTCCACTTTCAGTTGAATTCCTCCCACAATGTAATAATTTGAAAGGTCGGTTTTTGATACTTGACCATCACATTTTCCTGGACGGCTCAAAACAAACAACTGTGTTTCCTTTGGCCCAAAAAAACAAAAGGAATTGAATTTTTGTTACATCAAAAAAATTTGGGTCCGTCCTTATTGACCCCGAAGAAAAAAAAAAAAAAAACCAGGCGTGGCTAGAGTGGAATCGTTTAATAACCGGCCTATGACCATGGCATATCCACGTGGAAATTGAGAAATCGCCTCCAGACACACAACGTCAAGTACTAGCCACAGCTGGAACAGTGTCCAATATCTACTACTTGAACTTCAATTGGTTTATTAATGCAATTGACCTCTTTTAATTCACTTATTAATGCAATTGACATTTCATGAATCAACACCCAATGCCAACCTTAGTCAAAATCATTTTTTCACCAATATATAAAGATCACATCTCCAAGATATCCCAAACAAGCACCTACAAAAAGAAAAAAAACATTAAAAAAACAAAAGCAACCCTATACATTTTCTTTCAAATTCGCGTGATCGTCATTACTTTTTTTCTTTTTCTTTTTTTTTTATAAAGAACCCCCATTCTCCCCTTCTTCCTCCTTCTTCCTCTATCACCTTCAGGTTGTTTGCCATTGCTCTGCCAAAGCCATTGCCGAACTTCCGGATGACCAAACTCGAACAATCGGTATGTCTCTGACCCCGTCTTTGTGCTTGCCGTTTCCTCACTCTCCTCCGTCTCCCCATGGAAATGTTGTTGATCCCTCAATTTTAATTAGGTTTATTTTATTAATTAAGTTTTTATTTATTTTGTCTTTTTCGGAATAATAAACAAATAACAAAAAAAGAAAAAAGAAGCCAGCCCAGTCCCCTCTTTTTCTTTTCCACGCAAGCCTAGGGCCCAGCCATTTTTTTCCCCTAAAGCCCGGCCCCTTTCTCTTCTTCTTCTTCTTCTTCTTCTTCTTCTTCTTCTTCTTCTTCTTCCTTTTTCCCTCTTATTCCCCTACGCCTCTGCAATTCATGCGCATAGAAGACGACGACGCGCGTGAAGGATGGCCTGTGGCCGAGGGGAGTAGGCCGACGTCGGCCGAAGAGGATAAGATCTCAAGTGCCATCAATGCCGAGCACACTTCGCTGGATAAGCTTGGATGGGATGCCGGTTCAGCCGAGGAGGACCGTTCGGTGTGCGAAGACCGGCGGTCAGCTTCGTCGACCGGCCGCCCCCTCGCCTATAAATAACAGGCCACAAGCTCCGTTGAAGGGCACGAGCAAGCTCCAAGATATTCCCACCGAGAGACTTTGGGGGAGGAATCGAAGAGCGAGCGAGAGAGAAATCGGGTCGTGAGCTTGGCCGACCTCCCACTGAGATACTTCGGGGGAGGCCGCCTGCTAGCGAGTCCGAGGAGGTCAGATCTGGCCGATGGAGGCTCGGATCTGACCGGAGTGAGAGAGAAGCGAGGTCAGAGGAGCCAAAGGAGTTCTAGATTCGCGAAGAGGGTCGGGCTAAGAAGCAAAGAAGGTGAGATCTAAGCGGAAGGAGCTGAGCAAGAGAAGAATCGGAGGAGAGAGGGTCGAAATATGGGCGCAGATCTGGAAATCCGCCATGTTAGGTCGCCCCAAGCCAAGCCAAGCCGTAGCCGTCCTCGACGTCGCAGACTACATCTTTACCAAAGCCGAGAGACCGCCGTCGCTACTTAGTCACCTCCACTATTTGTCGCCTCGTCAAGCCATTGTTGCGAATAGGTAACAGTAGCCACCGCCTGTCGCTCCTTTGTCGTCGCACCCACCTCTCTCAAACCCCATCTACCACCGAATCTCAGTCTCAGCAAGTTGGAACCTCCCTCGCGTATTATGTCGCTGTGACGCAGGTCCTGTCGTCAATCCAGTCAAGCGGCCGATTGCAGGCTGCTATGTCGCTGTCATCAGACACCGGGCTGCCACTCGATTGCCCCCCCTAAACCCTCCGATTAGCGCCGCAAGTAGACAAAAGGAGAGAGGGTCGCGAAACTGGGTTGAGCCCGGGTCGAGTGCGTGACCTGGTGCTCTAGGGTTTCGTCAAGCCGAGTTGCAATTCGGATCGAATCCCGGTAGGGTTTTCACTGGGAGCTAGGTCATTGGGCAAGGTCGGACCCAACCCATGGATCCGACTTGGGCTGATTTTTATTTTAAATAATATTTTCTATAAACAAATAATAAATAAATAATTTATTTTCCAAAGAAACAAAAAAAATTCTTTTCGAAAAATATTAAAAAATATTTTAATTTCCAAAAAAAAATATCCAAAAAATATTTTATTTTCCGAAAAATAAAAAAAAAAAAATATTCCATATTTTCCAAAAAATGCCAAAAATCCAAAAAAAGCCAAAAATTCATGAAAAGGACAAAAAATTCAGAAAAAAAGCCAAAAAGACTTGTATTTTTCGAAAAATACCAAAAAAATCCCAAAAAAATCCCTTTTGTGACCAAAAAATTAGAAAAAGACTCAAAAAATGTTTTTCCTCCAAAAAATGCATGGAAAATCCCTCAAACATCCAAAAAACCTCTGGGTTTAAATAAGATTAGGTACCGAGCATTAGTGGTTAATTAGTGTAATCAAGTCCCCGATCCTAATTTCTCTAGTTGCGCAGGAGCGAGTATTTCTCCCCATACTTCGTTTGGGTTTCTAATCGACCCACCCCAAACTGATTAGTGGCGACTCCGTTTTAAAATTAATTTGCAGGTTAAAAATTTAGACTATTAAAGTTGTGAATTGGTGGACTTGGGAGAGTTTGGGCATAACTAATTTCAACCGAGCCATTAGCCTCTCTTAGGCGCCCATACCCGATTGCGGGTGCCGAAAAAGAAAAAAGAGGTCGCGACAGCTTGGCGACTCCGCTGGAGACTTTGAAGACTTAAGCCATTTTATCTTTGTTTAAATGCTTTGCTGACTTGTATTTTTTTTTCTTTTATGTAGGGTAATAGCTTAAAGTTTTTTTTTTTATTCTGTTAAAATAAAATGTTTTGTGATTATAAACTACTGTGCATCTTTAAATGTTTTAGCACTACACATGGCACACACAACCCGGCCGCCGGACTTGGGCCGCCATAGGATATTTAGGATGGTGTCAAGAAAGATACGACCTCGAACGCGAAACTGCGATGTAGAGGTTGCCTTTCTTTTCCCCGAATTTTTTAGCCGATGTTTGGAAGGTATGCTGCTAACGCGAGACTGCGATGGGCGGATATCCTTTTAATCTCAACAAGCCTTCTCAGTTAGAAATCGAGCCACACATCTCATGCGCATATCTTTGTGCTTGTCATTTTTATTTAAAAGCAAAATGATTTCTTTACTTTTACTCAGTCTTTTTATTTGGCCCATGGCAATTTAGGATAAGCTTTTCAAGTCCCAGTTTATATGCGATGGGGAAAGACGATATCCAGTTCATTCCTGCTTCCAAGGCGGAGCTCTTCAGATGGTGGGGTCAATTAGATCAGTTTGCCTAAGAGCGCGTGAAGGCCAAAGTCGGTCATTTCCTATCGTTGATCCAAATCACTGTTCGTCCTGAAGTCATACAAGCCATGGCATATTTTTGGTGCCTGAAGACAATTACTTTTATATTCGGTAGATTTGAGCTAACCCCAACCCTAGAAGAATACAGCATCATCACTGGAATGCCTCTTGAGAAAAAGCTTGTCAAGCCATCAACAGGTGCCCTCCCATGGCGCGGGTTAGCACGACTTTTAGGAACTGAAATCCATGTCATGAGACAAATTCTTAAAGACAACCATAATACCTACCCACTAGAATTTATGAATGCTTGTTTCCAAAATCAACCTATGACCCAAAAAAAGTGAGAATTTCCTCCTGGCCTTTTTCAAGCTCATCATCTTCCCTCGTCAAAGAAATGCCATAAGTCCTAAGATGGCATGGATAGTTGATCAGATCTTAAGAGGGGGGAATTATGTCAACATGATTTTAACTGAAACATTATTGTCCTTTAATCGTTTTAAAAACAACACGGAGAAAATCATGCGAGCCTCTCCTGAAATTTTACAAGTCTGGTTCTTTTCTCACCTAAGCGAATTTCGAGACTTCATGCGATCGTCTAAAACAAATGCTTTCGAAAATCCGTTACAAAAATTTATGGTTTTAGGACCGTATATTCCCAATCAAAGCTGTTTAAATTGGGTTAACTTCCTAAGAAACCCAACTCCTGAGGCATTCCAATGGTGTGCTGGTTGGTTCCATGAAAAGAAGGCCCGCTTTACTTACATACGCACCCGCCCAATTCCGTTGCTCAGCCTCACCGGTGCCATTCCCTATTACTCGTATCGGGTAGCACGACAATATGGAGCCCTTAAGGAGATCTCACCGCCTTTCAAGAAGATTATCCCTCCAGTTCTTTTCAACACAAGCCGTGACTATGCATTCAAACTTTCTACCGCTGAGGAAACCTGGGACAAGTGCCATTGCAAAAGGATCATGATACCTAAAGGGCTTGAGGGAAAAGAAAAAGTCCACCACGCCTCCATGTCCTACATCCACAACCATCGTATCCTGACAAAATGGAAGTCGTCAGTCCCTCACTCAATCAACGAGAGCAGCCAACACGAGCAAGCAGAACTCATGGAGAGGGATTTGGGAATGGACTGGATGCACACCTCAGAGCCAGTCCAAGGAAGTAAGCATCCTCGCAAGAACAAGGCTCCTCATCGCATATAAATTGGCAATCGTGTGCCCTTTAGTGTTAATATTGTGAAAATATTTGTCCCGTTGTTTAGGGACTTTTGTTTAATATCTAGTATTTCATTCTGTCATTTCAATTTCAAGTTTTAGATATTAGAAGTCTGCGGTCTATAATCCTCTTTTGATAAATAAAAAGCAGTTAGACCATTGCCATGGGTCCATCTTTGTTTACTTTCTTGCTCATTCATTATTTTCGCAAGCAGGTAATTTTGAATCGTCGGCCACCAATCGCCCGCGAATGGCCTCATGCAATAAGGCCTGATCAGAATGATGTACAAAATTTCCTCATTAACATTGAAGACGGCATGGGTCAGATGTCTATTGTCCTTTAACAACTCTCGAGACAAATGAAATCCACTCAAGTTGAGCCCAACTCTGTAGTTGCCTTAAACACCATCATGACATCCGCAAATTTGCCGAAAAATAGCCAGTACCATAGACAATTTGAAAGGATCATGAAAAAGTTAAGCCAGCTGCAGGAACAGAATCCCATGGACTTGTCCAATTACGCTGGCTTTGAGATCCCTGAAAAACTCAAAGTACCTGAATGTGAAAGATATGCTGATACCTCTCGCCCAGAGACCTACTTGCAGTCCTACCTGGTCTGAAGGATGATTCAATCGTACTAATCGACTGACCCTGCCTTGCGATGGAACATTGTTAGGAAGATTAGTCCCCTTAAAACCTGGAGGGAACTAATTCATGTTTTTCACCAAGAGTACAATATTGACATCACCCCTGACATCACCTTGCCCTACAAAGAGTTGATGATCGCGGAGCACGAGGAGTCGTTAGTCGCTGAGATAAGAGAGGAACATGTTAATGAAGCCTTGCATAAAAAATGGGCGATTGAGCAACATCCCGTTACTGGAAAATTTCCCACTAGGAAATGCAAGGAGCCTTTGTACAAGATCATAGACTCAGAGCCTATTCAAGAGCGAGGCACGACTGGACAACTCCCCAAGCTTACTCCAAGAGCTAGGGTCCAAAGAATACCAACCCCTATCAACCTGGAAAGTGAATCAAATAATGAAACTCTAATATCTCTCACTTCCCTTGATAGAATCAAGCTGGCAAAACGAAAGGCCCTACTCAAAAGGTCTAAACCAGAAGCCAAGAAAAGAAAGCCTAAGCAGATCAATTCAGCATCTACCGACGAGCCACCGCACCAAAGCTTCGAGCATTCCCAAGAATATAGCTTTGAAGGCTACCATCCTCTAGAGTACAACCCTGAGGACTTCTCGACCCTAGAATACAATCCTAAGGACTTCTAGCGTTATTTCGACAATGAAACTGACGATTCATCGTATAACTATTCCCTACTCTCATAGGATCAATGACCCGTCAAAAGAGGAAGCATATGTCTTTATCCTCTACGATCCTAACAAAGTACTAAGCTCGTCCTCTGACCATGAGGATAGTTTCAATACTTCATCCTCATTCGGAAATTTTGACCAAGAAGAAAGCAATGGGTTAATCTTAGTAGAGTCCAACTTTCCTGAAACAGAAAAATTCACCACTACAACGAATATGCAGTGGGAAACCAGTGGCCTAACTAGGATACATCAAGCCCGTCTTACGCTTATAGGATCATGACCCCTGGAGAGATGTGGATACCTAATCTCCGCAAGTATAACGGCACGACTTGCCCCGTGGCCCACTTGCAGTACCTCCATGCTGAAATGAGTCGATACTATGGCCCGATGTCATTCACAACTCAGGCCTTCCAAGAGAGTCTTATGAGATCTGCATTATAATAGTTCATCACAGTAGATATCTACCTCATGAGAGATTGGAATGGGCTGTCTTCTGCATTCCTGCTTTAGTATCAAAGCCAGATTGGGACTGAAGTGCCTTGTCAGAACTTGGTTCATTTCAGAAGAAGACCAATGGAGGATTTCCGAGCATATGCAAGGAGGTGGGAGGCTTTTATGATGCAAACTTACCCTCAACTGGCCGAAGAAGAAATGATAAAGCTGTTCATAGAGGCTTTACCTCGCAAACATCATTGTTGGTTGCATGGGTTGCACTTCCATAGCTTTAATGAAGTGGTCCTCTCATGTGAATACTTCGAGTCTACTGGAGATGAGGAACTCAAAGGCGCTTGATTTCGGAACCAACACTATCAAAGCACTCATTTACACAGGAGTTTTCATGAGTTTTACTTGTTTTTATAATTTCATGTTTCTTATCTTGTCTTGTGTGCTACTGTTGTATTTTCCATTCCAAATACTCTATTGTATAGTTCTAATATTTTGTTTTAAGAGCATGAGGCAGTACTCCAAACTAGCCCGGTGATGCTATCCAACCATGAAAAAAATATCATCCAAGGAGAATATTGAGGGCTGGGCTTCCTCATGCTTTCTTTCCCCCAAAGATATATACTTTTGAAAACAAAAAATGTTTCATTAGCAAAAGCTTTCGTTAAAACAAGATGTTAAATTTAATCATATTTGTCTTTCTGACTCACTCACTTCATGCCTCAAAATATCATTCCCATCCCTATTGACTTAGTGTGACAAGGGGGCATTTGAAGCTGGCGCATCATGTGAGCTAGCTAAATTCAAAGATACCCTGCCAAGAAAACAGGGACAAATAGAAAGAATCATCCAATTTCAAAAATGTAAGTTTGGAAATGATGTCCTCTCTCTTCTATTTACAGGAAATGAAAGATGGGACGTAATAGGTACAGGCATACGGTTGAAATCAAGCCATCCCTAGGAGCTCTGTACACTCCACCTCGCTCTTGCCCAACTCCTTCACAAGCCGAATCAATATCTTTTCCCCACAATGTGCTTGAACAACTAGATACTGTGGTTTCATTAATGGAACTTCCAGCTTCAACAAGTCCATAAGCACAAGGAAGGGATATTTTCTCTTTCTTTGAATTGGCTACTGTCAACAGGGAGAAAATCTAGACATTTGAGGCAGTCTCTAGCCTCATATTTCAGATGATGACATTAGGGCCTAGAAACCTCACTTCTTGCTCCAGATGCATGCTCTCCCAAGAAATGATTGCCATCAAGGAATTGGAGGTTTCGATTGTCCATCTCAGATTCCGTAGGAGCTTGAAGTACATTACTTTGCCCAATGCTGCTAATGGTCATATAGTCAAAGACAGAAGAAAATTCCATAGAAGGATGGCGATGACGATAAATCGAAAACCATCAATCATGCATATGTGGCCATGAGTGAGGAATGCCAATTGAAAGAAATGTCAAACTATGCCAAGACGAAAATGCTATCATTGACATTCAAATATCCCTAGGAGTCAGCAAATACAAACTTTGGAGAAGAGTAATTTGGTGTCGTTTCTAATACTCCCCCCCTCTTTGAATTCACTTTTGACATATTCCCCCTATTGGCAGGAAGCACTAGGATTCAAGAGCCAAATTTGATGGTTAGGCAAATCAATATTGGCCAAGCTAGTACATGGAAATGACCCACATCAAATTCACTTGGCTTCATGTAAAAGGACGTGTCATCCGGGAGCGAATACAGAAAATAATTGACCTAACGAAGCAAGGGACATAGGAATTCATGTCCCCCTCTCACTTCAGGTTCACCTAATCATCTACAAACCAGTGAAGGGTAAAGTTGTATCGATTCTAGTTATTCGACTCTTGAAAGAGTTCATGACTAACACATTCCCTCTTGTTTGCTGCAAGATCACTTGATTGTCAAAAACAAGGATAACAAATCAATGAGAAGCATGTCTTGTTGCAGGATCACTTGACTGTAAAAAACAAGGATAACAAATCAATGAGAAGCATGTCTTGTTGCAGGATCGCTTGACTGTCAAAAACAAGGATAACAAATTAATGAGAAACATGTCTTGTTGTAGGATCACTTGACTGTCAAAAACAAGGATAATAAATCAATGAGAGGCATGACAAACTCTCCTAAACGAAATGGCGTCCTGAGTAATCGTCAAAGCAAATGATAGAAAATCTTCAGGCCTCAACTCACATTTGATTTTGGCCAGACTAATTAATCTACTTGTACATCTTCTCTTCTACAGGGGCAAAAGCAGATATGCCCAATCAAATTCATAATCCTTGGTTGATCATTCATGTGTCATATTCCTAATCAATAGGGACAACCATCGACATCCCTTTGTGAATAACCCTTTTGATGTTCAACATTTAACAATACTATTCTGGTGACCCTTAAAGCTACTAAGAAGGTCTTTTTGAGCCAAAACCATTCATTTGTTCTGAGAGTACAAACTCCATCACATTTAAAATGCTGCACGACTTTTCCAAATGGATTATGCATGATGATTTTGTCTGTCTAAATCACTTATTCCATTGAGAATTATTAGAATAGATAGCTAAATGAAGAATACAAGATTAATCGAGCATGCTGGATGAGGCGCGTCAGAATGATGAAATGCAAGCCATATCCTACACACAATCCCGCCCATCTATACACTTGAGAGATGAGTGCAGAAGATTCCATGGCTGCAGGGTAAAGAGTTCTCTCACGAATGGTACGATAACCAAAATAGTGAGAGGCATTCCATCGCTCACCCCATTGAGCCCCATACACTGGTGAAGCTTCTCTCGTACCCTCGTCAAGAACCACCCCACATTGGGGCAGAGCGGAGGCAAAGCAGCATCACAAGGTGAGAAGAGAGATAGAAATTTTCTTGCTCGCACTCGCATCAATCTTCGTGTGTCTTTATTGCCTATGAACACTCGCATTAATTTAAGTGCCCCAGAATGACGAAGAGCAATTCTTTTTGCACTTGTATTCATTGTACAACCCAATTGAGTCTGTAATTTCACCATCACATGGAGGCAAAACAGAAGTTACTACCATTTAAACAGCATAGCTCGGAGCGCTAGATGAAGACGAAGACTTAAGAGTCTAACAATAGTGACGTGATTGAACTTGCCTAGGTTAGTTCCTCTAACGACAAGAATGAAAAAAATAGGGGCATAAAAAAGCAGTGTACCTGGTAAGAGCAAGGTCAATGCCCATAAAAGAAGAATTAGAATAAAAATAGGGGCATGAAAAAAGTAGTGTGCCTGGTAAAAGCAAGGCCAATGCCCCCCAATAAAAAATACAGCCAAGAAAAGTTGTTGTGGTCCATAGAACCTCCATTTGACAAGAAAGACTAGTGACAAATGCCAAGACAGTCACCAACTCTCACCCTCTTACATGTGAGCCAAGTCTACGCTACATCCCATTGTAAAAGTCTCTTCAGACTAGGGCACTTCAATTAACGTAGGATTTCATATGTCTATAAACATCTCTTGAAGAAGTACGAGCAAAATTACTCTATCTCTTTTTGCAAGATTCTTGACTTGCAAACCTGGAGACGATTGTGCGGCACTCCATTCATAAGCCTTGACTTTGATGGTCCCCTTCGATGAGCCGCTGACCAAGACTTCATCATAATTTCAACAAAGACCTCTCACATTGGTAAAGTCGTACTGTTTGCGAGAATACTCGGACCCCTGCTGACATGATGACAGTGAGATAGTGTGGCACCCCTCGACGGCCCCCGATTCGTTAGGGTCGCCACAGTCTGCTCTACCTTTCACTTTCCCTATTAACATGTCACTCTGATGCCATTTCAATTGCAGCGGATCCATACAACCATGGGGGTTTACATCTTTTATTAACGGTCCCTTGCGCAATTTATATAACGGAAGCATATCCAACCATTCCCTTCCCTACATTTAGAAATCGATGCACACCTACTAAATATCTTATATAAGTTAAAACCGAACACGTTTATTTACATAGAGCAGATGGACATCTTTAGTCGGTACATCAAAATGCCGTAGTCTTCTATACTCGACTACACTTCAAAGGATGACCGACATCTTCTCCAACGGTCGAATACTTAAAGTCCATCGATCAGTGTTGGCATCCAAAAGCTCCTTCCCTTGCTATCCTCCTCCTCATGGTCACATCCAACCGTTCAAACCATCTACTAATCTGAAATGTTATTCTCCAAAATGGGTGAGTACAACCACTCAGCAGATAGGGAAATCCAATAACAACTCAATGCATCATACAAATCACACATGCATAGCAGGCATAACTTACTTTGCAGCCATGCGCATACTATCATGCATCATCATGCCTTATCATCATGCATATTATATCATCTTATGTCATCACTATAATCATCATGGCATCATTATATCATACATGTCACCCTTATCATGACATCGTCACATCACACATCATCATCGTCATCATGCATATCATCATGCATATCATGCCATGGGTGATCATCATATCACATCACATATCATCATCATCATCATCATCATCATGCATATCATCATGCATATCATGCCATGGGTGATCATCATATCACATCACATATCATCATCATCATCATCATCATCATCATGCATATCATATCATGGGTGATCATCATGTCACATCACATATCATCATCATCATCATCATCATCATGCATATCATCATGCATATCATCATGTCATGGTTTAATTTTCATCTTTATCTTTCAATTTTGATCACCACATCACCCATTCATCAATCTTATCATCAACCCTTCGGGCAAAAACCTCCGACAGGGCTCCGGGCAAACTCAGCCATCCCATGGCCACCGGGCTTCCGGCCCCCTACATTCCGGGCATCTCGCATCCCAACTAGCATCACGAGGCATTCCCTTCGGGCATAGACCTCCGACAGGGCTTCCGGCCTTTACCCTTCTAGCTAGGCGTCTCGCACCCCAATCCTGGCATCGCGAGGCATTCCTTTCGGGCAAAGACCTCCGACAGGGCTTCCAGAATTATGTACCAACATACCACCAGGCCTCCCCTGGAATTACGTACCGTATACCACCGGGCATCCCGACACTCCCGGGGAATCTCCGGAATTACGCCACTAGGCCACCGAGCATCATCATCCACCACAACCACTTCCTCACTTATCATTTTCCACATTCACCATCCTTTTAATGTCATTATTACATGGCATATGATTCACACATGCATCGCAATTTATGATCATACATACACCAATGTCATATAACAATGCATAATAAATTCAATGAAATTCATGGCCAATAAAATAATCCCTTTTTTTATTATATTATTATATTATTATATTATTATATTTATTTATTTTCATAAATAAATATTAAATTTAATATCCATGATTTTCCAAAATCATAATATCCAAACAATCACTAAACAATTCAATAGGATCACAATTTCATACAAAATTCATGGCCAAATTGAATTTCTCATAATTTCACAATTTCCACAAAATAGCACATGATATTCGGATAATGGCCAGAATTGCACAGTTTCCAAATAAATTCGATTAAAATAATCATATGGCCTTCAAAAATTACGAAATTTTACAGGGTGATAGACAACACATTTTCGTACACTTTTCATTCAGAACTCTAAGCTAAATTCTTTTTAGATTAATTTATACAACCCCACGAAACTTCTGGAACCACTACCGTGACGTCCAGAACACACCCCTCCGAAATTCTTAGTTTTTACCCATCAATTCTCTTTCGTTTCCTCTGAGATTTGAGTATGTTATGTAACAAGGTGTCCTTTACAATTTTCATGAAGAGATCTAGGTCAAATAACCAAATTATGGTCACCATTTATGTCCATGAAGTCTCGGGTGTCTCGAAATATTTCACCAGAACCATTGTTTCCAAGATCTAGCCGATTCACCAAGCTATACTTGTTCTTTTTGCTTCAAATTCGAGTATGTTGTAGCTTAAGGTGTTACCTACAACTTTCATGAATACATAGAAGTCAAATATTCAACAGAAATCAACATACAAACAAGAATCTAGCAAGAGGTCAGTGAAGATTTCGCAGATCTAGGGTCTCCGTATAACAACGCTTTAACCCCTCAAATCTCCATCATTTTTCACGAAATTTCAGTATGTTATACTAAAAGATGTTAGCTTCAACTTTCATGAAGACGCCGAAGCCAAAATCGGACTCCAAACACACATGCAAGCTCGAACAAGCTACTGACTTCCACAAACCAAGCAAGAACAGTCACACGGCTTGAAAACAACCAACCCTTACCTCGGTTTTTCGCACAAACCACACCTAAAATCGAACATGCAACCACCAAAACAAACATGCAAGAGAAGTTACGGACTCCACTTGCCTCTAAAATGGACAAACGACGATGAACGGATGGCTGGACACGCCGATTTCCTCCTTGGCTCCGCCTCCTCCCCCTTCTCTCTCGCACAGCTCTCTCTTTCGCTCAACTCTCTCTTGGACGGCAGCCACTCCCTCTCTCTCTCTCTCTCTCTCTCTCTCTCTCTTTTCTTTTTAGTGGCTTTTATATTGCATGTGGCCGCCCAAGATGGCCAATGGGGGCAGCCACACCTTGCACAACCCCCATGCCACTTGGCAGCTCGCATGCAAGGCTTGTGGGCTTGGATTGGGCCGGCAAATGGGCTGGTCGACCACTCCTTTTGGGCCTCTATTGGGCCGGCCATCTTGGCCCATTAAAGGCTTAGGCCAAATGGGTCTAAGGCCCATTCTAAAAATAACCCTCTTTTTCCTTTTTTTTTTTTTGAAATTCCTTCTATAAATATTTCTAAATTTCAATTTTCAATCTTGGCCAAAGTCTTAGGATATTTTTGCTCATTGAAATTTAAATCATATGGCCAAGCATAGATTATTAATTTATCCTATAGTCTTAAATTCAAAATTAATAAACACAAGCACAATAACACCTAGCCTTAAGAAAACTAATGGCTAACACATAGACCATAGGTAATTTCATTACCTAATTATAGGCTTTAATTTCTCTATAGGATGACTTGAATTTTGGGATGCCACAGATAGTGTGGTCCTTATAAATCCTGCATTAATGGTCAGGATAGCATTTTCCATGAGAGTGAGCGAAAAGTCCCTTCAGACTGAAAGTCCCTCATCTGGCATGCTCAAGACATCTACATTCTAAATGAAGGTTGTCTTTCAAAATCTTCCCCAGTGGAAATCAAAGGATGCAAAAATGACAAAATTATCATGCATGAATCTTATTTGAACTCATGAATTTACAGCATATACAATCATGTGTGCATATTGTGCAAATAATAGACATATTCTCAGAGATCAGAGATATTGCCAGGTAAGCATATCTTTATCCCCATTTGTCTTAAGGTACCTATCACTGTCCAAGTATTATCTTATTGACACTCAACCTATTTGAGTCATCCTTTGAGTCTGGATGCTTACTGCTATCTAGGCATCCCCATTGTCTTTGAGTACCGGCCACCATTTAGATACTCCATTTTTCTGACACTCGACATGTTCGAGTTGTCCCCAGAGTATTGATACTTGTGACTGACCAAGTATCTCTTGGAATACCTACTGCTGTCTAGGTATCCTCATATCGTCAAGTACCCACCGTTGTCCATGTACTTCCTTTTCATGACACTCAACCTACCCGAGTTGTCCCCAAATAATATAGCAGCTGTTCAAGCATTCCATTGCTTTGCTTGGCACTGCCGTCTAGGTATGCTTTCTAGCACTTGGACCAGCCTGAGTGGTCCCAGATCATATAATTATATACTTGTGTTCATCCAAGTATTCCAGTACTTTGTACACTTGCATCTACCCAGGTATTCCACCCCTTTTAAGTTCCTGCGGCAATCCAGGTAAGCCTCATACCACATTCAAGTTTATAATACCAGGAGATGAGAGACCTTCACGAATATGCAGGGCACGCCCTCGATATTCCCATTACCAGGAGGTGAGAGACTTTCACGAATATCTCAGGTATGCCCTCGATATTCCCATTACCAGGAGGTGAGAGACCTTCACGAATATCTCAGGTACATCCTTGATATTCCCAATTACCAGAAGGTGAGAGACCTTCACGAATATCCCAGGTACGTCACCGATATTCCCACTACCAGGAGGTGAGAGACCTTCACGAATATATGAGGCACATCCTCAATATTCCAAATTACTAGGAGGTGAGAGACTTTCACGAATATCCTAGGTACGTCCCCAATATTCCCACTACCAGGAGGTGAGAGACCTTCACCAATATGTGAGGCACGTCCTCAATATTCCCAATTACTAGGAGGTGAGAGGCCTTCACAAATATCCCAGGTACGCCCTCGATATTCCCAACTACCAAGAGGTGAGAGACATTCACGAATATCTCAGGTACGTCCTCGATATTCCAGAAGGTGAGAGACCTTCACGAATATCCCAGGTACGTCCTCGATATTCCCACTACCAGGAGGTGGGAGACCTTCACGAATATGTGAGGTACGTTCTCAATATTCCCCAATTGCCAGGAGGTGGGAGACCTTCACGAATATCTAAGGTACGTCCTCGATATTCCCAATTATCAAAAGGTGAGGGACCTTCATGAATATCCCAGGTACCCCTTCGATACCTGTGAATGCCAGGTATCCTTCAAGAGTTTGTACTTGTAATTATCCAAGTACTCTTTCGACACCTGCAAGCAACCAGGTACTCTTTCAATGTCTGCGAACATCCAGGCACCCTCCAAGAGTTTGTACTTGCGATCATCCAAGTACCCCTTTGACACCTGCAAAGGCCCAAATATCCTCTAGGTTAGTACTTGTGAATATCCAGGTACTCTTTCAATGCTTGTGAATGTCCAGGCACCCCCCACAATCAACGCCTTGAGAAAGGCTGGTGCATCCTCCCGAGAAAGGTCGGGTTCCAACTAATGTCTTTGACAGAAGTCAGACACCCCACAAATTGATGCCCTGAGAAAGGTCGATGCATCATCCCGAGAAAGGTTAGGCTCTAACTGGTGTCCTTGATACAAGTTAGCCACCCCGCAAATTGATGCCCTAAGAAAGGTCAGCGCATCCTCCCGAGAAAGGTCGAGTTCCAACTGGTGTCTTCGACAGAAGTCATACACCCCACAAATCGATGCCTTAAGAAAGGTCGGCGCATCCTCTTGAGAAAGGAAGGGTTCCAACTGGTGTCTTCGACAGAAGTCAGACACTGCACAAATCGATGCCCTGAGAAAGGTCGGCGCATCCTCTCGAAAAAGGTCGGGTTCCTATTGGTGTCTTTGACAGAAGTCAGACACCCCAACAAATATGATGCCTTGAGAAAGGTCAGCGCATTTCCCGAGAAAGGTCAGGTACCAACTGGTGTCCTTGATACAGATCAGGCACCAAAAAATAAGTGCCTTGAGAAAGGTCAGCACATATCCTATCATGACGATCGAAGAAAGGTTCGGGTCCAAGACAAACCACTTACTACTCTGATAGGCAATCGAAGAATGGTTCGGGCCCTAGAAAAGCATTTTACCGTCACGGCGACAAATCACTTATTGCTCTAATAGGAGACCGAATAATGGTTCGGGTCCTGGAAAGGCAATTTCCCGTCAAGACGACCAAAGAAAAGTTCAGGTTCTAGACAAATTATTGATTGTTTTAACAGGCGACTGAAGAATTGTTCGAGTCTTGAAAAAAGCAACATCCTCACATCACCAGGTAAGATGACGCCTTGATACTTGCCAAAACTCGGGGTTCACACCCTATTTCACTCACTCTCGGTAAGTAACTACAGGTATCTTCTTATCTGTCTTAGTATTGTTCTTTTTCTGCATAGAATAATAGGTCCCAAATAAAATATAATTTGCTACATGCGCACGGATAAAATTTAGGCATCAGTCTGTCTTTGAATGCAACCTCTGCAAGCTCACGTTCAAAGAGGGGCAGCTGTTGACGCCTCAATTTTAATTAGGTTTATTTTATTAATTAATTTTTTATTTATTTTGTCTTTTTTTGGAATAATAATCAAATAACAAAAACAAAAAGAAGCCAGCCCAGCCCCCTCTTTTTCTTTTCCAAGCAGGCCTAGGGCCCAGCCATTTTTTTCCCCTAAAGCCCAGCCCCCTTCTCTTCTTCTTCTTCTTCTTCTTCTTCTTCTTCTTCTTCTTCTTCTTCTTCCTTCTTCCCTCTTCTTCCCCTACGCCTTTGCCATTCACACGCACAGAAGACGACGACTCCCGCGAAGGACGGCCTACGGTCAAGGGGAGTAGGCCGACGTCGGCCGGAGAGGATAAGATCTCAAGCGCCATCAATGCCGAGCACGCTTCGTTGGATAAGGTTGGATGGGACACTAGTTCAGCTGAGGAGGACCGTTCGGTGCGTGAAGACCGGTGGTCGAAGCTTCGTCGACCGGCCGCCCCCTCACCTATAAATAGCAGGCCACAAGCTCCGTCGAAGGGCACGAGCGAGCTCCGAGATCTTCCCACTAAGAGACTTCGCGGGAGGAATCGAAGAGTGAGCGAGAGAGAAATCAGGTCGTGAGCTTGGCCGACCTCCGACTGAGAGACTTCGGGGGAGGCCGCCGGCGAGCGAGTTTGAGGAGGTCAGATCTAGCTGGGGGAGGCTCGGATCTGACCAGAGTGAGAGAGAAGCAAGGTCGGAGGAGGCGAAGGAGTTCTAGATTCGCGAAGAGGGTCGGGCTGAGAAGCAAAGAAGGTGAGATCTAAGTGGAAGAAGCTAAGCGAGAGAAGAATCGGAGGAGAGAGGGTCAAGATTTGGGCACAGATCTGGAAATCCGCTGTGTTAGGTCACCTCAAGCCAAGCCAAGCCGCAGCCGTCCCCGATGTCATAGCACCAGATCTCTGCCAAAGCCGAGAGACCGCCCTCGCTGCCCTGTCACCTCCACCGTTTGTCACCTCGTGGAGCAGTTGCTGCGAACAGGTAACAGTAGCTGCCGCCTGTCGCTCCATCATCGTCGCACCCACCTCTCTCGAACCCCATCTACCATCGAATCTCAGTCCCAGCAAGTTGGAACCTCCCTTGCATATTCTGTCGCCGTGCCGCAGGTCCCGTCATTGATCCAGCCAAGCGGCCGGTTGCAGGCTGCTACGTCACCGTCGTTGGACGCTGGGCTGTCGCTCGATTGCCCCCCCCCCCCCAAACCCTCAGATCAGTGCTGCAGGTAGACAGAAGGAAAGAGGGTCACGAAACCGGGTTGAGCTCGGGTCGGGCGTGAGACACGATGCTCTAGGGTTTCGTTAGGCCCGGTCGCGATTCGGGTCGGATCCGGGTAGAGTTTTCGTTGGGAGACGGGTCGTCGGGCTAGGCCGGGTGTCCACGAACGCCCGGCCACGACGCCGTTTCAATTTTTTAAAAAAAAAGAGAAAATCTGAGTCGGGCCCGCACGTTGCGGGCCCGTCCTCATTCGAGTCGCTGGCCCGGGTCGGAACCAACCCGTGGATCCAACTCGGGCCGGTTTTTATTTTAAATAATATTTTAAATAAACAAAGAATAAATAAATAATTTTTTCCAAAAAAACAAAAAAAAATTCTTTTCGAAAAATATTAAAAAATATTTTAATTTCCAAAAACACAAAAATATCCAAAAAATATTTTATTTTCCGAAAAATCAATCGATACCATCTAATCGGAGATAAATCATATTGATAATGACCCCTTAACCAGTTTTTCCATTGAATCATAAAAGAATAAAAAATATTCCATATTTTCCAAAAAATGCCAAAAATCCAAAAAAAGCCAAAAATTCATGAAAAAACCAAAAAAACTTAGAAAAGGCCACAAAGACTAGTATTTTTCCAAAAATACCAACAAAATCCTAAAAAATCCCTTTTGTGTCCAAAAAATTAGAAAACGACTCAAAAAATGTTTTTCCTCCCAAAAATGCGTGCAAAATCTCTCGAACATCCAAAAAACCTCAGGGTTTAAACAAGAATAGGTACCGAAAGGGCAATAGAGATTAACTAGTGTAATCAAGTCTCCAATCCTAATTTCTCTAGTTGCGCAGGAGCGAGTATTTCTCCCGATACTTCGTTTGGGTTTCTAATGGACCCACCCCAAACCGATTAGTGGTGACTCCGTTTTAAAGTTAATTTGCAGGTTAAAAATTTAGACTATTAAAGTCATGAATTGGTGGACTTGGGAGAGTCCGGGCATAACTAATTTCAGTTGAGCCATTAGCCTCCCTTAGGCGCCCATACACAATTGCGGGCGCTGAAAAAAAAAGAGGTCGCGACAAATGTTAGCAATGGAGGTCGCGCTTCATGGCGACCACAACCTCCATTGCCAAGGGAGAGAGGGAAAACAGAAGAGATGTGCAGCGCAGGAGACCGATCGGTGAGGGTGATAGTGCGTTGGCTTACGGAGCTGCGAAGGTGGGGGCTCCTCGTCTTACTGTGGTTGCTGGGTTTGGACTTGCAGAGTAAGTAATGAAGAACAATAAAGAACAAAGGAGAGAAAAAGAAGTGAAGAAAGAAAAGAATCAGACCGAAGAGACTAGGAATTATGCCCGTGAAGGCATGGATATATAAGATTACATTCACAAATATACGTATACATTCCTTCTTATCTTTTGCAAGGAATTTATTTCAAGCATATATGTGTATTTGTAATCATCGAAATAAAATATTTTGTCTTTCCTTTAAATGGCAGGGCACTCGTATCTTGGTGAAGTCGTTACATTCAACACACAAGCCTAAAAATATTGGGAAATCTCCACATGTGATACAATGCGATCTATGTATAATGCATCCTTTGAATTGTTTCCCAAAAATATCAACAACTAAGAACCTTTAAAAGATCTATAATTGATTGGAGTTTTAATGAATTCATTTCTTTTAGTTATATCTTTACTATATGTCCATACAATATAGTTCATGAATTTTCACTGCGCAACTTTTATTTAATGTGGGGAATCTATTATGAAATTTTCATTTATTTTTACACCACAGCCACGTGACTTTTTAAAAAAGAAAATTAAAAATATGACAACTTTAGAACATTAAGAATACTAAACATGCATTAAAAACCATGCCTATGTAAAGGGAAAAAAACTCCCTTAATGATCATTATATGGACTGTTATCTTTGCTTGATTACATTGAATAATCAGTCCTTGACAAAGAAAGTTGTTGCAATTGCAATTGCATTATACGATAACCCATTCAAAATATTTCCCTGTATATTGACGTTTTTGCCAAGTCCAAATTTATCAAAATTTCCATATAACCATTAAAGAAGAAGGGATATGATCTTCAAATCGAGAACATAGCGTGATAGGAGCAAGATGTATAGGCAACTTTAAAAAGATATTCTTCTTTTAGCTGCTTAACTGCCCCTTTCAAGGACAACTCTCTCGTAAAAAGATATATGAGCTATATCAAACAAATAGCATCTAATAATTTTGAATGTCAAAATGCGAAAGGCTCAAACCCAAGAATTGGTCTCGCAAGTTAATTTTTTTCTTTGTTGAATACTCTAGCCTCTCTTGTAAAGAAGAGAGACACCGATTTCTTATAAAATGGGACAGAAAAAAAAAAACCACCGAAATAAGAAACCAAGAGAAGGAGACAAAAATAATAAATAATCTTAAATTAGGAGTGGACCCCAAATTTTTCCTCAGACTTGTTGTTCAAATGGAAAGTAGAGATTATGGCATTAATGCCTATTTGATTATATTTCCTTCCTCATTATTCCAAAATCTTTAATTGCTAAAAAATCTCAAAATCATTATTATGAAGACACAAATATCACTTTCCTAATTTATGCTGCGCGGGTGCTATAAATAACTTAGAAACTATAAACAAAGATGCACTAGTAGCTACATAGAACTATTGAATCAAGTCATTTCGCTATCAAAACAATTCAAATGGCTAGACTCCTCCAAGCATATTGCCTTGTCCTCCTCTTTGTGCTCACAGGTTATATTCTTCCCTCTCAGAGGATAGAGAAATCCATGTTACATCTACTTTCTCATTTGGCATGAATGTGGTACCAAAATTATTTACTCTTTTGTTCAAAAAGCGGGATTGATGGTGAAGACAACTGCGGCAAAGGTTTGCACGGAAGGCCTAGGAACATGTGCTGGAGGCAATGATTGCGAGGAAAGTTGCTTTGAAAGGCATGGTCCGGGGTCTCAAGGCACCTGCGACCGCACCATCAGTCCTCCGTTATGTTCTTGCATCTTTATGTGCCCTCTTAGCACTTAATCGCAAGGGTAGACAAGTACTTGCCATGGATGTCGAGGTTATGATAGCAACATCGCCACAACTGCTTATCACAGCTTGCAAGAGTGTTATTTCGTAGTTTTTTTGAAGCCCTATGCAATTAGCAATAAAACAATGATAAGTCATGACTAATTGACAATCTCATTGATGAGAACATCGTGTCCTTTCATAATTTCATGGTTATGTACATTTAACTAGTGCGCCATCTATTATTATTTTCTTATCTAAATATTACCCTGATAAAATACAATCCTTCCCACATTGCTGGAGATTAATCAAGCTCAAATATGAATTATTTTGGATAAGTTTTGCTATTCTAAACTACTCATACAAAATCAACTTCAATTTCAGTTGAATTCCTCCCACAATGTAATAATTTGAAAGGTCGGTTTTTGATACTTGACAATCACATTTTCCTGGACGGCTCAAAACAAACAACTGTGTTTCCTTTGACCCAAAAAAACAAAAGGAATTGAATTTTTGTTACATCAAAAAAATTTGGGTCCGTCCTTATTGACCCCGAAGAAAAAGAAAAGCAAGCATAGCTAGAGTGGAATCGTTTAATAACGGGCCTATAACCATGGCATATCCACGTGGAAATTGAGAAATCGCCTCCAGACACACAACGTCAAGTACTAGCCACAGCTGGGGCAGTGTCCAATAACTACTACTTGAACTTCAATTGGTTTATTTAATGAGGTGCTGGGAACAACTTCTAATTCCACCTCTTTTAATTCACTTATTAATGCAATTGACATTTCACGAATCAACACCCAACGCCAATCTTAGTCAAAATCATTTTTTTCACCAATATATAAAGATCACATCTCCAAGATATCTCCAACAAGCACCTCCAAAAAGAAAAAACATTAAAAAAAAACAAAAGCAACCCTATACATTTTCTTTCAAATTCGCGTGATCGTCATTACTTTTTTTTTTTTTTTTAATAAAGAACCCCCACTCTCCCCTTCTTCCTCCTTCTTCCTCTATCGCCTTCAGGTTGTTTGCCACTGCTCCGCCAAAGCCATTGCCGAACTTCCGGATGACCAAACTCGGCCAATCGGTATGTCTCTGACCCCGTCTCTGTGCTTGCCGTTTCCTCACTCTCCTCCGTCTCCCCATGGGAATGTCAGCCATGGAGGTCGCGCTTCATGGCGACAACAACCTCCATTGCCAAGGGAGAGAGGGAAAACGGTAGAGATGTGCAGCGCAGGAGACCGATCGGTGAGGGTGACAGTGCGTTGGCTTACGGAGCTGCGAAGGTGGGGGCTCCTCGTCTTACTGTGGTTGCTGGGTTTGGACTTGCAGAGTAAGTAATGAAGAGCAATAAAGATCAAAGGAGAGAGAAAGAAGTGAAAAAAGAAAAGAATCAGACCAAAGAGAATAGGAATTATGCCCGTGAAGGCATGGATATATAAGATTACATTCACAAATATACATATACATTCCTTCTTATCTTTTGCAAGCATTTTATTTCAAGCATATATGTGTATTTGTAATCATCGAAATAAAATATTTTGTCTTTCCTTTAAATGGCAGGGCACTCGTATCTTGGTGAAGTCGTTACATTCAACACACAAGTCTAAAAATATTGGGAAATCTCCACATGTGATACAATGCGATCTATGTATAATGCATCCTTTGAATTGTTTTCCCAAAAATATCAACAAATAAGAACCTTTAAAAGATCTATAACTGATTGCAGTTTTAATGAATTCATTTCTTTTAGATATATCTTTACTATGTGTCCATACAATATAGTTCATGTATTTTCACTGCGCAACTTTTATTTAATGTGGGGAATCTATTATGAAATTTTCATTTATTTTTACACCACAGCCACGTGACTTTTTTATTAAAAAAATAAAAATATATGATAAATTTAGAACATTAATAGTACTTAACATGCATTAAAAACCATGCCTATTTAAAGGGAAAAAACCTTCTTAATGATCATTATATGGACTGTTATCTTTGCTTGATTACATTGAATAATCAGTCCTTGACAAAGAAAGTTGTTGCAATTGCAATTGCATTATACGATAACCCATTCAAAATATTTGCCAGTATATTTACGTTTTTGTCAAGTCTAAATGCATCAAAATTTCCATATTACCATTAAAGAAGAAGGGATATGATCTTCAAATCAGGAACATAACGCGATAGGAGCAAGATGTATAGGCAACTTTAAAAAGATATTCTTCTTTTAGCTGCTTAACCGCCCCTTTCAAAGACTACTCTCTCGTAAAAAGATATATGAGCTATATCAAACAAATAGCATCTAATAATTTTGAATGTCAAAATGCAAAAGGCTCAAACCCAAGAATTGGTCTTGCAAGTTAATTTTTTGCTTTGTTGAATACTCTAGCCTCTCTTGTAGAGAAGAGAGACACCAATTTCTTATAAAATGGGACAGAAAAAAAAAAACCACAGAAATAAGAAAGCAAGAGGAGGAGACAAAAATAATAAATAATCTTAAATTAGGAGTGGACCCCAAATTTTTCCTCAGACTTGTTGTGCAAATGGAAAGAAGAGATTATGGCATTAATGCCTGTCTGATTATATTTCGTTCCTCATTATTCCTAAATCTTTAATTGCTCAACAATCTCAAAATCATTATAATGATGACACAAATATCTCTTTCTCAATTTATGTTTCGTGAATGCTATAAATAACTTAGCAACTATAAACAAAGATGCACTTGTAGTTGCATAGAACTATTGAATCAAGTCATTTTGAGATCAAAACAATTCAAATGGCTAGACTCCTCCAAGCATATTGCCTCGTCCTCGTCTTCGTGCTCACAGGTTATATTCTCCCTTTCAAACGATAGAGAAATCCATGTTACATCTACTTTCTCATTTGGCATGAATGTGGTACCAAAATTATTTACTTTTTTGTTCAAAAAGCGGGATTGATGGTGAAGACAACTGTGGCGAAGGCTTGCACCGAAGATCTAGGAACATGTAATGCTGGAGGCGATGATTGCAAGCGAAGTTGCTATGCAAAGCATGGTCCGGGGTCTCAAGGCACTTGCGACACCACTATCAGTCCTCCGTTATGTTCTTGCATCTATATGTGCCCTCCAAGCGCTTAATCGCAAGGGTAGGCAAGTACTCGCCATGGATGTCAAGGTTGTGATAGCAACATCGACACAACTGCTTATCACAACTTGCATGAGTGTTATTTCGTAGTTTTTTGAAGCCCTATGCAATTAGCAATAAAACAATGATAAGTCATGACTAATTGACAATCTCGTTGATGAGTACTTCGTGTCCTTTCATAATTTCATGAATATATACATTTAACTAGTGCGCCATCTATTATTATTTTCTTATCTAAATATTAGCATGATAAATACAATTCTTCCCACATTGCTAGAGATTAATCAAGCTCAAATATGAATTATTTTGGTTAAGTTTTGCTATTCTAAGCTACTCATACGAAATCAACTTCAATTTCGGTTAAATTCCTCCCACATTGTAATAATTTGAAAGGTCGGTTTTTGATACTTGACAATCACATTTTCTAAACGGCTTCAAACAAACGTCTTTCCTTTGACCCCCCCAAAAAAAAAAAAAATGAATCGAATTTTTGTTAGATCAAAAAAATTTGTGTCCGTCCTTATTGACCCAAAAAAAGAAAAAAGAAAAAGCAAAGCCTAGCCAAAGTGAATCGTTTAATAACGATCCTATGACCATGGCATATCCACGTGGAAACTCAGAAATTGCCTCTAGACACACAACTTCAAGTACCAGCCACAGTTGGAGTAGTGTGCAATATATACTACTTGAACTTCAACTGGTTTATTTATTGAGGTGCTCAACTTCCAATTTCACCTCTTTTAATTCAGTTGTTAATGCAATTGACATTTCAAGAATCAACACCCAACGCCAACCTTAGTCAAAATCATTTTTGTCACCAATATATAAAGATCACATCTCCAAGATATCCCAAACAAGCACCTACAGAAAGCAAAAACATTTTAAAAAAAAACAAAAAACAAAAGCAACGCTATACATTTTCTTTCAAATTCGTGTGATCATCATTGCTTTTATTTATTTTTTTTTCTAAAAACCCCCCATTCTCCCCTTCTTCCTCCTTCTTCCTCTATCGCCTTCAGGTTGTTTGCCAATGCTCTGCCGAAGCCATTGCCGAACTTCCGGATGACGAAACTTGGCCAATCACTATGTCTCTGACCTCCTCTGTGCTTGCCGTTTCCTCACTCTCCTCCGTCTCCCCATGGGAATGTCAGCCATGGAGGTCGCGCTTCATGGCGTCCACAACCTCCATTGCCAAGGGAGAGAGAGAAAGCGGTAGAGATGTGCAGCGCAGGAGACCGATCGGTGAGGGTGACCGTGCGTTGGCTAACGGAGTTGCGAAGGTGGGGGCTCCTCGTCTTACTGTGGTTGCTGGGTTTGGACTTAAAGAGTAAGTAATGAAGAAGAATAAAGATCAAAGGAGAGAGAAAGTGGGGAAAAAAAATCAGAGGAAAGAGATTAGAAATTATGCTTGAGAACGCAAGGATATATAAGATTGTTGGAGAAATCTTCTTGAAGTGTTTTGAAGTTGACAAAACATTTCCATCAGTCTAGTCTAAAAGCTTGCAGACTCTGCTATTTAAACTCTGAAGATATCCGGATAGCTAGACTCAAGACTCAAAGTCTATCCTCATTGACAGTTTCTAATTCGTTGAAGAAAGGCTATCCAGAACTGGATGTTTCATTAATGATGTGGCCTTATCGACTGGAGAAGATCTCTTGGCTGGATATGACACAACATAATTCTTTATTTGATCATAATTGATTCGAAGATTAAGGATCTGATGATTGGCAAAGTATAATTGAAATGTTCTACTTATGGAAACCGAAATCCTGATTGTATGGGCGAACATGATTGATGGGCTATCGACATGTTCCTTTAATAGCTCGAATGATCTTCTTAATTGATTCCGTCCAACGGGTAGATTGGAGGAATTCCTTTGGTAAGTGCCAACGGGAATAACAGCATGAAGGAGTATATAAGGAAGACGTTCCAGTTGTTCGAGGTGGTGCACGATAGAAGAATTTCAAAGTCTGAAGCTCCTTGTTCTTAGTCAATTCATTTATTGAGCAAAATCATGTAAACAAAAGAGAGTCTATATTCGTGAGAAACATTGAGGAAGTGTGGTAGAACTTCTACATTGTTGAATCAAGGAAAAGCTGTGCTGTAACTTCTCTTTTGTTCATAGTGAAATCCAGCCGGTGGGCTGTCAGTGCAGAAGAGTGGACGTAGGCTTAGAATAAGTCGAACCACTATAAATCTTGTGTTCATTTCTCTCTTCCCTATCCTTTACTTCGCTTTGATCGTATTTTCTTTCCTATCATTTGTCTAGAATTGCTTCCGTATCTCGAAAAATTGTTTATACACCTATTCACCCCCTAGGTGCTTATACTAGCTATCTCAATTGGTATCAGAGCCTATGTACTCACTTTTGTTGAAGTGTTTTACTTCAGAGTTAAAGATCCATGGCTAGTATGTTGGCTCCAGGACTGGTAGAAGGGCAAAGCAATACCAGACCACCTTACTTTGATGGAAAGGATTACAACATATGGAAGAACAAGATGAAAGCATTCTTAAGATCAAAGGATCCTCTGGAATGGGACGTTGTAGAAAAATGAATCATTCCTAAAGCTGCATATGTCTCAGAAAGGAAAAGATGTTGTTGAGTCTAGCGAAATGACTCAGGAAAAGAAAATCAAGAGACAAGCTCTTGATGCAAAAGCAATTTATTCCTTATATTGTGCTTTATCTCCTACGGAATATAACAGAATATCTTCTTGTGTTACAACTAAAGAAGTCTGGGATAGATTACATATTACCTATGAAGGAACCGATCGAGTGAAAGAGACTAGAATCAACATTTTCCTCGGTCAATATGAAGCCTTCAAAATGAAACCAGGAGAATCTATAACGAATATGTTCAGTCGCTTTACAGAAATTTTGAATGGTCTTGAAAACTAAGGTCAACCAATTTCTGATCCTATGAAAGTAAACAAGCTACTGCATGGACTCTCCAAGGATTGGAATCACATAAAGACCTCAATCAGAGAGACCCAAAGAATCATGCCACTATCTGTTGATGAGTTGGTTGGGACTCTTCAGTCTTATGAAGTGGAGCAAATCAATGAAGACGAAGACCTTAAAGGTAAGAAATCCATTGCATTAAAATCTAATGATGATTCTGATGTTACAGATTCTGAAGACGATATGGATGATGAGGAACTTGCTCTCATGATAAGAAGATTGAGAAAGCTGAACAGAAAAGGAAGAAAATTCAATCCAAAGAAACAAAGTTTTCAAAAGCAACAAACTAAGTCTATTGAGGATGATGAATCAAACAAGGATGTAGTCTTCTTTGAATGCAAGAAAAAAGGACACATCAGACCCAATTGTCCTCTTCTGAGGAAGAAGAAAGGAAAAACTGAAAAGTATTGAAAAGCTCTTAAAGCTGAAACCTCGAGTGATACAGAGTGTGAAGAAAGTGATGATGAATATGCCAATATATGTTTGATGGCTCAATCGGATTCAGATTCAAATTCCGAGACAGATTCAGACTCAGAAAGCGAATTTGAGGTAAGTAACTTCAAAATCCCTATTAAGGTTTCAAAGTATATTGATGAATTGTGTTTTAATCTTAAGACTTCTATTAAAAGAATTTCTGAACTCAAGAAAGAAAATTCTGCTCTAAAACAACAGGAAAATATTTTGAAAGAAAAAGTGAAATGTTTAGACAAGAATGCTTCTTCTCTTAAAGAAAGTGAAGATAATCTTTTAAAAGAAAATGCATTCTTGAAAAATGATATCTCTAATATTTCCAAAAGATTTTCTATAGGATTTGAGAAACTGGAAAAAATTCTCTCTGTTTAAAGATCTTATTTCAATAAATCTGGTTTGGGAATGACTGCTGAAACCATTCCTTTAATTGATTTTCCTAAAGTAAAGGAAAGAATCAAACAAAGACCCACAAGAGATGCTTACAAAAGTCATTTTAAAAGGATCTTTGTAAAACCAGTAGGTCGCAATGCTCTCAAATGCTCAAAGTACAATAGTGCAGATCATTTTGAAAAAGAATATCCCATGATTTGGAAACCTGTTAAAAAGGAATGGGCAAAAACCGTATATCAAACTAACACCAATGGACCCAAGAAAATATAGGTACCAAAGAAGGTTTGAGTTTCTTTTTTAAATGCAGGTCACCATCAAGAAAAAGGTAAAATGGTATCTGGATAGTAGATGCTCAAGACACATGACAGGAGACTCAAATTACTTCATAAAGATTGTTCGAGTAAATAGTGGAAAAGTCTCTTTTGGAGGAAACAACAAAGGAAAAATTGTGGGATTTGGAACTGTAAAGATTGGAAATCTCACAATTAGCAATGTTTCCTTAGTGGAATGGCTCAATTACAATTTGCTCAGTATTAGTCAGCTATGTGATACTGGTTTCAAAATCAACTTTCAAGAGGGAATATGTTCTGGAATTAGTAAAGATTCTACTCAGTCATTCATGGGTCGAAGACATGGAAATATCTACCTCTTGGATGTGAAACCAGATGAATCACAATGTCTAATATCAATCCAAGACAAAGCAAACTTATGGCATAGAAAGCTTGGGCACGTCAACATTAAGCAAATAGCCAAAATCTCAGCAAATAAGCTTGTTCGTGGTCTACCCAATTTATCATACCAAAAGTCTGATCTATGTACACCATGTATATTGGGAAAACAGGTAGGAAATTCCTTTAAACCAATAAATCAAGTTTCCACTAACCGTGTACTGCAGCTTCTGCATATGAATCTTTTTGGACCAACCAGAACACAAAGCATTGGAGGTAAGAAATACTGCCTAGTAATTGTGGATGATTACTCACGATTTACTTGGGTATATTTCTTGGCAAGTAAGTCTGAAACTTTCTCTTACTCTGAAAAGTTTGCTAAAAAGGTTCAAAATGAAAAAGGATATGTTATCTCGAGTATAAGAGCAAATCATGGAGGTGAATTTGAAAATCATGATTTTACAAAATTCTGTGATGAATATGGTTTTCAACATGTATTCTCCTCTCCATATACTCCAGAGCAGAATGGAGTTGTGGAAAGAAAGAATAGATCTCTTCCAGAAATGGCTAGAACTCTTTTAATTGAAAGTAGCATCTCTTCACGTTTTTGGGCTGAAGCAATTTCTACAGCATGTTACGTTATAAATAGAGTTTTTCTAAGGCCCGTTCTAGAAAAAACCCCTATGAACTATTCAAAGAAAATAAACCTATTGTTTCATATTTTCATGTGTTTGGATGCAAATGTTTTATACTAAAAAATGCAAATGATCGAGTTGGTAAGTTTGAAGAAAAGTCAGATGAAGGCATCTTCCTAAGATATTCAACAACAAGCAAAGCGTATAGAGTCTACAACAAGAAGACTCAAACAGTGGAAGAATCAATGAATGTTAAAGCCTATAATTAGGTAATGAAATTACCTATGGTCTATGTGTTAGCCATTAGTTTTCTTAAGGCTATTTTCTTAAGGCTATGTGTTATTGCACTTGTGTTTATGAATTTTGAATTTAGGACTATAGGATAAATTAATAATTTATACTTGGCTATGCACCTCATAAATTAAATTCCTATATGTAAAATATTACAAGATTTTGGCCATGTGGAATTTAGTAATTTAATTCTTAAAAGAAAGAATAAGGGGTAAAATTGATTTTAATCGGGTTGGGCCTTAGGCCCAATATCTTGAGCCTTTGATGGGCCAAGCTAGTCGGCCCAATTAGGCCCACGAAAAGGGGGCTGTCGCCAGCCCAAGAGGAGGCCCAAGCCCATCTTGCATGTGTTGTGACAAGTGGCAAGAGGGGTGGCATGCATTGGGCATTGAAGAGGCAAGCTAATGATGAGGTTTAAGGGGGAATAAAAAGGGAAGGAAAAGAGAGAGAATGGCTGGTTAGCCATTCGGCCAAGAGAGAAAGGCAGAGAGAGAGAGAGAGAGAGAGAGAGAGAGAGAGAGCGAGAGAGAGAGAGAGGAAGAGGGTGCGGCCGAGAGAGGGAGGAGCTCGCCCGTCGCCGTCCATCCGCCGGGTTCGTCCGCCGTGTGCCATCGTTTTCTTCGGTCTAGAGGCAAGTGGGAGTCCTCTAACTTCTCTTGCATGCTTGTTTGTTGTTTGCATGTTGAGTTTTTGGGTGTTAGATGAGAAATACCGAAGCATGGAGGAGTTGTATGTTGAATGGTATGGCTGTTTGTGTTCGGACCGTGTGAATCAGAAAATTGTTTGAGCTTGTATGTGTGTTTAGAGTCCGATTTTGGCTTCGACTTCTTCATGAGAGTTGTATCTAACATCTTGAACTACAGCATACTGAAATTTTGTGAACAATTATGGAGATTTGAGGGGTTAAAGTCTTGTTTTACGAAGACCTCAGATCTGGAGAGTTTTTACTGACCTCTTGCTGGATTCGTGGTTGCATGTTGGTTTTTGTTGAGAATATCACTTCCGTTTCTTCATGAAAGTTGTAGGAGACATCTTAAAATACAACATAATCAAATTTGAAGTGAAATGAACAAGTATAGCCTAGTAAATCAACTAGATCTTGAAGATGATGATTCTGGTGATGTATTCCGAGATATCCGAGAATTCAATGACATAGATGATGACTATACTCTGGTTATTTGACTGAGATCTCTTCATGAAACTTGTATAGGATATCTTGATGTATAACATATCCAAATTTCAGAGAAAACGAAAGAGAATAGCTAGGTGAAATCTCAATATTTCGGTGATGTGTGCACTGGACGATGCGGTAATGGATCCAGAAGCTTCGTGAGGTTGTATAAAATAATCTAAAAAGAATCTGGATTGTAGTTCTGCATGAAAGTTGTGCAAAAATGTCTTGGCTATCACTCTGTAAAATTTCGTAATTTTTGGAGACCGTATGGATATTTTCATCGAATTTCTTCGGAAACTGTGCGTGCTGGTTTTATCCGAATATTATGTGCTGTTTTGTGGAAATTGTGAAATAGTGTGAAATTCAATTTGGCCATGAATTTTGCATGAAATTGTCATCCTATTGGTTTGTTTAATGATTTCTCGAATTTTTATAATTTTGGATATTGAATTTAATATTTATTTATTAAAAATAAATAAATAAATAAATAAAATAGATTATTTTATTGGCCATAAATTCCATTAATTTTATAAATAATTATACCATGTTGCATTGTATGATGAAGTCTTGATGTATGCATGATATTGAATTGAGATGCATGTGTGAATTCAATGTTGAACATGATTGTTGGTTGCCATTGCATCAATATGCCATGCTAAATTGAGACCGAAATTGGTGAACATAAATAATGTTAAATGAGGAGATTGTTGTGGTGGATGATAATGCCCCGGGAGTCGGGATGCCCAAAGGTTCGAATGAGTCGATGCCCTTTGGATGCCTGGTTGTATTATGAATACATGCCTAGAGGTTTTCCCCGGGAGTGTCGGGATGCCCGGTTTTATTATGATACATGCCCGGAGGGTGAGGGGTTGTATCATGATGCATAGGGGAAACCATTTTCATGGCGAGCCCCAGAGATTCCTCGTGATGCCAGTTGGGGTGCGAGATGCCTGGCTATAAGGGTAAAGGCCGGATGTTCGGTTGTATCTTGGATACATGCCCGGAGGATACCTCGTGATGACAGTCGGGATACGAGATGCCCGGAATGTGGGGGTGCCGGATTCCCGGTTGTATCTTGGATACATGCCCGGATGGTTCTCACGTTGCTAGGATTGGGCGCGAGTGATGAATGTGGGATGCAAACATTGGTCCCAGGAAAGAGAAATGTGGCAGTCCAATATGAAAAGATGAGATTGAGAAATTGAAATGGAAATATGCATGATGATATGCATGATATGATGATGATGATATGCATGATGATATGCATGACGATGATGATGATGATGATGATGATGATGATGATATATGATAAGGCATGATAATATGCATGATGATATGCATGACGACGACGACGATGATGATATATGATAAGGCATGATAATATGCATGATGATATGCATGACGACGGCGATGACGATGATATATGATAAGGCATGATAATATGCATGATGATATGCATGATGACGACGATGATGATGATATATGATAAGGCATGATAATATGCATGATGATATGCATGTCGACGACGACGATGATGATGATATATGATAAGGCATGATAATATGCATGATGATATGCATGACGACGACGACGATGATGTTGATATATAATATGGCATGACAACATGTGTAATTCGATGATGCCATGATGATGATGATGATGACATGTATGATAAGTTGATGCGATGATGATGATGACATGTGTGATGTAATGATGTCATAATGATGATGACATGTATGATATGATGATGATACACATGTGTGTGTTATGATTTTGGTGATGATGCATGATAGTATATGCATGGCTTCAAGGTAAGTAACGCCTACAATGCATGTATGATTTGTATGATGGATTGAGTGGTTATTAGATTCCTTTACCTACTGAGTGGTTGTACTCACCCCTTTTGGGGACCAACATTTCAGATTACTAGATGGTTTGAGCGGTTGGATATGACCGCAAGGAGAAGGATAGCAAAGGAGGGAACCTTTGGACGTTGACACTAGTTGATGGACCTTAAGCATATGATAGTGGGAGGAGACGTCAGTCATCTTTTGAAGTATAGCCGAGTATAGAAACATTGGCATTTCAATGTACCGACTAAAGATGTCCATCTGCTTTATGTAAATAAACGTGTTCGGCTTTAACTTATATAAGATATTTAGTAGGTGTGCATCGTTTTCTGAATGTAGAGAAGAGAGTTTGTTAGATGTGCTTCCGTATGTGAATTGTGCAAAATCAGAGTGACATGTTATTAGGAAAATAAATGGTAAGCAAATTGTGGCGACCTAAATCGGATCGGGGGCCGTCGAGGGGTGTCACAGCCTTTATTGGTATCAGAGCTATGGTCTATTTGGAGTGATAAGGAGCCTCAGATGGAAATGAGGATAGAAAGATGCACACCATAGGATATAAAACGGAATAATTGAATAACGGGTGATGAGTATTCACTCATAGATCCCTAGTAGTTTATTTTGAGTTGTCTTTAGATACCAGTAACATGTATATGTTACTTATGTAGTAGTAGTTGCTTTGAATGGAGATAGTGAGTCTCAGATTCTTCTTGAGGCAATGCTTGGTAAACTGCAGGAATGTCATGGTGCAAGCTGGAAGTGCTCATCCATCAAGGGCTGAAGCCTCTGCTGCAAGGGCTGAACCCCGAATGGAAGATATCCTATAGGCATTAGCCAATATTGGAAATCTGAAGGAAAGGCAAGCGCAACAACAAACTGGAGTGGAACGTCGCCCTCAAGGGCTAGTGGAACAATTCCTAAAGTTGAAACCACTTAAGTTTAGTGGAATGGGGGGTCCTGAGGAGGCGGAACAATGGATTGATGGAATGGAACGAATTTTTCGGTTGTTGGACTGCAGTGATACTGAGAAAATAGTTTTGGCAGAATACCAGCTGGAGGGAAATGCAAAGTTTTGGTGGAGAGCATCGAGGGATACGATCTTTCCACTAGGTACTGATGTGAACTAGGAAGAGTTTGTGAGAGCTTTCAATAGGAAGCATTTCTCTGATTGTGCCAAGGATAAGAAGATCACTGAATTTGTTTAGTTAGAACAAAGGGAGCTGACAGTAGACTAGTATGAGGCAAAATTTTATGAATTGTCTAGGTATGCTCCTAGGTTGGTTGAGGATCAAGAGGAGAAGGCTAAGAGATTCCTGAAAGGATTAAGGATTGATATTAGAAAACAACTAGTGCCTCTAAATATAAGGGATTATAATGAGATTTATGAGAGGGCACAGTTGGTGGAGCAAGAGTTAGTGAGAGAGCAATTAGAATCTAAGAAACAGATGACCTTTAATGATGTTCGAAGGGGTAAGAGACCTTATCCTGATCAAGGTCAGCCCTGGGAATCTAAGAAGAGGAATAATTTTGGGAATTCTAGAAAAGTTAGGAGTGGCCCGATTCTAGGAAGAGTACCCTACCATGGTAATATTTGTCAGAGATGTGGTGGACAACATAGACCAGGACCCTGTAATGATTGATTGAAATGTTTTGGCTGTGGGCAAAGCGGTCACTTTAAGAAAGATTGTCCACAAGGAAGGTCGCAGCCGAATGTTAGCTCGGTGCGACAGGTACAACAAAGTACTAGTGGACCAAATCTACCAAGGAATCCACAAAGGCCACCACCACAAGGAAGGGTGTATGCGGTCACTCAAGAGGAAGCAGGAGCTTCCAAAAGTGTTATCTCAGGTATGATTTCGATAGAGGGATAAAAAGGCATATGTTATTTGATATAAGTGGCACGCATTCATTTGGTTTGAGAAATATAGATGATTGTGAGGAGTAGGAACAGATCTCTAGATATGCCTCTTCGTATTTCTACATCGCTGAAAGATATGTTGTTATCTACGTTAACATGTGAGATGAGTGAGATAACCCTAGGGGAATGAGATATGGAAATGGACTTGATAGTGATAGTTATGTATGACTTTGATGTCGTTGTAGGAATGGACTAGCTCCGTAAGCAATGGACTAGGATGAATGATCTCCTGAGATAGTACTTGCCCGTGTGCTAAGGATAAAACCGTGAGGCTAAGAATGGATAAGCCAAAGCAGATGATATCTCTATAAGTTAATCCTTATTGAAATGAGACCCTTTAGTAGATGTGTAGTTTGGGTTCGAACCAAGCGAAAGCTGGTGTACCTGTAATGACCCGATCCGATGAGGGCGAGGAGTGGACGCCGAGGTCAGAGGACCTGAACAGGGAGCGGCTCCTGGTAGGCTTCTAGAATGGCAAAAGGGGGCAGAAATGAACTGAACTATGAACTGAACTGGGAAGGTGGTGTTTCTGGGATAATTTTGTCAGAGTAGCGCAGTGGAAGCATGGTTAAGCTTGTAGACCTCTTGTTGTGAAAGGGAAGGATGGGTCGATGCATTTGTGCATTAATAATAGGCAATTGAATCATGTAAATGTCAAGAATAAGTATCCCTTACCTAGAATTGATGACCTATTTGACCAATTGCAAGGAAGTTCGGTCTTTTCTAAAATTAACTTGAGATCAGGATATCAGTTAAGGATTAAGAAAGAAGACATTCTTAAGACCGTGTTTAGGACTCACTATGGACTCTATGAGTTCCTAGTTATGCTATTTGGAATAATTTGGTGGTGACAAAGGTATATGAATAATTTGGCTAAATAGTGCATTCGATTGAGTCGAGAAGGTGGAATTCTTTAAATTTGAATCTCATTGATAGTTGCACTTAGGATAGAGCTTAAAATAGATGTTTTCACAAAAAGAATTGAATAAGAGATAGATGAGGTGGATGAAATTATTAAAAGATTTTGATTGTGAACTATTTTAGAAAATCTCTTGAATTTCATCAAAATTTATGAGTACTGTGACAACATGCCCAAATGTTTTAAGAAATGTTTTCTATTTCAAGGATTTTTGAACTTTTTATAGAAAACATTCCAACCCATTGGAGTTGGGATTGAGATTGGAATTTTGCCAACGTATCGATTTAAATTTTACCAAGGGTTTTGATAAAGTATTTTATTTCGCGCCGTGATGCAAGTACAACTCAAGGCTTTACATGTGGGTTTCAAAAAAAAAAAACATTTGAAATTTAAACGTGATTATGGATTTTATGGAATTGGTATCATGCTTTGATTTTGTGAATTGGCTTCAACGATATGAGATTTACCTATTCTCAAATACTATCATTGTTATACCGATGTGTCTTTGAAAATCCCTATTTTGCATTATTTGATATCATGAAGTGGAATTTTCAAGAACTCAAAGGATTTTCCACATTGGTGATTTGAAAACGTTTTGACATGGAAATGGCATATGATTTCAAAGCTTGCTGTTGTTGTTGAATACTTTTGAAAACTTCAGTTCGTATTGTTTGATTTCATGAAGGAAGATTTTCAAGCGTTCAAAAGGAATTTCAGATGTGGTTATTGTTTTAAAATTGTTTTGGTGTTGAGATAAATTAAGAAATGTTAAGAGCCTGCATCCTTGACTTTAAAGGAAGTTGGGATGAAAAGTTATACCTGGGAGAATTTGTGTACAGCAATAGCTTTCAGAAAAGGTATAGGCATGTGTTGAGGAAGTATTAGTTAGACCCTAGTCACATACTCGATCATGAAGCCATCAAAGTGGATGAGAAAGTGAGGTACATTAAGGAGCCTGTGCAAGTATTGGATTGAAAGGAACAAATTCTCAGGACCAAGAGAATTTCATTGGTTAAGATATTATGGTGATATCATGATGTGGAGGAAGCCACATGGAAGAGTGAAAGTGAGATGAGGGTAAGGTACCCTCACTTGTTTAAGGAGACATAGGAAATGTCTAATTTCGAGGACGAAATTCTCTAAGGAGGGGAGAATTGTGGCATCCCAAAATTCAAGTCATCCTCTAGAGAAATTAAAGCCTATAATTAGGTAATGAAATTACCTATCGTCTATGTGTTAGCCATTAGTTTTCTTAAGGCTATGTGTTATTGCGCTTGTGTTTATGAATTTTGAATTTAGGAGTATAGGATAAATTAATAATTTATGCTTGGCTATGCACCTCATAAATTAAATTCCTATATATAAAATATTACAAGATTTTGGTCATGTGGAATTTAGTAATTTAATTCTTAAAAGAAAGAATAAGAAAGGGGTAAAATTGATTTTAATCGGGTTGGGCCTTAGGCCCAATATCTTGAGCCTTTGATGGGCCAAGCTAGTCGGCCCAATTAGGCCCACGAAAAGGGGGCTGTCGCCAGCCCAAGAGGAGGCCCAAGCCCATCTTGCATGTGTTGTGACCAGTGGCAAGAGGGGTGGCATGCATTGGGCATTGGGGAGGCAAGCTAATGATGAGGTTTAAGGGGGAATAAAAAGGGAAGGAAAAGAGAGAGAATGGCTGGTTAGCCATTCGGCCAAGAGAGAAAGGGAGAGAGAGAAAGAGAGAACCGTGCAAGAGAGAGAGGAAGAGGGTGCGGCTGAGAGAGAAGGGGAAGCCGAGAGAGGGAGGAGCTCGCCCGTCGCCGTCCATCCGCCGTGTTCATCCGCCGTGTGCCGTCATTTTCTTCGGTCTAGAGGCAAGTGGGAGTCCTCTAGCTTCTCTTGCATGCTTGTTTGTTGTTTGCATGTTGAGTTTTTGGGTGTTAGATGAGAAATACCGAAGCATGGAGTTGTATGTTGAATGGTATGGCTGTTTGTGTTCGGACCCTGTGAGTCAGAAACTTGTTTGAGCTTGCATGTGTGTCTAGAGTCCCATTTTGGCTTCAATTTCTTCATGAAAGTTGTATATAACATCTTGAACTACAGCATACTGAAATTTCGTGAAAAATGATGGAGATTTGAGGGGTTAAAGACTTGTTTTACGGAGACCTCAGATCTGGAGAGTTTTTACTGACCTCTTGCTGGATTCGTGGTTGTATGTTGGTTTTTGTTGAGAATCCCACTTCGGTTTCTTCATGAAAGTTTTAGGAGACATCTTAAACAACATAATAAAATTTTAAGTTAAATGAACAAGTATAGCCTAGTAAATCAACTAGATCTTGAAGACGATGATTCTGGTGATGTATTCCGAGATATCCAAGACTTCAAGGACATAGATGATGACTATAATCTGGTTATTTGACTTAGATATCTGCATGAAACTTGTAGATTATATCATGATGTATAACATATCCAAATTTCAGAGAAAACGAAAGAGAATAGCTAGGTGAAATCTCAATATTTCGGTGATGTGTGCACTGGACGATGCGGTAATGGATCCAGAAGCTTCGTGAGGTTGTATAAAATAATATAAAAATAATCTGGCTTGGACTTCTGCATGAAAGTTGTGTCAAATGTCTTGGCTATCACTCTGTAAAATTTCATAATTTTCGGAGACCGTATGGATATTTTAATCGAATTTCTTCGGAAACTGTGCGTGCTGGTTTTATCCGAATATTATGTGCTGTTTTGTGGAAATTGTGAAATAGTGTGAAATTCAATTTGGCCATGAATTTTGCATGAAATTGTCATCCTATTGGTTTGTTTAATGATTGCTTGAATTTTTATAATTTTGGATATTGAATTTAATATTTATTTATTAAAAATAAATAAATAAATAAATAAATAAATAAAATAGATTATTTTATTGGCCATAAATTCCATTAATTTTATAAGTAATTATACCATGTTGCATTGTATGATGAAGCCTTGATGTATGCATGATATTGAATTGAGATGCATGTGTGAATTCAATGTTGAACATGATTGTTGGTTGCCATTGCATCAATATTGCATGCTAAATTGAGACCGAAATTGGTGAACATAAATAATATTAAATGAGGAGAATGCCCCGGAAGTCGGGATGCCCAAAGGTTCAAATGAGTCGATGCCCTTTGGATGCCTGGTTGTATAAAGAATACATGCCCAAAGGTTTTCCCCGGGAGTGTCGGGATGCCCGGTTGTATTATGATACATGCCCGGAGGGTGAGGGGTTGTATCATGATGCATAGGGGAAACCATTTTCATGGCGAGCCCTAAAGATTCCTCGTGATGCCAGTTGGGGTGCTAGATGCCTAGCTAGAAGGGTAAAGGCCGAATGTCCGGTTGTATCTTGGATACATGCTCGGAGGATACCTTGTGATGCCAGTCGAGATACGAGATGCCCGGAATGTGGGGGTGCCAGATGCCCGGTTGTATCTTGGATACATGCCTGGATGGTTCTCACAATGCTAGGATTGGGCGCGAATGATGAATGTGGGATGCAAACATTGGTCCCGGGAAAGAGAAATGTGGCAGTCCAATATGAAAAGATGAGATTGAGAAATTGAAATGGAAATATGCATGATGATATGCATGATATGATGATGATGATATGCATGATGATATGCATGACGACGACGACGACGACAACGACGACGACGATGATGATATATGATAAGGCATGATAATATGCATGACAACGACGACGATGATGACATATGATAAGGCATGATAATATGCATGATGATATGCATGACAATGACGATGATAATGATATATGATAAGGCATGATAATATGCATGATGATATGCATGACGACGACGACGATGATGATATATGATAAGGCATGATAATATGCATGATGATATGCATGACGACGACGATGACGACGATGATGATATATAATATGGCATGACAACATGTGTAATGTGATGATGCCATGATGATGATGATGATGATGATGATGACATGTATGATATGTTGATGCGATGATGATGATGACATGTGTGATGTAATGATGTCATAATGATGATGACATGTATGATATGATGATGATACACATGTGTGTGTTATGATTTTGGTGATGATGCATGATAGTATATGCATGGCTTCAAGGTAAGTAACGCCTGCAATGCATGTATGATTTGTATGATGCATTGAGTAGTTATTGGATTCCTTTACCTGCTGAGTGGTTGTACTCACCCCTTTTGGGGACCAACATTTCAGATTAGTAGATGGTTTCAGTGGTTGGATATGATCACAAGGAGAAGGATAGCAAATGAGGGAACCTTTGGACGCCGACACTGGTAGATGGACCTTAAGCATATGATAGTGGGAGGAGACGTCGGTCATCTTTTGAAGTATAGCCAAGTATAGAAACATTGGCATTTCAATGTACCGACTAAAGATGTCAATCTGTTTTATGTAAATAAACGTGTTCGGCTTTAACTTATATAAGATATTTAGTAGGTGTGCATCGTTTTCTGAATGTAGGGAAGGGAGTTTGTTAGATGTGCTTCCGTATGTGAATTGCGCAAGGGACCTATCAAAAAAAGAAAAAGAAAAAAACGTAAACCCCCTATGTTGTATGGACCCGCTGCAATTGAAATGGTATCAGAGTGACATGTTATTAGGAAAGTAAATGGTAAGCAAACTGTGGTGACCCAAATCAGATCGAGGGCCGTCAAGCAACAGTTAAATTCCAAGACTCTATGCAAAATGAATCCATTCAGACTCAACTTGAAGAATCTGAACCTACTCCAGAATCTACAAAGTCTAAAACAGCTCGGACTTTGAAGGACCAGCAACAAGTGACTGTTGAAGATTCAAGTGAAGGAAGTGACCATCAATCTGATAAATTAACTAGCAACTGGAAACATAAGTCCAATCATCCCAAAGATCTTATTATTGGTGACATCTATCAAGGAATTTGCACAAGATCCAAAAGGCGCAAAGAGTCTAGTGCTATGGCTCTTATTTCTGAAATAGAGCCCAAAAGCATAGAAGAAGCTTTATCTGATAAAAGCTGGATTGAAGCTATGCAAGAAGAGCTCAAGCAATTCAGTATTAATGATGTCTGGGAATTGACTCCTAAACCAAAAGGTAAGTCTGTTACTGTAACTAAATGGGTTTTTAGGAACAAGATGAACGAGAAAGGAAAAGTCATAAGAAACAAGGCAAGACTCGTGGCCAAGGGATACACACAAGAAGAAGGGATAGACTATGACGAGACTTACGCACCAGTAGCAAGGTTAGAAGCAATTCGATTATTACTTGCTTTTGCTTGTTATAAGAATTTCAGGTTATTCCAAATGGATGTCAAAAGTGCCTTCCTAAATGGATTCATCCAAGAGGAAGTCTATGTTGAACAACGACCTGGGTTTGAAGACCCAAGGAAACCAGACTCAGTATTCAGACTCAAAAAGGCTTTATACGGCTTGAAACAAGCTCCTTGAGCTTGGTACAACAAACTGAGTAAGTTTTTAATTGAAAATGGATTTGTTAAAGGTAAAGTAGACACTACTATTTTCATTAAAAGAGAAAGCAAGAGTTTTCTACTTGTTCAAATATATGTCGATGATATTATTTTTGGATCCTCTAATGAAAGTCTATGCAAGAAATTCTCTAAGACTATGCAGGATGTATGCAGGATGAATTTGAAATGAGTATGATGGGTGAGTTAACCTTCTTCCTTGGACTTCAAGTAAAACAACTGAAGGAAGGAACTTTTATTCATCAAGAAAAATATGCTAATGATATTGTGAAGAAGTTTGGATTGGACAATTGCAAAAAGGCCGATATACCAGTGTCAAGCTCCGTAAAGATATATAAAGATGAAGAAGGAAAGAAAGTCGACCACAAGTTATACAGGAGTATCATCGGTTCACTTCTTTATCTTATTGCTTCTAAACCTGACATTTTGTTTAGTGTTTGCATTTGTGCCAGATTTCAAGCAGACCCTCAAGAATCACATTTAAATGCTGCAAAGCGTATTATCAAATATATTGCATCAACTTCAAGCTTCGGTCTCTGGTATCCTAAAAAGGGAGACTTTACTCTTCTTGGGCACTTAGACGCAGACTTAGTCGGATGCAGAGTTGATAGAAAGAGCACCTTAGGTACCTATCAACTACTTTGAGGCAGGACAATGTCTTGGTTTTCAAGAAAGAAAAGTACAGTAGCTCTCTCTACAACAGAAGCAGAATATGTAGCTCTTGGAAGTTGCTATTCACAAATTCTGTGGATAAAATAACAGCTAAGAAACTTTGGAATTGAAGATTCATGCACGAAGATTAAATGTGACAACACCAGTGCTATCAACCTCACCAAAAATCCAATTCTTCGCTCAAGAGCAAAGCATATAAAGATTCGACATCACTTCATTAGAGATCATGTTCAAAATGGAGAAATTGCGATTCATTTTGTTGACTCAAAGAATCAACTGGCAGATATATTTACAAAGCCTTTGGAGAAAAATCAATTTGAAATTATCCGTTCCAAACTCAATATTTTCAGGTTTGAAGAAGTTAAAGTCTAGACTCTTAGACTCAGACATATAAGACTTTGACTACAAGACTTTGACTGTAAGTTATTCTCTCTTTAATCTCATCTTGAAAAGGTACGTTCATCAACCGTGTTGATTATTGTTATTTCAACCGCTATCTTTAATTGACGAGATTATTGCATCGTTTTCTTTAGATAAAGAAGTTATTTTGAAATGACCATTTTTCGAAAAAGGCAGTTATTTTTTAAAGGTATCTTTTCACTTTCCATTACGACGATTGGTATCCCCTTCTTTCGACTGTCTTATATACAGTTGGTTTCTCTTCGCTTAACTCCAAAACCCTAAAAAGCACCAATCTTCCATTCCTGTTTTCTTATCTTGTTTAATCTTCAAAAAAGTTGTCATCTTTCTTGGGAAAGTCAAGCACGGAATCTTTCAAAGACTAAGAAAGATGTCGTCTTTAAGAAATTCATCGAGGATCGCAAGCAGGGGACCACGACGAATGAGTGAGGGGCCTACGCACTTCGATCTCACTGAAGAAGAAGTGTCTCCAAATCAGCAGCAAAACCCACAACATTCTCAGCAGTATCATTCTCCTCCATCTAGTCCTCAAGATGTTGATCATTTTTAAAATTGAAGACATCATTGAAGATGCATATCCTATGTGTTAGGAGTTGAGAGAGGAAGATATCAATGGATCAAAGTTTCTATTGCTCGCACTACTCTGGAACTGGTTAAGGACAGGAGATCAGAGGGAAAAATTTCATATTCGAGGATGAGTGCATTTAACATCTTGCTGCACAAAACTGTAATCAATTGCCTCAGACTGAAATCAACTTCCAAGACTGATGTCTCAAGTTTAGAGGCAAAGCTAATGTATGCAATCATCACTAGGAAAATGTTTTCTTTTCCTGACACTGTTATGTTCCACATGTATAGAGCTGTGATGAAGGACAGAGAACAACTTCGTTATCCAGGTCTTGTGACGAAGTTATTCAGACATCTGAACATTCAGCCTCCGCAAATTCTTTGTGCTCGATCGTGCGATCATATGGTGGTAGGACTGAAAATGGTGACCAAGATGCGTCTGAAGGAACTAAGCAAGGCATTGGAGAAATTTAAGGAGAAGACTCCAGTCAAATCTCATCAATTCTCTTTTGCAGGAAAAAGAAAAGGGAATGAGCCCATGGATGCTCCATCCAAGAGAAGAAGAGTTCTACTCATTGATGATGAAGATGACAAGGAAAACATCACTATTTCTGCTTTGAAGAATCTCAGTCGATCTGTTCCAGAGAAAGAGTCAGAACAGCAGACAGAAGAAAGAGCAGAGAAAGAAGCAGAGGAAAAAGAAATGGAGGAAAGAGAAGAATAAGAAGAAAGAAATGCTGAGCAAGAGAGAGTTGAAAAAGAAGAAGAAGAAGAAGAGAAAAGAGATCAAGAAGAAGAACATGAGGAGCACTCTCCACCTGAAGGCATGAACACAAGGGGAGACCAAGAGAAAAGAGGAATATCTTCAAATCCTGCAACCAGTGAGGGAGTCAGTCGATCCCCAGCAGATACAGACGATATTTATGCCTCTTAGTTTCCTGAGGAAGGTCATGAGATTTCTTCGCCAAATCTACGTGATTATGCTGATCTACCATCGTCTGCATTTACTCCATCAGATCGTGCTAACGCCAGTACGCAGACCAACAATTCAGTAGACTTTCGCAGAGTGATGGATATTCTCTTGGAAATGCAAGGTCAAATATATGCATTGGGATGTGAAGTTCAGAACTTGCATAATGCAGGACAAGTCTCTTCGGGTTCATTAAATGATCAAATCCAAGCCCTTTCCCTTCAGATTCGGGCTAATACTAAGGGTGAGGATGTTGCTCAGCTGAAGGAAGACTTAAAAAGGCTGGAAGGCATTGTTCAGTTGATGGGAGATTTCCAGCTTGTTCGTGTTCCCAAGAATCCTTGACTTCATTTTCATCTCATTTTTTATGCTGACAAAAAGGGGGAGAGTTGTGAGACTTGAAAAACTTTGAACTTAAATTTGCTTGTTTGGTGTGTGGTTTGTTTTGACTTGACTTTTGAGTCATGTGTGTGTGTCTGGATGTGGACTAAATTTGGATTTGGATTTGACTGCTTATTATTAACTACTATTGATATCTTATGGATGGCTTTATTGCATACTGGACTAACCTATTTTCTGTGGTTGCAGATTCTAGTGTTATTCATTTAGCCATTTATCTCTATAAGATATGCATATGTGTTTGAGAAATGTTTTGCAGGTCCAAATTTTCCAAATCTGCAGGAAAGTTTTCTCACCATCAAAAAGGGAGAGATTGTTGGAGAAATCCTCTTGAAGTGTTTTGAAGTTGACAAAACGTTTCCATCAGACTAGTCTAAAGGCTTGCAGACTCTACTATTTAAAGTCTGAAGACCTCCGGACAGCCAGACTCAAGACTCAAAGTCTATCCTTATTGACAGTTTCTAATTCGTTGAAGAAAGGCTATCCAGAACTGGATGTTTCATTAAGGATGTGGCCTTATCGACTGGAGAAGATCTCTTCGCTGGATATGACATAAAGGAATTCTTTATTTGATCATAATTGATTCGAAGATTAAGGATCCAGTGATTGGCAAAGTATACTTGGAAGGTTCTACTTATGGAAATCGAAATCCTGATTGTATGGGCGAACAGGATTGATGGACTATCGACATGTTCCTTTAATAGCTCGAATGATCTTCCTAATTGATTCCGTTCAACGAGCAGATTGGAGGAATTCCTTTAGTAAGTGCCGACATGAATAATGGCATGAAGGAGTATATAAGGAAGATGTTCCAGTTATTTGAGGTGGTGCACGATAAAAGAATTCCAAAGTCTGAAGCTCCTTGTTCTTAGTCAATTCATTTATTGAGCAAAATCGTGTAAACAAAAGAGAGTATATTCGTGAGAAACCTTAAGGAAGTGTGGTAGAACTTCTACACTGTGGAATCAAGGAAAAGCTGTGCTGTAACTTCTCTTTTGTTCATAGTGAAATCCAGCCGATGGGTTGTCAGTGCGGAAGAGTGGATGTAGGCTTGGAATAAGCCGAACCACTATAAATCTTGTGTTCATTTCTCTCTTCCCTATCCTTTACTTCGCTTTGATCGTATTTTCTTTCCTATCGTTTGCCTAGAATCGCTTCCGTATCTCGAAAAATTGTTTGTGCACCTATTCACCCCCTCTAGGTACTTATACTAGCTATCTCAAACAATACCAGACCACCTTACTTTGATGGAAAGGATTACAACATCTGGAAAAACAAAATAAAAGTGTTCCTACGATCAAAGGATCCTCTGGAATGGGACGTCGTAGAAAAAGGAATCACTTCTAAAGCTGGATCTGTCACAGAAAGAGGAAAAGAAACTGTTGAGTCAAGTGAAATGACTCAGGAAGAGATAATCAAGAGACAAGCTCTTGATGCAAAAGCAATTTATTCTTTATATTGTGCTTTATCACCTACTGAATAAAACAGAATATCTTCTTGTGATACAGCAAAAGAAGTCTGTGATAGATTACATATCACCTATGAAGGAACTAATCGAGTGAAAGAAACCAGAATCAACATTCTCCTCGGTCAATAGGAAGCCTTCAAAATAAAATGAGGAGAATCTATAACTGACATGTTTAGTCGTTTTATAGAAATCGTGAATGGTCTTCAAAATTAAGGTCAACCAATTTCTGATCCCATGTAGGTAAACAAGTTACTGCGTGGACTCTCCAAGGATTGGAATCACATAAAGACCTCAATAAGAGAGACGCAAAGAATCATGCCACTATCTATCGATGAATTGGTTGGAACTCTTCAGTCTTATGAAGTAGAATGAATCAATGAAGATGAAGATCTTAAAGGTAAGAAATCCATTGCATTAAAATCCAATGATGATTCTGATGTCACAGATTCTGAAGACAATATGGATGATGAGGAGCTTGCTCTCATGATAAGAAGATTCAGAAAGTTGAACAGAAAAGGAAGAAGATTCAATCCAAAGAAACAGAGTTTTTAAAAGCAATAGACCAAGTCTGTTGATGATGATGAATCAAATAAAGATGTAGTCTGCTTTGAATGTAAGAAAAAGGGACACATCAGACCCAACTGTCCTCTTCTGAAAAAGAAAAAAAGGAAAAGCTGAAAAGTATTGAAAGGCTCTTAAAGCAAAAACCTGGAGTGATACAGAGTGTGAGGAAAGTGATGATGATTATGCCAATATATGTCTAATGGCACAATCGAATTCTGAATCAAACTCCAAGACAGATTCAGATTCAGACAGTGAATTTGAGGTAAGTAACTTTAAAATCCCTGTTAAAGTTTCCAAATACATTGATGAGTTGTGTTTTAGTCTTAAGACTTCTCTTAAAAGGATTTCCTAACTTAAAAAGGAAAACTCTGCACTAAAATAACAGGAAAATGTTTTGAAAGAAAAGTTGAAATGTTTAGACATGAATGTTTCTACTCTTAAAGAAACCGAAGACAATCTCTTGAACGAAAATGCTTTTTTAAAAAATGACTTATCAAATATCTCAAAAAGATTTTCAATAGGATCTGAGAAAGTTGAAAATTTTTTTTCAGTCCAAAGACCTTATTTCAATAAATCTGGTTTAGGAATGACAGCAGAAACCATTCCTTTAATTGATTTTCCTAAAGTAAAGGAAAGAATTAAGCAAAGACCTCCAAAGAAATTTTACAAAAATCATTTTCAAAAAGTGTTTGTAAAACCAGTAGGTTGAAATGCTCTCAGATGTTCAAAGTGCAATAGTACATATCATTTTAAAAAAGAGTGTCCTATGGTTTGAAAACCTGTTAAGAAAGTATGGGCAAAAACCGCATATCATACTAAAACACCAATGGACCCAAGAAAATATGGGTACCAAAGAAAGCTTAAGTCTTTTTAAATGCAGGTCACTATCAAGAAAAAGGTAAAATGGTATCTGGATAGTGGATGCTCAAGACATATGACATAAGATTCAAATTGCTTCATAAAGCTCGTTCAAGTAAATGGTGGAAAAGTTTCATTTGGAGGAAACAACAAAGGAAGAATTGTGGGATTTGAAACTGTAAAGATTGGAAACCTAACAATAAGCAATGTTTCTCTAGTGGAATGACTCAATTACAATCTGCTCAGTATCAGTCAGCTATGTGATACTGGTTTCAAAATCAATTTTCAAGAGGGAATATGTTCAGGAACCAGTAAAGACTCTACTTAGTCATTCATGGGCCGAAGACATGGAAATATCTACCTCTTGGATGTGAAACCAGATGAATCGCAATGTCTAATCTCAATTCAAGATGAAGAGAGCTTATGGCACAGAAAGCTTGGGCACATCAATATGAAGCAGATAGCCAAAATTTCAGCAAAGAAGCTTGTCAGTGGTCTACCCAAATTATCATACCAAAAGTCTGATCTATGTACACCATGCGTATTGGGAAAACAGGTAAGAAATACCTTTAAACCAATAAATCAAGTTTCCACTAATCGTGTACTACAGCTTCTGCATATGGATCTCTTTGGACCAACCAAAACTTAGAGCATTGGAGGTAAGAAATATTGCCTAATAATTGTGGATGATTACTCACGATTTACTTGGGTATATTTCCTGACAAGTAAGTCTGAAACCTTCTCTTACTTTGAAAAGTTTGCTAAAAAAGTTCAAAATGAAAAAGGGTATGTTATCTCGAGTATAAGAATAGACCATGAGGTGAATTTGAAAATCAAGATTTTACAAAATTCTATGATAAATCTGGTTTTCAGCATGTGTTCTCCTCTCCATATACTCCAAAGCAAAATGGAGTTGTGGAAAGAAAGAACAGATCGCTTCAAGAAATAGCTAGAACTCTTTTAATTGAAAGTAACATCTTTTCACATTTTTGGGCTGAAGCAGTTTCAACAGCATGTTACATTATAAATAGAGTTTTTCTAAGGCTTATTCTAGAAAAAACCCCCTATGAGATATTCAAAGGAAAAAAGCCTATTGTTTCATATTTTCATGTGTTTGGATGCAAATGCTTTATATTGAAAAATGCAAATGATAGAGTTGGTAAGTTTGAAGAAAAATCAGACGAATGCATCTTTCTTAGATATTCTACCTCAAGCAAAGCCTATAGAGTCTATAACAAGAAGAGTCAATATGTGAAGGAATCAATGAATGTCAAATTCCAGGATTCTATGCAGAATGAATCTACTCAGACTCATCTTGAAGAATCTGAACCTACTCTAGACTCTACAAAGTCTAAATCTCAAGAAGCAAGTCAGACTTTGAAAGACCAGCAACAAATGGTTATTGAAGATTCAAATGAAGAAAGTGATCATCGACCTGACAAATCAACCATTAACTAGAAGCATAAGTCCAATCATCCCAAAGACCTCATTATTGGCGACATTAATGAAGGAATTCGCACAAGATCCAAAAGGCGCGAAGAGTCTAGTGCTGTGGCTCTTATTTCTGAAATAGAACCAAAAAGCATAGACGAAGCTTTATCTGATGAAAGCTGGATTGAAGCTATGCATGAAGAACTCAGACAATTCAGTATTAATGATGTCTAGGAGTTGACTCCTAAACCAAAAGGTAAATCTATTATTGGAGCTAAATGGGTTTTCAGGAACAAGATGAACGAAAAAGGTAAAGTCGTAAGAAACAAAGCAAGACTCGTGGCCAAGGGATATACGTGATATAGCTAGTATGAGTACCTAGAGGGGGGTGAATAGGTATATATAGGATTTTTCTCGATAATTGCACAATACTAGACAGTTGATAGATTTGAGACAAACAATAATCAAAGTAAAACTGAGAGAAGGGAAGAGAGAATTGAACACGAGGTTTATAGTGGTTCAGCTTATTTCAAGCCTACGTCCACTCTTCTGCACTGACAGCCTATTGGCTGGATTCCACTATGAACAAAGAGATGTTACAGCGTTGTTCTTCCTTGATTTCTCGGTGTAGATGATCTACCACACTCGTTCAAGGTATCACTAAGTATAAACACTCTTTGTGTATACAATTTCGCTCAAAACGTATCGACTAATAACCAAGGTGCTTCAGACTCTGGAATTTCTCTATCGATCATGCACTAAAGTAACCAGAACGTCTTCCTTTTATACTCCTTTATGCCATCATACCCGTTGGCACTTACCAAAGGAATTCCTCCAATCTACCCGTTTGACGGAATCAATCAAGAAGATCATTCGAGCTATTAAAGGAACCTGACAATAGCCCATCAATCCTGTTCGCCCATACAATCAGGATCTTGGTTTCCAAGAATAGAACCTTCCAAGAATATTTCGTCGACCATCGGACCTTCAAACGATTTTGAATACGAATAAAAGAATCCGTTATATTTATCCAGCCAAGAGATCTTCTCCAGAGGATAAGACCAAATCCTCAACCAAATACTTTGGCTTTGGATTGCCTTCATTACTGGATTAGAAAAACTGTCAATGAGAATAGTCTTGAGTCTTGAGACTTGAGTCTTCAAACTCTAAACCGAAGGTCTGCGATTATCCAGACTAGACTGATAGAAATGTTTTGTCAGCTTCAAAATATTCTGGAAAGATTTCTCCAACAATCTCCCCCTTTTTTATGGTGACAAAACTTTCCTGTAGATTTGAACGACTTTGACTTGCAAAACATTACTCAAGCAATATGGCTATCTCATAAAGATTAATAAATTATTAACCAGACTCTGCATCCACAGAAAGTTGGTTAGTCTTTCATGAGTAAGACCATACAACAATACTTGATATAAATGCAAACAGTCAAACATCAAAATCCACACAAGTCAGTCAAATTCAAGTTCACACCCAAGTCATACTCAAATATTCAAACACGTCTCAAAGTTTAAAGTTAAAGAGTTTAAAGAGTTCAAATTTAAAGAGTTTAAATTTGCAATTCTCCCCCTTTTTGTCATCATTAAAAATGTGAGAAAGGAGTCAAGTCTTCTTTGGAACGTGCACAATCTGGAAGTCTCCCATCGACTGGATGATGCCTTCCAGCCTCTTCAAGTCTTCCCGAAGATTAGCCACCTCTTCTCCTTTGGCATTGGCTTGAATTTGAAGATCGAGGTCTTTTATTTGATCTGCCAGGGTAACAGAAGATGCTTTTCCAGCATTCTTCATGACTTGAAGTTCACATTCCAGAGCATAGATTTGACCCTGCATTTCCAAAAGAACATCAAGGATACGACGAAAATCTGCTGTATTGTCCGTCTGTGTGCTCGCATTTGCTTTTTCGGATAAAGTGAAAGCAGACGATGGAACTTCAGCGTAATTGAGCAGATTTGGCGTTGACGTATCATGTCCTTCCTCAGGCATTTGAGAAGCCTGAAAATCTTCTGGATTTGCTGGTGAGCGACTCACACCTTCACTGTTGACAGCATGTGGTGTAGTCCTTCCTTGCTCTCCATCTCCCCCTGTCTCTAAGACCTCAATTGGGGAAGAGTGATGGTCATGCTCATCTGCGCCTTGATTCCCTTCCTCTGCAGCTTCATCTGCAGACTTTTCTTTTTCTGCTTCTCCTTCTGCTTCAGCTTCTTTTTCTTCATCTTCTTTTTCTTTCTTTTGTTGCTCCTCTGCTTCTCTGTTCTTAGCTTGTCCCTCTTCTTCTCTCTGTTCTTTTTCTTCTGCTTCTTTTCCCTTCTTCTAATGTTCTGTTGATTCAGGTATAGAACGTCTGGTTCTTTTCAATGCAGGGATAGTGAAATCTTCTTCCTCTTCATCTTCATCTTCCAAGATAAGAGCTCTTTTCTTTTTGGATGAAGCACCCATTGGCTCCTTCCCTTTTCTCTTTGATGCAGAAGATGTTGGAGTCTTCACTTTGAACTTCTCCATTGCCTTACTAAGCTCTTTCAGACGCATTTTAGTCAGCATTTTCAAACCCACCACCATTTTGTCGCATGGTCGAACACAAAGAGTATGTGGAGGTTAAATGTTCAAGTGTCTGAAGATCTTGGTCACAAGACCAGAGTAAGGCAATTGGCCCTTGTCCTTCACCATTGCTCTGTACATGTGAAAGAGAATGGTGTGAGGGAGAGAGAACTTCTTCCCTGAATTGATCGCATACATCAATTTTGCCTCGGAATTAGACACGTCAGTCTTTGATGTAGACTTTGGCCTGATGCAGTTGATCACAATTTTGTGAAGCAAGATGTTGATGGCATGCATTCTTGAATATGTTACTCTTCCTTCTGTACTCCTGTCTTTGACAAGTTCCAGAGTGGTACGAGCAATTGAAACCTTGATTGGTTTATATCGTCCTCTTTCAACTCCAATTATGTCTGCCAACATGTCCACATCCACCTCATAGACTTGATCTCGAACACTGAATGATATTCTATTCGCATCCAAAAAGCTAAGATTCGAATAGAAGTATGTTGTTAATTGCACATAACCGTCTGTAGTATCGGAGCAGAATTGCTCAAGTTGAAGCAGATTTAACTTCTCCCTTAAGTTCACTTTAATGGCATCCAAGGAATCGAAATCAACACTCTTAGGATTTATTACCCCTCGTTTCAACAGTCTGAAAAACAGATTCTCCTGTTCCTTCGATTTAAACAAGTCCTTCCTTTTACCCTTCACCTTCGCACCAACTCCCATTAGAGGTTGAAACTCTCTGAACATTTTATCATCATCGTTCCCGTCAGTAGGATTCAGTCCCGATACACGAGGGTCACTTGGAATATTCGCAAGTGCTTCCTCAGCCTTTCCTTTTGGGAGCAATTCCCAAATCCTCCATTCGTCGCAGAAATAGATACTCATTCCCATAATTCTTATCTTTAAGGAAATCATCTATATAGTTTAGCGGAGTCTCAATGCTCTTCATTGCACGATAGAGCTTGTAAATAAAAGACGGTTTTTGGACTCTTGCAGGGTCTGCGTCCTCGATTATTTCTTCCTCCGGTTAATGACTCACATCTTGTGGGGTAGATCATGAAGAGTGACGTGGTGGAGAGTGAATCGGACTCTGTTGCTGACTCGGTAAATCTTCCTCTTCGGTGAGATCGAAATGGGTAGGTCCCTCCTTCATTCTCTGTGGTCCCCTGTTCGCGATTCTTGAAGACTTTCTTGAGGAAGACATCCTTTCTTGTTGATGAAAGATTCCTTTACTTGCTTTCCCAAGAAAAGATGGCAACTTTCTCGAAGATAAACACGAAGTAGAAACAGGATTGGGAGGAGAATGCTTTTTAGGGTTTTGAAGATTGAGTGAGGAAAACTATATATATATAACTCAGTTTAAAAAGGAAAAATCAATCGGCACAAAGGAAAGTGAACAGACACCTCGTTTTAAAATCAATAACTGCCAAATAGAGGTTAATCCTTTTTGAAAAGACACGATTCCATTTTTCACATAAATTATAAATTAACTGAATTAAGGATCGTACATTTTCGAGTTTGAATAAAATAACAACTTACAGTCTATAGCCATGTATAGCCATGAATGTCTGAGTCTGAGGGTTGGAGAGTCTCTAGACTTTAACTTCCTTAAGCTTCAAAAAGTTGAGACTGGAGCGAATATGATCGAATTGATTCTTCTCCAAAGGTTTTGTGAATATATCCGCTAGTTGATTTTTTGAATCAACAAATTGAATTGAGATTTCTCCATTTTGAACATGATCTCTGATGAAATGATATCGAATCTCTATATGCTTTGCTCTTGAGTGAAGAATTGGATTTTTAGTGAGATTGATTGCGCTGGTATTGTCACATCTGATCTCTGTGCATGAGTCTTCAATTCCAAAGTCTTGTAGCTGTTGTTTTATCCATAGAATTTGCGAACAGCAACTTCCAAGAGCTACATACTCAGCTTCTGTTGTTGAGAGAGCCACGGTGCTTTGTTTCCTTGAAAACCAAGACGATGTCCTGCTTCCAAGCAATTGGCAAGTTCCCGAAGTGCTTTTTCTATCAACTCTGCAACCGGCCAGATCTGCATCTGAATATCCTCGAAGATTAAAGTCTCCCTTCTTAGGATACCAAAGACTGATGCTTGAAGATGAAGCAACATATTTAATAATACGTTTTGCAGCACTAAGATGGGATTCTCTAGGATCTGATTGAAACCTAGCACAGATACAAACACTTAACAAAACGTCAGGTCTAGAAGCAGTAAGATAAAGAAGTGAACCAATGATGCTCCTGTACAGCCTTTGATCAACTTTCTTCCCTTCTTCATCTTTGTCTATCTTCAAAGAACATGACATTGGTATGTCGGTCTTTTTGCACTTTTCCAATCCAAACCTTTTGACAAGATCATTTGCATACTTTTCTTGATGAATGAAAGTTCCTTCCTCCATTTGTTTCACTTGGAGCCCGAGAAAGAATGTTAACTCTCCCATCATACTCATTTCAAACTCATCCTGCATAGATTTTGAAAATTTCTTGCACAGACTTTCATTAGGAGATCCAAAAATAATATCATCCACATATATTTGAACAAGTAAAAAGCTTTTGTTTTCCTTTTTGATAAATAAAGTAGTATCTACTTTACCTTTGACAAAACCATTATGTATTAAGAACTTACTTAGCCTGTCGTACCAAGCTCAAGGTGCTTGCTTTAAACCATACAAAGCCTTTTTCAGTCTGAAGACTGAGTCTGGCTTCTTTAGGTCTTCAAACCCTAGTGGTTGTTCCACATAAACTTCCTCATGGATAAATCCATTTAGGAAAGCGCTTTTGACGTCCATTTGGAATAACCTCCAATGCTCTGAGTTCTGGTTGGTCTGAAGAGATCCATATGCAGCAGCTGTAGTACACGGTTAGTGGAAACTTGATTTATTGGTTTAAAGGAATTTCTTACCTGCTTTCCCAGAATACATGGAGTGCATGGATCGGTATTTTGGTATGGTAATTTGGGTAGACCTCGAACAAGCTGCTTTGATGAGATTTTGGCTAATTGCTTCATGTTGACATGACCAAGCTTTCTGTGCCATAAGCTTGCTTCGTCTTGAATTAAGATTAGACATTGCGATTCATTTGGTTTCACATCCAGAAGATAGATATTTCCATGTCTTCGACCCATGAAAGACTGAGTAGAGTCTTTACTGATTCCAGAACATGTTCCTTCTTGAAAGAAGATCTTGAAACCAGTATCATACAATTGACTTATGCTGAGAAGATTGTAATTGAGTCCTTCCACTAAGGAAACATTACTTATTGTGAGATTTCCAATTTTCACAGTTCCAAATCCCACAATACTTCCATTGCTGTTTTCTCCAAATGAAACTTTTCCACCATTTACTTGAACAAGCTTTATGAAGCAATTTGAGTCTCCTATCATGTGTCTTGAGCATCCACTGTCAAGATACCACTTCACCTTTTTCTTGACGGAAACCTGCATTTAAAATAGAATCTCAAGCTTTCTATGGTACCCAAACTTTCTCGGGTCCTTTGGTGTTAGTAAGATAAGCAGTATTAGCCCATGCATTCTTAACAAGTTTCCAAACCATAGGACACTCTTTTTCAAAGTGATCCGGACTGTTGCACTTTGAACATCTGTGAGCATTTCGACCTACAGTCTTTACAAAAACTTTCTTGAAATGATTTTTGTAAGCCTCTCTCGGGGGTCTTTTCTTAATTCTTTCTTTTACTTTAGGAAAATCAATCAAGGGAATTGTTTCTGCTGTCATACCTATTCAAGTTTTTCAGACCCTATTGAAAATTTCTTTGAAATATTTGATAAGTCTGTTTTTAAAAGAGCATTTTCTTTTAAAAGACTATTTTCATTTTCTTTAAGAGTGGAAACATTCTTGGCTAGACATTCAACTCTTTCTTTTAAAACATTTTCCTTTTGTTTTAGAGCAGAGTTTTCCTTTTTAAGTTCGGAAATCCTTTTGAGAGAAGTCTTAAGACTAAAACACAGTTCATCAATGTATTTAGAAACTTTGACAGGAATTTTAAAATTACTTACCTCAAATTCACTTTCTATGTCTCATCCAGAATCTGAGTCTGAGTCTGATTGTGCCATCAGACATGGGTTGGCATATTCATCATCACTTTCTTCACACTCTCTATCACTCCAGGTTTCGTCTTTGAGAGCCTTTCGAGACTTTTCAGCTTTTCCTTTCTTCTTCTTCAGAAGAGGACAGTTGGGTCTGATGTGTCCCCTTTTTTTACATTCGAAGCAAACTACATCTTTGTTTGGTTCCTTATCATCAACAGACTTGGTCTGCTATCTTTGAAAGCTTTGTTTCTTTGAGTTGAACCTTCTTCCTTTTCTATTCAGTTTTCTGAATCTTCTTATCATGAGGGCAAGCTCCTCATCGTCCATATCATCTTCAGAATCTGTATCATCAGAATCATCATTTGATTTTAATGCAATATATTTCTTACCTTTAGGATCTTCATCATCATTGATCCGTTCCACTTCATAAGACTGAAGAGTTCCAATCAGCTCGTCGATAGATAGTGGCATAATCCTTTGCATCTCTCTTATTGAAGTCTTTATGTGATTCCAATCCTTGGAGAGTCCACGCAGTAGCTTGTTCACCTTCATGGGATCAGAAATTGCTTGTCCTTGATTCTTAAGACCATTGACAATATCTGTAAAACGGCTAAACATGTCAGTTATAGATTCTCCTGACTTCATTTTGAAGGCTTCATATTGACCGAGGAGAATGTTAATTCTGGTTTCCTTCACTCGATCTATTCCTTCATAGGTGATATGTAATCTGTCCCAAACTTCTTTTGCTGTAACACAAGAAGATATTCTGTTATATTCAGTTGGTGACAAAGCACAATATAAAGAGTAAATTGCTTTTTCATCGAGTGCTTGTCTCTTGATTATCTCTTCTTGAGTCATTCCGCTGGTCTCAACAGTTTCTTTCCCTCTTTCAGAGAGTGATGTAGCTGTAGGAGTAATTCCTTTTTCTACAACATCCCATTCCAGAGGATCCTTTAATCGTAGGAAAGCTTTCATCTTGTTCTTCTAGATGTTGTAATCCTTTCCATCAAAGTAGGGTGGTTTGGTATTGCTTTGCCCTTCCATCAGCCCTGGTGCGAACATACTAGCCATGGATCTTTTACTCTGAAGCAAAACACTTCAAATAAAGTGAGTACCGAGCTCTGATACCAATTGATATAGCTAGTATGAGTACCTAGAGGGGGGTGAATAGGTATATATAGGATTTTTCTCGATAATTGCACAATACTAGACAGTTGATAGATTTGAGACAAACAATAATCAAAGTAAAACTGAGAGAAGGGAAGAGAGAATTGAACACGAGGTTTATAGTGGTTCGACTTATTTCAAGCCTACGTCCACTCTTCTGCACTGACAGCCTATTGGCTGGATTCCACTATGAACAAAGAGATGTTACAGCATTGTTCTTCCTTGATTTCTCGGTGTAGATGATCTACCACACTCGTTCAAGGTATCACTAAGTATAGACACTCTTTGTGTATACAATTTCGCTCAAAACGTATCGACTAATAATTAAGGTGCTTCAGACTCTGGAATTTCTCTATCGATCATGCACTAAAGTAACTAGAACGTCTTCCTTTTATACTCCTTTATGCCATCATACCCGTTGGCACTTACCAAAGGAATTCCTCCAATCTACCCGTTGGACGGAATCAATCAAGAAGATCATTCGAGCTATTAAAGGAACCTAACGATAGCCCATCAATCCTGTTCGCCCATACAATCAGGATCTTGGTTTCCAAGAATAGAACCTTCCAAGAATATTTCGTCGACCATCGGATCTTCAAATGATTTTGAATACGAATAAAAGAATACGTTATATTTATCCAACCAAGAGATCTTCTCCAGAGGATAAGACCAAATCCTCAACCAAATACTTTGGCTCTGGATTGCCTTCGTCACTGGATTAGAAAAACTGTCAATGAGAATAGTCTTGAGTCTTGAGACTTGAGTCTTCAGACTCTAAACCGAAGGTCTGCGATTATCCAGACTAGACTGATAGAAATGTTTTGTCAGCTTCAAAATATTCTGGAAAGATTTCTCCAACAATACGCAAGAAGAAGGGATAGACTATGACGAGACTTACGCACCAGTAGCAAGGTTAGAAGCAATTCGATTATTACTTGCTTTTGCTTGTTATAAGAATTTCAGGTTATTCCAAATGGACGTCAAAAGTGCTTTCCTAAATGGATTTATCCATGAGGAAGTCTATGTGGAACAACCACCTGGGTTTGAAGACCCAAGGAAGCCAGACTCAGTATTCAGACTGAAAAATGCCTTGTATGGATTAAAAGTAAGCACCTCGAGCTTGGTATGAAAGGCTAAGTAAATTTTTAATTCAAAATGGCTTTGAAAAAGGTAAAGTAGACACTACTCTGTTTATCAAAAGAGAAAGCAAAAGTTTTCTGCTTGTTCAAATATGTGTTGATGATATCATTTTTGGATCATCTAATGAAAGTTTGTGCAAGAAATTCTCTAAGTCTATGCAAGATGAATTTGAAATGAGCATGATGGGTGAACTAACCTTCTTTCTTGGACTTCAAGTGAAACAATTGAAGGAAGGGACTTTTATTCATCAAGAAAAATATGCTAATGATCTTGTCAAAAAGTTTGGACTGGAAAATTGCAAAAAGACTGATATACCAATGTCAAGTTCCTTGAAGATAGACAAATATGAAGAATGAAAGAAAATTGACTAGAAGCTATACAGGAGTATCATCGGTTCACTTATTTATCTTACTACTTCTAGACCTGACATTTTGTTTAGTGTTTGCATTTGTGCCAGATTTCAAGCAGACCCCAAAAAATCTCATCTAAATGTCCCAAAGCGTATTATCAAATACATTGCTTCAACCTCAAGAATCGACCTTTGGTATCCCAAAATATGAGATTTTACACTCCTTGGATACTCAGACGCAGATCTAGCCGGTTGCAGAGTTGATAGAAATAGCACCTTGGGTACCTGTCAGTTACTTGGAAGCAGGATAGTGTCTTGGTTTTCAAGGAAGCAAGATATAGTAGCTCTTTCTACAGCAGAAGCATAGTATGTAGCTCTTGGAAGTTGTTGTTCACAAATTCTGTGGATAAAACAATAGTTAAGAGATTTTGGAATTGAAGATTCATGCATGGAGATCAACTGTGACAACACCAGTGCAATCAATCTTACCAAAAATCTGATTCTTCACTCAAGAGCAAAGCATATAGAAATTCAACATTACTTCATTAGAGATCATGTTCAAAATGGAGAAGTTTCGATTCAATATGTTGACTCAAAGAATCAACTGGCGAATATATTTACAAAGCCTTTGGAGAAAAATCAATTTGAAATCATCCGTTCTAGACTCAACATTTTGAAGCTTGAAGAAGTTAAAGTCTAGAGACTCTCAGTCTCAGATAATCATGGTTCTTGACTGTAAGTTATTTTATTTTCCCTTATATTAAATCTCGAAAAGGTACGATCATTTATCCATTCATAATTGATTTATGCTATCTTCAATTTCCATGAAAAGTGCAATTTTTTCATTTTCAAAAAGAGTTAATGGCAGTTATCTATTTTTGAAAAAGGCAGTTATTCCTTTTTAAAATGTATCTTTTAACCTTCCTTTACGACGTTTAGCATTTCCCCGTTTCGACTGACCTATATACAGTCGGTTCCTTTTCACTTAACTCCAAAACCCTAAAAGGCATCGATCCTCCATTCCTGTCTTCCTCCCTTACTTAATCTTTGAATTGTAGCACCCCGAACCCTTCGTAGTTTGCCACAAGCACCAATGGTACTCCTTATTACCTTTCTCCTTAGCACTTAGAAGAAGCGTCGTTATTCACAGGCATTCTTCCTTTTTTTTTTTTTTTTTAAAGTGGTCCCAGCGTGACTCATTAGCAGAAACAAAATAAAGCATCACCATCTCTCCCCCTACCAACCATGATACAAATACACACCACTAATCATCATGATTTTATAGACAAGCCACAACACTTTATTTACATATATTTTCAAGATGGGACTTCTTTGGGTCGGTATATCAAAAAGGAAAAGCTATGACTCAGCCATGTCCAGCCTAAAACCCCAAAAAGAACCCTTGACCCTTTACATCACACGTGCACAACCCCCATCATAAGTGTCGGCTAACTATCCAAAAAAAAAAAAAACACAACTCCTACTCATCACGCACGGGCCTCACACCAAATTCGGTGCGTCAGGCGGTGGCGGTGGCAGCATCCCTCTCATCACCCCGTCATGACGAACGTGGATGGAGACGAACTCCTGGACAATCGAGCCCCCAGCTAGGCCTATGTCGTACATGACAAAACAACGCACATGAATATATGTCAATCCAGGCACAGAAGGACAGCTGAACTCCTCGCACTTTACCTCGACGTCGGATGGTAAACTGTAAAATGTGCCCCGTACAATGACAGGAAGCGGCATGCTGCTAATATGAAATGTTGGTCCGCAAAAGGGGTGAGTACAACCACTCAGCAGGTAAAGGAGTCCAATAACCACTCAATGCATCATACAAATCATACATGCATTCCAGACATTACTTACCTTGAAGCCATGCGCATACTAATCATGCATCATCACCACAATCATAACACATACATGTGTATCATCATGTCATACTCATATCATCGTCATCATGCCATTATTATATCACACACATGTCATCATCACCATATACATGACATCATTATACCGTACACATGTCATCATTATCATGGCATCATCACATCACACATCATCATCATCATCATCATGCATTATCATCATGCCATATCATCATCATCATCATCATACATATCATCATGCCATGTCATATATCATCATTATCATCATCATCATCATGCGTATCATTATGCATATCATCATGCCATGTCGTATATCATGATCATTATCAGCATGCCATGTCGTATATCATCATCATTATCATCATGCATATCTTTATGCATATCATCATGCCATGTCATATATCATCATCATCATCATCATCATCATCATCATCATGCATATCATTATGCACATCATCATCATCATCATACATATCATCATGCCATATCATATATCATCATCATCATCATCATCATCATCATCATCATCATGCATATCATTATGCATATCATCAAGCCATGTCATATATCATCATCATCATCATGCATATTATCATGCCATGGGTGAATTTTCCACTTTTAACTTTCAATTTGATCACCACATCACCTATTCCTTGGATCATTAATTTCATCATCCCCTCGGGCAAAGACCTCCAAGGCTTCCGGTATTCAGCCATTTCAGGCCACCGGGCATCCGGCCCCCAACATTCCGGGCATCTCGCATCCCAACTGGCATCACGAGGCATTCCCCTCGGGCAAAGACCTCCGACAGGACTTTCGGCATTTACACTCCCTAGCCGGGCATCCCGCACCCCAATCCTAGCATCGCGAGGCATTCCTTTCTGGCAAAGACCTCCGATAAGGCTTCCGGCCCCCCACATTCCGGGCATCCTGAATCTCCCAAGGTCATCCGACCTTGTATCTCAATACAATCCGGGCATCATCATCCACCACAACCACCTCCTCATTTAACATTATCCATGTTTACCAATTTCAGTCTTAATTTAGCATGGCATATGATGTGACCTCAAACAAGTCATATTCGGCATGGAATTCACACATGCATTTTCAATGCAATGTCATGCACACATCAAGACCTCATCATACATACTACATGGTATAATTATTTATGAAATAAAATTTAATGGAATTTATGGTCAATAAAACAATCCATTTTCCATGCCCTTTTTCATTTATTTGAAATTCCAGCTTTTATCATTTTCCAAAAATATTAAATTTAATATCTATAAATTCACAAAAATTATAAAAATTAAGGCAAGTAATAAACAAGGCAATATAATGATAATTTCATGCAAAATACATGGCCAAATAGAATTTCACACAATTTCACAATTCTCACAAAATGACATGTCATTTTCGGGTGAAATCAGAATGCACAGTTTCTGAAGAAATTCGATTAAAATATTCATACGACCTCCAAAAATTATGAAATTTTACCGAGTCATAGCCAAGACATTTTTGTACATCATTCATGAGGACTTCCAAATCAGATTCTTTTTAGATAAATTTCTACAGTCTCACGAAGCTTCTGGATCCATTACCGCATCGTCCAGTACATACTTCTCCGAAATACTGAGTTTTCACCAACTATTCTCTTTCGTTTCCTCTGAAATTTGGATATTTTATACATCAAGATGTCCTCTACAGGTTTCATGAAGAGATCTAAGTCAAATAACCAGAGTATAGTCGTCATTTTAGTCCATGAAGTCTCGGGTGTCCCGAAATACATCTCCAGAATTACCGTCTTCAAGATCTAGTCGATTTACTAGGCTATACTTGTTCATTTCACTTCAAATTTGAGTATTTTGTAGTTTAAGATGTCCCCTACAACTTTCATGAAGAAATTGAAGAAATATTCTTAGCAAAAATCAATATGCAACCACAAATCCAACAAAAGGTCAGTGAAATCTTTCCAGATCTGAGGTCTCCGTAAGATGAGAGTTTAACCCCTCAAATCTCCATCATTTTCCACGAAACTTTAGTATGTTGTAGTTCAAGATGTTAGCTACAACTTTCATACAGAAATAGAAGCTACAATAGGACTCTAAACATGCATGCAAGCTCACACAATATTCTGACTCAAACTGTTCAAGCGAAAACAGTCATACCATTCAAGAATAAACCACCCATACTTCGGTTTTTCTCACCTAGACACCCAAAAATTCAACATGCAAGTAACATACACACATGAAAGAGCAGCTAGAGGACTCCCACTTGCCTCTAGACCGGACGGACGGCGGCACACGGCGGTAAGCACGGCGGACGGACGGCGGCTCCTCCTCGGCTCGTCCTCTCTCTCGGCCGCTCTCCCTCTCTCTCACTCTCTTGGGCGAATGAAGCAACTGGCCACCCCTCTCTCTCTCTTCCCTTTTATCCCCCCTAATCCTCATCATTGACAATCATTGCTTGCCTTCAAATTAGCCAATGCATGGCATCCTGCTTTGTGCCACTTGTCCTATTGCATGCATAATGGGCTTTCAATTTGGGCTTAGGCTTGGGCCTCCTTTGTGGCCGGTCGACCACTCCTTCTTGGGCCTCCATGGGCCGGTTAGCTTGGCCCACTAAAGCTTAGGCCAATGGGCCTAAGGCCCAACCTAAAAATTGACTTTTTTCCCTCTTTTTTTTTTTTTTGAATTTCTTCTATAAATATTTTTAAATTTTAATTTTCAACATGGCCAAAGTCTTGTGACATTTTGTTTATTGAAATTTAATTTATAAAGTGCATGGCCAAGCATAGATTATTATCATTAATCTATCAAATTTAAATTCTCACAAGCACATGCACAAATCATCTAATCTTAAAAAGACAAATGGCTAAAGCATAAGCCATAGGAAATTTTATTACCTAATTAGAGACTTTAACACACCTTATAATTTGACTTTGAATTTTGGGATGCCACAAAAGTTGTCATCTTTCTTGGGAAAGTCAAGCAAGGAATCTTTCGAAGACTGAGAAAGATGTCGTCTTTAAGAAAGTCTTCGAGGATCGCAAGCAGGGGACCATGGCGAATGAGTGAGGGGCCTACTCACTTTGATCTCACCGAGGAAGAGGAGTTACCAAGTTAGTAGCAGAGCCCACAACATTCTCAGCAGTGTCATTCTCCACCATCTAGTCCACAGGATACTGATCATCAGCAAGAGGAATAAATCATTGAAGACGCAGATCCTGTAAGAGTTTAAAAGCCCTCTTTTATTTATAAGTTTTACCATGCTTTAAAGAGCATTGATACTCCATTGAACTACATCGATGAGTTTCTTAAGGACAAGGGATATGGGAATGAGTACATCTTTTTTGCGAAAAATGGAGAGTTTGGAAATTGCTCCTAAGGGGTTGGCAGAAAAAAACCCTTGCAAATATCCCAAATGATCCGCGTGTTGGGGGATTTAATCCAATAGATGGAAATGATGATGACAAATTGTACAGAGAATTTCAACCAAGGATGGGTGTTGCGACGAAAATTTGAGGAAAAAAAACAGAGTTGTTTAGATCGAAGGAATAGAAGGATCTATACTCCAAATTGTTGAAGCGTGGGGTGATAAACCCTAGGAGTGTGGATTTTGATTTCTTTTATGCTGTGAATGTAAATTTGAGAGAAAAGTTCATTTTTCTTCAACTTGAACGGTTCTGTTCCGACACCACAGAAGCCTATGCTCAATTAACTGCATATTTCTATTCAAATCTTAGTTTCTTGGATACGAATATAATCTCTTTCAGTGTCCGAGATCAGGACTTTGTAGTAGATGTGGATATGTTGGCAGATGTGATTGGAGTTGAGAGAGGGAGATATCAACCCATCAGTGTCTCTATAGCCCGTGTCACATTGGAACTTGTTAAAGACAGAATGACAGAGGAAAGGATTTCCTACTCAAGGCTGCATTCGTTCAACATTTTGCTTCACAAGATTGTGATTAATTGCCTCAAACCGAAATCAACTTCTAAGACTGATGTTTCTAACTCAGAGGCAAAGCTGATGTACGCCATCAATGCTGGGAAAAAGTTTTCTCTTCCTCACACTATTCTGTTTCACATGTATAGAGCAGTGGTGAAGGACAAGGGCCAACTTCCTTATCCAAGTCTTGTGTTGACGATATTCAGACATTTGAATATTTAGCCTCCACAAATTCTCTGCGTTTGACCAAGTGACAAAATGGTGGTAGGACTGAAAATGGTGTCTAAAATGCGTCTGAAAGAACTCGACAAGGCGTTGGAGAAATTTAAGGAGAAAACCCCTGTCAAATCTCATCAAGTCTCTTCTGCAGCGAAAAGAAAAGGGAAGGAGCTCATGGTTGCTCCATCCAAAAAGAGAAAAGCTCTCATTACTAATGAAGATGATGAGGATGACCTCACAATTTCTGCTATAGCATTGAAGAAGCTAAGTCGTTCTGTTTCAGAATCAATGGAATGACAGGAGAAAGAAGCAGAAGAGAGAGAAGAACAGGAGAAAGAAGACGAAGAAGCAGAAACAGAGAAGCAAGAAGCAGAGGAGAAGGAAGAAGAGGAGAGAGAAGCTAAAGAAAGAGAAGCGGAGAAGGAATGGTTTGAAGAAGAAGAAGACAAAGAAAAGCAACAGGAAGGAGAGCATGAGGAACTTTCTTCTCCACCTGAAGCCATGGAAACAGGGGGAACTGGTGAGAACAGAGGAATGTCCTCATATCCAGTTAACAGTGAAGGAGTCAGCCGCTCTCCAGTAGATCCATAAGACATTCATGCCTCTCAATTTCCTGAGGAGGGACATGGTGCTTCATCGCCAAATCTGTGTGATTATGCTGATATACCATCGTCTGCCTTTACTCCATCAGATCGTGCCAAAGCCAGTACGCAGACTAATAACTCAGCAAATTTTTGAAGAATCATTGATGTTCTTTTGGAATTGCGGGGTCAAATATATGTTTTGGAAAGCGAAGTTCAGAACTTGAAAAATGTAGGACAAGCTTCTTCCATTTCATTGTCTAATTAGATCCAAGCCCTAGCTCTTCAAATTCAAGCCAATGCTAAAGTTGAAGAGGTGGATCAACTGAAGAAAGAATTGAAAAAGCTAGAAGGCATTATTCAGTCCATAGGAGATTTCCAGCTTGTTCGCATTCCCAAGCAAACTTGACTCCATTCTATTCCCATCTCAACCTTTTTTTATGATGACAAAAAAGGGGAGAGATACGAGATTTGAAATCTTTGAATCTTTGAACTTAAACTTGTTAAATTTTTAGTTTGTTTTGATGTGTGACTTGTGTGTCTGTGTCTAGATGAGGATTGGCTGAACGTGGATTTGGATTTGACTGCTACTTATATTAAGTACTATTGATATCTTATGAATGGCTTTACTATTATTCAATACTAACCTATTTTATGTGGTTGCAGATTCTAGTGTTATCATTAAGCCATTAATCTTTATGAGATATCCATATTTGCTTGAGTAATATTTTGCAGGTCAAAATTATTCAAATCTGCAGGAAAGTTTTGTCACCATAAAAAATGGGGAAATTGTTGGAGAAATCCTTTTGGAATGTTTTGAAGCTGACAAAACGTTTCTATCAGTCTAGTCTAAAGATTTGCAGACTCTTCTATAAAAGTCTGAAAACCTCCGGACTACCAGACTCAAGACTCAAAGTCTATTCTCATTAACAGTTTTTAATCCGTTGAAGAAAGGCTATCTAGAATTACTTCATTAAGGATTTGGCCTTATTGACTGGAGAAGATCTCTTGGCTGGATATGACATAACGGATTTCTTTATTCAAATCAAGAATGATTAAAGATCCGATGATTGGCGAAGTATTCTTGGAAGGTTCTACTTATGGAAACCAAGATCCTGATTGTATGGGTGAGTAGGATTGATGGGCTATCGACATGTTCCTTTAATAGCTCGAATAATCTTCCTAATTGATTCTGTCCAACGGGAGGATTGGAAGAATTCATTTGGTAAGTGCCAAAGGGTATGATGACACAAAGGAGTATAAAAGAAAGATGTTCTAGTTGTTCAAGGAGGTGCACGATAGAAGAATTCAAAGTCTGAAGCTCTTTGATTCTTAGTCAATTAATTTGTTGAGCGAAATCTTGTACGCAAAAGAGAGTCTATATTTTGAGATACTATTGAGGAAGTGTGATAGAATATCTACACTGTGATATCAAGGGAAAGCAGTGCTGTAACATCTCTTTTGTTCATAGTGAAATCCAGCCGGTGGGCTGTCAGTACAGAAGAGTGGACGTAGGTTTGGAATAAGCCAAACCACTATAAACTTTGTGTTCAATTTTCTCTTCCCTATTCTTTGTTTTACTTCAATCGTAGTTCGATTTGTTAACTAAAGGAGAGCTTCCTTTATGATTTGTCTAGTATTGCTTTCATATCTCAAGAAATTATTTAAATACCTATTCACCCCCCTCTAGGTGCTATCACTAGCTATATCAAATTACCCTTTTCAAAGATTACTCTCTTGTAAAAAGATATATTAGCTAAATCAAACAAACATCGTGTTCCCTGTCATGTTGGAGGAGACGATGGTTTGGAACGTCTCAATGATGACAGGGTTGAGGCCGCGAGGGGTCGTGAGGCAACGTACCGAGCAAACGAGAGAGAATAAGAAAACGAAAGATGAACCGAATAAAAAATGTGGGACACGAAATGGCCCCACATTTGACTTTAAAAATCATTTTGGGACCCACAAAGTTTTATATCATCAAAATATTATTTAGAGTGGATAAATGCAAGAAAGGGTGAAAAAAGCGCCGCTCTTAAAAGAAAAATATGATAGAGAAAGAAAAGGGTGGGAGTAAGTACAAGAGACTGAAGAGAAAAATACGATCCACACTACCGACTTGGCTTAGCCCTCACAAGTCCTTGCCAGGGTCACACGACTAAAGCAAGGGTTTCGCAGAGTCAAATCTCGCATTAGACAAAATCCCAATAAAATTCATGATTTTGAGTCTCAACTTTATAAATTTCTCTGGCATATCATTATTCAATATATTCCTATTTGCTCAATGGACTTCTCAGGCTAGGAAATCCATGTGACTAATGATCTCATTGCAGCCAAGGACCTCAAAAACTTGAAAGACAATTTGCTTTAAAGAGGGTCGCAGGAGATTTGGCGACGTGAGACCAAACTCACTCCGTCTCTATCTTTTTTTTTTTTTTTCAGATTTTTTTTTTTTTGGTTTTGCCTTTCAACCATTTCTATTCATTTTCTCTCTCTCTCTCTCTCTCTCTCTTAATGATTAAACTCGTTATGCTGGCCGCCATGTCAGCATGATTATGTATGTTGATAATGAAAAGATCCAATTACACAGTCAATAAAAATTAAGGCGTACTATCTTGATTTTTGCTTACATTGACTATTACCTTCTTTCGAAATTATATTGTAGTTTTGGGTTTTTCCATTTCCTTTGAAATTAAAGCCTCCAGAGGACTACAATAATTGCGCGTCTCTCGAAAAGAACTTGACTATAAGGAAAAAAAACGAAATTACCCCCTGAAGTCTGAGACTATTATTTTTTTTTTCTTTTTGGTTGAAAAGAATTTATTTATATCATAACTGGAAACTAGCCAGCAAAACTCAGGGGCATCATTATAAAGTGGTTGATAAGCCGTAAAATATTATTTTCATTTCATTAAAAATTCATCCGGCTACACAATTAAAAATTACTTTGCAAATAAACTTTATTATTCTCAACTTGCACAAATAAGTAAATAATTGTGTTTGGGACTGGTTGCTAATATAATAATTCAAAAATTATTGAGGGTGACTATCAACCGGGACTAATAATTCTCAAAATCTTCAATAAGGAATTGTCTAATCAGTCCAAAATTTATTGTATGGATGCCAAATCGGTCTGAAATTTTTCATTGCTAATATAGTCATAAATCTTTACACAAGATTCTCATATAATCCTTCCAACCAGTTTTTATCGAAAATTGCTAATATGTTGATGTGCTATTTTATACTTATGTTTCCACTCTGATTGGTCATTTCTCTTCTTTATATGTAAAATTTCAACCAAACAACAGAAGAGGGATCCCCCATTAAGGAATTTGATTGCCTAGAATGGGATTCCATTTCATATTCCCTGGTCATAAATTAAACATAACAAAAGCGAATTTCAGTAATTTAATAAAGTTATAAACTGTAGATTAATTTTCTGAAAGTAGTGATAGTGACCTTCATAAAGACATTTGCTTAAATTAAAAAGATTAATTAAGGTCAAAGTACTTGTCAACTTAAAATTAGGAATAAATTTGCCGTTCAAGAACATAACAGGGTCTTTTATAATTTTTAATAAACTGTGGAATTAAAAATAATTATAATAATTTCTCAGTTTCAAAAGGAACATTGATTATATAGGCAATCTTTGTGAGGTAAATGTATATCGATGTGAAACGGTTTGGGTTTTCTAACTTCTTACAAGGCTGAAATACTTTATTTGTATAATATCGATATCATTTTAATTGGGTTACAAGAATGATTCGACTAAATCAGATAAGTGACTTAGCTTCAATCAGATAAGTGACTTAGCTTCAATATTTTTACTAATATTGTAATTGATGAATTGCACATAGCGAATAGGGTACGGCTTGTACATGTATATGAGATGCATCTATAGAAAAAGAAGTCGAAAAGAATTATATTTTTGAATTTTATTTGACAATTAATCCATAAATTTTCTCAAAACGTGGAAAAGAATAAACATCTTTTTGGATATTGGAGGGTGCCAACCTTATCCAAATGTCCCTTGGAAGTGGGCAGCAGGCACGGGCTTAACCTTACTGTGCAGTGACAACAATATGGATTCCCTCCGAATTATTGAGCATCACGGAATTCGTTCGTTAAAAGTCTTCTATGCGCTGCCAAGCACAAAGGCATCCTGATTCGTTGAGGACCTTTCCCACTTTGGAATTATCTCTTTTTATATGCATGGTTGTACCCAATTGAAAATTACAAAAAATATATATATTTCACTATTAATTATAGCATGTAGTTCCTACATAAAGATTAAAAAATTAGCGAAAGCAGAATAGTGATTAGGTTTGAGGTCCACCGCTTCGAATTTATAATAGCATAAATAAGGGCAGTTTTGTCTCTTTAGAGTAGATAGAATGGAATGCTCTCTTCTAAACACGCTTTATATTGAATTTCCAATGCTAAACATTACCATTACCTCAACAAGCCCCTCCTAATCTAGAGTCGAATATCGATTGAGAGAAGCTTTTTTGAGTGATTTATAAGTTAACTATCATCCAAATTGTCATCAGCTTGTATGGTCATGTCGAGTACATTTTTTAAGGGTTTGGCCTACGTGAAATGAGTTAGTTCACTATAAATGGTATAAGAGCAAATCCTCCTCCAATAGTTGTGTGGTTTGTGAAAAGACTAAAGCCTATACTAGAACTAACGAGGCCATGGAGTGACCGCCGTGGCGAGAGAGTTTGGATAAGGCATGACTTCTAGCAAACTTCTAAAATGATAGAGGGAGTGGGAATTGACTAGATGACACATTGAATAAGTATAGCAACAACATAGCTTTTTATAGAGGAACCTATGACATCCCAAAGTTCCACATTTGTTGCAAGATGCCTTGTTGAGAGTTTCATTAGTGAATGGCCACTTCCAAATGGTGATTATTTTGTTAGATTATTTTGAGTATTTTTTTTTTTTTTGGAGGTTTTGTCTACATGAAACAGGTTGAGTTGTAACACACACATGTTAGGACCTTCCCTGAAGTGAATCACAAAAAGGAAAGCTAATATATTACTAAGACAAAGACTTAACACAGACTCTACCACTTATTTACTTATGTGAACTAGAGGACTTAGTTATGTTAGATTAATCTAACACCCCTACGGTACCTTTTTTCTTTATTTAAAAAGTATTCGGTAGGCAATCTTGGACAATTTCAATTCTTATCACAAACATATAAGAAGTGATCATTCAAGTATGCAATAAAAAAAAATTAACACTCGATGATCAAAGCATATAAAATAAGTTGTAGAGAATAAGGCAAACCTTAATGCAATAAACCAAGAATAACTTCACTATAATTAATTTCCCCATATCTACAAAATTTTAATTAAAAAAAATGCATGCATTAGCTGAAACATGATTTCTAAATGCAATGATATTTAATTCTTACCGCATCTGGCGGTTAGAATAAAATTTAGAATAGAATAAAATTGATCCTACCATGCGTTTAATGCTTGCTTAAGATAAGATAAAGTTGGATATAAATTGAATATAGATAAAATAAAATTATTCCATGAAGGAAGTGGGATAAAAATAGATAGAATTTTTAATATGTATAGGAGGAAAGATTTTTTTGTCAAATAATAAAATTTTTAAATTAACAAGTTAAAATTATACTTAAATATAAATAATTTTGAATTCTAATATAAGAAATTCAAAAACAATTAAAACTAAAAATTCATTTTTTATTTATATATTCGAACTAATTCTATCTTATAATATAAATTCAATATATAAATATATTTATTACATATTTTAGGTGTTTGAGTATTTTAGGTATATTAACACAATTTTCTATTCAATAAAATTTTATTAGAAAATGATAGAAGGGGAAGAAAGAAATAAAAAAAAGAAATTAATAAAAAATATATGAAAAAAAATAAAATAAAATAAAAAGAAAGTAGACAATAGTATTGCCAGAGATTTTTATTATCTACGTTTTTAAAATTTGTGATTCACATGGACGTTTATACCAAACAATATATAATATGATGTTAATATATCCGATTTTTTTATTACAATCACGAAACAGTAGATATAATATAGCAATATTCCATGAATTTCATATTCTATCCTATCTAGTTCTATATTGGTTAGAAATTTGAACAACCAAACATAGCCTTTGGGTTGTTCTTCTTTAAAACATGACTTAATTCAAAGACTTCATGAATTCCAAGCTAACGAGCATTAATGAATTGGAACGAAATTCAACTGACATTTAAACAATGTAATAATTAAATGAAAGAGAATCGATTATGCATTAATCCTATTGTTTAGCCAACGGAGCGATTAATTTTTTTTCGTATTTTTCTTTAACGGAAATAAAAGACTAAACGCTTGGCCACCTAAACATGACCTGAATGAGTTTTATTAAGTGAACGACGTAATGATGCAGTGCTGCTTCTTTTTTATATTTTCTTTATTCAAGAATCAAACTATATGCAATGCATGAAGATGCAATTATTAATAAATGTCTTACCAAAAATTCGTTCAATTCAATGACATATATTTCAAAGCAACCATAGTCTATACAATTTATCTTGCATAATGAACGTAAGTTATCAGTCATGAACTAGAAATAAGACAACATAAGGCTCCATCCTTTAGTTTCAAAGGACAAACGACCTAACCTGCCTTGATCAATGTCAGGAATAATTGAGATAATAATGAAATTATTTATGGTATAATGTCAAATAACATGCATCAAATTACTCACATAAATTGCATAAACTTGACTTTTCCTATTTAGAATTTTGCCAAGATATCGAGCAATGCGGAGGCGCAGTCGTCTAGTGCACAGGGTGGCGGCATGCAGGGGGTATCACTGGCGACAGTGAGGACTCGCCGGGACAAAATTGAGCGATAGCGAGGCTGCAGGAGAAACTCCCCAGGACAACCTGCAAAAAAAGAAAAAAAGAAAAAGAAAAGAAAAGAAGTATGGCTCGGTTCCTGCTGCAGAACACTGTGAGAAGTCGTCCAGGACACCGCTGATTCTACGCCAAGAGAAACCGCTCGCGAGCTCCTCGGGATTCTTCGGCTTACGTACGAGGAGTCAAATGGTCTCTTTCTGGGGATAGAGGGACTTGAATCCTCATGATTTCAAGTAAGGGATTCAAATTTCAAAAAGAAGAATTTCGTACGGCTCAAACAAAATCCCAAAATATTGAGATCACTTGAGAGAGAGAGAGAGAGAGAGAGAGCGCGCGCGCTGGGCAAGAGTCAAGGGAGTTTCAAGAAAGGAGTTGGCTCGCTTGAGCCATGGACTCTGCAAGATCCTCGTCTTCTCCTAAGATAGCTCCAGTAAAGGTCAGGCTTTCCACGATCGGGGGGCTCCCATGTATAATACTTACCATCGAAGCCCTATGATCAAGGCAGGCTGGCCCAACGTTACACAAGGCATATGAGTACAAAAACGAATAGAAGATATGCAGCTGGTAAACCAACCAAGACATTAACTTACACTTCACAGGAGGAAATTAGGCTGTAAGTGTCACTTCCCAAGCTGTCTCATAAGACAAAAAAGGGTTTTGACAGAAGTTGAGACCTGACATGAGAAGAAAGTGAGCAAAGTTGAACCAAGGATAACCTGTCACATAAGCCCCAATCCAACGCATGCAAGTTCCGATGGCAATACATATGGTGGCAAGTCATCCTTGGCTCACATCTACTCTCTTCCTCTTCATGCGAGACCACACTCAACGGCAAGCAGCGAGCACTAGCAATTTCCGGTTCAATTTCCCGACCATCGATCAGGTATTTCTTGTCATCCGTGGAAGCACTGGTTTAGTATTTATAATCGTCAGCTCAGCTGGTAGCAAGTGGCAATTGTCCACTTGAAATATTCTTATGCATTCCTGATTATAAAGAGAGATTCCACATTCTTCTGCTCTTTGTCAAACGACCCTCATATGGTTTGTTTCAACACGAGATAAAATGGGCATTCTGTGTTTCAGTACCCGTTGGCCTTGTAGTGGAGTCGCTAATGGTGGTGCCCAATTGGGTATTCGGAGAATATAATACCCCCCACACATGTGAGAATTTTCAAAGGAGGCACTATCTGTAAACACGATGAACGGAATCAATACATAACGATGGTGTTGTAGACACTGCATATTTTCCATCGATTTTCTTAGATTATAAAATAAAGTCCGGTTAGGGTTGAGTCGAGATCCCACACCTGTCAAAACCAATCCAAACACACTATCAGGTTGAATTCATCAAATATAAATTCTGCCTCCATTCGGAATTTCACTATATAAATTCGGTCATGGCGACCTTCTGTCCTAGCCAGAGCAATCGATAGTGAACGCCTCAGGAGGACGGAATGCAAGAAGTAAGAGCTAATATTGCATGGTCTATAGGTCATCTGGACTAAGACCATATTGATCATTGCATATATGGGTTTCACCGTGAGGCCTTTATGATCAGCCATCAATGGTCAAGATAGGCTAAGATGACATGGTCTAAGTATCATAAAACATAATTTTAGCAAGTTGAAATGTAAAACCTGAAGGGCACCAAGGAAAACCACCACGCAACCCCGACCGCTAGACTAAGAAGAAAATTAAACATTGATTTTAAGAAGTAACCTAGGATATTCTTTTTTAAGAGAAAAACACACTAGAAGTCTTAAAATTTGTCATGAAGGTAGAATTGAGTTCTAAGACTTTCAAAAAATGTAATTAAGTCATAAAACTTGTTATGACAATGCAATTAAGTCCAAAAACTTTTAAAATGTGCAATCAAGTCTTAAAACTTATTGCAAAAGTGTGATTCAGTTGTAAAACTTAATTGCACTTTGGCGACAAGTTTTAGAATTTGATTACACTTTTTGAATGTTTTGAGACTCAATTGCACTTTTGTGACAAGTTTTAGGATTTAATTGCATTTTCTTAAAGTTTTAAGATTCAATTGTACTTTAATGACAAGTTTTAGGAATCACACCCCAGACCTTTATTCCTTGTCTTAGGAATGCAACATCCGATGGTGGATAGTTATGCGACGTTCCAAGAGACACCGCCGATCCGTCAGTTATTATCTTTCAATTAAATGCAAGTGGAAGCATACATATCAATATCCAATCAAGAATCACAAAATGATAGCAAAGAAAATACATAAGCAAATGTACATATTATTTATTTGCTTTTTTAGATTGGTTTGTTTAATTTACAAGCCCATTCTTGGGCCAATCCGATATACCTCCAAAAACAGTAGGGGGTTCACAAGCTTCAGGGTAAGCCTACCTCCTCTAGCGAGATACTAACAAAAGTGGCTCCCTACAAGGACTGACTACCTAGATGTCATCTATTGGGCTGTTGGGTAGGTTATTATCCTCATCCAATCCAGATGGCCCACAGATCGCATTAAGAGGTCCGGCAAGGTGCTTGTCGAACCACAAGTACGAAACTCAGTAATTGTGGGGGATGAGATTGCCGTGGCCTTCCTCCACCCAAACAATAATAGTGATCCTTTGATATATGGTGCTTTCCCTAATCATATCCATGATAGCGACCTCCATACTCATAGGCACCTTGAAACACATGAAGCGTGCAAGCGGTGGATCCATACTTACTGGCCTGAAAAAGATGAAACAATAGTAAATGAGTTTGATGAAACAACAATAAATGAGTTTGACAACTCAATAAGTCAATCACCTAAACCTCGTATAGGCGGAGGCCTCATTTTGGAAACCTACAAACTCGATGCCCACTGTTGCAACCCGATCTCTCTACCACTCGACTCTTTGGGAAAGGAAGAGGGGAAAGGTTGGATTTAAAGGTACTTGATCATAAGAGTTTCCTCATGATTCTCATCCATAGAGGCATCAACACCTCACCTCCCGGGTGAACCTCTTGTGAGTTCACTTGAGTGTAGTCGCAAGCTCTCACAAACTCATACCCCGCATGACAGTAGAAGGTGTTGTGACCCTACCCTGACATCGTGGCACGTCTTAATCGATGACTTTAAGGTCAAAAGGAAACTGGATGTAAATGTGAGTTTAATGGTACTTTTACAATCATGATAGCCCTCTCAAGATGTACATCAACCAAAGATGACATCACTTCATCTTTATCAGCTTCACCATCTTAAGGTCCATACCCCTCATGATGGGTTTATTTATATGATCTAGTTGTTTAAGATAACCTAGAGATAAGATGGGAATTGCCACTAACCTCATTTTAGGGGGTCGGCTGGAGAACCTAATCGAGGGTTGAGAGTAGTCCCTTGATTTTTATGCAACTAGGTTCGAGGACTTGGGTTATGCTAATGTTTCTATTAGCACCATTTCGGTACGTAAAAGTATGTCGTGTTTCCTAAAGTGCCAATGCATTTCTTTTTACTTTTTTTTGGTATTATTTATCTTAAACTAGGTGACCATGCGAGGATAGTCATTTTCGTGCCATTCTATTTTCTTAGAAATGAAAAGAAGGCGACTAATTGAATTGAAAGTACGAAATAGTAATTAAACAACCAAGGAAAGCAGTAAATCTATCACACAATCCTAAGAAATATGAAAAAAAAAAAAAAAAGATAAGCAAAAAGGAAAAACCCGCAACTTGTCGAGTGTTTGTACAAATAAGGAGAAACTGAGACATATGACTAGGATGAATTGTGCAGAAGTATGGCCAAAATGAACATCAACCTTCCATTTTCTTCACATTCTCTCCATCTTCAGAATCCTACTCTAAACCTGGTCTAAGAACCATAACTAGGTACATACAATGGAAAAAAACAAACATACATGTCAAAACAACCAAAAGTACAACATAAGATTAAGATCACATGATCCAACAAGACAAGGTTTAAGATCAATCAGATATAAGCCTCAGGTTCAGCCTTTGCAGTTCATGCATAGGTTCCTCTAGACACCTACATGATTCATTTTTCACGACTTATAGCCATTATTGATCAATTTATGTTCTTGTATGGCCAATAATGCTTGTGAGTCCCTAATGAGGCGTTCTATGTGATCACTAAAATTTCCCATTGGTATCGTGCATCATGCCTAACATATATCTAGAATTCACATGCGTTGCAAGAATTAAACATGCATTGTGACATCTTAAATTTCAGGTTTTGTTTTCGATTAAATAAGTTGGGCTTTTCATCAACGCGCCTATAGTTTTTTTCTCTTAATTGGCCACTCACAAGATAACTAGCCTATTGAGTGAAGCCATTAAGGGATTTTAACGCAACAGACTTGAGAATTCGACTAGGAATCAATTACTCGATCGTGCTAACCTGCAAGGGTTATTACGGCTTAGTTAAAAATTGATTAGAGACCAAAGGTAGGTCGACTCGATAGAGGTATATGATTAGTGTATGGGTGATTCCACCTAATTGCAAAATTTCTATTGATCGGCATTAGACCGATTTTTTTGTCATTTTGGTACCCTGTGCCCATATTTGAAACCTCGAGATTTTCATGACAACCCACTATGTTGGAGATGTACATTGTGGCTCAAAAATAATCGACCATGGGTCAATGCACTAAAAGTTCATAAAAGCTACTCGATAGGTTAAGTCACATTAAAATCACACCATATTGAAATTAACCGTGAAATTGAACCCAATTTTGGAAATTGAATCATGTCACGATCCATTTTAGGACCGTGGACTCACCTTCTGAAGATTTTTCTGTAAACCAGGATTTTTTGCAAAAATTCAAAGTAAGGGCATTTTGGATCGAAAAAAAATTAGAGGGCCGTTTTTGGTCACGTTTTTGCACTTCAAGTTGGACAAATTGATGAGGAAAAATGTTGAATGGGATGATGGCATCTTGGCTGGATTTATGGATATCAAATTGGTTTGATTCAATTTGGGGGAGTTGGTCCAAAATTCGTAGGCCCTAGGGGAGCCAACATTTTGGACCACTTGGGGATGCTTCTAGGGGAAATTTTGTGCACCAAATTGGCCTTGGATGACATCAAGGTGGTGGGGGCATGCAATGAGTGAAAATGAATAAGAAGAGAATACTTTAGAGGCCAATGGGTCCCTCCACTCTTCAGTAGCTCCTTCTTTTTCATTCTAGCCCACCTTTCTCTATGGTTGATCTCTTTTGAGCTCCAAAAACCTGAGAGAAACTAGAGAGAGCCCCTCTTGCTCGTCGACCAGTCGCCGAAGCCACTAGAGCAGCCGCCCGTACTTGCTCGCATCGCACACTCGTTTTGCGTCATCCTGCCAAGCCACACCTACTGCTCATCGTCTCATGCCTCCTCGCCATTCCCCAAGTTGCCCAAGCCACCATCGAAGTCCCCTTGCTACCGTCCCCCTCCATCGTACACTATTGCAACCACCTCTGCCCGTCCCTTGCTATTCCAACCTCAATTGGCTGCTTGAGTAGCCTCTTCCAGCAATGAGCATAACTAAAGCTTCCGCTTTTGGTTAAGCCTTCGGGAGGCTTTTTTAAGCCCGCTCAGCCCTCTGTTGGTGTCGCTGCAGGTTCGGTTGTTACCTGTCTCCGTGTCACCGTTATTGTGGACTCACTAGATCGCTAAATCGGTGAGTTTGCTTGCTAAACTCTACTTAAGGAGTTAATGATGCTTAAGGGGTGACTAATTTAGGTTAAACATAGATTAGGTAGTTAGTTAGAGTGGATTAGTGATTCAATTATTCGTTTGTGCATGTTAGGTTGTTAGAATAGCCTAATTAAGGGCTAGATAAGTTGTACTATTTATCTAAATAGGTTTGGAAATTTTACTAGTCCATTAAGGTGGTTAATTAAGCATTTCCGTCCTAAGTTGGTATTTTTGGTAATTAATTACATTTATTTAATTATTTTTTGTATTTATTTAATTATTTATTTTTCGAAAATTATACCAGGATAGTTGGTGATCGAAATTTCATGCAGCTTGCAATGGTGTGTTTAGTTTCTGTAATTGAATGCTATATTGAGCAAGATTGTACATCAGCTTATGCGAGCATTATTGTACGTCAGCTTGTAAAAGCATTGAATCGTCAGCTCGTGTGAGCAATATCGTACGTTAGCTTGTGTGGGCATTATTGTACATCAGCTTGTGAGAGCATTGAATCGTCAGCTCGTGTGAGCAATACTGTACATCAGCTTGTGCGAACATTATTATACGTCAGCTTGTGAGAGCATTAAATCGTCAGCTCGTTTGAGCAATATCGTACGTCAGCTTGTGCGAACATTATTGTACGTCAACTTGTGAGAGCATTGAATCGTTAGCTCGTGTGAGCAATATCGTACATCAGCTTGTGCGAGCATTGTTATACGTTAGCTTGTGAGAGCATTGAATCGTCAGCTTGTGTGAGCAATATCGTACGTTAGCTTGTGCGAGCATTGAATCATTAGCTTGTGTGAGCATTGATATGTTAGCTTGTGAGAACACTATTCTATATATCAGCTTGTGCGAGTTACCATCTATATATCAAGCTTATGAGAGCTATAATTTATTTCAGCTTGTGTTAGCAGTAATTGTATCAATTGATTAATAAATGGGATTGATTAATATATGGTATCAATTGATTGATAGATAGTATTGATTGCATCGAATCGATTGGATTAAATTGATTGGTTGAAATTATAAATTGTATTGACGTGCAGGGAGGAATTAAGGTGAGGTAAGTCTTCTAACTTGTGTGCACAAACTGTCTCTAAGCATATTTCCTTCCTAGTCAAGGTTTAGGGGGGTGAACTTGCCGAGACATTTTCTCACCCCATCATGGGATTAACTTTTCAGATGTCTAGTGTGAAGAACCCGGAACTTGAGGTGGAAGGGTCAAGAGCGTAGGTGGCTTAGAAGTTCTTTTTGGAGATAGACCTCCTGCATTTAGACCTTAGAGTTGGCCTCTGTTTGTAAACCAGATTGTTTTTAAAAGCTGTGTTGATTGATTCAAAATTTGTTGTCTTGCTTTTTTATCCCACATTTGTTGTGGTTAGGGGATTAGTAATTCGCTTCCACATGTGCATTAAAATGAATGGGTCGGCGACACGTCCTAGAACGTTGCAAAAATTTATTGACCACCGAAGGATGGGCACACGCTTGAAGATCGGGGCGTGACATCCCCGCCCAGAGTGGTATCAGAACTGGTTGATAGTTGGATTGATAAGGTGCGATAGATTATGGGATATTTACTAGGAAGGGCCTTTTGATTATGCTAATGCATGTGATTGATAGCTGATGGGTAGATTGTTTTATGGGGATCGCTCAGCTTATAATTCTGTGTGAAATTGGAAAGCAAGTCTTGCAAGGATCTTGCATTATGAGCGATCAGGAGCGGAGAACTCCTAGGGAGAGTTCGTTAGGATCTGTCACTCGGGGTAGGATGTCGACGAAGGTTAGTACCCGAGGGAGAGTGCGGGCTCAGGCTAGTGCGAGTGTAAGAGTACAACCACCGGCCGGTACTAAGAGTGTAGCAGCATCGAGCGATCCTAGTTCGATGGGATCATTCTGGCACTAGAGACTTTGGGAAGCATTTTGAGCCAACATAGGACCAAGCCACCATTGTTGTTGCTATCATGGCCATTGTGTTAAGGAAATCCCTAAAGATGTTTTGAAGATGACAAAATAAATCAAAGGCTACTAACATGTTTGATGGTTGAGTAATAGACCATGCAGATAATAGAACATGTAAAGGATATTATCAAAGTCTGAAGACTGCTAGACTCGAGACTCAAAGTCTGAAGACTGCCAGACTCGAGACTCAAAGTCTGAAGACTGCCAGACTCAAGACTCAAAGTCTGAAGACTGCCAGACTTTAGTATCAAAGTCTGTTCTACATCAGAAGTCTGCTCACTCTGAGTAATTCCAGACTGAACGTGAATGATGAACCAGAAGACAGACTCTATGCTGAAGCTGAACTGGGTACAGACTCAAATTGTAAAGTCTACAGACCCAGATTGTAAAGTCTACAGACTCAGATTGTAAAGTCTACAGACTCAGATTGTAAAGTCTGAAGACCCAGATTGTAAAGTCTCAAGACTCATATCGTAAAGTCTAAAGACTCAGACTTTACATCCAGATTACGATGAATCGTAACTCAAGCCCAATCATACAACGGCTAGTGATCTGGTTTGGATTCCACATCAAGATTGATTTGATTGAAGACAAGAACTTTCTATACGAAGAAGCTTTACTTATGGAAACCAAGATTTCGTTTGTATGGGCGATCGGAATCAATTTGGGATTCTACCTTTGTCACTCAACGGCTACCAAATCTTCTAGATACAGAGCTGTCCAATGGGTATATTGGAAGACGATTCTCCGGGATGCTGTCCAACGGGTAGTTTGGAAGTGGAGGAGTATTTAAGAAGATGAAGGACCGATGAGCAAGTAAGAGACGGAGCGTAGAATTTATAATTCCAAAGTCTAAGCGACTTTAGATCATATACTTGTCTCTTGAGAGCTTAAACGTTTGTAATCATGAGAGAAATACCAAGAGAGTGACTTAGTGAGATAGTGTGATCTACTAAGTGTTTGCACTCGGAGTTGTAATCTCTTGTTGATTGCATAGTGGAATCCAGCCAAGAAGGCTGTTATCGTGGGAGAGTGGACGTAGGCTTGGATTAAGCCGAACCACTATAATTTCTGTGTTCTTATTCTCTTCCCTAACTCCTTTATTTTGTTCATACTAGCACTCTCAATTGGTATCAGAGCCAAGTGCTCGGTTTATAAAAGTGTTTTTACTTTTGAGCTAAAGATTCTTTATGGCTAGTATGTTGGCACCAGGACTTATGGAAGGGCAAAGCAACACAAGGCCACCATATTTCGATGGAAGAAAATACAAGCAGAATGGCCAGAAAAGAACAAAAAAGAAGAAGATGATGAGCAAGAAAATTTATGCTTGATGGAACATTCAGAATCTGAGTCTCACTCAGACAGAGACTCAGAATCAGAGTCTGATTCAGAACCAGACTCAGAATCTAATGAGGAAATCCAGGGGGAGAAATCGAATCCAAAAGAAAAGGAAAAGAATCGTGATCATCTCAAAAAGGCAACAAATTGAGGGGGAGCTTAGATCAATTATGGAAAAATCTTTTTTGATTGATCGTGATCTTATTATGGATTGAAGGAAAGGTAATTGTGTCAGAATTTATTCTACAAAATCCGGTTAGTGCATCTCTTATTACCTTTTGTCATTAACAAATCTCATATTGATATTATCATTTTATTATGACAAAAATGGTACGTGAATTTTATGATGCATCCGTGATTTTTATTGGATATTTACTGATATAATCGAAGTGAGCTATATTGCATATCTTTAATATTCGATAAAAGCTGATTTTTCGAAATTGTGATTCATGCAAGATATTTGTTATCATTCTTTACGTGAATCCATTATTCTCGCTTTTTGATTATGACAAAAAGGGGGAGAATATATGAATATGCATATGTGCTGATTGGTTGATATTATATTATTGCATAATATTGAGCTGCGATTATTTTTCTATATATCCTTATGCTCAATCTATTTGTTATCTTCTGATATCCTTTGATTTAAAAGTATGTTTACAAATCTGCATATTCAGAGATTGTTTTGTCATCATCAAAAAGGGGGAGATTGTTAGGGAAATCCCTAAAGATGTTTTGAAGATGACAAAATAAATCAAAGGCTACTAACATGTTTGATGGTTGAGTAATAGACCATGCAGATAATAGAACATGTAAAGGATATTATCAAAGTCTGAAGACTGCTAGACTCGAGACTCAAAGTCTGAAGACTGCCAGACTCGAGACTCAAAGTCTGAAGACTGCCAAACTCAAGACTCAAAGTCTGAAGACTGCCAGACTTTAGTATCAAAGTCTGTTCTACATCAGAAGTCTGCTCACTCTGAGTAATTCCAGACTGAACGTGAATGATGAACCAGAAGACAGACTCTATGCTGAAGCTGAACTGGGTACAGACTCAAATTGTAAAGTCTACAGACCCAGATTGTAAAGTCTACAGACTCAGATTGTAAAGTTTGAAGACCCAGATTGTAAAGTCTCAAGACTCATATCGTAAAGTCTAAAGACTCAGACTTTACATCCAGATTACGATGAATCGTAACTCAAGCCCAATCATACAACGGCTAGTGATCTGGTTTGGATTCCACATCAAGATTGATTTGATTGAAGACAAGAACTTTCTATACGAAGAAGCTTTACTTATGGAAACCAAGATTTCGTTTGTATGGGCGATCGGAATCAATTTGGGATTCTACCTTTGTCACTCAACGGCTACCAAATCTTCTAGATACAGAGCTGTCCAATGGGTATATTGGAAGACGATTCTCTGGGATGCTGTCCAACGGGTAGTTTGGAAGTGGAGGAGTATTTAAGAAGATGAAGGACCGATGAGCAAGTAAGAGACGGAGCGTAGAATTTATAATTCCAAAGTCTAAGCGACTTTAGATCATATACTTGTCTCTTGAGAGCTTAAACGTTTGTAATCATGAGAGAAATACCAAGAGAGTGACTTAGTGAGATAGTGTGATCGTTTGCACTCGGAGTTGTAATCTCTTGTTGATTGCATAGTGGAATCCAGCCAAGAAGGCTGTTATCGTGGGAGAGTGGACGTAGGCTTGGATTAAGCCGAACCACTATAATTTCTGTGTTCTTATTCTCTTCCCTAACTCCTTTATTTTGTTCATACTAGCACTCTCACATTGCCAATGCCGTAATCGCTATTGTTACCACACCTGCTGAGGCCCAACTTAGAATTGTGATTGGGGCGCGAGTTGCTGTATCTAGGTTGCGGTTTAGTTCAAGCAGAGATGGAAATCCGTTTGGGCAAAAACTGATGACCGAAGGAAAGCACCCCATCCGTCCCAACCAGATGAGTAGAATCGGAAAGTAAGCAACAAACCAAAATGTCGTGTGTCGCTTCTATGGAAGGTGACATGAATCGGACTCATGCCATTTTAGGACAAATGCTTGTTTTGAGTGCGACCAACAAGGTCACCTAGCTAGAAATCGTCCTAAAAGGCTGATGGGAGAATAACAGCTACTGCCTTCACTGTTGATGGGACAGAACAGAGGGAATGCGCCGTAGAACGCACAATGGAGTATTTGGAATAGGCCCGCAGTGCAAGTAAGGGTACATGTTGTCACCCGATAGGAGGCAGAGGACTCACTAGTTGTGTGCCGAGTTTGTAGAAGGAAGTGTGGATCAACCCAGTGTCCTTGTATAACGGGAGCGTACTATGAATGTGGCCAGCACAACCATTAGGTGAGGAACCTTTCGCGCAAGTTTAGGAGAGCACAAGCACCACTACCGTGGATAGACCACCACTAGGATGATAAAAGGGACAGTAATGAACTGAACCATGCATCGATCAGAGGAAAAATGTTTTAGAGTGATTTTATCAAAGTAGCACAGTGGAGTTTGGTTAAGTTGGTAAAATTTCAGTTTGTTGTAATAAAGCTATAGAAAGATGAATCACTAGCTATAGTTGTACTTGACTAGTTGCTTATGTATAACTTTGACATCATATACAAAATGAGTTGGCTCAAGGAGTATCTTGTTGTAATGAATTGTTGTTGTGAAGTAATCTAGTTTAATCTGTTAGCATGTGGAAATTTCGAGTTTATTGGGAGTCGAGGAGGACCCTCGATTACCTTAATCTCGTCGCTTGAGGCAATCCGTTTGTTAGACGAGGGTTACCAATGTTACTTAGTGACTGTCATGGATACGATGGTTGAGGAATTGAAGATTGATGACATCTCAGTGGTACAAAAGTTTCCAGATGTGTTTCTAAAGGAATTGATAAGCCTACCGCCAGAGAGAGAGAGAGAGAGTTCATGATCGAGTTAGCGCTTGGGACAAAGCCAATTTCTAAGGCTCCTTACTGAATGACGCTATCTGAGTTGAAAGAACTGAAGGTGCAGATGTAGGAGTTATTGGATAAGGGATTCATACATCCCAATGCATCACCTTAGGGAGCACCAGTTCTATTCATAAAAAAGAAGGATGGTTCGTTGCATCTGTGCATCAACTATCGTCAACTCAACTAGGTGATGATCAATACAAGTATCCACTGCTAAGGATTGACAATTTGTTTGATTAGCTGTAAGGAGCATTGATATTTTCAAAGATCGACTTGAGGATGAGATATCATCAGCTAAGGATCAGAAAAGAGGATATACCGAAGTTAGCATTTCGTACTCGATACGGCCACTATGAGTTTCCTGTAATGATGTTTGGAGTTTCCTAATGAATTGAGTGTTTAAAGAATATTTGAATCAGTTCGTGATCGTTTTCATTGATGATATCCTAGTGTATTTGGGAAGTTGTAGATGTGTTGAGTTGGAAGTCTTCAGTCACACAGTGATGGTTAAGGAATAGACTTTTGCTTGAGAAAGTTCGAGATTCAATTTTCAAATTTAAGGTAGGCCATCTTCCAAATCTTATGGCCACCCTCAGAATTGAGCCAGAAGTGTAGATAAGGATCAAGACACTTCAATGGACAGACCTAGAGATTCCAAAGATCTTGCAAGAGAATACCAAAAAGAAGAAGGCCGACTTTCAGATTTCTGAGAATGGAACACTAAGGTTCTGAGGGCGATTGTGTGTACCTGACAATATAGAGCTTAAAGAAGAGACCTTATCGAAAGCTCATTGTAGTAGTTATAGTAGTCATTTGGGTAGTACGAAGATGTATCATAATCTGTGTCAACATTATTGACGGTCCGGTATGAAGGCGAACATCGCCAAGCATGTCGCCAAGTGTTTGACGTGTCAGCAAGTAAAGGCGTAGCATTGTAAGCCGAGAGTACTTCTGCAACCTCTCGAGATTCCCGAATGGAAATGGGAACACATCACAATGGACTTTGTGATGGGTTTACCAAGGAGTCAAAGGGGTAATGATGCTATTTGGGTAGTGGTCGACAGATTGACAAAGTCGGCTCACTTCATCGCTATACGAAAGGACCTTGATTTATACAGACATGCAAAATTGTATGTGCGTTAGATTGCTCGTCTGCATGGAGTGTTAGTGACAATTACATTAGACCGATACCCAAGATTTACAGTTGCCTTTTGGAAGAGTTTGCAAGCTGCTTTAGATATAAAGGTGCAGTACAGTACGGCTTGTCATCCTCAGACAAATGGCCAATCTAAGAAGACAATTTAAACCCTTGAAGACATGCTGCGAGCTTGTGCGTTAGGAGAGCAAGGAGGAATAGCTTTATCTGGTCAAGTTTGCCTACAACAACAGTTACCAGTAGAGCAATCAAATGGCTGCTTTTGAAGCGCTGCATGGCAGTGCGTACAAAATGCCAATGTGTTAGGATAGGGTTGGAGAACGAAATATTACAAGCCTAGCGTTAGCCCAGCAATTAGTGGATGCAGTTGCCGTCATCAGGGAGGAATTAAAGATCACTCAGAGCTGCTAGAAAAGCTACGTTGATAAGCATTGAAGACTATTGGAATTTCTATTTTTCTTAGAAAAATGAAGAGAAGAGAATTAACTGAATTGAAAGTGCGAAATGGTAAGTAAACAACCAAGGAAAGTAATAAATCTATCACAAAATCCTAAGAAATATGAAAAAATAATTTAAAAAAAAAAGATAATCATAAAGGAAAACCCCACAACTCATTGAGTGTTTGTACAAAAAAGGAGAAACTAAGACATATGTCGGGGATGAATCGTGCAGAAGTATGGTCAAAATAAACATCAACCTTTCATTTTCTTCGTGTTCTCTCCATCTTCAAAATCCTACTCTAAACTTGGTCTAAGAACTATAACTAGGTACCTACAATGGAAAGAAACAAACATACATGTCAAAACAACCAAAAGTACAAACATAAGATTAAGATCACATGATCCAACAAGACAAGGTTTAAGATCAATTGAATATAGGCCTCAAGTTCAGCCTTTGCAATTCATGCATAGCCACTATTGATCAATTTATGTTCTCTTATGGCCAATAACATTGGTGACTCCCTAATGAAGCGTTCTATGTGATCCCTAGAATTTCCCATTGGTATCATGCATCATGCCTAACATATATCTAGAATTCACATGCGTTGCAAGAATTAAACATGCATTGTGACATCTTGAATTTCAGGCTATGTTTTCGATTGAATAAGTTGGGCTTTTCATCGACGCGCCTATAGTTTTTCTCTTTGAGTTGACCACTCACAAGATAACTATCCAATCAGGTGAAGCCATCAAATCACACGCACATCCATATCCGGCCAAAAACATCATGCTTTGCACTAAAATACTTCTATTTCAAATAATGGACTTAGCCTATTTTCTTCATTTTAAAAGCACTTGGTAAAATAATTGTGTGTGGACATACAATCAAATTGAACCATAAATATGCCATACTTTCTTTTCAAAATTTCACTATTTTATATAGTACTTAAAATATTTTTGGCCTAAAAAACCGACTGTGGCGCCCCTGACCCATTGGGGTCACCACGGCGTTTCACTATCCTGGCTATCCTTTTCTTTGATACCACTTTTGTTGTGGTGGTATCCTTTCACAGTGGCGTCTTTGATTGAGTGACCCTCAGCCGTTAAGCTTCGCCTATGCCGCGACTTTCATTGGTCCCTACGCTAAACTATTGCTGAATCGAACACATACTCCAATCAAACTAAGAATGATGCACACTATATACCAATCAGGCTCTTCATTTATTTATAGTTTCGGACGACATTAGTCGGTACACATAGGCCAAAAATCCCTATATTTGGCTACACCAAAATGGGACTGACTATCCAACTGCCTATCCACATGTCGTCCTGGCATCATGACCTAGCTTGCAAAAATTTGCTGCAGTCCTCCCGGGCCCTCCACTACTCCACCCTGCTCGACCTGTCGTCATCATCCCCCGATAGTGGCAATGGTCTTATATCCCCAAAACATACCAGGAGACACGGGCTACAACAACATCTCTATGTCTCTGTAATATGTTAGCCCCACAAAAGGTGAGTACGACTACTCATCAGTCAAAATTCTACTAAATTATATTACGTAAGTCTTGCAAAAATTATGTGGGCTTCTTCCTTGTTGAATTTGGACATTAAATTGGGAGATTTGATGAAGAATGGAAACTCAAAAATGGAAGAAATTCGTATGCTAATATGAGGGCTGGAATTTTGGCTTCAATTTGGTTTAATTGTGAGATAATATGCTTGAAAATGATGGGGGGAGAAATAGAGGATGAGATTGAGGATTGGTGGGACCAAAACATTTAATTCTTTAGCTAAGATTGTTAACTATCTTTCCCCTCTTAGCTGGCTTCTCCCGCACGCACACCCCCCTCCCGTCTCCTCGCTCGAACGATCCCTCTCTCTCTCTCAATCCTTTCTCTTTTGTTTCCGTTTTGTCGAAGCCTTCTGCCCTGCAAGTTTTTTGCCCCCGTCGATTTCCCCCTCTGCCGTGTGTCTTCCCCAACGAACGAACTTGCCCTCTCCACCACCGTTTGTTCCCCCCGCAAGTCAACCATTGAAGCTATTGTTGACCATGCCTGCTCTCCACCAAAGACTCAGTTTCACGTCCTCCACGTTCCCTCACTGCCCCACACGTCCGATGACTCTCTCCAGTGAAGCTGAGTCCATACCCGCGTCCGCAGCTGCGTCTCAATCGAAGCAGCCCAGCCCACTCGCATCCAGCAAATTCCACGAGCTCAGTAACCTGTTGCCAATGTCCACGCATCAACTTCTCCGCACGTTCAGCCAACAAATTTCCAGCCAGCTTCGTGGCCGTTTTCAGCCTGGTCTGGTCTCCATTTGGCACCATCACTTTGGAGCTTATCGGCCGCCATCGTGCCACCATCACCGTGGACTCACCGGCCCACAAATCCGGTGAGTTTACCGATTAAACTTTGCTTAAGGAGTTAATTATGCTTAAGGGATATTTACATTATGCTAAGTATGTTTAGGTGGTTAGATTAGTTTAATTAAATGTTGATTAGATTATGTGCATGATTAGATTAGTAGATGGATTAATTAGTCTAATTATGTAATTAGATTAGTGTAATCTTAATTAGACATCTTAATTAGACTTTTAATTAATTATTTACTTAAATTAAATATTATTTAATTATATTATTTTATATTTAAATAAAATTAATTTTCAGAATTTATTTATTATTAATTAATATTTTTCGAAAATTATATCGGGAGAGCCGTTTGTTAGAATTTCACATTGATCGTAGCAATGTGGTTAATTTGCTCAATTGATTGTTATGTTTGTGAAATTGAGTGATGGTTGTTAAATATTGGTATTTTAATTGGAAAATACTAGGTGTTGGGTATTGACACCGAAAGTGGTCTTTAAGTATCAAATCAGCTTAGGTGAGCAATATAGATCTATAATAGCTTTGGGGAGCAGTAACACTAATATAGGTCTATAGCAGCTTCAGTGAGCAAATGTCATCTAGCAGCTTTGGCGAGAAAATATTATTTAGGAGCTTTGGTGAGCAATAATGGATCTAGCAGCTTCGATGATCAAATTTAGACATCAGCTTCAGTGAGTTAGACCATCTATTTCAGCTTAGGAGAGTAGTGTTCGAATCGATAGAATTATGGATGGTATCAATGTTGTGGAGTCGAATGAGTCGACTGATTGATGGTTGAATTGAATTGAAATGGTTGGATGATATTATATGAATTGTACTGACTTGCAGGAAGGATCTGAGGCAAAGGTAAGTCCTTTGACCTATGCTTGTGTTTAGGTAGCCCTTAAGGCATATTTCATTCATAGTCGAAGTTTAGGGGGTGAACTTACTAAGATATTGTCTCACTAGTTATTGTATAACCATTTTCATGTCCATAGATGACGGTCGTGGAGGACCCGAAGCCCAAAGTCAGGGGAGGTGGAGATTGAAGGCTTGGTAAACATGTCCAGCTAGTTGGTCTTAGGACAATTCCCCTTTTTGTGAGTGATTTCCTGCTTTCATATCCCAAGCTTTTGGTTGTTAAGGGATTTGTTTCGCCTCTGCATGCATATTAAAAATGAATGAGTCAGTGACGCATCCTGCGATGTCACATATTTATCAACCACTGAGGGATGGGCACGCGCTCAAGGGTTGGGGCATGACATAGCTCATGAACAATCCCTAGGATTGAATCACAACTTGTCTTTTTTACCTACGTGCCAATGCTTAGTCCATCCCTCACGATCTAAATAGAGGTTTGAATTGAGGATGTCACATTTATAACATGCATGTGCCTTCCAAGTCATTGAAAATGACAATTAAATTATGCACCTATCTCATACACCATAGATAATACCATATCAAATATGCACGTGCTTTATAGTAACTTCCAAAGTATGCACATCACAGTCAAATGCCTTGTACACGTTTAGTGCCTCGAGAATCACGTAATGCCCCACAACATTATGAAGTCTCGAGTCCAATTATTAAACACACATAATTCAAATCCTACGGCTCTTCCAGAAATATCCAGGGCATCATCCTGCCCCATCAAGCACAACATCCAAACCTCTATCAAGCATCCAAAATCCATTAGGCATTATTTTGATAAAACACTCCTATGAATAGAATCCAACCTCCCTTGGGCATTTGACATCCATTGAGCATCACCCTGAATTCCATTGATGACGAGTTCCTCAAATGAGCACATGGATTAAGCTCACAACCGATTATTATCTTCCTCTTTTAGCCTAATGTATGAATGCCTTAATGGTGTGCCAAGTGGAGTATCGTTCATAGTCCATCTTAAATAAAACATGCCGAGCATGAAACAAGAGTCTGTGGTTAAATAAACACATGGATTCTCCGAGTGCATGTCCATCCCTTTGTAGTTGATTAAATAATGACGTCCCAAGATGCATTGCCGACCCATTCAATTTAATGCGCATGTGGAAGTGAATAATTAATCCCCAGACAACAACAAGATGGGATAGAAAAGTAGGGCCATAATCTACAATTTTCGAAAACCAACCTACATCTTTATATACATATCAGACTATGTCATATACAATATTAGCCGACTATATACAAGGTCTACAAAAAAAGGGGGTAAAGGTTAAAGATCCTCTAATCAGTCGAGTCTCTGACTGAATACTCCAGGGTCCCTGGATCAGAAAGATCTGGGTCCACCACTGAACTAGCAAGAGGATTTGCTGTGCCTTTTTTAAAAGCAACCTCCAGCACTAACAACCTCTGACTCCAGTATGGGACCCTCATTCTGTCCATTCCACTCACAAAAATACCATGATTTGTATTGATGGGATACCTTATGGGGTAGACCCACAACAACCCAGACCACAAACCTCACGAGTTCATAGACCCATCCTCTTGGGTGCCCATGAAGCGGAATATAACACCTTTGCTCGGTGATCTTCTTTGGTTGGCCAAAATGCTCAGGAGGAGCTGCCATCTAAGGACTTGAAAATGTTGTCCCACAACAGGGTGAGACAACGTCTCCACATGTTCACCCCCGAAGTCCCGACTAAGAAAATTATATGTCCCAAGAGTTGCCTAAGCACAAACACAGGTCAGAAGACTTATCTTAGTCTCTATTCCTTCCTGCAAGTCAATACAGTTCACATGCTCAACCAATCAATTCAACCCCACAATGTTATTCATCAATCCATCCAATCGATACTATCTATCAATTCAATATTGTGGCACCCCGAAACACCTAAGGTCACCACAGATACCAAAGAAGAACCTTAGTTCCTAGGCTTTTATATATATATATAACGGTCCCAGCGCATCTTGTTTGCGGAAGCATAATCAAGTCTTACCAATTCTCCCTCCAACAACCATGATACAATGCACACCACTAAACACCATAAGAAAATAAAGCCAAGCCACTCTTTATTTACATATTTTCAAGATGGTTTCACGGGTCGGTACAACCAAAAGGAAAACCAAGACTCTTGGCTAGACTTGGCCACAACTCAAAAAGAGACAACTTGACCTTCTATGTTGATCATGCAAAATCCTCCATCTATAAGTGTTGGCTATTATCCAAAAAGTAGCAGCTCCTACACCTCACGCGCAGGCCATCACACCCATCTCGATGTGTCAAGCGGTGGCGGAGGCAACATCCCCCGTATCAGTCCGTCTCGACGAATGTGAACAGATATGAACTCCTGAATGACCGGACCCCCAGCCAGGCCCACGTCATACATCACTAATGCACGAACCCGAATGAACGTCAGACTAGGGATGGTGGGACAGTCGATCTCCACACACTCAACCTCCACGTCCAAAGGAAGGCCGTAAAAGACGCCCCACGTGATAGTAAGGAGCGGCATCTTTCTAATTTGAAATGTTAGTGCCTAAAAGGGGTGAGTACAACCACTCAACAGATAAAAGATCTAATAAATCACTCAATGCATCACACAAAACAATCAAGACATCATAGTATAGTTCATACCATACATACATCCAAGCATTACTTACCTTGCAGCCATGCACATGTCATCATACCATATATGCATATACATCCATGCATTCATCTTCAAGCATTCTTGCATGTACCCTCATGCCATATGTGCATATACATGCATACACTAATCATCAAGCATACATGCATATACCATCATGCCATATGTGCATATACATCAATGCACTCATCATCAAGCATACATGCATATACCATCATGCCATTTGTGCATATACATCTATGCACTCATCTTCAAGCATACATGCATACATGCAACCATACCATGCATGACTAGACTTCAATTTCTCAATTTTTTTTTTTATTCTTCCAATTGGACCGTCACATTTCTCTTTCCTAGGACCAGTATTTGCATCCCACATTTATCACTCACACCCAACCTAGCATCGCGAGTAGCCTCCGGCACATACCTCCAGGCATCTGGCATACACACTCCGGGCATCTCGTACCCCAACTGGCATCACGAGGTATCCCCCGGCTCACACCTCCGGGCTTCCGACACCCCCACATCCTGAGCATCTCGAAACTCCCGAGGACATCCACCACACACACTCCGGGCATCCGACATGTGACACCCCGAACCACCTAGGGTTGCAACAGGCACCTAACATTACACCTAATTACATCTCTTATAAGAAGCGTCATAAAATCATGGACATTTTTTCTTTTTTCTTTTTGATGGTCCCAGTGCGACTCATTAGCGGAAGCAAAATATAACATCGCCATCTCTCCCTCCAACAACCATGATACAATTGCACACCACTAACCATCATAATAAAAGACAACCATGACACTTTATTTACATATTTTCAAGATGGGTTTCCTTGGGTTGGTACATCAAAAGAAAGGCCAAGACTCAGCCATACTCAGCTTAAAACCCAAAAAGAAACAGTCAACCCACTACAATTCATGTGTAAGATCCCCCATCACTAGTGTCGGCTAACCATCCCAAAAAGTTTTAGCTCCTACTTGACATGCACGGGCCCTTACACCCATCCCGGTGCATTAGGCGGTGGCGGCGGCAGCATCCCACGCGTCGAACATGGACGGATATGAACTCCTGGACAACAGGCTCCCAGCCAGGCCCACATCGTACATAACTAAACAGCGCACTTGAATATACGTAAGACTAGGAACAGAAGGACAGTCAAACTCCTCGCACTCGACCTCTACATCCAAAGGTAGGCCGTAAAATACGCCCCGCGTGACAGCAGGAGCGGCATGCTGCTAATCTGAAATGTTGGTCCCCAAAGGGGTGAGTACAACCACTCAGCAGGTAAAAGAATCCAATAACCACTCAATGCATCATACAATACAATCACATCATCATACATCCCATTCATGCATCCATGCGTGCTTACCTTGAAGCCACGCATATATTATCATACATCTTCATTACAATTCATAACACATTCATGTCGTCATGTCATAGGTTATCATCATCATGTCATACACATGTATCATCATATTATAGGTCGCCATCATATCATACATATGCCATCATCATTATGTCCTAGACATATCATCATCATCATATCATATCATATCATATATCACCATCATCATGACATCATCCTATCATACACATGTCATTGTCATCATGGCATCATCATATCATATCATACATGCATATCATCATGCCATAAGTGATCATCATCATATCATGTCATCATGTCACAGATGATCATCATCATATCATGTCATGTATACATGATTCAATTTCCACTTTTAACTTTCAATTTGATCACCACATCACCCTTTCTCAAGATCATCAATTTCATCTCATACTTTACACTTGCACCCCATCCTGGCATCGCGAGAAAAACCTCCTGCATTCAACCACTTAAGGCCACCGGGCATCCGGCACCCCCACATTCCGGGCATCTCGCATCCCAACTGGCATCACGAGGCATCTCCTCGGTCAAAGACCTCCGAGGCTTCCGGCACCCAACCATTTCGGGCATCCTGATAATCCCAGGGCCATCCGGCCATGTATCTCTATACATTCCGGGCATTTGGAACCCCCCATCCCGGGCATCTTGATACTCCTAGGGCATTATCATCTGCCATAACAGTTTCCTCATTTATCATTGTCCACGTTTACCAATTTAGGTCTCACTTAGCATGGCACATGATGGAATGGCAAATAAAATCACTTTCATCATTCAATCTATACATGCATTATCAGTCATCATCATACATGCATCAAGGTACAATCATCCATAAAGATAAAATTCATGGAATTCAGACAATTTAAAATAGTCCATTTATCATGCCCTCTTTTTTTTTTTTTGAAATTTATTTAAATTCCAGCTTGTATCATTTTTGAAAATATTTAAATTAAATATCCATATAATTCTCAAAAATCATGAAATTAAGGCTAGTGATATACAAGAAAATAGGGTAATAATTTCATGAAAAACACACAGCCAATCGAATTCCACACAAAATTATAATTCACACAGATACAACATGTAATTTCGGATAAAAACAGAATGCACAGTTTCCGAAATAATTTGATTAAAATATCCAACAACATCCGAAAATTATGAAATTTTACCAGGTTATATCCAAGACACTAAAGTAGATTTTTCATGCACACTTCTAAGCCAAATTATTTTTATATTATTTTCTATAGTCACACGAAGCTTCTGTATCTAACACTGAAACGTCCAGTGCATGCTTCTCCAAAATACTGAGTCTTTACCTACCTATTCTTCTTCGTTTCCTCTGAAATTTGGATATATTTTACTTCAAGATGTTCTCTACAAGTTTCATGAACGGAGCTAAGTCGAATATCCAGAGTATAGTCATCATATGGGTCCATGAAGTCTTGGGTGACCTGTACCATGTCTCCAGATTTACCGTCTTCAAGAGTAAGTCGATTCACTAGGTTGTACTTGTTCATTTTACTTCAAATTTGAGTATGTTATAGTTTAAGATGTTCTATACATGTTCCATGAAGAAATTGAAGAGATATTCCTAGTAAAAATCAACATGCAACCACAAATCAACCGAAAGGTCAGTGAAATCGTTCCAGATCTGGTGTCTCCGTATGATGAGAGTTTGACCCCTCAAATATCCATAATTGTGTACCAAATTTTATTATGTTATATTTTAAGATATTTTCTACAACTTTCATGAAGAGATCAAGGTCAAAATGGAACTCCAAACATGCATGAAAGCTCTCACAAGATTCTGGGTCAGGCAGTTCATGCGAAAACATTCCAGATCTAGCATCTCCATAGGATGAGAATTTGACCCCTTAAATCTCCATCATTTTGCACCAAATTTTATTATGTTGTATTTTAAGATGTTAGATACAACTTTCATGAGAGATAAAAGTCAAAATCGAACTCAAAACATGCATGCAAGCTCTCACAAAGTTCTGGCTCAAACGGTTCATGCAAAAACAGCATGCAACTCAAGAACAAAACACATTAGCTTCACTCCCATGCCTCCAAATGGCCTAGATTCCGACCATACATGCAAGGCATTGGTGCAAGAGTAGAATGTGGATTCCTAACTTGCCTCTAGACTGAACTAGTGACGAGCACACAGCGGTGAACGAGCGGCACACAGGCGGCGATGGGCGGACGGACGGCGAGCTCCTTCCTCTCCCTCTTGGCTTCTCCTCTCTCGGTCTAACTCACTTTCTCTCTCTCTCTCTCGCACGGTTCTCTCTCTCTCTCTCCCTTTCTCACTTGGCCAAACAACCGGCCACTCTCTCTCCTCTTCTTCCCTTTTATTTCCCCCAAACCTCATCATTTGCAATGATTAGCTTGCCTCTTCTAGTGGTCAATGCATGAGCTCCTCCTTGCCACTTGGCAAAGCCCATGCATGGGCCTGCCACTCTCCTTCTCGGGCCTCACTTGGGCCAGCAATAGCCCCTCGGTGGGCTTCTATTGGGCCGGCCATTCGGCCCACCAAAATCCCCCTTTTTGGGCCTAAGGCCCAAACCTAATTTAAATCCTAAATTTCACCTTTAAACACTTTTAATTCTTTCTTTTATAGATTTTAAATTTTTAAATTCCTCATGGCCAAAGTCTTGTAACATTTTATTTATAGGAATTTAATTTTATGAGGTGCATAGCCAAGCATAGATTATTCTCATTAATTTATCTAATTTAAAATCTCATGAACACAAGCATATATCACTTAGCCTTAAGAAAACTAATGGATAAAGCATAAACCATAGGTAATTTCATTACCTAATTATAGGCTTTAATTTCCTCTAGAGGATGACTTGAATTTTGGGATGCCACACGGCATTTACACTCCCTAGCCGGGCATCCCAACACTCCCGGAGCATCGTCGGCTCACACCTCCGACGGCATTCCCATTTATCATAGTTCACATTCACATTTATGGCTCAATCAAAACACGGCATATGATATGATGGCAACATGATCATTTTCAGCATTTTGATTCTTGTATGTAGTTCCAAATATCATCACATATGCAGCAAGATCCAATCACTTATGACAACACAATCCATGGGGTCCATACAACTTAGAATAATCCATACATCATGACTTTTTGAAATTTACCAAAATCCAGCATGCACAATTTCAGAAAACATATTAATTAAATACCCACATGATCTTCAGAAATTATGAAATCTGAACATGTGTTAGTCAAGATGTAAAGACAGCAACTCCATGAAGAACACATGCCAAAAAGAACTTCACACAAGAAGATATAGTTCACACATTACAGCTTACAAATTCGGACACATCAGATTGCGTGGTTCTTGAAATATTTTAACTTAAATACCCGAATTGCCTCCAAAAATTATGAAATTTTACTAGGTGAAAGTCAAGACCCTAAGGTAAATTTTTCATGAGGACATCAAGGCCAGATTCGTCCTAGATAATTAACTATGGACGGTCGAAGACCCTGTTCCTCGTACCGAACATTCCAGGTTTAGCTGTCTCCAAAAAATCAAGATTTCACTTCTTATCTTCCTTCATTTCCTCTGAATTTTTGATATGTTTTGCCTCACGGGGCCCACTACAACTTTTACTAAGGAATCTAGGTGAGATTCTCAAAGGAAATTCACTTTATAGTCCACGAAGTCGCTGGAGTGCAGTACAACATTTCCAGATCTATCGTCTTCAAAGAAAAAATCGTTTCACTAGGCTACACTTGTTAGTTTTACCTCAAATTTGAGGATGTTAGGCTTAAAGATGTTCTCTACAACTTTTGTGAAGAAGTCGAAGTGAAATTCTCAGTAACAAGTGACATGCAACACACAAAACCACCAAGAGGTCAACAAAACAGTTTCAGATCTATCGTTTTCGTAGAATGAGGGTTTTACCTCTCAAAAATCAGTCATTTTGTCTCAAATTTCATTATGTTATACTTTAAGATGTTGTCTACAACTTTCGTGAAGAAGTCAAAACCAAACTCTGACTCAACCCCGCATGCAAGCCTCTACAACATTCTGGGTCATGCTGTTTACTAGAAAACAAAATGCTATTTCAAAACAACACCCATACAACTTCGGTTTTTCACACCCTAAGCACACGAAATTCATCACCTTTCACTAGCACATCCTAGACACAACATGCAAGAGTAGATCAATGGATCTAACTTGCCTCCAAACCAAGCTACAGCGAGCACGACGGTGGCAAAGGGTGGACGCACGGGTGGCTGCGGGCAACAGACGAGCAACTTCCTCCTTTGCATGGCCTTTTCTCTTCTCTCTCAGTTCCTCACTCTCTCGACAGCCCTCTCTCTCTCTCTCCCTTATGGTCGACAGCCCCCTTAAACCGGCCACCCCTTCCTTTTTGTTTCCCCTTCAATTCAATCATTAGCCATCATTAGGAGCCACCCAAAATGACCAATAGGTGAAGCCCTCTTTTTGCCACTCGGCAAATCCCATGCATGACGGGCTTGAAGATGGGCCGGCTCCTCCCCCCTTGTTGTCGACGGCAGCCCCCTTCATGGGCTTCATGGGCCAAGCCAATTTGGCCCACTTTAGGTCCAATACCCTTGGGCCTAAATTTCAATCTTAATTAATTCAAATTTCACTTTTAATAATTCATTTTTAATTCCCTCTTTTATAAATTTCAAATTCACAATTTCATATGGCCATAAAACTTGTAACATTTAAACTATAGGGATCAAATCTATGAGGTGCATACCCAAGAATAAATTTTTCTTATCAACTTATCTTATAATACTAATTTTAATAATTGATAAACACAAGACACATAACACTTGGTCTTAAAAGAAAATCAATGGCTAAAGCATAAACCAAAGGCAATTTCATTACCTAATCATAAACTTTAATACATCTAGAGGTTGCCTTGAATTTTGGATGCCACAAATACTATCTATCCGATACTGTCAACACTGTCTATGCTCACATAAGCTGAAAATGATAGATAGTAGCTTGCATAAGTTGATATAGATAGATAGTAGCTCCCACAAGCTGATAAACGATCATTACTCACATAAGCTGATATAATATGATGCTCTCACAAGCTGATATATCAAGCACTTATAGGCTGATTTAGCATACTGCTCTCATAAGCTGAAAACCCAATGCTTACACAAGTTGAACTACGATAAACCCATCTCGGGCAAGAACTTTGTGCCTTGCACACCAATCCCTCAATTACATAACGAACTTGGCCCAATTTCACCATGTTAAAATATACCCGACGAAAATAATCGTATGTGGGTACACGGTCAACCTCAGCCAAAGTATAATATCTTTACTTCATAAAATCCCATTAATTATATAATTGATAAAAACATTCTTGGTGCTGTAAACCGACGCCTGGTAATTTTCTAAATAAATCTTGAAATTATTAACTTTTGAGATAAATATCAAAAATTACAATTCACACTCAAATTGCACAAACCAACACTCAATCAAATAAAATAATCATACCATTGTAATCAGCACAAAATTTCGATCACTGGCTATCCTGGTCTCATTTTCGAAAAATAATAATTAATTAAATAATTACCAAAATTAATTAATAAATACCAATAAATGCAATTTAGTCCGGAAAAGCCTAATTAAATACCAAAACGGGGCCGAAAAATTTCCAAACCTATTTAAATAAATATTGCAACTTATCTACTTGTTAATTGCACTACTCTAACTGCCTAACATACAATATTGAACGATTAAATTGCTAATCCGTTCTAACTAATCACCTAATCCATACTTAACCTAAACTAATAAACTCTTAAGTATAATTAACTCCCTAAGCAAAGATTAGTGAGTAAACTCACTAGATTTGCGAGCCGGTGAGTTCACTTCAACAAGGATGCGGAGACGAGCCACAAACTCCAAAGTGAGAGCACCTTTCGAGGCCCAGAAGCAGTCCAAAACGTGCCAAACATTGCCCATCACACCTAGGGCTTCTTGGTTCTATTCTTGGGCCAAATGAGGAGGCTAAGCAGCTGGTTGGGGCCGAAACAATGAGATAGGGCTAGGCAGAGCTATTGTGGGTCTAGGCAGGCAACGACGGAGCTCCACAGCGGTAAAGGTGAGCTGGACGAGCTTCGGTTGAGCTTGGCGTGGTGTGGCGTGAGGAGCCTCAAACTAGGCGGCACAGTGGTTGAATAGGCTGGACGACGCAGCAGGGGTGTGGACTTGCATGGAGGCGCGACGGCAAGCGAGCAACTTCAGAGGCTTGGTGAGCGGTCGACGGTGAGGGAGGGGGCTGCTCTGCTCGATTTTCTAGTTTTCGGAGACTTCAAGTTGCTGAAATGGAGGTGTTGATGGCAAGGGGAAGGAGAAAGGGGACCGGCTGCCTTTGGAGGGTCCCTTCAAGCTCATCTTCTATCCTTTTGTCCCCTAGAAGAGGTCCCACCATGGCTGCTGGCTTCCTCAACAATTTTCCAACCTCAAAGCTTCCTCTAGAAGCCTTGGAAGTGGTCAAAAAGTGTGGAGCATGGGGGGGGTACGAATTTGAAGACATTTTCCCTCAACTCATCTCCACTTCTCTCTTGAATTGATTCAATTTGGCCCTAAAAAATTCCATCATCGAGTTCTCAATCAAATTGGTATTTTTCCTTGCCCATAGAACCAACTTGCATCCCAAAAACGTGATAAGAAAGGTCCCCTAAATTTTCCAGTCGAAAACGACCCTATATTGACTTTTCACCAAAAATATCGATTTGTAGAAAAAATCTACGGAAGATGAGTTGAGTTCCTAAAATGAGTCGTGACTTGATAGAACTTTCAATTTCTGAAATCAGATTCAAATTCGCGGTTAATTTGAATCTAGCATGATTTTAGCGTGACCTAGCATACGAGATAGCTTTTAGAAATTTTTGGTGCAAATGACCCGTGGTCGATTTTCTTCGAGCCACATTAAGCCTCTTTGATACATTTGTGACTCTCGGTGATCGTAAAAATCTCGAGATTTCAAATACGGACATAGGGTACCAAAATGATAGAAAAATCATTCTAGTACCAGTCGACGTGAATTTTGTAATTTGGTGGAATCACCCACATTTAGCCATACATCTCTGTTAAACTGATCTATCTCTGATTTCTAATCGACTTTTAACTATGCCGTAATGATCTCTGTAGATGAGCACGGTCGAGTAATTGATTTTTGGTTGAATTCCCAAGTCTATTGCATTAAAATCCCTTAATGGCTTTCCCAGATAATCTAGTTATCCTTAGAATGATCAGCTCTGAGCATAGCACTAAAGGTGTATGAATGAAAGACCCAATTAATTCAATTGAAAACACAACTGAAATTCCAGGAAGTCACATAAGTCTAATCCGAATCGAAAACAATATGCCTCAATATCATCGATCTAAGAGAGAGACTTGACCTAGCGTGCTTCCACGTACATCCAAGAACCATCACAAATCTTATCTCAAAGGCTAGGGGTATTCTTATGCATCGACCATGGACTTTGAACTCATACAAACATACATACATACATACATTTACATATATATATATATATATATATATATATATAAACTACTCAAATGAGCACACACGAAACTTTACCACATAGAACAAGCACATCTAACAATAACAAGGCTTCTAGATAATTCAACCTATGTTATAATAAATCTAGTTTACACCATAAAACAAAGGCTTCTTGAAATCAAACTCGAACGTGAATGTGAATGTAAACGGGTCATTTCCAATAATGATAACAAACCAAGCAACCTTAACAATAACCTAAGTTTTCCATATTTACCTTAATCTTCATAACCCAAGCAATCTCATTAGCAAACCATACAAAATTAATACATATTTCTAACCTCTCTAGGATGGCTTAATCCTAATTCCTAGTACGAGCAAAACTAACCTAAATCTGAGCCATGTAATACAATGGCTTGGCCGAGTTTAAGGGATTTACTTACTAGCAACCAGGACATGAACAAGGGATGGATGGTGGCTTGAGACTCACTGCAACACCAGGGTAGCGTGAGCATGGTAGCTCGAGACAATGAGAGATAGCAAGACGATGGTGCGAGGATGGCAGCAGTGTGCAGCAGCAACCAAGAGAAAGAGAGGGAGAGAGGAGAGAGAGAGGAGAGAGAGAGAGAGAGAGAGAGTGAGGAGGTTAGTCAAGGGGGAGAGAGAGGGAGAGAAAATGAGAGAAAAAGGAAGAGAACTTAGAGAAGAAGGAGATGGAAGTGAAAGAAAGGACGTCCATTAAACGTTAAATGTCTTCTAAATTACTGTCCTAAGTTCATGATAACCTCTTGGCTTGTATTGCAAGAATGAATCTCCACTGCTCATTTGCGCAAGCCTGTCTTTCAAGCTTCTTTGGCCAATAATGCTTCTAGTTACAAGAGGACTAGAATTGTTACACAAACCAAGTGGTCTAATTCTCCGAGTCTCCCTCCTAATTGGGTGCCTAACCCCTCTTAATTGGGCTCCAAATATTTTGTCTCACCTCAATTTAATCTCAGGAAGTTAAGTTAGTCTCACCTGTAGAGTTATTAGAGTCTAAGTCCCAAAATTAGCACATATTTCCAATTAATGCACTAATGTACTAACTTTCGAAATTCTAAGAATAGGTCTAAGCCTTGCAAGACAATTTGTCTCACAAGTTTATCCTATTTGGCAATGAAAAGGGGGGTCCTATCCGTTTCCAAATTCACTCTCAATCGATCTAGATTCTAGAGGATGAGATTTTAGTGAAAGATTAATGGGATAGGAATAATTTGAGATCACCTACGAGCGATACCCATAATTAGACCAAGTTTGTGACTAAGTTTTGATTGGAAATGGCCCTAATGTGACCTATGCTAATTAGGTGGCATTGACAGGAGTCGTATGGTTGGACTTGAACCAAGTTCAATGCTTGTTTGGGGTTCTACACATGACTTATATTTGGTCGATCTATGAATGATCTTCGATTGTCACATAATCATGTAGGATCAATCAAATTGTCTTGGCTCATGATCGCATGGAATTAGATTAAGGTAATTCACAAATGGTACAGTGATTGTGCGGAGTCACCTGCGACTAGTATATACTCGAGCTGAATGAATCTATCTTTGTTCATTGATCAACTCGTGACGACACGTGATCATCCATGATCGCTCTAGTCTAACATAACATGGTCTAAGGTTGCCTTGCCCTTAATGTGACACCCCAAACCACCTAGGGTCACCACAGGCACCTGACGTTACACCTAATGGAACACTAGCCACATCTCTTAAAAGAAGTGTCGTAAATCATAGACACTTTTTTTTTTTTTTTTGAAAATGGTCCCAGCACGACTCATTGGCGGAAGCAAAATATAACATCGCCATCTCTCCCTCCTAACAACCATGATACAATTGCACACCACTAAATACCATAATAAAAGACAAAGTCACACCACTTTTATCTACATATTTTCGTAATGGATTTTCGCGGGTCGATACAACAAAAGAAAGCCAAGATTTTCAGCTACACTTGGCCACATCCCAAAAAGATACTATGACCCTTAAAGTAGTCACATGACGTCTTCCATCTAACAGCGGCGGCTATTCCCAAAAAGAAACTCCAGCTCTATACCCCTCACGCGACCATCACACCCATCCTGGCGCGTCGGGTGGTGGTGACGGCAACATCCCCCTAAACACTCCGTCTCGGCGAACATGAATTGACAGGAACTCCTGGATGATTGGGCCCCCAGCTAGGCCCACATCATACATAACCAGCACTCGCACTCACACAAAAGTCAATCCAGAGACGGTGACGCAGTTGATCTCCGTACATTCTGCTTCTACATCCGATGGGAGGCCATAGAAGGTACCTCGCATGACGGTAGGAAGCAGCATCTTTCTAATCTGAAATGTTGGTCCCCAAATGGGTGAGTACAATCACTCAGCAGATAAAGGAATCCAATAAACACTCAATGCATCATACAAATGCAATCACAACATCATACATGCCACTCATGCATCCGAGCACACTTACCTCGAAGCCATACATATACCATCATACATCTTCATCACAATCAGAACACATACATGTTATCATGCCACGAGTGATCATCCTCATATCATATAAGCAAATCATCATGCCATAGGTGATCATCATCATATCATATCATATATGCATGATTCAATTTCCACTTTTAACTTTCAATTCGATCACCACATCACTCTTTCTCGGGATCGTCAATTTCTTCTCATATTTTACACTTGCACCCCATCCTAGCATCGCGAGAAAAATCTCCAGCAATTCAGCCATTTAAGGCCACCAGGCATCCGGCACCCCGACATTCTGGGCATCTCGCATCCCAACTGGCATCATGAGGCATCCCCTCGGACAAAGACCTCCAAGGCTTCTGGCACCCAACCATTCCGAGCATCTCGAAACTCCCGAGGCCATCTGGCCATGTATCTCTATACATTTCGGGCATCTGGCACCCCCATCGCGGGCATCCTAATACTCCCAGGGCATTATCATCCGCCATAAACAGTTTCCTCATTTATCATTATTCATGTTTACCAATTTAGGTCTCAACTTAGCATGGCACATGATGTAATGGCAAACAAAATCACTTTCATCCTTTGATCTATACATGCATCATCAGTCATCATCATACATGCAGCAAGACGCAATCATTCATAAAAATAAAATTTATGGAATTCGTACAATTTAAAATAGTCCATTTTTATCATGCCTTTTTGAAATTTATTTAAATTCCAGCCTATACCATTTTTTAGAAAATATTTAAATTAAATATCCATGTGATTCTCAAAGATCATGAAATTAAGACACGTGATAGAGAAGACAATAAGATATTGATTTCATGAAAAATACATGGCCAATAGAGTTCCACACAAAAGATATCATTCACACAAATACAGCATGCAATTTTGGATAAAAACAGAATGTGCAGTTTTTGAAATAATTCGATTAAAATACTCAAACGACCTCCAAAAATTATGAAATTTTACTAGGTTATAGATAAGACACTAAAGTAGATTTTTCATGGAGACTTCTAGGCCAAATTAGTTTTAGATAATTTTCTATAGTCATCCGAAGCTTCTGGTTCTCATACCGAAACGTCCAGTGTAGTCATCTCCGAAATACCGAGTTTTTACCCAATTATTATTCTTTTTTCCCTCTGAAATTTCGATATGTTTTACTTCAAGAGGTCCCATACAACTTTCATTAAGGGATCTAAGTCAAATATCCAAAGAACAGTCACCATATGGGTCCATGAAGTCTCGGGTGTCCAGTACCACGTCTCCAGATTTACCGTCTTCAAGAGTAAGTCGATTCACTAGGCTACACTTGTTCATTTTAATTCAAATTTTGGTATGTTATTATTTAAGTTGTTCTCTACAAGTTTCATGAAGAATTCGAAGAGAGATTCTTGATAAAAATCAACATGCAACCACAAATCTACCACAAGATGAGCAAAACAGTTCCAGATCTAGTGTCTCCGTAGGATGAGAGTTTGACCCCTTAGAGCTCCACCATTTTGTACCAAATTTTAGTATTTTGTACTTTAAAATGTTGGCTACAACTTTTATGAAGCAATCAAAGTCAAAATCGAACTTAAAACATGCATACAAGCTCTCACAAGAGTCTGGCTCAGGCGGTTCATGCGAAAACAGCAACATCACTCAAGAACAAGTCATTCTAGCTTCGGTTTCTCCTATCCTAACATCCGAAACTCACCACAAACAAATCATACATGCAAGGCACACATGCAAGATTGGAAATCAGTCCCAACTTGCCTCAAAGACCAAGCGGACAGCGGCGCACGAACGGCACGCCGGCGACAGATGGATGGCGTGCGGGCGGCGACGAAGCGACTCCTTCTCCCTCTCAGTTCCTCTCCTCTCAGTGCCCTTCTCTCTCTCGCAACCCTCTCTCTCTCTCTCTCTCTCTCTCTCTCTCTCTCTCTCTCTCTCTCTCTCTCTCTCTGGCTTGGACGGAACCAACCGGCCACTCTATCTCTTCCTCTTCCTTTTGTTCCCCCAAATCTCCATCTTAGGCAATGATTACTTGCCACTTCCAATGGCCAATGCATGCAAGTCCTCCTTGCCACTTGGCAAGACCCATGCAATGGGCCGGCCACCCCCTTTTGGGCCTCACTTGGGCCGGCGATAGCCCCATCGGTGGGCTTCTATTGGGCCGGCCAGCTTGGCCCATCTTAGGCCCATCCCTCTTGGGCCTAAGACCCAAGCTTAATTACCCTAAAATCAACCCTTTTAAACTTACTTAAATCCCTATTAAATTGAAGTACTAAATTACAAATTAAGATAACTATACACTTGAAATTATAATTCCATAAGTTCCAATTTATCACACACACATGGCCAAAAATAAAACTTCATTTCCCAAAATTCATCTATTAAAGACTTGGCCATACATCGCATCACAACTCATAGACTAGGAGGCTACAAAATACAATAGCGGTACTTCTATTGCCTATTCATAGCTCATAGCATATTTAGGGATTTTTATGAAATTCCAGGATGCCACACTTAATTAGCTACTTGGCTCGTGCACACTCCTTAAGATTGACTGACAGCCTATTTTTGTTATTGGCATGCCAACCCTTGGTCCTTTCCACGCATCCGAAATAGGGGTCCAAATTGAAGATGTCACCTTAGGACTTCCAATGTACTTATCATTTTTTTTTTTTGTGCTAATTGTTTAAGTGATATCTGTGAATACTTGATTTTAAAATGAGATATTTCAATTAATTAGAGCAACTCATATTTTAATTCCAATATTTAGAATCTAAAAGTTAATTGCAATTTAATCAGATCATTTCGTTTATTTGTAATCTTGTTACATCACTAGAATTGATTCTTCACATAAACTATTGAGAAAACCTCCTATGATATCTTAAAGTTGGATAGTAGACAGGGACAGTGGGAATCTCGTTAATCCATTCATGTGCATCACTAATTAGATGATGAGGCATTTGGCTACCTTAAGAGAGTCATAGTAACTCCCGCCATTTACCCGCGCTTGGTTGAATTTCTTCACTTTGACATTCAGAGCACTAGGCAAAAATCACATTGCGACAAAACCATATATTTCTCATTATAATGTCATGAATGGAAATGTTATTTATTTCAAGTGATGTTGATAGAAGGAGCGCTTTTTTATTACTGATATTATCCGAAGTGCACATTGGAATGACGCCTAAAAGCTGGATGGACATTGGTAGAGAGTGAACAAGTATAGAACAAGGAGTTTGTGAAGTGGAAACCGTGATGAGGTGAATATTTGAGTGAAGTCTTGCTCAAAAATGTGCTCGGGAAGACCAACGATAGTAGTATTTGAGTCGATAACTTGGTCAGACTTATTGGATTGCTAATAAAGGTGGCCCCCTATATCAATTGCGAAAAAAACTATTCATCACGTTTTGAATTTTTTCAGAAATGACTATTTGTATTGCTTACAAAATAAATGAACAAAAAGTAAGTCATTTTTTATGAAAATGTTTGGACATAAATTGTTGGCGATAATGAAAATAATTTCATAGACTATTTTTTCAAGCGATACATGTGATTATTTTTAAGAAAATGTTTTCAAATCATTCATTTTCCACGAGACAAATAAAATCTTATTATTATTATTATTATTATTATTATTATTATTATTATTATTATTATTATTATTATTATTATTATTATTATTATTATTTTTGTTAATTGCCCAATATTCAGATGTTTTCCAGTATACATACGTGCACGCACGTACCGGATATGATCCGAATACCTTTGGCTCCCTCAAGTAAAAATGCCATGATTTAACTGTTGCAATTGTAGTTGCAGTGCATTATTAACCTGGTTTAGGCAAGTGTCACTCAATCGCAACTGCATCACCCCCAAGTGCTCATATTTTTCACAAACAAAGTGTCCTTAAAAACCTGAGTTCATTGCCAATTTGCCATAGAGAGAACATAGATGATCACGGTGTAAAATTGGACGATGGACTATCGATGTGAGGAGCTGAAGGCCATGTCGACTTGTAAAGTTATATAGAGTAAGAGAGAACAAAAAAGGTGGTTGGATGGATGTGTGGGTGTGAGAGAGAGAGAGAGAGTTGACATGAGTGTTGTCATTTATATGTAAATATGTAGTCTAGAATGGAGAGATATATGACAAGAGGAATTTACACCTTCTCCTGGTATACTAGCCTAATGGCCAAGTAGACACTATATCTTCGTTCAAAAGTAACATGACGCTATATATCTTCGTTGGATGCAGTCTATTCCATAAATAAGGCAGATATTCAGTTCGTTCAAGACTTGTCAACACCAAAAAACTGAATCGATTCCGAGATAACAATAAAGCAACTGGAATAACATATCTTCGTTGGATGCAGTCTATTCCATAAATGAGGATATGAAAGTTCGTCTAAATCTTTCACTTGCTTTTAGCTTTTCCAAAGTCCAAGTTGATATCTAGCACATTTCTTCACCAACGACTGTCCCATTCATTATATTCAAAGAGCCTTTAACGAACTCTGAAGTCAATGTGCATTGCCAAAATACATGGTTAACCCCTTATATGCCCCATTTATGGTCTGGGAGTCCATAGAAGATTCAAAGATAGTTCTATCTGTCCTGCCTCGGATTTTGCAAATCGGAGTAGCTATGCTAATAGCGCTATGTATCTAAGATCTTCTCAAATCCTAAGTTCGGATATTCTACAGCTCACAAAACGATCTTAATCTTAAGTTTTGGGCTAAAGTCGCCACCAATCGGTTCGGAAAACCTTGGTCAATTGGACACCTATGGGTCAAGGCAGTAATGGAAAATTCAGCGACCAAAGTGCACGTGTAAAGGAAACTGGTCGACGAAAAGTAGAGGTCTTAGATTTGGTGTATGTTTACACGTGGGGCAGATTAGCATTCCCCAACACGGTTGTAGTACCATAGCTCTATTTTCAGATAAAATCCTATATCATTTATTCTGTATATTCCTAAGCATGCATGATTTTTTTATATTTAAATATGTTTCCAAAACATATATTCGACGTGGTATTAAGTGATGAAAGTGTTTTCTCCTATGTAGTGGCTTGACTCTATTTGTGTAAAATTGTGCAGGTATATATGTGTCATGGCCCGATCCTCCGAGCACGTGTCCATCTCTCTTCGGTTAATTAAATAGTGACGTCTTAGGACGCATCGCTAACCCATTCATTTTTAAATGTACATGCGTAAGAAAATAAATAATCCCCAGACAACAATTCAATGAGATAGAAAAGTAGGGTCCCCATTCTTTGAAAATCGCAACACACCTTTATACATATAAGATTAATTTATGTACATTACTTGCTTATATTTACAAAGCATATAGAAAGGTTGACTCTTCAAAACAAGCTACCCTACAATCAGCTAGTCCGACTCGTTTGCTAATTCGGCAGAGTCCATGGGGCTAGGGTGAGATGATGGGTCCTCCACTACAACATCTGGAGGATCAACCAGATCCTCATCCCGAGCGGCCTCAAGCACTACGGAGGAGACATCGAAGGATTTGAGGGAACCTAGTCTAATACTAAAGGGATTGGTACGGAACCATGCGCTGAATCGGTTGGGTATTTCCTAATATGGGACCTTTTTGATCCAGACTGTGGTTACAATTAGGTCGTAAACCCAAAAACCTTCAAGATCGGGGTAACTGGAGACTTGCTCTGTAATCCTCATGGGATGACCATGCAACTCGGCGGGAATCTCCATCCAAGGACTTAAAATGTTAACCCACAACGGGGTGAGACTATGTCTCAGCAAATTTTACCCTCTAAGCCTTAATTAGGAAGAAAATATACCATGAGGGCTGCTTAAGCACAATCACGAGGTATAGGACTTACCTAGGCCTCCACTTCTTCCTGCAAATTAGTTCAATTCATAAACTCGCAATCATATCATCAAATCAATCCGGATCAACTTAGTGATCAATCGACTCAATCGATTACATTTTATCACGACCCTTTTTGGTCTGCTCATCTCATACTATCTATAAGTCTGATTATATCAGGACTGCTCACTACTAAGCTGATAAATAGATTAGCTCGCTTCTGAGATGATCGGATATACTGCTCTTTGCTAAGCTGTCATATCGCCCGTAGGATGATATAGTATACCAGTAATGTTCAATCTAAGCTGATAAGGTATACCGCTCTCTGCTAAACTGACATATCGCCTGTAGGCTGATATAATATACTAGTATACCGCTCTCTGCTAAACTGGCATATTGCCCGCATGCTAATATAGTACAATTCAACATTTTTATCATTCCCATAAAAAATAGCCATGTGTGGGTACACGGTCGACCTTAGTCAAAATGTAATAATTTCACTTTTTTAACATCTCACCAGTTTCAATAGCCCATAACATATTTTTTGCGTTGTAAACCAACGCTTTGTGATTTTCAAATTAATTATTGAAATTAATTAATTTTGGAATAAAATACCCCGACCACGAATCACCTTCAATTCTCACAAATTAGTAGTCAATTAAATAAACGGAATACACCACTACAATCAGCACGAAATTCTGATCACCGGTTATTTCGGTCTAATTTCCGAAAAATAAATAAATAAATAGATATGAAAAATAATAAATAAATGTCAATAAATAGACTTAGGCCCGGAAAAGACTAATTGGAAGCCAAGATGAGCATAGAAAATTACTGAACCACTCTAGTTAAATAGAGCTTATCTAGGCTCTAATTGCACTAACTATCCACCTAACATGCATCAATAATTATTTAAATTTATTAAACCGTTCTAACTATCCACCTAATCCTAACTTAGTCTAAACTAATCAACCCCTAAGCATAATTAACTTACTAAGCAAGGATTAGTAAGTTAAACTCACTTGATCAATGAACCGCTTGGTTCAAATTGACGGGGACGCAACGAGGAACAACTCTCTCCAAAGTGGGCCTGGCTTTCGGGGCCCGAAACACCTCTAAAATAGGCCAAACCTTCTGCTAGAGACCCACTAATTCCGATTATAATCGGGACTGATCGGAGTGGCTTCGGTGGCTGGTTTGGGCACAGCTAGGGCTAGAAACAACCACCGCGGTGGTGGTGCGGGCTGTGGTTGAAACGGCCATGAACCGGGCCGAGCTACGGCTGCTGGACATGCTGAAACAGGCTGCTGAACTTGCTAGAAAAAGAGGCTGTTCGGGCCTACTGTTTTGAAGAAAACGGAACATGCAAGGCTACTTCCGTGGGCTTCTGCTCGAATAGAAAAGGCCCGAATGAAGCAGCGGCGTTGACGTTGATTTGCTAGAAGAAAAGGCCAAGTTGGTGGGCTCGATGGAGAAGGGATGATCGAACTTGACGTGGGGATGGCGTGTCGGTGGCGTTGGCGAAGAAGAAGCGGACACAGGTGGGGGCAACAGACGTGCAGTGAACGAAGATAAAAGCAACAAATCAAAAGGGACAGGGGGTCGTCCAAGCCAGCAAAGAGAGAGAATGAGAGAAGAAGAAGAATAAAAAACGTGCAGGGGGGATAAGAACGGGCCCACCCCGGTCAACAAAGGTGAGGAAACAAAGTCAAAATGGAAGATTGGCAGGGCTCTCGGCTTGGGGAAATAAACCGTGAGAGATAGAGAGAGAGAAGGAAAACGTGCGGCCGAGGGGGGGGGGGGGGGGGGGGGGAGTGTATGTGGAGAGGCGTGGGACCAAGGAAAAAGGAGAAAATAACATAAAACCAAAGTTATAATTTGTTCAACTTCAAAACAACTTGTCAATTGGTCAGCCTAGGGCCAACGTCTCCACCAACTTGCACAATTTGAAGTCCAATTGAGAATTGAAATAAACCAATTTCTCAAACCTCCGAATTTCCCTCAATTCCGAATTCTATTTTCTTTTTCTCGAAGTTCGATTTTTTGGACAAACTTCTCCGATTGAGGTTCGAATTATTGAGGAAAAAGCCCACGAAATTCCCTGTCACTAATTCACTCACCCCATATGCCAAAAATCTCTTCAAATTGGCTAATTCAAATTCCCATTCATTTTCCGAAACGTCCGAAATGATTTTCCATAAAAATCCCGAACTTGCCGGAAATTCCTCGAAAGATGAGTCGATGTTCCTAAAATGACTCATGACCCGAAAGAACTTTCAATTTCTGAAATCAAATTTAAATTCACAGTTAATTTCAATCAGACGCAGTTTTAGTGTGACCTAGTCTACCGGGTAGCTTTTAGAAATTTTTGGTGCAATTGACCCATGGTCGATTTTCTTCAAGCCAGACATATCTCTTCGACACTTTGACAACTCTTGGTGGTCATGAAAATCTTGAGCTTTCAAATACGAACAAAAGGTACCCAAAATGATAGAAACCAGTCTAGCACCGATCGACGAGAATTTTGCAATTTATTGGAATTACCCACATTTAACTATACATCTCAATCGAATCGACTTATCACTAATCTTTAATTGATTTTAAATTGCGTCGTAATGACTCTTGTAGACTAACACAGTCAAGCAGTCGATTTCTTATCGAATTTTCAAGTTTATTGTATTTGAATTCCTTAACGGTTTCATCTAATAGGTCAATTATCTCATTAGTGGCCATCTCAGAAAAAAACACTATAGTCGTGTTGACGAAATGTCCAACTTATTCAATCGAAATCAAAACTTGAAATTGAAAATATCACAATATGCCAGTTTAAAATGCAAAATTTCATTCCACAACACCCTAACGATACCACCTCCCACAAACACCGTTGCGATGCCATAGCTCAATTTTGGTTAAGTCCTAAATCATTTCTCATTTAATCGCCTAAGCATGCATAAGATTTTTTTTTATTTAAATGTTAAAAAAAAACACTTATTCAACGTCGTATTAACTAACGAAGGCATGTCATTTCAAATGTGAACTTCATTCCAAACCACCCTTGCGGTATGACATCCCACGCTCTTGCAGTACCATTGTCCTATTCATTTAATTGCCTTAGTATGCACGATGCTTTTTTTTTTTTTTTTATCCTTTTAAATTTTAAGATGTCGTCAAAACACTTATTTGAAGTCATATTAACTAAGGAAAGCGTTTTCTCATGTGTAGTGGCATGACTCGGTTTGTGTGTTACATTGTGTAGGTATGTGTTAGTTCGAATGCCAATTTCATTTTACAACACCCAGGTGGTACCACATCCCACATTATATTTGTTGTACCCTAGTCCAATCTTATGTCAAGTCATAAACATTTATCATTTAATTGCCTAAGCATGCATGATTTTTCTAAGATGTCGCCAAAACACTTCTTCGATGCACGACTCCATTTGCGTGTAACATTGTATAGACGTATGTCAGTTCGGATGCAAATTTCACTGCACAACACACTTACGGTACCACATGCCACAATAACCTTGTGGTGCCTAGCCTATTTTTGTTGCCCTAAATTATTTTTATTTAATTGCCTCAGCATTTATGATTTTTATTCTTTTTAAAGATGTTGCCATATTTGATGTCATATTAACTGACGAAGGCTTTTTTTTTTTCATGTGTAGTGGCATGACTATTTTTGTATAATGTTGTCTATGTTGGTTTGGATGCAATTATCATTCCACAGCACCTTTGCTGTACCACATCCCACAGCACTCTTGTGGTACCATAGTCTTATTTTTGGTTAAGTCCTAAATCATGTATCATTTAATTGGCTAAGCATGCATGATGGTTTTATTCAATTTAAAGATGTTTCCAGAATACTTATTCGACTTCATATTTAAATTACGAGGCTGTTTACTCGTGTGTAGTGACGAGACACCATTTTTGTGTAACATTGTATAGGCATATGTCACTTCGGATGCAAATTTCTCTCTTGATTTGATTGGGGCTAAAATTACAAACTAGAAATAAGTAAATAGATTGTATGCGAACTTTGAAAATCATTTGCAGAATATGACATATTAAACTTCAAACAACTGCAACAACAGATAATAGAAATCAGGCGCTTGTGCTGTTGATAAATCAAAAGTGATAATAATAAACAAGTAATGCTGATAGTGAAAAGATAAAAGATATTGTAAGTAAATACTTAGTGGTTTGGCTTTATCACCGAAACTGCATCCACTCTTAACAATAATAGCCATAACAAGACCGGAATCCACTAGTAATCTTGAAAAGAAGTTATAATCAGCAAATACTGCTTTTCCAATAGATCAAATTATCAGGAGTCATGTATTGCTTTTACTCTTGTACACTTTATCTTATCAATGATGACTAACATTAGCACTACACAAATTACACAACAGCTAACAACAAAAGTAAGCAAAGAAGAACACTCAAAACACGACTCATTTTGTTCATCTTCACCCAACCCAACTACTTTTTTGGACTCAATATATAGCCATCCATCCGTTGATGATCGTTCCCCATGGAAGTTCTCAAGTAGTCATTGCTTTCTACCGTTGCCAGTAGCAACTCAATACTCTCTCCTGAACTCCAAGCCTTGAAGACAACCAATAGACGGCAGATTGAGGTTGGAAAGAAGATGTCACTCGTCTTCCACGTCTCTGATATCGATAGTTGCTCTTGCCATTAACTTGCTACTCCCGCTAATTATTATTGCTCCCTACTAATCATATCTTTTATCTTCTTAATCTTTCAAGCATATTGGCGATTATGACTCTACCAAGCTTAATCACCTTTATGATCCTTCCAAGATTTATCGAACATCTTCATTCTGGACTTATTCACCATCTAGGTCCATCCAGCTATTCAATAGATCTTGGTACCTCCAAATTATCACAAATATTTCTCTTCTTCTCGACTTATTTATCCTTGATCAAAGTCCTTCCAAATGTTCACCTATCTCAAGATCTTTCAAATTTGTTGACATTTCCACTCTCAATACCTTGTTCACCTCTGATAGCAACAATGATTCTTCCATATTGGCAAAGTATTCCGATTATGACAGAACACTTGACATATTAATATCACCCCTAACAGGACACCATTTGCATTGTGGCTTGTGTATATATCACCCAGTACTACTTAATCAATACATACAATAGTAGTATTTAATTATTTTTTTATCTTCAAAACAACACAGGGGATTTTCCCAACAAATTCAAAATTCAGGCATCATGAGAAAACGAAATAATATGGCAACGAAATGGCAAACTTGTAATTCAGGCACGATGGAAAATGACATCACATGGGAACAACAGCAAAATCAGAAATACATGACATCGTCTCGTCTTGGGCTTGTAAAGGCCAACGTCTGATTTGCATGATTTTTCATTCTCGAAACCCTTGCATCGGTAAGCTCCCGTGGGATCCAGATTGGACGGCTCATGGAAATCCAGATCAGGGCATACTGACCCAACCTTATATCTTCAGTGACATAAACATGGCATATGAGTAAGGAAACGGAAACGAATAAAAGATATGCAGCTGGTAATCCAACCAAAACATTAACCGACACATTACATGATGATATTACGGTTGAAAGCATCACTTCGCAAGCTGCCTCATAAGACAGAAAGGGTTTCGACAGAAGTTGAGACCTGACATGAGAAGAAAGTGAGCAAACTAGAACCAAAGATGCTTGCCGCATAAGACCCAATCCAACACATATATTACATCTGCCGATGGCTATAGATATGGCGGCAAGTCATCCTTGGCTCACATCTACTCTCTTCCTCATCATGCGAGACCACAGCCATCGGCGACGACCATTAGCATTCTCCTCTTTGATGGAGTTTTTCATGTTTGTTGTGGAATTACTGGTTTTTTTATTTATAATAGTCTGGCAAGTGCCCATTTAAAAGATTCTTATCCATTCCTACTTAAAGAGAAAGATTCCACATTCTTCTTTCCTATGTCAATCGACCCGTGTTTGGTACGTACAGCTTTGAGAGAAAATGGGCATTTTCTGGCTCTGGACCCGTTGGCCTTGTAGTGGAGTCGCTAATGGTGGTGTCCAATCGGGTATTCCGGGAATACAATCCCCCCCCCCCCCCTCCCCCCACAGAAGTGGGAATTTTTCGATGGAGGCTCTTCCTGTAGTTAACGCAATTAAAGGAATCGAATACGTATAGATGGTGTTGTAGACACTTCATATTGTGCATATAGTTTCTCAAATTAAATGAGCCCTGGTCAAGGTCGACTCAAGACCTCACAGTTGTCGAGATGCAATGCAAGAGTACCGTAAGGTAGCATTCATCAAGAGATATAAATTCTGCTTTTCGCAGATTCACTTGATATAAGTTTTGTCATGGAGACATCTTAGTTTTCAAATGAAATGTCATTCATATTGGTTGCAATCTAAGGTAATCAATAGTAAATGCCTTAGTAGAACTGAATGCAATAAGGAAGAGCCACCATTGCATGGTCTAATGACCATCCAAAATAGACCATCTCCATCATTGAGCATATATTGGTTCCACCATGTGGCCTTTATGGTCGATGGACAACATGGGGTGGGTCCACATGGTCTAAACTATAGAGAACCAACACGAAACCTAAAATCAAATGTGAATACTAAATCTAGATAGTTCATAACTTTTAAAAATTACGTAGATAGGTCTACTTATCTATGACAGAATTTATGGGAAAATCCTTAGAAGTTCTCGATTTAGATTTGCAAAATCTCGAGAACTCCATACATGAATAGTTTAGGTTTGAGAGAGAGGGAGGAGGGAGAGAATGGTGTCCATGTCAAAAGGGATAGAGAGAGAGCTACAGGGGGCTCTCCCTTGAAAGAGGTTGACACTGTGCTCTTCTAATGAGCGCCTGACCACTAATAATGGTATGTAGTCAAAATAGCATGTCAAGAAGTTGTCTTCTCATAATTTTATAGCATAAATGGTGTGACTAGCCTGTTAGCCATCTAGGTGCTTAATTTTATCATCTCCCCTTAGTAACCTTTTGTTCAAAATTTTGTAGCATGACGATACATATCTTTGTTGGATGCAGTCTATTTCATAGATTTGCAGATACTAAATTTTGTCAACTCTTGTCAACCTCAAAGAACTGAATCAATTCCGAGATAACAATAAAGCTACCGGAATAACAACGTCTCCTAAATCGGTATATGTACGTTCATCTAAATTTTTCACTTGCTTTTAGCTTTTCAAAGAACAAGTTGATATGTAGCTGATATTCTTGACCAATTTTTGTCCCATTGATTATATTCAAGGTGCCTTTAAGTATTTGTAAAGACAACATGCATAATGCAGATACCTTGCTTTCACATCTTCGATATTTCCAACTTATGTTCTGGTGGTGACAAGAGGAATCAAAGATAATTCTATTAGTAGAACCTTGAATTTTACAAGAGTAGCCAGCTAATAGCGCCTCAGCTCCTAACATCTTCTCAAATTCTAAGTTTAAATAATCTACGCAATGCAAAATTATCCTAAACTCAAGAACCAGACTAAAGTTGCCATCAATTGGTTCAGAAAGCCTACGTCGACTGAACGCCTAAAGGCTAAGGCAGTGATGGGAAATTCGGCTACCATGTTCACATGTGAAGGAAGTCAATGAAGACTAGAGATTTTAGGTCTCGGGATACCGTTATTCGTGGAAATACATTAGCATCCCATGAATGCCTTTTTCGCATCATAGTCTCAAATTTAGTTAGATCTTTAATCATTACTAAACATTTCATGCTCTAACGGTGCATTTGGGAAGACTTTTGGGGAAACTCTTTAGGAAAATGCAAAGACCTTTGAGTTGAAGGTGTTTTCCAAAATGCAAACTGTGTTTGGTAAATTGTAATTTAACAGTCATTTGTGAAGTACCTTTGAGCAAAATGGTGTTGGAAGACAAATGACTTTTGTAAAAAAAAAATTATCAAAAAAAATAAAAAACTGAAAACCGGCAAGGGCAGGTGGCATCCGGCGGCCGGCAGCGACCCTCGGCGTCATCCGGCGACCTCGGATCTGGGCCGGCGACGTCGCTGGCATCACCCAACACCGTTGCAACCTCCAGTGACCCCGGATTTGGGCCAGCGAGGTCTTGCGACGCTGTCGCGACCTCTGGCGACCTCAGATCTAGGGCGGCGAGGTTGCGAGAAGCCGTCGCGACCTCCGGCGACCCCGGATCTAGGGCGACGAGGTCGCGAGACGCCGTCGCGACCTCCGGCGACCTCGGATCTGGGCCGACGAGGTCGCGAGACGCTGTTGCGACCTCCGGCGACCCCGGATCTGGGGCGGCGAGGTCGCGAGACGCCGTCGCGACCTCTGGCAACCCCGGATCTGGGCCGGCGAGGTCGCGAGACGCTGTCGCGACCTCCGGCGACCTCGCCGCCGTCACGACCTCCGGCGACCCCGGATCTGGGGCGGCGAGGTCGCGAGACGCCGTCGCGACCTCCGGCGACCCCGGATCTGGGGCGGCGAGGTCGCGAGACGCCGTCGTGACCTCCGGCGACCCCGGATCTGGGGCGGCGAGGTCGCGCGACATCGTCGCGACCTTCGGCGACCCCGGATCTAGGGCAGCGAGGTCGCGCGACGCCATCGCGACCTCCGGCGACCCCGAATCTTGGGAGGCGAGGTCGCGAGCGTCGCGCGATGTTACCTGGACCTTCGAGAACCGTCCGTTGGCCGTCGCGAGGCGATGCAACCCTCGCCGGAGGTCGTGGGACCTCGGCGAGGACCGTGCGTGAGTCGCGCGACCTCGGCGAGGGTCACACCTGTGTCGCGCGACCCCGATCGGTCGTCGTCGAGGCTACGCAACCCTCGACTGAGGTCACGCGATCTCGGCGAGGGCCGCGCTTGGGTCACGCGACCCAAGCAGCTGCCGCCGGGGCCACCTCGATGGAGAAGATGAGCATTGACCCGAGCAGCTGCGGCCGGCGCCACCTTCGATGGAGAAGATGAACAGTGCTCCTCACAAGGGCAAAACATGGGAAAACAAAATGTTCGTAAGGATATTTTTGAAAAAAAAAAAATGAACAGTACCCAAGCGGGCATGCTGGAAAAGCCGAAAGCCCAAGGCAAGTCCTCCCCTGCCTTGGGCTTTCAGCCTTGACAAGGCTAGCCTTCTCCAAAGGGGGCTTCAAATGTTTTTGCCAAACACCCTCACTTTAGCCTAAAGATCTTTAGGGGCTCAAAGATACTTGGCAAAGTGGTTACCAAACGGAGCCTAAGCATACATAATGTTTTGCATTAAGTGTTGAATAGTTCAATTTTCCAGCATCCATGTGTTTATCGAAACCCTTATCTAAGAATCATATGAAAGGGTTGTTGACACCTAAATTTTAGCAATCCATTTAGTCATTTATTACATAAAAAATTATGGGTTAATTTTATCCATGAAAAAAAAAATATTAATTGCATAGGTACATTTAGTTTGCATATTTTACATTTTATTTACTAGACCAGTGGCGGATGGGTCGAATTGGTGTTTTTGAGTTTTAAATTAACAGGTCAGACTAAGCCCATGAAGAGTACAAATTGGCCCAATGCCCATTTTTTTAAATTGAGATTTGAAATGAGGATTTTCGGAATTTAAGAAAATCAGGGTTATGATCTTATCTTTAAAAATTAGTAGAAAATATTTAGGAGATAACGAGAATAAAATATTTTGGTGATTAGGAGGTTATAGACAATCTTTTCGTCGGATGAAATATTCACAAAAGGATTGCATTTTTTCTTGACCTATAAAAGGGTGTGTATGGGGGTACAAAAAGGGGGAGGGGAGTTTCTCTGGAGTTTTAAGTAAAAAAAGATTTCAACACGAAAAGGAGAAGTCTCTATTTGTTTCCTTTGAAAAAAAGAAAGCTTTTTGGGGAAGAGAAAAAAAGTCTTTGCTTCTGCAAAAGAGTGGATGTACGTGCAGTAGGGCAGTGGGAAAAGAGATTAGTTCAGAAAAGAAAAAGTGAGACTGATTGGAGGAGAGAAAGAATTAAAGCAGAAGAAAACTTCTTCTTCTCCAGCGGTGCTTGCTGCCGTCCACCTGGGTTTCACCCTTTGCTCGCCGGACGCCATCGTCTCGCCACACCGACGCCTGCACCGTTCGGTAGCCGTCTAAAGCTCCGCTACCGTGACTGTCCCCCGCGCAACATCTCCACTGCAACGCCTCCGCCACAGCCGCTTCGTCAGTCTCCCCACAAAGCTCGCCGTGACGACCTGATGCCACGCCTCGCTCACCGACGCTCCTTGCAACCCGCCGATCCGGCTACTGCCGCTCCGCCAACCACGACGATCCGATGCCCTCTTTGCCCGACGCTACCGCGCCTCAGCCACCGCGACTCCGCCTTTGCAGCAACCGATGCCGCCGCACCTCCGCACCCGTGAACTCGCCCCAACGTCCCTATACGCCGCGTTGACGCTGTTCGAAGCCGAAGACCAGTGTGACACCCCGAACCCTTCGCAGGTCGTCACCAGCGCCGGTGTTACATCTTTTACCATCTCTATCTCTTGGCTAAATTAAGCCTTGCCAGATTACAGGCATTTTTTTTTTTTTAAACGGTCCCATGCGCGACTCATAGCGGAAGCAAATTTAACATCTCCATCTCCCTTACTAACCCATGATACAAATACACACCAGCTAAACATCATGATTTTATAAACGAACAGTGACACATTATTTACATATATTTTCAAGATGGGACTACTCTCGGGTCGGTACATAACAAGGAAAAGCTAGGACTCAGCCATGTCCAGCCTAAAACCTCAAAAAGAGACCTCGACCCTCAACATCATGCGAGCACAAAAACCCCCATCGAAAGTGTCGACTATCTACATCAAAAAGTGATCTAGCTCCTACTCCTCGCGTGCGATCTCACACCCATCCCGGTGCGTCAGGTGGTGGCGGCGGCAGCATCCCTCGCATAGCACCATCTCGACGGACGTGCACGGACAAAAACTCTTGTATGACAGGGCCCCCAGCCAGGCCGATATCATACATGACTAAGCATCGTACTCGGATAAAAGTCAATCCGGGTACCGAGGGACAGTCTATCTCAGTCATCTCCACCTCGACGTCAGACGGAATACCGTAAAACACGCCACGTGAAACAGCAGGCAGCGGCATAGTGCTAATCTGAAATGTTATCCCCGAAAGGGGTGAGTACAACCACTCAGCAGATAGGGAAATCCAATCACAACTCAGTGCACCATGCATACCAACATACAATTCAGGCATCACTTACCTTTTTGATGACAAGCGTATTCATGCATCATCATAGCATACATATCATCATTAGCCATGCATCACCATGCATATCACATCATATCATCATTGGCCATGCATCACCATACATATCACATCATATCATCATTAGCCATGCATCACCATGCATATCACATCATCATTAGCCATGCATCACCATGCATATCACATCATATTATCATTGGCCATGCATCACCATGCATATCACATCATATCATCATTAGCCATGCATCACCATGCATATCACATCATCATTAGCCATGCATCACCATGCATATCACATCATATTATCATTGGCCATGCATCACCATGCATATCACATCATCATTAACCATGCATCACCATGCATATCACATCATCATTAACCATGCATCACCATGCATATCACATCATCATTAACCATGCATCACCATGCATATCACATCATCATTAACCATGCATCACCATGCATATCACATCATAGATCAATTTCCATTTTTATTTATCAATTGATCCCCACATTATCTTTTCTCAAATCATCACCATCCCTTCGGGCAGAAACCTCCGACAGGGTATCATTATCAATCCTTCGGGCAGAAACCTCCGACAGGATTCCATGATCAATTTGATCATCACCCTTCGGGCAGAAACCTCCGACAGGGTTCCCAGTATCCCAGCCATCTCATGGCCACTGGGCTTCCGGCCCCCCACATTCCGGGCATCTCGCACCTCAACTAGCATCACGAGGAACCTCCCTTCGGGCAGAAACCTCCGACAGGGACTTCCGGCCTTTACCCTTCTAACCGGGGATCTCGCACCCTAATCCTGGCATCGCGAGTCACTTCCGGGCATGTATCCGAGATACAACCGGACTTCCGGCCCCCCACATTCCGGACATCCTGAAACTCCCAGGGAATCTCTGGAATTATGCCACCAGGCCACCAGACAACATCCTCCGCCACAACCTCTTACTCACATATCACTTTCCACTTTTTATCATCCTTTTCATCTTATTATTTCATGGCATATTGTTCACACACATGCATCATGATTCGTAATCATACATGCATCAATACCATATAACAATACATCATAATTCATGATCATTCATACATCAATGCCATATATTAGTACATCATAATTCATGATCATACATGCATCAATGTCATATAGCAATACATCATAATTCCATAGAACTCATGGCCAATAAAATAATCCACCTTTTATTATTTTATTATTTTATTATTTTATTATTTTATTATTTTATTATTATTTTCATAAATATTAAATATAATATTTATGATTTTTCCAAAAATCATAATCTTCAATCAATCATCAAACAAACAATTAAAATCAAATTTCACATAAAATCCATGGCTAATTTGCATTTTACATAATTTCCCAAATTTCCACAAAATACTCACAATATTCGGAAAATGGCCAGATTGCACAGTTTTCGAATTAATTCAATTAAAATACTCATATGACCTCCGAAAATTCCCAAATTTTACAGGGTGATAGCCAACACATTTTCGTGCATTTTTCATGTAGAACTCTAAGCCAAATTCTTTATAGATTAATTTATACAACTCCATGAAGCTTCTGGAACCTCTACCGTTTCGTCCAGAACATACATCACCGAAAAACTTAGATTAGACCCATCAAATCTCTTTCGTTTCTTCTGAAATTCGAGTATGTTATGTATCAATGTGTCATTTACAAGTTTCATGAAGAGATCTAGGTTAAATAACCAAAGTATGATCCTCTTTTAAGTCCTTGAAGTCTCGGGTGTCTCGGTTCACTTCAACAGAACCATCCGTCTCAAAGATCCAGCCGATTAACTAGGCTACACTTGTTCATTTCTCTTCAAATTTGAGTATGTTGTAGTTTAGGATGTTACCAACAACTTTCATGAAGACAACAAAGTGAGATCTCCAACAGAAATCAACATGCAACCAAGAAATCATCACGAGGTCAGTAGGAAATTCGCAGATCTAAAACCTCCGTGAAATAGAACTTTTGACCCCTCATATCACCTTCGTTTTCCATGAAATTCGAGTATGTCATACCTCAAGATGTTAGCTTCAACTTTCATGAAGACACCGAAGCCAAAATCACACTCCAAATACACATGCAAGCTCGAATAAAAAAACTGTCTACCACAAACCGAACGGAAACAGCCACATAACATGAACACATGCAACCCTTACCTCGGTTCTTCGCCCAAACCACACCTAAAATCTAACATGCAACCAACAAAAACAACATGCAAGAGAAGTTATGGACCCCCACTTGCCTTAAAGAAGAACACACAGCAAGCACACGGCGTAGGACGGTCGGACGGCGGACGAACGGCGGCACCTCCCTCTCGGCTCCGCCTCCTTCCCTCTCGGCCTCTCTCTTTCTCTCAAGCCCTCTCTCTCTCTCTCGCACACCCCTCTTGGACGGAAATGAAGCAAATGGCCACTCTCTCTCTTCCCTCTCTCTTTTTATATCCCCATCTTCTCATGATTAGCAATCATGAGATTGCCTACAATCCCACCAATGCATGGCATTTCTCTATGCCACTTGTAATCTTTGTTTTTGAATTTGATTTTGAGTTAATGGGCTTTGGAGTTGGGCCATCCGGCCACTCCTTCTTGGGCTGGTCGAAAATCCTTCTTGGGCCCAATGGGCTGACTAGCTTGGCCCACCAAGCTCTAGGCTAATGGGTCCAAGGCCCATTTCGAAAATAAGCCTATTTTCTCTCTTTTTTTTTTTTTTGAATTTCTTCCTATAAATATTTCTAAATTCAAATTTCATCTTGGCCAAAGTCTTGGGATATTTTTAATTATTGAAATTTAAATCATATGGCCAAGCATTAACTAATCAAATTTAAATTTCCACAATCACAAGCAAAATTCATCAAATTAAAGGACAAATTGGCTAAAGCATAAGCCATAAAATTCTACCACCTAATTAAAGACATTTAACACACCTTAAGGCTCGGCTTTGAATTTCTGGGATGCCACAACCAGCGACCCGACGCTGCAATCCAAGCTGCTCCGCCCGCGAGCTAGAACTTGAACCCGCTGTAATGCCGAATTTTCCCTTCGCCGGAGCACGACGCCTAAGTTCCGCCATTGAACCCGAGGCCACCGTCGCTCCTGCAACCCATGACTCGCCACTTGTAGCTCACCTGCGCCTCTACCCGTGAGCTCACCCCGATTTGCTGCCGACCCGCGACGCCAAGATCAGGTTCGAGCTCCCACACGCCCAAGTGACGACCAACCGTGCTCACATCGCTGCCGATTCCCCTCGCCAGCTCGGAGCTCCGATTATGACGCCCTCTGACGATCAGAACCCGTTGCCCGGAGATCAGCCGCACGAGCAAGCTGTGTGTGAAGAAAGCAGGAAAAGAAAAACAAAAAAGAAAAGAAAAGAAAAGAAAGTGAAATTAGGTAGTTTTATTTTCTTTTTCTATTTACTTTATTTTATTTATTTCTTATAAGTTTAGTTGTTATTGTGTAAATTTGGAGTGATCTTTATTTCATGGATTTTGCAGGCATTATCCACAGGGTCTTCCCTAAAATTATTGTAATTACTAATTTGATCCGTAAGATGTCGGATCATTTTTTTAATTATATTAATTTTTGGGGTTTGTTGATAGTGTTTTAAGTGCTAAATCAATATAATTATTAATTTGATCCGCAAGAATTCAGATCAGATTTTTAGTTATTTTGAACTATTTGTCGTGATAATTATGATTAGGATAATCGTTAATATGACCTGTGAGACAATAGGTTATTTTTTCGATTATTTTAATCCTTTATTTGATTGAATATCTTGATTGTTTAGATTCAATGTTTAATTGATAATTGCTTGTTTTTTTTTAAAAAAAAAAACCACTAAAAAATCTAAAAAAAATATTTGAATTAGGATTCAGTGTATTTTGGAATATTTCATGTTATCTTGCATATCTAGAATAGGGATTTTATTCCGAATTTAGGAAAATATAAAAAAAAAACAAAAAAAATGCATTCATTTAGGTTGTTAGTTTTATCATTATTTGAATTGCATATGAAATTTTAATTTCGAAATTTATAGAAAAACTCAAAAAAAATCATCATGTATATGTCATGTTGAATTAGGGCATTCTTTGCACGTCATTGCATGTTAGGATTGCATGTTTATTTTAATCCTTCATTAGATTATTAGCATGCATCGCATGATTTTGTTAGGATTGCATGTTTATCAATTATAGGTAGATAATCTCTTTGCATGTCATGTTGAATTAGGGCATTCTTTGCACGTCATTGCTTTTCTCATATTAGATTATTAGCATGCATCGCATGATTTTCATTGAGAAAAGCAAAAACAAAAATTGGGTAATTGCGTGTTAATTAGAAATCATATCTAGGGTTGTTGATATGAATTTTAATTTAACACCGCAGATGCTTTCGTTGCTTTGAGGTAAGTCCTGCATTATTTAAGTGCTTTCTTGAGTGTTAAATTGGTGGTATGTGCACACGTATGATCACCTCACATGTTAGGAAGTTAAATTAAAATCAATCAAATTGCCAAACATTTTTTTTTTTGAAAATGAAATAAAAAGGTACCGAAAGAGCACTAGAATAGTCTGGTGTAACCAAGTCCCCGAACTCTTAAATCTCTGGTTCGTAAGAGTAAAGTAAATCTCCCGTTACTTTACTTGGGTTTCTAATCAACCCACCAAAAATAGATTAGTGGCGACTCCTGATTGAAAATCATTTGCATCTTAAGAATTCAAATCTAAGTCGCGAATTGGTATGGACTTGGGAGAGCCCGAGCTAAGCTTAAAGACTTAGTAATCCATTAACCTAGTTTTAGGTGGTGAGGATTTTCGAAAAATTACGTTGTGACAAGGGTGAAGCATACTCCAAAAGTATCTACTGATTCTTTTAGCACTGAGTATTCATGACATCTTATTTTTCCCAAATAAGACACTATCATTCCTCTATCCACCACCCGGGTGCTGTTGATGAGAAGCTCTTACCATGATTCGCGTCCATGAACAGGATGCAATCAATGCCATCAAATTTTGTGGGACCATGGGGAATCCATTATCAATAATGATCAATGCTGTGAGGTGATCCGGTCCATGTGGACCACAGTTGAAGTAAGAATTTCCCTCTATTGATAGCATGAATCAACATTGATCCACTTGAGCATCTATTTTGGAGAAATGGGCTTAGTGATATAGCTGGAGGTTAACCTTTCAAATCCCACAATTGAATGCAAACAGCTGTGATCTTGCACTGGTAAAATGTCTTGATTTATCTTATTCATAAAACATGCAAGACATCCCATACGCCTCTAGATAGTTGATATTCATGCCCTTACTGCTAAATTATCAAATAGAAACAAGTAGACTGACTTCTTTTTCTTAGGTACAGTAAGGATGAGTTTGATTCAGCTTTAAGGGAAAGTCTTTGAGAAAATGCAAATAACTTTTGCTTAAGAGGGTTTTTGAAAATGCAAGTAGTGTTTGGTAGTGTTTGGTAAATTTTAATTTCAAAGTGCACTGGGAGCAACTTTGGTTTTAAATATTGTTAAAAAAAAAAATCACACTTTACAAAGGACTTTTGTTACTTTTTTTATTTAAAAAATCCTCAAAACCGACAAACGACTCAATGGCCGGTGGGTCGCCAAGGGTTGTTAGGGCTGATTCGACCCTAGGTGATGGTTGCCTGAGGATGTGCAGCATCTATATATAACCTTGCTAGCAACCTGAGCCCTTCATCAGTGACATTGCACAACGTGAGGACATTTCTGTAATGATGAAAATTCAGAGAGGACAAAGTTGGAAGAAAAAATGAATTAACATTTTGGAAATGCTTCAAGTTCAAAGCACCTCTAGACCTGCCTTGGATGAAAGATCTTAGGCTTTTGGAAGTGAAATTGTATCTTCACAAGTCTCTTTAAGAAATTGTTAAATGGTACCTGCATTTCCCCAAAAAGGTTTAGATCCCAAACCGCCTTAGAAAAATGATTGTTATACGCCCCCTATATTCTTGAAGAACAACTTGCAAGAGTAGGGTCTCATGAGCCTAACATGAGAAGGAGAGAGTAAAATGTCGCCAAGAATAACTTGCCGGCCATCTAATGTGAAGCCCTTTGCTGCACTACAAAGCCGGCAAATCATTATTGGCTACAAGTTCGCTCTCTGCAACTTCATGTAAGACTTCCCAAGCTATTTGATGACCAAAGTTGAATGTCATACATCGATCTATCTCTGTAATCCTTTTTGGTTGGGCATCAGACATGTCCGAATGCAAGACATGTCCGAATTCAGGCACCCGCAATATTATGATGGTTTAGATTTTTCACGTGGGAAGACTTGTGATCATCTGAGTTGTTGCCAAGATCAGATGAACTAGGATCTCCTGATCTTTTAGACGCCTCAGCTGAAGAAGAGGATTTCTCATCCCCAAGACTCCCTGAGTCATCTTGAAAGTCTGCCTTTAAAGATGGCTTGTCATCATCAATTTTCTCAGCAATGTCTTCACAGCATCTTTTTTCCTCGAGTATCTCAGTGGACACCAAAGGTACAGTATCAGATCCTTGATTGTGCTCGTCAGATGAAGAATTAACAGCTGTTCTTGAAGAACTACCTTGCTCTATTGAAGCCGTACTTGAAGAATGAGAACCAGATGGTTCAGAATTTCTAGCAGCGAGTGCTGCAGTCAAAACACGTGACTGGCTACTATCCAAAGCTCCTCATGGGCAAGGAGCGACATTCCAAACGAATAAGCCCAACTTTCCTAAAGAAGTAGGGCTCTTGTACCATGCTCATCCAAAAAACGAAAGTGATAGGGCACGACCTTTAAAGAGGGACCACATATGTCTTTACATCTCCTCAATCATCTCATATTAATCTTCGGAATGCACTTGATTATATTGTTGGTCGACAAATTGTTTATACAATCAACCTTAAAGCAGATTAATGTCCAAAATACAACCTTTCAATTCCGACTAGGCCAGAAGGGCTTAATTCTAAAGTGACCTTGAGAAGGTACTTGGTTAAAGAAACAATGATGCTTTTTGTTCGTTTAAATGCTTGAACCATTCACCATATAAAAGTACATACATAGACTCCTGTTGGAAAGAGTGATGACAAGCAATTTGAGAGACGCTTGGAATTTTTTATTATCTTTGCGGTATTAGTATAGATCGAAAAACCTCATTTCTCACCATGCACATGTCCTCAATTGATCTCCTTAAGAAATATAATTTAGACAGAAGTGGAATGGTCAGAAGTGAAGTACATTTGAAGGAGCAAAGCAGGTCAAAAGCGAAGGTCCACGTGCAGAGACAAGGCCTCACCTTATCTGGGACTATGTCCCCATCTAGAGACCCTTTTTTTTTTCTTTTCTATTTTTTTTGGGGGGGGGGGGGGGGGGGGGGGAGAGGGTGGGTAAGTAATAAACTAGAAACAAGTTTTTTCCAAATCAGTGAGATTAGCTTATAAGCTTGAGGAGCAGAGATGAAGTGCAAATAGAGGCTCAAAACACACCCAAAAGGGAGGTCACAACGGCCTCAACTTCCACGGAGCCAGGCATGTATGCAGCATCACTGGGGCACTGCTTTCGGATTCTATGTAACATGGATGGAAAGATTTATTGTGTCCCACCACATCCTCATTTCCTCTCTCTGTCCGCCAAAAAAATAGTATTTATCGTTTCTCTATTTTAATAAGATTATGAGTTATCTTGTTTCCTTTATCTCGTTTCTCTAACTTTATCTTTATATGGACGGGACACCAATTCCAAAATAGTTAATGAAAGAGGAAATTACGAATATAGTTCTTCTACTATCAATATTCAAATTTTATACATACTTTATTAAGCGAAAGATTTGGTCTCTCAAATAATCTTTGATCCTGGATTCGAGACAAATGTCAAGGAACATTGCTGGCTAAGAGCTGGAGATGAACATCTGGTGCTACAATGAAATGAACAAACAACTTAAAATTAAGGATAAATTGGAAAAATCATCCCTAAACTATTGTTTCTACTCAATTTTGTTTCTTATACTTTATTTTGTGATAGATTTGGTCCCTAATTTAATGTCAAGCCGTGATTTTAAGACAATAAATGGAAATATGTCAAGTAAGTACCGAACCTATGACCTAAGCCCAGAGTCGTAATAATCTAGTCCTATCCACAGCCAAATTTGCAAAAGATGTACTCAAATTTTGGCCATTTACGGGACAGCCGCCACTAGGCTCTTAATTTTCACACTATTTATAACATATCGACATCTTACATGTGCATCTCCAACATTTAGTCTACGTCCTTATGTAAACAAAGATGGAAAGCTACGAAATCTATGCTCAAATTAAGATCAATAAATAGTCTGAGGATCAAATCTATTACAAAATAAAGAACAAAATTAAACATAGGCAAAAGTAAAGGGATCGAATTTGTAACTCTTGATTTTTATTTTATTTTTTATTTGTTTAGACCTCATCAGTACCTCATGTTCATCTCTAGCATATAGTCTACATATTCCTTCGATGTTTGGATGGATACAACAATTCACTTAAATTCTTGATCGATTATTAGTTTAGAAACCAAAATCCGTCTCAAAATAAAGTGCAAAGGCCAAATTTGGACATGGACAACAATACATGACCACTTGTATAACTTCCCTTTATACGAAGGGCAAACTTGTGTCCAAAAGCCCAAAATTCATACTGTGCGTGTAATTGTTAGAGCATTTAACGACTTAAACTTTAAAGTAAGTGTGCAATGATCATCCTACTCAAATTTCTTCAGATCTATTGATTTGCCACCCCCTGTTATAACCAATGAATTAATCTATTGGTTGGAGGTTTATCTATTCAAATTTCTTCAGATCTATTAATTTGCCAGCCCCTGTTATAATCAATGGTCACGCCTTAGTGTCAATTATAATCTACCCTTTCCATCATCTAATAGTTCATGTTTTTTAATATAGTGAACAGTGTCTTACATTTCAATAGTACTGGAGTATTGCTCTTAGGGGTCTTGTTTACTAACAAAATTGAAAATAAGAAATGCATCACCGCAAAAAAATAAAAAATAAAATAAAAACCTCACATCGCAAATTATATTATTACAGGATTGACTTGTAAGATAGGATTTGAGAATGTGAAAATATTATAGGTTTTAGGGCCCTGCCACTACATCCCCACAAATGGACCTACGATTCACATTTCTTGTTTACCCTCATTCGTATAAACTAGAAAAAAATTACCCAATCAATCCTAAACCTATTTTATAGATATTAATTAAGTGAAAAACTTTCAACTTTGCCAATTTACTCTTAAATATTTACCCATTCGGATTCCTCAATCGGATTCCTCATTGATCTCACAAAATGTGATGATTTTGATTGCATCCAGTTTATAAACCCGAATATGGATAAGAGTTTCCCATCGATGGCACCCGGGTGGTGGACAGTGGAATGGCGGTGTCTTAGTTGTTTCTTTAGGATAAAAAATTGTCATGGATGCTCTTGGTTGAAAGAAATTGAAAAGTAGTTTTGAAGTATGCTCCATCGTTTCATATGATTGTCATGTAAGGGTTTTGCTAAGCACATAAATGATAAATGATATAGGACTTAACCAAATATCGGACTATAGTACCGAAAGGGCGTTGTGGGATGCTAATCTGGCCCACGGATAATGGTATTCCAGACCTAAGATATTTAGTCCTTGTTGACCAGTTTCCTTCACACGTGCACTTAGGTAGCCAAATTTCCCATAAATCAACATAGGCTTTTCGAACCGATTGGTGGCAACTCTAGTCTGATACTTGAGTTTAGGATCATTTTGCATCTGTTAGAGTTTCCAAACTTAGTATTTGAGAATATCTTAAGAACCAAGGCGCTCTTGGTTGGCTACTCCCGATTTGCAAAATATATCTTTAATTCCTCTAGGCACACGCAGGACATAAGTTGAATATATCAAGGATAAGCAAGGGTTCACGAGGTATTGAAGTAATACATATTGACATTACACCTAGTAAAAGCACTTAATGGTGTCAGGCATTTCGTTGACGCAACATGCATTAATTCCTTCGGATGCGCTCGAATTTCGCTTGTCAGCATACCAATTGGGTTCAATGGTCAACTCCACTCAAATCAGATTGCGGCAAATATTCTTTTTTCTCAATTCCGCCCCCCCCCCCCTCCCCCCAACCTCGTTATATTCCACTCAAAAAGTCCCCAACCTATCTCTTTGATTGCTCCACAACCACCTTTCCATGTCCTTCTAATTCCCTTTCTATGAACGTCTGCCTAACTCCATCGTTAACCGTTAATTAATTTCATATTAGTAGTAATCTCTCCGTCTCCAGCGTGTTCTATTTTGCAGGAGCTAGTCGGCATGACAAATTAAAATCGAACACAAACCAGGTTATATCTTGAATTTTAAATAAAGACACTACATTTAAGGAAGCATGCATAAATCGTTACATTGACAAGATTTAGCCTTTCTTTTGCTAATATGGCATGCCCCATCGAATCATGTTCTTGAATTGTGACGGACTAAAACAATATACTGAGTCTAAGCAGTGAGCTTCTTTCGTTTCTTTTCTTTTTTAATATTATTTTGTATAATTGTTTTAGCTATTGCCTCCAAGAGCTTCAGTCTTAGAGCACCCATATAACTATCATGTTGAATAATCCAAATGGCTGAGGTATGAAGATGGTTCTAAATTAAATAAGGCAAATCTGATTTTTTTGGGTAAGAAAAGGACGCAAAGCCTGACTGTTGTGTGGTTACTCTCCGAATAAAACTTGACCTAGTCTGATCTCCTATAAAAAAAAAAAGTAATTAAAAAAGAAGAAGTGAACCTCTCGGTGGCCTATTTGAATATAATTTGATCCGACTAGAGCCAGCCGTAAGTCAAAAAAAAAAAAAAAAAACAGGAAAAAAAGAAAAAGAAAAAGAGGTAATATCTTCAGGCTGCTGGTTTTAGATTTCAAACAAAACCAACTGGCAAATTATTCACTATCGTCCTCCTCCTTTCTCTCCCTTTTGAGAAAAGCAAAGTGAAAGAGAAGAAATTCTGTTCGCATCCCACATTATTTATAATTCATAAGCATTTTTTCATTGAAGAAATTCAAATTAACCAATTGTAATGGATTTTCCATGCAATGATTGGGACCATCGTATTGAATATTAGAGTCGCACAGCTCTAATAACACTCTCACAAGAGAAACTCTTAAGGAAGGAAATGAATACACTACTTTACTCGCTGAAATTTCTTTTCACTCTCCACTATATGAAATGTCACCCTCGATCCTCTGAGCACATGCTAATCCCTCCTTAGTTGATTAAATAGCGACGTTTCAAGATGCATCGCCGACCCATTCATTTTAATACACATGCGGAAGCATATAAATAATCCCCAAACAATAAAACAATGTGATAGAAAAATAGGGCCACGGATTTTAAAATCTAAACAACTACACTTATATACATTGCAAACCATTGCATATATATACAATGCGAACTATCAAGTCAAGTCCTACTCAAACAAGTCAGAAAACAAAGTCTACAAATAGGGGTGGGGCTTTTCTCAAACTATGGGTCCTCGTCCTACCCTTCATCATCATCCACAATCTCTCCTTCTTCTACACTCCAGTTGGAGCCTTGAGCAGGATGTACTGGGAACGTGGGGACTTCAAGATTCAGGTCTATTGCATCTATGACTGAACCTCCTCGGGGATCCGCAATACCCTTCCCAAAAGTGGCCTCCATGATGTACAGAGGAATCTCGAGTTCTGTAGGACCCTCTCTTTGGCCATCTTGAGCATGGTGATACCATGATCTATATCGGTGGGGCATTTTGTGGGTAAGACCCGCATTAACCCAAACCGTGGATCTCACTAACTCATATGTCCAGCCCCTAGGGCTCCCAGGCAACGAAAAATAAGATGCTTGGTCTGTAACACTCTTGGGTTGTCCAAAAAATTGAGGAGCGACCATCTAAGGACCTGAAATGTTATCCTACAATGGGGTGAGACAACGTCTCATCGAGTTCTACCCTCCTAAGACCCTATTAGGAAGCAAATATGCCTTGAGGGTTGCCTAGGCACAACATGAGTCAAAGTGTAACATCCCAATCATCAGGCACGCACCCATCCTCACCTTGGTCAATTAAATATCGACGTCTCAGGACGCATCGCCAACCCATTCATTTTTAATACGCATGCGGAAGCATAATAAAATCCCCAAACAATAAAACAATAGGATAGAAAAATAGGGCTGTATTTTTCACAACTGAAAAAGCACAACCACATTTTTATACAAGCAAACCTCACAGTATATATTATAATATTATTCACAAGAGTCTGATCTATCACATATTAATTCACACACCAAGTTGCAAATTAGGGTGGGGGTTTCAATTTTCGTCTGGGTCATACTCTCGATCTTCCTTAGAATCCTCCTCCGGTTTCTCCTCAGGGTCCTCCTCTTCAGGCTCTTCCTCCAGGTTCTCCTCTAGGTACTCCTCCTCAACAACCTCACATTCTTCCATATTCCCGCTGGAGTCCACTACTGATTGCTCTGGAGAGTCGAGACCATCACCCAACTTGGGATCTTTTGCATTGGTCACCGCTCCATCCTTGGGATCTGCAATCATTTCTCCAAATGTTGTCTCTAAGACGAACATAGGCACATCACCCTCCAGTACAGGACCTTCTCTTCGCCCATCATGGTAATGACGATACCACGACTTAAACTCGTGGGGTACCAGATCGTCTCTATCTACATCGACCCAGACGGTAGATTTTACCAAAACATACTCTAGACCTTCTAAGTGGGGGTGCATCGAGAAGTGATACACTATCTCGGTGACCTCTTCGGGAATACCAAAATGCATGGGAGGATGAGGAGGTGGAGGTTCTACCATTTAGGGACCTGAAATGTTGTCCCACAACAGGGTGAGACTATGTCTCAACATGTTTTACCTTCTAAGACTCAATTAGGAAGCCAATACACCTTAGGGCTACCTAAGCACAATTCGAGTTAGAAGACTTACCTTGACCCCAGTTCCATCTTGCAAATCAACGTTATTCACAAATGTCTTACATCACATCAATCAATCAATTCACAACATCAGATCAAATCATTGATCAATTGACCTAGTCAATTACATGTCAATCGGACCATGTTCCAATTATTTTAACCCGTACTATGCATTTTCTAAGATGATGCATCTAGTCACCAAGCCACGTGCATTCTCCGATGTGATGTACTCATCACCGAGTCACATGCATTCTTCAAGATGACACACCTAATCACCGAGTCACGTGCATTCTCCAAAGTGATATATTTGGTCACCGAGTCATGTGCATTTTCCAAGGTGATGTACCAATTCAAGAAATCACGTGCATTCTCAAAGGTGATATACTTATCACCGAGCCACGTAATACAACATTCTTTTTCACCACTTTATACAACCCACCAAAACATTATTGGCGCTGTAGATCAAAGCCCAGTCAATTTCCAATCAATTACCAAAATTGATTAATTTAGGAATAAAATCCTAAAAACACACTTAATTCAATTTGGCACAAATTAACACTCAAATAAATAAATAGACCGCACCACAATAATCAGCATAAATTTTCGGTTGTCAGCTATCCCAACCTAAATTCAAGAAAATAATTAATTAGTTAAATAATTATGAAAATTATTAAATAAATGCAATAAATCCAATTTAGGCCTGTAATGCTTAATTGGAAGTCGAAACGGATCCGGAAAATTTCCGAGATTCGTTCAATAAATACTATAGACTATTCACTAGCTAATAACACTAACCAATTACCTAACATACATTGATAAAACACTAATTTAATTACTCTACTCTAATATATCCACCTAATCACACTTAATTAAATCTAAATAATCCCTAAGCATCATTAGCATACTAAGCAAGGTTTAGTGAGCAAAACTCACTCATTCGACAAACGGGTTGGATCAAAACTGAGATAGCTAGTATAAGCACCTAGAAGGGGGCTGAATAGGTGTAAAAAATATTTTCTAGAGATAAAAGAGCAATACTAAGCAGACAATAGAAAGGAAGTTCTCATTTCGTTAACAAAGCGAATTATAATCAAAGTAAAGCAGAGAATAGAGAAGAGAAAATGAACACATAAATTATAGTGTTTCGGCTTATTCCAAGCCTACGTCCACTCTTCCACACCGACAACCCATCGGCTGGATTTCACTATGAACAAAAGAGTTGTTACAGCAAGGCTCTCCCTTGATTCCACAGTGTAGATACTCTACCACACTTCCTCAAGGTTTCTCAAGAATATGGACTCTCTTTTGCGTACAAGATTTTGCTCAGAAAATGAATTGACTAAGAACAAAGAGCTTCAGACTTTGGAATTCTTCTATCGCGCATACACTCGAACAACTGGAACGTCTTCCTTATATACTCCTTTATGCCATCATACCCGTTGGCACTTACCAAAGGAATTCTTCCAATCTTCACGTTGGACAGAATCAATTAGGAAGATTATTCGAGCTATTTAAGGAACATATCGATAGCCCATCAATCCTGCTCGCCCATACAATCAGGATCTCGGTTTCCATAAGTAGAACCTTACAAGTATACTTCGCCAATCATCGCATCCTCAATCTTTGAATCAATAAAGGATTCCATTATGTCATATCCAGCCAAGAGATCTTCTCCAGTCGATAAGGTCAAATCCTTAACGAAACATCCAGTCCTGGATAGCCCTTCTTCGACGGATTAGAAATTGTCAATGAGAATAGACTTTGAGTCTTGAGTCTGGCCGTCTAGATGTCTTCAGACTTTAAATAGTAGAGTCTGCAAATCTTCAGACTAGACTAATGGAAACGTTTTGTCAGCTTCAAAATACTTCAGAAAGATTTCTCTAACAAAAACATCGGAAACGCGACGGGGACCGACTATCCTCAAGGCGGGCCAAGCAACCAAGGCTTAGGAACACCTCAAAACGAGCTTGGAAGCTTACTAGAAACCCACTTTTATGTTCTTTGTTTGCTGCTGGTTGAGGGTCAATCTAGGCCGGTTGAGGCAAACAAGGGCTGGTGATGTTGCAGCAAGGCCGAGCGGCAAACGGTGGGGCTCGTCGAGACTTGGACGGCAATGGATAGCCTCCATCTGGGCTCAGTATAGCCCTGGGATTCACGGGCAAAGGCGGACGAGGACGGCTGGGCACGGTCGCACGTGAGCGAACGGCGGAGCACGCGGGGGGCGAATGGCGACAGTGGCAGCGTGCGAGCGGCTCCTGCTGTCTCCGGCGGTGCTGCTAGCTTCCTTGGTTGCTCTGGGCATCAAACAACAATGGAGGGAGAGAGAGACTTGGCCGGTTGCTTGGTGATAAAGAGAGAGCAAGAGGTGGGCCACCATAGCCATTTTTTTCTAATGCTTTGTCCCCTTGACCCATCCATGGCCAAGTATGGTCCCTTGGCCCACCTTTAGCCAACAAGCCCCCCATCTAGAATCTTATGGTGGTCAAAATGTTGGGGGTGGTGGGGACATATGAAATTCCAAGAAAAAGACTTCAATTGGACACTTGTTCGTGCTTAATTCAATCAAATTCGACCTCAACAAATCCCATTGTCGAATCATCAATCAAATCGATATTTTTCCTCACCAATTTATCCATCATGCATTCCAATCGCACGATCAAAAATGATCCCCGGCTTTTTTTGCACAAAATCGGTCCTATGCCGACTTTTTCCCAAAAAATCTCGGATTGCAAAAAAATTCTCTGAGACTGAATTGACATTCTTATAATTTATTGTGACATGACAAAACCTTCAATTTCTGAAATCGAATTCAATTCGCGGTTAATTTTATTTAGACGCATTTTTAGTGTGACATAGGCTACTGGGTACTTTTCAGAAATTTTTAATACAAATGACCTGTGGTCAATTTTCTTCGAACCAAAATGAATCTACTCGACACATTAGCGACTCTCGGTTTGGTAAAAATCTCGAAAATTCAAATACGGACACAGGATACCAAAACAATAGATAAATCGGTCTAGTGTTGGTCGACGAGAATTTTTCAATTTACTAGTGTCACCCATAATTAGCCACACATCTCAACCGAATCGACCTATCTCTAATCTCAAATTGATTTTATACTGTACCATAATGGCCTCTAAAGATGAGCATGGTCGAGAAGTCAATTCTTAGTCAAATTCTCAAGTCTATTGCCTTAAATTCCTTAATGGATTCCCTGAATAGTCTAGTTATCTTGAAAGTAATCAGCTCTGAGAACAGTTCTATAGGCGTATCGATGAAATACCTGATTTATTCAATAGAAAACAAAAATGAAAATCTGAGATGTCACACGGAGGACTTACCTTGGCCTCAAATCCTTCCTATCAGACAGTAACAATTCAAATATTTATTCAATCATTATTTCACAAATCACTTTACTCAACCAAATCGAATCATCGATCAATCGACTCAGTCGATTACAAGTCATCAATACCATCATACAGTCATTTCAATTATTCACTCTCGACTCTTAGTCACAGCCCAACGGGCACAATCTAGATTAAGTGGTAATCACGGCCCCACTAGCATAATTTAGATTTGGTGGTAATCACAGCCCCACTGAGCAATTTTCTAGATTTAGTGATAATCACGGCCCCACCAAGACATTTTCTAGATTTAGTGGTAATCATGGCCCCACCAAGCAATTTTCTAGATAATTACAAAAGTTGTACATTTTTGGAATAATGACTCACAAAATTTTGATCACCAATTATCCTGATCTAATTTTCGGAAAATAAATAAATAATTAAATAATTATGGAAATTAATACATAAATGCAATAAATAGACTTAGGCTCAAAAAAGCCTAATTGGAAGCCGAGACAAGCCCAGAAAATTACCGAACCACTCTAGTTAAATACTAGAGTTTGCCTAGGCTCTAATTGCATTAACTATCTACCTAACATGGTAAATAATTAAATTCACTAATCTAATCTAACTCACCACCTAATCCATGCCTAACCTAAACTAATAAACCCTTAAATGTCATTAACCTACTAAGAGAGGATTAATGAGTTAAACTCATTTGTTTGGCGATCCAGTCGCTACAAATCGACAAGGATGCAACACGGCTCAACTCTCTCCAAAGCGAGCCTAGCTTTCGAGGCCAAGAGGTGGGCCAAAAGGGGCCAAGATAGCTACTGGAAACCCACTTCTTCAGTTGCTGATTAGTGTTGGTTGATGGCTGGAAAGGTAAGATAAAGGCTCGGTTGAGGTGGGGATGGACCAAAGGGGCAAAATTGGACCACCTCCACGGTGGTCGGAAGTGGGCCAAATGGCTTTGGCTAAGCCTCACGGTGCTAGATGGCACTTGAACAGCAAGTTGGGACGGGTACGGCGACACGGCAAGGTGGAGCGCGCGCGTGGGTGGCAGTGGCATCACGGGCGGCAAACGGAGACGGTGAGAGCTCCTTCGATGGCATGATGGCTTGCTCGAAGCTTGCTGGTTCCTTTACAGGTTTTTAGAAGCTTGCAAAGCACAATGAAGAAGAAGAAAGGGGTTGGTCGACGGTAAGGATAAGGAGGGGGCAAGAAGGGCCACTTGGCCTCATTTTCTCTCAATTTGTCCCCCAACTTGTCCACCAAGCTTGGTTGTCTTCCATGGCCATAAATTAGCCACCAAGGCTCCATTTACAACCTTTGAAATGGTCCAAAAGCCATCGGCAAGGGGGATCTACGAATTTCATGGGTTTTCCTTCAAATTGGACACCAATCACTTCTTAATTCAATTTAATTTGGCCCTAAAAAATTCAATCAACTCCTCATCAATCCATTTGGTATTTTTTCTCACCAATTGATCCCACTTGCATCCCAATTGTGTGATAAAAAATGGTCCCTGAATTTTTCTAAGCAAAAACAGCCCTAGGACGATTTTTCCATAAAGGTCTCATTTTGTAGAAAAATCTTCAGAGATTGAATCAACGTTCCTAAAATGATTTGTGACATGATAGAACTTTCATCGGATTCAAATTCGTAGTTAATTTCACTCTGGCACATTTTTAGCGTGACCTAAGCTACCGAGTAGCTTTTAGAAATTTTAATGCAAATGACCCATGATCGATTTTCTTTAAGCCACAATGAACCTATTCAACACATTGGTGACTCTCGATCGTCTTGAAAATGTCAATGATAATGATAGAAAAATCAATTTAGTGCCGGTCGACGAGAATTTCTCAATTTGGTGGAATCACCCACGTTTAACCTCACATCTCAGTCGAACCGACCTATTTCTGATTTCAAATCGAGTTATATCTGTGCTGCAATGATCTCTGCAGATGAGCACGATTGAGTAGTCGATTCCTGGTCGAATTCTCCAGTCTATTGCATTAAAATTCCTTAATGACTTCCTCAGTTAGTTTAATTATTTCAAGAGTGATCAGCTCTAAGAATAACGCTATAGGCGCGTCGATGAATTGCCCAATTAATTTAATTGAAAACAAAATTGTAAAATCCAATATGTCACAACTCTTCCCTCTTATAAAAATTTCGTACTTGAACTTTAACCCATTACAATACTTAAGAAAAAATGTGGGGGTACAACTGTCTCATCGACTCTTTGCTCTCCCAGGTTGCTCCTTCAATGCTGTGGTTTGTTAGACCACTTTGATCAATAGAATGGTCTTTATATGCAAAACTTGTTCTTTTCTATCCATGATATAAACCAAGTTTTCAACATATGACACATGATCATCCCATCCAATTCCTCAAAATTGAGCACATGGGTTAGGTCAAACTTGTACTTCCTTAACATCGACATGTAAAAGACGTCGTGCACTTGCGCCAATCTTAGTATGTGAGTGACTGTAAACTTCCAACTCAAAGCATCAGTGACCTTATTTGCCTTCCCAAGGTGATATAGGATATCGCAATCATAATTCTTCAAAAGTTCCATCCATCGGCGATGTCTCATATTCAACTCCTTCTAAGAGAATAAATACTTGAGACTTTAATGGTCTGTGAAGAGCTAAATCTTTCTTAGCACAAATAATGTCTCTAAATCTTCATGCAAGAATGATGGCTGTGAGTTTTAAGTCATGCGTTGGGTAGTTCAGTTCATGAGGCCTCAACTGATGGGAGACGTATGCAACGACTCTACCATGTTGCATCAGCACACAACCCAATCCTCTGAACGACGCATCACTATAGATCTTATACCCCCCGGGCCAGATGGAATCGTTAGCATAGGTACGGTAGTCAGCTTGTGCTTCAGCTCTTACAAACTACACTCACACTTGTCTTTCCACACGATTTTCTCTTCTTTCTTTAGGAGTTTAGTCAACGACGACGCTAAAGCTAAAAACCCTTCAACAAACCGTCTGTAATAACCTGCCAAACTCAGAAAACTTCTTATCTCTATCACGGTAGTCGGTCTCGGCCAGTTGATCACTACTTCAATCTTGGACAGGTCCACGGAGATTCCTTTGCCTGAAATCACATGACCTAAGAAAGCAACGCAAGTCAATCAAAACTCGCACTTGCTGAACTTGGCGTACAACTGATGAACTCTCAGCGTTTGTAGTACCAATTTCAAATGACTCTCATGCTCTTTCTCACTCCTTGAATACACCCAAATATCGTCGATGAATACGATCACAACCTGATCTAGATATTCTTTGAACACTTGATTCATCAAATCCATAAAGGCAGCTGGAGCATTCTTCAACCTGAACGGCATCACAGTGAAATCGTAATGACCATACCGAGTACAAAATACTGACTTTGGAATGTCTTCCTTCCTGATCCTCAACTGATAATATCTTGTCTTCAAGTCGATTTCCGAAAAAATCGACGCTCCTTGCAATTGATCAAATAAGTCATCGATCCTCAACAGGGGATACTTGTTCTTGATCGTTACCTGATTGAGTTGGCGATAGTCGATGCACAAGCACAATGAACCATCCTTTTTCTTCACAAATGGAACTGGTGCTCCACAAGGTGATGCACTGGGATGAATGAATCCCTTATCCAAAAGCTCTTGCATCTGCACCTTCAATTCTTTTAACTTCGATAGTGACATCCGGTAAGGAGCCTTAAAGATTAGCTTTGTCCAGGGTGCTAACTCAATCACAAATTCAATTTCTCGCTCTAGGAGTAATCTTGGCAATTCCTTTGAGAATACGTCTAGAAATTCTTGCACTACTAAAATATTTTTGACTTTTAGCTCTTCAATTGTTGAATCAACAGCAGTCGCCAGGTAACTCTAACAACCCTTGTCTAACAAACAAGTTGCCTCTTATGACAAGATTAGGGAAATCGAGGGTCCTCCTCAATTCCCTACAAACTCGAAGCTTTTACACTTTAATGGGTTAAACTAAATCGATTTGCGATAACAGTCCATCTTAGCTTATTGCTTGGTGAGCTAGTCCATGCCAATTATCAAATCAAAGTCATACATGGCTAGGATTAACAAGTCTATTTTCCCCTCTTGCTCACCAATTGCTAACTTGCAACTTGAACAACTCAAAGCAGCTATCACTTGATCCTTCAATGGTTTAGATGCTAACAATAGATTCCAACAATACAGAACTTAACCCTATCAGCTTAACATACTACTCTGCAATAAAGGAATGAGTTGCTCCTGGATCAAACAAGGCATAAGTAGGATGGTCCTTTAGCGAAACCATACCTATGATCACATCAGGCGCAACCTCTAACTGACCTTGTGTGATGGCACACACCGTACCTTGATCCGGGGGTCTAAGCTGTCCACCCTATGGTGCGTTCTGCGGCATGAAACCTCTTATATGCCCCCTCTGCGGCGACGGCAGCAACCGCAGTTTTCCTCTTGTCCTTCTCAGACAATCTCTAGCCATGTGACCTAGCTGGCAACACTCAAAGTAAGTACCCATTCTCGATTGGTGAGGGGCGGATCCATGATGCCTTCCACACCAATGACATACACCATTTTGGTTAGGCCCAGACTTGCCAACTCCACCCTTCTTGTTGGGCAAAATTTGAAATCTTCCTCCAACCATGGGCCTCTTCCCATGTTGGGTTGCATCTCTATTTGAATTAAACCTCGATCCAAATGAGCTAGCTTGCTCATTTAAACCTCTCTCTATCATCTACGCTCGACGGTAGACTTCTCGATAACTTGTCAAATCCAACAGTAGCATTGGTTGTTTTAGTTCAGGACGAAGACCATTCCTAAACCTTTGGGCTTTTCTTCAGGATCCTCAACCAACCTCAGAGCATACTGTGAAAGCTTCGTGAATTTGATCCCATACTGGTCAACCGACATCGATCCTTAACGGAGGCGCTAAAACTCCTCCATTTTTTGTTCTCGGGCAGTACCCGAAAAATATTGATCATTAAATGCTCTAAGGAAGGTGTCCCACACCGGGACCACACCTTCCGAAAAATATTGTATCCTTGGTGGCTCTCTACCAAGTATTGGCATTACCTTGCAATCGGTACACCGCCAAGACTATTTTCTCCTCTTCGTTACACATCAAAAGTGCAAACGCTTTCTCTAGATCTTGGATCGAGAGTGACGCAGCTTCTGGATCTCCAACACCAATGAACCTTGGCGGGTTCAGCTTCAAAAACTATTCCACCAAGTTGTGGATTAGCCTTCCAGCAGCCATATTTCCAAGTGGAACTTCTGCAGGAGCAATAGCAGGTGTAGTGACAGGTGCGGTAATGGGGGCGGCCTACAACAACAGTGGTGAAGGCGGTAGATTGATCCCGGACCTATTGCCCCATCAATTCTCTCATCGTATCTAAGGCTTGGGTGATCCCAATAGTTCCTTGATCACCCTGGGCTACAACCCCAGCACCAACGGGAGGTGGTGCTACACTACCAGCGCTAACTTGTGCTGGTGCTCTACCTCGGCCTCCTCGAGCACCGACCCTTGTGGGTGTTCTACCCTGAGTTACAGGCATAACGGTCTTCTTACTAAGGGTTCTCTACTCTTGATCGCTCATGACTCAGCTTTCAACTGAAACCTAACTTCCCATTCAACACTGAATTAGAAGTTGAGCAATTACAACAAACAATTCTACTAACAAACAATTCTACTAATCAACTATCACGGATATGCACCAGCATAAATTTAAAGGCCATCATACTACTATCCTATAAATCATCGCACCTTATCACTCCAATCACTAAACTTCGCTCTGATACCACTTAAACAGGGATGTCACACCCCGATCCTCCGAGCACGTATCCATCCCTCCTTGGTCGATTAAACAATGACGTCCCAGGATGCATCGCCGACCCATTCATTTTAATACGTATATTGTAGCATATAAATAATCCCCAAATAATAAAACAATGGGATAGGAAAGTATGGCCACATATTTTAAAATCCAAACAACCACACTTATATACATTGCAAACTATTGCATATATATACAATGCGAACTATCAAGTCGAGTCCTACTCAAACAAGTCAGAAAACAAAGTCTGCAAATAGGGGTGGGGGTTTTCTCAAACTACAGGTCCTCGTCCTGCCCTTCATCATCCTCCACAATCTCTCCTTCATCCACACTCCAACTAGAGCCTTAAGCAAAATGTACTGGGGACGCAGGGACTTCAAGATTCAAGTCTGCTGCATCTATGATCGAACCTCCTCGAGGAACCACAGTACCCTTCCTAAAAGCGGCCTTTAGGATGTACAGAGGAATCTCAGGTTCCGGAATAGGACCCTCTCTCTGGCCATCTTGAGCATGGTAATACCACAGTCTGTATCGGTGGGGCACCTTGTGGGTAAGACCCGCATTAACCCAAACTGTGGATCTCACTAACTCAAATGTCCAACCCTTAGGGCTCCCACACAACGGAAAATGAGATGCTTTCTCTATAACACTTTTGGTCGTCCAAAAAACTAAGGAGCGACCATATAAGGACCTAAAATGTTATCACACAATGGGGACGTCTCAGCAAGTTCTACCCTCCTAAGACCCGATTAGGAAGCAAATATGCCTTAAGGGTTGTATAAGCACAACATGAGTCAGAGGACTTACCTTGGCCTAAGATCCTTCCTGTCAGACAGTACAATTCAAATAATTATTCAATCATCATTTAACAAATCACTTTACCCAACCAGATCAAATCATCGATCAATCAACTCAGTTGATTACATGTTATCGAAACCATCACACAGTCATTTTGATTATTCACTCAAGACTCTTAGTCACAACCCAACGGGCACAACCTAGATTAAGTGGTAATCATGGCCCCACTGGCATAATCAAGATTTGGTGGTAATCACGGCCCTGCCGAGTAATTTTCTAGATAATTACCAAAGTTGTCTATTTTTGGAATAATGACTCACAATCACTACTCACACTCAAATTGCACAATCTAGTACTCAATTAAATAAACAAAAAACACCACTGTAATTAACATGAAATTCCGGTCACCGACTATCTTGATCTAATTTTCAAAAAATAAATGATTAATTAAATATTTATGAAAATTAATAAATAAATGCAATAAATAGACTTAGGCTCGGAAAAGCCTAATTAGAAATCGAGACGGGCCCGGAAAATTACCAAACCACTCTAGTTAAATACTAGAGCTTGTCAAGGCTCTCATTGTACTAACTATCCACCTAACATACATCGGTAAATAATTAAATTCATTAATCTAATTTAACTAACCACCTAATCCATGCTTAACCTAAACTAATTAATCATTAAACTTCATTAACCTACTAAGTGAGGATTATTGAGTTAAACTCACTTGTTCGGCGATCCAAAGCGGGCCTAGCTTTTGGGGCCAGGAAGTGGGCCAAAACGGGCCAAGATAGCTACTAGAAACCCACGTCTTTAGCTGCTGATTGGTGTTGGTTGATGGCTGGAAAGGCAAGATAGAGGCTCGGTTGAGGCGGGGATGGACCGAGGGGGCAAAACCAAGCCTAGGCAGGGCTCCACGGTGGTCAGAGGTGGGCCGAATGGCTCTGGCCGAGCCTCACGGTGCTGGACGGTGCTCGAACAACAAGCTGGGACAGGTACAGTGGCGTGGCAAGGCAGCGCGACAAGGCAGAGCATGCACGTGGGCGGCGGTGGCATCGCAAGCAGTGAACGGCGATGACGAGAGCTCCTCCAGCGGCGTGCTAGCTTGCTGAAAGCTTGCTGGTTCCTCTGTAGGTTTTTAGAAGCTTGCAAAGCACAATGAAGAAGAAGAAAAGGGGTGGCCGATGGTAGGGATAAGGAGGGGGCAAGGATGGCCACTTGGCCTCATTTTCTCTCAATTTGTCCCCCAACTTGTCCACCAAACTTGGCTGTCTTCCATGGCCACAAATCAGCCACCAAGGCTCTATTTACAACCTTTAAAATGGTCCAAAAGCCATAAGCAAGGGGAGCTACGAATTTCATGGGTTTTCCTTCAAATTGGACACCAATCACTTCTTAATTCAATCCCATTTGGCCCTAAAAAATTCAATCAACCTCTCATCGATCCATTTGGTATTTTTCGTCACCAATTGATCCCACTTACATCCCAATTGTGTGATAAAAAATGCCTAACTTTTTCTGGGTAAAAACGACCCTAGGATGACTTTTTCCCAAAAAGTCTCGGTTTGCAGAATAATCTTTGGAGACTGAGTCGACGTTCCTAAAATGATTTGTGACATAACGGAACCTTCAATTTTTGAAATCGGATTCAAATTTGCGATTAATTTCACTTTTTTGCGTTTTTAGCATGACCTAAGCTACCGTATAGCTTTTTGAAATTTTTAGTGCAAATGACCTATGATCGATTTTTTTCGAGCCACAATGAACCTATTCGACACATTGGCAACTTTCGGCTGTTGTGAAAATCTCAAGGATTCAAATACAATGAACCTATTTGATACATTGGCGACTCTCGGCCATCGTGAAAATCTCGAGGATTCAAATACGAACACAGGGTACCAAAAAGATAAAAAAAAAAAATAGTTTAGTGCCAGTCAACGAGAATTTCTCAATTTGGTGGAATCACGCACGTTTAACCACATATCTCAGTCAAATCGACCTATTTTTTATTTCAAATCGACTTATATCTTTGTCGTAATGATTTCTGCAGATGCACAGTCGAGTAGTCGATTTCTAGTCGAATCCTCCAATCTATTGCATTAAAATTCCTTAATAACTTTATCGGTTAGTTTAGTTATCTCAAGAGTGATCAGCTCTGAGAATAACACTATAGGCACGTTGATGAAATGCTCGATTAGTTTAATTGAAAGCATAACTGTAAAATCTAAGATGTCACATGAAATGATTACAAGACTCACCTATATATATGCTTAAAACACGACTCTTGACATACCTTAAATATATGAAAAGACATGTCTAGATACATCGCAATAAAGACACTTTAACATGTAAGCCGAAAAGACTTCCATCATAAACTGAACAGCCTTTCGACCAAAACACGAAGAGTCACAAGAGATATGCGGTGATATCTTCAATACTCCCTATCACCAACTACTCTCTCTAAGGATAGTCCTCATGACCATACCAAGATGTGCTCAGAACTCTTTAAACTTTGCAGCTCCAAGACCTTTGGTGAAGATATCAGCAACTTGATCACCTATCTTGATGCACTTCATCTTGATCTCGCCCTTCAACACTTTTCTCTCGCAGAAAGTGATAATGGATTCCACATGCTTAGTCTTAACATGTAAAACTAGATTCTCTGCCAAGATTATAGCGAATAGATTATCACAATACAATATTGTTGAATAATCCATTGACTGATGAAGATCATCAAATAACTGCACTAGCCATGTGCTCTCTTGAGCTGCCATTGATGTTGCTTTGTACTCAACTTCTATTTTAGACAAAGACACAGTCGGTTGTCTTTTACTGCACCAAGATACTACTGTTAATTCAAGATTAAATGAGTATCCAGTAGTTGATCATCATGTGTGTTAATCTCCAATATACTCGGCATCACAATGACCGACCAACTCACTCAATGATTCTTTTTTATACAAAAGCCCAAAAATCAAAAGTCTTCTTTACATATCTCAGGATATGCTTGGCTGCATCCGGTGGGGCTTCCTTGGCTTCTCCATGAATCGACTCACTACTCCCACTGAAAAAGTGATGTCAAGCCGAGTTATGGTAAGGTAAATTTAGACTACCTACTAGTTGCCTATACATAGTCGACTCTTCTAGCTCTCGACCTTCCTCAACACATAGCTTTGCGTTCCAATCCAATGGAGTATGTATAGGTTTGCAACCAAGCATTTCGAATTTTTCCAAGAGATCTCGTGCATACTTTTGTTGACATAGGAATAATCCTTCCTTTGTCATATCAATCTCAATCCTCGTAAAGTGTTTCAATTCTCCAAGCTGCTTCATCTAGAACTACACAAAGAGGTTGGCTCTAATTCGACATATCTCATCTTCATCATCTCCAGTAATGATGAGATCATCCACATAAACTAGCATTGCTACAACCTTTCCATCTTTTGCCTTCACGAATAGGCTCAAGTCTACTGGAGCTACGTTATATTCATTCTTCAATAAGATTCCGCAATACTACCCTCTCAGGGCTTGCTTCAAGCCATACAATGTTTTTTTTAGTTTGCAGACATATTCTGGATGAATTTTGCTCTTGAAACCATCTGGTTGCTCCCTGTATATCTCTCGCTTGAGTTCTCCATGTAAGAAAGCATTCTTCACATCCATCTACCGCACATTCCACAACTTGCTTGCTGCAAATGCTAATAGAACTTGAACTGCTGTAACCTTTGCCACTAGGCTAAAGGTCTTTTCATAATCAACCACATATTTTTGTGAAATTCCTCGAGAAACTAGATGTGCTTTATACCTCTCAATTAACCCGTTTGGTTGAGTTTTAAGTTTATAAATCCATTTACAGGAAATAAGACGTACCTCTTTGGGTTTCGGTACCAAGTCCCACGTCTCATTCTTCTTTAGTTTGAGGATTTCTTCTTACATGGCCTTCCTCCATTCTGTACCCTTCGAGGCTTCTTCATATGTCAAAGGCTTGACCATGCCAACATCTTTTGTCAATGCTGCATTAGCATACTTGGGGTTTGGCTTCCTTTGCCTCGTCGATCTCCAAAGTTGAGGCTCCTCCTCTTCAAGTTCTTCGACCTTACTTGGTCGAAGTTCTTCTGTTGACCTTCGATGCTCACCAGATGAACTTATCGATCCTAGTGATTGTGCTTCGATATCTTTTCCGACATCTTTTTTAACAGGTCGATTCTCATCGAATTCTTTCAGTCTTTCTTCGACCTTTTCATCAAAATGCTATGAATTTGGCAATTCAACAGGATGACATTTTGTCGAACACCACATTCCTTGAAGTATAACACCTCCCTTTTATAGGGTCACAGCACTTCTACCCCTTTCGTTGATCATCATATCTCATGAATATGCAGTGGCCGCCTTCTTGTTGAATTTGCTGCGAAGATGATCATGCATCTAAAAACTCTAAAGTGACTTACCACAGGTTTGCGATTCCGTAGCTTCTTGTATGGTGACATAAAACCAAACCTTACTTGCGGCAGCTTGTTACTCATGTGAGCCATCATCTTCATACATTCAGCTTGAAACCTTGGTGGAACATTCTTCGCATGCAACATGCTCCTGCATGTCTCATCTAGATGTCGATTCTTTCTTTCGACAACACCATTCTACTATGGTGTATACGGACAAGTATACTATCGACATATCTTGTACTTTAGCAAATACTTTGTAAACTCGTAGGAAGTGTACTCTCCCCATTATCGGTGCATAGACAACGGATTTTTCCACCTACTTCACTTTCAACCTTCTCCTTAAACACCTTAAATTTGATAAACGCTTGGATTTTTCCTTCATGAAATCAACCTAAACATACCTGGAGAAGTTGTCAATGAAAGTGATCATATACTTGAATCTGCTTATAGATAGCTGCTTCATTGGACCAAACACAATTGAGTGAACGAGCTCGAGAGGCATCCGAGCTTTGAACCACGATTCCTCATACGAAAGTTGATGTGCCTTCCCATACTGGCACCTTGCATAAACAACATTTTCTTGCACTTCCAACTGGGAAAGACCCCTTAGCATGTTCTTTTGCATCATCACCTTCAACTTGTGATAACTTACATGCCCAAGCCACGCATGCCATGAATTAGGTGTATCATTCCTTCGGGTTTTGTTTACGTATGCTGAGTAAGCAGACATCACATAAACGGACTCCAGCCGACATCCCTCCATGATTGGTTGATGTGAGCTCAGACACTGGCAATAAATTCTTCTTCATTCCAAGCATGTGATACACATTTTTTAATTCAACTTGCTATGAATTGAACTGAGTAGTTATCATCATTTCACCGATATGAGTAATTGGCAACCTCAAGCTGTCTACAGTAATGACAACATGTCCTCCAATATAATTACGCATGTCCGATAGCTTGCCTTGATCTCTAGTCATATGACTCGAACACTTTGAATCAACGATCCAGTTGAAAATCGTAATTAATCAACTTTTCACTTACAGAGATTAATGCCATCGCATCGTTTAACTCGACTATGTAAGAGGCAGCAAACTCGTATGACATCACTATTGCAATAGACGTTTGGAAATCCCATTCCTTATCTTCATTGAAATCATTCCTCTTCGATGATGCTGCGACATTTTCCTTCAACTTTTTTCGCTCGACAATCTCTGGCAAAGTGGCCCTCCTTGCCACAGACATAACATTGTCCACTACATCTTTTTCCATCGTGCGGCTAGGCTCCCCCTAGTCGAAGGCTCGACTCTCCTAGACACTTTTTCCATCCTTCATGAGCCGGTTGCTTTTGCCATTTGACATGACTTTTCCCGGACTTGCCATCTTCATTGTCAGCATCGGTTCACCTCTAGCCCTTGAACCCTCTTTTATCACTGAAGATGGTACTTTCTTCTTGCTTAATCAAAACCTTAGACATTTGACTATCTAAAGTCTCTTGGTTAGCCAAAATATTCTCCAGATTGGTCAACGTCAGTTGAGTTGCCCATCCACAAGTAGCCATGATAATACCGTTATACTACGGTTTAACTCATGAATAGTAATTCTTCTCATTCTTGTTTTTGAGATGGCATTAGTGGGATCCAACATTGAAATTTCTTCATAAATAGACTTCACTTTGGAGAAATATTGACTCACTATCATATTTTATTGTGACATCAACAGTAGCTTGTTCTGTAGCCTTTGTAGCTTGGCATCATTTGACCTTACGAATAACGCTGCCAAGTTATCCCACGCCTCCTTGGGAGTTTGCACGCTTTTAATGTGCGGCAATAAATCATCTTCAACAGTTACAACAAGAGCATAAAGAGCCTTACTCACTTTGATCTTCCATCTCCTCTATTCATCATTATCTCTAGGTGCCGTGGTGTTGCTGCCACCAACAATATCCCACAAAATCTTGACCCAACAAATAAAACCCAACAAATAAAACTACATCTAGATGCTCCAATTATTGTAGTAGGAGTTGTTGAGCTTCTCAATGCCATTCATCGAATTTGAAACATTCACCATCTGACTTGAAATAATGCCCGACACTACTCCAAAAGACCTTGATCCCCGACCAATTGATCACAATCCCTGACTGTACATCGGCAGAACTTCCACGTATTCCGATCCTCAACCGCTTGCGCACAAACAATGGTCCTTGACAACCGTCTTCATGAACTACGCTCTAGAAGACTTGACTCACTATCCCTGACAACCGTGCTCTTGGTCCTAGATAACGTGGCACTGATACCAATTATTGAATATTAGAGTCGCACAGCTCTGATAACACTCTCACAAGAGAAACTCTTAAGAAATGAGATGAATACACTACTTTACTCGTTGAAATTTCTTTTCACTCTCCACTAAATGAAACGATTACAAGACTCACCTATATATATATATATATATATATATATGTCACGCCCTAATCCTCAAGCACGTGCCTATCCATCGATGGTCGATAAATTTTGCGACGTCCTAGGACGTGTCACCGACCTATTCAATTTTTAATGCACATGCAGAAGCAAAACAATGCACTTAACAACAACCAACGGGGATAGAAAAGCAACAAACATATTCACAACTAAAACACTTTTATAAACACCATGGTTTATATACAAACTAGTCTATAAACAGGAGTCTAAAAAAGATTGGTCCTCAAAATAAAGCTGTCCTATGACTAGCTAGCTGGACCCATTCACCGATCCTTTGGTCTCCATAGGCTCCAGGGGCATTAGGTCCTCCACAACACCATCAGGAGGGTCAGTTGTACTCTTACCTAGAGTGGCATCGGCTACCACAGCGGGAATTTCAAAACCTTAGAGGGGACCTACACGGAATCCATTGAAATTGTAATGAAACCACACTTTGAACCAATGAGATACCCTTTGAGGTAGGCCCTCATTGACCGAGACCGTGATCACCACGAGTTCATAGACCCATTGACCCCCTGGGGCATGGTAATCAAAACTCTGCTCAATAACCCTCATCGACCAACCAAAACGTTTCGGAGAAACCGTCATCTAAGCATCTAAAAAGGTTGAGTCCACGGCAGGGTGAGACAATGTCTCGGCCAGTTCACCCCCTAAACTCCAACTAGGAAGGAAATACGCCTAGAGGTAGCTATGCACACAAGTCAAAAGACTTACCTTGCCTCAGTTCCCTCCTACACGTCAGTATAGTTCATAATCTCAACCAATCAATTCAATCCAATCGATCAATACCATCAATATGATAACTGCTCACACAAGCTGAAGTAAAATGGTTATAACTCTCACAAGCTAATATATAAATAGATAGTAGCTCGCACAAGTTGATATAGATGGATAGTAGCTCGCACAAGCTGATATAAATCGTTACTCTCACAAGCTAATAAACGATCAATGCTCACACAAGCTAATAAAGTATACTCCTCTCACAAGCCAACATATCAAGCTCACATAAGTTGATATAGTATACTGCTCTCACAAGCTGACATACACTAATGCTCACACAAGCTGTTACACAATAAATCAATCTCGATCAAGGACCTTGTGCTTTGCACACCAATTCCTCAATTAAAATAATGAACTTGGCCTAATATCATCGTGTTAAATATACCTGGTAAAAATAATCATGTGTAGGTACACGGTCGGTCTAAGCAAAAATGCAATATATTTCTTTCAAAAAATCCCACTATTTAATATAGTGCCTAAAAATATTTTTTGCATTAAAAATCAATACCCCGGTATTATCTAATTAAATATCGAAATTACACAATTTTGGGATAGATACCCAAAATTACAATCACCACTCAATTAAATAAACCAAACATACCATTACAATTAGCACGAAATTCCAGTCACCGACCATCCCAATATAATTTATGGAAGATAATAAATAATTAAATAAATATCAAAAATTAATTAAATAAATACAATTAATTACGAAAAAAAGGCACTTAGGCCAAAAATGCTTAATTAACCACCCGAACGGGTTGGGAAAATTTCCGAACCTATCTAAATAAATAGCACAACTTATCTAGTCTCTAATATATCCGTTCTAACCACCTAACTCATACTTAGCCTAAACTAACCATCCCTTAAACGTCATTAACTCCCCAAGCAGAGTTTAGCAAGTAAACTCACCGGTTTAGCAAAACCACGCTTTGAACCGATGAGGTATCCTCTGAGGTAGGCCCTCATCGACCCGGGCTATGATCACCATGAGTTCATAAACCCATTGACCCCCTGGGGCATGGTAATCAAAACTCTACTCCGTAACCCTCATCGGCCGACCAAAACGTTCCGAAGGAACCGCCATCTAAGCATCTAAAAAGGTTAAGTCCACGACGGGGTGAGACAATGTCTCAACCAATTCACCCCATAAACTCCGACTAGGAAGGAAATACGCCTAGAGGCAACTATGCACACAAGTCAAAAGACTTATCTTGCCTCAGTTCCCTCCTGCACGTCAGTATAGTTTATAATCTCAACCAATAAATTCAATTCAATCTATCAATACCATTGATACGATAAATGCTCACACAAGCTGAAGTAAATGGTTATAGCTCTCACAAGCTGATATAGAGATAGATAGTAGCTTGCACAAACTGATATAGATGGATAATAGCTCACACAAGCCAATATAGATCGTTGCTCTCACAAATTGATAAACCATCAATGCTCACACAAGCTGATAAAATATATTGCTCTCACAAGCTGACATATCAAGCTCACATAGGCTGATATAGTATACTACTCTCACAAGCTGACATACAATAATGCTCACACAAGCTGATACACGATAACTTAATCACAGCCAAGCACCTTGTGCTTTGCATACCGATTTCTCAATTAAAAAAAGAATTTGGCCTAATATCATCGTGTTAAATATACCTGGTAAAAATAATCGTGTATGGGTACACAGTCGGTCTTAGCCAAAATGCTATATCTTTCTTTAAAAAAATCACACTATTTAATATAGTGCCTAAAAACATTTTTGACATTAAAAACCGATGCCACGGTATTAACTGATTAAATACCAAAATTACTTAATTTTGGAATAAATACCCAAAATTACAATCACTTCAATTTGCATAAAATAGCGTTCAATTCAATAATAAACCAACTATATCATTGCAATCAGCACGAAATTCCAATCGCCAGCCATCCCGGTATAATTTCCGAAAAATAATAAATAATTGAGTAAATACCAAAATTAATTAAATAAATACAATTAATTACTAAAAATTCAAACTTAGGCCGAAATGCTAAATTAACAACTTGAGCGGGTTGGGAAAATTTCCAAACTTATCTGGATAAATAACACAACTTATCTAGTCTCAAATCTATCAGTTCTAATCACCTAACTCATACTTAGCCTAAACTAACCACCCCTTAAACGTCATTAACTCTCTAAGCAGAGTTTAGCAAGTAAACTCACCGGTTTAGTGATCTAGTGAGTCCACGGCGACGGCAACATGGAGACAAGCGACAAACCTCCTGACGGCAAAGCCAAGCAAGGCCCGGAAGAGGCCTAAAACGGGCCCAACAGCTCACGGCTGGGTCGGGCTTTCGGTCTCTACTTGCTGTTGGATGGGGCTACTTGAGTAGTCGGTTAAGGCCAAAACAGCAAGGGACGCGCGGAGGAGGTTACTGCAGGCAATGGCGGGTGACAGCGACTGCTTCGACAACCTAGACAATGGCTAGGGAGCTTCAACGGCAACTAGGGAGGCTCAGGGGACACGGCTGGGCACAACTAGAGGTGCTGGACTGCGGGCCAAGCGACTGGGCGCGATGGGCTCGGGCAGCATAAGTGGCGGTCTTAGCGGCTCCGATGGGTGTACGACAGCTAGAGGGGAGCTGCTTGGTCACTCTCTGCAAATTTTGGAGCTCAAAAGGTCTGGAAATGGACAAAGGTGGCCCGCTAAAGGAGAAGAAGCCAGCTTCAAAGGAGGGGGGACCCAATAGCCACAAATATCATTTTTTTTTTTATCATTGCTTGGCCCCTCACCAGCTCTGCCCTATCCACAGCCAACTTGCAGCCCACAAACTTCCTCAACACACCTCCCAAATGGTCCAAAATGTTCCCTCCCCCATGACCTACGAATTTTGCACCAAATTCCCCCAAATGCACTTCAATTCACCTTCAATTGGATCCAATTTGATGTCCACAAATCCCACCAAGGTGCCCATACTTAAATCCACATTTTTCCTCATCAATTGAACCCACTTGAATCCCAAAAACGTGACCAAAAATGGTCTTCTAGTTTCTCTAGTCGAAAACGGCCCTATTTTAAAATTTTGCCAAAAATCTGAATTTGCAGAAAAATCTTTGGAGGATAAGTCGACGATCCTAAAATAAATAGTCACATGACAGAACTTTCAATTTCTGAAATCGGGTTCAAATTCGTAGTTAATTTCAATCTAGCGCGATTTTAGTGTGACCTAACCTACTATGTAGCTTTTAGAAGTTTTTAGTGCAATTGACCCGTAGTTGATTATTTCCGAGCTACGTTGTACATTTTTGATACATTGGCAACTCTCGGTTGTTGTAAAAATCTCAAGATTTCAAATACGAACACAAGGTACCAAAACGACAGAAAAATCGATCTAGTGCCGATCGACGAGAAATTGCAATTAGGTGGAATCACCCACACTTAATCACATGGCTCAGTCAAGTCGACCTATCTTTGGTCTCTAATTGATTTTTAACTATGCTGTAATGACCCTTACAGACTAGCACAGTCGAGTAGTCGATTTCTCGTTGAATTCTCAAATCTATTGTGTTAAAATCCCTTAATGGCTTCACCAAATAGACTAGTTATCTTGTAAGTGATCAGCTTAGAGAATAGAACTATAGGCACATCAATGAAAAGCCCAATTCATTCAATTGAAAATAGAATTGGAAATTCAGAGTGTCACAATATAAACACGACTCTTGACATACCTTAGATACATGAAAAGACATGCCTAGATACATAGCAATAAAGACACTTTAACAGGTAAGCCGAAAAGACTTCCATTAGGAACTGAACAGCCTTTCAACCAAAACAGAAAAAGTCATGAGAGATAGGTAGTGATATCTTCACATCGTATTGCCTAAATCCTAAAAGTGGAAGTGTCAAAATGAAAGAATGTCACACTTCGGCAATATTATATGGGAGTCGTCAACTCTTGCCTATGGGCATGCACATGATTGCCTTCTGGGCTTCTTTCCTCAAGTTCTATATTAGTGTATTTGTGTGACCATGTGTTCATCATAATGCATAGAAGCATGACAAAGAGGATGTGATTGTATGAAGAAACATCTTTGTAAGAAAGAGATTTGAGTAGTCAAAGTTAGGTCCGAGAATCTTGCGTGAAGAGGTACAGAGGTTGTTGAATGCAGCGAAGGATGACTTGCTGGTTTTCCTTCTTTTTTGACGTGAAAATGTAGCCAGCAAGTTATTCTTGGCTACGTTTGTCTATCTTCTTCTCGTGCGAGGCTCCACGGATCTAGTGCTGGAAAAAATTAAGTGAGAAGACATCAAAAGGTTCTCTCTCTCTCTCTCTCTCTCTCTCATCATATAGTGTTTATTCCACAAGACTTGTTGAAACAGTGTTTGTTTAAACTTAGTTGTTTGGTTTCGTAGAACGTTTAAACACTTTCGTCTTTGGTTATGTATTTATGATAACATGTCTGATAAATGAAAGTGGAAATAATGGCAATTTGTTTGTATTCCATCAAAGCCATGACAGAAGTTTGGTTTCATAGAACATTTAAACACTTTCGTCTTTGGTTATGTATTTATGATAACATGTCTGATAAATGAAAGTGGAAATAATGGCAATTTGTTTGTATTCCATCAAAGCCATGACAGAAGTTTCTTCCCCCTTTTTTTCATCCATACAACATTTTCTTTTGAATTATAATCGGGAAAATAACAAAAAGTTTCTGGTTCACAAAACTCAATTTCTTGTTTTGGTTCGAAAATTTAGGTGCTGTTTGGTTTCAAATATCTTTATTTTCATTCATAAACAGTAAAAGTATTAAACTTGTTTGTAGTTTACTCAAATGTATTTTAATTTAAAATAATGGTTGGTTACACCAAATAATAATTGTTTATATAACATCTTTTCACTAAACAACGCAGAACTATGTAAAGGCCACACTTAGTGTAAAAATAATTTCATCAAAGGAAAATTGTAATTGCTACAATAGCTCTTATAAGTGATTTGAGTAGGAACACTATTGATGGTACTGTCTATTGATACGCGACAGCAATTAAATTTGTTATTTCATCCCAATAAAAATTTTAAAGGCACTAAAACCTCTTCATCAATTTTGTGAGAGACAGAGAGAGATAGAATAGCTTTGAGTAAAAAATATCCACATTTTATCTCTATTAATCTATAATTCAAGATAATTAGAATTAATATCCCGATCTAAAAAAAAATCTTTCAAAATAATGGATTATATTGTTTTTATTTGTTGAAATAAATGATTTTATCTGTAGCCGTCCAAATGTTAATTTCATGTTAAAATCTATATAGATATGTTCACTATATTGTTTTTTTTTCTATTGCATTCTGTCACGCCTCGAACCTCGAGCGCACGCACATCCCTTAATGGTCAATAAAATTGCGATGTTCCTAGGCGCATTGCCAACCCAAATCAATTCATGCACATGCGGAAATGAAATAAACAATCCCCGGACAACACAAACATAGGATAGAAAAGCAAGACAACCAAATTTCATAAACACACTTATATAAACAAGCCGATCAGCCTTACAAGGTTATATACAAAAGTCACGGTCTTAAAAAAGGACTACCTAGCCAACCCTAGCCCGGACCCTATCTACTTGGGATCCAGGTCTACCACGACATCATTAGGGGGATTAGCTACCCCCTCACCGACAACAGCAGGTATGTCGAAACCCTGAAGGGGACCTTCCCGTACCCCTTTAGGCCCATGACGAAATCATACCCTAAATCAATGAGGTATTAACTGTGGTAAGCCCTCATCAACCAAGATAGTGGTCACGATGAGTTCATGGAGCTAGGGACTCCTGGGGATAGAGACGTCGGTACTCTGCTCGGTATACTCACGCGGCTGTCCAAAACGAACCAGATGGGCCTCCATCTAGGGACTTATCAAAAGTTAAATCACGATGGGGTGAGATAATGTCTCAGTGAGTTCACGCCATAAACCCCGATTAGGAAGGTAATATGCCTAAAGGTAGTCTAATCACAAAATCAATGAAACTCACCTCGCTTCAGTTCATCCCTACATGTTGATACAGTTCATATAATAGATGCATATAGTAAATGCACACATCAATTAGAATGTCTTACTCATATCTCAATCAATCATAGGGGTCCCGATTATAAGACCAAATCATTATGACACATTTCATTCCATGCTGCATAATTTTATCCTATAATCATGCGTGTTTACCTCAATCATTCATGCGTTCCAATTGATTACGGCCCCATGAGCATGGCCTACTTGATGTTTGGCGGTCTTCCGATGGAACCAAGCATCGTCTCACCCCATTGAGCATGGCAACGTTTACCTCTTGACAGCAATCCTGAAGGAGCATTGGCCTAGCCTTTACTGCAACCGGCATCCATTGACAAGGCCATCCTATATAAAGGCATCGTCCACTCGACTTTCATTGGTAACGGATTCTCATAGTGATCACACACACATAACTAACCTCAGCCAAGGACATCGTGTCTTGCACTCAAATGTCCTAATTAAAATAATGAATTTGACCTACTTTCTTCATATACAAAACACCCGGTAAAATAGTCGTGTGTGGGTACACGATCAGATCGAACAAAAAAAATTGATATCTTCTCTTTTAAAAATCTCACTATTTTATATAGTGCATAAAAACATTTTTGGTGTCAAAACCGAACACCCGCAATTTTCTAATTAAATACGAAAAATCCACAATTTTGAAATAATAAATCAAAATTCACAATCATCACTCAATTGCACAATCTAACAATCAATTGCACAAACTAATTACACCACAACAATCAGCACGAAATTCTGATGATCGGCGATCTTAGTATAATTTCCAGAAAATAATAAATAATTAAATTAATTGCAAAATTAATTAAATAAATGCCAAATAATTAAATAAATGACTAATTAAGCTTTAAACACTAATCTAACCACCTAATTGGACTTAGAAAAATAATATACTAAGCTAATTAAATCATGCAATCTAATTAACCCTTAACAGAACTAATCTAATCACTTAATAAGCCTAATTAACCAACTAAACCAATAATTAAACTAAACTAACCACCTAAACCAATCTTAAGCTAATCTAATCATCCCCTAAGTATAATTAACCCCCTAAGCAAGGTTTAGTAAGTAAACTCACCGGATTAGCGAGCTGGTGAGTTCACAGTAAGGGTGACGTGGAGGCGAGCGGGACTCAAGCCTACGACGACACCCAACGAGGTCTGAAAGGGCCCGAAAAACGACCTAACAGCTCACTGCTAGAGTTGGGCCTTTGGTTCTAGTTGCGGGCTGAAGGAGCTGGACCGAGGGCTAGGATGGCGGGGAAACGTGTCACGCTCCGATCCTTGAGTGCGCGCACATTCCTTGGTAGTCGATGAAATTGCAACGTCCTATGATGCGTCGCTGACCCATTCATTTTATTGCACATGCGGAAGCAAATTAAACACCCTTGACAACAAATGGCATGGGATAGGAAAACAAGACAATCACATCAAACCAAACACCTTTATAAACAAACTAAGTTTTTTTTTTTTTTTGGTAAGAATATAAACAAACTAAGTTTATAGACAAATGTCTATAAAAGATTGGTTTTAAAAAAGGAACTGTTCTACAACCTACTAGTTGAACACGTTCATCGATCCTTCGAACTCCACCGGTTTCAGGGGCACCGAGTCCTCTACAGCTCAATCAAGAGGGTCGGCTGCACCTTTGCCAAAAGCGGCATCGAAAACCACCGCAGGAATCTCAAAACCAAACCACGCCCTGAATTGATGAGGCACCCTTTTAGGTAGGCCCTCGTCGACCTAGACGATGGTCACAATCAACTCATAAACCTAATGACTACTGGGGATCCGAACATCTACCGTGGTTGTCCAAAACATTCCGGAGGAACTGCCATCTAAAAACTTGAAAAGATTGAGCCCGCGACAGGGTGAGACAATGTCTCAGCAAGTTCACCCCATAAACTCTGACTATGAAGTAAATACGCCTAGGGTGTCCTAACCACACAACCACACAATCACAGAGACTTGCCTCTTCTCAAATCCTTCTTACATGTCATTATAGTTCATATTCACAACCATATGCAAAAATCAAACTCAAACAATTAGAACGCCATCACTTTCATCTCAAAAAACACAAAGGGTCCCGATTATAGGGCCAAATCGTTATGACACATCCCATTCAATGCCACACAATTTTGTCCCATAATTCAGCGTGTCAATTTCACTCAACATAAGTTCCAATTGTTAATCACGGCCACACACGAGCACGGCCTACTCGATGTTTGGCGGTCTTCTGGCATACCTAGGCATCGTCTCACCCCATTGAGCACGGCAACATCACTATGTCGACGACATTTCATAAAGGAGCATCGGCCAAGCCTCTACTAAAACCGGCATCCATTGGTAGGGCATCCCATATAAGGGCACGTCCAGCTTAACAGCTCGGGACGGGTTCTCATAACCATTCATGCACCTATCCAATTATCAGCTAAGATATCTTACTTTGCACTCAAATATCTCAATTAAAATAACGGACTTAGCCAATTTTATTCATATTAAAAACACATGGTAACAATAATCATGTGTGGGTACACGGTCAATTTGAACCAGAAAAACCGATATCATTCTTTTTAGAATCCCACCATTTGATATAGTCTTTAAAACCATTTTCGGTGTCAAAACCCGACACCCGGTAATTTCTAGATAATTACCAAAATTTCCAAATTTTGAATTAAATACCCAAAATTACAATCACCACGCAATTTGCATTATTTAACGCTCAACTGCATAAACTAAGTACACTATTGCAATCAGCATGAAATTCTAGTCACCAGCTATCCCGGTATAATTTTCAAAAAATATTAAATAATTAAATAAATACCAAAATTAATTAAATAAATACTAATAAATCCAATAAATGCAAACTTAAGCCGAAAAATGCTAATCTAACCACCTAAATGAGTCTAGAAAATTTCTAAACCTATCTAGATAAATAGCACAACATCTTTAGCACCTAATTAATCTATTCTAACCACCTAACATGCACAATTGAATAATTAAATCACTAATCTACACTAACTAACCACATAATCCCTAATTAGCCTAAACTAATCATCCCATAAGCATCATTAACTCCCTAAGCAAAGTTTAGCAAGTAAACTCACCAGTTTAACGTTCTGATGTGTTTACGACGACGGCAACGTGGAGGCGGGCAAAAACCAAGCCCACAACGACACCAAGTGGGGTCTAGATAGGACCAGAAAAGCCCCATAAAGCCCACTGCCCACTATGAGGCTCGGCTTCTACTTGCTAGCCGAAGGAGCTGTTCGAGAGGCTAGTTTGGGCTAAAATAGGCCAAGCGGCAACGGCAGGCTGTAGTGGGGTCAAGCGATGCTCGACGATGGCAAACGGCGATAGAGGAGCTCCGATTCAGCTTCAACGGCAACCAAGGCATGCAAGGAATGGCATGGGATTGCAAGATGAGTAGGAACAGGAGAACGGGCAAATGGCGCTGGTTCGAGCTCACGGCTGGCATGCGATGGTGCTAAACGGCGGCAGGGCAGTCGACGGTGAAGGGGGAAGGCTTGGCTCAGTTTCTCTGGTTCTCTAAGCTCTCAAAATGGACAACAATGGATAAAGTGGGCTGCAAAGAGCAAGAAGAAGCTGCTGGCTGAAGGAGGACCACAAATTGGCCACAAATATCCCATTTTCAACAGCACACATGCCCCCACCAGCTGCTACCTTCAGTCCTCAGCCATTTGCAAACCAAAACTTCCCCAACAAGCCATTGAAAATGTCCAAAATGTTGCTCCCCCCCTTGCCTACGAATTTTGGACCACTTCCCTCCAAATCCACTTCAATTCTCCTCCAATTGAACCTAAATTGATACCCATAAATTCAACCAAGATGCCATTGTCCCTCTTAGGATTTTTCCTCGTCAATTGAACCAACTTGACTCCAAAAAATGCGACAAAAAACGGTCCCTTGAATTTTCCAAAAATCCCAATTTGCATAAAAATCTTCGAAAGATGAGTTGACATTCCTAAAATGAATCATGACATGATAGAACTTTCAATTTCTGAAATCGAGTTCAAATTCGTGGTTAATTTCAATCTAGCGCGATTTTAGCGTGACATAACCTACCGGGTAACTTTTATGAATTTTTGGTACAATTGACCTATGGTCGATTATTTTTGATACATTGTACATCTTAGACACAATAACAATTTTCGGTTGTCGTGAAAACCTCGAGGTTTCACATATGGGTATAGGATACAAAAATGACAGAAAAATCGGTCTAGTGACATTCGACAGAAATTTTGCAATTAAGTGGAATCACCCACACACTAATTACATACCTCTATTGAATCGACATATCTCCAGTCTCTGATTGATTTTGACAATGCCATAATGACCCTTGCAGATTAGCACAGTTGAGTAGTCGATTCCTAATCAAATTCTCGAATTTATTATGTTTAGATTCCTTAACAGCTTCACCCGATAGGCTAGTTATCTCGTGAGTGGCCAACTTAGAGAAAAGAACTACATGCGCGTTGATGAAATGCCAAACTTAATCAATTGAAGACAAAACTTGAAAATTGAGATGTCACAAAACGAGCCAGGCAGGTCGGCGGCGTGAGCAGGGGTCGACAGCGGTGGCTTCGATGGCTGGAATGGCTTAGGTAAACGGTGACTCAAGCGGATAGAGGGCCAGTGACGGCAAGCAGGCATGGGATGGTGGGGGACTCATGAACGGGCACTCACAGGCATGTGGACTAACGACAACTCGGGCGGTTCGATGGCAGCTCGAACAGCGGTGGAGGGTGGTCGATGTGACATCCTAATTTTCATATTCTGATTTTGATTGGATAAGTCAGGCTTTTTATCGACGCGCTTATGTTTCTTTTCTCTGAGATGGCCACTCACAAGATAACTAGCCTATCAGGTGAAGTCGTTAAGGAATATAAACGCAATAGACTCAATCGTGCTAGTCTACAAGAGTCGTTACGGCACATTTAAAAATTGATTAGAGACCAGAGATAGGTCAGCTTGACTGAGATATGTGATCAAATGCGGGTGATTCCACAATATTGCAAAATTTTCGTCAATCGGCACTAGACTAATTTTTTTATCATTTTGGCACCCGGTGTCCCCATTTGAAATCTTTGGGTTTTCATGACAACTGAGAGTCGCCAATGTGTCGAAAAGGTACATGTGGCTTGAAAATCAATCACAAGTCAATTGCACCAAAAATTCCTAAAAACTATCTGGTAGGTTCTGTCATGTCATAAGTTATTTTAGGAATGTCAACTCATCTTTTGAGGAATTTTCAACAAGTTCGATATTTTTACGGAATATCGATTCAGACAATTCGAAAAAGAACGGAAATTTGGATGAGCCAATTTGAATGGATTTTTGGCCTCGTGTGTGAGCTATTTAGTGAAAGGAAATTGTGTGGGTTTTTCTTCAACAAAATTGGACATCAATTGGAGAGATTTGATAAGAAATTGGATTTTGGAAAAAAGGAAATAGAATTTGGAATTTAGGGAAATTTGTAGGCTTGAGGGGCTGTCACATTTGATGTTCATTTTGGACTTCAATTGGTGCAAGTTGGTGTTGAAATTGGCGTTGGGTGACCAATTGTTGTTATTGGCTGAAGATAAGGTTGATTAAACACTTGAATGTTAAAGGATAATTGTGTTTAATCACATTTTTCCCTCCCTCTCAGCCGATAGCCCCCTCCTTCCCCTAGCTTTTGCGGACTCAACTCCTCCACGCCTTCCCTTTCCCCTTCGTCCATTCCTTCACGCCTGGAGTCCCACCTGCGCACATCTCTCTCCCTCTCTCTCTCCGTTCGAAGCCGCGCGTGAAAGGGGCCCCCACCTCTACTAACAGCTTTCTCTTTCCTTAATCCCTCTCTTCTCTCTTTGCCCTCGGTGCAGCTCCCCTGACCTTGCTGACTTCTACTTTCTTTCATTTTTGATTCCTTCGAAGCTGCCCATCTTCTCCACTACGTGCAGCCCACTAAAGATGTCCTGCTCCTCTCTATGTCAACAACTCCCACCGAGCAGCTCTTTGAATCCCTTGCAGCTGCCACTTTCCAACCCCTCTAGTCAACCAGCGAAACCCAAAGCTACTTCTTTAGCTGGTTCGTTGACCATAGCAACGATGCCCCTTTGCCTTTGCCGAGTGGTGACTTCATTTCCGAGCCCCAAACTCCACTGAAATAAGCTGTCATCTCCACCGATCTTCAAGCCAACTGCTAGCATGTCCAGCCCACCGAGTCTACCGCGGAACAACCGCTATTCAAGCCGATCTAGGACCGAAGACAGCAGCTAAGGCCATGGGCCTAGCAAGTTTTTCAGGCCCTTCTGAGTTCCCATTGGTGTCACTGCTTCAGAGTTTGTCGGCCGCCATTGCGCCGCCGTTGCTGTGGACTCACCGGCTTGCTAATCCAATGAGTTTACCCACTAATCTTTTCTTAGGGAGCTAATGACGCTTAAGCGTTGATTAGTTTAAGTTAAGTATGGTTTAAGTGGTTAGTTATAACGGATTAGTGATTTAGTTAATCCTTGATGCATGTTAGGTGGTTAGATTAGTGCAATTAGCAAGTAGATATGCGTAGTATTTAATTAGACAGATTCGGAAATTTTCCAAGACCGTCTCGGCTTTTAATTAGGTTTATCCAGCCTAAGTGTGAATTAATTAATTTTCGAAATTATTTAATTAATTATTATTTTACCATTTGGGATAACATTTTCAAATCCTTAGATGGCAGTTGAGGAGGACCCGAAGCTCCAAAGTTTGATGAAGATGAGACCGAAGAATCGGCATACATGTCTGACTAGTGGGTCATATGACAGTTTCCATTTTATTGAGCCGATCTTTTGTAAACAGCCTAGTATTGTGTATAAACCTAGAGTGTTTATAAAAGGCTTGTTTTGGTAGGAATTTTTGCCTACTTTTTTATCCCATCTTGTTGTTGTTTGAGGAAATTATTTATTTACTTCCGTATGCGCATTTAAAATGAAAGGGTCGGTGATACGTCTTGAGACATCGCTATTCAATCAACCGCTGAGGGATGGGCACGTACTCGGAGAATCGGGGCGTAATAGTCGACGGTTGCTGCTGGTTCTCTGTTGGTCTTCTATTCTTGAATTAGCAACAATGGAGGCCAAAGTAACAAGGAGGAAGAAGGAGAAGGAGCTGCAGTTGGATGGGGAACAAAAGGCCTCAAAAGTCTTCAACGAATATCCTAGCTCATCATTTGATGGCCCCCAAAGTCCACAGCCTCGATCCTCAGCCATTTCCCCTCCAAGACTTCTCCAAGAAGCCAAGGATTGAGCTGAAATGTTGCAGCCCCCCATGGCTACGAATTTTGTGCAATTTCCCTTCAAACACACTTCAATTTCACTCCAATTCAACCCAATTAAATGGCCAAAATGCCAAGGTAGAAGCCCACACTTAATTCCATAATTTTCCTCACCAATTAGTCCAACTGAACGGCCAAAAACGCACTCAAAAATGGCCATCCGAATTTACCAGTCCAAAAAATCGCCCAAATTTGAATTTTTGCCAAAAATCCAAACTTGCCGAAAATTTTTCAAATGATGAATCGACATTCCTAAAATAAATCGTGACATGACAGAACTTTCAATTTCTGAAATTAGGTTCAATTTCGTGATTAATTTCAACAAGACGCGATTTTAGCGTGACCTAACTTACCGGGTAGCTTTTAGAAATTTTTAGCGCAATTGATTCATGGTCGATTATTTTTTAGCAACATTGTACATCTTCAACTCATTGGCAACTCTCGGTTGTCATGAAAATCTCGAGATTTCAAGTATGAACACAAAATACAGAAACGACAAAAAAATCGGTTTAGTTTTGCAATCAGGTGGAATCACCCACACTTTACTTACATGCCTCTATTGAATTGACCTATCTCTGGTCTCTAATTGATTTTGACGGTGCCGTGTTGACCATTGCAAATTAACACCGTCGAGCAATCAATTTATTGTCGAATTCTCACGTCAGTCACGTTTAAATTCCCTAACAGGTTCATCAGATAGATAAGTTATCTTGTGAATGATCAGCTCAAAGAAAAAGACTATAGGTGTATCAATAAAAAGCCCAATTCATTAAATGGAAAACAGACTCGAAAATCAGGCTATCACACATTCACTAGCAATAGAGTGGAAATATTTCTGGAGTTTAATATACAAAGGAAAACCCTTTTTTTACAAGATTTACTCATTTTTTTTGTATTTATTTGGGCTATATAATTTACAGTAGACTTTCTAGTCATAAAAGAATTTCTGTGAACTTAACGTCTGGGCTTGCAATCACGAATCATTTAAAAAATCATAACCATCAGGAGAATCAACTTTCTCTAACTTTTTTAGGGATCTCGGTTTTAATTTTCATGTACCTAAGTAATTTACTCAGGATCTGATTATGGACTAGATGATTGTACAATTAGTAACCTAAGTAATCTTAGATGGTACATACGCCATGTGATAATGAAAAATTATTGTGAGGAAAAGTGTGAAAGCTATTGGATTTGCTAGAAATCTTAATGTGTTGACATCTAAATTATTGCTATTTTACTTACTTGTTCGTCAAAAAAAAATGTCAAAATTACATTAAACATTTCATAACATTGCATTTAGGTAACAATAACATTTAGGACTAAACTTATCTTTAAAAAAAAATTATTCCAAAAAAATAGAAAACATAAACAAGAGAACAGAAAAAATGATTTATAAAATAAAACAATTCGGTTGTGAAGGGAGGTTTTGACAAATTTTAGATTTTGAATAGTGGAGACCTTTTTCTTGTTGAGCGTATTTCTTTTTTTTGGAAGATGATCGTCAACATTGAGTGAATTATCTTGGAAAATCTTCACAAAAGATTTAGATTTTGAATAATGGACATTTTTTCTTGTTGAGCATATCCCCTCTTTTTAGAAGATGATCGTTAGCAGTTGAGTGAATAACTGAATATATGCAATTATCTTGGAAAATCTTCACTGGCAAAACAAACTTCTTTTCTCTATAAATGGAGAGCGAAAGGCTTCGTATGTGGGGAGAGAAAAATTTGCAAAGGCTCAGGAGGTTTCATTTAAAAGGGAGAGAAATTGGCAAAGTGTTCGCAAGGGTTTGTTCAAGGGGGAAGAATTCCTTGAGAGAATACTTGTGTATTTGTGAAAGAGAGAAGAATGAGAGAGGGAAAAGCCATAGTAAAACTTTTCTTTTCTTCTGTGATTTGCTGACGGTAGCCCCCATGTTCCATGATTGCCCTCGCATTTGTGATGCCATCACACGCCTATTCCGAAGCTGCTTCTCACGTGGTGGGACGCTAAAACTCGACGCCCCCTGTCACCATCCGGTTTTAGTCCTCCAGCGAATTCCAACATCGACATTGTGACGAGCAGCATATCCCTTGTGGAGTCCCGACAACAAAGTTTGCTATTTCTTGAAATGAGTCGATCCCATAGACGCCGGTAATTTTCCTCCAAAACGCTTGCTGCTTCCCGACGAGTTCTCACAGCAATCAACATTGCTTGTTGTCCGCCACTCTTTACTGAGTTGTGCCGCTACCCCTGACGACAAAGTGTTGCACACTGCCCTCCCGACGTTAGCTCTCTCTTTCATTCGAATCAGTCCATCAACGCGGATGTTGATTCTTTTCTGTGCATGTTTTTGATTCATTGGCTAGGCCTCACAATGGTGGAATTGTCGTTAGACCACCAACTCTAATCACCAGTTACTCACCAAGCACCAGTGAAGTCTCGGTCATACCTTATTTGTCAGTCTGCAAGCCTTGTTGCCACCCCCTCGAGAAAGCCGTGTCCTGGATTAGGTAATCTCTTTAGGCTAAATTTAGTTCAAATGTTCATTTTCCTAGTCTGTGATATATGTCAATTCTGACTTGATTTGCTTTGATATATATAGACATTATCCAATTTGGAAATTTGTTATAATTAGACATTATCTGATTAGGAACTTTGTCATCAGATTTTTTATTATTTTGACTTTCCGTGGTAAATTATGGATTGCAATGCGTAATTGATTCACATTAAGATAATACCTCATCAAATTGTATTGGCGGATTATCAATAGGACATATTTTTCGATGCATCATTTAATTAATTAATTGTCCTGCATACATTACAAATCATGCATCATATGTCTAGAACTTAAGGGCATACGTATTTCGTGTTTAAAGCAATGCATATGGAATTAGGATAGTTCATAATTTTCATTAATAAAAAAAACTGAAAAAACTATTATTTAGGTCGTATAAATTTCGTAATACGCATGCCCTATGTTGTGCGTTAGTTAGTGGGTCATACGTTTTAGGCTTAATGTCTTAGTGTTGCCCTCATGCAGTTGGACCATAATTAATAATCGAGTTTTCATGCATTACTCGATTTAGTAAAAAAAAAAAAATGTGCATTGCATCATCAGGTCACTTTCTTTCAATAAAAATTAATATGTCATGTTAGTTTTTTATCTATTTAAAAGGAAAACACAAAGGTCCTTTGTTTGGTTAATTAATAGGGTTTATTCATAATTAATCATATTTCATTCCATTGTTATTTTTTGTAGGTTGCATGTAAAAAAAATTATGGGAGTTGCATTATTTTAAAGACAAAAATCATAAAAAGAACACGCATGCACATAGAATTACCACGTTGTTCATTATGTAGCACATGCATAGTTAGGATTACATAAATTAGATTACACACATATTGTGATGGCTTAAGTTATGTCATATGAATTGCATATCACATGTCGTTAGAATAAAAATCATGCATATTAAATTTATATTAAGATTGCACATAATTAACATCTTTAAAAAATAAAAATAAATAAAATTAGGTGTCATGTCATTTAGAAATCATGTTAAGGTTAGTCATAATTTTTTTTACAATTTATTACTTGGGTTTATTGAATGTTATTCTGTTGATTATGCACCTGAATGACCACCATTTGCATGTTAGTGGCTTAGGTTAAAATTAATAAAAACTGCTGACAAAATATTTTTGAAATTAAAATGAAAAAGTACCAAAAGAGTGTTAGATTAATTTAGTGTAACTATGTTTCGAAACCAATTGAATCTCTAGTTTGCAAAGGTAAAGTATTATAATCAACCCTACTTGATTAATGGCAGTTCCAAATTGAGTAAAACTACATGTTAAAATGGATTAATTTTTTAGTGTCAAGTTGCGATTAGTTGGATTTGAGAGAGCCTATACTAAGTCTTTGGACTTAATAATTCATTAGCTTTCTCCTGGGTAATTCACCTTCGGGAAGGTTGCGACATAATGATCTAATTGTTTTTCTTTGGACATGTCAAGTTCAATGATGTACGTATAATTGCGACACCATTAGGGACTTTCGTAGTATTTCGTTAAAGGCATACGATCACCTAAGATCAACTGCGCTCTTGGAACTTGTTATGGAAACATAGCGTCGAAGAAGAAATCATAAACAAAACTGTTAATGATTACGTTAAAGAATGTAATGATTGACTAGTGGCGGCAATGAAAATCTAAATCGGGAAGGGAAGGTGGCGAGATTTGGAGGTGAGATAAAAAAAAAATTAAATGAATTTTTGTAAAGTATAATATATATTCAATAAAACTTGTACCAACCTTTAAGCACCAAGCGATCAGGCCAGCACCGGCCAGCACCGGCCATTCCTTAGGTCCATTATTGTGATTCGACTCTTTAAGATTGATTTATTCATAACACGACTGTTTCAACGTGTTTTCTCGAAAATTCTCTTTAAAAAACTGTGGCCAGTAGTAAATATTAGAGGTTTGGAAGGTGTTTTATCGAAGGAACCGTAACGTAAAAATTAGAAATTTAATTTACTTTCATTTACATTTCAGCCACAGTTTGAAGCCTTATATAATATCATACGCTAATTATTTACTTTGAAGTATTTATGGGGTTATTGGAATTATTGCGTATGAGGTTAAGATCTCCAATCTATTTGGCTTCTCATAGATTGATCAAGACCACTTTCGATCATGTTGATATTTATATGAGCCGAAAGATTTTGGTCCATGCATGAGAGTCCAATTGTGAAACGCCATAGTTAGGTATTGGGCCATTGTACAGTCTATACAAATGGATGCTGTCCATTGATGGGATTGTTAGGGCAGGACCTTAACATTGACCTGTTAATTTTCGAAACTTTTTACATGCTCGAAACTTATCCTATAAGTCAATCTTCGTGGATGGGATATATTTGGTTAAGTCCTACTTCAATCGTCATTTATTCCTAAGTGTGCATTATGTTTTGAAATAACTGCGACAGAATTCAATTTTTCAGCATTTATGTGCTTATCAAAATCCTCAAATGGCAATCACAGGGAAAAGTGCCAAAAAAGTCCTAAACCTTTTGGCTTTGTGTCGATTTAGTCCTAAACCTTTTTTTTGTGTCGATTTTTAGTCCTAAACATTTTTACGTTGTGTCAATCCAGTCCTTTCCGACCAATTTTGGCCGGATTTTGCTGATTGGACGCTGGTTGGCTGATGTAGCTTAATCGGCGCTGACGTGTACACTTTTTAATAATATTTTAATATTTTTGAATATTTTTTATTTTTTATTTATTTTTTCTCTTTTTCTTTTTATTCTTTCTTTTTTCTTTTTCTTTTTTTCTTTTTCTTTTTTCTTCTCATCTTCTTCCTCCAATCGGTCGCCGGAGCTCGGCGACCGGCCAGAGGCGACGGCCGGCGAGGTCGACCTCACCGGCCACCTCACCAGTGGCCGTGAGGGCAGCCTCGCGCCCCCGACAAGGCTCGACCTCGCCAGATCCGGCGAGGGTTGAGCCTCGCCCATGGCCGGTGAGGGCGAGCCCCGCCAGCTCGGCGCGAGGCCAGCTGGACTCCTCCCCGGCTCCGTTCTCCAATCCCAATCTCGCCCTAGAAATTTCCTCTCTCCTCTGCTCGTCGTTGTCGTCATCTCTAGGATTTACGGGAGCTCAAGGTGTCTTCGGTCGCATAGCTCCGGCCCTGGATTTTCGCCTGTTTCTCCCGCGGCAGTGATCCGTTGGGGGTGAGGGTTTTGTGATTCCTGGGGTTCTCCAAGGCAGCTGGCCTTGTGCCGAGCTGGCGGGGCTCGCCCTCGCCGGCCATGGGTGAGACTCGACCCTCGCCAGATCTGGCGAGAGCATGAAAGAATGAAGCATGCTAAAAAAGTAACTGCTAATTTATTTCAACCGAGAGCATCCATAGAACTTATTTTCCCAAAGAAATCTTCGAAGACACCGTCATCCCTCTGTCCATCATTCGGGTGCTATTGATGGGAAGCTCTTGTCTAGACTTGGGTCCATAAACAGGATGTAATCAAAATCATCAAATTTTGCAAGACCCGCGCGGACTTCATAACCCATATGATCAATGCGTGATTGACCTGGCCCATGGGCACCCAGGTCAAAGTAAGATTTCCCACTATTGATTGCATGGGTCAACGTTCGTAGAACTGAGCATCTATTTGAGAGAAATGGGCATTAGTGTTGTAGCCGGAGGTTAACCGTTTGAATCCCATCACCTGCGTACAAACTATTCTAGGTCGTGCACAGGAAAAAGGTTTTAACTTAACCTGTTCATGAAACTTGTCTATTATTCCATGGGGTTCTCACTAGCTGATCTTCACACCTGCACTTGTAAATTACCAAAAAAAGGAAAAACATATCGGCCGACTCCTTTTTTTGAAGGTACATTAAAATTTCAAAGAATAACTGGAAATAGTAGGGTCTCTTCAGCCTAGCATGAGATGAAGAGAACAAAATGTCCTCAAGAATAACTTGCCGGCCATCCAATGTAAAGTCCTTCACGGCGCTGCGAAGCCGGCAAATCATTCTTGGCTACAAGTTCACTCTCTGCAACTTCATGTAAGACTTCCCAACCTTTTAGATGAACAAAATTGAATGGCATACGTCAATATATCACTATAATTCGTTTTTATTGGGCTTCAGACATGTCCTAATGCTAGTCTGAAGGGACTTATTTATATACATATACAGAAAAAACTAGCATTGAAGCATCTGCATCATTATGTTGCTTTAGAATCTTCACGTGGCTAGCTAATATCCAAAGTTCCTCATGGGCAACGTTTGACATTCCAAACGAATAAGTCCGACTTTCCTAAAGAAGTAGCCCTAGGGTACCATGCTTATCCAAGACAAAAAGATAAAGCGCTAGGGCACCACCTTCAAAGAGGGACCACATATGTCAAAAATATAACCTTTCCCTTCCAACTAAGCAAGAAGGGCTTAATTCTAAAGTGAGCTTGAGCAGGCTCTTGGTTAAAGCAACACACCTTAAGGCTCATTTTTTTATATTTTGGTGCCGCATTGCAAGGTCAAGAATATGATGCTTTTTGTTCTTTGAAAATGCTTGAACTATTCACCGTGAAAAGTACATGCATAGACTCCTGTTGGAAAGAGAGATAACAAGCAATTTGAGAGATGCTTGGAATTGTTGCTGACAAAGACATTTCTTTGTGATATTAGTATAGATTAAGAAAGCTCATTTGTCACCGTGCACATGCCCTCAATTGATCTCCTGAAGAAATAGAATTTGAACAAAAGATGCATTATTAGATGCCATGCACCTTTTTCATATATGCATTTGTGATAAATTAGGAACGAGTTACTCACACACTTCGTGGTCACAAGTGAGGTACATTTAAAGGACTAAAGCACATCATAAGAGAAGGTCGGCTAGGCCTCACCTTATAGCCAAACTTGTATTCGAGGTCACTCATGCACACCCAGGTTATGTGGGGCTACATCCCCATCTAGAGACCCTTTTTTTTTTTTTTTTGTAAGTAATAAACTAACAACAAGTTTTACAAAATCGGTGAGATTAGCTTACAGGCTTGAGAAACAAAGGTGAAATGCAAATAAAAAGATACGTCAAAAGTGTATGCAGCATATTTTGTGTACTGCTTTTCGGATTCTATGTAACAAGGATGGAAGGATACAAGGAAGCAAGGCAAACACACCCTCCCCTCCCCTCATCGTCATTTTCTGTCTCTGTCCAGCCCGATAACTGGTGCTTATTCTGTCTCTATTCTCTATTCTAAAAAGATTTTAAGTTATCTTATTTCCTTTATCTTTAGACATTTGATTGAAGACGGTCTAAATTTATCCTTAAATGGAAAGGACAACAATTCCAAAGTAGTCAATAAAATAGGAAATTACAAATTTAGTCCATTTACAATCATCAATATTCAAATTGGTACATACTTTTTGTGCGAAAGATTTGGTCTTTAAATTAATCTTTGATCCTGGATTCGAGAGAAATGTCAATGAAAAATGCCGACTGAGAGCTGGAGATGAATATGTGGGGCTACGGTGAAATGAACAAATAACTTAAAATTATGGAGAAATTAGAAAAGCCATCACTAAATTATCGTCTCTATTCAATTGTTCCTCATACTTTATATGCTGATAGAATTGGTCCCTAAATTAAATTAGAGTTGTGATTTCATGGCAAATATTTTTTTCATCTTCTTCAAAAATGGAAAATGTCAAGAAAGTACCGAATCTACATGTGGCTTCGATATGTGGGATGAAAATGGAAAACCGATGACCTAAGCCTAGAGTAGTAACAATATGATTCTATTCGCAAACTAACGTGACATCTTAAACGTGCATCTCCAATACCTAGTCTGCATCCTTTCGTGAACAGGGATGGAAAGCTAGGAACTCGATGCTCAAATTAAGATCAATAAATAGTTTAAGAATTAAATCTGTCACAAGATAAAGAATAAGGATGACCAAAATGAAACAAAGGGATCGAATTTGTAACTGCTCCCGGTTTTTATTTTTTTTTATTTGTTTAGACCCATCAGTGCCACATGTTCATCTTCGGCCTTTACTCTATATTTTCCTTGGACGTTTAGATAGATAAAATAATTCACTTGATATCTTGATCGATTGTTAGTTTAGACACCAAAATTTGTCACAAAATAAGGTACAAAGGCCAAAATCGGACATGGTCAATAATACACGACCATCTTTACTACTTCCCATTATACGAAGTGCAAACTTGTGCCCAAAAGCCCATTGTCTACATGATGAAGGAACGAGTAGATTAGAAGAGGCAAACAAAAAGATTCACAGAAATATGAATAGATGGCCTCTACTCGTTTTTTCAATTTAGTGAACAGTGTCTCACATTTCAATAGTAGTAGAGTATTATTATTAGAGTTCTTGTTTACGTAACACAATTGAAAATGAGAAATGTATCACCGCAAAAAAAAAAAAAAAAAAAAAAAAAAAAAAAAAAAAAAAAAAAAAACCTAATTTCTCAAATGTATTATTACAAGATTGACTCGTAAGATAGTATTTGAGCATGTGACGTATATTATAGATTTTAGGGCCCTGCCATTGCAATCCCATAAATGGACCTTCGATCGACACTTCTCATCTGACCTCATCCATTTGTACAAACTAAAGAAAATTACCCAATCAATCAAAATGCTAATTAAGTCTTAACTTTTTTAATTTTGTCAATTTTTTGCTAAACCTTGCGCAAAGTTCCAATATAGTCATTCCCATCAATTTTTTTTGGAAGCTACCAACATAGTGACCTATCCAGTCATCATCAACTAACTTATTTGATACACCGCCATGTCAACTATTTTTGGTCAAAATTGATTGAAATGACTACATTCAAATTTTTTGAAAACTTTATGACTAAATTGATAAAACTAGAAAATTTACATTGAATTTGCATCATTATAATAGATTTAAGATTGATTGGACAATTTCTCCATATAAGTGTGTAGTGGCCTAATATGTAATTGATCGTGTTTCATAAGTGAACTCTCATGCATGTACGAAATACAATGGATCTAGTGAAATTCCATATATTTTATAGAGGAACTCATTACTGTATAATATGAAAAGAGAGATCAAATTGTAATCCGAAAGTAAATAAAACACCTTTTTAAATTAAATTTAAATATGTTTCATCAACTCAATGAGTTGATTCCTTTTTTACTATACGATTTATTATAATTAAATAAATTATTCAAAAGTTTATTTATATTTTCTTAACATACTTCTTGTTATAATTTTTTTTCATTCCTCAAAACGTGTGCTGTTTTCCTAGTTAACGACAATCTTCTTAAAGAAAAAAAGTTTACACTCTTTCACTAGGCCAATCTAATGGAAATCCCACCCCCCCCCCCCCCCCCCCCCAAAAAAATAATAATGGAAGTTATATGGCTTTAAGAGGTTTTAAGTTTGACTAGCTAAACTTTTACTATTGGCCAAGAGAACCTTCAAGAAAACACATTGAAAGAGTCTGCGTGATGAATGTATAAACCTCGAAGGCTCAATCACAATGATGGCAGTTGGCTCCCTGGTCTCTTGGTGCTTGAAGCTTGATATAATTTGTATCAAATATATCTTATCCTTTATAAAATTCCCAAATGAAATTTATGTATCTTGCCCTCCTAAACTGGTATCCTCCCCCTCGCCGCTACTAATTTATTACATTCTTTACCTGGTTATTGACATGATTAAATCCATGATTGCTAACTCTAACTATACACTAACAAGTATCGATGCGTGATTGACCCACGTAGAATCCATATGGGACCGATAATGATTGATGTGGTGATTGACCTCATCCATGTGGACCTAGGTCAAAGGAAAACTTTCCTGTTATTGATGGCATGAATATACATTTGTACACTGAGCATTCAGGAGAAAACGACATGAGTATTATGGCTGGAGGTCACTAATTACATATAGATTGCTCTAGATCAGTGCCGACTGCACAAACAAAAGGTCTTGACTTAATCTGTGCCTTGAACTGGCAGGTATTCCATGGATCTCTAGGAAGCCCAACTTCATGCTCGTATTCCTAAATCATGAAAAAAATGTAATCAATTAATTGATCGACTTGCTTTTCTAAGACTTCAAAAAACTACTTGCTATAGTGGGCTCTTTCGATCCTAACATGAGTAGAAGAGAATAAAATGTAGCCAGAACAACTTGCCGGCCATCACTTAGGCCTTAAATTCTATTTTGCTTCCATTAAGCTTTCTTTCCTTTTTATTTCCTTTAGTTTTCACCTTTTTCGGATAATTTATTAATTAATTAAAAAAAAGAATAGCCCGCGGGGGGCTGGGCCTTCGCGCCCAGCTTCCCCCCTTCTTTTTTCTTCTTCCCCACGCGGGCCCAAGGCCCACTACCCCCTTTTCCCTTGGCCCGGCCCCCTCCTCCTTGTCTTCTTCCTACGTTGCCTCTGCAACCCGCGTAGCAAGCCGGACGCGCGCGATGCCAGATGGAGGAGGAGACGGCGACGCACGTGGAGCGGCACAGAGGGAAAGGACGCACGCGTCTTCAATGCTATAGAGGAGGCGGCCTAGCTAGAGCCACCTCGACAGGTGGGACGCCGGTTCGGCCAGCGGAGGCCACTCGGAGCGCGAAGGGCCGGCGGTCCGAGCGCCTCCGTCGACCAGCCTCCAGGGGAGGATCAAGACCGAGCAAGCCGGGGATCTGAGGAGGGGAGGTCGGCCGGAGAGAGGGCTAGATCTGAGCAGAAACGGCTAAAACCAAGGGAGGGAGAGAAAGAGAAAACCGTGTGACTGACCCCCGCCTCAAGTCGCAGCAGTGGTGTCACCCGCCGCCTCATCGACTAGTAGCGAGCTCGGCCGCCCTGCAGCTCTTTGGCCCAACGCCGGCTGCTGCCCCCCCCACCCCCCCCAACCCGATCCACCATTGTCCGTGTGCTCGAAGCCCGGCGCGAATCGAAGCTCCCCTGTCACGGAGTCACCCCCGCCGTGCCGTGTCGTCCGAAGCCGTGTCGTGCTAGACCCAGCAGGCCGACTAACGCTGCTCACTGCGGACAGGTAGTGACGAGCTCGGCCGCCCCCATCCGCCGCTACCCTTGCATCTCGACCCGAGCTGGTCGAGCTTGCTGTTCGGCGCCGCTTCCCCCCCCCCCCCCCCCCCCCCCCCCCCCCCAGTCTCGGGCCGGACGTGCTCTCAGCCACGGCCGTGTGAGGGCAAGTACAGAGGTCGAGTCATCGGCCAGGGTAGGCTGGTGTGGCGCCGGCGGAGTCCGACGGCTAGTCGCAGACGGGCGACGCCGTTCGTCGTGGCCATTCGGGCTAGGGTTTCGTTGGTTCTGGCCAACTGGGCCCATTTGTGCCTGGGCTGATCTTGCGCGGGCCTAGGAGTAGGTGGGCTTGTTGTTTTTTCTTTGTGGGCTTGGATTGGTTAAAAGAAAAAGGATTCCAGGCTGGGTCCACGCCTTAGGCCCATCCAGGCCGCTGGTTTTAACGAACCGGGTCGGTCCCAACCCGGGAACCCGACCCGGGTCTTTTTTTAATTATATAAAAATAGTATTTTAATAAAAAAATAACAAATTATTTTTCAGAAAATCAAAAAAATCCAAGAATATTCTATGTTTTCCCAAAAAAAGCACAAAAAGTCGAAAAATGTAAAAAAAAAAAAAATGGTTTACATTTTCAAAAAGAGATCAAAAATCCAAAATTACTTTTTATTGTAAAAAAATGTTTTTATGCATGGAAAAATCCTTGAAAAATCCAAAAAGCCTTAGGGTTTAAATAAGATTAGCTAGTATAATCAAGTCTCAAATCTTAGTTTCTTTGGTTGCACAAAAGTAAAATATTTATCTCTATATTTCACTTGGGTTTTGTCGACACCCGAAATTTTCGTCAACATTTTAATCATCTATCGCTTGCAAAAATATAAAAAAAAAAAATAAAGAGCCAAAAAGAAAACAAAGAAAATAAAACAAAAAGAAAAAAGAAAACAAAAAGAAAAAATGAAATGAAATGAAAAGAAAAAAATATAAATAAAAATAAAACAAAAAGAAAACAAAGAAAGAAGAAAAAAAAAGAATATAAAAGGAGGGGGCCATTCAGAAGGAAAGGGGGGCCTTCTTCTCTCACTCCTGTTCTCTCTAGCGAAATTTTCATTTTGGGGGCTCTGGGTAAAACACGAAGAACGGACTGGCACTCGGGTTCTTTCGCCATAACAACCTCCTCTCTCTCCGGATTTCTTCTCGATCTCGAAGACCAACGAAGAACCCTCCCGCGCCGACCAGGGCTGTGCTCCCTCCCTCGACAATTGCTTCCAGCTCCAGAGGCTCTCGATCGAACGTTTTCTAGCTTGTTCTCGGAAATCGGATGCTCGCTCGCTTGATTGTCGGCTCTCGCTCTCGCTTGGCTCTCGCTCCAGATCAACTCTTGGAGACAAAGCAACTGTAGGTGAAGGAACTTGAAGAGTGAGAATTCTGATTCGTGCCAATTTTGGAGGTTTTGATTTGGCTCTGAAAGTAAAGATCCGAAGCGGATCGATCAACATTGACGGCAGCAGCAACGTTAGCTTGGATGCGTGCCGAGTGTAAAGATATCGACTCCATTCCGAAAATAGAGATACGAGGCCGATTGGCGGAGGCATCGTCAGTTGCATAGGCGGTGGCTTCTGATCATTTCATTATTCTGCTCTTTCGTTGATTTTGTGCACAGGAAGGCTCGAGAACCAGTCCTTCCCTCTCGATCGTTCCCTAGTGCACTGAACCCGACTCTCAGGAAAGGCCGGTGGAGGAATTCAGAGGTGTGCAAGGCGAACGAATGTAACCTAATCTTCGAGCTCATCTCCCATCCGACGCCGTGAGCTAGGTAGCAACCCGTGACCAACCGCATTGTTTTGCGTCTTCTTTGTGCTTGGTTTCGGGCTCTCTCGACCGAGTTGCTATTGTCTGGTTCATACGAGTTTTGGCCTCGTCTACATGCATGCTGCGATTGCGAAGTCTTGAGTGTTGATTGTTTTCGAATCCCTACTCAAGCTCAGTCTTGGTGCTCCCTGTTTTTTTTTCTTGTGCATATTTAGCGTTTGATGAAATGCCTGAACTAAATGCACGTTCATAGTCTTTACTGTGCTCGAGGCTTGCTGTCCTTTTGTTTGTATTGACCATAAACTAGTTGTCCCTATGTCAAAGCTGAACTTAGTTCGTTTATTGTTTGCTAATTGCGATTTAAGTTTGGGTCTCGAATAAGTTTGAAGCTCCACCTTGTATCATCCTTCAGCATCTGTTTCTTAGCCTTTCGATATTCGAGCAAATGCTTTCCAGTTTCACTCAGCACCTCTCTTACAAAGCTCATACCTCTGACCTGGATACATACTCATATCCGATTCATGTTGATGCATATACATAATACATTGCCATGGACTTCATTTTCTTACTATATACAAACTCCTTTGATCATACTGGTGGTTATCGTCACTGTTTAGATAATGTTTCCCCCACCAATGACATATTCGAAAGCTAATTTGTTTTAGTAAAAAATTGGTCTTCAATCTGCATGCTGTGTTTTTTTTTTTTTTGTGATTTTTGGCTTAGTCATAAATAGTTAATCCCTATAGCATCATGTTTACCTACGTTCCGATGTCCCATTAAAGTTGCAATGCTTGTGTCTTACCACATTTCCCATATAAAGATTACTAGAATGTGATTATGTGTGCTTTTAGTGAGTTAAATACAGATCATGTGCAATTGATGTTTGCTGTTCATGTGTGAATTTGCTGATATTGAAAGTTGGAATTTGTCTTGGTCTAGAATGCATGCTTTGTTTCTATAACCTCGAATACTTGTGAATTTGGTATGAATTTTTGTGTGAGGAGTTTGGGATTAGGTCCTTCATGAAAGTGGTCCTTCACATAAAAACTGCAAAAAATGGTTGTATGTTTGCCTTGCTGCTCTGTTCTACTTTTGATGGACTTTGATCTGTTCCAGGATTTTGTAAATTCACGTGCTTTTAGTTACAATATATAATGAAATGCTGTCTTTGATTTTTGAAGTTGATTCGATTATAGAAATGCTGTCTTTTCTGTGGCTAGTTGCTGTTAGTCTTAAGATGAGATAGTAGATTTGTCCAATAGCTTCCAATATGTTGTAGAATGATGGTGTGACATGCTACTATGTTCTATTCTTGATTGACTTGTTCATGTTCTTGAACTTTTAGAAATTCACGTGTTAAAAATTTTGAGAGGCTTCCTCGTGAAATTTGTTCCTATGATGCTGATTTCACATGATTTGCATATCAATTGAACTCAACTTTTCTTGTGATTCGCATGATAGAAATCTGTCATAAAAATGAAATTCATAACCCCCGTTTTTCCTTGTCAAAGCTGACCTCGTCATTTTTTCTATGATTTTCTTGTTAAGGAATTCTAAGATTGGATCATTAACAAAAGTTGTTTGTCTCTCTTTTGTTCACGCTGTGGTAAAATTTCATAATCTTCAGATTTTCTTTTTAGGCCAAATCACCATTAATGTGTCACGGCATCCCGATATTTTGCTGCAATTTCGACGTAATATTGTGCATTCTTGAATTTTCTTTAACTTCTATGTAGCTCGCGTTAAAAAACTTTTGCCATGAAAGTTGTTACCATGATTGGGTGTGCATTTGATTCTAACTTGCGGTTAGTTTGGTTATGAATTGATGCCATTTTGATCAAAAAGACTCATACGTGCTTGTGATAAGATATGGCTTCAATTTCATGGCGATTTGTCATCAAACAATCACAATTTATAGTCTCATGTGCTCTGTTACAATTCTGATTGTATGCTGGAAGTTATGGATTAAGCATTGATTAGATGGATATACATGTAGCATAAACATGTTCAATGATGCATATTGTTTGGTGAATGATCTTTTATCAGCTAATTCATTTGTTTGATTAACTAAGGACCAATGTTATATGGTTTGGATGCCTGTCATATTATATGCATTTGACGAATGATTTTGGTGCGACACATATCAATGTTGAATTTTAGAATATCACTCGAAACTTGACTTTCGCATTGTACTTCTCTAGAAATGAAAATGGTTGCTTGATGGGTTTGATTGTTTCTTTTATTTGTACGCACCTAGTTATTAGTGTTTTAGATTAGGTTTAGATTAGGACCTTAAAGATGGAGAATGCGTGAAGATGGTGGAGGTCGATGTCCATTCCGACCATTTTCATGTAATACCCATTTTCCCGACATATGTCTTAGGCTCCATTTGTTGTATAAAACCCGACGAGTTGTGGGTTTTTCTCTCTTTTTCCCATATATTTCTCTTTTATACTTTCTTTTAGGTTTGCATGATGGATTTACTGCTTTTCTTGATTGTTTACTTCATGTCTTGCAATTTCAATTTCATTGATTGTTTTCTTTTCATTTTTTAGAAATAGGATAGAATGAAAGTAATCCACTGCGCATGATCACTTAGTGTAGAATTGACGATCCGGAAAATATAAAAAGAAATGCATGGACATGTTAGGAAAAACACAACATACTATTTAGGTACCAAAAGGGTGCTAATAGTGATATTAGCGTAACCCAAGTCCCCGAACCTAGATATCTGGTTGCGTAGGAATCGAGGGAATACTCCCGACCCTCGATTGGATTTCTAGTCGACCCTAAAAAATGAGGCTAGTGGCGACTCCTGTATATTTTTAGGTTGTTATAAACAACTAGATCGCATAAATAAACCTACTGTCATGTGGGGTATGAGCTTGGGAGAGCTCGCGATCTCAAGATCAAGTACCCCTAAACCCGACCTTTCCCATCCTTGGACATCTCGAGGGGCGGTGAGCTCGGGTCGCGACAGGTTTTTAATCAATGCCCCCCAAATCGATCAGTGGAGACTCCTATTTAAAATTAACTTACAGGTTAAACACTTGGATCATAAGTCGTGAATTGGTGGGCTTGAGAGAGCCAAGCTAAGCACAATAGACTTAACAAGCCATTAGCCTCCTTAAGCGCCCACATAATAGGACGCTGAAAAAGGAAGGTCGTGACAGCTTGGTGACACTGCTGAGACTTTTTTTTTTTATGGACTTAGGTTGTTTTTTTATCTTGTTTAAACGCTTCACTAACTTGGGGGTTTTTTTTTTTTTGGCTTTTATGTAGGTTAGTAGCTTAGAGATGAATTTTAATTTTGTCAAAATAAAATGTTTTGTGATTATAAACTGCTATATATATATATATATATATATATATAGCAGTTTATACACAACCCGGTCATCAGACCTAAGCCGTCATAGGATATTTCGAATGGTGTTAAGAAAGAACGACCTTGAACGTGAGACTGTGATGTAGCACGAGACTGCGATGGGCAGGCACCCTCTTAATTTCTCTAAACCTTCTCAGTTAGACATTAAGTTAGTTAGGCATTGAGTTGCACATATCATGCACATGTCTCTGTACTTGCCATTTTCTTTAAAAGCAAAGTGATTTCTTTACCTTTTTTAACTCAATCTTTTTTATTGGCCCATAGCAATTTAGGTAGACTTTTCGAGCCCAATTTATATGCAATGGGAGGAGACAATATCTAGTTTATTCATACCCTCAAAGTAGAGCTCTTTAGATGGTGGGGTCAATTGGACTAATTTACCCAAGAGCGTGTGAAAGTTAAAGTTGGTCACCTTCTATCATTATTCTAGATTCATGTTTATCCCAAAGTCCTATAGGCAATAGTACTTTTTGGTGTCCTAGGACATCCACTTTGGTGGGTTCGAGCTAACCCAAACTCTTACTGCATCATCATTGTAATGCCTCTCGAGAATAAGCTTGTTAGGCCACCAATAGGTATTGACCTGTTGTGGGGGTTAGTGTGACTTTTAAGAACTGAAGTCCACATTATGAGGCAAATTCTTAAAACCAATCATAATACCTACCCCCTAGTGTTTTTGACTAATTGTTTCAAAAATTAGCCCTTGACCCAAAAAAACGAGATTTTCCTCTTAGCCTTTTCCGGGTTCATCATTTTCTCCCATCAAAAAGATGCCATAAGTCCCTTGATGGCATGGGTGGTTGATCAAGTCTTAAGGGGGCAAAATTATGTTAACATGATTTTAGCCGAAACATTCTTGTCCATTAATTGTTTTAAAGAAAACATCATGTGGGCTTCCCTAGAAAATTTTGCAAGTCTAGTTCTTTTCTCACCTAAGCGAATTTCGGGGCCTTATGCAATTTTTTGAAATAAATGATTTTGAAAATCCACTATAGAGATTTGTGGTTTTGAGACCATACATTCCCAACCAAAGTTGTTTTAACTAGATAGATTCCCTAGGGAATCTTGCTCCTGTCCTATGGTGTGCTGGTTGGTTCCATGGAAAGAGAGTTCGCTTTGCTTACAAACATTGCAATCAAATCCTGTTGTTCGGCCTCACCAGCGCCACTCCCTATTACCCATATAGGGTGACACGATAGTATGGAGCCCTTCAGGAGATCCCACCACCTTTCAAGATGAAAATCTCTCTACTCTTTTTCACCCATCAAAGTCGTGACTATGCATTCGAGATTTCCATTATTGGGGAAACATGGAGCAAGTGCCATCACAAAATGATCATGTTACCTAAAGGGCTTGAGGGGTAGGAAAATTCTTATCATGCCTCTGAGTTCTACATCTACAACCATCATGTCTCGACAAGATTGCGGCCATTGCTCATTGACCTAACCATCAAAATTAGTCAACACGGGCAAGCAGAGCATATGCAAAGGGATTTGGGAATGAGATTGTACACGTCTCAGAGCTAGTCCAAGAAAGCAAACATCTTCACAAGACCAAGACTCCCCGTTGCATATAAAATAGTAGCCATGTGTCCCCTAATGTTAATATTTTGAAAGCTTTGTCTTAGTCCCATTGGTTAAGGACTTTTGTTTAATGTCTAGTATTTCGTTTTGTCATTTTAGTTTCAAGTTTAGATGTTAGAAATATGTTGTCTATGAAATCCTTTTTTGATAAATAAAAACAATTGGACCATAGCCATGGGTCAATCTTTATTTACTCTCGTGCTCATTCATTGTTTTTGCAACGTCAAGTAATTACGAATCGCCGACCACCAGTTGCCCACGAATGGCCTCAAGCAATAGTACGCGATCAAAGTAATGTACAAAATTGCCTCATTAATATCAAAGACGGTGTGGGACAAATGTCCATTGTCCTTCAACAACTCTTAAGGCAAATGAAGTCCACCTAGGCCAAGCCCTACCCCATAGCTGCTTTAAACACACTCGATAACTAATAGGACAAATAGTTTGCAAGGATCATAAAGAAGCTAAGTCAACTGCAGGGTCAAGATCCCATTGATCTATTTAATTATGCCAATGTGAAAATCCCAGAAGAGCTCAAAGTGCTCGAATGCGAGGGGTACTTCAATACCTCTTGCCTAGAGACCTATTTGCAGGCCTGCCTGGTCCAAAGGATGATTCAATCGTACCAATTGAATCTAACTAGCCCTGCCTTATGGCGGTATATTGTAAGGAGGATTAGTCTCCTTAAGACTTAGGGGGAACTAACTAATGCTTTCCGCCAAGAATATAATTTGACATCAACACTAACATTACCCCCACCTCATGAAGAATCGATAGTTTGCAAAGATGAAGGATAATATTTTTTTAAAAAAAAAAACACATGTGTCAAGGAGGAGCCCGACCGCCTAGTTTGACCTGCAACCCATAGAAAGATGATCAATCGGAGAAAATATCGATGTAGCCTTGCATGACAAATGGACGACAAAGCAGTATCCTATTACTAAGAAGCTTCCTACTAAGAAAGGCAATGAGCCTGCAGACGAGGTCAACACTATAAAACCTATTTTCAACCAAAGCTTGGCAAGGCGGCTTTCCAAGCTTACCGCAAGAGCTAAGATCCAAAGAATGCCAACCCCCATCAACCTAGGAAGCGAAGCTCCACCATCTCCCAGTCTTCTTAATGACAAACTCAAGCTAGCAAAACAAAAGGCTTTACTCAAAAGGTCAAGACCAGGAGTTAAGAAAAGAAAGCCTAAGCAATTCTAGCTAACGACTGCCACTGAATGTAGACAAAATCTGATAGCTAATGAGACACCACACCAAGACTTCGAGCATCCCCTAAGGTACAATCATGAGAGCTACCAGTATTATACATATGAAATCATCCTTTCATTGAATGACTGCCCCCCACCCACGCACAGGATCCAAAGCCTGTTAGAAGAGGGAACATTCGTTCTTCATGACTTATCTCCTAATGAGCTGCTAAATTTGTCACCCGACCATGAGGATAACATAAACGCCTCATCCTTGATTGAAAATTTTGACCCGGGAAAAAGTAATGAAATGATCTCGGTAGAGTCCATCTTTCCTTAAAGTAGTAGAATTCACCACCGCAATGAGTATGCAATGGGAAAACCATTTTCCTAGCCAAGACTCAGCAAGTCCATCTTGCCTGCATAGGATTATGACCCCTAGAGAAATGAGGGTACTTAATCTCCGCAAATATAATAGCACGATTTGTCTCGTGACCCACTTGCAAAATTTCCAGGCTGAAATGAGTCAGCACAACAACTGGACAATATTCATAACTCGGGCCTTCCAAGAAAGTCTCACAGGGCCCATATTGCAATGATTCTTCATGGCAAGGATCTAGCTCATAAGGGAATGAGATGAGTTGTCTTCCGCATTCTTACATCAATACCAAAGCAAGATTGGAATTGAATTGCCTTGTGAGGATTTAGTTCGCATCAAAAGAAAACCAATGGAGGATTGCTGGGCATATGTAGAAAGGTGGGAGGCTTTCATGATACAAACCAACTCTCAATTGGCCAAGGAAGAAAAAAAATGAAGCTACTCATAAAAGCCTTACCCCGCAAGCATTGCTTTTGGTTGCATGGATTGCACTTCCGCAGCTTCAATGAAGTGATCCTCTCATGTGAATACTTCGAGTCTATTAAGGGCAAAGAACTCAAAGGCGCTTGATTTCAAGACCAACACTATCAAAGTGCTCCTTTTCATAGGAGTTTTTATGGGTTTTGGTTGTTTTTATAATCTCATGTTTCTATCGTGTCTAGTGTGTTACTATTGCATTTTCCATTCCAGTAATTTAATTTCACTCAGAATGTACAATTCTAATATTTCATTTTGAGAGCATGAGGTGGTATTCCAAACTAGCTCGGTGATGCTATCCAACCATGAAAAGAAAATATCATCCAAGGAGAATACAAAGGGCCGGGCTTCATCATTCCCCCCCTCCCCCAAAATATATATACTTTTGAAAAAAGAAAATATTTCATTACACAAAGCTTTTGTCAAAGCAAGATGTCAAATTTAATCATGTTTATTTTTTTGACTAACTCACTTCGCATCTAAGAGCATCATCCCCTTTACTTAGCATGACAACGGACATTTGAAAATAGCATGTGAACTTGTCAGATTCTAAAACTCTCTTTCAAAAAAGTAGGGGCAAATAGAAAAGATCATCCCATTTCAAAAAGGGTATGTCTTATTCCCTGAACATAATTTTGGAAATGACGTCATTTTTCTTCTATTTATAGGAGATGAAAGATAGGACGTAATAGGCACATGCATACGGTTGAACTCGAAGCATGCATACCATGGTAGCTTAGGGCAAGCATGCCCGAGCAACTAGACATTGCAGTTTCATTGATAGGATTTTCAGCTTTGACAAGCCAAGAAACGTAGTGAAGGAATTTCTCTCTTCCTTTGAATTGGCTACTATCAATAGGGAGAAAATCTAGATAGTCGAGGCAATCTCTAGCCCCCTAATCCAGATGTTGACTTTAGAATTTGGAAACCTCACTTCTTGTTCCAGACGCATACTCTCTCGAGAAGTGATTGCCATTAGAAAACTGGAGGTTTTGATTATCAATCTGAAATTCCATGGAAGCTTGAGGCACATGACTTTGCCCAATGCTACTAATGTTCATACAATCAAAGGCAGAAGAAAAATTCCACATAAGGAAGGCGTTAAAGATGAAGCAACAACCATCAACCATGCATACATGGCCACCAATGAGAAAGGCCAATCAAAATACGTTGAACTGTGACTGTCATCAACATTCAAATATCCTTAGGAGCTATCAAATACAAACTCGGAGGAAGGGTAATTTGGTATGGTTTCCAATATTCCCCCTCTCTAACTTTGCTTTTGACATAGTTTCTATGTTTGACAGAAAGCATTATGATTCAAGAACTAAATTCAATGGAATAACTTGAGCAAATCGATACTTGTCAAGCAAGTATATGGAAGTGACCTACATCGAATTCACCTAATTGGGTGTGAAAGGACGTGTCATACATGAGCCAGTTTGGCTAGATAAAAAAAAAAAAAAAAAAAGTGACTCCCTAAACACTACCAATACTGTGGCCTGGTAGTATAGGGATTGAAGTGGTCCAAACGCGACCAGGGTTCAATCCCCGGAAGCGGCGACTAGTTGCCATGTGTAAAAACTAATAAAAATTTGTTTTGTTTCTTTTGCATTTGCAACAACTGGAGAGCAGTGACCTAATGAAATGGAAAATGCAGAACTTCATATCCTCCTCGTGCTTTAAAACCTTAGGTCTATTCGATAAGTAGCGAACCAATGAAGGGTAATGTTGTATCGCTTCCAGTTGTTGGACTCCTAAAAGAGTTTGTGACTAACATGTTCCCTCTTATCTATTGTAGGATCACTTGACCGTCAAAGATACAGATAACAAATTAATGAGAGGCATGTTAGACTCTAATAAACTCTCCTAAGCAAAATGGTGTCCCAAGTATCGCCAAAGAAAATGATTGAAATCCTTCAAGCCTCAACTCACATTTGATTTTGGCCTTAATAATTAATCTATTTTTGCATCTTCTATTTTGCAAGGGCAAAATTAGAGATGCCTCCAAAATCCCTACCAAAAAATTGTTACAAAAATGGTAAAAGTCTATCTAAATTGAGCTAAAAATAGGGGTTTGAATTTAATCCTAAGTCTAAATTTTAGTCTAACTTAGGAAAAAGGGAAAATGGACCTAAGAACGAGCAATTTGCATGAAATTAATGGCATTTGAAAACTCTAGGTGTGCTTTATAACTTCCTAGCAAGGCCCGGGTCCAATCAAGGTTGATTTAGTGCTCTAAGACCAAGTGTGTACGTCAACCATTAAAAACTAGAATTTAAACATGCACTATTAAGTCCTAAAATCATTCATGTGATGCATAAATGGCATGAAGATCATAGACAACTTAGTATTGGATGCGATAAGTTATTAGGAGAATTATCTAACCCTAAGCAAGTATGCGAAAATATCATACGATTTGATGTCGATACAAGATGATCCAAGACTCATAATGGCATACTTAAAAGTTTCGAAGTGTAACTAGCACAATTGTGATATGATTTTCAAATAGGAAATGACATTCAACTATGATGAACCACATTTGTACACGAACTTTGCAATACGTAGTTCAAAAGTCAAGAAGACACTAACATGAAATTTGATCTCTAAGAGACCTAAACAAGCATAAAAGGGCATGTACATGATAAGCCTTTAATCCTATATCAAAATCTGAAAGCATGCCTAATTTCAATCACTTAAGAATGTGCACAAATCCAACCAAAAATTTGATATACAAAATGAATAATGACAAACATTTTTCGTTCAGAACTCAAGACCTAATTGCGGACATACGAATGATGATGAAAATGACAAAATCAATAATCATCACTAACTATCCTAATTACAGGGGCACACAAATATGATTAGTTATTTTAACCTCTCTTTATTGGATTCGAGTCCAAGAGCATTACTTCTTGCCTCAATTTTCATTGATTTTGACGTAATTGGATGAAACAACCTTGTTGAAACATGATTAGACCTTTGATGAGCAGATCGGGATGCTTATGGATCGTCAACGGACTACCTGAGCTGCTAGTTTGAACCACAACAAAACCAGTCCAAGTTTGAGTTGGTTTGGGACCGCTGGCCCAAATCTTGTTGTTGAAGAAGATTTGGCAGCCGATTCACTAGTTCTCGACCACGATGTTGTCGAGGAATCTTCCTAGAGTTGATTGGAAATGATCAGCTACTTTTGGAATTATCGGCAGCCATTAGTTCAAATCAAAACAGAATCGTACCTGTTAGACCGGTCTTGGACCTATAGTTAAGAGATCAACCACTATATCTATTGTAATGGCTATTTGGTGATGCCTCGACCACTAGCTGATCGGGGATTGGCTGGGGAGCTGATCAGTGGCGGTCAGACTATGAATGGACCGCTAGCCAGCACCAATCGGCGTGAAAGAATCCACTAGGAGCAATATCGATGGAAACACCGATTCTTTGATCCCGCAAAAGAAGAAGTTGAGGTGAGAGCTTCAGCCACTCTAGCTGTAACCTAGCCTTATGACTTTTTTTTTTAGGGGGGGGGGGGGGGGGGGGAGAGATAAGAATGGTCTTGGGCACTGTTGCTGGTCAAAGAGCCACCGGCGAGGAGGCGTAAATGATAGCAATCGGCGGTTGTGTAGGGAGAGAGGAAAGACAGAGAGTTTAGTGAGATGTATTTTTTATGAAAATGAAGCCCCCTCTATATTTTAGAGGAAAACTGATATTTATACCATCCCAAAATTGGTCGATCTTGACCAAATCATAATTTAAAAAACCTAATCATCATTAAGAGGTGTCGAGTAATCGATCAGATAAGCTCAATTTGCAAAAACCTAAGCTTAAAACGAGTATTGCACTCAAGGGCCTGATTATGGGTCAAATTGCAAATTCATGAAATCCGAGAGCCAATCTACAAAATCCAAAGAAATTGAGGGCATAAAAGTAAAATTGGCACAATGAGGGCTCCAAAATTAGTTGTCGGAGGTCTAAAATTGGCCGACAAGGGGCTAAACTGTCGCTACCTGATTTTGCCACCCTCAATCCCATCATCATGATGAGAAGAAGAGGGGAAAGGTCGGGTTTAAGAGTACTTGATCACGAGAGTTTCCTCATGATTTGTGTTCTAAAAGACGTCATCACCTCACCTTTCGAGTCAAACCTCTCGTGAGCTCTCCCCATGAGATTGCGAGTTCTCCCAAACCCGTACCCTATATGACAGCGGAGCATCGCGAGTTGTACCCACATGGGTGACATACCTTGGGAGAGGTGGTCAAGTGTAAATATCAAATTTTAGAGTACCTTTACCATGATAGCTCTCTCAATAGTACACTTTGGCCATAAGGATGACATCACTTCATCCTTTGGGGTACCGACATGTCGAGTATGCTAAATCACAATGAGTTTCATCGAAAATCATACCTCACGTAATAGGTTTATTTATACAATCTAGTTGTTTGTTACAACATAAAAATAAGACAAGAGTCACCACTAGCCTCATTTTTGGGGTCGGCTAGAAAACCCAATTGAGGGTCTGGAGTATTCCCTCGATTACTATGTAACCAAATATCTAGGTTTGGAGACTTGGGTTATGCTAATATTTCTATTAGCGCCCTTTTAGTAGTATATTGTATTTACCTAACATGTCCATGCGTTTCTTCTTACATTTTTGAGATCGTTAGTCCTAAACTAAGTGATTATGCATGGTTGATCATTTTCACACTAATCTATTTCTAAAAAACAAGAAAAGAAAGCAATCAATAAAATTGAAATTAAGAGAAAATAAGTTAACAATCAAGGGAAAATAGTAAATCTACCATGCAATCCTAGAAATATATATATAAAATAAGAGGAAGAGAGAAAACCTGCAACTCGTTGGGCTTGTACAACAAATGAAACCCAAGACATATGTCTGGGAAATGAATAGAATATGATAATGGTTAGAATGGACATTGACCTCCACTGTCTTCACGCTTTCTCAATCTTCGAGGTCCTAATCTAAACCAAATCTAAAAAATATATAACTAGGTACATACAATGGAAAAAAAAAAAAAAAACAAGCATACACATCAAAATAGTCAAAAACACAACACCATGTCAAAGTAGATCCTTAAAGAAATTCAATTTCACAAATTAGATTTAGGCCTCGGGGTTGGCCTTTGTTTTTCATGTGTAGGTCCCTCTAAAATACCTACCTGATTCATTTTATGACTTATAACCATTATTGACCAATTGTGCTCTCGCATGGCTAGTAATGCTTATAAGTCTCATAACCAAGCGATCTATGTAATCCCAGGATTTTCCACGATATCATGCATTGACATTATATACATCTAAAAGTCACATGCATACAGGTTTTTTGGACCTTGTTTCCCAACCGGTCAAACAAGAAAATGATCATCGGCAGGTCACTTACCAAGGGCATGAGCCAATTACAAACACAAGCAATTCTAAATATATGATGTAATTGTATGCATGGGGTACATGTGATGTTTCAAAAACATCTTTCGAAATCATCCCAAAAAAAAATATTTTGAGACAAAGTGATGTCTCAACTATGAAAGGAATTCAATTACCAAGGCTAGCTTGGGGCTCGCATAAATGCACTCACAAGTGTCACGGGTTTTTTTAATACAATTCAAACCGTGACTTTTACTATGTCAAATCAGAATTTTAAAAGGTCTAAAAATATTTAGGATTAAGCAATATCTAAGATATGGAACACATTCAATTGCCAAGGTTAGCTCAAGGTTCACATAAATGCACTCACAAGCATCCCAAGCACTTGAATATTGTCTAAACCACGATTTTTCTTTAAGCCAAATTGAGCTTTAGAAAAGAATTTCTTAGAAATTGTTTTTGGAAAACATCACATGTACCGAAGTTTTTTTTTTTAAAGATACAATTTGGAAAGGCCAATTGTTTGAAAACAAAGATCAAGGCATTTAGAATAACTTCCATGAAAATGACATAGCCTAATTTCATGCGCATCAGGAAAATTTCTGACCAAGTAGGATGTTGCAGTTAAATTAAATAATGCCCATCGACAATCTAGTGATGAAAAAATTCTCTAATACATAATAACGAACAAATTTCATGAAGAAAGTTTTCCTAAAAGAGCTACACATGATTTTACAAAAATCAGACAACAAACATGTTAGAAAGTTGTCAAAACAACAAGATACTCAGCCAATATCATAAGAATTTTTCCTACCAAAACAAATCTAAACATCACCAAGTTTTCACACAACATAGCTAATATGTTGACAAACAAGTTTTGTTAAGAGGCCAAGTGCAAAATCCTAATAGAAAAAATGGAACAAAAATATCAAAGGTTTGTCCAAATAAGGGTTAGAATAGGGGTTCGAATTTCATCCCATATCTAGATTTTGATCTAGTTTTGAGAAAATGAAAAATGGTCCAAATGATGAGCGATTTGCAAAGCAGTGTCATTGGAAACCTCTAAGTGTGCTTCATGACTTCCTAAAAGGCTCGAGTCCAAACTAGGCTGTCGCGACCTTCTCAAGGGTGAATTATCTAAAGTTTAGGTTAATGGATTACTAAGTCTGAAGACTTGGCACGGACCCTCTCAAGTCCTACCAATCGCGACTTGATAGAAATTAATCTATTTAAACATGCAATTCTATTCAATTTGGAGCCGCCACTAATCAATTAAGGTTGATTAGAAACCCAAATAAAGTATGAGAGAATACTTTATTTTTACGAACCAGAGATTCAATAAGTCCGGGGACATGATTACGCTAAATTAGTCTAACGCCCTTTTCGGTACCTTTTATTTTAATTTAAAAAAAATATTTAGCAGACAATGTTAATTAATTTTAACCTAAACTACCGAACATGCAAATGGTGGTCATGCGGGTGCGCAATCAATAAAATAACATTCAAATAAAAAATGCTAATAAAAATGCACGTCCTAAACATGATTTCTAAATGACATGACACCTAATTTTTCTTTTTCTTTTTTTAAAAATTAATTATATGCAATCTTAATCTAAATTTAATATGCATGGATTTTACTATAATGATATGTGAGATGCAATTCATATGGTATGAGTTAAACTTATTACTATATGTATGCAATATAATTTATATAATCCTAAATATGCACGTGCTACGTGATATGGGACGAATGACATGGTATTTGTACATGCATGCTCTTTTATGATTTTTTTTATGATGATTCATTTTTTAATGCATATATGCAACCTATGCTAAATAATGATGATATGAGATTAATTATGAATTAACCTATTAACTAACCAAGGGAGTGGTCTTTTTTTTTTTTTAATGACATAATGTTTTTTACTGAAAAGAAAGTAACTTAATGGTGCAACGATCATCTTTTTGCATTTTCATTTTTATTAAAAAAACAATTAAACTATAACTCACATGGCATGCATAACATTTTTGTTCCTCTTTTTGTTTTACTAAATGAAAATTGACTTAATCTAAAAATAATTAGACTAACTAAAGTGAATGATATTCTAATTTATTTTAGGAATCAATTTAACTTAAACTATATTTTATCCTAAAAGCTATATAAAAAATAAGACATGCCAACCTTATTTAAAAATAGCCCTAACAAAAATCACCCATCTAAAAGTATAATCTAAAAATTATAATCGTATAAATGCAATTCTAATTTACTAACCCTAAGACTATAGTCCTATTTTACTAAACCTAAATGCTCTAATGCAATATTTAGATTTTATGCATTTTCTGATTTTTTTTATTTTTTATTTAATCTTTCTAAACAAGTAATTATTTAAAAAAAATGAAGATAAGAATTAAAATAACCGAAAAAATAATCCGTTGTCTCACGGATTAAATTAGCAATCATTTTAACTCTATAATGTTTTTAAAATTGAAATGCTATCAAAATTCCTAAAAAATTAAAGTAATTAAAAAAATGACCCGAAGTCTTACGGGTCAAATTAATAATTACCTTAATTTGGGATAAAACTCCTAATGTCTACAAAGTCTATAAATATTACTACAACTTAAGAAAAAGCTAACATAACATGAAATAAGTAGAAAAATAAAAAAAATAAAAATATACTACCTAATTTCCTTTTCTTTTTTCTTTTGTTTTTTCCCTTCTATTTTCCAGCTTTCTTCAGCCACTACTGAGCGGCTTCGGTAGACCACCGGGGGTTGGGTCGTCGGCTTTCAGAGCTCCGGAAAAGGGAAGCAGCGGACCGGCAGCAGGAGCAAACGTCAGGTCGTCGTGGGTTGGTCGTGGGCGTCGTCGGAGAGCACGTGGAGCCGGTGAACGGGGGCCACGAGCAACGAACGTGGAAGGCCGGGGTCTGGGCGCTGCAGAGGCAAGTTGCACGGCGGAACAGGAGCGGCAGTGCTGATGCAGTTGGCCGCGGAGCGCTTCGTGGGTCTGAACGATGGCACGGCTGCAGGTGGAGCAGAGAGCAGATCTCTGGTGAGGCTCGGCGTCATGGTGGTGCGGCTGATTTGGGGCTCCGATAGCGTCGGGTCGCGATTGGGTGCAAGGGTGGCGGAGCAGGCGGAGGCAAAGGGGCGTAGAGCTGCAGAGGGAGGCGGAGTGCGGAGACCAGTAGAGCGAGGCGAGCTGCTGCGAGGCGGTGGCACGGTAGAGCGAGCAGTACCGGAAGCTTCACGGGCGGCGGTGACTGGCACAAGGCGTGTTGGCGGAGATCTCGGACCGGCAGCAATATGGGGCGCCAGAGCGGCAGCGGTGTGGGGCTTCGCGGATGGTGGTGGTCGCGGTCGTGGAAGCAACAGAGGCGTGAGACTTCGCGAAGGAGGAATCCACGAGGAAGATGAACAGTGCACAACTTTTTTCTTTATTTTTTTGTTTTTCTGTCTCCCTCACGTCACTCTCCCTCTGCCCTGTGTACTTTCTGCAGGAGACTTTTTACTTTTCTCCTCTTTTCTGTTGTTTTCCCCTTTGACACTTGCTGCAACTTTCATTTTTTACCTCAAAAAGCTTTTTTCCTCATTCTTCTTTTGTGCAGATTTTCAAAGGAACGAAGGAAAAAGAAGCTCCCGAAGGAAGAACCTTTTTTTTTTTAAATTTTTCTTGTCGATTTTTTCCAAATTTGCCCCCCATGAACCGAAGCTCCCTTTTCTCTATTTATTCCCTCCACAACCAAATGCTCTATTATTATTTTCTAAAAGATAAATTAAATTTTAAAATATGTGTCAACAGCTGCCCCTCTTTGAAGGGAAGCTCGTAGAGGTTTCCTTCAAAGATAAATGACACCTAAATTTAGACCATGCAGAATGAATGCAAAATGAATATGAAATGCATATGCAAATGTTAATTGTAATGACTTTTTTTTTTAAAAAAAAGAAATGGACTCAAATAAATGCAATGTCATGCAATAGAGAATGCCATGTAAATGCAAGGATTCGATCGAGAACATATATTTCTATGTGTTCTTGCTTAATGGAATGCAAATGCAAAGAAGAACACGTACCTATCATACTTATCTGGAGATTCAGAAATGATTCCTACGAGACCTGACAAACATCTGGAAATCTCTTTAGATAATTGAAAGGCTCAATGTCTTTAGAGATCTGGAACTCTCATCAAATCCCAAGCACTTGGAATAACCCACCTTCAAGAAGGATGGAGTAGTTCTAGGCAGTTGGTGTTACATGTCCAGGACCCGTACCATTCTACGGTCGCCTAAAATAGTAACATAACTTTACAAAGAGACTGCTTTCCCAGGACCCGTACCATTCTACGGTTACCCAGTATGACAGTGTTTGGTTGTGTCTAGGACCCGTACCATTCTACGGTCGCCTAAATGGGGATTTACTTTCCAGGACCCGTACCATTCTACGGTCGCGTGAATAGGGAAATAGGTTTTGTCTAGGTACCGTACCATTCTACAGTCGCCTTGATGGAAAATTGATTTTTCAGGACCCGTACCATTCTACGGTCGCCTGAATGGGGAAATAGGTTTTGTCTAGGACCCCTACCATTCTACGGTCGCCTAAACGGGGATTTACCTTCCAGGACCCGTACCATTCTACGGTCGCCTGAATAGGGAAATAGGTTTTGTCTAGGACCCGTACCATTCTACGGTCGCCTAAACGGGATTCACTTTCTAGGACCCATACCATTCTACGGTCGCCTAAATAGAGAATATGTGTTGTCGAGGACCCGTACCATTCTACAGTCACCTTGACGAAAAATTGATTTTTCATGACCCGTACCATTCTACGATTGCCTGAATGGGGAAACTGCTTTTCCAGGACCCGTACCATTCTAGGATCGCCTGTTAGAGCAATAAATGTTGTTTAGGACCCGTACCATTCTACAGTCGCCTAAATCAAACTGAATCTGAAGAAAAATCTTTGGGGGATTTGGGACTCTCATCAAATCCCAAGCAACTGGAAATTGCATCAAGTACTTAAAAATTCAAAACATCTGGAAATTACATCAGACGATCGAAAAGACAAATATTTGGAAGTCACATCAAGCATTTAAAGGTTCAAATATCTGGAATTCAAACTAGACATTTGAAAATATTTTATAAATGGGTACTTGGAATTCTCATCAAGCATCGAGATAACTGAACAAACTCAGGGCTTCAAAGACAAATCCTTTGGTCTTTGAGGAAAAATTCATTTCATCATTTTTTTTTCATTTTTTTTCATTTTTTTAATTCAATGAAGGTCCATACATGATGGCTTTTCAAACTTCCACAAGGAAAAAATATCAAGACAATTTTCACTAAGCTGTGAATCTCTTGAACATGCTAAACGAGACACTTTTGGTGTTAAAATGCTTTTTTCACTCGCTCTCATTTAAGAGGGGTTATTTGTCCCGACCATTGATGCGGGAATATATCACTCAATCTTATCATCATCTTGCCGACAAGAGTTCAAATTTTCTTGCAATCAGTATGACCTTACCAATCTGAGAGGTCTTTAACAGGTACTGTAATGTGGGCTTGGTCAATGGCTTAACAAAGGGATTCTTTGGGTCAAAGCAATTGAAAGAACAATTCTGTAATCATCTCCGGGTTTACAAGTCAAGAACCCTGCAAAATGAGAAAGAAATAATCTTGCTCGCACTTCTTCGAGCAATGCTCAAAACATGTGAATTCCTATGTTAATTCAAATGCCATAATTTGAAGAGACTTTGTAAGGGACGTAACATAGGCTGGGTTTATGGGTTGAGAAACGAAATGATCGTTAGGCTCAAAATGTGTGTAAAGGATGAGAGTTGGTGATCATCTTGACATTATCACTAGTTTTCTTCGCCACGGATTGTCTTCTTGACAGATTTCTTTATTGGCTCAAGAGTTTGTCACTGATGCCAATGATTATTCAACTCGAGATCTTTTCTCAACATTTTTTTTCTTTTAAAGTCATTTTCTTTGATGATGGGCATCGATTAGGCACACTGCTTTTTTTATGCCCCCCAATTCATCATTCATTTCTCTCTTCTTTTCACGGGCATTGGCCTTGCTTTTACCAGGCACATTGCTTTTTCATGCCCCTTAGTTCTATTTTGATTTCAACTCTTGCGCACAATATGTGTGTCATGTATACTTTAAATGACACTCGAACCTTCAAGGGTCTTCATCTATCTCTTGCCTTGCCCTAGTGTGGGGGATGATCACCAACTGGGTTTAAAAGAAATGAAATTGTAGGCTCAAGTGGGCTACGCAAATGGTATAAGTGTATAGGATAGTGAAAGAAACGCTCTTCATCATCCTAAGACACTTAAATTACCACATGAATTTAATGTAAAAGCATAACTTGAAGATTGATGCAAGTAAGAGCAAGAAAATTTCCATTCATTTCACTCTCCTTCAATGTCAACTTACCTCCATTTGCCCCTATATGGGGTGGTTCTTGACAGGGGTAGTATGAAAGAAGTTCTTCAAGTGTTTAGGCTCAATGAAGGATTAAACAAGGGTTCACTGTAAAGAAATGAACCGCCCCTCATCATTTTAGTTGTCGTACTTCATGCAAGAAAATTCTTCATCTTGAAACACAAAATGTTTTTATACTCACCTCACAATGTATATACAGGGGACTGTGTATGGGATTAGGCTTGCCTTTCACACCTCACTTAGCATGTTCAAGTAACTCGACATCTTTCGCTGAATTGTCCATTTTGATAAATTTCAAGTGGAATTGGTGAATTACACATCATGTGAAAACATTCTGAAATGATAAAAATGACATGCTCTATCAAATCATAAAGTCAAAACTGTTAAGCGTCTATGTCTTGCCCCCTCTTTGCAAGGGAGCTCATAGAGATTCCTTAAATGTGCGCAGGGCTACACCTGAAACATAAAGCAAATAATTAAATGAAACAAACAGGTTAAATTAGATGCATGCTAGAAAATTATTTTATTTTGAAAAATTTTCAAGGGAACATGAAGAAGCCCAGCCTTCAAAATTAGCTCCTTGCCGTTTTCTTTTGGCTAGGATTTCATCATAGGGCTAGTTTGGTATACTTCAACATGCCCTTAAAACACGAAAATCTCAATGTATTTTATTGGATGAAAAGCAAATTACATTATTGAAATAAGGGAAATCCTAGAATTGAAAATGCAAATATACAAATATGGAAAGCAATAAAGACTCCTGCGTAGAGGAGTGTGCAAATAATTAAAATTCTTCTACTCTCAAGCTTCGTCGATGGAAAACAATTTAGTCATTCCTTTGAATGCGTCATTAGAGCTCTCAATCTTTGGAGGTGCGGGATCATCTATGCCACCCCATCCATCTGGGATGATATCCCGTGGGTTGAAATAGGAGCTGGGAGGAGCCGAATACTTTACATAGTAATCGAATTTGCCACTTGGTTGCCCTAGGGTGTCCATCACTTCTGCTTCCTCATGTATCATCTGAAACATGGTGGGCTCAGCATCAAAACCGAAAATGGTATTCACAGCTTCTGGATGGTCAGGGAGTGGTTATTCTGGATGTTCGGCTGTGTACCGCGGAATGAGACCACCTTGGCATCCAAAAGATTTTGGATTTTATGTTGCAGCGTATAGCAATCGTCAACAAAATGCCCTACCTCCCCCATATGATAAGCACATTGGCTTGGACGGATCATAGTTGGGGAATCGCTCGGGATTAGGTCGCTTAGGCTGTTTAGCGAGTAATCCTTTCTTCTGAAGGGTTGGCAAGATCTTGGACAATGACTTAGGAAGAGGCGTAAATTGACGCCTAGAAGGGTTCTTCTGCTGGCCAAAGAATGGTCGTGCTCCTCCTTGTTGGGTGTTTGGGATAGGGCGAGGTGGTTAAACATAAGTTGCATTAACCTCCGCTACAAGTTCTTTATCCTTCTTGGTTGAGACTCTCCCATATGAGCTGGTTTGATCAGACGCCCATCCATCACGCAATGCTACTTCAATTCGCTCACCAACAGGGATTAGCTAATTGAATGACTCGACAGTCGATCCCAACATTCGATTTCGATATTCAGGCGGGAGAGTCTTTATGAACAAATCCATCAACTCTTTTTCTGTCGGCTCCGGAGTAATCTGAGCAGCTACAGTCCTCCATCTCGTGACATATGCCTTGAAAGATTCCGTCCTCTTCTTCTCAGTGCGAAGTAAGTCTTCTCGAGATGGAGTGACATCAATATTATACTTATATTGCTTGAAGAAAGCATCCGTCAAATCCTCCCAAGTCTCCAGCAGATTAATCTTCTTCATAATGTACCATTGAAGCGCCAGTCCTGTTAAGCTTGCTTGAAATTGTTGAATCATTAAAGGGATGTTATCAACATATTGGGTCATCCTGACCACATAAGTCTGCAGATGGATCTTTGGGCAAGAGGTGCCATCATACTTTTCAAAGTCTGGCATTTTGAACTTCTTTGGCATCTTGATCTTTGCATAGTGGGACAAATCAGTTGGGCCTTGGATAAACGAATCCTGCAGCTGCTTGAGTTTCTCCTCGATTTTTGCCATGCGTTTTTCTTGTTCCGTCTTCGGTACAGCCGAGGGTATCACTTGTACCTCCTCATCAACAACAATTTGAGGCACGTCAGTAATTTTCTCCTTGGAAGCATCATTAGAGGTTGATGTCCCAATTGCGAACGTATTCTTGCCTTTATCTTTTGGATCAGCCACAGGAGCATGTTGTGGTAACACCACTTCAACCTACGAAGCTGGTGGAGCAGTATTTGCTTGGAGAGAGTCGATCTGCTTAGAGAGTTGCTCAAGAACATTCAAGACTTGTTTCATCTCCGATTCGAGGATAGCTATGCGAGTTTGTTCAGCAACACGTGTTTGTTCGGTGTTATCAACCATTGTTGCTCTAGAACGAGTACGGATTGGCGATCTTGGATTAGCCGTGTTGTCACCTATCAATGTAAAATAATGCAGTAAGTATCATAACAAATGAGATTGGTCCATGACAACGGTCAATCGCTTATTTTATTTAAAATTTATTTTAAACGTTGAACCAAACTTCCTAACATTGAACTAAGAATTGAAATTCAAATTCCTAAACATTGAACTAAGAAACCAAAACATATAATTTTATATGCTTTTGGGAGTGGAAATGAATTGCAAATCGGTTTTTCCCATCGCATATAAAATAAGACCGACGACGAAACCTAATGTCATGGACCAACGAAATTGCAAGTAAGTAAATTGCAGTAGTGAGAATTTAAACAACTTACTTTCACTGGTAATGGATGACAATCACATAGACACACGCATGAAATGTGGGGCTCGATTTCTATCTAGATGGCTTAACAAAATGGAGCTAAGAGGATGATCTGACCGTTGCAGTCTCGCATTAATGTGTCAGGTCCTCCTAACCCCGGCTCAGTTGAATGGAATGCCTAATAATCACGCAGTCTCGCGGATATGGACAAACACATTCGACATCATGAAGAACTTTTGGGGAAGAGAAGGTCAATCTCTATATAGCAGTCTCGCTTTAGAGGAAGTATCATTCTCAACACCATCTTAAGAATCCTATCGCAGCCCAGGTTCAGCAGTACGTTGTGTGTGCAGTAGTGTAGTGCTAAAAACAATAAAACATACACAATAGTTTAATTGCAAACAACACTTTTACAATTTAAATTCAACCATTCATCCTTAACTCCAACCTGCAAAACAAGGGTTAGCAAAGACTACTCCTCTTATACCTCCCATCTGCAAAAACATTTAATACTTCATGTTAGGAGCGTACGTTGTTTCCATGCTGCCAAACAAAAATATATATATATATATATATATTTTTTGAAAAAAGAAAAAGAAACGGGCCTATGTCCACTATGAATTTTAACTATGTCCCCAACGGAGTCGCCAAGCTGTCGCGACCTTCTCGAGGGTGAATTACCTAAACTTTAGGTTAATGGATTACTAAGTCTAAAGACTTGGCACGGACCCTCTCAAGTCCTACCAATCGCGACTTGATAGAAATTAATCTATTTAAACATGCAATTCTATTCAATTTGGAGCCACCACTAATTAATTAGGGTTGATTAGAAACCCAAATAAAGTATGAAAGAATACGTTACTATTGTGAACCAGAGATTCAATAAGTACGGGGACATGATTACGCTAAATTAGTCTAACGCCTTTTCGGTACCTTTTATTTTAATTTAAAAAAATATTTAGCAGACAATGTTAATTAATTTTAACCTAAACTACCAAACATGCAAATGGTGGTCATGCGGGTGCGCAATCAATAAAATAACATTCAAATAAAAAATGCTAATAAAAATGCACGTCCTAAACATGATTTCTAAATGACATGTCACCTAATTTTTCTTTTTCTTTTTTTTTTAAAACTAATTATATGCAATCTTAATCTAAATTTAATATGCATGGATTTTACTTTAATGATATGTGAGATGCAATTCATATGGTATGACTTAAACTTATTACTATATATATGCAATCTAATTTATATAATCCTAAATATGCATGTGCTACGTGATATGGGATGAATGACATGGTATTTCTACATACATGCTCTTTTATGATTTTTTTTTATGATGATTCATTTTTTAATGCATATATGCAACCTATGCTAAATAATGATGATATGAGATTAATTATGAATTAACCTATTAACTAACCAAGGGAGTGGTCTTTTTTTTTTTTTTAATGACATAATGTTTTTTACTGAAAAGAAAGTAACTTGATCGTGCAATGATCATCTTTTAGCATTTTCCTTTTTATTAAAAAAAAACAATTAAACTATAACTCACATGGCATGCATAACATTTTTGTTCCTCTTTTTGTTTTACTAAATGAAAATTGACTTAATCTAAAACTAATTAGACTAACTAAAGTGAATGATATTCTAATTTATTTTAGGAATCAATTTAACTTAAACTATATTTTATCCTAAAAGCTATATAAAAAGTCAAGACATGCCAACCTTATTTAAAAATAGCCCTAACAAAAATCACCCATCTAAAAGTATAATCTAAAAATTATAATCGTGTAAATGTAATTCTAATTTACTAACCCTAAGACTATAGTCCTATTTTACTAAACCTAAATGCTCTAATGCAATATTTAGATTTTTATGCATTTTCTGATTTTTATTTTTATTTTTTATTTAATCTTTCTAAACAAGTAATTATTTAAAAGAATGAAGATAAGAATTAAAATAACCAAAAAAATAATCCGTTGTCTCATGGATTAAATTAGCAATCATTTTAACTCTATAATGTTTTTAAAATTGAAATGCTATCAAAATTCCTAAAAAATTAAAGTAATTAAAAAAAATGACCCGAAGTCTTACGGGTCAAATTAATAATTACCTTAATTTGGGATAAAACTCCTAATGTCTACAAAGTCTATAAATATTACTACAACTTAAGAAAAAGCTAACATAACATGAAATAAGTAGAAAAATAAAAAAAATAAAAATATACTACCTAATTTCCTTTTTTTTTTCTTTTGTTTTTTCCCTTCTCTTTTCCAGCTTTCTTCACCCACTGCTAAGTGTCTTCGGTAGATCACCGGGGGTTGGGTCGTCGGCTTTCAGAGCTCCGGCAAAGGGAAGCAGTGGACCGGCAGCAGGAGCAAACGTCAGGTCGTCGTGGGTTGGTCGTGGGCGTCATCGGAGAGCACGTGGAGCCAGCGATCGGGGGCCGTGAGCAATGAACGTGGAAGGCCGGGGTCTGGGCGCTGCAGAGGCAGGTCGCGCGGCGAAACAGGAGCGGCAGTGCTGGTGCAGTTGGCTGTGGAGTGCTTCGTCGGTCCAAACGGTGGCGCGGCTGCAGGTGGAGCAGAGAGCAGATCTCCGGTGAGGCTCGGCGTCGTGGTGGTGCGGCCGATTTGGGGCTCCGGTTGCATCGAGTCGCGATTGGGTGCAGGGGTGGCGGAGCAAGCGGAGGGAGAGGGGCGTAGAGCTGCAAAGGGAGGCGGAGTGCGGAGACCAGCAGAGTGAGGCGGGCTGCTGCGAGGCGGTGGCGCGGCAGAGCGAGCAGTACCGGAAGCTTCACGGGCGGCGGTGACTGGCGCAAGGCGTGCTGGTGGAGATCTCGGACCGGCGGCGATGTGGGGCGCCGGAGCGGCAGCGGTGTGGGGCTTCACGGATAGCGGTGGTCGTGGTCGTGGAAGCAATAGAGGCGTGGGGCTTCGCAGCGGAGGAATCCACAAGGAAGATGAACAGTGCACAACTTTTTTCTTTATTGTTTGTTTTTCTCTCTCCCTCACGTCACTCTCCCTCTGCCCTGTGTACTTTCTGCAAGAGACTTTTTACTTTTCTCCTCTTTTCTGTTGGTTTCCCCTTTGACTCTTGCTGCAACTTTCTTTTTTTACCTCAAAAAGCTTTTTTCCTCATTCTTCTTTTGTGCAAATTTTCAAAGGAACGAAGGAAAAAGAAGCTCCCGAAGGAAAAACCTTTTTTTTTTTTAATTTTTCTTGTCGATTTTTTCCGAATTTGCCCCCATGAACCGAAGCTCCCTTTTCTCTATTTATAGAGAAAAACTCCAATTTGTTTTTGCAGGTGAGATATTCACTCAACCGTTCAACAAATTAGCAGCTCCAAAATCACACGATTTTCGAACTTTTTAAAATTTGAAATTTGGTTCAAATTTTTTTTTTTAAATTCCCTCCACAACCAAATGCTCTATCATTATTTTCTAAAAGATAAATTAAATTTTAAAATAGGTGTCAATATAGGTCAATTAAGTGCTCTAAGATCAAGATCTCTAAAGGTGCACATATTGTTAACTAAAAAAAAAATAAATTCAAACATACATCAATAAATCTAAAAACCATTCAAGTAATGCACAAATGGCATAAAAAAAAATTCACGTGTGACATATAATTAGATGCGACAAACAATAGGGGTGATCTTCTAATCCTAAATTGGCATGAGAAAATGTCATACAATTTGATGACAATACGAGATTACTCAATATTCATGATGAAATACTTGAGGGTTTCTAGGTAAACATGCACTCTTACAATACATATTAATCATGCAAAATGACACTCAAATGTAATGACGTGAACATGTACTCAAACCTTGTAACATGAAGTTTAAGTGCCAAGACATTATCACAAAATTTGTATTCCAAATGACTCAAACAAGCATGGCAAGATGCATATACAACAATATTTGCTTTGAACATTAACCTCTCAAACCACGTATGATTTCAACCATTTCGAGACATGCAAAACTTTTATGAAAAATCCCACATACAGAACACACAATGATGAACATTTCTCATTAAGAGTTCAAAACCTAAATGAGATTGCATGAATAGCAGAAAAATGACAAAACAGATATGCACATTTAGACTATGTACCGATGCAACACATTTTAACATTAACTCATGCAATTGACTCACTTGCCAATGTCAGACTTTACAAAGCATGCATCAATTGAACTTATGTATCATGTATTTCAACTCTCATGAACAATTTGAGACCAAACAAGCACATTTGTAGACTCAATTTTATCAAAACGGAATCCGGATGAACGCAGGGCAAACTATCATATATTTGGATCTTAGCAATTTTGACCTAGTTGATCATGTTTAAAAATCTCAAAAAATAAAAAATAAAAGACATGTACAACACCAATAGGAGAAACTTTCATGCATAAAATTTCTTCTAGAAATCAACACAAAGATAAGTACAAAAATGACAAAATTAGAGATTAATGCAGAACAGACTGACCTAGGCTTGGATCTGAACAAATTTGACATAGTTAAATAAATCCAAAAATTACGAAAAAATTATAGAACATGCATAAAATGGTTTAGAACAAAACTTGTGACATAAGATTATCCAGAAATCATCACAGAGTCTACACAAAAATAGTAAAATTTCATTTCGGAAGAAGAATAGAACCGAAAATCCTCCTAAACTACTGTAGAATTGCTCATCTTTAGAGGTATTTTTTGAGGGCCAAATACACTTGATTGATGCATACGACCTATCGTTTCGAATCTTGAGATGTGTATTATCTAAGCCTAAGAGGACTTGAGTTGAAACAATGTCATTTCATATCTCATTCTGGCCAAAACATTAAATCGGTCTTATAACTACGGAAATGTAGATTTAAGCAATATTAAGCACAATCATTCAAGTTCAAGCTTCAACAACTCATCAAATATCAGCATATATCCTTAATATTGAACCCTAGCCCTAGACAGCTAATTCGGTCTCACTTCATGTGGTTTGAAACCGAGAAATTACCTTTTGATGTGGTTTTTCTTGATTTCGATCACAATCAAGTAGATTTTTCGCCGGAACTTTGATTAAATCTTCACGAACCTCCAAGGACCATATCTTGTTCAAGAGGAAGATCGGCAATTAGCACTGATCTGATTGAACCGGCCGATCAGGGAATAGATCGGCTTGATTGCCAATCTTTGGTGCCACAACCAAGAAGCTACTGGACAGATACTTCAAATGAGTCTTGGGACAACCAATGTTGTCATACTTCCTTGTAAACTCATGCTCATTACAAAATTCATGGCCCTTCACTTTGGCGAAGTGCGATAACCTGTCTAACCCCTAAAGCTAGAAGCCTTGCAACAGGCCAAGTGCTCCTCAATCTCCACAAAGCGTCTTGAACTCTCTTCATCAAAGTAGGGAGTCGAGGTCTCCTTAGATGGAGTCACTTGATCAATGACTGTTGAGGTGGAAGTAGAAACCTCTTAAGCAGGTCTTTTCCCTACAAGTTTAGTTACCAGCACATCATCAGGTGTGGTAGGAAGGTTTGTAGTAGCAGTAACAAGAGCTACAAGCGTCAAGTCCTTGACTTGATTAGAAAGGTCAGTCAATAGCATCATCATCTGCACTATTTGAATCTCCATGGTAATGATACGAGTACGGGCATCCTTGTTCTCCAACCTTGCTTGGTGGTGAGTACGTATAGTAGACCGTTTTTCAGTCATCTTTCAGTACCTTTATGAAAGAAAGGAGCTCAAATTAGTACATGATGAAAGGAGATCAAGAAAATACAAACTAACCAATTTTATATTTTCTTGAGAAGAAAATGTGATAAGAAGCATATATGACCTCAGTGTCATATATAATCTCATCAAGATTTCTTCAAAATAAATTATACAATTGAACATGATGACAAGCAAAATTTAATTCGAATACCCATTTTCTAAAAATTACATGAATGGAAAAACTTTGTGAATTTTTATTGATTATATCAAACAATGAAAATGAAGCAAAGTTTTGCATCCTTGAAGCTCCCAAAATAGTTCGATATTACATGTAATATGAAAGTGAATACAAGAAAAATCTTGATTACAATGAAAAGAAGGAAATACAAAGAATCTTTCTTTATAAGAAAAAGGTAAAATACATGAACAATTCCAAAATAATAATCCTAAGCACTAGACAAGATCGTGTGGAGACACTTGTTATTATGGGCCAAGCATTCCACATCAATCATGGCTTCATCTTCATGCTCCCTAATACAAGCTTGTGGGACTTGTGGAGGCTTGGGATATCAGGCAATTCCACCTCAAGTTCAAACTCCACTTGGTAGTATATGTAGTCAATGGTAGCATAGTGGGTCTTCATTTCTCTCTCCAGGTCGAAATCGTCCATTGCGACTACAGGATGCGAGGATTGGATGGGCCATTCCCAATAGTGTCTTGGATCACGGCTTTGACATGACCAATTTAGTCTTCCATAATGACTTCATCATGATAATCAATACAATACAACTACAACTTAAGGATTGACGGGATCGTTTGAAATGCACGATATTAGATGAGCACCCTTTAAGAGGTAATACATTATTAGACCTATTAACCCTATAAGGGGGAGTGGGTCATCAACTCCACTAATAAGGCGCACCTCGAGATTCTCAAGTCCTTGCATATGCCATAGGATTAAGCTCGGGGTGAGATTTTTGAGGAAATGGAATGATATAGAAAATGACCAAGATGGAAAGAATTCGTTCTTTTTTGTGGAATATGAGAATCGGATGATAATTCTTTGTGACATTGATGATTCTTAGGCGAGGAGCAAACTTTTTGATGTGAGAGACAAGCCAAATTTTCAGAGAAGACCTAGTGGGGCTCTAAGAGTTCCTCTACTACTTGCTTTGAATCAGTTGAGGGATACGAAGATTTCAGTGAGAATCGTGTGTGCAAAATGGCTAAAGGTACAAACTTGATTCACAATGTAAGTAACCAAGGGATTCATCGTTTTTCGAATGTGAGGGAATATGATAAAGCCAAAGAATAGGAGAAGAAAGACATAGGGAATTTGATTTTCGGATTTAGGTCTAAGACTAAGGAGATGTTGTTCCAAGAATGTATGAGGCATGGAATTCGAATTTCTCTTGAGAATGGCTATAATTTTATCGGAGGGATGTTAAGGAATTGACTTAAGAGATAAATTAGATTTTGACCAATAGAAGGAGTGGTGAAACCTAGGGAAGCCTTACTTAACCCAATGGCTATCTCAAACTCCTCAATTGTAGGGGTCAACTCGTATTGGTTAAACACAAAGGTGGAGGTCATAGGATTTCAAAAGTGGACACAATGCCTTCACCATTGCGATTCGGGGCTTGACCTTCAGTAAGGTCAAGAGAAAGTCTATGTGCTTCTCCATGTAATCTCAATGCTTTAGGTCAAGATTATCCCATGTGGTCTTAGGACTCTTCGCCGTGGGGATCACGTTGATCTCGGGCTTGCCCATCTAAGCCTAAACCTAAAGGGGCATTCATGATTAAAAATGTATCGCCGTTGGAATATAAAGCATGTAATTAAAATTTGAAAACTAAAATAGAGAATGATGATAAAAAAAGAATGATATCTTACCAACTGAAAACATAGCAATCACAAATCACACATCACATGAGAACTGTGAGGTTTTAATGCCTAAGGTGAGGATGTTAAAGGCTTGAGATCCCCATCCCCAAGGATAAAAGTAGTTTACCCACTACTACTGTCATCAGTCAGTGTTACTTATATCAATGGGGACAAGCCGAGTTATGGAAGCATGGATTACCATGAGCATCCACTTGCAGATTCCACCCATAAACCCTCATAAGGTTCTAAATGGGGCAATTGGGGATTTAGACCACAGTTGTGTGTGCGGTGTCATTTTAAAACCCGAAAAATTAAATATCCCACACTTCAATATAACCCCTACATACATTCATGCATCCTCACTCCACCTGCAAAACAAAAGGTGAACACATCTCCCTTTATAACTCCCACCTACAAAATCATTTAACACTTAGTGTAACATCCTCAATTCCGACCCTATAAGGATCGACCATAAATTCGCAAATGAATTGACCATAGGCCATTGTCCATGGATTGATTGGTTCAATAGGTAAGAAATCAAGGACCGGTCATGGTCCGACCAATTGATTGACTGACCAAGAACTGGTTAAGGTGTCGGTTGTGAATTGTCCACCGACCATACTAGTAGGATAACGAGGATTGGTCATAAGATGATTTTGAACCAGCGGATGGACATGAGTCGATTTGACTAGTCATAGTGCCTCACCGCGATGATTCTACCCAGCTATGCACCAATGCACAAACGATTCAACTCGACCAAATGTGATCATCTTTTGATCAAAAATGCACCATTCCCTATTTAATTCTTATTGATCAAAAAGAAATCTTAAATTGGTGATGTATGATCGTGGATTGGTAATGCATCGACCATAAACCATACGGATAGATTGGGTGCTGATCGGAATGAGCCTCGTGATAGACCCGGCTATTTAGTCACTAATTCTAAGGTCCATGAGTACCTTGGCTTAGTGTTGGACTATGAATAAATTTAGGATTGGCCTTGACTGACTAAAGGACCGAGGATCACCATTTAGGCCAACTGACTGTCCAAAGGAACGATTGGCCAAGCATGGGGTACGATGGCCGAGCCATGGGTGTATGTGATTCAATTTTTTAGGTGTACCTAATGATCCACTTTCCGGCCCGAAACCAACTTAGATGACGGAATTCTCCGAACCGCCTTCTTGAGAAAAAAATGACAAAATAGAGAAAACTCTAGAACACCCTAGGTTCCTCAAGAGGTAGGATGACTCATCATTCTACCTAGAGTTTTCTAGATTTGGCCATTATTACCAAAGATCCACCTTGGGGATCAAGCAAGGAATCTAGGCCAAATTTCCTAATGAAAATAAGACATCTTGAGCAAATGATGGCTAACCTATGGCCTAGATGTTAGCTCATCTTTTGAGAGTGCCACTTGTGCATAATGGCTTATTCTTTTAATAAGAGCAAAGTGCTCTTGTGGCCCAATGAAATGGAGACAATTAAGGCTTCAATTAATGACACTAGGTCATTTTATCTCCACCTCATAAGCCTAAGTGTCCACCCAAAGATTTGATAATGATGGCTTGAGATTTGTCTTGGAGAAGAGTTGGTAATTCATCCTTAGATGTCCTCTAGAATCTTAGGCTATAATTACCCTAAAATATACCCTTGGTAACAAGGCAAGAGCCAACCAATTATAAGAAGACATTAGGAATCAAAGGGGCTTATGTGTCCCTTAGGATCATAGGCACATCATGAACCTAAATTAAGCCTTGGAGAGCAAGGCAATAGGTGGTCCAACAAGAAGATGACAAGTATTCTCTTAAGACCCTAGGTGTGCCACCTTGCAAAGGCTTGCCACCTTGATGGCGTAGCCATGCCACTTAAAGAAATGTGATTAGGCCGCTTGGATGAGTAATGATAAGGTTTGAGCCTATAAATAAAGGAACCACCCCATTCATTTTCACCTTGAGCCCTTTTTTCCCCTCTTGCCCTTTACACGCCATTCTTCTATTTCTCTCAACCTCGCACCATCGCCCCTCATCAAGTCATTCAAGCTAGTGCTCGAGGTTCATTCAAGTAAGTAAGATTCCTCGTTTTCCTCTAAGAAAGTAGATCTTATTGTTGAGACTAGTTAAGTGCTCACCCTCCAAGCCATGGGTAGTGCGTAATGTTTTTTCTTTGATCTTGCTTGCTATGGGACATGGCCATGTACTTGAGTCATTTATGTCTGGAATAGAATTGGGGTTCGTTCGAATTGAGTTCATCATAATACAAAGTCACCCAAGCCATAAAGCGTTGGTTTTGGCATAAATAGGATGCAGAGTCCAAGTCTCGCTTGGTATGAGAATTGCCTAAGGCCGCAAGGTACTAGGTCGACATTGAAGCGTGTTGATCTTATGCCTTGATCGGTACAAGGATTGCCAAAACCACAAGGTCTGGGTAAGCTGCCAAGCATGCTAATTTCCATAGTCCAAATGGATGCGAGGACTTTGAGCTTGGCATTGAATGAAACCTCGAACCAAGGACCATTCTCGATACATGTCTATTCACATTGGGTTGTGTGGCATCCTAAAATTTCATGACAACCCCTAGATATACCATGAACCTTATAAGTTGGATTTTAATGATTATTGTTGCAATTTTATGGCCATGTGACTATTTGAATTATGAAATTAAGTGGGGATTTAAAGTAAATTGTTAAGAGCAATTATTGGCTTATTTAGTATTATTTTTGGGCCATTTAAAAGTTGGACTTTAGACCCAAAAGTGTTGGACCCAAAGTGGGCCAGGAAGCCTAGCCCACGAAGCCCAAAGGAGATGCCGTCGACCAAAGGAGGAGAGGGAGAGGCCTAGCCCATTTGGCCCATCAACCCGCATGAGAAAAATGCCAAGTGGCAAGAGGGACTTACCAAGTGGTGCCGGCATGCAAAGCTAATGATTGCTAATCATGAGTGGAAGGAAGAAAAGGGGGGGAGAGAGGGGCAGATTGCTCGAGAGTTTGAGCAAGAGAGAGAGGAGGTGTCATGCGCAAGGAAGAGAGGAAGAGAGAAAGAGGAGGAGAAGACCGGCCGCCGTGCACCCACCTAGTCCCGCCGTCGAGCCCGCCTTGCCCCGCCGTTGTGCTTGCTGTGATTTTGCTTGGATTAGAGGCAAGTAGAGTCATTTGATCTTCACTTTGCTTGCTGTGATTGTGTGCATTGTATGGTGAATTTCGGAGGTGGTGGAGATGAGAATTTTCGAAGTTATGGGAGTAGTGCCTTAGCCTAGTAATCTGTTTTCTGGAAAAACAGTCCGACTTTTGATGATTTCGTGAGCTGTATGAAATTTTCTAGTTGCAATCTCACTTCAACTTCTTGATGAAAGTTTTAGAGGACTTCTTGAAGATTAACATATCAAAATTTGAGGGAAAACGGACAAGTATTTATTGGTGAAACCATTTTTCTTCAAAGATACTAGATCTGGAAATTGTTATGTTGATCCCTTGCGATTCTATGAATTTTTTGAAATTATCCAGTCCCGAATTCGATCTCATGTCCTTGATAAGAGTTGTATATAACATCTTGAGGAGAAACATAATGAAATTTGAGAATAAACGGACCAGTATTGATTGGGAAAATGATTTTTCTTTGAGAGGGTAAATCTAGAGATTGAGCCGAGGGTTAGGGTGAGTTGTAATAATCATATATTTTAATCCAGAATGAATTATACTTCGATTTCTTCTAGGGACTTATTCCTCTAGGTCTGGGCTATAACATATTAAAATTTTAGAATTTATTAAGACCGCTTGCTAATTTTTCCAGAATTTTAACTAAAGGAGTGCATTCTGTATTATCCGAAATTTGCTGTATTTTCAAGAATAAATGGATTGCTCTATGAAATATGACGTCTTGGGTGGTTAATTATGCTGCATATATGGTGACATTTATCATGTCATATAGCATCAAAAAGACTAGTTTAGACCTCGGATATTATTGCATCAAATCTGATTTGGAAATGAGATATATATGTGAATATACATTGCTATGATAATGATACCGATGGAGGTGTGAGCTGATGATGCCCCGGGAGTGTTGGGATGCCCGGAGTGTGTGTACCGGAGGGTCCTCGAGAGTTTCGGGATGCTCGGTGGTATATCGGTACGTAATTCCAAGGGATGCCTAGTGGTATGTCGGTACATAATTCCGGAAGGCAAGGGTAACCATTTTCATGGCGAGCCCCAACGATTCCTCGTGATGCCAGGTGGGATGCGAGATGCCCGGAGTGTGTGTGCCGGATGCCCGGAGGTGTGTGTCAGAGGTTCCTCACGACGCCAGATTGGGTGCGAGCAATATATGAGGGATGCAAACACTGGTCCCTAGGAGAACGATGAGATCCTTTTGAATATCAAAATGGGAATTGAATCATGCATGTGTGTGTGTGCATATGGTATGTGGTATAATTACCTGTGAAATTGAGTTGATACTATTTGGCATTGAGAATGTGATCATGATGGCATTGAATGGATCTGATGAGGATATATACATGATTGTGTGGATGACATGAATCATGCGTGTAGGTATGTGCATATGGCATGAGATAAAATTGTCCATGGACTTGAATTGGTATTGCTTGGTATGGGAAATATGATTAGTAAGGTTGTGAATGAATCTCATGGACATATATGTATGATGGCATGGATGATATGTGCATTTCACATGAAATTGTGGTTATCTTGCCTGTTCCAGTGTGTAGTTTGATGGATCTTTACTGCTTAGTGGTTGTACTCATCCCTTTGGGGACCAACATTTCAGATTGAGCGATGCCTCTAGCACCTATCACATGTGGTACATTCTACGGCTTACCATCTGATGTTGAGATCGAGTGCACGGAGCACCCCCGTGTCGATGTTTGTGGTATGGTGTTTATTTGAGTCCGTGTTTTAGTCATGTATGATGTGGGTCTACCTTATGGCCCTGTAGTTTAGCAATTCCTTTTTGTACACGTTCGACGCAATTGACTGATGATGGGGATGCTGGCGCCGCCGCTGGCCGATGCACCGGGTTGGGTGTGATTGGAGCATGTGACTGGTGGAAGACAACACTTTTTGGGATGGCCGACACTAGCTGATGGATTAATGTACATGTCTGATGTATAGTTGGGTACTTTTGAAGTATAGCCAAGCTTAGTTAAAGTCTTTGCCTTTTATTGTACCGACTCGTGAAATCCATCTTAGTTATGTAAATAAAAGTGATTCGGCCCTAATATATATATATATATATATATATATATATATGAAAGGTTGTAGTTGGTGTGTATTGCATTGTATTATTTGGTTTGAGTACGGGTTAGGGAGATGATGAGTATGCTTCCGTTATATGAACTACGCTTGGACCAATTAAGGTAATACAAACCCCCAGGTTGTATGGACCCGCTACAATTCAATTGTATAAGAGTGACTTGTCAATAGGGCAAGGGAAAGGTAAGCGAACTGTGGCAACCCTAACGGATTAGGGGCCGTTCGAGGGGTGCCACAACCGGTTTGGTATCAGAGCAATGGTTATATGTTGAGTAATAAGGAGCCTCGTTTGGAAATTGAGGAATATGATGACAATGCACACCATAGAATATTAACTGGAATAGTTGGTTAACTTTGAATAACGGGTGATGGGTATTCACTCGTAGATCCCTAGTAATTTTTATGAGTTGTCTTTAGGTGTCAGTAACATGTTTATGTTACTTATATAGTTGTAGTTGCTTTTGAATGGAGACATTGAGTCACAGATTATTCCTGAGACAAATGCTTGGAAACTGCAGGAAAGTCATGGTGCGAGCTGGAAGTACCCATCCATCGAGGGTTGAAGCATCTGCTGTAAGGGCTGAACCCCGAATGAAAGATATCCTACAGGCATTGGTCAATATAGGAAATCTGATGGAAAGACAAGCGCAACAATAACCCAGAGTGGAACGTCGCCCTCAAGGATTGGTGGAACAATTTCTAAAGCTGAAGCCACCTAAGTTTAGTGGAATGGGAAGTCCTAAGGAGGCGGAACATTGGATTGATGGGATAGAACAGATTTTCCAGTTGTTGGACTGTAGTGATACTGAGAAGACAGTTTTGGCAGACTACCAGCTGGAGGGAAATGCAAAGTTTCGGTGGAGAGCTTCAAGAGATACGATCTTTTCCATTATGTGCTGATATAAATTGGGATGAATTTGTTAGAGCTTTCAATAGAAAGCATTTCTCTGATTATGTTAAGGATAAGAAGATCACTAAATTTGTTCAGTTGGAACAAAGGGAGCTGACAGTGGATCAGTATGAGGCAAAATTTTCTGAATTGTCTAGGTATGCTCTCAGATTAATTGAGGATCGAGAGGAAAAAATTAAGAGATTCCTAAAAGGGTTGAGGACTGATATCAGGGAACAACTGGTGCCTTTGAATATAAGGGATTATAATGAGATTTATGAAAGGGCACAGTTGGTGGAACAAGAATTGGTGAGGGAGCAATCAGAGTCTAAGAGGCAGTTGACCTTTAGTGATATCAAAAGGGGTAAGAGACCTTATCCTGGTCAAGGTTAGACCTGTGATTCTAAGAAAAAGAGTAATTTTGGAAATTTTGGAAGAGCTAGGGATGGCCTGAATATAGGGAAAGCACCCTATCAGCATGATCTTTGTCGAAGGTGTGATGGGCAACATGGCCCAAGACCTTGTAATGGACGGCCAAAATGCTATGGTTGTGGATAGATAGGTCACCTCAAGAGAGACTGTCCACGAGAGAGGTCGCAGCTGAGTGTCGGCTCAATGCGACAGGTACAGCAAAGTGTTGTTAGACCAAATCTGCCAAGGAATCAACAGAGGCCACCAGCACAAGGAATGGTGTATGCGGTCACCCAAGAGGAAGCAGAAGCTTCCAAAAATGTTATATTAGGTACGATTTTCATAAATGGAAAGAAGGCATATGCATTATTTGACACGACTGCTACGCATTCATTTATATCTGAAAAGATATAGGCAATTGAGTGAAATAGAAACTACACCTCTTGAGACGCCTTTTTGTGTTTCCACGCCTTCAAAGAATATGGTGCTATCTACAATGATGTGTGCAAAATGTAAGATAACTATAGAAGGACGGGATATGGAAATAGACCTAGTTGAGATGCTATGTATGATTTTGATGTTATCATAGGAATGGACTAGCTCCATAAGTATCAGGCTAAGGTAGATTGCCATAGGAAAGTGATCCAGTTCACGTTACCTGACCGGTCTAGTTTTGAATCTTTTGGAGGTCGAACAAACCCTTCTGTAGCCATCATCTCAATGGTAGAAGCTCGTGAACTACTTGACGAAGGATGTCAAGGATACCTAGCAGTGGTAAGAGATCTTACTAAGAAAGAGGCTGAAATTGGTGAGATCCAAATAGTCAGGGAATTTCAGGATGTGTTTCCTGAGGAGTTACCTAGATTACCACCGAAACGAGAGATTGAGTTTGAAATTGAACTAATACCTAGAACAAGACCAATATCGAAAGCCCCGTATAGAATGGCCTTAGTGGAGTTGAAGGAGTTGAAGGTGCAACTACAAGATTTGCTTGATAAGGGATTTATTAGGCCAAGTGCTTCACCTTGGGGCACACCAGTTCTATTTGTAAAAAAGGACGGGTCGATGCGTCTATGTATTGACTATAAACAACTGAACCAAGTGACTATAAAGAATAAGTATCCTTTGCTAAGAACTGATGACTTATTTGATCAGTTGTAAGGAAGTTCGGTCTTTTCTAAAATTGACTTAAGGTCAGAATACCATCAGTTAAGGATAAAGAAAGAAGACATTCCTAAGACTACATTTAGGACTCGTTATGGACATTATGAGTTCCTAGTTATGCCTTTTCGATTAACAAATGCACCAGCCGCATTCATGGATTTAATGAATAGGATATTTAAGCCTTATCTGGATCAGTTTGTAATTGTCTTCATCGATGATATCCTAATATATTCTAAAGGACCTGAAGAGCATGAACGACACCTGAGGATAGCATTGCAAACATTAAGAGATCATGAGTTATACGCCAAATTCAGTAAGTGTGAATTCTAGCTGGATCAGATAATATTTTTAGGGCACATGGTGTTGGGAAATAGAATTGCAGTGGACCCTGCAAAGGTTGAGATGGTAGTGAATTGGCCGAGACCGACGACACCAACTGAGATACGGAGTTTCTTAGGATTAGCTGGCTATTATAGGAGGTTTATCAAAGGATTTTCACACCTGGCAAGCCCTTTAACAAAATTGACCCGAAAGAATGTAAGATTTGAATGGAGTGGAGAATGTGAAAGGAGTTTTTAGGAACTTAAAAGAAAGTTGACTACAACTCCAATCCTAACTATACCATCTGGTGGATTCACAGTGTATAGTGATGCATCTCATAAAGGACTGTGATGTGTTTTGATGCAGCATGGCAAGGTCATAGCTTATGCATTGAGGCAGTTAAAACCTCATGAGTTAAATTATCCAACCCATGAATTAGAATCGGCAGCTATAGTATTTTCTTTGAAAATATGGAGACATTATTTGTATGAAGAATAGTTTGAAATCTATACAAATCATAGAAGTTTGAAGTATCTATTTTCACGAAAAGAGTTGAACATGAGACAAAGAAGGTGGATGGAGTTATTAAAAGATTATGACTGTGAAATACGATACCATCCAGGAAAGGCAAATAAAGTGGCAGATGCCCTTAGTCGAAAGTCGGCTATGGACATGGCTAGTCTAAGAATAACAGAGTGGAATCTGTTAAAATCAATTGTAGATTCAGACTTCAAGTTGAAAATGGACCACCTTACTGGTATGCTCACTGCATTAAGGACTGAGCCTAAAGTTGTTCAGAAGGTTAAGATTCTACAGAAATCTGACTCGGAGATTGTGGAAATACGAGATGCTGTATCTTTAGGGAAAAGACCAAAGTTTCAAGTCTCTCATGATGGAGTAGTAAGATGCCAAGGACAGCTCTGTGTTCCTAATAATGAAGAAGTAAAAAGGGAAATTCTATCAGAAGCACATAAGAGTAATTATAGTATTCATTCGGCTAAGCATGAAAATGTACAGAAATTTACGCCAGCGATTTTGGTGGAATGATATGAAGAAGGATGTAGCCAAACACGTTTCTCAGTGCTTAACATGCCAGCAAGTGAAAGCGGAACACCGCAAACCTGCAAGATGATTGAGACCATTGGACGTACTAGAATGGAAATGGGAGCATGTAACGGTGGGCTTTGTGCAAGGACTACCAAGAACATTAAATGGTCACGACTCTATTTGGGTGATAGTAGATCGTTTGACTAAATCTGCTCATTTCCTAGCCGTCCACGTAGACTACTCGATGAATGAACTTGCTGAAATATATGTAAGCCAAGTGATATACATGGTATTCCTGTAATGATCACATCGGATCGAGACTCTAGGTTTACTTCGAATTTTCGGCGAAATCTCCAGAATTCTTTAGGGACAAAGCTTCAATTTAATACTATTTTTCATCCTCAAACAAATGGATAAACGGAAAGAGTGATCCAAACTTTGGAAGATATGCTGAGAGTTTATATTATTGATTTTAAGGGAAGTTGGGATGAAAAGTTGCACTTGATAGAGTTTGCCTATAACAATAGTTTTCAGAAAAGTATAGGCATGGCTCCATTTGAAGCATTATATGGAAGAAGGTGTAGGACTCTTGTTTGTTGGAATGAAGTAGGTGAAAGGAGTTCGACAAGACCTGAATTAGTACAAATTACTACTGAGGTTGTGGAGATAATAAGGAAAAGACTTAAAACAGTCCAGAGTAGGTAGAAAGACTATGCAGATAAGCGTAGGAGACCTTTAGAGTTTAATATGGGAGATCATGTATTCCTTAAAGTATCCCCTATGAAAGGAATATCTTGATTTGGAATGAATGGTAAGTTAAGCCCTAGATTTATTGGACCTTTTGAGATATGAAAGGAATATCTCGATTTGGAATGAATGGTAAGTTAAGCCCTAGATTTATTGGACCTTTTGAGATACTTAAAAGAATAGGAGATGTAGCTTATCATTTGGCACTGCCTCCTAAATTAGGAAATTTACAAGATGTGTTCCATGTATCGATGCTAAGAAAGTATCAAACAGATCCTGATCACATACTTGATCATGAAGCCATCAAAGTGAATGAGAAAGTGAGGTACGTTGAGGAGCCTGTGCAAGTACTGGATTGAAAGGAGCAAATTCTTAGGACCAAGAAAATTCTATTGGTTAAGATATTATGGCGACATCGTGATGTGGAGGAAGCCACATGGGAAAGTGAAAATGAGATGAGGGAAAAGTACCCTCACTTGTTTAAAGAGACATAGGCAATGTCTAATTTCAAGGACGAAATTCTCTAAGGAGGGGAGAATTGTGGCATCCTAAAATTTCATGACAACCCCTGGATATACCATGAACCTTATAAATTGGATTTTATTGATTATTATTGCTATTTTATGGCCATGTGAGTATTTGAGATTATGAAATTAAGTGGGGATTTAAAGTAAATTTTTAAGAGCAATTATGGGCTTATTTAGTATTATTTTTAGGCCATTTAAAAGTTGGACTTTAGACCCAAAAGTGTTAAACCCAAAGTGGGCCAAGAAGCTTGGCCCACGAAGCCCAAAGGAGCTACCATCAATCGAAGGAGGAGAGGGAGAGGCCCAGCCCATTTGGCCCATCAACCTGCATGGGAAAAATGCCAAGTTGCGAGAGGGACTTACCAAGTGGCGCCGGCATGTAAAGCTAATGATTGCTAATCATGAGTGGAAGGAAGAAAAGGAGGGAGAGAGGGGCGGATTGCTCGAGGGTTTGAGCGAGAGAGAGAGGAGGTGTCATGTGCAAGGAAGAGAGGAAGAGAGGAAGAGAGAAAGAGAGAAAGCGAGCATGCGAGAGAGAAAGAGGACGAGAAGACTAGCCGCCGTGCACCCGCCTAGTCCCGCCATCGAGCCCGCCTTGCCCCGCCGTTGTGCTTGCTGTGATTTTGCTTGGATTAGAGGCATGTAGAGTCCTTTGATCTACACTGTTCTTGCTGTGATTGTGTGTATTGTATGGAGAATTTCGGAGGTGGTGGAGGTGAGAATTTTCGAAGTTATGGAGTAGTGCCTTAGCCTAGTAATCTGTTTTCGAGAAAAACAGTCCGACTTTTGATGATTTCGTGAGCTGCATGAAATTTTCTAGTTGAAATCTCACTTCAACTTCTTGATGAAAGTTGTAGAGGACTTCTTGAAGATTAACATATAAAAATTTGAGGGAAAACGGACAAGTATTTGTTGGTGAAACCATTTTTCTTCAAAGATACTAGATCTGTAAATTGTTATGTTGATCCCTTGCGATTCTATGAATTTTGTGAAATTATCAAGTCCGAATTTGATCTCATGTCCCTGATAAGAACTGTAGATGACATCTTGAGGAGCAACATACTGAAATTTGAGAATAAACGGACCAGTATTGATTGGGGAAATGATTTTTCTTTGAAAGGGTTAAATCTGGAGATTGAGCCGAGGGTTAGGGTGAGTTGTAATAATTATATCTTTTAATCCAGAATGAATTAGACTTCGAATTCTTCTTGGGACTTATTCCCCTAGGTCTTGGCTATAACATATTAAAATTTTAGAATTTATTAAGACCGCTTGCTAATTTTTCCAGAATTTTAACTAAAGGAGTGCATTCTGTATTATTCGAAATTTGCTGTATTTTCAAGAATAAATGGATTGCTCTATGAAATATGAGGTCTTGGGTGGTTAATTATGCTGCATATGTGGTGACATTTAGCATGTCATATAGCATCAAAAAGACTGGTTTGGACCTCGGATATTATTGCATCAAATGCTGATTTGAAAATGAGATATATATGTGAATATACATTGCTATGATAATGATACCATCAGAGGTGTGAGCCAACGATGCCCCGGGAGTGTCAGGATTCCTGGAGTGTGTGTGCCGAATGCTCGGAGTGTGTGTGCAGGTGGGTCCTCGGGAGTTTTGCAATGCCCGGTGGTATATCGATACGCAATTCCAGGGGATGCCTGGTGGTATGTCAATACATAATTCCGAAAGGCAAGGGTAACCATTTTCATGGCGAGCCCCGGCGATTCCTCATGATGCCAGGTGGGATGCGAGATGCCCGGAGTGTGTGTGCCGGATGCCCGGAGGTGTGTGTCAGAGGTTCCTCATGACGCCAAGTTGGGTGCGAGCGATATATGAGGAATGCAAACACTGGTCCCTGGGAGAATGATGAGATCCTTTTGAATATCAAAATGGGAATTGAATCATGCACATGTGTGTGTGTGTGTGTGCATATGGCATGTGGTATAATTGCCTGTGAAATTGAGTTGATACTATTTGGCATTGAGAATGCGATCATGATGGCATTGAATGGATCTCATGAGGATATATACATGATTGTGTGGATGACATGAATCATGCGTATGGGTATGTGCATATGGCATGAGATATAATTGTCCATGAACTTGAATTGGTATTGCTTGGCATGGGAAATATGATTAGTAAGGTCGTGAATGAATCTCATGGACATATATGTATGATGGCATGGATGATATGTGCATTTCGCATGAAATTGTGGTTGTCTTGCCTTTTGCATTGTGTAATTTGATGGATTTTTTTACTGTTGAGTGGTTGTACTCACCCCTTTGGGGACCAACATTTCAGATTGAGTGATGCCTCTAGCACCTGTCACACGTGGTACAAACCCCCAGGTTGTATGGACCCGCTACAATTCAATGGTATAAGAGTGACTTGTCAATAGGGCAAGTGAAAGGTAAGCGAACTATGGCAACCCTAACAGATCGGAGGCTGTTCGAGGGGTGCCACGGGTTGGATTCGAGGTCCACCAAGCTTGTGATATTCACTCAACTGAGGTGTATCTAAGCCTTGAGATCTTGGATCAGTATTAAGGCATACCATTTCTAAGCCTTATCCAATGTGAGGATCGATGCTAAGTGATTAATTCAAGTTATGGACCAAAGATCATTCCTAACATATTTGCTAGTGAAGTATAAGAAACTCACAACACACACGAATGAATCAGTAGGCCTTCAGGCCATGCATGTGTTGGCTAAGAGAAAAGACAAGAACCAATTTATATGATACATTTATGCATGCACTTAAAGACGAAAAAGAGTCCGTCGCCACACAGCATTAGCGGCGATACCTCGTTCATTGAATGGGATGCTTTGGTTGAGCTGGAATGTCTTGGTTGAGTCAAGATGCTTAGGTCTTAAACCCAAAAGCCTCAGGAAGCTAGCCTTAAGAAGTCTCAGTTGAGCTGAGATGCCCTGGTCGAGCTAGGAAGCCCAACAAGAAGCTGGAAGCCTTGGTCGAGCAAGGAGGGCCTGGTCGAGCTAGGACAACACTAAATGAATTTGCATGAGTGCCGGTATATGCATAAGTATGATATGTTGATATATTTATTGATAAGCCAAAGGTAAGTATGCATTGCAGCATGTTGTGATGGACATTTGCATGTAGTCAAGGGTAGAAATAAGTTTGCTATTGATTTGCCATCAACACTATTTACAAGTGTTGTACTTGCTAAGCTTCAATGATGAAATGCTTTCCTAATAGAGAACTAGGAATTTTACTAAGTTTTCCTAAAACTCACTCCCTTATCTTTCAGTCTTGTATGTATAGAAGTCTCATGCCAGTGTCAATGCTGTAGTCATGCTAGAGGAGAAAGGAATTCCCTTGGCCTATATGGAAAACTTGTAGTGTAATGCAAAAAGAAAAGAGGGCTCATAGAGAAAGGGCTTGTAAAAGTATTGTTATAATATAAATTAGTGTGCTCTATGTGATGTATGTCCCAATCTTCCAACTGTTGTTTCTCTGGGGAGTTATTTGTTCACGTTTCTGCATATGTATGATAACAAGATAAAAAGAATCGAGACGGTGATGAGCCCAAGACGTCGCAAAATAACCTTTGTCGCTCGTGACCCTAGAGATGGGTTTGGGTCGTGACACTCAGTTAGCGATGAACCTAATTTTTCATGCGACTTTTACATACAAGTGATCCTACACAAGACATGTTAGTTAATACAACAACCATTTTTAACAGCTTGAAGTCCTCTTAATCAAGTAACTAGTCCCTAGTGGAGTTGCGAAGCCTGTCGCAACCCGATCTCTTTGCCATCCAACTCTCGAGGAAAGGAAGGGGGGAAAGGTCAGATTTAGAGATACTTGACCACGAAAGTTCCCTCACAGTTCTCATCCACAAAGGTGTCATCAACTCACCTCCTAGGTGAACCTCTTGTGAGTTCACTTGATCATAGCCGTGAGCTCTCCCAAGCTCATACTTGCATGATAGCGGAAGGCATCATGACCTTATCCCGACATCGCAGCACGTTTTGATCAATAGTTTTAAGGTCAAAAGGAAATTGAACGATAGGTAAAGGGTACTTTTACGATCATGATAACCCTCCCAAGATATACATCTGCCAAAGATGGCATCACTTCATCTTTATCCACTTCACTATCTTAGGTATGCTAAATCATGACCATAAACCTTTTCCAAAAGTCCATACCCTCCATGACAAGTTTGTTTATACGGTCTAGTTGTTTAGACAACCTAGAAATAAGGCAACAATGGCCACTAGCCTCATTTTTAGGGGTTAGCTAGAGAACCCAATCAAGAGTCGAGAGTAGTCCCTCGATTCCTACGCAACTAAATATCTAGGTTCATAGACTTGAGGTACACTAATATTTCTATTAGCGCTCTTTTGGTACCTAACAGTGTCGGGTTACCTAAGGTGTCCATACATCTCTTTTTACCTTTTTGGGATCATTTATCCGAAACTAGGCGATCATGTGCAAGTAATCATTTTTATGCCATTTTATTTCTAAGAAAGACAAAAGAAAGCAATAAATTGAATTGAAAGTAAACATCCAATGCAAGCATTAAATCTATCATATAATCCTAAAAAAGATAAAAGAGAAATATGAAATGAAGAGAGAGAAAAGAAATGAACCCGCAACTCGTCGGGCTTTTATATAAACAAAGGAAACCCAAGACATATGTTAAGGATGAATGGTACAAAAGTATGGTTGGAATGGACATCTACCTTCCACCGTCTTCGTGTCCTCTGCATCTTCAAGATCCTAATCTAAACGTAGTCTAGGAACTATAGCTAGTTACATACAATAGAAAGAAACAATCATACACATCAAAACAACCTAAATCACTACACTAGGCCAATATAAAACAGTCCAAAGAACATGGTTTTAAATCGACCAAATTTGGGCCTCAAGGTTGGCCTTTATAATTCATAACTAAGTCCCTTTAGACACCTACCTGATTTATTTTTCAGGACCTATAGCTATTATTGACCATTGGTGTTTTTGCATGCCTAATAATGCTTGTAAGGGCGCACATGACAAAATTTTTGAAATAGAAATCAATTTCTAAACAAAATTTCTAGAATAGAAATCAATTTTTGGCCAGAAATTCATTTCTCAATTTCTATTCCATAGACGAGTTTCTCAGCAAAGAAACACGTTTGATAATGATTCAGAATTTTTCTAGAGTAAAAATTTGTTTGATAATAAAAATTCTATTTCTAGGAGTGGCGACGGCCGGCATTCGGTGGCTGAAGTGTGACGTGTAGTGGCCAACAAAAAGTGGCCAAGCCGAAGTCCGGCGGCCGGTGGCGGGGGGTCAACCGCCAGAGTCTGGCGGCCGACAGAAGGTGGCCAACGGTCGATGGTGACCAACAAGCGATTAGCGGGGGACGTTCAGTGGTCAGTAGTGGGCCTCCGATGTCTGATGGTTAGCAATGAGTGGCCAACGATCGACAAGCGTCCAACATTCGGCGACCAACGGTTGGTGACGAACGGTTAGAGTCTAATGGCTAACGGCCGGCGTTCGGTGGCCGGTGGCCGGTGACTAGCTGCTGATGGTCGAGGCCGGTGGCAGGCAGCCGACAATTGGTGGCAAGCGTTTGGCATCCCATGGGCGGCGGGTGGGCGACGGACAATCATGAGAGTGAACAATGAAAAAAGTTTTGATTTCTCATTTTTGTTCTAGAATAGAAAGGCTAAAAATTTTAATTTCTGATTTCTACTCCAAATCTATTTTTGAAATAGAAATCCGTTCTAGAAATAGAAAAATAAAATTGCGTTACTAAACGGATTTTTGTTCCAAACTTATTCTGGGGAATAGAGAAATAGAGAAACAGAGAAATAGAAATATTGTTATACAAGCCTTAAGTCCCTAATAAAGTGTTCTAAGTATTTTCGTAGGATTTTGCCTCGGAATCATGCATCGCCCTTAATATACATTTGGAATTTATATGCATTGCATGAATTAAACACACAGGCAAGCCTTTTAGGACTTATTTCTCAATCAATCAAACAGGTGAGTGAACTGTCAGCGGGTCACTTATTACCAAGGCATGCGCCAATCGAAAACACAATCATTATTAATGGATGAGGTGATTATATCCATGGAAGGATATGTGATGTTTCAAAAATGGATTCAAAATCATTGAAAAGGTTTTTGAGGCAAGGTGACGTCTCAGCTTTGAAATGTATTCAATTGCCAAGGCTAGCCTAGGGCTTGTATAAATACACTCACAAGCGTCACAGACATTTTTAATACTATTCAAATCACGACTTTGACAATATCAAATCAAGTATTGAATTGGATTAGAAGGCATTTTAAACGGGATAAGTACACTAATGGTGCCATAAGTTGTGTACGGCACTCACTTTGGTGACACCGGCGAGAAATTCCGGCCAAAATGATTACATGGGTTTATATTTTTAAAAAAAAATCGATAAACTCTTTAAACGACGTCGTTTTCTGTCCTACTTAAGAAAACAACATCGTTTTGCCGTCCTATGTGGATGGCTTAGGAAAAACGACACCATATAGCTCATTTGTGATTAAAATTAGGGTTTTTTTTTGTTCATCCTCGCCGACCAAGCTTGCTCGGCCACCGTTGCTTGGCCACGGTGCTCGGCCACAGTGCTCAGCCACCGTGCTCGGCCACCGTGCTCGGCCACCATCGCTCGGCCAAGAACTGATGGGAAAATAGGAGGCGAGGGTAGAGAAGAAGGAGGAAGAAGGGGGATTGAAGATGTAGAGAGAGAGAGAGAGAGAAGACGAGGAGTGCGAGGGAAACAAGGAAGGCGCAGATGGAGATGGTGGATTGGGCTCTGTTCAAAGAATGGCTGGTGCTGGTGTTGTTCTTCGAGGAAGAAGATGTCGCCGCCATGGCTCTCTCTCTGTGTTGGTGTTGTTCTTCGAAGAAGAAGATGATGCTGCCATGGCTTCTCTCTCTCTGCGCTGGTGTTGTTCTTCGGGGAAGAAGACAACGCCACTGCCATGGCCTCTCTCTCTCTCTCTCTCTCTCTCTCAATTTGGGGATTTAGGGTTTCAACTTGGGGTTTAAGACACCAAACGACGTCGTTTGGTGGTTTACTTGCTGACTGGACTCTCCGACGAGCCACATCAATATAAGAAATTAATAAAAAAAAAGGCCACGTCAGATTTCCAGCAGTTCAGATCGGCGTTGGCACCAAAGTAAGCGTTTTTCAAATTTTTTGGCACTTAAGTGATCCGACGGAAACTTTTGGAACCAAAGTGAGTGCCGTACACAACTTATGGCACCATTAGTGTACTTATCCCCATTTTTAACTAAGGAAAAACTAGGCTATGAAATGCATTTATTGACAAAGCTAGCCCAGGGCTTGCATAAATGCACTTATAGTCATCATAGATATTTTAAATACGGTCCAAACCATAACTTTTCCTAAGTCAAATCAAGTATTGAAAAGGAATTTTTAAAGATTGCTTTTGGGAGCATCACATGTACCAAAGCGGTTTTAAAAGGCAGTTTGGGAAATCCATTCATTAAAAATCATTTGACAATGAAAATTAAAGGGTTTGAAACACATTTCATGGAGATGATATGCCCTAATACCATACATAACCTAAAAAGCTTATCTAAGCAATCACAACCAAAGGCTTATAACGGGAATTTTCAGACCAAGCACAGAATATCAACAAAATTGGGTGATACCCATTAATGATCTAACTATGAACAAATTATCTAACATGTAGAACATGATATGTGTCACACCCCGACGTGCACATCCCTCGGCGGTTGACTAAAATTTGTGACGTCCTAGAACGCGTCGCCGACCCCTTTCTTTTTATCTTTCAATAATGCACATGCGGAAGTGAAATAAACAAACACCTGGACAATCATCAGACCCAGGGATAGTCAAAATATGCTAACACCCTTTTCATGAAACACACTTTATATACATGCCAAGTTAGTCTTATAGATCTATTCTAATAAGTCTGTTTCAAAAAGAAACTACCAAGCCACCTACACTACGGACCCTTCCGCCTCGGGCTCCAAGTTCTTCATCCTAGAGATTTGAAAATATTTAACCACAACGGGGTGAGATAAAAATCTTAGAGAGTCAAAACTCTAAACCTCGATTAGAACCAGAATTCACCCAGAAGCAACCTAAACAGGCGTCACACACAAACTTACATCGCCTCAGTACCTCCTTGCACATTAGTACGCAACATATATCATATGCATTCAACAAACGTATTCAATAACCGGAACACCTTATATCATTCATCAAATATTCACAGGAGTCCCGATTATAAGGTCAAACTATTATGGCACGTCATATTCCATGCCACAAAATTTTGTCCCATAATCCGGCACATATATCTCAATCACTCAGGCATGTCCTAGTTATTACGACCCATCGGCCATGGCCAACTCAACAATCGGCAATCATCCAGCATAATCGAGCGTCATCCCGCTCCATCGAGCATGGCAACGTCTAGAACCCTCACCTAGATGGCATCATAAAAAGGCGCATCGGTCCGGCCTCCACCGCGACTAACTTCCGAACCCCTACCAGGCATCCAATAAAATCGGGCATCATCCCCAAACTCCCGTTGGGTGACAGGTTCCGATAGTAACCACACGAACATCCATACTCGGCCAAGAACATTGTGCTTTGCACTTAACTCAATTTCACATAATGGACTTGGCCAATTTTCTTCATATTAAAAAATCCCGGTAAAATAATTATGCGTGGTCACACATTCAAATCCAACCATAAAATGTGATACACTCCAATTTCAAAATTTCACGATTTTTATATAGTAACTAAAATATTTTTGGCATCAAAATCGACACCCAGTATTTTTTTATTTAAATACAATAAAATCAATTTTTTGCAATAATAATCCGAAACGGCAACCAAGCACTTAATTGTATAATTAAATAGTCAATTTCACATATAAATGCAACCACGATGATCAGTGTAAAATTTTGATAAACGACTATCCCGTCACTATTTACGATAATTATAAATAAATAAATAACAATTAATTAATTAAATTGCAAATTATTTAAACTAATTCACTTAATTAATTTAAATAACCTAACCGAACTAACCTAATTGAGCTAACTAAATTAATTTAGCTAGGCTAACTACATTAACCTAACTAAGCTAACCAACTAAGCTAACCAACCACCCTAACTAAACTAGTCTAGGTAACTAACTAACCTAACTAACTTAGTTACACTAACTAAACTAGCCACTAATCTTTAATTAAGCCTAAACTAATCCACTAAGTGCAATTAACTTTCTAATCCAAGATTAAGGCGTTAACTCACCGGATTAGTGAGGCGATGAGTTCACGGTGACGGCGGCGCAATGGTGACCAAGACCCGTAACTACGGCGTCACCAATGAAGGCTAATTGGGGCTGAAAAACAACCTTACAAGGCTCAACCAATGGGCTAGAGTACCAGTTCTACTTGGTTATGGAGGAAGCTAGTTGAGTTGGTCGGTTCAGCTTGGAGGCAAGTGGTGGGCTAGCTAGACACGACGCAGGGGCGAGCGGTGAGGCACAGCTACTGGATAGGCGGCAATGAGGCCTAGTCAAGCAAAGTTGGCTACTAGCCGTTGGGTTGGACAGTGTGGACGGCCAGGGGCGATGATCGACTGGTGACTCTAGACTAGCGAACACAGACCTACGATGAGGAACGGCTGGATCGGGCTGGAGCGGTTTTTGGCTGTGGCTGGCGTGGAGTGAAAATAGAACAGCAACCAAGTGAAGAAGAGGAAGAAGAAGCTAAGGAGGGGTTCAGCTGGTTGGTCCCGCATGACAAAGGGAAGAAAGGAGGGAAAGAAAGGGGGGAAAAAGGGCCATGAAAGTCCACAAGCTGGCGAATGAGGAAGCAAGAGAAATATCCAAGCTACTTGAGTGCAAACCACAAAAGTCTTCAGCCATCCAAGTCAAGACATCGACCAATGGCCAATTTCTTCTCATTTCTTCACAAAACAAAGGCAATTTGGTAGCTAAATAGTCCCCCTTTAGCAGCCATACGAATTTCCTTTCAACTCTTCACATAACAATTCAAATTGGTGGCAAAAATTCCAACTAAAGGTGTCCATCCGAATTTCCATAAATTCTCTTTTGCCGAATTTGATTTTTCTGCAAAAATTATGGGCTCGATCGAATTTTTCCAAAAGATGAGACGATGTCCTAAAAATAAATCGTGACACACTCGAATGTTTGATTCTTGAAATCGAATTCAATTTCATGGTTAAGATCGACCGAATGCGATTTTAGTACAACCTAACCTACCGAGTAGCTTTGAGGGATTTTAATGCATTTGATCCATGGTCAATAAATTTCAATACACATTTGTGCATCTTCGACTTGTAGGCGACTATTGGTTGTCGTAAAATTGCAAGGTTTCAATTATGGGTCTCGAGTATAAAATTGACAGAAAATCGGGTTAGTGTCATTCGACACAAATTTTGCAATCATGTGAAATCACCCGCAATTCAATTACGTGATTTCGTCGAATCAACCTTTATCCAATCACTAATCAATTATAACGGTGTCGTATTGACCCTTGCCGTTTATCACAATCAAGCGTTCGATTTGCGATCGAATTGTCAAGTCTACCACGTTTATATCCCGTAACCTAATAGGTTAGTTAGCTCATGAGTAGCCAACTCAGAGAACTAGGACCATAGGCACATCGACGAAATATCAATTTCTTATTATTGAGACGGGGTCAAAATTCAGAATGTCACAATATGCAACAACTTTTATGAAAAAGGTTTCCCTAACAGAGTTAAACATGATTTTATAAAAATCAAACAATAAGCAATAATGTATCAGAAAACTGCCAAAATAGCAGGACACCAAGTCATTGCAATCAAGATTTAACCTACCAAATGATGTTTAAAAATCACGAATTCTTTTCACAACATAACCGACAAGGTAACAAACAAACTTTATTAAGGGACCAAATCCAAAATCTCTACTGAAAAATTGGTACAAAAATGATAAAAGTCTATCTAGATGGGGGTAAAAATAGGGGTCCGAATTCAATCCTAAGTCTAAATTCTAGTTTAATTTAGGAAAAATGGAAATAAACCTAACGACAAGCAATTTTCATGAAATCAACAGTATTTGAAAGCTCTAGACGTGCTTTATAACTTCCTAGAAAGGCCTGGGTCCAATCAACGTCAACTTGGTGCTTTAAGACCTAGGCTTGTAAAAGTGTGTGTGTCAACCATTAAAAACCAAATTTAAACATGCATTATTAAGTCCTAAAATCATTTATATGATGCATAAATGGCATGAAGATCACACAAGGGTAAGAATTGGATGCGACAAATGATTAGGAGAATCATCTAACCTTAAGTCGATATGCGAAAATGTCATGTGATTCAATGTCAATATAAGATGATCCAATACTTATGATGACATACTTGAAAGTTTCTAAGTGTAACCAGCACAATTTTGACATGATTTTTACATGAGAAATGGCATTCAACTATAATGAACCACATATGCACATGAAGCTTGCAGTACGTAGTTCAAAAGTCAAGAAGGCACTAACATAAATTTGGTCTCTAAGAGATCCAAACAAGCATGAAAAGACATGCACATGATAAGCCTTTAATCCTATATCAAAATCTCAAAGCATGCCTAATTTCAATCACTTAAGAAAAGACACAAATCCAACCAAAAAATTGACATATAGAATGAATGATGATAGACATTTCCATTAGGAACTCAAGACCTAATTGCGATCATCGAATGATGACAAAAATGGAAAAACAGATAATCATCACTAACTATCCTAATTGCAGTGGCACACATATATGTCTACACATGCAATTGACATATCAAATGGCAATAAAATCATGCAAATCAGGCATCGATAGAAAGGACACGGCATGTATTACATTTCTCATGAAGGCTCTAAGGTCAAACAAGCTTATTTACATGCTTAATTTTGCCTAAATATGCCTTAGATTAGCACAGGGCAGACAAGCACACACTCAGATCTAAGAGATTTTGACCTAGTAAAACATGTCCAAAAAATCTACAAAAAAAAAAAATTACAGGTCATTCTAAAGACAATGAGGAACAAGTTTCATGGACAACTTTGTCCAAAAACTATCACAGAAGGTAGGACCAAAATAAAAGGATGCTAAGGCTAACTAAGGACATAACCTGAAGAGCACCAAGAATATGAAGAAATCGAGCAGATTGTAACATGTTTTTCAAGGGTCAAATATTGGCCATTTGGGCCGTGTGACCTATCGATTCGAAGGTCTCGGAACACACTTTCTAAGTTTAAGCGTCTTGAGTTGAAATAAGGCCATTTAAGACCTCATTTTAGGCTAAACATCAAAGAGAGCGGGAAATAGCAAAGAGATGAAGAGAAAGAGAGTTTAGTGAGATGAATTTTTTGAAAAAAAAAAAAAAAGCCCCCTCTACATTTTGGAGGGAAAAACGGTATTTATAACGCCCCCAAATTGGTCGATCTCAACCATCGGTTCAATCTCATATCTGAAATTCTAGGCTAATAGCCAAATCATGATTTTAAAAGCCTAATCATCATGAGGAGGTGTCAAGTAATCATCAAATGGGCTTGATTTGTGAAAACCTGAGCTAAAAATGAGAATTGTACTTAAGGCTCCAATTAGGGATCAAATTGCAAATTCACGAACCCTAAAAGCCAATCTACAAAATCCTGAGAAATTAAGGGTGTTGAAGTGAAATTGGCACCATGAGGATTTCAGAACCAATCGTCGGAGATCCAAAACCAGCTGGCAAGGGGTTGAACCGGCTTGCCCTATCAGCGAGGAAAACCAATTGGACCAATCGGACAAGTTCATGCCAATTTAACCTGTTCTTGACCGATTCTTGACCAATTCTATTTGGTTTTGGTTGGTTCATGCATTTGTGACCCTTGTGAGTTCAAAATTAATGCAATTTGATCTTTAAAGGACCAAATTGAAAAATTAAAAATGTACGATTTGAGGAGAAATTGTCTAATTTTGACTTAATTAAGCCAATTAAACTTCATAAATGTGATCTATGGACCATTATTGACTCAATTGAGCTATTATCGCAAAAAGTAGCGAACTAAAACCATGGTTACTTAAGATTGAGCCTTGAGGGCTAAAATGAGCAATTTTGCAATTCATTGGCCAAATTTGCAAATTAATTGAAATTGAATTCAATTAATGTTGCAATAGACCTATTAAACTAATTACCCATGTGTAAAATCACCTTACTCAAATTGACTTTGATTTGAAGTGCCAAAACTTAGGCCAAAAATGAATCGGGGTCTAATAATAAAATTGGGCCTAGATTCATGTAATTGAACCCTAGTCTTGAATGGGTCAACTTAAATTTCTTCAATTGAAACTTGATGGCTTGGTTTTATTACTTTCAAGAAAGTGAAATCCCTCAAATCGGGAAGCACTAATGTGAATTTCTCAAAATTGACCCCGAATTTAGACTTATCTTAATAAAGTAATTAGAAAATAATCGTCCATTCGTAAATCATGAAAAATCAATTTTGACCCCCTAATTAGAGCTAAAAATGGCAATTTGTCTTTCGACGTGGTAATTTGAGAAGTTGAATGCACGAGCGGATTTGGAATAGTCCTTAGACCAAATGTCATAAAAATGAACAATACCTAAATATGGCTAAAATAAAAGTAATTTTATTTTCGGTTGACATTGAACCTAAAACTAAACATTCAGAAAACAAGGTTCCTAGTTGAATTTTGCGAAATTTTTGGCATACGAGCCAAATTGGTACTAAAAGAAATGTTTTGTGGATTTTAGATTTTTTTTTCTAATTTTTTTGTCAAAGATTTGACCAAAAGTCAACATTTATTTAACTTATTCTAAAATGTTGATTTTTGAGCTAAATATTTGGATTTTTGAAAAATTAACTTGCAAAAAGTTAAATTAAAGCTAAATGGTATTTTTTTTGGGTGAAAAGCCAATTTTTGACCCAGCACTAAAGAGTCAATCCAAAAATCAACCATTTTAACTTTTCGGATTTTTTTTTCGAAAACGAGTTGGAAATTTTTTTAAAAATAATAATACAAAAGAAAGAAAGAACAAACAACACTTTTTAGCTGAGAAACAGCCTCTATCATGATTAGAATCCCAAATCTTGATTTTTTTTTTTTTTACTTTTTTTACGCGTCAACTAAAAATCAAGTGTCAATAGCAGAGTAGTTTAAGTGGTTGAGGATCTCCTTTCCTGTGTATGGTTAAGGCAAAGCAAAGGCTATACTATTGATCTGTCATCAATATGGTGGGGTCGAGTATTCGTAAGGTTCCGATGTGAGGCACTTGCCTATATGAAGTCTACGTTATTTACTTATTGAGTTTTCAGCTCATTTATTATTGTTTAACCTTTTTCAAGCTCATAAGTATGAGTCTCCCACCTTCTTGTTTTGGTCCCTGCATATATGGAGGTTTTGGTGCTCAACATAGAGGGTGAGGCAACTGACATCCTCTTCTAGCACCACACCACCATGGTGTTGGTCAACAAGGGTGTGAGGTACCTAGTTCCCCATATCTATATGACCTAGTTTGCTTGGATCGACAAAGACTTCTATGGTCCTCTTCATGAGTTCGATGGTCCACAAATGATGTTGATGAGCCAATGGTGACCCCTCCTGATGGCACCATGGATGACCTTGATTCCAACCCCAATTACGACCTAGAGCTCAAGCCTAAGCTCGAGTGGCGAGGATGCCAGCTTTTGATGGGAATCATTTTTGGTAGCCACCCTTGTAGAGAGTTAGGAGAAACCCATCCCCCCTTTCCCTTTTTGTGTGGGGTGTAAATTAGAATGGCTGAAGAACTCAGGCTTGTAAATGAATCGTTCTGATATAATGAAGCATATATAGGTTGTATAGTATATGTATGTTTTCCTTACTATCAGTCTGTTGTTGATGTTTGAGTAATTGAGTTGCATGCTTCCACTTGTGCAAAATTGAAAGATAAAAATAAAACGGATGGTGACTCCTCTCGAGAAGTCGCAAATTAATCCCATGGCAGGTGTCACATTCCCATGGTAAGGAAAGGTCTGAGGCATGACAGAAGATGTCAAGTGAGGCGGAAAAAGACTCCCAAATTCGATCGGGAAAGAAAAAACAGGAAATCAAGGCCTAAAAACGAGAAACATAGTAAAGCATAAAGAAACTGAGAGCCAGCATGTGAAGTTCCTTTAAGGGAGGGTACTTGTGCGAAAGAAAAGATCACTCAAGTCATCTTAAGCAAGTTCAGCGACATTACAATCATCTAGTCCCCAATCGGATCCTAACAAAATGAATTAGGCACGTGAAAGAACAATTGTTTTCATTATAAGATTACTGATTCCAGTTATCTCTAATTTTAGATTAAAAAGAGAAAGGCTGTGGATGTCTTCTACTCGACAGGTTATATCTTTTTTTTTTTTTCTTCCACGAAATTGACGAAGAGGTCTTGAAGCCCTTAAAATTCTTACTGGGTTGATATTACAAATTCAATTGCAGCCGCATATGGGTACCATTAATAGTGATCCTACGCAAATCACGTCATTAGAGCTATTAGCAACTCTGAAATTCTCATCCATGCTTTAATAATTAGGGATTTCATATGTCTTATAATCTTTTGCCTTATTATTTGAAGGTGTAATGTAAAAAAAAAAAAAAAAAAGAGAAAAATGTGACTAGCATTTAGACATAACAAACGATGTTTAGTGAGAAAGTTGTTATGTAAAGATTTATCTTTTGGTGTCACCAACCATTATTTTTAATCACAAAACATTCAAATAAGCTACAAGTAAGTTGAATAATTTTACTCCTTATGAATGAAAATGAAAATATATGAAACCAAACCGCACCTACACTTTCGAGTCAAAACAAGCGAATGAGTTTTCTGAACCGAAAACAATTTGTTATTGTCTCGAATAATTCAAAAGAAAAATGATAGTCTAAACGTTTTGAAGGAACAGAAACACGCACTGGCATTGTTTTCACTTTCACTTATCAGACACAGAGAACAAAAGACGAAATTGTAATGATAATCTAAGCGTCCTACGAAACCAAACGGATAGCATCAGTAGACACTATTTCGTCAAGTCGTGTGCTATAAACACTACATGCTGAAACTCTCTGAGAGAGAGAGAGACCTTTTCGATAACTTCTAGCTTAAATTTCTCCGGCACTAGATCCGTGGAGCCTCGCATGAGAAGAAGAGAGACAAATGTAGCCAAGAACAGCTTGCCGGCTACCTTATCGTTTCAAAAAAGAAGGAAAACCGGCAAGTCATTCTTGGCTACATTCAACACCCTCTCTACCTCTTCATGCAAGACCCTCGAACCAAACTTTGACTCCTCGTATCTCTTTCACCGGACGATGTTTCTTCTTACAATCACTCCCTCTTTCTTTCTTATGCGTATATGCACCATGATGAACGCACAGACACGGTCACGCACTCATATAGTGCCCGAGAAAAGAAGCCCATAAAGAAATTTTGTGCGTGCCCACAGGAAAGGATTGATGAGTCCCAGTTGGTATTTCCAGAGGTTGACATTCTTTCTGAAAAAGGCAATTCCTGCCTAACCAATTAATAATGTGAGTGACCACACTGTCCACTTCTCCTACCATCCAAAGTCTTCCCTCATCTAGAGACTTCAGTTTTTGAGGATCTGGGCGATTGATGGTCCCCTCTTGCTTGGAGATGATATTCATGATGATTGGTCGGTTTGAATTGCTTCAATTTTTTTTTAAATTTTTTTTGGGTAAACAAAATGCTTGAATTTTAAATAATAAGTGATGGGAAAAGAATCTATTCTCTTTCCTTTATCAAAAGAGAGAGAAAGGAGGAGGACAATGGTGAAGGCTGGAATAAGATTTGCCAGTTGGTTTTGCTTGAATTCTCAAACCAGCAGCCTGAATATCATCTCTTTTTTCTTTTTTTTCCCCTTCCTTTTTTTCCTTTTATGGTTATGTCTCGTTAGTGGCCGTGGCCAGATCAAATTAAATTCAAATTTGCATTATTTAACTTAGAACTAACTTCATGCAGGATTTCCCTTTATAAAAAATAATAAACTTCATCAAGGATATGCCTCGGCCATTTTGGTTCATTCAACATGCTACTCGTGTGGATGCTCTAACACTGAAGCTCTCACAATGGTTTTAGTCTATCACGATTCGGGAACATGATTCGATGGGCATACCATATTAACCCAAAAAAAAAAGGCTACATCTCGTCAATCTTATAACTCATGCACGTTTCCTTAAGCGCAGTGTCTTCTTTTGAAATTCAAGACACAACCCTGTTTGCATTCAGCCTTCATTAGTCACGCTGACTAGCTCGTGCAAAATAGAACCCACACGAGAGATTGAAGACCAAGCACAAAATTGAAAATTTCTGAGCAAGATGGAAGGAAGACTCCATAAAGAGTAAGAGCAATTGAAGAACATCAACCCTAATTGCCCAAGTTTTTATCCAAATTTCATATTCAAAAAGACTTTTGGGCTAATATAGAAATTCATCTCGGAAACCATCTTCTTAGATCTGAAAATTAGGGGGAAAACTAGAGAAGTAACGCGAAAATGCCATATAAGACCACTAAAGGTTATTTTGGACGGAAGGTTAGGGGGCAAATTTGAGATTCAAGTAAATTTTTTTAGTCTATAAAATTTGGGGTAAAATTCGAACTGAACCTAAAGTTGAAGTTTTTTATTAGACAAAAAAAATTAGAGTCAAATTAGAACTAAACCTAAAGTTTAGGGTTTTTTATAAGATAAAAAATGTTTAAGGTAGAATTGGGACTGAACCTAGAATTAGATATTTATGAGAAAAAAATTAAGGTAAAATTGGGACTAAAGTTAAAGTTAAAGGTTTTCTAGAGTACTAGGTCTAATATAAAATTAATCAATGGTCGACAAGTTAGGCAATCGTTCATAAGTTAGGAAATCCTAAAGCCATAGAAAAATTGTTGTGGAGCAACCAAAGAGACATGTTGGCGACTTTTTGAGTGGAATACAATGAGGTTGGGAGAAAAATAACGGAAAATGGAATATTTGCTGCAATGTGATTTGAGTGGAGCTGGCCATTGAATTTAATTCGTGTGCCGACACGTGAAACAACACGTGAAATTCAAGCCCATCTAAAAGGAAAAATGCATGATGCGTCAACGAAATTCCTAATCAACATTTGTCCGATTGACTAAATTCAATGTACCTTTTATTAGGGCCGTTGTGACATCCCAAATTTTCAACCCTATTTTCTACTAAATAAATTGGGCATTTCATTGACATGCCTATAGGGTTGTTTTCTGAGCTGATCACTCTTGAGATAACTAGACTATCTGAGAAAGCCATTAAGGATTTTAAGACAAATAGACTTGAGAATTCGATCATGAATGAGCTTCTTGACGGTACTCATCTTTAGAGGCAATTACGATACAGTATAAAATCGATTTGAAATCAGAAATAGGTTGGTTCAACTAAGATGTGTGACTAATCGTGGGTGACACCACTAAATTGAAAAATTCTCATCGACTGACACTAAACTAATTTTCTTATTGTTTTGATACCCTATGTCCGTATTTGGATCCTCGAGATTTTCATGACAACCGAGAATCGCCAATGAGTTGAGTGCGTTCATTCTAGCTCGAAAAAAATCGATCACGGGTAATTTGCACTAAAAATTTCTGAAAGTTACCTGGTAGCCTAGGTCACGCTAAAAATGCATCGAATGGAAATTAATCGTGAATTCGAGTTCGATTTCAGAAATTGAAGATTCTGTCATGTCACAATAAATTCTAAAAACGTCGACTCAGTCTCAGAAGATTTTTCGGAGATTTTGAGATTTTTACGGAAAATCGATTTGGACGTTGCGGAAAAATAACGGAAATTCGGTTTAGCTCATTTGAAGGGAATTTGGATTTCTAAGCCGAGCTACTGGGTGATGAGAATTTGTGGAGATGTGTGGGATTTTTTTCGATGAAATTAGACTTCGAATTTGAGAAATTGAGGATGGAATTGAAGTCTAAAATTTGGTGAAATTCGGATTAAGGCAAGGGGGCAGCATTTTTTTTTAGCATCAAAATTGATTAATTGGTGAATTTATGGGATTTACTTGGTTGGAAAGTGATGGGGGACAAGGAGTTAATGGAGAGGATAAATTATTGACTTTTCCCTTTCTTTTTCTCCCAGCTTGCCGTGTACGTTTCTACCGGTCTTGATCTTCTTCAAGCTTCGGTCTTCTATTTTCTTTACTTCGTTTTCATTATTTCCTTTCGAAGCCACAGCCGCCTCATCCTTCCAGCATCAACGAAGCAATTCCATCATCATCTCTCCTCCACTCACTCCCTCTCCCTCTCAGCCGAAGAAGCCCACAAACCGAATCCCCATCCTTTTTGCCCCACGCGTCTGAGCTTCCTCCTCGTTCGGTCAACTTGACCGAAGCTGTGCCGCCCCACCATCTTCGATTTCTGCTCCACCAGTTCTTGTCGTCAACAGTTCTTCATCCCACGGAAGCCACCTCCACCCAATCTCTCTCTTCTTGTTGCTTCAGCCCAAGAGCCCACCGACCGTCCCACATCCAACGAAGCAGTCCACCGAAGACTCACCGATGCCGCTCCTTTGTTGCCAAACGTCTCTCTTCGTCAACCGAGTGCCCACGCCGTTGACACCGAACGCTGCAGCTGGCCACGCATACAAGCAGCGATTGATGCTGCTTCTCGTCTGCACGCATGGTCAACAAACCAGCCATTGTTGAGCCAGCAGAGTCCAAGCGAAGCAGCACCGTCCATGAGCCAGCATCACCGTGATTTCTGCCGCAAGTTGAAGCCCATCAGCCCACTCGAGAATCCAGATTTCAGCCCAGCAAATTGCTGCTTCTTTGCTTCAGTTCAGAAAGCCCACAATCCGGCCCAAGAGTGCAACAATTCAGCTCACTTGAAGCCCATTTGAAATCCAATTTCAGCCCAAGAGTTCAGCCCGGTTTTGAAGCCCACGAAGCCAGCCCATCTTGAAGCCCAGTTCCAAGCCCAAGCCCAAGATCAAGCCCAGCATTTGCCGTGGGCCTGCAAGGCCTTTGGGCCCGGTCCGTGTGCCCGTTGACGTCACCAAAAATTCGGATTTCGGCAGTCGCGGTGTTCCAGTCTTCACTTGGCACAAGTGAATTTTACTCACTAATGCTTTCTTAGTTTGCTAATTATGCTTAAGGGTTGATTAGATTTAATTAAGTGCAATTAGGTGGTTAGATTAGAATGGATTAGTGATTATTAGATAATTGTGATGCATGTCAAGTAATTGAATTGTGCAATTAACAAGTGGAGACGTATTATTATTTATTGAATGTATCTCGGGATTTTTCCCGACCCGTTGCGGGCTTCAATTAGGCATTACGGATTTTTAGTATTTTTTTATTAATTTTCGAAATTAATTTTTTTTTAATTTTTTTTTTTTGGAAGTTAGGCAGGAATAGCCGACAACCAAAATTTCGTACTGATTGTCGTGGTGCAGCCCGTTTATTTATTTGAGCTCTACGTTGTGTTGAATTCGATTGATTGTGCAATTTGAGGAATTATTCCTAAATTGATTGAAATTGAGTTGAATTTGAATAATTGATTGGTAGAGAATTTGAATAATTGATTGGTAGATGGCCGAGTATGGGTATATAACACCAATAATACTTTGATGGGCTATATAGTAGAGAGAATTGTGAGAGTGAACTAGAAATACTATTGGCTAAGACTAATCAGGTACGATGTTATGGACCAACGTGGTTCGGTGATTGGGACATCATTGGTAAAAACGGCGCCTTAAAGAACACATGTTACGGTCTAGTACATCCATCATTGTGGACCAACGTGGTTCAGTGATTAAGGATATCACTTATGAAAACAACGCCTTAAATAACGCACGTTACGGTCTAGTGCATACATTAGTATAGACATATGTGATTCGGTGATTAAGGATATCACTGGTGAAAATGATGCCTTAAAGAACACACGACTGCTGTCTATTATGTACATCGCCTTGGCTATAGGCATACGTGATTCGGTGATTGAAGATATCATTAGTGAAAACAGCGCCTTAAAGAACGCACGAGTGCTGTCTACTGCCTACGTCACCTTGGCATAAATGACACCCAAAAGCATAAATGTGGCTTTATGACTAAGTGTACTATTGGAGGTTATACAGTGAGGAACAAAATGACCTAGAGATAGCCCGACTGACATATAATCAACTAAGTCGATTGATCAATACTTTAATCTAATATTGCGAATTGATTGAATTGAAATGACCAAGAATTAGTATGTTTGACATGTAATTGACTAGGTTGATTTGATAGATGCTTCGATCTGTTGAGATTGTTGGGTGCCTATTGAATTATACCGATTTGCAGGTTGGGACTAAAGCCAAGATAAGTCATCTAACTCGTGTTGTGCTTAGGCAACCATGTGGTGTATTAATTTACTAATTGGGTCTTAGGAGGTAGAACATGTTGAGACGTAGTCTCATTGGTTATTGAATAACCATTTCAAATCCGTAGAGGGACCGGAGGAGGATTACTTGTTGGATGACCCTGATGATGAGCCAGCACAAGGTGAAGGGCTTGAAGAAGATGAGCTTAGTAAAGGAGAATCAGAGGAGGATCAGGATGATCCCGAGTGCGAACCGGATGAGGACTGAGATCCCATCCTGTTTTTTCAAACCTTATTTATATTTGGATAAGTGTTAGATCATACCTCTATGGATAGTATTATATTATATACTATGAAGTGCATGTTAAAAGTGTGGTTGTAAATTTCGGTATGAAAATTTTGGCCCTGCTTTTCTACCCCATTGATTTATTGTCCGGGGGTTTATAACTGCTTCCGCATGTGCATATGAAAGAGAAAGGGGTTGGCGATACATAATCTTGGGATATCACATTCTAAAATTGACTAAGATAAGGAATGAGCGCATCCTTGACGATCGAGGCGTGACAGTCGTCAATAATTTGATTCAGTTTAGATTTCTATGATATTCAAATCGAACCAAAACTTTGAGATATGTATACATTATGATTTAAAACTGAACTAAACCGCATCTAACCTGAACCGAAAACTTGGTTTGGTGTGATTTCGATTTTTGGATTTTTTTTCTCTCTATGTTGTCTTCTCCTTCCTCGAGTTTACAGTCTCCAAAACTACTCATATCTTCCTCTCATTACTCTCCTTAATCACCTCCATTAAAAAGCTTCATTTGGACTCTTCTCCGTCAGCCACCTCGGCTCAATCCACGCACCAATCCATCTTCATCCTTCTCTCACCTCACACTTGTTCATGTTGGGGTATGGTTCATACTCCCCATCAATAAGATGATACAAGAGTCTTATTCATTGATGAGCAGGCAAGAGTCTAGGGGGGATGGGGGAGCAGTGCCCCCAAGCCATTAGAGTACATTTTTATAATTTGAGCCAATATTTTATTGGTAGTTTAGACTTTAACCTATAAATAACTGGTAGGTATATATATTATATTTCTCTTGTAATTGATAAATGTAGCAAAGAGATGTAACATGGTAATTATAGTGAAGTCTTCCGCTGGACATAGCCCTAATTTAAGGATGGACTAGGATAAAAGTTTTGTGTCTCAATTTATTTTATCGCTTTTATTCTTGATTTCCTAACAACTCTTTGCACCGTCTACCCCAAGGAGTCGCCAAGAGTACAAAAATGCCTCGGCCGTCGGCCTCAGCATTCATCCTACTCGTTGCCATCATGGGGCTGTTGGTTGGCGTCTCAGTGGCGGAGGAGATCGTCATGTGCTTCGGCATAGTTCCGATGCGCGACGGTGTTGGCAAGATCTCCACCAGGGACTTAGGCGGCATGGGCGACTGTTGGACGCTGAACACCAAGGCGTTTCAGGGAGGCCATATACCAGATTTAGCACTCGCAAACTATGAAAGAGATGAAAATAGAGACTGCGAGGGAAGAGGAAAAGGGAGAATAAAGAGAAAAAAGTGAGAGAGGAGAGTGTGTGAAAACAAAAACCGAAAACCGAATTGAGTCTTTAAACTACCCAATTTATTTACTTATTATCTGAACCAGATGAGACTCGAAATTTTCAATTTGGTTTAGTTCGGGTATTTTTTACACCCTATGTGTAAAGTCAATAAGTATTATGAAAATACCCGGGAACCCTTGCATTGACATCCTTGATATGTCCATACTTATGTTCTAGGAGTTCCAAGAGAAATCAAAGATATCTCAAATTTTGCAAATCAAAAGTAACCAACCATTCTTTTGATCTTCTCAAATCCTAAGTTTGGAAATCGATGCAAAATAATCCTAAACTCAAGTACTATAGTAGAGTTGCCCTTAATCAGTTCATGTGACATCTTGATTTTTCAAATTCATCCATTTAGTGAGCTTAGTAATTACAGTCGGATTTTTTTAAATAACATTTTTAGGAGATAGTCAATTATAGATTTTCGAAGCAATAGTACTAGACCCATATATTAGTTGAGAAATTTTGTGTGCTAACTTGGTGAACTACAGTTGTAATTCTCAACACCTAGTGCCTATTGAACATATAAAATTATACATGAGGGCTGAGGCCCTCACCGAACTTGTTGTTCCCCCTTCTTCTTTCTTTTTTTCTTTTTTAATAATTTAATTTTTAATTTAATTTTAATTAATATGAAATTAATAAATTTATGGGCAAAACGATGCCATTTTGCACATTCATTGTTAACTTGGCTTCCAACAAACCACGTAGACCACATATATTATTAAAAAAAAAAAGATGTCACATTAGATTTCCAAGTACCCTCGCCAAACTTGGCACTAAAGTGTCCTCACTTTTCATTATAAAAAAAAAAATGACATTTAAATGTATGTTTTGATACTTCTAACAGCGAAGTATCCATCTATGCCAAGTTTTGGCACTCTTGATGTATATTGTCCATAAGAAAATTGTATTTGTCACTCAAAAAGATACATGAGAAGTATATAAATGCTCATAGCAAAGCAAATCAAAGTAGAGCAAAGGCTAAAATACTACAAAATCCCATTACAATCCCATTAATGGACCTAACGTTCACACCTCATCAGGCCGCATCCATTTTTATAGAATGTACAATGGCCCAATGATGGCGTTTCCCAATTGGACTCTCATGCATGGACCAAAATCCTTCGGTTCCTATAAATGTCAACATGATCGAAAGTCTTCTTGATCAACCTACTATAAAGCAAATAGATTGGAGATCTTAACCTCATCTACAATAGATTCCAATAGAAAACCCCATGAATATTAAAAGTAAATAACTAGCTACAATATTAAATAAGGGATCAAGCTGTAGTTGAAAAGTAAATTGTATTTCTAATTTTTAAGTCACTTCAATAAAACACCTTCCAAACATCTAATTTTTGCTATTGGCCACAGTTTTTTTTAATAGAGAATCTTCGAGAAAGCACATTGAAAGAGTCGGCAATGAACAGGTCAACCTCAAAATGTCAATCACAATTATGGACCTAAGGAAGGGTCTGTGTTGGCCATTGCTTCCCCGATCGCTTGGTGCTTGAAGGTAGATATAATTTTTAATAAAAATATATCGTATTTTATAAAAATTCCAAACAAAATTCCTATATCTCGCCCTCCAAATCTTGCCACCTTCTGTCACGATTTAAATTCCCATGTTGGCGACTAGTCAATCATTACATTCTTTAACGTAATGACCGACAGGTTTTGTTTATGATTCTTCTTTGACCTTATATTTCCATAAAAAGTTGGACAAATCACGAGCGTAATTGGGATCCTATATCTTAAACGTAACGCTACTGCAAGGGTCCTAATGCTGTCGCAATGATACATGAATCATCCAACTTGACCGGGCCATTTAGAGAAACAACCGGGATCATTAGGATTTCTAGCAAATCCGGTCGCATCACTTAATCGTATCCTGGTTAATTGATTAGTCTATGAAAATCATAACTAAGATCCCTAATATTAAATAAAGAGATCAAGTTGTAGCTGTAGCTGAAAAGTAAATTAAATTTCTAATTTATAAGTCGTGGTTCTTTCAATGAAACACCTTCCAAACATCTAATATTTACTATTGGCCACAGTTTTTTCTAGAAAATCTTCGAGAAAGCACATTAAAACAATTATGTTATGAAACCACCGGCCGCGGTGGCTCCGCTAGATAAGGCCCTGCTGATCCTCAGCCCAAAGGTGAATGGTTCAAAACCCGGGAGAGGCGCTAGGTGTATTAAGTGTGACTCAGGGATGGTGGGTCCTCCTGCTTAAGTGTCACCTGGGGGTTTACGGCGCGGCTATCGGCCGCAAGCCGGTTCCTCCAGCACCAAAAAAAAAAAAAAACAATTATGTTATGAACAGATCAATTTTGAAGAGTCAATCACAATGATGGACCTAAGGAAAGGCCGGTGTTGGACGTTGCTTCCCTGATCGCATGGTGCTTGAAGGTTGAATGATCTTTGTTTAATATATATTTATACTCTACAAAACTCCAAATAAAATTCCTATATCTTACCCACCAAATCTCGCCACCTTCCCTTCCCGATTTATATTTACATTTCCGTCACTAGTCAATCATTACATTCTTTAACGTAATGATCGACAGTTTTGTTTATGATTTCTTCTTCGACATTAGGTTTCCATAAAAAAAATTGAAGAAATCCAAGAGCGCAGTTGGTCTTAGGTGATCCTATGTCTTTAGCATAATAATGCAGGGGTCCTAATGCTGGCGCAATGATACATAGATCATCCAACTTGACATGGCCATTAAAGAAAGACAATCGGGGTCATTAGGATTTCTAGCAGATCCAGTCCATTAGAGTGAGGCCTGAAAGATCTAAAAGCTGAGATGCACTGGATTCGGACGTACCCGAATCGCTTATTAATGTCTGTTATCATTGGAGATGGAAGGAAGTCAAACACATTCTTCGCACTTGTCTTGTCCATTATTTTTTGTCATCTATGACCTATGTGCCATGTAGATTACTCGGGTCACTTTAATGCAAGTTCCGCGACATTGCATCTGGTGTTTAATCGGATCCTGAGTAATTGATTAGGTCCATGAAAATCATGACCAATATCCCTTAAAAAAAGTAAAGAGGAAGTTGACTGGAGAGTCATGATGGATACGATTTTTGAAATTACTCACGTTTCCGACTCTTTAAATTTTAAAAATTTTATTTTATGACTGGAAAGTCCACCGTAAATTACATAGCCCAAATTGAAACAAAAAGAGAGAGAGAGAGAGACTAAATCCTGCAAAATGAAAAGGGCTATCCTTTAAAGTGGTAAACTCCGGAAATTTTTCCACTCTATTGCTATTGCTAGTGAATATAATTAAATAACAAAAAAAAAATAACACATACACACATATGTACGTATATGTATATGTATATAGTTTTCCACAAAAATCAATGGCTCCGGATAAAATCAGTTATTTCAAAAACAAAATATAACATAATCCACCATTTGAAATTAAAAAAAAAAAAAGTGTTTTTCATGATTAGAATACTTATTCTTATAATCTCCAATTTAGATAGATTGTGAATTTTTTCTACTCAAAGCTAATATCTCTCTTTTTCCTCACAAAATTTATGAAAAGGTTTTAGTGCTTTTGAAATTTTTATTGGGAAGAGTAAGATTTTGTGTGATCACAGCCCTAGTACTAAGTGTGGAAATTTAATTGGGTAGACAAATGAGGTTTAAAAAGATTCGAACTTAGGACCTTTAATTTCGATTTGTGGAACCATTACCAATTATTCGTAAAGTTTAAACTATTTAAATAAAAACGTGATTTATAATTTAAATATTCTAATGAGAAGAACTAACATATTCAATTATGTAGCATATCAATATACAAGACCATTAATAGTGATCCTACTCAAATTACAGTTTTCATTTGATGATATTATACTTAAACTTTAGACATCACCCTCGGTGTGTAGAAAAAAATATGTTATATAAATAACTATTATTTGGTGTGATCAACCATTTTTTTTAATTAAGAAAAGTTAATATAAACTACAAGCAAGTTAAATAATTTTAATCTTTATAAATTAAAATAAAAAATATTTGAAACCAAAAAGCACCTAAATTTTCGAACCAAAACAAGAAGATGAATTTTGTGAACCAAAAAAGTTTTGTTATTTTTCCCGATTGTAGTTCAAAAGAAAATGCTGTATGAAAGACAAAAGTGGGGAAAACTTCTTTCGTAGCTTTGATGGAAACGTCATTGCCATCATTTCCACTTTTATTTATCACATAGTGGTGTGCAATCAAACTAGATATACTCAAGAACCGGACCAGCCCACTCGAAAAACAAAACTGAGAACCAATTCCCATTGAATCCGATCAGAGAACCAAATCCCAAAATTCAAAACCAGTTTGAATAGGTCCAAGAACCGGTTCTGAGTGATTACTCACTCGGGAACTAAATCCTGGACTGGTTTGGGAAGCCCAAAGTCCAAAATTCTTACTTTTTCCCCTAATTTCTATGTCAAGCAAGTGCTCTTCTCATTCTTGACGTCTCTCAGTTAATCTTTGCATATTTTGTAGCAATGTTTTCGTGGTTGGTTTGTTGTTAGAGGCTAGTATCTGCGTGCGGAAAGTGTAAAGTTGAAAATTTTCAAGGATCTTCCTCGCCTGAACAGCGCTTTCGATTTACTGCGCCTGCTTTTTGGTTATGTGGGTGTTCATTTTTTGTCAATGCGGTTTTGCCGTGGTTGTTCGAGCAATGCGCATTAAGCGAAAATGGGATGCATTGGCTGTTACTTTCGAATGGAAGCGTGTTAACGGAGGGATATTAATTGTGATGTTGGAGGGTTGGATGGTTCTGCTAATCATAGTGTTTCTCTTCCAAGTTCATTGCTGAAAATGTTCCAGCCATCCAAAGTGATTCACATCCGCAACGTTGGGCATGAAATCTCAGAGATACATGTTCTCTTGCAGCTTCTGCTTCCAAGTAAATCCTTTTGGGTATACAAATAGGGACATTCTTGCATATTAATGCAAAATTCAAAGCCTTATAGGATATCGGGGAGTTGCAAAATAGATTCTATTGGAAACAGGATTGACCCTAGAATCAGATCGGAAATATAGGGTGGTTCCAAAATAGGGTCTAATGTAATTAAGGTCGGGTAGAAGGCCCAGGTTTGGAATTTACTCACCTTAGACCTAATCACCCCCAATCAAACATGTTTTCAAAAGTACATAGAACCAAAAACGTTCTACAATACCAAACAACTATGTTTAAGTAGACACTGTTTTTACAAGTAGTCTGGACCAAACACTATATAATGAGAGAAACAGGGAGAGGGAAGGAGGAAGGGACGGAGAGGCTCCTTTCTGATATCTTCTCGCTTAATTTTTTCCAGCACTGTATCCGTGGGGCCTCGCATGAGAAGAAGAGAGATGAGCGTAGCCAAGAACAGCTTGCCGGCTACATTTCGAGTTGAAAAGTGGAAAAACCGGCAACTCATCCTTGGCTGCATTCGACACTCTCTCCACCACTTCATGCAAGACCCTCGAACCTAACTTTGATCACTCAAATCTCTTTCATAAAACAATGTTTCTTCTTACATTCACACCCCCTTTTGTTCTTATGCTTCTATGCACCATGTTGAGCACATAGACACACCCATATGCTTACATAGAGCCTGAGGAAAGAAGCCTAGAAGGCAAGATTATGTATGCCCCCAAGCAACAGTTGACGACTACCATATGATATTGCCAAAGCCTGACATTATGACCACTATCCCATACACACACTTTCAAACTGGATCAAGTTTTATTAGGAGAGTAACGGTGTAACACTCGGATTGCACCCTTTTCTTACCAAAAAAATTCAGATTTGCATGATTAATTTAGAAATAATCTTCATGCCTCAATCAATTTGGTTTTATTCAACATGACAGTGATGTGGGTGCTCTAAGACCGAAGCTCTCATAGGCAATAGCTAAGATGTAAAAAGAAACAAAAGAATCTCACTGCTTAGACTAAATATATGGTTTTAGTCTATCACAATCAAGAAAATGATTCGATTGGGGCGTGCAATCTTTGCAAAAGAAAGGCTAAAGCTTGTCAATGTAATGATTTATGCACGCTTCCTTATACGCAGTGTATGTACTTAAAATTCAAGATAAAATCTTGTTTGTGTTCGATCTTCATTTGTCATGCTGACTAGCTCATGCAAAATAGAACACGCTGGAGACGGAGAGATTACTCCTAATATGAAGGAGTTAAGCAGTCCTTCATAGAAAGGGAATTAGAAGTACATGGAAAGGTGATTGTGGAGCAATCAAAGAGATAAGTTGGGGACTTTTTAGTGGAATATAATGACGTTGGTGTGAAAATTTGAGAAAAAGGAATATTTGCTGCAATCTGATTCGAGTGGAGTTTGACCATTGAACTGAATCCGTTTGCCGACACGCGAAATTTGAGCGCATCTGCAGGAAGTAATTCATGTTGCGTCAAAGAAATTCCTGACCACCATTTTTCCAATTGATTTATATTTCTTTGTCGAAGAAAATTTTACTAAATTACTTCCCAAACAAGGCATATCTACATAAAGGAGCGCCCAAAGAGCTTGTGGAGGAGCAAAAAGCCAGTTTTATGGAAGAGGGTATTGCATGAGAAGCCCACGAACAATGGGCTATGAGGATAAATGGGTGGGCCTGGGAAGCCTTACGCAGCCATGATAAGAAATCATTCCTTATTGAAGTGATTTGCAGACCCACTTATCTAGGCTTCAACAAGAGCAGCACAGTCGAACTACAAGCTGGAACGCTTCAAGGACGACTGGGGTTTCCATCTGAGAAGCAGATGATACCTTCACCGATTTGGCAAAACCCTTAATAATGGTACTAGTATTGTCTCAACAGATACAGGCTATATCACCATCGTGATCCATCATCAAAGGAGCCATCAACATTAATTTTTCATGTACAACGTGATCCTTGACTTTCTCCTCTAGCGAATCCGGATCCTTGACTTTCTTCTCTAGCAAATCCAAGTCTACGATGTGATCCTTGCTTGTCATGTACCAAAGTTCCATTTCTTGTAATTTTCTTGCAAGAAACATGTTGATTTTACTGTTTCTCATGCGTTCAGAGATTTGCATCGCAATTCAAAGTCATTCCAGTGTTTCCAAATACACCAAAGAGTTGTATCCACTGCCGGTAGGTGAGATAAGTCCGCTCCTTTCTCAGTGAATTTCATTAACCAATCATCAATTCTTGTGATTTCCTAGTAGTTGAGTTGAATCTTCGTGTTAGGGTCGATTCAAACAAATTAGTCCCTGAATTTTATTTCAATGTGTAGTGAAATCCATAAATTTTAGCCTAATATGCAAATCGTTCATGAACTTTTAATTTATTCAATATAGTCATGTTAAGATAAGTTGTTGCTTTTCTAATTGCTTGATGCTTGAAAGTTTATATATATCATATTTTTGAAAAATTCCAAATAAAATTCCTATATCACACCACCTTCGCCTCCGGATTTAGATTTCCATTTACGCCAAATGTAATGATTGACAGTTTTGTTAATGATTTCTTCTTTGATCTTATATCCCTATAAAAAGTTGGAGAAATCCAAGAGGGCAATTGATATTAGGTAATCCTATGTCTTCAACGTAATGATGCGAAGGTCCCTAATGGTGTCGCAATGATACATAGATCATTGAACTTGACATGGCCGAAGAAAAAACAATCAGGTCATTAGGATTTCTAGCAAATCCGGTTGCATTTTGAGTGGGGCCACGTGATCTAAAAGCTGCGATGCACTCATTAATGTCTTTTGTTATAGGAGATAGTAGGAAGAAAGTTGATTCTCCCGGTGGATATTATTTTTGAAATGACTCGTGGTTCCAAGTCCAACGCGTTAAGTTTACAGAATTCTTTTATGACTAGTAAGTCCACTGTAAATTATATGGCCCAAATAAAAACAAAAAGAAGAGTAAATCGTGTAATAAGAAAGGGTTTTCTTTTGGGTATTAAACTCAGGAAATGTTTCCACTGTATTGCTAGTGAACAGAATTAAAACTAGGGGTGTGCAAAATACCCGGGATCTGTCCGGAACGGCCAGAACCGGACCGGAACCGCCTGGAACCGGCGGGTCTTGAGGGAACCGGTCCGGTTCTCGGTTTCAATTTATTGGAACCGTGGGTACCGGTCCGGTTCCCGGTTCCGTGGGCGGATCCACCCACCCGCCTACCCGGACCGGACCAGAACCTTTTTAATATTAAAAAAAATTACTAAAAGAAACCCTACATCTCATCTCACTCTCTAGGAAACCTTTACCTTTGGTCAAAGAAAATTTAACCATCTATGGTTATTTGCAAGTAGGAAATGGGAGAATGTTGCATTCCATTTGTTCGTGTTTTTTTTTTTTTATCTATGAGATACATTTATAATTACAACAAATGAATCTTTGTTCCATGTACTTAAATTTGATTTTTCTTTTTTTGGCTTGCTTTGATGTCACGTAATTATTTTATGTTGAAAACCAAAAAAAATTCGGGTCAAAATCGGTTCCATGGATCCACCCGGGAACCGGACCGGACGGGCGGTCCGGTTCCCGGGTGGATCCACGCAACAAATGGGTGGATCTCAGTTCCAATTTTTTGGAACTGGTCCTTAGCGGACGATTCCCGGTTCTAGGTCGGGAACCGCCCACCCAGACCATGCACACCCCTAATTAAAACGAAAAACAACATAACTAACATATCTATATAGTTTTTCACCGAAAAAAAAAAATAACATTTGGACGGCTAAGGATAAAATCAGTTATTTGAAAAAATACAAAATAAAATAATCCATTAATTTGAAAGAATTTTTTTTATTATCAAAATGTTGATTCTGATTATCTCTAATTATAGATTAATAGAGAGATAGAATGTGGATATTTTTAACTCAAAGCTGAATGTGGATATTTTTTACTCAAAGCTAATTCTCTCTCTCTCTCTCTCTCTCTCTCTCTCTCTCTCTCTCATTTTTCAAAGCTAATTCTCTCTCTCTCTCACGAAATTGTGTAGAGGTTTTAGTGCCTTTAAAAAAATTTATTGGGATGAAATAACGATTTCAATTGACAGTACCATCAATAGTGATCCTACTCAAATCATTTTAGAAGAGCTATTGTAGTAATTACTATTTTCCTTTGATGAAAATTCTTTTAAACTAAGTGTGACCTTTACACAGTACAGGCGTTGTTTAGTAGAAAGACGTTATATAAACAATTATTATTCGGTGGGACCAATCATTATTTTAAATTAAGATTCATTTGAATAAACTACAAACAAGTTAAGTACTTTTACTGTTATGAATGAAAATAAAAAAATTTGAAACCAACACAGCTCCTAAATTTTCGAACCAAAACAAGAAGATGAGTTTTGCGAACCAAAAACATTTTGTTATTTTACCGATTGTAATTCAGAAGAAAATGATTATGGATGACAAAAGGGGGAAAAACTTCTTTCATGGCTTTGATAAAGTATAAACAAATTGCCATTACCAGACATGTTTTTATAAGTACATAGAACCAAAAATGGAAGTGTAATGATAATTTAAATGTTCTATGAAACCAAACAACTAGGTTTTCAATAAACACTGTTTCAGCAAGTCGTATGGTATAAACATGATATGATGAGAGAAAGATGGAGAAAGAGAAAGAGAGAGAGAGAGAGACTCATTTTGAATATCTTCCTGCATAATTTTCTCCAGAACTAGATCCGTGGAGCATTGCATGAGAAGAAGGGAGATGAACATAGCCAAAAATAGCTTGCTGGCTACAATTCCGCGTCTTAAAAGAAGCAAAACCGGCAAGCCATTCTTGGCTGCATTCAACACTCTCCCTACCTCTTCATGCAAGACTCTCGGACCGAACTTTGACCGCTTGTATCCCCTTTATATGCAGATGTTTCGACGTACAATCACATCCTTCCTTACTCTTCTATGCACAGACACAGACACAAACGCACTCTTATATAGAGCCAAGAAAAGAAGCCAACTAAGCAATTATGTGCATGCCCACAAGCAAGAATTGACGACTCCCATATAATATTCCCAAAGCTTGATTTTCATTCTAAAGAGGCAATTGCCGACCAACCAATGAATGTGAGTGACTACACTTTCAACTTCAGCTACCATCCAAAATCTTCCCTCATCTAGAGAAGTCCACTTTTGGGATCTGGGCATGGTCCCCTCTTTGCGAGAAGGAAGTCCTGATAATTGGTTGGTTTGAATGGCCTCAGTTGTTTTTTGTTATATAAAATTCCTTGGATATTAAATAATAGGTGATGGGGAGAGAATCCCTTTTCTTTCCTTTCCTTTCCCTTCCTTTCCTTTCCTCAAAAGAGAGTAATAGGAGGACAATGGCGAAGGCTGGAATATGATTTGCCAGTTGGTGTTGCTTGAATTCTGAAACCAGCAGCCGGAAGATATTATCTCTTTCTTTGTCCTCTCCCACTTTTTCCTTTTCTGATTTATGACGTATGAGTGGCCTGGCCAGATCACCATTCAGGTACATGATTCGATGGACATGCCATAGGAACAGGAAAAGGGCTAAATCTTGTCTATGTCATGATTCCTGCACGTTTCCTTAATCGCGGTGTTTATTTAAAATTCAAGATACAACCCTATTTGTTTTCGATTCCCATTGGTTCTGCTGACTAGCTCATGCAAAACAGGACCGGCCGCAGACTTGGAGTTTAGTACTAATATAAAATTAATTAATGTTTCACGGAGTTAGGCAGTCGATCATTGAAAGGGAACAAGAACGATAGGTAGATATGATGGCGGAGCAATCAAAGAGATATGCTGGAGACTTTTTGCTGCAATCTGATTTGATTAAAGTTTGACCATTGAATTCAAATAATGCGCGATGCGTCAGCGAAATTCGTCTCTCATAAGGGCAAAAGAGCATGCACGTGAAGAAAGCAAACAAAAAAAGTCTTAAATATGTGAGAAATATTCATGTAAGTGAATTCAAGTTTGATACGCAACTAATTCATGAGACTACATTACAATTACATTGACAATCTTAAAATGGTGGTTTTGTGTATTACACAAAATAGATTGTCAGAACACGATTTACTAGCTGGCGGAATCGGCATTCAGGATGACGTTATTCACGGTAGAGATCATCATCAAAAAATACATGTGAAAAGGGAAAGAAGATAATATCAATATCAATTGATCAATACAGAACAAAAGAATTCGATAGCACTTGTTCCTGGATAGGCTTATTTGACCCCCCAAATCACGAAAGAGTTAAATCAAAGTTTCATTGCTCAAGCAAATATTCCTGAAATAAAGTTCATCAATTCAATTGTCACGAAATGTATTTGCACTAGTTATAGTCTATAGAAAAGCAACCGACTTTAGTCATCATTAAAGAAACTCTGGGAAAGGGTTGGATGCAAGCCACCATTGGAATGCCTAGTGAATGACCATATCTCAGATCTGATATGATTAAAAGGTGGACATCTAACATGGTCTAATGATTCCCCATCTAGAGAAAGCCTAGTAAAAAAGAATTGGGTGGATTTCGAAAGTTTTTGGTGAAAATTTGTTTATTTTCCAGGTCAATTCCACATTACAGGCGGGATTCCGAAAGTTGTCAGCCAATGAAATATTGTCTATTTACCAGTCGGATTCCACAGTACAGGCATAAAGAACCTCTTGTCTTGCAGAATAAAGTTTCTGGTCATCACTTATCGTCAAACGGCGTCAAACTGCTCAGAAAATTAGTTCATCACTTATAGTCGTTCCATGATTCACAGACAATAAACACACGGAATTAAAAATTCCCAATGAAATGAAGTATTCGTTATTGGAAGCTAATCTTTCATAGGGAAAAATAGACAATTCTCTGGACAATGTCAACAAAAGCCTTAATCTCAGTAACCTGCCTGATCACCATCTACTTGTTTTCAAATGAACATGAAAATTGAGTAGCAGCTACCTCTTCGTTTTTTCCTTTTTTTTCTTTTTCCTGAGGGAGGGTGCGCAGGTAACGAAGTACCAAATCGTCATTTGATGGAATTGAAACTCCATAAGACTACAAGGAGTCTTATTCCAACCCTCCAACAAGTGGGCGGTTTAGCAAGTATGGGCAAAGTAACAGAGGAAAGAGTTTGAATCAATATGATCTGAATTTGATCCTCAAGGTAGGTGATATAATCAGAATATACAGATTTAAGAAAATTTATCTTACATTAAATGCCTGTTCCAGATTTTCCTCATTCCACCCTACAACTTACCTATCACTTTTCATCTAGTCTAAACTGATTTGCCACGACTTCTGAATTGCATCTGGATTCTGAATCTGTAAGCAATTACAGTCATGGGACAAGATGGGTAGAATAACCTTAGGCATAGCAACCTCATGCATAATCCAGTGACGCAAGAGTTCCTCACAAGCTTTAGAATAATATATCCCCAACTTCAAAGTAAAATCTTGTGATTTTTAGCAAAAAATCTTTAAGTCTACAAGTCTGTTGCCTGGACATTTCAATTACCTCCACAATAGGCCTCAATAACATGTAAACTTCCATCTGCTAAACAACTCAATTATTAGTAAGTCATTCGAGCTTATGTAAGGCACTTGCTGCAAATTGAAGTATAAAATTAACTGTAGAGTAGCCAAACCTGGGATACTGAAGGGCCCCGTGGTTCTTGGGCTCCAAATGCACAATTCAAATGCAGAAACAAATATGTACAGTTCAATCAATACCCTCTCTGATTTCTTGGGCGCTCTCACTCTCCAAAGGAAACCGCAGATTAGTGACCGCCCAACAGCAGCTATGCTATGAACCACACAGAAGCACTGTCTTTCAACACATCATAAAAATACATGAATAAATAGATGAAACCAACTTGCAGTTACCATTAAATTCCTCTGTTCCAAGTGCTTCGAGAGCTTGCAGGAACAGATACAAAAACAATCACCGTATCTCAATCATCCATGGTTTGTTCTAAGCTCCTGCACTAGGCATTGCAAGTCAGTCCAGAGAAGCCATCCATGCGCTGTTATTATTTCCTGTGAACTGCATTAATCACTCTGCAGTATATAGTTGCAATAAACCATCAATCTCAATAAACGACATATTTTATTTGTGATTCAAAAAGAGGATCAAGAATGAAGCTTGCAGAACATATTAATATAAGGTCACAACAAAAAGGATCGACATCACATTTTGTTTACTTACTTTGGGATGGGTATAAAGGTGAACAAGATATGGTTATGATAAAATGCGGGTCACTAGATAGGAGAAATCCTATTTAGTCATAGAAAAACACTGCTGCAGCAGAGATCTTACAAAACTTGATTAGAGTCTTGGCCAAGCTAGTAGCTAAGTAGGTTCATTTGTGCATGTCATGAGATAAGCACAGAAATATGTCCCAACCAGTACAAGCAAAATGTCATGCAAACAAACAAACCAGATGAAATGTGCCCTTTGTAATTGCAGTTTATTTAACATCATATCCTCTGAAAGGGACTACTATTTTCTTCCTAGTGCCCAGTTTGTATTCAGTCTCTAACTTAATTCCATAAACTCTAATTCTCTCGACAATAGTTTCTCTTGCCTCAATCTTCAGTAATACCAATCCAATTCTTCTGCATGAATTATGTCCTCAAAAGAAATAACTTCTTCCTGTATCATATGCCCCATAATAAAGCATCATTTGGTTCATCATATGCATGTTTCTTCTTTCTTTTGATGTGCAGAAAACCATGTCTGCTATCATTTATCATCAAGCATGCAATAATCACCACTATTGATAGTGCAATTCCAACTAAATGATGCAATTGTAAATAAATCCAACTATAATATTGCTAGTTAGAAATATAACGGCAATGATATTAACTGGTCAAACATCTTCTGCGGACCAAATATTCTGATCACTATGCTATATACATTCGGACAAACCATCAGCATTAACTGTTTGGTTAGAGCTATTACATAAAGATTTTCCTGGTTGCAGGTACTGTTATTTTCTTGAGCTAACTTTTCAGTTCTATTTGTGCATGTCCAAGGAAATTTCTCACCAATTGCAACCATAGAAGTTTATGATGACATATTTCAAGGTAAATAGGTAACCGCCGAGAGCATGGAATATGCACCTTTAAATGGTTGGAGCAAATACATAGGAGAGGTTATTACATGCATAAAGCAGGAGCCCAAAATCTACTATGGAAGTGTTTAATACTATTGCATCGCTAAGTAAACCATCATCTACTATAAAACTGTTTAGTAATAGCAGCACTACATCCTCTAGCAGACTTTCAGTACAACATTCCCTGCACTTATAAGTAATTCTTGAGTAGATGAACTTTGAACTAATTGTTTACTGATTGTTAGACATAACACTTTGTTCCTTTGACAATAAAAGGAGGTAAAACCAACAAGAAGTATCTTATTTCATCATAAATTATATTATTCCCTCAAAGGATGTATAAGATTTGTAAAAAAAATGAATCTGCATTGATCCCTAGTCTGAGCCATTAAATGGGAGAAATGTATGTCGAAGAGCTATCTGCAAAAGAAATTTGGTTGAAAAGTAGAGAAGACCTTAATAATGAATTTAAACATCAATTTCTATATAGCATTCAAGCATCAGTGACCAGAAAATAAGGGGCTTAAACTTTAAAAAACGCCTAAATGACTTCAAGTGAGTAATGACCAATTATTTAAAGGGGGAGAATTGAGAGAAGTAAAACAGCACTTGTTTTAAGAAAAACAATCTCCAGAGGAAGTTAAGAACATACTTTCAATTAAAAGACACTAGGAGATTTTACAGAAAATAGCAGCATATTTTCCTAATAAAACAAACAGCACCAAATACAGTTGCTTAATCAAGACTCGAAGAGTTAGAACATTTTCAATACCACTCAGATACTGAAGGTAGAAAACTGGCCACAGAGGTGAGCAAAACAAAACTCTAGATATTGAGTTCTCATGCAGGCTAAAAGGATTGATAATAGAAGGAATAAGAAACTGTATCTCAAGAAACATTTCTTGCACAAGTCACTTGAAAATTTTGTTTTATCAACATCTATTTGTAATTACTTAAAAAAGTTCTTTTATACTATTGGTGTTCAATGGCATAGAAGAGGATGACAGATAACTGAAAAACCAGCAGTTCTTAAACATCAATGGCAGTATGAAAGACGGGAAAGAATGCTTAAGACTGATTTGTGCAAATTCTCCAGAAGGAGAGTACAAAAAAACCTTCCATATGCATCATGCAAGAGCTATGAAAGAAAATATAGTAGCCAACACTGAAATTGCACAAGCAAATAGAGGGTAAGAACATTAAAAGTGCTAAAAGTCGTGTACAATGCTCACTTTAGAGCCAAAAGTTTATTTCAAATCACTTTAAGTGCTACTTTTTCTCAAAAACGATCATTTAAGTACCAACTCCGGTCCGAATAACTGGAAATCCGACGTGGCTATATTTTAATTTATTTCTTAGTCCTATGTGGCTCGCTGGCGTGCTTAGTCAACATATAACCTCCAAACAACGTCGTCCAAAAGTTGTAAATAGTGATCATTTAAGTGTTAAATTTTATTAAAAGTGATCATTTGAATGCCAAATTTTATTTGAAGTAATCACTTTAGTGCCAATCATTATTAAAAAACGATCACTTCAATGCCAAGCATGCCACATGGACTAGATTTTTTAAAAATTTTGCCGTCATATTATAATTTTAATTATAAAAAACACATAATCAATTTGATTGGAATTTCTCGCCATTGACATTAAAGTGATCGTTTTTCCTCTGATTTAGCACTTAAATGAGCCAGCGAAAACTTTTGACACTAAAGTGAGTATTGTACACAACTTTTGGCACTTCTAGTGTACTTATCCCACAAATAGCGCACATAAGATATCAAGACAAATGCACCAGTCTAAAAATGGGGAAAAAATAAGAGATGATGTCACATTACCAAAGACTTACCCAATTTATTGATCCTCAGTTTCTTCGGAATTGTCAGCTTTCGGGATGTAACCTTCCCTCTTCATCTCATCCACCAATACTTCATACATCTCCACTGTGCCATGATGCAAACCATCACCAGCATGAAATTCATGTAGCTGAGTCTCAATTTCAAACCAACTGCAACCAGGTGTCTTAGTTATACCCCTTTGTCTCATCAATATTCTCATCCTCGCTGATTCATCCCACTTTTTCACATCAGCATAGAGTTTTGATGATATAACATAGTTCCCAGAATTCGAAGGTTCTATTTCCAGAAGAAGCTGCATCACCCGCTCACCAATATCTGCATTTCGCCGTTTCTGACAGGCACCAAGCAATGACCCCAGAACAACTTCATCTGGCTTTCCAGGCATCTTCTCAATGAAGCTCCAGGCCTCATATAAAAGTCCAGCACGAGAAAATAGATCAACCATACAAGAATAATGCTCAATTTTTGGGACCAATCCAAATGAAGTGCACATCATAGCAAATAGTCTGCGCCCCTCAGTAACCAGACCACCATGCACACATGCAGAGAGTACTCCAACGAACGTGATGTCATTTGGGTAGACATGCCCACCCTCTTTCAACATGTGATCAAATAGTGCTAATGACTCCTTTGCTCGACCATGAAAAGCTAGGGCAGAAATCATAGCATTCCAAGAGACCTCATTTTTCTGAGGCAGGTCTTCAAAAACTTCAAGAGCATTGTCTAAACTTCCGCACTTAGCATACATATCAATTAAAGCAGTACCAATGTAAACATCATGCCTTAAGCCATTATGAGACACATAGGTGTCCACCCAACCGCCCAGCTCTAGGGCCCCAATTGAAGCACAAGAAGACAACACACCAAGCAATGTAATTTTGTCCGGATCAATGCCAACCTCTCTCATCGTGCTAAATAGTGTAATCGCTTCTTCAGCCATCCCATTTTGGGCATAACTGTCACCACAATAAGTAAAAAGTTTAGAGAGCTCTTCACCAATTATGCTTAATCGTGCGGATTAACATAATATGTATCTTGCACGTTACTAACTGATTAACTGAACCAAATGTAAAAGAAAGCACAAGTCAATTGGAAGGATAAATTCTCCCACAGACAACCCAAAAAAAAGTTTGAGTGGCACCCTCCTCATTACTGAAATAGGTGTATGAAATATGAAAGAGAAGCAAAATTCAAGCCAATATAGTGCACTGCCAATACCCTTGCGAGGCTAAATCAAACAGAAAAGAAGGTGAGGAAAGCAGATAAAACTACATAAGTTGAAGTTTCCCCACCAAAAAAGAAAATAATAATAATAATAATAAAATTCAAAACTATCCACTAGTAGAAAAGAAACAATCTTGTAGCCGCTAGACAGAGAGGCTGCGGCAAATATCGGCCATCACTCAATTGAGGAAAAACATTATTATTAGCATTACAAAGAGTATATATGAAAATGTGACGATTATATCAGGATCAGTCCTGGTAAAGTCTTATTGTTCAGAATGAGCATCTCATAGAAAAGCTAATATGTGACCTATAGCGATTAGACTAATAGACACAAAGATGTCACAGATGAGATGAGCTAATAACAAGTGATTTCATAAAGCAAGCAAGCAAGAGAAAAAGATTGATACCCTGTGATCATGGCATTCCAAGTCACTACATCCCTCTTAACCATTTTATCAAAAATCCTCCTCGCTGATGTCAAATCCCCACATTTCCCATACATATCAATCAAGGCAGATCCCACGTAAGAGTTCAACTTCATCCCGTTATCCAGAACATATCCCTCTATCCACTTGCCAAATGTCAGATCCCCCAAGTCTCCACACGCCGTGAGAGTGCTCACCACAGTCATTTCATCAGGCATGAAGCCTTTCTCCCCCATTTTCCTGAACAGCTCGACCGCGTCCGCCGCAAAACCCATTTTCGCATACCCAGAGATCATCGAGTTCCACGACACCACATCTCTGTCGGTAATTTCGTCAAACACCTTGCGTGCATTCTCCAGCTCCCGGCACTTGGCGTACATCATAATCAACGAGTGACTAGTGTGACTGTCCGAATCCAACCCAGTCTTAAACACCGAAGAATGAGCCGCCCGACCATGGTCCAACTCGAGAAGATTCGCGCAAGCTATGAACAGAAATGGGTACGTGAAATTATTGGGTTTCACTCCTACACATTTCATTCGGTAATAGAAGTGCAGCGTCAGGGAGTAGTCGTGCCGCGTTGTGGCCAAGCCCCGGATCATGACGTTGAAGGCGTAGTCATTGGGTCGAGGGATCCGAGAGAAAACGAGGGAAGCGTAGGACACGTCCTTGAGGTCGACGAGCTTCGCGAGGAGGAAGTTGGGCTTGTCGACGGAGCTCGCGAGCATCTGGGAGTGGACTTGCTGGACCGTCCTCGTGGAAGTACATCTTCTCAAGATGGACAGGAGCGACTCGCAGTGAATCTGCTTCGGCGAATGGACTGGGACTGGGACTGGTTGGGATTTCAAAAGGCTCAGTTGGCGGGGAGCAAGGTGGGTTAGGAGGACTTGTGCTTTGAGCATCGTACGAGGGAGAGCCTCCTCCTCCTCCTCCTGAGCCGTTTTCTTTAACCTATTCATTTGGAATTCCACCGGGGTTAACCACTATTTTTCACTCTTTTTGTCTGAAATACACCACAAGAAGATTTTGAGAAAATTGGTAAGACTTCCTCAGCTTATTTCTAACTATACCTTTCTTCTTTTCTTTTCTTTTTTTCCTGAGATTTGTATAATACTTTATTGCAAGCTCAAATTGAAAGATTACATCATAAAAAACAAATTGAAACCGGCTAATATATGAAAAAATAAGTCATGTATAGTCTTAATTTTTTGGTCAAATGTATTGTGGTAATGTGAATCTTCTCCATTAACCAAAAATTGCAGCTATATTAGGTAAAATTTATATAAAAATCGGTCGAAAATCTCTTTTACTCGAGAGATCCGAACATTGTTTTGTAATTGCTTTAAGGCCCCAACACATCTTCATTCACAAGATTTGAATCAATGGGGTAAAAAAATTTCTCTACTAATTCATTATTCTTATTTTGATATTTTCCTTACTTTATTTGTTTTATGCATAATTGATATTGGAGAGTCCTTCTAGAGCAATTTAACGCAACCAAGTCACTACACAATGATTTTGTTATTAGTTGTAAAGCTAATGTTTCATCACAAGGTAAACATCTTTTGATGGCAAGGTTAAAAAAAAAAAAATCCAAAAAAGAGCATAAAAAGAGAAAAGAAATAGAAATAAAAAATAACTTTGCCTTCGTGAGTCCTAAAGTTATTTCATAAAGCAATATCCTCCTTCTTTTGTGGTTCGATCTTGAGTTTTAGTAATGTCAAATTGAATTGAAAAACCGCAAAAGAGCATTTTCAATATGAAAATATAAAAAGGAAAGAAATAGAAATAAAAAATAACTTTAATCTGGAAGACAGCCTTAGTGAGTCCTAAAGTTATTTATGAAAACAATACTCTACTTTTGTTGTCTGATCTTGCGTATGAGTAATGTCAAGTTGAATTGAAAATCTGGACAAGAGCATTTCCAACATGAAAATATACATATATATATATATATATAGAGAGAGAGAGAGAGAGAGAGAGAGAGAGAGAGAAATTTACAATAATTTTTTTTTCCTTCTTCTTTTGTTGTTTGATCTTGCTTATGGATGATGTCAACTTAAATTGAAAATCCACAAAAGCGCATTTCAAATATGAAAAGGATAAAAAAAAAAAAAAAACAGAAATAGAAATAAAAAAATAACTTTAATTCGGAAAATAGCCTTAGTGGGTTCTAAAGTTATTTCTGAAAACAATACTATCCTTCTTTTGTTGTTTGATTAATTAGATTGTTGTCACGAAAGCATATAGCTAAGTAAGAGAAAAGAAATCCAATACAAGTTGAGCAAAATAAACTAGTGCCGTCACAAGTTAAAAACATGGCCAACAAAAGGATCAAACAAGATTAGAAGGCATCTGATCTTTCTGACACCTGACATGATAACTTGATCAACCCACAAATAATCAACCAACAACTGTGTAGAGAGCATATTCTTTGCAACAACAGAATTGTTTGGGAACAATTTTTCTGAGCATGCATTGTAGCTAATGCAAGAGTAAAAGCTTCACTTTCCATGTAGCTATGGAAAATATATTCATCACTTATAGTGAATTCACAGACGATAAATACGTGTGTGATTAAAAATGCCTGAGGAATTGAAGTAGCCGTCTTTGAAAGCTAATCTTTCATTAGGCAATATAGACATTTCTCTGGACAGGATCGACAAAAGCTATAATCTCAGTAGCCACCGTTGACTTGTTTTCAAATGATATATACTTACTGTATACAAATGAATGTGAAAATTGAGTAGCAGCTACATCTTCGTTTTATTTTTCCTTTTTTGTGAGGGAGGGGACGCAGGATTATGAAGTACACCTGTTCATTTGATGGAATTGAAACTCCTTAAGAATACAAGGTGTATTATTCCAACCCTCCAACAAGCGGGCGAGTTAGCAAGTATGGGCAGAGTAACAAACTGAGGAAAGAGTTGAATCAATGTTATCTGAATTCGATTCTCTAGGCAGGAAATATAATCAGAATGAACAGATTTAAGAAAATTTATCTTACATTAAATGCCTCTTCTAGATCTTCCTCATTCTACCCCACAACTCACCTGTCACTTTTCCTTTAGTGTAGACTGATCTGCGGTGACTTCTGAATAGCATCTGAATTCTGAATCTTTAAGCAATTACAGTCATGGAACAAGATGGCCTGATTAAGGGTAGAATAACATTGGCAGAGCAACCACATGCATAATCCAGTGGAGCAAGAGTTCCTCACGAGCTTTATAATGAAATATCCCTAACTTTAAACTAAATAAACCTGTATTTTTAGCAAATCATCTTCAAGTCCATGAGTCTGTCACCTGGACATTTCAATTACTTCCACAACAGGCCTCAATAACATGTAAACTTCCATCTGCTAAATACTCCATCATTAGTAAGTCATTTGAGTTTATGTAAGGCACTTGCTGCAAACTGAAGTATAAGATTAAGGGTAGAATAGCCACACCTGGGATTCTGAAAGGCCCCTGTGATTCTTGGGCTCTAGATTTATTATTCAAATGCAGAAACAAATATGTACGGTTCACTCAATACCCTCTCTGATTTCTTGGGCTCTCACTCTCCAAAGCAAACCCCAGATTGACGACCGACGAACAGCAGCTATGCTATGAACCACACAGAAGCACTGTCTTTCAACACATCATGAATATACATATATAAATAGATGAAACCAACTTGGAGTTACCATTAAATTCCTCTGTTCCAAGTGCTTCGAGAGCTCGCGGGAACAGATGCTAAATAATCACCATATCTCAGTCATCCAGGGGTTGTTCTAAGCTCCTACACAAGGCATTGCAAGTCAGTCCAGAGAATCCATCCATGCACTGTAATTATTTCCTGTGAACTGCATTAATCACTCTCCAGTACAAACTTCCTATTAAAGCTGCCAATCTCAACAAACAACATATTTTATTTGTGATTCAAAAGGAGGATTGAGAAAGAAGCGTGCAGAACATATCAATACAAGGTCACAATAAAAAGGATCAACATCACATTTTGTTTACATGTGTTGGGATGTTTATAAAAGTGAAAGAGATATGGTATAACAAAATGCTGGTACTAAATAGGATTACCTATTTAGTCAAAGAAAAACACTGCTGCAGCAGAGATCATACAAAACTTGATTAGAGTCTCTGCCGAGCACAGAAACATGTTCGAACTGTCAGAAGTGAGATGTCATGCAAACAAACCAGATGAAATGTGCCTTCTGCAATTGCAGTATATCTAACATCATATCCTCTGAAAGGGGCTACTATTTTCTTCCTAGTGCCCTGTTTGTATTCAGTCTCCAACATTACTCCATAAACTCTAATTCTCTTGACAGTAGTTTCTCTTGCCTCAATCTTTAGTAATACCGGTTCTATTTTTCTCCATGAATTATGTCCTTGAAAGAAAAAACTTTTGCCGGTATCATATGCCCTATGATAGAGCATCATTTGGTTCATCGTGTGCAGTTTCTTCTTTCTTCTGATGTGATGAAAACCATGTCTTCTAACATTTATCATTAAGCATGCAATAATCACCACCTGTGACAGTGCATATCCATCATAATGACGTGAATATAAATAAATCCAACTATAATAATGCTAGTTAGAAATACGACTGCAATGATATTAACTGGTCAAACTTCTCCTTTGCATCAAATATTCTGATCACTATGCTATTTACAGAAACTATTACATTCGGACAAACCATCAGTATTAACCACTTGGTAAGAGCTATTTGATAAAGAATTTCCTGGTTGCAGCTAGTTTTATTATCTTGAGCTAACTTTTTGGTTCTATTTGTCCACGCCCAAAGAAATTTCTCACCAATTGTCACCATGGAAGTTGAAGATGACATATTTCAAGGTAAAATGGTAACCACCGGGAGCACAGAATATGGATCTTTTAATGGTTGAAGCAGATACATAGGAGGGGATACTACATGCATAAAGCAGGTGCCCATAATCAACTATGGAAGTGTTCAATACTATTGCATCACCAAGCAAACCATTATCTACTATGAAACTGTTCAGTAGTAGCAGCACAACATCCTCTAGCAGATTTTCAGTACAATATTCCCTGGCACTTATAAGCAATTCTTGGGTATATGAACTTAAATCAATCGTTTACTGATTGTTAGACATAACACTTTATTCTCTTGACAATCAAAGGAGATAAAACCAACAAGAAGTATCTTATTTTATTTCATCATAAATTATTTTACTCCCCCAAAGATGAATAAGAAAAAAAAAAATCTGCATTGATCCCTAAATTGAGACATTAGGTTGAAGAAATGTATGTTGAAGAGCTATCTAGAATAGAAATTTGATTGAAGAGTAGAGAAGAGCCCAATAATGAATTTAAACATTAAATTCTATCTAGCATTCAATTACTAGTGACCTTAAGATTAGGAGCTTAAACTTTATAACATGTAAATGACTTCGAGGGAGTAATGAAGTAATGACCAATTATTTAAAGCGGGAGAATTGAGAGAAGTAAAATAGCGCTTATTTGGAGAACAACAATTTTCAGAGGTAGTTAAGAACAAACATTCAATTATAAGACAAATGGTGATTTTATAGAAAACATATTTTCCTTAAAACAAACAGCAGCAAATAAATTTGCTTAATCTAGACTGGAAGAGTTAGAACATTTTCAATACCACTTAGATGATGAAGGTGGAATTTGACTGGCCACAGAGGTGCGCAAAACAAAACTCTATTTATTAAGTTCTCATGGAGGCTAAAGGATCGATAATAAAAATGAAGACGAGGGTCAAGAAACTGTATCTCAAGAAACATTTCTTGCACAAGTTACTTCAAAAGTATATTTTATTAACATCTCTTTATAAATACTTGAAAAGTTATTGGGTACCGTTGGTGGTCAACAGGATAGAAGAGGACGAATGAGAACTGAAAAACCAGCAGTTCTTGAATGGACTTCCATATGTAAGTTTAAGCAGAAACATTAAAGATCTACGGCAGTATGAAAGAAGGGAAAGAATGCTTGAGACTGATTTGTGCAAATTATCCAGAAAGACAGTACAAAAAGCCCTTCAGCGTGCATCATGCAAGAGCTTGAAAGAAAATATGATAGCCAACACAAAAATTGCACAAGCAAATAGTGCCCATAAGATATTAAGACAAATACCAAAAAATCTGCATCAAATCACCAGTCTAAGAATGGGGAAGAAATAAAATAAGACGTTGAGTTACCAAAGACTTACCCAATTAACCGATCCTCAGTTTCATTGAAATCAGTAGCTTTCGTGAAGTAACCTTCCCTCTTTGTCTCATCCACCAATACTTGATACATCTCCACTGTGCTATGATGCCAGCCATCACCAGCATGAAATTCATGAAACTTAGTCTCAATCCACAACCAATTGCAATCAGGTGTCCTAGTTATACCCCTTTGTCTCATTAATATTCTCATCCTCGCCGATTCATCCCACTTCTTCACATCAGCAGAGTTTTAATGATATAACTTAGTTCCCAGAATTCGAAGGTTCCATTTCCAGAAGCAGCCGCATCACCCGCTCACCAATATGTGCATTTAGCTACTTCTGACTGATACCAAGTAATGACCCCAGAACAACTTCATCTGGCTTTTCAGGCAACTTCTCAATGAAGCTCCACGCCTCATAAAAGTCCAGCAAGAGAAAATAGGTCGACCATACAAGAATAATGCTCAATTTAAATCCATATGGTGTGCACATCAGAGCAATATTCTACTCCCCTCAGTAACCACACCACCATGCACACATGCAGAGAGCAATCCGACGAATGTGATGTCATTTGGGCCTCTTTCAACATGCGATCAGATTGTGCTAATGACTCCTTTGCTCGATCATGACTAGCTAGGGCAGAAACCATAGCAGTCCAGGATACCTCATTTTTCTGAGGCATGTCTTCAAAAACTCCAAGAGCATTGTCTGAACTTCCGCACTTGGCATATATCAATTGAAGCAGTACCAACATAAACATCACACCTTAAGCCACTACGAGGCACATAGGTGTCTACCCACTTCCCCAGGTCTAGGGCCTCTATCGAGGCACAAGAAGACAACATGCCAAGCAATGCAATTTTGTCAGGATCAATGCCAGCCTCTCCCATCGGGCTAAATGGTGTGATCACTTCATCAGCCATCCCATTTTGGGCATAACTGTCACAAATCAACAAGTCAAGAAAAGTTAGAGAGCCCCTCACCAATTACGCTTAATCGTGCAGATTGCCAAAATATGTATCTTGGACATTACTAACTGATTAACTGAACCAAAGGTAAAAGGAGAACGCACAAGTCAATTGTAAGGATAAATTCTCCCCCAGACAACCCAAAAAACAAAGGTATGAGTGGCACCATCCTCTTTACTGAAAGGCTGGTATATGAACCAGTAAAAGAGAAGCAATAATCAAGTTAACAGAGTGCACTGCCGATACCCTTAGAGGCTAAAGAAGGAGGATGACCTGAAAACCTTTTAGAAAAGCTGGTAAAACTACAAATTTGGGTGCGTTTGGCTCAGCATTTTGAAAGCCCATTGGGAAAATGCAAAGGCTGCGTTTGATTCAGCATTTGCAAGGGCTAAGACTTTTGGGGAAAGTCTTTAGGAAAATACAAACACCTTTGACTTAAAAGGTATTTTTCAAAATGCAACTGTATTTGATAAATTGTACTTTGAAAGCCCTTTGTGAAGCACTTTGAGCAAAATGGTGTTTGCGGAATTATATTTACAAAGCATCTTTGTGGTAAAATAAAAATTATCAAAAGAAAATTTTAAAAAATTGACTGGCAAAGGCAGGGGCCACCGGCAACCATCAGCAACCTCCGGCGACCCCGAATTTGGGGCGGCGAGGTCACGCGACGCCGTCGCGACCTCCGGCGACCCCGAATCTAGGGCGGCGAGGCCCGACAACCCCGAATCTAGGTCATGGTGACATCGCACGACCTCCGACGACCCCAAATCCGGGGGCAGCGAGGTTGCACGACACCACCTCGACCTCCGGCGACCTAAATTCGGGGCGTCGAGGTCACGGGAGGACCTCGCCGCCTCAGATTTGGGTAGCGCGACCTTGCCGCCCCCGGATCTGGGGCGGCGAGGTCATGCGACCCAAATCGGGAGCGGCAAGGTCCTCCTGCGACCCTACCGCCCTAGATTTGGTTCCCAGTGACCCAGACCTCGCCGCGACCCACCCCCCAGCGTCAGTCGCGCCACCCCCAACGACGATCGTCTAGGCGACGATTGCTAGCAACTGCCTGCCCTTCGCCGGCAACCGGTCGTGGAAGAAGAAGAAGCTCACGGAAGAAGACGATGAATAGTAAGGGAGAAACCGAACAAACGAAAAATCAATAAGGATAATTTGGGAAGAAAAAAAAAATTAGTCCCTCAAGCTCAGCATTTTCGATAAGCTAAAAGCCCAAGGCAGCCTCCAACCTGCCTTGAGCTTTCATTCTTGTGAAGCTGGCATTTGGGGAATGCAAACCCAAAAATGAATGCCAAACGAGCTAGCATTTTTCCAAGGATCTTTAGGCCTCCAAAGGGCTTTGGGAAGTAGTTCCCAAACGGAGCCTGTCCAATGCAAATGCTAAAAGCCCAAAGCTACTTTGAGGAAATGCAAAAACAATTTGGTAAATTTTGCTTTGAAAAATAACTTTGAGAGAAATGTTGTTTGGTAGAAAACACATTTGCAAAACCCCTTTGGTGATTAGTCTAAATATTTTAATTTTTATTTGTTTAAAATTAAAAAAATAATGTTTGCGACTTTTTTAATTTATATTTAACAACAATGTTAAAGATGTTGTGTAAATAATTTTATTAAAATTAAAATTTCTTTTTTTTTGCTAAAAAAATCAAATGGAAAAAATTTACGTGATCTTTTTCTTAATTACAAAAAAATATTTTCATTACAATAAAAACATGATAACAGAGGAAAGAAACGTATTATCCTTTAAAATTACAAATATCTTTAATTATTTCCTAAAATCATAGCTATTTGATCACGTAAACGTGTCATATCAGATGCTACATCATCATTTGAAGTATTACCCTCCTCACTTACATTATGAGAATCCGTTGTATATAAATTAGGATCCAAATCCACTCTAGCAAAATGTGCATCATTCATGGCATTTCTTCGTATATAATTGTGCAAAGTTATTGTTTCTACCATAATTTTCAATTGCTTTGTATATGAATAACTTGGTATACTCTTTAAAATCTTACACTTCTTCTTTAATACACCAAAGCTCACTCAATTTTTTATTGTAGTGAGGAGTGAGCACGGTTGAATACTTTTTTATAATCCGTTGGTTGAGGACCTCGTTGAAACTCAGGTAAATGATATCTAACTTCTTTATATGGCCCTAAATAACCCGTGGGATTTGGATATCCAGCATTAACCAAATAATATTTACCTACACAAAAAAGGTGTAAATTTAATCAACATATAACACATATATATTAATGCATAAAAACCATTAATTAATGAAACTTTTGAAGGATGGAGAAATTGTAAATCATGTCTTCTAATAGCTTCATAAAAGATACGAGTATCATGAGCTATTCCCTCACAACCAGCTCAAACATAAGTAAATTTCATGTTAAATTACACACGGCTATCATATTTTGTGTCAGTGTTCCTTTTCAACCAATAAAACGAAGCTGCTCACTCGTAGGTACCACCACTGGAATATGAGTGCCATCTATAGCTCTAATGCAATCCTAAAAAAAAATCAAAAATATTATTTGATTTATATTTAATTCATATTTTCTATTGTATAACCGTAACTTATCTTAAAATGTGGAAAAAATCTTGTATTATTCACGATCTTCATTGGAACTTCCCTGAATTGTCGAATTGGATGGTTGGATCAAATCTGCTTCCATTTCACATATTTTATCTAAAACTAAGCTAAATAGCCTGCATGTGGTTTTTCCAGAATATTGAAAGCGCTCTTGCGCTAACCTATTACCTATAATATGTCCTAAAATATGAACAATCCTAAAATTTATGTAACGTCAATATTTCTAGTTCCTTGCAAACCATATCGTGTCACTAAATCATTCATTAAATTCCTAAATACAGTTCTATTCATTCTAAACATTCGATAAAACTTTTCAAGATTAGCATCAATGTCCATCAACTCTCTTAACCATGCATTTCCCATATAAGACGATGTCATGCATGGTATTTTTTGACCATATATTGCCTGATAAACACTGTAAGTATGTGCAGCTGAACAAAGTTGCCAAAATTCTTCTTCCTCTTTTTCGTAGTTTTCCCTTTCAGGAGAATCATCCATAACTGATTAAAGTACCAAATCAAAACGAGGCAAAGCAAGGGTTTCTGCTGGATATGTAGAAACCCCAGAAGAAAAATATCATATTGGGACTAACCTTTTTGGCTCCAGAAGAAGAGATTGTTGTTCAGAACCCTGGATGAGCTTATCTAAAGTATCTGCAATGAAAGATCAAGCATTAGGTACAAATAAGTATCTGCAAGTACACTTCAAGTGGTATTTGAATTGGAATTTATGAAAAGCCAGGTCAGCACATACAAGTAGCTACTTAATCTAGAAACTGTGTTAATTCATTTTGCATGAAGCAACTACTTCAAGCTCAATGATCTCACACAATTTCACAGATACTTGTAACTCGGTAAAGAATCCAGGTACATATGTCACTTTTCTTAAATTGTTATACCATCTGTAATGGAGAAAAAGCCCCACATGTTATCAAGACATTAGTTAGCATTTGTATAATTCCTTAGCAAATAAGCTATCTCAAGCTTAAGGTACTCTACATTTATTTTGCTTAAACTATATGGTTAAACCTCTGGAATAACTCCATGCCGAAGACGCTTGGCTAATCAATTACATCATGGTGTGTTTAGATCAGTACTCAGATGTATTAGTATACAAAAAACCGAGTCAAGCGTATAGTTCCCCTATTTAATCAACTCAATGTCAAATATCAATGTGTTAATTTGTTATGAATAACTAAGGAAAAAAAATGGGAAGCAATGTCCAAGCCTCAAAGGAGTCATTGAATTTGTCCTATATCTACTAAATTACATCTTGAGCTGCCAAATAAGTAATGAGGGCTAGCAAAAAGGATCCCTACAACAACATGCATCGGTGATTCAAAATCCACCAATTTTTAATTTTCACATGCCATGGAACAAGAAGCTAAAATGAATAACCAGCCACACCACAAAGCACCAAAATAAGGGATGCCGACTCATAGGCTTTGTCCATAATACTAACAAAAATGCACCCTTATCATTGATACAGAATTGCTTGATGCTTACTTATGGTTTTAATTATTAATGTGATGGGCCTAAGTTGGCCCGTCCGCCCATGTTGGGCCTAAAAGCCTAGCCCAAAAAATTAGGGCCCATGGATGGAGGGATACGTTGAAGAGTTGTAACTTTTGGAGGGACGTCTTTTGCTGAAGGGACACGTCTTTTGGAGAAGACATGTTTAAGGGGAGAAAAGAAAAAGAAAACGCACCTTTTGGACGTACGTGTGCTTTTTCTTTTCCCCTCTCCCAAAACCAACATAAGTTCGTCCTTTGAACCAACAGTAGGCTCCTTGGTAGACCGGGATCAGATTCTTCCTCGAATTTCAACGTCGGTGTTTAATATGTGGACAATAAGGTACACTCGATTATGTAGTGTAACTTTCGATCGGTGATACATGTTATTCCTGGGCTTGTCTTTCGCATTCGTTTTAGGAGTTCGTTTTAGTGTCGAATCCGGTTTTTGGAAATCCGATATTCCCAACACTTACATTAGGATTCGTTAATAGTCAGAAAGCCTGACCCCTACTTTCGTCAAGAGCTAGTATTGAACCAGATTATGTCGTCAAGCCCTGTCTAACAAATAACCTGTTCGCATCACAAAGTCTAGTCACAACATCATGAACATTATCATGGTTTCACTTTAGTCCCTTAGAACATCTTCAAACCATTAACACAAGATAACACAACAAGATGACAGGAAAAGAAAAAAGGGAAAGCTCATCAGCATCCCTCGCATTTATCATTCATGAACAGCAAGTTGAAAAAAGAACGCATTTTTTCTGGAGACCCAAAATCCCCTGATAGTCATTACAATCAAATCTTACTTCCCACTCCAATTCTTCCATCAGAGAGAGCAACGAGTTGGGATTAGTAACAATGCATTGACAATCTAGAGGTGCCCAGACTCTCAAAATAGGAAATTGTGCACCAACCTTGATAGTCATCCATGGTTAGGCTCTGCACAATCAAGCCTGCGATCTAAGTCGAAAAGACTTTAAAAAACAAACAACTTGAAACGGGAAAAAATTGTCCGTGCAAGCCGATGCACGCAACAAAGCATCAAATTGGAACTAGAGACTAAAAGTGAATCAGCAATTCCAACGACCGTGAATGTCACGATAGACGAGAAAAGCCGGAAAAAGGCAAACCCGAAGCATGGCATCTCTAATCCCGAGCCACCGAAGCCCAGGCAAAAAACTGCAATCAACGACAAGGGAGGGGAGGGAAACCACGAGAAATGAAGGAGAAACCGTACAGACCATGAGAAATGTTGGACCCACTCGGCGATTTGCAGTACCCGTAAGAGCTCCTCCGCTAGCCGTAGTCCAAGACCACCGACTCCCCCCTTCCTCACCGGGAACACTAGGCTTCAGGAGTGAGGGGGAGAGAGGAGAGACGAACCTATAGAGGACGAGCAAAGGAAAAGCGCAGTCGAGCGAAGAGCGTAGTCGAGCGAGAAACGGTCATCACGAGGGAGAGAGCGATGGAAGGGTGAGAAGAGAAAGGAGATCTAGGGTTTTTTGGGTTTTTTAAATGGGCAAAAGTGGTTTTTCGATAAACTTTTGAGGGAAAAATAGGCAACTTACTATTTTCATTAAATGAGGCCTTCAGCATTCCAAAAATTGCTAAAAGCTCAAGACTAGTCTCCACTAGCCTTGAGCTTTCAACATTCTCAAGGATCAACTTTCACTTGAAAGCCTTTTACCAAAAAAAAACTTTCACTTGAAAGCCCCTTGAAGAATGGTTGCCAAACACAGGGCTTTAGGGTTTGAATGGGCTTTCTAAATGCCCATCCAAACACACCCAAAGCAGTTTAACTTAAAGGACTTTAAACAAATGCAAAGGCCATTTGGTAAACTATATTTTGAGAATCAATTTTGAGATAAATGTTGTTTGGTAGAAAACACATTTGAAAATCTCTTTGGGTGATTAATATTAATTTTTTAATTTTATTTTGTTTAAAATTGAAAAAAAATAATGTATGCAACTTTTTAAAAATAAATTTGACAATAATACTAAAAAAATTGAATACATATATAATTTTTTTTAAAAAGACCAAACCCTTCATCAGAATTTTTAAATTTTTATTTGCTTAAAATTGAAAAAAAAAATGATATATTTGCAACTTTTTAAATATAAATTTTCACAATAATGGTAAAAAAATCAAATACATATATATATAATTAAAAAAAAAGACCAAATCCTTCCTGGAAATTTATTAATTTTTAGTTGTTTAAAATTGAAAAAAAAATGATGTATGCAACTTTTTAAATATAAATTTTGACAATAATACTAAAAAAATCATATATATATATATATATATATATATATTAAAAAATGACCAAATCCTTCGTCAAAATTTTTAATTTTAATTTTTTTAAATTTGAAAAAATAATGCATACGATTTTTTAATTATAAATTTGAAAATAATGCTAAGAAATCAAATATATATATATATATATATATATATATATATATATATATATATGACTTTAAAAATAAAAAGACCAAAACCTTCGTCGGGATTTTTTAATTTTTATTTGTTTAAAATTGAAAAAAAAAATAAGGTATGCAACTTTTAAAATATAAATTTGCACAATAATGCTAAAAAAATCAAATATATAAATATTTTTTTAAAAGACCAAAATGTATTTAATTTTTTTAGCATTTATATATATTTGATTTTTTTAGCATTATTAAGGCATTTAAAAAAAATAATGAGAGAAAAATTAGAATTTTGAAGAATGAGTGAGGATAGTTTTGGAATAAAAAAACTAAGATTCAGTATTTGGCCAAATGCTGAAAGTTCAAAGTTAATCCCTATTAGTTTTGGGCTTTAGGCCCAAAAAGGAGGAATTTAGTGGGCCAAGCTAGTCAACCCAATAGAAGCCCATGGAAGGGGGCTGTCGCCGGCCCATTGAGGCCCAAGAAGAAGGTGGCTGGCCCATGCATGGGTCTTGCCAAGTGGCAAGAAGGAGTTGATGCATTGGCCATTGGTGAGGCAATCTCATGATTGCAAATGATGAGGTTTGGGGGAAATAAAAGGGAAGGAGAGAGGAGAGAGAGTGGCCGGTTCATTCGCCCAAGAGAGTGAGAGAGAGAGGGAGCTCGTGCGAGAGGGAGAGGGAGAGCGGCCGAGAGGGAGGAGGAGCCGAGGAGGAGTTGTCGCCGTCCGACCGCCGCGCTCGCTGCCGTGTACCGCCGTTCGTGTGGTCTAGAGGCAAGTGGGAGTCCTCTAACTGCTCTTGCATGTGTGTTTGTTGCATGTATGGTTGATATAGTGTCGAGTTTGGGTGATTTGGTGAGGAAAACCGAAGTATGGATGGATTGTTTTTGGGTGGTATGACTGTTTTCGCATGAACAGTTTGAGTCAGAATGTTGTGTGAACTTGCATGCGTGTTTGGAGTCCGATTTAGGCTTTGATCACTTCATTAAATTTGTAGCTAACATCCTTAAATACAACATACTAAAATTTCGTGGAAAATTATGGAGATTTGAGGGGTTAAACTCTCATCTTACGGAGACCTCAGATCTGGAACGATTTTACTGACCTCTTGTTGGATTTATGGTTGCATGTTGATTTGTGCTACAAATATTTCTTCGATCTCTTCATGAAAGTTGTAGGGGAAATCTTAAACTGCAACATACTCAAATTTGAAGTGAAATGAACAAGTATAGCCTAGTAAATCGACTAGATCTTGAAGACGGTAATTCTGGAGATGTATTTCGGGACACCCGAGAATTCATGGACTTAAATGACGACTATAATCTGGTTATTTGACTTAGATCTCCGCATGAAAATTGTAGAGGACATTTTGATGTATAACATATCCAAATTTCATAGGAAACTAAAGAGAATAGGTAGGTGAAAACCTAGTATTTCGGAGAAGCAAGCACTGGACGATGCGGTAATGGATCCAGAAGCTTCGTGAGACCGTAAAAAATAATCTAAAAAGAATCTGGCTTGGAAGTCTGCATGAAAGATGTACGAAAATTTCTTGGCTGTAGCTCGGTAAAATTTCGTAATTTGTGGAGGTTGTATGGATATTTTAATCGAATTTCTTCAAAAACTGTGCATTCTGATTTCACCCGAAAATGACATGTCATTTTCTGAGAATTGTGAAATTGGGTGAAATTCTATTTGGCCATGTATTTTGCATGAAATTATTATTCTATTGTCTTGTTTATCACTTGCCTTAATTTTTATAATTTTTGGGAATTTATAGATATTAAATTTAAAATTTTTGAAAATAACAAAAGCTGGAATTTTAAAAAAATGAAAAAGGGGCATGAAAAATGGATTATTTTATTGGCCATAAATTCCATTAAATTTATTTCATATATAATTATACCATGTAGCATGTATGATGAGGTCTTGAATGCATGACATTGAATTGAGATGCATGTATAAATTTCATGCCGAATATGACTTGTTTGACATCACATAATATGCCATGCTAAATTAAAACCGAAATTGGTAAACATGGATAATGTTAAATGAGGAGATGGTTGTGGTGGAGGATAATGCCCGGAATGTATAGAGATGCATTGCCGAATGGCCTTGGGAGATTCAGGATGGCCGGAACGTGGGGGTGCCGGAAGCCCTATCGGAGGTCTTTGTCAGAGGGGAATGCCTCAAGATGCTAGGATTGGGGTGCGGGATGCCCGGCCAAGGAGTGTAAATGCCGGAAGCCCTGTCAGAGGTCTTTGCCCGAGGGGAATGCCTCGTGATGCCAGTTGGGATGCGATATACCTGGAATGTTGGGGGGGGGGCGGATGCCCGGTGACCTGAAATGGCTGAATGCCGGAAGCCTCGGAGGTCTTTGCCATAGGGGATGATGAAATTGATGATCCGAGGAATGGGTGATGTGGTGATCAAATTGAAAGTTAAAAGTGGAAAATTCACCTATGGCATGATGATATACATGATGAAGATGATAATATGTGATGTGATATGATGATGATCACCCATGGCACAATGATATGATGGTGGTGGTGATGATGATGATGATATATGATAAGGCATGATGACATGCATGATGATGATGATAATATGTGATGTGATATGATGATGATCACCCATGGCACAATGATATGATGATGATAATAGGTGATGTGAAATGATGATGATCACCCATGGCATGATGATGATGATGATGATGATGATGATGATGATGATGATGATGATGATGATGATGATATATGATATGGCATGATGATATGCATGATGATGATGATATATGATATGGCATGACAATATGCACGATGATGATGATGATGATGATGATGATGATGATGATGATGATGACATATGATATGGCATGATGATATGCATGATGATGATGACGATGATGATGATGATGATATATGATAAGGCATGATGACATGCGTGAGGTGATGATGCCATGATGATGATGGCATGTGTGATGTGATGATGTCATGATGATGATGACATGGTATGATTATGATAATTATACATGATAATATGCACATGGCTTCAAGGTAAGTAACGCCTGCAATGCATGTATAATTTGCATGATACATTAAGTGGTTATTGGATTCCTTTACCTGCTAAGTGGTTGTACTCACTCTTTTTGAGGATCAACATTTCATATTAGCAGCATGCCGCTTCCTGCCGTTGCGCGGGGTACATTTTATGGTTTATCATCTGACGTCGAGGTAGAGTGCGAGGAGTTCAGCTCTCCTTCGGTACTTGGATTGACATATATTCGTGTGCGTTGTTTGGTCATGTACGATATAGGCCTGGCTGGGGGCTCGATTTTCCAGGAGTTTGTCTTCATCCACGTTCGTCGCGACGGGATAATGAGAGGGATGCTGCCACCTCCACCGACTGACGCACTGGATTGGGTGTGAGGCCCGTGCGTGACGAGTAGGAGCTATTTTTTTTTTTTTGGATAGTTAGCCGACACTTATGATGGGGGTTGTGCACGTGAAATGTAGATGGTCGAGGGTTCTTTTTGGGGTTTTAGGCTGGACATGGCTGAGTCCTAGCTTTTCCTTTTCGATGTACCGACCCAAAGAAGTCCCATCTTGAAAATATATGTAAATAAAGTGTCGTGGCTTGTCTATAAAATCATGATGATTAGTGGTGTGTATTTGTATCATGGTTGGTAGAGGGAGAGATGGTGATGCTTTATTTTGCTTCCGCTAATAAGTCACGCTAAAACCACTTTAAAAAAAAAATGCCTGTGAATAACGGCACTTCTTCTAAGTACTATCAAAAGGGTAATAAGATGTAACATTGGTGCTTGTGGCGACCTTCGAAGGGTTCGGGGTGCTACAACACCCCTTTTTGGTATCAGAGCGAGTGGTTATAGGTGGAGTGATAAGGAGCCTCATTTGGAAATTGAGGAACATGATGACAATGCACACTATAGGATATAAAACGAAATAATTGAATAACGGGTTATGAGTATTCACTCATAGATCCTTAGTAGTTTATTTTTAGTTGCCTTTAGGTATCAATAACATATATATGTTACTTATGTAGTAGTAGTAGTTGCTTTGAATGGAGGCAGTGAGTCTCAAATTATTCTTGAGGCAATGCTTGGAAATTGCAGGAAAGTCATGGTGCGAGCTAGAAGTGCTCATCCATTGAGGGCTGAAGCCTCTGCTGCAAGGGCTTAACCCCGAATGGAAGACATCCTGCAGGCATTAGCCAATATTGGAAATCTGATGGAAAGGCAGGCTCAGCAATAGCCCGAAGCAGAATGCCGTACTCAAGGACTAGTGGAGCAGTTTCTGAAGCTGAAGCCACTTAAGTTCATTGGAATGGGAAGTTCTGAGGAGGCGGAGTAATGGATTGATGGGATGGAACAAATTTTCCGATTGTTGGACTGCACTGATGCTGAGAAAATAGTTTTAGCAGAGTACCAGTTGGAGGGAAATGCGAAGTTTTGGTGGAGAGCTTCGAATGACATAATCTTTCCACTAGGTACTGATGTGAGCTGGGAGGAGTTTGTTAGGGCTTTCAATAGGAAGCATTTTTCTGATTGTGCAAAGAATAGAAAGATTACAGAATTTGTTCAGTTAGAACAAAGGGAGCTGACAGTGAATCAATATGAGGCTAGATTTTCTAAATTGTCTAGATATGCTCCTAGATTGATTGAGGATCAGGAGGAAGAGGTTAAGAGATTCCTGAAAGGATTGAGGAGTGACATTAGAAAGCAACTGGTGCCTTTGAACATAAGAGACTATAATGAGAATTATGAAAGGCACAGTTAGTGGAGCAGGAGCTATTAAGAGAACGGTCAGAGTTTAAGAAACCGTTGAATTTTAATGATGTGAGAAATGGTAAGAGACCTTATTCTGGTCAAGATCAGACTTGGAATGTGAAGAAGAAGAGTAATTTTGGAAATTTTGGAGGAGTAAGAAGTGGTCCGAATATAGGGAAAGCACCCTATCAGCCTGGTGTTTGTCAAAAGTGTAATGGATGCCATGGCCCAGGACCTTGTACTAGACAACTGAAATGTTTTGGTTGTGGACAAGTGGGTCATCTTAGGAGAAGTTGCCCACAAGAGAGGTCGCAAGTGAGTGTTGATTCGGTGCGACAGGGATATCAGAGTGCTGTTAGGTCAAACCCACAAGGAAATCCTCAAAGACCACCTGCACAAGGAAGGGTGTATGCAATCACCCAGGAGGAAGCGGAAGCTTTCAAAAATGTTATCTTAGGTACGATCCTTATTAATGGTGAAAAGGCATATGCATTGTTTGATACGGGTGCAACGCATTCGTTTGTGTCTGAAAGATATAGACATTCGAATAAGATAGAAGTTATGCCTCTTGAGACGCCTCTTTGTGTTTCCACGCCTTTAAAGGATATGGTATTGTCTACGCTGGTGTGTAGAAATTGTAAGATATCAATGGGAGGAAAGGATATGGAAATAGACTTGGTTGTAATGGTTATGTATGATTTTGACGTTATTATGGGAATGGACTGGCTTCGTAAGTATCGGGCTAGAATGGATTGTTATAGAAGAGTGATTCAATTCGTTTTACCTGATCAATCTAGTTGTGAATTTTTAGGAGGTCAGACCCATTTTCCTGTAGCACTTATTTCGGCAGTAGAAGCCTGTAAGTTACTTTACAAAGGATGTCAAGGGTACCTAGCCATAGTTAGAGATTATGCAAGGGAGGAGCCTAAACTTGAGGAAGTTCGTGTAGTTAACGAATTTCAAGATGTATTCCCTAAGGAATTGCCTGGATTGCCGCCAAAGCGGGAGATTGAATTTGAAATTGAATTAATGCCTGGAACAGGACCAATATCAAAAGCCCCATATAGGATGGCCTTAGTTGAATTGAAGGAGTTGAAAGTACAACTGCAGGAGTTGCTCAACAAAGGATTCATTAGACCAAGTGCTTCACCTTGGAGTGCACCGGTATTGTTTGTGAAAAAGAAAGATAGATCGATGCGCTTGTGCATTGACTATAAACGGCTGAATCAGGTGACCATTAAGAACAAGTATCCTTTGCCTAGAATTGATGACTTGTTTGACCAACTCCAGGGAAGTTCGGTCTTCTCTAAGATTGACTTGAGGTCGGGATACCATCAGTTAAGAATTAAGAAAGAGGACATTCCTAAGACTGCATTCAGGACTCGTTATGGACACTACGAGTTCCTTGTTATGCCATTTGGATTGACTAACGCGTCGGCTGCATTTATGGATCTGATCAATAGAATATTTCAACCTTATTTAGACCAGTTTGTGATTGTTTTCATTGATGATATTATGGTATATTCAAAAGGGCCTAAAGAGCATGAGCAACATTTGAGAATAGTTTTGCAGACCCTGAGAGAGCATAAGTTGTATGCTAAGTTTAGTAAGTGTGAATTCTGGTTGGACCAGATAATATTTTTAGGACATGTGGTGTCAAGAGAAGGAATTGCAGTAGACCCGGGTAAAGTTGAAATGGTAGTAAATTGGCCGAGACCAACGACACCCACTAAAATACGAAGTTTCTTAGGACTGGCTAGTTATTATAGGAGGTTTATTGAAGGATTTTCACGACTAGCAGGACCTTTAACTAAGTTAACCCGAAAGAATGTAAAATTTGAATGGAATGGGGAATGTGAAAGGAGTTTCCAGGAGCTCAAAAGGAAATTGACTTCAGGTCCAATTCTGACTATACCTACTAGACTTGATGGTTTTACAGTGTATAGTGATGCATCTCACAAAGGACTAGGATGTGTGTTGATGCAGCATGGCAAAGTTTTAGCCTATGCATCCAGACAATTGAAACCCCATGAGCTGAATTATCCGACGCATGATTTAGAACTAGCAGCTATAGTGTTTGCCTTGAAGATATGGAGACACTATTTGTATGGAGAAAAGTTTGAGATTTATACAAATCATAAGAGTTTGAAGTATCTGTTCTCACAAAAGGAGTTGAACATGAGACAAATGAGGTGGATGGAGTTGTTAAAGGATTATGATTGTGAGATAAGATATCATCCAGGGAAAGCAAATAGAGTAGCGGATGCTCTTAGTCGTAATTCGGCTATGGAAATGGCCAGTTTGAAGATGGCAGAATGGGAATTGTTAAAGTCTGTAGCAGACTCAGAATTTAAATTGGAAATGAATTGTCTTACTGGTATGCTAAGTGCGTTAAGAATAGAACCCGAGATTATCCAGAAAATTAAAATCCCGCAGGAATCTGACTCAGAGATTTTGAAAGTGAAAGATGCAGTGTCTTTAGGAAAAAGACCGGAATTTCAAGTCTCTAATGATGGAATAGTAAAGTGTCGAGGACAACTTTGTGTTCCCGACAATGAGGAATTGAGAAAGGAAATTTTGTCGGAGGCACATAAGAGTAATTATAGTATTCATCTGAGTAGTACAAAGATGTATAGAAATTTGCGTCAACAATTTTGGTGGAATGGTATGAAGGTAGATACAACTAAGTACGTTTCTCAATGTTTGACGTGCCAGCAAGTGAAAGCGGACCATCGTCAACCCGCAGGACTCTTGAGACCATTAGACATCCCCGAATGGAAATGAGAACATATAACGATGGACTTTGTGCAAGGATTGCCAAGGACGTCAAGTAGTCATGACTCAATTTGGGTTATAGTGGACCGTTTGACTAAATCGGCTCATTTCTTAGCGATTCGCATGGACTACCCAATGGATAAGTATGCGGACATGTATGTAAGTCAAGTGGTACGCTTACATGGTATTCCAGTGACCATTACTTCAGATCGGGATTCGAGGTTTACTTTAAACTTTTGGCGAAGTCTTCAAGTTGCATTAGGGACTAAGCTTCAGTTTAGTACTGCTTTTCATCCCCAGACAGATGGTCAATCAGAAAGAGTGATCCAGATATTAGAGGATATGTTAAGAGTTTGTGCAATTGATTTCAAAGGAAATTGGGATGAAAGATTGCATCTAGTGGAGTTTGCCTATAATAATAGTTTTTAGAAAAGTATAAGCATGGCTCCCTATGAAGCCTTATATGGAAGGAGATGTAGGACTCCTGTCTGTTGGAATGAAGTAGGTGAGAGGAAATTGACAGGGCCTAAACTGGTACAAGTTATCACTGAAGCTATTGAAATTATCAAGGAAAGACTTAAAACAGGTCAGAGTAGGCAGAAAAGCTACGCAGATAGGTGTAGAAGGCCTTTGGAATTTAGTGTAGGAGATCATGTATTTCTTAAGGTATCTCCAATGAAAGGAATATCTCGATTTGGGATGAAGGGTAAGTTAAGCCCTAGATTTGTTGGACCTTTTGAAATACTCGAGAGGATAGGGGATGTAGCTTATCGTTTAGCGTGACCTCCTAAGTTAGAAAATCTGCACGATGTGTTTCATGTATCGATGTTGAGGAAGTACTAGCCGGATCCTAGTCACATACTCGATCATGAAGCCATCAAAGTAGATGAGAAAGTAAGATACATTGAAGAGCCTGTGCAGATATTGGATCAAAAGGAGCAAATTCTTAGGACTAAGAAGATTCCTCTGGTTAAGGTATTATGGTGACATCATGATATGGAGGAAGCCACATGGGAAAGTGAGGATCAGATGAAGGAAAAGTACCCCTATTTATTTCAAGAAGGCACGAGTGGTGTCTAAATTTCGAGGACGAAATTCTCTAAGGAGGGGAGAATTGTGGCATCCCAAGATTCAAAGTCAAATTATAAGGTGTGTTAAAGCCTCTAATTTGGTAATGAAATTACCTATGAATTATGCTTTAGCCATTAGTCTCTTTTTAAGATTAGGTGATTTGTGCTTGTGTTTATGAAATTTTAAATTTAGATAGATTGATAATGATAATCTATGCTTGGCCATGCACCTTATGAATTAAATAAAATGTCACAAGACTTTCGCCATGTGATATTTAAAAATTAAAATTTAAAATCTATAAAAGAAATAAATTAAAGATGAATAATTGAAAATAAAATTGATTTGAATTAGGTTTGGGCCTTAGGCCCAAAAAGGGGGATTTTAGTGGGCCAAGCTAGTCGGCCCAATAGAAGCCCATGGAAGGGGGCTGTCGCCGGCCCATTAAGGCCCAAGAAGAAGGTGGCCGGCCCATGCATGGGTCTTGCCAAGTGGCAAGAAGGAGCTCATGCATTGGCCATTGGTGAGGCAATCTCATGATTGCAAATGATGAGGTTTGGGGGAAATAAAAGGGAAGGAGAGAGGAGAGAGAGTGGCCGGTTCATTCGCCCAAGAGAGTGGGAGAGAGAGGGAGATCATGCGAGAGAGAGGGAGAGCGGCCGAGAGGGAGGAGGAGCCGAGGAGGAGTCGTCGCCGTCCGACCGCCGTGCTCGCCGTCGTGTACCGCCGTTCGTGTGGTCTAGAGGCAAGTGGGAGTCCTCTAGCTGCTCTTGCATGTGTGTTTGTTGCATGTATGGTTGATATAGTGTCGAGTTTGGGTGATTTGGTGAGGAAAACCGAAGTATGGATGGATTGTTCTTGGGTGGTATGACTGTTTTCGCTTGAACAGTTTGAGTCAGAATGTTGTGTGAGCTTGCATGTGTGTTTGGAGTCCGATTTTTGCTTCGATCTCTTCATAAAAGTTGTAGCTAACATCTTGAACTAAAACATACTAAAATTTCGTGGAAAATTATGGAGATTTGAGGAGTTAAACTCTCATCTTACGGAGACCTCAGATCTGAAACGATTTTACTGACCTCTTGTTGGATTTGTGGTTGCATGTTGATTTGTGCTAAGAATATTTCTTCGATCTCTTTATGAAAGTTGTAGGGGACATCTTAAACTGAAACATACTCAAATTTTAAGTGAAATGAACAAGTATAGCCTAGTAAATCGACTAGATCTTGAAGACGGTAATTCTAGAGATGTATTTCGGGACACCCGAGACTTCATGGACTTAAATGACGACTATAATCTGGTTATTTGACTTAGATATCTTCATGAAACTTGCAGAGGACATCTTGATGTATAACATATACAAATTTCAGAGGAAACGAAAGAGAATAGGTAGGTGAACGCAGTATTTCGGAGAAGCAGGCACTGGAAGATGCGATAATGGATCCAGAAGCTTCGCGAGACTGTAGAAAATAATCTAAAACGAATCTGGCTTGGAAGTCTTCATGAAAGATGTACGAAAATGTCTTGGCTGTAGCTTGGTAAAATTTCGTAATTTTTGGAGGTCTTATGGATATTTTAATCGAATTTCTTCAAAAACTGTGCATTCTGATTTCACCCGAAAATGACATGCCATTTTGTGAGAATTGTGAAATTGGGTGAAATTCTATTTGGCCATGTATTTTGCATGAAATTATTATTCTATTGTCTTGTTTATCACTTGCCTTAATTTTTATAATTTTTGGGAATTTATAGATATTAAATTTAAAATTTTTGAAAATAACAAAAGCTGGAATTTTAAAAAAATGAAAAAGGGGCATGAAAAATGGATTATTTTATTGGCCATAACTTCCATTAAATTTATTTCATATATAATTATACCATGTAGCATGTATGATGAGGTCTTGAATGCATGACATTGAATTGAGATGCATGTATAAATTTCATGCCGAATATGACTTGTTTGATAACACATAATATGCCATGCTAAATTAAGACCGAAATTGGTAAACATGGATAATGTTAAATGAGGAGATGGTTGTGGTGGAGGATAATGCCCAGAATGTATAGAGATGCATTGTCGGATGGCCCTGGGAGATTCAGGATGCCCGGAACATGGGGGTGCCGGAAGCCCTGTCGGAGATCTTTGCCTAAGGGGAATGCCTTGCGATGCCAAGATTGGGGTGCGGGATGCCCGACCAGGGAGTGTAAATGCGGAAGCCCTGTCGGAGGTCTTTGCCCAAAGGAAATGCCTCGTGATGCCAGTTGAGATGCGAGATGCCCAGAATGTGGAGGGGGGGCGAATGCCCGGTGGCCTAAAATAGCTGAATGCCGGAAGCCTCGGACGTCTTTGCCCGAGGGGATGATGAAATTGATGATCCGAGGAATTGGTGATGTGGTGATCAAATTGAAAGTTAAAAGTGGAAAATTCACCTTTGGCATGATGATATGCATGATGATGATGATAATATGTAATGTGATATGATGATGATCACCCATGGCACGATGATATGATGGTGATGATGATGATGATGATGATATATGATAAGGCATGATGATATGCATGATGATGATGATAATATGTGATGTGATCTGATGATGATCACCCATGGCACGATGATATGATGGTGATGATGATGATGATATATGATAAGGAATGATGATATGCATGATGATGATGATAATATGTGATGTGATATGATGATGATCACCCATGACACGATGATATGATGATGATGATGATGATGATGATGATATGTGATGCCATATGATGATGATCACCCATGGCACGATGATATGATGGTGATGATGATGATGATATATGATAAGGCATGATGATGATGATAATATATGATGTGATATGATGATGATCACCCATGGCACGATGATATGATGATGACGATGATGATGATGATAATAGGTGATGTGAAATAATGATGATCACCCATGGCATGATGATGATGATGATGATGATGATGATATATGATATGGCATGATGATATGCATGATGATGACAACGACAACGACGATGATGATATATGATAAGGCATGATGACATGTGTGAGGTGATGATGTCATGATGATGATGACATGTGTGAGGTGATGATGTCATGATGATGATGATGACATGTGTGATGTGATGATGTCACGATGATGATGACATGTATATGATTATGATAATGATGCTTGATAGTATGTGCATGGCTTCAAGGTAAGTAACGCCTGCAATGCATGTATAATTTACATGATGCATTGAGTGGTTGTTGGATTCCTTTACCTGCTGAGTGGTTGTACTCACTTATTTTGGAGACCAACATTTCAGATTAGCAGCATGCCGCTTCCTGCCGTTGCGCGGGGTACATTTTATGGTTTATCATCTGACGTCGAGGTAGAGTGCGAGGAGTTCAGCTGTCCTTCGGTACCTGGATTGACATATATTCGTGTGCGTTGTTTGGTCATGTACGATATAGGCCTGGCTAGGGGCCCGATTGTCTAGGAGTTTGTCTTCATCCACGTTCGTCGCGACGGGATAATGAGAGGGATGCTGCCACCTCCACCGCCTGACGCACCAGATTGGGTGTGAGGCCCGTGCGTGACGAGTAGGAGCTGTTTTTTTTTTTTTTTTTGAATAGTTAGCCGACACTTATGATGGGGGTTGTGCACGTGAGATGTAGAGGGTCGAGGGTTCTTTTTGGGGTTTTAGGCTGGACATGGCTGAGTCATAGCTTTTCCTTTTCGATGTACTGACCCAAAGAAATCCCATCTTGAAAATATATGTTAATAAAGTGTCATGGATTGTCTATAAAATCATGATGATTAGTGGTGTGTATTTGTATCATGGTTGGTAGGGGAGAGATGGTGATGCATTATCTTGCTTCTGCTAATGAGTCGCGCTGGGACCGCTTTTAAAAAAAAATGTCTATGAATAACGGCGCTTCTTCTAAGTACTATCAAAAGGGTAATAAGATGTAACATTGGTGCTTGTGGCGACCTTCGAAGGGTTCGGGGTGGTACACCTCAACTATCACTCGGTTAAAGAAAACCATTGGTATTAGTATTATGAAGAGTATATATGCAAATTTGATGATTGGATTAGAGTCAATCCTAGTAAAGTCTTATAGTTCAACATGAGCATCTAATAGAAAAGCTAATGCCTATTTTTATCAGCCAATAGGACTAACAAATTTGAAAGTTTTAGAATCTTATGTTTAGAAATTAAGAAGTTTTCTATTTTATATATTTCTTTTTGACTAGTAAATCTTCTAGAATGTACTTAGGATATATACATACCCACCTAAGCTTAATGGAAATACATAATAATTTTTGTCTCAACATGGTATCAAGAGCCATCTAAGGCTTATGCCCCTTTCAACCTAAGCTTACTTCTTCTCCTTTTTTCCCCTACAAGGGTGGTCAATATGGCCCTAAAGAATCCCATTGCCCCCACCACCAACACCATAATTGCCATAACAAATCCCTCACTTCCTCCATTCAAATCTAATCACCACTTCCTTTCTCTATGTCTCATAGCATTCAATTACCTACTATGGAAAGCATAGGTTATCCCGTTTCTCAACAGACAAAACCTCTATGGCCATGTCAATGGAACAAAATGTGTCCCTCTAATGTGGCACAAGCAGCTCTTTGACGACAACAACATGAATAATTAATTAATTAAGAATAATTGGATCCATATGTAATTGAAAACTGAGATTAATAAGCACAACGGCATTAAAACGTACTTGTTTGAGCCATTGTTTCACTTGAAGAAAAATAGATCAACCTAATAATCAGAAATCTATTGGAATGCCAAATTTTCTTCTTTATAACCTATTTCAATATAGTAGCTTTCAATGGGATTAAGCAACTGATAGATATAACCTACATTTTTATAAGTTAGAGAGAAAACCTAGCAAACCTTAACTAATAGCGTGTCAACTGGGTTCCTCCTATTACGGGTTTCAATTAAATACAATTGTTTATATTTTTTTGCTCAATTATGCCCGTTATTAATAGATGCTAAAATCCAATTCAATAAGATCACTCAAGGGTTTAACATATATTAGAATATCCATTAATCCGATTATTTAAAATATAAAATCAATTAATATTATAGGAAATTTCCAACAAATGATTTCATAATCAACCAGCATGAAAAAGTTTCTTATTAGTTGAACGAGGTGGTTTATGAAACACATATCCGACAAAAATTTCCAAATTACAATCAACTTGCTTCAATCTTCCTGGGATCGAGTTTCTGACTGGAGATAAAAGTAGAATTTCTCAAAACCAGATTTTACAGTGAGGGGCTGTAGTATGGCTGTGTAAATGGCCAAACAGAAGCATAAGTAAGCAAGCTTGATTTTTTTTTTTTTTTTGGATAGGTTGAAATCTAAGTTGTTTTTTCTTTGCTGCAGGATTTTAGTGAAAACGTCCACCGTCACCACAAACGGATAAGATGAGATAAGATCATCTTGTCTCGATTCAGTTGCCCTTTGCAATAGCCAACAAGCTCCCCACTAACAGTATAGGAGTATCTAGGAAATGCATGAATTCAATGGGAACACCAATTGCAGTCGAGAGATTCCTCGGAACAAAAAAGAAAATCACTTTAGCCTTCATAATTTCTGCTTTAATGGTGCATCTAGGGGTCACAAAATGAATAATTTTGTCTAAGACACGGATTGATTTCATCGTCACTTGCACGTGAACTTCATAAAACATCAACTGTAAGCTACTAAAGGATGACTATTCTGATTTTCGTTCCAAAAAAAGCAATTTTTTTCTGTTATGGTAGATTTCAAAGTCGGTAAATGTCAACCAAAAAAAAAAACTATTGATAAAGAAAAAAGGTTAAATGATGACCCTGTTTTCCTGGTAACTTGTTGGAAACTTGCCAACACTTTTATGAAATTACTAACTCTTTTATAGAGTTTACAAATGATCAACTTTTCTTTCTTTAATCTTTCACTCACTTTTATTTGTCTTTCTTATCTAAGCCTTAATTAACCAATTTACATCAATTTCTCCATCTCTATTTGAGTGGCTTACCAACTTTTATTCCGATGAAATTATGAATTAGTTTTGAGTGATTAACTCTTATTTGAGTTATTTTCCAACGTTTTCCTTTCTTTATTCTCATTTATCAATTTTTGTTATCTACAAATGGCTCAAATTTGTAAACTCTCACATGAACTTACTAATTCAATCAGTTCTGGTATACTAAGTCTCCCTTGAATTGCTTTTCACTTAAGGCTTATTTGGTTTTTCCCTAGACTTAGCAAAATTTTTGTTGACTTACCAACTTTCATTTGCTTTGCTTAACAAACCGTTAATTTTAAACTTTTTTTAAAAAATCATCAACAATAATTGAAGCGATTACCAACTTTTATTTGATTGAGCTACTTATAAGCTTTACGTTATAAATTCTTAATTAAGTCTATTATCAATTTTTTTATTTGTTTTTAAATTATCTTCTTCTCTAATATTTGACAAAAAAAAAACATTTTTCTTATAATATATAAAATTTTCTTTACCTTTCTTACCAACACTTTAAATCATCATCTATTATGTGAAATAACCTACCTTTCTTTTGAAATAACCTACATCTATCTAAATGACTTATCACTTTTCTCCAATTAAATTACTAATTAGTTTTGGTTAATCTAATTTGAGTTGCTTATTAGCAAATTTATTTATTTTTAAATTTAACAACATTTCTTTTGAGTTAGCACATTTAATTGCCTTGCTTGAAATTTTTTAAATTGACCAACTCTTTTTAAAATTACCAACCCCAATTAAGAGTGATTATCAACTTTTCTCTAATTAGATTACCAACTCATATTTGAGTTAGTTATCAATATTATTAATTAAATTGTAATAGACAACTCAAAACACACTTGTTATACCAAATTGCAATACAAGTATAACACTAAAAAATTATCTCACACAGCCATTTATATATTTTCTCATGCCACACTCAAATCACTCAAAAGCAATACTTGCTCATATAGAGACGCTCAACTAATACGTTTATCTCTTACACTCATAGAAAAGCAACTCTCTCCCCCCACCCCCCTCCTTAGGCCGTACTACCTCTCTCTTTCTTTGACTTTACCTTTTGCATCTTGTGATATAACTTCAAAAACTGGGAGAATTATAAATAAATAAATAAATAAATAATCCTAAATCTATTGCAATGTATCAATACAAGTTAAACTTTATTTTTTGCCAATCAACTTTTTACATTTATGCTAATTCAGTGCATCCACTAGATTTTGGTTGGAAAATCATGACATGGACATTGGTAGTCTCGTGACATAGTTGATGATAATTTTTAATAATATTTTAATATTTTCTTACATTTTATATTTTCTTTTCGCTTTTATTTTCTTTCTCTTCTTTTGCTTCCCTAACAAGGTTGACCTTACCAACTTGACAAGGATGCCCTCACCAGTGGCTAGGCGAGGTCAAGCCTCATCATCACTAGCCCTCACCTCTAAGTCACCAAGGAAGGGAAGAAAAAAGAAGAAAGACAAAGGGAAAAAAAGAGTAAAAAAATAATCTAAAAATATTAAGAATTGTCTACTTTAGCATGAAGTGCACAATGTAGGATAACCGATATTTATGTTAGCGATTTTTGACTAAAATTGACTAGATAGATCGAGTTGGCATAAATATATTAAAAACAAAAAAAAAAAGAAAAATGTTCAAATAAAGACTTAAAATGGACATTGTTTCAGATTCTCAAGTAAAGACCTAAAGTGAACCTTATTTCAAAGAAGGGCCTGGAGTGTACATATCAGTTTCAAAAAATGGCTTGAACTTACCAAATGTGAAGGGTAATTTTGTCTTTTTAAAATTTTAAAATTTTTTCTTTTTCCTTTTGAAAAATTACAAAAAAGAAAAAAAGAAAAAAAAAAAAAAGAAAACACAAGTAGGTGGGAGGGCTCCCTCCCACTTGTGATCACCGCCCCATCGCCAGTAGGGCAATGGCAAAGGCCAGCGAGGTCATCAATGCTTGGAGGAGGGCCGACGACTCTCTTCCAAATTTGGGCAAGGGTCATCACTCATTGCATAGGCCTAGCAACCTTCAACCAGCGCCAGTGACCTCCATAGATGCTGAGTGGAAGTCACCCTTGCCAACATTGAGTGAGGGCAACCCTTGCTTGAGTTGGGCGAGGGTGACCTCCATCGGTTAGCGATGGCCATGTTTGGGGAAGGGAAGAGGAAAAAAGCAAAGAAAACAAAAATAAAAAGGGATGAGAAAAATAAAAATAAAAATATAATTACAATTTTTTGACCAAAATACCCCTTCTTTGACACCCAAAAAGTCACTACCAGCCAAAAAAACCCTTATTTGAGACAATTTAGCCACTTCGAGCCCTTAGTTGAAATAATATCCACTTTGGGCATTTTTTTGAAATAATATCTACTTTGAGCCATTATTTGAGAAAACTAAGGTATTTTAGGTCCTTTTTTGAAGTTTTCTTTAAAAAAAAATTGAATTGAATTAATACAAGCACAATAGATTTATATATATATCTTCTTCTTCTTTTGATAATTTTCCATTCAAAAACTTCACCATAAGCCTTATCCATAGATCTCTCGCCGCCTCAAACGTCCTTGGCAACTTGAACTTTTTGCTTTCTTTCTCCTTTTGACTTTTTCTTTTGGCCACCAATTTGCGCTTGAGAAAGGAGAGTATTTCTTACAACCCTTCATCAGCTCACAATAATAATGTGAGCCCTTTTGTCATCATCGCTTTGTAAAAGGGCATAAAATTTTTCGGGACATGTAACAGGACTTTTAGGATGCGTTTATTTTATGAAAAACACAATGATAAGAAAATGTTCTCTGAAAGAAGTATTATTCAATAATATAGTTATTCTTTCTTTATTTGGTAATATATGATCGAAAATGTTTCCTAATATTTGGATCTCATGATTTTATCTCAAGCAATATATATATATATATATATATATATATATATATTCAACTTTTTGATTTGTTAATTTTTTCAAATAACAAATTTTTAATTATTTCTTATTTTTCTCTTTTCTCGGTTTTTTTTTCCTTTTTATTTGTCCTTCATCTACTGTGACCGACTGGCGATGGCCACGAGCAAGCTTGAGCTCACCAAACATGGTGAGGTTGGCGATCGATGAAGGAGGTAGAAGGAAAATGAAAAGAAAAAAAAAGAAAATATAAGATATTAAAAAATTTGAGAGAAGCAACTTTGGAAATTTTGTTCACCTTTTTAAATATAGGAATTCACTTTTTTAAGTTTATGCATGAATATTTTTATTAACCAGAAAGTGTTTTTGGTTAACTAATCATTTTTCAAAAAATCAATTCCTAGAAAACTCTTTCCCTCATACAAACGCACCATCAGTATAATATGACTAGAAGTTCCTTAGATGACGACTCTCATTTTAACGAATTCAACAACACTTCAAATCTTTGAAATTAATCTGTCATTAAACCATTTATTAAAATTAAGAGGGCTCCCTTTTTTAATATAGGAGAATAAAAGACTTGTGTATTCCCTAGCTTCCAGGCTTATATCCCTCATGTTAATATCGCAATCCTAATTCTGCTATAAAAACTATATTAATCTAAAAGATTTCTTTTTATCCATGTTCAATATTTTCTCCTCAGTTATAATTCCTTTACTGCTAATGTTGGGGGAACAGCAGAAACGCGCATCAAAGGATTTGCGCTCGAATTACAAAAATTTTCAACCACCTCCGGGCAAAATTGTGACAAACTGAAAAGCAGGGGAACAAAATGAAATTCTCTCGGATCTGCTTGGGGAGGAAATCACGACGACTCATAAAATTCGGGGCAAAGATGTAAATATTCCCTTCTTTTACGAGAAGATCATCGTTTTCCGCGACTCCCGGTCTCGCTCTCCCGGAAGGAACGACTTTGAAAATCAGACGAGAAGTGAACGAGTTCAAATACGGAAGGAGCAGAAAACAAGCGAGCCGGTAGCGATACATTGCTTCACTTGCAGATCTACACAGGTGGGTCTCGCTCGCTCCGTTCCAGCGATTTCTCACCACCCTTTAGAGCTTTATATCTGTTGATTGCTTTTGTGGGTGCTGTTGGTGTTGATTTTTGCACTGGGTCGGATCTGATTCTCGTGCCATCAAGGCTCTTTCTTTTTGGCAGCAAGTGCGAGTTTTTTGGCTTGTTGTTTTGGAATTTGAGCTGCTGCTCAATCGTCTGATGTGCAGATTGCAGCAGAGACGCATCGGGAGGACCGGAACGTGGAGAACAGAAACAGTGGAGGCCGCGAGTCAATAAGGGTCGTCTGGGATTTTGGTGGGTTTGCGTGTAAATCGCCTGATCATGAAGATGAGAGCGTTTCTTGTCGTGGCTGTGCTGATTTTAGCAATCTCTCGGCAATCGCTGTCGTCGTCGTCGGCGGCTTTCGAGAACTTCTCGGCCAAAGATGGGACAGTGTTGGAGCTGGATGAATCGAATCTCGACTCGGCGATCTCGAAGTTTGATTACGTTTTAGTTGACTTTTATGCTCCTTGGTGCGGCCACTGCAAGCGCCTTGCCCCTGAGGTCCTTCTCCTTTTCATGTTAATTTGTTGATTTGAGGTTTCTTTCTTTTGCTGGTTGTTTAATGCGAGAGCTTGGGAAAAGAGCCATCATGTGTAATAATGTAGAATTTTAGTACTTGTCTAACATAAAGCAGGGTTGTGCTGTCTGAGGCTTTAGGCAGTGTGATATTTTCACTTGACATTTTTCATTTATTTGCATAGTTGTTCTTGTTCATTGTGTTTGTACAATATTTAGTCAGATGCTCTGAAATTCATGTTTGGAATAGCCTTGGTGGCTGTAGATGTTCTTTGTTTGAAGAAAAATTGAGTCTTTGCTAATCGAGGGTACTGATGTTTTGCAGTTGAACCCCTTCAGTTTTCATCTTTGAGATGAATCACTGACAAGTGCAATGTCATTGAATGTAGTACGTGTCTGGATTTTCCTCCATTTGACCAATTTAAATAGAAATGAATGAATGATCTGCTTGGTCAACTCTGGTTGATGGATGCTTATTATTTTGGCCCTCATAGGGGAGTGAATGTATCCTTTGGCTATTAATCTTCATGAGATTGTGATGGCTTCTATTTGATTTTCAACATCGTGCATACCTCTTTAAATGCAGTCGTAAAGCAGGTCTTAATATGCTGGTCTATTGGTACATCGAGCTGACAGAAAATTGACTTTAGTTATTCTCTTGCAGTTAGATGCAGCTGCCCCAATTCTTGCTGGATTGAAGGAGCCTATAGTGATCGCAAAAGTTAATGCTGACAAGTACTCACGTCTTGCAGTCAAACATGACATAGAGTATGGCACTATCTTACTGGCTTCTTGCCACAATGGAAATTTAAATAGCACATTTACTAATCTACTTAGCAGAATTTGACTCAAATCATTCTGTAGTTGATGCCTGGAAAATGGTTAATGTGTATACTGTGATGATGTTTCCACTGTTGTAATCACAGTGTTCCTTCTTTTTTAATGCCTCCTCTACTTTATATCTAGTCATAGTGTCCAGAATTTTTTGACCATAATGGATATACTTGATTGCATGCAGTGGTTTTCCTACCCTCAAAATTTTTATGCATGGTGTCCCCATGGAATATAATGGGCCGAGAAAAGCAGATTTACTTGTTCGTTTTCTGAAGAAGTTCGTTGCTCCTGATGTCTCCATTCTGGATTCAGACTCTGCTGTTGGTGAATTTGTTCAATCTGCTGGCACCCACTTTCCTATATTCATTGGTTTTGGCATAAATGAGTCACTGATTTCAGATATCGGAAAAAAATACAAGAAAAAAGCATGGTTTTCTGTGGCAAAGGATTTTTCTGAGGAAATAATGGTGGTGTACGACTTTGACAAGGTACCTGCTTTGGTATCCCTTCATCCGAATTACAACGAACAGAACATTTTCTATGGTCCCTTTGAAGGTAAACATGGTGTTGACCTTCCATCCTGATTAGGCTGATTTCTTTTGCCAAAGTAGGTCCATAATCTACTTCAACTACCTTACTTGGACTGCGTTGATTCTTGCTATGGTGCTTTACACCTTAATTTCGCCTGTTTTCAATTTTATCTTCGAAGGAGTGATGCTAGCCATCTCTGCTATCTTTTCTTACTCATTCTACATTATACATTCTGGTGCTCCTTCATTTTGCTTAGATTCTTTTCAGTACTGGATGTTTTTACCAGTTATTGCCTAAAGTGCTCTGTTTCTAAATACACGAAAAGTTAATGTGTGTATCTGTGATAAGTCCATCTTTAGTTGCATGGAATTGTATTTCCTATATTGCTTAACATCAAGTCCTCTTTCTCTGTATTGACAGAAAAGTTTTTGGAAGACTTCATTAAGCAGAATTTTATTCCTTCCCCTCTGCCAATAAATTATGATACACTGAAGTTACTGAAAGATGACGATCGAAAAATTGTGTTGACAATTATGGAAGATGAGAATGAAGAGAAATCAAAGAAATTGGTCCAATTACTGAAGGCTGCTGCAAGTGCCAATCGTGACTTGGTGTTTGCTTATGTTGGGTTCAAACAGTTTGAAGACTTTACTGAGTCATTTGGCATCAACAAGAAGTCTGAGCTCCCAAAAATGGTTGTTTGGGATGGCAATGAAGAGTACTTTATGGTAAGTATATAGTTTTGAAGTAGTGGCACATTTGAAGATGCAACTTGATTATATATTTCTGAAGTTACAATACTCGTGTATCTGTTGTCTTTTCAAAGTTAAGAGCTGGTGGAACATGATTCCACCTTTCATACCTGACAGATGCTGAAAAACGTGGCTAGGAGACAATGACTTGAGCACATTGCATTTTTCAGCTCGAATTATTCCAGCACTTATGCAGAGTGTTTCCACTTATTTGTGGAATCGGTCAAAGTACACAGAATTTGTAATGCACTTGACAGGGGTGTATCTGCCTGAATAGCTGCATATAATATTTTAGTCATGATTGGTATTGATTTTAGCTTTAACTTGATAATGTCAATTAAGTTGCTTAAATTTCACAAGGATCTCTCTCCACCTCCTTGTTCGTCATCTACTGGACTTCAGTTGTTTTTGACAAAGCTATTGATTTGGCAATGGATTGTACTATAGAGAAGTTAGGATTTATGCCTTTGCAAGTACACATTTGAGACAAAGTCTGGAGCTTTGGCTAATTCTTTCACCTTGATGAAGATGCAGCTGTAGGGACTGTATTTACTGCATAAGACTTTGATAAGTCTGGCATCCTCTGTGTTTGATATTTGAACAGTGAAATGGGTTTTAGCTTTGTCAATGGTGTTTGTGAGGAACGTGTCAAATTGATGGTATATATATATATAGGAAGTTTAATTTTAGATGACATAGAGATCTCATTGGGGCATCTGCTTTTGATGGGACAGAGATAGTTCTTTGAAGTGAGGATTGGATTGGAGTTTCCTTTGAACTTCGCTTTCTTGGTTTCGGATAGTCTTATTGACACTTTGGAAGGTGTTTGCTCCCTTGCTTTACATATTTAGTAGTCCATTTTTTTACTCTAAGCAATTTAACCATCTAATGGTTTGGATTTTTCTAACTGAATATTGCAGAGTTGGCTATTATGCGCTCTTAATGACATGAAAGTCAAGAGACGATAGGTGGATATTGATTGATATCTTAGGCTGAAGAAAAGCTTCAAAAGCACCTTATGTGTGTTACATCTGCATATGTACTTACTCAAACTTGATGATATGGAGTTGAGACAACAATAAGTAATTGGGCAAATATTGCATTTTTTTCTCCTGTGAAGTCTAAGTAGCCAATAGAGGGAAAATAGAATGGGATTGGTGCTGATGCTCTCTGTGTGCCTTATTTGCTTACCAATCCAGACAGTTTTTGGTTTGGCATTGCTTCTAGCAGGTAAAAGCAGCAAGGCTGGTTCTTTTCCTTTGCTTTCCTTAGATTCCTAAGAGAAATTATAGTTTTATAGAATGTTTTCTTCTTTGAAATCCTTAAGGTAATTTAAGTCATTCTCTCTTGAAATTAAAACTATATAGGTTTGCCTCTACATTTGGCTTAGCTAGTTTGACACAGTGGATAAACATAAATATTTGCCTAAAATAAGGGGACTCATCTGAGAAAATGATTGTTTTTAAGGCGAGGTGCAGTCATTCTATATCCACTGTCCAGTTTTATGCATAGAATTCATCATATCTCTTATCAACTTCATGCAGGTTATGCAGGCTAGTCTGTTTTCCTATGTAGGTTTTGTTGGTATTACATGTCATTTTTGTGACTTCCGTTGTTGAGCAAATAATGACGACTTCTAACCGGTCCCTTGGACTTATTGCTAACCTTTCCACCAAGCGAAATGAAAAGCAAGAGAGTTGGCCAAATCTAGTGATGATTGAATTTTGACTTTATTACTTCACTATTCAATTAGCTTTCTCCTTCCGAGTTTTGGGTTACAGTAGTAATGCCTTGTACTGATCCATACAACCCTTTTTGTTTTGAAAGGTGGTTGGTTCTGAAGTGATCAATGAGGAGGATCAGGCATCTCAAATCACACAATTTATTGAAGGATTCAGGGAAGGAAGAACAGAGGCGAAAAGCATTAACGGCCCATCGTTTATGGGCTACATCAACTCACTTATTGGGGTCAGAACTGTGTACATAATTGTATTCTTGGTTTGTGTATTTATGCTCATCCGAAGCATCAACAAAGAAGAGCCCCTGCGAGTTGGTACACGAGAAGAGGCAGATCAAGCAAGCAGCTCTTCCTTGGACAATGAAGGAAAAGAATACGGGCCAGGAGACAAGGAAGACTGAGCATCTGAATTTTCAGTCGGAACTTTTGGGTAATCTGCCTACTCAAACGGAACTTTTGTTGCAATGCACACTAGATAGAAGGATGAAGATAAGTCGCAGGTCCTATTCTTATGTTTAGTTGCGATGCACACTAGATTGATGTATGCAGATAAGTCGCAGGTCCTTTTCTTATGCATACATAGAAGTACTTATATGTTGCAGCAGTTTAATTATTCTCGTTAGTTTTCTTTGTTAGCCTTCTTCAGTGGGATCTATTCAACATATCTTTCCAATAGTTTATCTAGAATGGTTTTTGTGCAAGAGAGAATTTTCCTTGTCGGTTTATATGGTTGTGGTGATGACATCAACTAATTGCATTGCCGGCGTGTTATGGCATCTCATTCTATCTTGCTCATAAATTTCAGAATCACTCATTTTGCATTGGCTTGTTATGTCATGTTTTATTGTTTTCTGGCCATACCCATTACATGAAATACACCTTCGCACCACTGTTTATTCTTTTGTTTATTTATCTGTAATGGGATGACAACTAAAGCTGGAAACTAGCTAGCTTCCTGTAATGTGTATGCCGGAGCACCAGCAATTCAACAATAGGAATCACAAGCCGGAGTCTTCGACGGTATGGATCTGCAGGGTGCTGGACCGGCCTTGGTATGTCAAGTGCAAATCAGCTTATTATTCCATTGATCATCAACCGTATGTCCTCGTGAAGTCCTCATTCCGAGCAAAATCACCCTGATAATTTGTTTTTGTGGGCTTATACCAGATATACCATTTCATCGGTTTAAGCCATTTGCCCTTTAGAGTCATTAAAATTACTTTACCCCAGACGAATTGCAGACCGTTTGAAGATCTAGATTCGCTTGAAGAAGCGAAATCAAATGTCTATAAGCAATGCCAAAATTGAGATTTTATATGTCGATCGCCAATTGAAAGTTTTTCCGGTACTCTTTGAAGGTCGGAACCGTGCAATTTTCCACATCAGATACGGGTACAGTGAGGATGGAAACCCAGAAATTAAGGAAGTCAGGTTTCGCACGTTTGAAATGCTTGCTGCAATTAAGGTCCACAATGCATATGAAAGTGGCCAATCTCTGATCATTGTTCCTCCCAAAATTATATTTCGATTCATTTGATGAAATTAGTTTTGTATTTGTCAAAATATTATGCCCATTTTACTGCACTGCCTATTAATCGGTATAGATGCAGTTCCCTTCCCACGAATAATTTTTATGTGCATGAAGATCTGAGCCCTTAAGGCTTACCGTCAACCCAACAGGATTGTCAACCCGACAATGCCCTGCTGAGTGTTGCCATATTAAAAAAATCTCATTTTACCCATCCTTTTTAGTCCTTCATTCGTTGCTTCCCTAATTTTGTTTCTCCTTTACAAAAACTTGACCTACCCCTGCTGGTCGCAGGGACTTTTATGTTATATTTGGTAGTCCGGATTTGAATCCTATAGGGTGTTTGGCAATGTCATATAAATTGGATAAATTTGGATATGCCTAGATAAAATATTGATAAGAAATTGTCATATGGATTGGATAAATTTGGATATACCCAAATAAGATATCGATAAGAAATTCGGGAAAGAGAGTGGAATAAGTTTGGATTAGATGTACATACATATTTCTTAAATTAACTCTCGAGCCCATCAATAATGTCCCTTACAATCTCCATTTTCATCGTCAATTTTCTCATCCCCTACAGCTTAGACCTCATGCCCTCCGACGCTTCCCCTCCTCTGGACCTCGACACACCAAAGCCCTAATTGACGGTCCCAACTTCAACGTCGCTCCTTCCGGCGTCGTCCAGGAATTCGAGGCCGACGAGGGCAGCACCATGATCGTCCTTTTCGTCCCCATCAACACGGCCTTTGCCGAATTGCTTACGCCTGAGAGCTTGCAGTTCCTGCCTGTGAGAAGGCCGTGGTGCTGAGGTTTCACGTCTTGCATTTTTATTACCTTTTCACCTCTCTAGAATCAATCACTGAGATTCGCTCCAGTGGCCACCCTTCCAACATGAAAGAGGGATGTGAGCGGTTCAAATCCTTACATTCTCAGGAGAATAGGGGTGGGGATGCGTAAGTTTCAGAAGTGGGTTTCGACTTCCACACCACGAGACAGGGCAAAAGTCTGAGAGTGAGTGTAGAGTAGTAGAAATAACGTAGAATTGACAAAAAAAAAAAAAACTCTCTAGAATCGATTGGAGGAAAGAAAAATGAAATGAAAAATTTTAATGAATTTCTAAGGGGCTAGGCTCAGCCTCCTCCCGCTGGGAAAGGCCATAAAATTGACCTTCAAAGTTCAAACCACTCTGCGACAATTCAACAGTCTTTCCAATCTCGTCAATAACGTTCCTCTTCTTGTTGGATTTGTTTTCACAAACCATTTCTGCTTTCTCGTGCCCAGAAGCTTCCATGTCAATTTTTTGACTTTTATTTTTTTAAAACTAAAGAATCATAGTCTTATCCTATCCTAGATTGCGCTAAACATATGATTGGATTTTTCACGATATGGAGAATAATTAGAGGATTTCTAATCACACCTTATCCTATCATATCATAATCCAAATCTAGATGACCAAATGTAACCTTTCAGAGTTATGAATCAAGGAATATATATATTATTTGGCCTAGTACTCTAAAAAGACCTCAACTTTAATTCCAATCCCAATTTTACCTTAAAATTTTTTTTCTTTAAAAAAAAACCTCCAACTTTAGGCCCTTCTCAATTCTACCCTAATTATTTTTGGTCTCATAAAATAATATCAAATTTTACTTGAGTCTTGTATCTTTCCCATTAACCTTTGTCCAAAATTGTCCTTAGTGATCCTCCGTGTCATTTCAACATCATTGCTCTAGCTTTTCCCCAACTTTCATGTTCAAAAAGACATTTTTTAGAGATAAATTTCTGGGTCAGCCCAAATGACATATTCTTGGATCTAAAATTTTGGTAAAAAGTAGAACAAGTAGGATTGGTTTTTTTGCAAATACTCTCACTCTTAAGGGAGTTTTCCTTCCATCTCATTTGAGATCTTCGATTTTGCACTCAATCTTCAATCTCTCGTACTTGACTTGGCTTGCCTTGAGATACTCAAGCAACTTGTGTTTGCAAGTTTTCCATGTCTTGATTGTTAAGAATAAATTTTGGATGGAGAATTAATGGAACAAGTTTGGGGACTCAAGTAAAGGTTGATGTTTTTTAGGGTATTAGGATTATATTAATCACTTCATCGCATTTCAAAAGAACTGACATATGCATGAATCTTTGTTGACATTGCATACTGTGGGTATGTTCTTTTGGTAGAAAAATTTATAAATTCTTATGTTATGTGGATTTACTTCCTACGTTATTTTAATTACATTTAACTTTTTACATACAAAGGGATCTTTTTGAAAGTCACAATGAAGAGAGTGAGAGGAAGATAACATATTAATAGGATCGTGAATATATTAGGGAATTATAAAGTTAACCATATATGCATGAATTGAAATAAAGGATTAGTAGACTCTAAATATGCTAGTAGTCAACTTTCTCTAGATCCTAGTACCCAAGTCGTGCATTTCCCATCTGCATCACATCTCTAGCACTCTCCTCTTCTCTAGGCTCTCCACGAAGCTCTACCTATTTTTGGATATCATTGAGATCTTTTTCTACAATTGATCACTCACTCCTCTTTTGAAACGAAGTAGATTGTTGGAGATAACATTGTTGCTTATCATACACCCAAGTGAATCCTCACCTATGCACAATAGCTTATGTCTCTTCACTACAAGTGCATGACCTAGGAGTATACACCTTCTTGCCCTTAGCTATGGCATGCCGTCACTTACATGAGTGTAACCAAGAATCATACCCTTCAATCTAGTACCATCACTAACCTAACCATGGTTTCTCTAGACTTCTTTGCACAATTGTAGGTGATGTCGTGATCTATTCATTAAATAATAGACAATATCATTGCATAAAACTATGTGATCTCCTATAAATAGAACTCCAGCCCTCTAATTAAATTCTTGGGCACATGGTTTTCCTCTCTATCTGCTATGTGATCATTACCTTCCATGTTGGGAACTAACCAAGCATATCGCTCTTGTTCTTGAGAAAATAGACCTAGACTTTCTTTAAAAAATTTCTTCTGTAAAAGACAAATAGTTATTGACGCCTCCCTTCGACTACACTTGAGAAGGCCCCAGCAAGTCCAAGCGTATGTAGTCAGCCACAGTTTCATTGCTTGATTTAGGACATTCAAAAATGTACCTTTGCGCACTCTGAAACTTTTCTCTTGCTTCAAATGCTTAGGACTTCAACCTTGACTCGAATCTAGACCAAAACGAGGTCAGACTTCCATTCAACTCGCATTGAAAATTTTCTTTGGTTACCACCCTCTTCCATATCATGTTTTCCTCGATTTCTGGTCGGAGAAAATCTCATCTAATTAATCTGCCGATCGATGAATTTCAAGCTATGAAAATCATCCACGTATAAAAAAACGAATTAGAGCGATGGCCGGAAAGAATTTCTTCCCACCAAATACGGAGAAAAAAAATCGCCCCGTGTTTTAATTGTCTCTCTAGCTTCATAAGTTCCGACTTCAATTCCACGGCTCTCTCTGCCTTTGTTGACCACCACTATCATTCCCTAATTTCCCACCCCCCGACAGACACGAAACGAGGGAGAAAAATACATGGTTTTTCTCGCGTTCCTACCGAAGCACGCCGCGCCTTCTTTTCCAGTTGGGATTTCGGGCGGTTTGAAAATTGGGAGTCAATGCAGGGGCAAAGTTGGGATTTCGGTCCCCCACCAACGGCCACGTAGGGTCTGATCGCAGGACACGTGGAGGGAAAAGTCAAAAGAGAGCTCTTTCTCTCTCTCTCTCTCTCTCTTTCTTCTCCTTTCTCTGCGGCCTTTGTCTTTCCACGTCGAATCTGACTTTCTCTTTTGGTCTTTTCGGTCTTTTCCTACCCTTTACCTCCTTTCCTCCATAACTGACTGAAGACTCTTCTCTCTCTCTCTCTCTCTCTCTCTCTCTCTCTCATCACTTTCTCTCTCTAGCAGTTCGAGGCGGTCTCCTCCTCCTCCTCCTCCTCCTCCTGGAAATGGCGGAGAACGGCGAGGAGAAGCTGCTCGCCGTCGCCCGCCACATCGCCAAGACGCTCGGCCGCGACGAGTCCATGGCCGACGACATCCTCCAGATCTTCTCCAACTTCGACGGCCGCTTCTCCCGCGACAAGCTCTCCCCCTCCGACAAGGCCGCCGCCGTCGCCGCCGCCGCCGACGGCGACCCCCGGGCCTACGCGGCGCTCGACCGCAACCTCAGCGCGCTGGAGCGCCAGATCTCGCACTTCGTCACTTCCGACAACCCCATCTGGGCCGACGCCGCCGACGCCGCCGCGTTCCTCGACGCCGTGGACGAGCTGATCGCCGCCGTCAGGGACCTGGCCTCCGCCCCCGCCGCCGACAAGGCCGTCCTGGCCTGCCTGAGCCGCGCCGAGGAGCTGACGCAGCAGGCGATGTTCCGCCTCGAGGACGAGTTCAGGTCTCTGATGGAGGTGGGCGGGGAGGCCTTTGAGCTGAGCCGGCCGTACGGACGCGGCGAGTCGAACGGGGACCTCTCGTTCGACTCTGAGGATGAGGATGACGATGAACAGGGAGGCGATGGAGATGAGCGGCAGGTTCCGGTGGCGCAGCCGCTCGGGGACGACTTTGATATCGTGATCGACGCGTTGCCGTCGGGAACGATAAATGATTTGCATGAGATCGCGAAGCGCATGGTGGCTGCGAGGTTTGGGAAGGAGTGCTCGCACGTTTACAGCAGCTGCAGGAGGGAATTCTTGGAGGAGAGCATGTCGAGGTTGGGTTTACAGAAATTGAGCATCGAGGAAGCCCAGAAATTGCCATGGCAGGAGTTGGAAGAAGAGATAGACCGGTGGATGAAGGCCATGAAAGTGGCTCTTTATATCCTGTTCCCCAGCGAGCGCCGCCTCTGCGATCGTGTCTTCTTCGGCTTATCTTCTGTTGCCGATCTCTGCTTCATGGAGGTATGCCGTGGCTGTGTCATTCAACTCCTGAACTTTGCTGATGCAGTCGCGATTGGGTCGAGGGCACCTGAGCGCCTGTTTAAAGTTCTTGACGTGTTTGAGACGATGAGAGACTTGATGCCTGAATTTGAGTCTTTGTTCTCTGATCAGTACTGCTTGGTTCTTAGAAATGAAGCTGTTGCTATTTGGAAGAGGCTAGGAGAGGCAATTAGAGGGATATTCATGGAATTAGAGAATTTGATCAGCCGAGATCCAGCAAAAGCTGCTGTTCCCGGTGGAGGGCTGCATCCAATTACTCGATATGTAATGAACTATCTTCGAGCTGCTTGCCGATCTCGGCTGATCCTCGAACAAATTTTTGAGGAGAGTATTGTGTCTCCTAAAGAATATCCAGATCTTGACAGTCGAGCCTCTTCATCCTCCCTGTCAGTCCAAATTGAATGGATCATGGAACTTCTGGAGAGTAATTTAGAGGCCAAATCAAAGATTTACAGGGATTCTGCTCTCTGTTCTATTTTTATGATGAATAATGGAAGGTACATTGTAGAGAAGGCAAAAGGCAATGATTTGGGTTTACTCTTAGGGGAGGATTGGATCAGAAAGCACACTGCAAAGGTGCGGCAATATCAGATGAGCTATATCAGAAGCTCATGGAATAAGGTTATGGTTGTGTTGAAGCCAGACAATGCCTCTCTAGCTCCCAATGCAGACCCGAGGTCTCTGAAGGAAAAAGTCAAGTTATTCAATGGCTACTTTGAGGAAACATGTAGAGTGCAATCATCTTGTGTCATCTTTGATGAGCAGCTAAGGGAGGACTTGAGGATCTCAGTGACAAAATGGCTGGTGCCTGCTTATGAAACTTTTGTGGGAAGGTTGCAGAGTGTTGCTGAAATGAGGAAGCACCCTTATAGGTCGGTTGAGGAAATCAAGGCTCGGATTGATGAATTATTTCGGGGAAGGGGAGCTTTGGGTGGTGGCAGGAAGTGAATGTAAGCGGTAGCTAGTGTTGTGCTTATTTGTGTGTGTATGTAGCTTATGCCAGGAGTCCAAATTCCTGTGCTGTATGAATGTAGTTGAAAGTTTGCTTATATATTTGAATCATCTTGATGATCAGCAATAGGAACATGGTGGCAAGAGAACTGAAATTAAAAGTTGCCCGTGTTTATGCTTTATACGCTGACATCTCTCTTTTTTGCTATCATTTAAAAGGGAAAATTTTTAATTAGGTACAGTAAGATATCATAAGAGGGATTTGGGTGGGGGAGAGATAGGAGTAGATTACTTCTAGCAGCTTTCACCACCTGTTCCCCTAGTGTAAATGTTAAGGATACTTTTTCTTCACCAGTAGAAAAAAAAATTAGCACCATTATATTTGAACTTATATCACTTAGATTTAGTCTAACTCTTTATGGGATTATGTAGTCTTTGCTACCAGAATCCTAAAACCCGATCCCGATCCTGATCCCAACCCCGGACAAAAAGACCATCAACATTTCTCGACATTTAATTGCTTCTGTGATTCAGAGGAACTCTGAGATCTACCAATCTCCAAAAACAAATTAGCAATGCAGTTCCCAGGGAGATATATGGATAAGAAAAGTCTCTTGAGTCCTTATATATGATCAGATGCTCCATATTTCAGTACATAATGTGTGCCTCCATGAAGGCGAACCCACCATTGGTGCTGATAAAAGTGGAAAGCACACTATATAAGATTGCTAAGCAGAGTAATCATCCTCTAATGTCTTCCTCATTTTAGGAAGTGTGGTGAAATGTGACAAGTGTGGTAGGAAGAGGAGACATCGTATCTTTGTTTTAGCATTAAATGTCTTTAATTGCCTTTTCTTTTGTTAAAGATTGACAAGGCAACACATCAAATAATCATACACACAGTCCCCCTCGTGTTTATATATCTTACAATAATTTGCTTCAGCACACAAAATGGATAGATGCTCTTGTTAGTGACTTCCAAGCACTGTCAAGCTTCTGTAAAATTTGAAATATAAGACAGATGCTAGGGGCAGGTTGTGTTGCTTGTTGTATCCATGCTATGCTGTCCTTGATTTTGAACAGCCTATTGATGACCACGTGAAAGGTTTTTATGCTAATGCAGATGAAGCCCAGGATTGATGCGTTCATATGCTCTACAGGGTATCTTAGTCCCCAGAAAATTGTAACTATTCAGTAAAGTCTTGGGTGCCTTTGAGAGAAATTTAGAAAGTTGCCTTCTCTGTATCAGTCCCATTTTTTATTTCCATTACCTGTATTTATGCTATCTGAGTTAAAACATGAATGCTCTCCCACAAGCCTTCTGCACCTCCAGATAAGCAAGTCCTTTTTCTTGTTTTATTGTAACTTTTCAGTTGGAGGAATTCTTCTTTCCTGTCTTCTTTTTTTCTGTAACCAAGGTGCACAAGAGGAAGGAAGCTGCCGTTGCAGTTATTGCGAAGTTTTTAAGATATTTTCAGCATCTTACACGGCTTGAACCTGCCAGTACAGGCTCAGAGGAGAAGTCCGACATTGATGAGAAGCAAGAATTTGGTATCTCTGAGGCAAGTCTTTCGTGATCTTTGTTGTAATAAGACAAAGATAGGTCTAAAGCAATTCTTTATGGCTTGTATATCACACGAATGTTTACAATTGATCGCTGCTTTAAAAATAAGGGCAGTTATTAAGCATCTGTAAATTGTCAATTTTTTCTCCTGGAATCTGATATTCAGCAGTAACAATATTCATGACTTATCATTTTTTTACATCTTTTATTGCTGTACCAGGACGCTTTTACTCAGAAAAGCCTTTGAAGTTGTAACCTCAAGAGTACTTGGATTGGCCTATGTGGGTGCAATGGTTGGCTTGACTGGATTGGAATTCGTAAGCAGCTTGTCGGATATGAAACGTGGGGATTTTGAATATTTCCTATAAACATTGTTTTTTGATGAATAAGTAGAAGATTAGATGCTGCTTTAGTTGCACATATTAGATTGTATCTTTTCAAGCTGATGGTACTAGATTATCTTAAGGTTTGTGGAAAATGATATTTGTTCTGACTGGGCTAATCAGACCAAAAAGATGAAGTTCTAGCAAGCCATGCCGCCAATCATCCTTCCGGGACCAATGTGTCTAAATTTTGCCGTCTCGCACTTTGTGGATATACATGCAACGGTATGGAGTGGTGGGAATGGTTGTAGTGGTCGTTTCAACATGTCGGCAGGGGCTAAATTGTTTGGCATGGAAAGATGAATGAAATCCGAATTGAATGGCGTGGTGATTGAGGGACTGGATTGATCATCAAGATGGATGAGGAGTTGCCCTTCTTCCCGCGACGCCACCTGCAATGCGGGGTCCTGGGATGGACCGATTTGCATGTTGTAGTAGATTTCCTCGGTGTGCAGACGCTGTGCCGTGTGGGTCGACACTCCCCCAGGGTTTAATCCTCGAGATATAGAAAGCCAGGAAAATTAGGTCTCCATGGCATGACATGAAGTGAAGAGAGGCCAACGTAGCCAAGAATGAATTGCCAACAGAAATTGGAGACTTGAAAGGCGTTCGCATTGAATTCCTAAAGTCGCCGGCAATTCATCCTTGGCTTCATTCTCCTTGCTTCACAAATCATGCAATGCCTTATAACCATGAATCATCACAAGCTGAGCTCTTCCTGTGTCAGGAGATAACACTATCTCCATGATTTTGCATGGCTTCTTAATGGAGCTATCCCCTGCTATATATAGGAGAAGAAATAATGGAAGAAAGAGAAAATGAAGGTATAAGTGAGGAACATATTCTCTCTCTCTCTCTTTTCGCAGGAAATGGAGGCAAAGCATGAATCATCACAAGCTGAGCTGTTCCTGTGTCAGGAGATAACACTATCTCCGTGATTTTGCATGGCTTCTTAATGGAGCTATCCCCTGCTATATATAGGAGAAGAAATAATGGGAGAAAGAGAAAATAAAGGTATAAGTGAGGTACATATTCTCTCTCTCTCTCTCTCTTTGCAGGAGATGGAGGCACATCACAAGTTGCAGGAGATGGAGGCACAGCACAAGTTGCAGGAGGAGGCACCGAACAAGTTGCTCTCTGCATGGAGCAATAGTAGTGGCATCTTTATTAACGGTCAACGCTCTTGCTTTTGGGAATGGTTGACATGTTGAGAGAGAATTTGCCGGATGATAGGGATCTCGAGATATCGATTTTCTTGGGAGTGTGGTGCCGACACATAAAAAGGACTTTGCTGGTCTAAAGGCGAAATCAGACTATTTATTTTATGGATCGACCAATCCCTTCATATGCACGTAAACTATTTTGTCCACATGCATAGTGCAACCGGTAGCAAGCATGGGATATGTTTAGATTTGTTTTATCCGACTAATCCTCATCGCTTTAAATTTCGAGTAAGCCACCCGGATTAGAATAAAAAGCACACCCGTGCGGTGAGGGACATACTACTCATAAGTTGCACATTAGAGAAAACATGGTAGTAGGGCTTTTATCCTTATAAGTTTCTTGATTGAGTTCTCTGTGACAGATAATAAAATAACACTTTTGGGGTTTGCTTTAAGTGTAATCTATGGCTGAGAAACACTTCAGCAATAGAACGATCATAACTCTATACTTTTTCAAATTCATAATGGATTTCTTTATGACTAGCTCTCTCGTGAAATAGGTTTCAACACTCGAATTAAATAACGTAAAATTCTAATATCCTGAGTGTTCGTTCTTGATTTCTCGTGTTTGATATTGAATTGCCTGCTTTGTTAGTTTCCTTTTTGTTTCACAACAATTGGCATCAGAGGTAAGGTTGGGTTTCTAAAATATATTTAGGGTTTTTGTTTGTCTTATCATTGTCTAGATTACTATTAATGCAATTATCTCTAACGTGAGAGAAGAGATTGGAAGTTTAATGGAATGAACAACTTTTGGCTACGGAGAATATTGTGTGTCCTGTTAATATCGAAGGTTCAACAAAGGTGTTGGATGGCATGAATAAAATGCCTAAAATGAAGAAAGAGACCAATAAGATAGACTTGATAGAGAAGGGAAGAGCATAATCCTATTGAATTTGTTGGATGAGGTGTTGAATGAAGTAGTTGAAGCAAGAATACTGAAACAGGACGCCTGTGCCATTTTGAGTGCATGTTTGGAGTCGCCGGTCTGTTTTGCCTCTTTGTAACTCCTTTTTTCTTTAGCTATATTATTCTTACCTCTTACCAAAAAAGAAGAATACCGAAACAGGCAAAATTTGAGGCCCTTTATTAGATGAAGGGCTCGAATCATTTATATATACTGAAAATGATATTTCAATTCCAGGTGGTTGACAACCCATATATTATAACCCATTTAAATGAATTTCACACTTGTGATGGACTTAAAGGAGTCAATGATGAATTAGACCAAACTTGGTAAAAGTACACCTTAATTGCCAAAATTTGGCATGGGTGAACAATAAGAACTAAAACTTTCAAAATATACACTTGTGCCACTTTTTTTTTAAAATAAAAAAATAGACATTTAAGTACCAACTCTAATGAGACTTGCCGAAAATCCGATGTAGTGTACGCGACTCACCGAAATGTTCACTTAGCAATCAATGTACAAAACGACGTCGTTCAGCCCTTGAATTTATTAATTAAATATTAATTAAATTAAACTTAAAAAATCAATTACAAAATATGTTGTTTTGTTATCTAGCCATGTTATTATCATTATGCTATATTAATTATTAGCGTAACCAGTAGATTTTATGTCTATGGCCAACTCCTGCATGCATTGAAAAATTCCCTATTTTTACCCTGCTTCACAGTATTCCGGGCAAAAAGATGTTAAAAATGCGGGTGAGACTTTCTGAATTAGAATGAGACAGTGAGAAGAGAGGGACATACCTAAACATATGCGGTTTCTACGAGTTCACAAACCAAAATTCCCTAACGCTTGGGTTAGCGTTCGCACGGCTTAACAGCTCCTCGATCTAGATTATATTTTGCAGATGAGCACCCTAACTAGATAAGATGAAAAATAAAATAAAATAATCAAGAACACGGAAATTTACATAATTCAGTGAAAATCCATGTACGTCCACGGAGAGAGACGATCTCTTATTAAAGAGTATATTTAGATATAAGGGACAATGCTCAATAAATAGATCTTTAGATCCCCACTACCCTAATTTCAACTGGAAAGGAATTCCACCCAAAAGATCTTATCAGTTTAAGAAACTAACTAATAAACCTTACTGATTATCCCCCAAATATCAAGAATATCATGACATATCTTAATTACATTGAATTAGGACTATTTCCCATGAAATCCCATGCTTATAGGTCCAAAAATAGGAAATATATCTAGACATGTGTAGGCTGCAAGCAATCCGTAGAAAATTGAATTTTTTCATTCCGATCGACCAATCTAGCCATTGGTCGACCAGCTAGTCAATCAATCGACAGCTGCCGTTCCAACTCTTCCTAGACTTCCCAATTGAATTTTCCGAGTCTCTTATCGATCGAAACTTCGTGGAATTCAAGACAACATCAACGAATCTCCACCTTTGGCTTGAATAAACCACAAGCCTCCACTCAAACAAATAAAAAAAAAATGAATATACCTCTCCCTCCACCATACCTTCGCAAAGGTATGCCCGCACCTAGACCGGTGCTGTCTTCATCAACTTCAATGATGAGTGAGAGAAATCAAGTCTTCATGAGCATATCCGTAGGATTATCTTTAATATGGATTTTCTTCAAAACAATGCTACCATTCTCCATAAATTCTCGAAATCTTGTGGTACCGAACTTCATTGTGTTTCGTTCCTGATTCTTCACGAGACATATTGCACTTTGGCTTTCGTAATATGGTGCAACACTTTCTTGCTTTAAACCCAACTTCGTAACCAAACTAGTCAACCATATTCCTTCCTTCACAACCTCAATTATTGTCATATACTTAGCTTAGGTTGTAGACAATGCTATAGTAAACTAAAGCATTGTCCTCCACGAAATAGCTCCACTTATAAGAGTAAAGATGTATCCCATGATGGACCTTCACTTGTCCAAATCCCATGTTGGAAACTTTAGCTCCACCCTGCTTTCACTATGCCACTCTGATTTCAACTTCTTCGGCCCGTCTCGAAAAACTTTGGAGGTCGCAGCTTTAAGAACTGTTCAACTAGTTCTTGCATAGGGCGTTTGCCATTTCTATTTTTGTTTCCAAACATCAAAGTGTTAGTAGAAATAAAGTCTCATTGCTATTGAACCTGCTATTCCATCAAGCTCTCAACATTAGTCAGAACTTGCAGAATTCCATCAAGTTGGGGGTCCTGTCTCGATTTTCCTTTCGAAGCATTCAAGTCTCGAGCTGATTTTCTATGGGTATTCGCTGGATCTTGGGAACTCATACTGTCTGTTAAAGAATATAGCTATAGAGTTCTAGAGAAATTATCTATGATACAATCAGAATCAGTAATCATCACTTCATAGAGAAAGAACAATCAATCAAGCATTCACATATCATGCATGTGATCTTCTAATTTTCTATCCCACGACTCCCAGCGCACCTTATGACTCTCAATAATAACCCTTGCTCCGATACCAAAAATTGTCACAACCCTACTCCATCCCCAAGGTCACGAGTAGCAATGGTTATTTTTCACGACGTCCTAAGCTTGTCGCCATCCCGATTTTTTTTATCTTGTTATCATGCACATGCGGAAACGTGAACAAATAACTCATAGGACAAACAACAGTTGGAATATTGGGACGTACATCATACTGAACACATTGACTTATATTATAACAGTACTTTTACAAGCCCTATTTTCTTTTTGCATCACACTACAAGTTTTTTGCATAGGCCAGGGAAATCCTATCTCCTCTAGCGTGACTGCAGCTCCCAAAATTGACGAGAGACTTCCATGCCTACAAGACTAAAAGATAAGGGATGAGTTTTGGGGAAATTCAATAGTAAAATTCCTAGTTCTCTACTAATAAAGCATCTCATCATCGAAGCTTAGCAAGTACAACACTTGCAAATAGTGTCGATGACAAATTATAGCAAACTTGTTGCTACCCTTGACTACATGCAAATGTCTATCGCAACATGCTTCAATGCATACTTATCTTTGGCTTATCAATAAATATATAAACACATCATACTTATGCAAATACCAACACTTATGCAAATTCATTTAGCATTGTCTTGGCTCGACCAGGCCCTCTCAGCTCGACTGGGGCTTCTAGCTTCTTGCTAGGCTTCCTAGCTTGACTAGGGCATCTCAGCTCGACCGAGACTTCTCGAGGCTTTCGGGTTCAAAATCAAGGTATCTTGGTTCAATCAAGGCATCCCGGCCCAACCGAGGCATCCCGTTCAATGAACGAGGCATTGCCGCCAATGCTATGTGGTGACGGACGCTTTTCCCTCTTTAAGTGCATACATAAATGCATCATACAAATCGGTTTTATTTTTTTCTCTTAGTTGACACATGCATGGCCTGAAGGCATGCTCATTCATTCATATGTGTCATGAGTTTCTTATACTTCACTAGCAAATATGTCAGGAATGATATGTGGTTCGTAACTTGAATCAATTACTTAGCGCCAATCCCTGTACTAAACAAGGCTTGGAAACAGTACACCTCAATACCGATCCAAGACCTCGAGGCTTGGGTACACCTGGTTTTAGTGACGATCCCAAGCTTAACGGACCTAGGCTACAACCTGATGTGAATGCACATGTATCAAGAATGACCCTCAGCTCACGGTTGATTCAACGCCAAGCACAAAGTCCCCGCGTCCACTTAGATTATAGAAATCAGCATGCTTGGTGCCTTACCACGATCGCGTGAATTTGGACAATCCCTGTACTAATCAAGATATAAGATCAACACACCTCAATGTCAACTTAGGACCTTGCGGCCTTAGGCGACCCTCGCACCAATCGAGACCTGGACCCAACATCATATTTATGCCAAAACCAAGGCTTTCTGGGTTGGGCGACTTTGTCTTGCGATGAACTCAACTCAAATGAACCTCGACTGCATTTCAGGCGTGAACAACTCAAGCACATGTTCAAGCACAAACATGAACAAAACCATACAAAAGATCCAACATCCTATCCACGGCTTTGACGGGTGAGCACCTAATTAGACTCGACAATGGAGACTACTGCCCTAGAGGAGACATAGGGATTTTACTTACCTTGACAACCTTAAAGACCAACTTAGATTAGCTTGAGGGATTGAGGATGCAAGGCCGAGAGAAAGGAAATAGAGGAGGAAAGGAGAAAGTGAATGGCATGGTGAAAAATAAGGAGGGATCCTCCTATTTATACTACTTAGCGCTATCATTACTTATATAAGTGGCCCAATCACATTTCTTGAAGTGACATGGCTATGGCATCAAGGTGCAAGTGTCACGGCCGATCGATCTAGCGTTTCCTTGCCCGTGCGGCCTTAGGATTTCTCCTAAGCAGCCTTTCACAATACTCAACTCACAAGAATCTTAAGAGAGAGAAATTCTAGAGAGAAAAGCTTTGGATTGTATTACTTGTGAATGTGATGAGTACAATGAGGGGGAGGAGACCCCTATATATACAAATACAAGGCAAACCGTATTTGTAGATCTCTCCTTGATCTAATGGTGGAGATTAGATCTCCCCAATTACTAACTATCCATATTTATTACATACGAATACAATTATCGTATCGCCGCTCCTAGGAGTATTCTAGAAGACTCGAGAAAACCCTAGGACTTGGGGATACAAGCCGAGGGTCGCTTGATCCATAGATGTGTCATGGATGTCCCATAGGAACCTCTTGGATCGGCTTTCTTTCGGGCCGTGATATTCTCCCCCATCTAATTAGGCGATGCCCTCGTCGCGTCTTTGGCATGAAAGGCATCAATCTCCTTTTTGAATTGCCAAAAAACTTTTGCGGGCTCCCAACTTGCTTCACTCTCCGGAAGACCCTTCCATCGAACCAAGTACTCTGGCTTCAGCATGTAATACCGCTTTCGTATGACTTGATCCGCCATGATGTTCTTGACTTCTCGATCATACAAGGTTTTTGCCTCGAGTGGCGCCCGATATGACTCCCCTCGATCTGGATCTTCCTCATCAACCTGGAAAGGCTTTAAGCATACTCACATGAAAACCGGATGTACCTTAAGTTTTGGTGGTAACTCCAGTTTGTATGTGACCTTCCCGACTCATTGCAGCATATGAAATGACCCCTCGTAGCGACATATCAATCCTTTGTGCATATCCTTGTATCAAAGAATGGTGTGCAGCTTGGTCAACACTTGGTCCCCAACTTGGAACTCCACATGCTGTCGCTTCTTGTCGGCCCACTTCTTCATGTGCTTGGAGGCTTTGTGTAGACATGCTCGTGCCAAATCAGCTTGCTCCTGCTAATCTTTAGCGAACTTATACGCGGGTGGACTACTCCCCCGATAATCGAACGCGATTGTGCTCAGGGTGTTTGGTTGTTGCCTAGTTGCGATCTTGAATGGGCTCTGACTGGTCGACTTGCAACGCTGCAAGTTGTAGGAGAATTGGGCTACGTCGATCAACTTTGCCCATATCGCTTGCGTTGTACTCACATAGTGTTAGAGGTAAATCTCCAAGAGTGCATTGACCCGCTCTGTTTGACCGTCGGTTTGGGGATACAAACTTGTAGACATATTTAGCTCCGACCCTAGCAGCTTGAACAACTCATACCATAAACGCCCTGTGAAGTGAGGATCATGATCGCTCACGATCGTCTATGGGACTCCCCAATACTTGACCACGTGCTTCATGAACAGCTTGGCCGCCTCCTCGGTCGGACAATCCTTTGTCGCAGGTACAAAAGTCGCGTACTTGGGAACCTGTCCACCATGACCATGAGAGTTCGACACCCTTTGGACTTTGGTAGGTTGATGATGAAGTCCATGGAAACACTTTCCCACGGACGAGTTGGAATGGGAAGCGGCTCCAATAGGCCCAATGACGAATGTTGCTCTAGCTTGTCTTGTTGGCACACCAAACAAGTCTTCACATAAGCCTCCACGTCGTCCCACATTTGAGACCAGTAGTACCAATCTTCGACAAGGGCCAACGTGCGGTGGATCCCTAGATGACCCGCCCGCTTCGAGTTGTGGCACTAGCGCAAGATCTTCTTTCTCAACTTCCCATGGAAGGGCACATACAGTCGCCTTCCTTTGGTGTAGAAGAGCTTGTCCTCATACTAGAATTGTCGGGTATTGCCTTCCTTTGCATACTTGACAAGCGCTTGAGCTCTTGGATCGTGCTTCAACCCCTCTTTGATGCGGTCGATCCAAGGACAACACGGTTGACTCACCGTGCTGCTCATCAGCTCCATCTTTCGATTCAGTGCGTCCGCCACAGAGTTGACATTTCCCAGCTTGTACTCCAGCACGTAGTCGAACTCTACAAGGAAATCTTGCCATTGAGCTTGCTTTGGACTCAGTTTCTTCTAGGTCTAGAAGTAACTCGTGGCTATGTTGTCCGTCTTCATGACGATCTTCGATCCTAGGAGATAATGCCTCCACGTCCGAAGGCAGTGGATCACTGCGGTCATCTCCTTCTTTTGAACGGTATACCAACGCTCGGTATCATTCAACGTTCAAGACTCGTACACTGCCGGATGCCCATCCTGCATAAGAACCCCACCAATAGCAAAATCCGATGCGTCAGTCTCTACCTTGTAAGGCTTCGTGTGGTCGGGTGACACCAACACTCGCTCCTCGATCATGGCCTTCTTCAATCGATCAAAAGCCCTTTGGCATCAATCCGTCCACTCCCATGGCTTCTCCTTCTTCAGTAGGTTCATGAGCGGCGCAGTGATGCTTGAGTACTCTGAATGAAGCGCCAATAGTAGTTGGTGAGGCCAAGGAACGACCTCAACCCTATCACCTTCGTCGATGGCTCCCATTTGACGATCGATTGAATCTTTGCCTTGTCCATTCGCACTCACCCACCCCCAACGATGTGCCCCAAGAACAGAACTTCTTTTTGGGCAAATGCACACTTCTCACACTTGACATACAAGTCATTCTCACGCAATACTTGGAAGACTTGCCTTAGATGTTCGACATGCTCCACGAGTGTCCAACTATATACTACAATATCATCTAGGTAAACCACTAGGTAAACCACTACAAACCAATCTAGGAAAGGGTGGAGTACCTTGTTCATGAGCATACAAAATGTAACCGGAGCGTTGGTCAGGCCGAACGGCATCACAAGGAACTCGTAGGATCCATACCGCGTCACGCATGCGGTCTTCGGCTCGTCCCTTTCAGTGATCTGAACTTGGCAGTAGCCCGATCGAAGATCCAACTTGGTGAACCATTGAGCTTCACTGAGTTGATCGAAGAGATCCGCGATGAGAGAGATCATGTACTTGTTCTTCACAGTCAGGTTAATCAGTGCCCGATAGTCGATGCACATCCAGAGTGACCCATCATGCTTCTTTTGAAATAGGATCGGCGCATTGAACGGAGCCTTGGATGGTTGAATATAACCCGCATCGAGTAGCTCGTTCAATTGCTTCCTCAACTCTTCCAATTCAGGAGGTGCCATGCGATGCGGTGCCATGGCAGGCGGTTGAGCTTCAGGCACCAGTTCGATTTAATGATCCACCTCTCTTTGAGGCGGTAGTTGCTTTGGCAACTCAGGGGGCATCACCTCCTTGAACATGTTGAGGATGTGGATCACCTCTGTTGGGACTTCGTTCCCTTCACTCTTTTTGTCCTTCGCCTTCAAGGTCGCTAGGATGGTCACCTCACCCTTTCTCGCTCCCTTGGTGAGTTGCATAGCCGAAATCATCCTTCGATCACGGTCCAATTCACAGTGGATCGGGATCATGCATTGACAATGCTTGTCCACACACATATACACTCTGAAAGGCAATACGACAGTATGGATCTTATCTAGGAATTTAATCCCAATGACAAAGTCGTAGTTGTCAAGGGGAATTACCTCTAGAATTTCCTTACTCTTCCATGGCCCGAGTTGTAGCTCCATGTCCCTCGCGACACCGATTGCAGGGACTTCCTTGGAGTTCACTGTCTTGAGCCACCTGGCTCCCTTCTCAACCCATAGGTTAAGTTTCTTCACGGCCTCCTCCGAGATGAACAGATCAGATGCTCCCGTGTCCACGAGTGCACTCATCGTGGTTGCTATGATCTTCATGTCCGCGAACATCAAGTCTTTAGGCTCCTTCGCCTTCTTAGACTTGATCATGCTAAAGAGTCACAGCGAAACTCAACCGTGACTCTTCTTTAGGCTCTTCTTCTTTGAAAAGAGTGACCAGCTTGGTTTTGTTTGGGCAATCTCTCGCCATGTGCGGATCATCACAAAAGAAGCATTTATATGAGCGTACCTTCCTTTGTCCTCCTCTACTCGACTCCGCATGAGCCTTATGAGGACCAGCCGGTGGTCTACCTCCAGTCGGGCGATTGTATCTCCCCGAATCTCCCCCACGAGTGGCTTTATTCCTTGGACGAGAGTTTGATTGGGATGTGGAAGGCGCCTTATACTCCACGAGCGATTCGGCTACGGTCATGGCCGTTATGAGATCTCCCACGTTGAAATGTTTCAACTTCTGTTTGGTCCATGGCTTGAGACCACTCATGAACTGATAGTACGCTTCAGTCTCGTTTATCAAAGGGATTTAGAGAAGTAACTCTAAAAACCGCTTGATGTAGTTGTGCACACCACCCTTTTGCTCGAGACACTTCAACTCATCACGAGCTTCTTCCTCTGCATAAGCGGGATAATAGTTTCATTGGAACTCTTCAACGAATTTACCCCAGGTCGAGATAGGATCTCCACACCTATTATCCAACTGACAACGCCATCACAACAATGCATTATCAATTAAGTACATAGATGCAATGTTTACCCGTGATTGCTCGTCGTTGATTCCCATGACTTGGAAGTACCGCTCCATATACTAGAGGAAATTGTCCAAGTCTTTGGCCACCTGTGAGCCTTGGAATTCCTTTGACTTGGGTGTGTCCATTTGTGGACCTTGCATGGTGATCACCCCGTTCACGCGTGTTGCTTCTCAATTCAGCGAGCTTACCTTTGAGCTCCACTATCTCTGCGCGCATGGCCGCCATCATGGCCTCTAGGGATTTGTCTCGTTGTGCGAGTTCTTCCCTTAGGGTCCCTAGCAACTCGTGTCAGAGCTCTCCCATGCCGGTCTTGAGCTCTTGCACTTCAGCTACGAGCTCCTCCCTTCTGGCATCCACTCCATCCATGGTCTGGGTCAGGATGTCAACCGATCCTTGGACATCGGTGACAAACAACTTTAGCTTCATCATATGATGCACAAGATCCCCTGTTGGATCCCTTGAACTCGAACCACCACGGCTCTTCTTTCCCTTGGCCTTCTCAGCGTTCCTCCCTCGATCCACGCAGTCACCACCCATGGCGAGCACCTCATCGGATCGTGGATCAGTCATTGCACTTGGAACAACTTGCTCTAATACCACTTGTCACGAGATGATCAATCTAGCGTTCCCTTGCCCATGCGACCTTAGGATTTCCTCCAAACAGCCTTTCACAACACTCAACTCACAAGGATCTTTAGATAGAGAAACTCTAGAGAGAGAAGCTCTGGATTGTATTACCTGCGAATGAGATGAGCACAATGAGAGGGAGGAGACTCCTATATATACAAATACAAGGCAAACCGTATCTGTAAATCTCTCATCGATTTAACGGTGGAAATTATATCTCCCCAACTACCAACTACCCGCATTAATTACATACGAATACAATTACTGTATCGCCCGCCCCTAGGAGTATTCTAGAAGACTTGAGAAAACCTTAGGACTTGGGGATACAAGTTGAGGGTCACTTGATCCATAGATGTGTCACGGCTGTCCCATAGGAACCTTTTAGATCAGCTTTCTTTCAGGCCGTGACACAAGCCTAGTTTGCAAGGTAGCACACTTAGGATCTTAAGAGAACACCTGTCATCTTCTTATTGGGCCACTTATTGACTTGCTCTCGAAGGCTCAATCAATTTAAGCTCATCATAACCTCTGGTGGTCCAATAGTATTTGGATCGTTGTATGTCTATAACCGAGACCCGTTCATATAAGTTGTCATAGTCTTTCAATTTCAGGTGCACTAAATTAATTAGGATGGATAGCTCATCTATAAGAAAGTTACCTGATACTATTGGACCACCAGAGGTTATTGAGGTTTTCGTTCCAAGTCTATGGGTCGAATGGAAAATCTTTGATGAAATTGGGAGACAATATCATATGAGGATCTTGGACCTACATTCATCCGTGTTATTTTTAAATTGCCCATGACAATTTGTTCTCTTACCCATGTTCAAAAACTATTTTTTACCAGAACCACTAACGAATTTGACAGTCACCCAAGCTTCTTTTATCGATCTTTGTTTTGGTGCATCTAGCATCCAGATTGTTCATAGTCTCATGAATTTGGTTAGTTTTAATTTTCTTGACACATTTGTCGTTTCCCTTGAGCAATATTTCCACTGGCCTCCATGTAGTTTGTCATTATTGCGACTTTCGCTTAAGAGATATTGCTAATGCTTTCAATCCTGGAGAACTTGTTGGTTCTCGATGTTCATGAATTTAACTCTATGGAAGACTTGGATTACTTAGTGTGTAATAACTATACGTGAAATTGCAATTTCATACTTTTAGAATGTTTGTTTTGAATATGATGATTGTTCATCAGTAACAATAATGGGGGGATTGAAAGCTGATTGCCCTTCAGATATACAAATTTCCAAATTTTCACCAATGTAAATTTTCTAGCAACAAATGTCTTTAGGAATTTCAAGGTAAATTTAATGGATGTTTACTGATCTTTTAGTGTACTTGCAATTGAGTCATTGGATTCTAATTTCTTTCATTAAGAGCAGGAAACTCTACTTTTTTATTTTATTTTATGCAATGATGCATTTTGGCTGGATTCAACACAAATTGGAAATCTTCCATCAAAATGCTGAGGTGGTGAATATGTGGACAATTTTTTGGATGCCATGTCACAACACGTGTTCACCCATCACTATCATGTGTCCACCACATCAACACCTCATCAGAAAAGTGATCATTGTGGTTAAAAAGTGTAGCACTTGTCAAAGAAAAAAAAGAAAGTAAAGTGCTTTGAGTGGTAGAATAATTGCAAAATTTAATAAAATTCAGCGTTGCATATAGATAGTAGGAGCATTTGCATTACTAATATTAAAATTTACAACAATTTTTTTAATAAAATATTATTATTTAGAAAAAGGGAGTGGGGCTGGGCTTAGGGCGGGCTTGCCTGGTCCCTTTTTATTTATTTATCTTTTTCTTTTCCTCGCGGACTGGCCCACATGCTGGTCTTCTTCTTTACTCGCGTGGCCCACGCCTCTACAGCAACGGCGTAAATAAGCAGATCAGCAGGAACAGAAACAGAGGAGGCTGCAGCACAATCCTAGGGTCGGGATCAATCGGCCACGGCAGGCTGGCGGTGGCAGAAGCCATGTGCCCCTGCTGGTGGTCTTTAAAAGAGAAAGAGGATGTTCAGCCAAAAGAGGTTCAGGGGAAAGCTTGAGAAATGGACAGAGGAGAGCGTTTTATTTTTTCTTTCCTCTTCTTTTTTTGGAGAAGGGGCGACTGAGAGAGAGCGAGAGCTCCAAACACCTCAGCCACGAGTGGACCCGTCCGACGACCTCTCCCAGCGACATCCTCAAACCATACAGGTGAGCCTCAGCTCTGCTATTGTCCTGTTTTGACCATGCCAAGCCGGAGCTCGTGATCGTTCGGTTCACGCGATCCCCACCCCCGTTGGTCCTATGCTCTGTTGTCATCTATCTCTGCTTGTCTTCCGTCGAGAACCCAGAGCGGGTTTGAGTCCCGCCCGTTCGAGTCGGAAACTCCATTACTAGTGTTGCACGTCACTGTTTGTGAAAATGCCTCAACTAGATTCGCAAACTTTTTCTTGAACTTTTTCTTGAGTTTGATTTACTTCAGGAAATATTGCTCGTCTCGTGCATCCTTGGTTTGCACTGTGACAGGTTCGTGGGGAGGGGTAATGTTTACAGGGGCTGGGAGTCGGCTCGGCCGAGGATAACTCCATGTCGCTTGGACTTTGACTAATGGAGGAGTTGGGGTCTGTCACGGTTTGGTTTGAGTCGGGTTTGTCGAGCGTAGATCGCTCATGAAGACGTTTCGGTAGCCGATGGTGGTCGTTGGAGGATCGAGTGATTCTTGATTTAATAGAGGATAGTTGGCGTCTTGTTGTTCTGGGTTTAATGGACGCCGTTGGTTTCTGGGCATGCTGAAGAAGACGTGACGGAGAAAGCGCGGAAGGCGATAAGGGCATAATGGGTTTTAGTGCTGGTGGGCGTGGTTCTAATTATAATTGGGTTGGTGTTTTCGGGCTTGGATTGACTCATTGAAAGAGGGCTTCAGTAACGGGCTTGGTGTTGCTTGAGGAAGAGAGTGGGCTTGTGAAGTTTTAATTAAAATAGGCCTAATAGTAAGCCCATTTGAAGCACGTCCTCTTTATAACCCAAACCTGACCTTAATATGGAAATGGGCCGTAGAATGAGGCCTGCACCTTCACGGGTCCAGTACCATATCCGGACCGGGCCCAGTAGGCACGTTTTTGTTTTGCCGGTGGGGCCTCCATTTTGAGCTGAATTGGGCCCGCACATCAGGTCCAACCAGGGCTGGATTCGGATATCCAACCCTAGTCCCTATTTCCAGATTAAAAATCAGATTTTTTTTTAAATCTAAAAATTCCGAAAAAATTCTATTTTTTCTAAAATTATGAAAAAGCTTAAAAATTTATTTATTTTTGACTAGTTTTCTCTTAAAATGTGTGAAAATATTTGATAAAAAAATTGTGCTCAAAATTGAATAAGCTTTTTAGGTAATATCCCTAAATTTATGTATTTTTCCCTCCGAATGAAAAAGGTAGGTCATGACACATAATATATAATCACGTAAATAAATCCATAAATAAAGACAAGCACATTGTAATCGTAAATAATTCAGCACAAATAACAAGGTGGAGCAGAAGCCTCAAGCACTACCCACTCAGACCAACCGTTAGCAGTGAATGGACAGGCAAGTAAAAATGAAAGACCACCAAAACCGAAGCCCACAAGAATGGAGCCATAAAACAAAGGAGTTTACCATCACATACTTATGTCAGGTGTAATCAATTATATACATGTGAAATTTCATTTCTCTTCCTATTCTGCGACAAGCATCTTAACTTTTTTCAATTTGAGCAATGTCGGACCAAATTTTGGTGTAGACGTAGACCAATTAGATTTTCATTTTGATATCCCTTTTTTATTGCATGCCTAAAAAAAAAAAAAACGAACTTTTTCTTTTGTCTTCATTGTTTTAGTCTTGCCTTGAAGAAGTACTTGAATCGGCTGCTAACGAGAATTCTAGACACCTGAAATATGCCAATGCAAGAAGGAAGACTTAGAAGTTCTTAAATTGCTTTTAAAGACAAAAAGAAATGGAATTCCATTCCAAGTAATATCTCTTCATTTGTTTTTTAAGTGACTATTGTACAAGTGAATGTTCAATATAGCCCAAATTGTAATTGCATTTAAACAATGAAGCTTAGTCAAAAGATTAGTTATGAAAAAAAATTAAGGTAAAAAGGAAAATTGGGTCCAAGTCATAATGTTCAATAGAGCCCAGATGGCAGTGGCTCGAATTTTTGCTGGTGTGAAGAGAAACTGAAAGCACGATCAACACAAGAATGGACTAGACCAGGGTGCGGGTGTAACTTATAAAAACACAAGACTGGAAATCATTTAAGAGAAATCACAAAATTTTGGGAGTGGGGCCAAATCTTGATAAATGAAAAAAAATCGCATGGAGTTGTAATAAAAATGAAAAAGAAAAGAAAAGAAAAGAATCATGTGGAGTGGACAATACCTGCGAATCTCTTCATTTCTCAATAAAGTGTACTATTTTTGCAAATAATTGTGTGTATGTGATATTGCGCTGTCAAACCTTCAGGTCAAAGGTCTTAACAGTCTGTAGAGAGAGCCAAATGAGATTGACCGATGGTTGGCATGATTTTATGGGTTCTAGTATACAAAAAGAAGCATTTTTTAAATTAAAAAAGAAAAAGAAAATAAGAGTGCTCAAGTGTCGTCACGACCCTCTTGAAACAAGATAACCAATGGAGTTTGCAACATTGGCATCCTAGACAACACCATAAAAAAAAAATGATATCATTCTTTTCTCAAGTCGGCTCTATCCTTCCTACTAGAATTTGGAACCTACTCTTGGGTATTGGTTCCTCATTTTTTGAAATATGAAATCTAGCCATCAGAACTAAGAACCTGGAACCTACTTTGTTACAGGTTCCAAGATTGGTTCCAGGTTCCAATAGGTTTTTTTTTTTTTCATTTTTAGTTTTAAAAAAACGAAAATGAACGCAACAATAATAAATAAGCTTGTCATTCATCAAAGAGAATATAAAATGAAAAAAAAAAACTATCAATAGAGAAAAATGAATTCTTGACAAGGAATTCAACTAGATAATATAGAGAAAATGGAGCAAAAGTTTGAATTGACACTGAATAAAATTCACTAGACCATAAATTTTATTTTAGAACTTTGTATCAGGGAATTTATAACACCATAAAACCGACTAAACCATAAAAACAAGAGCATTAAAATTGTGGGTATGAGCATTTAAAGAAAGATGAGTTTTTGGTCCTCAAACATCCATGAAAATTTGTTCCAAAATTTGTTCACCTAAAATCAAAAGAAACAACAATCATAGTTAATAACTTAATAATAGCTTTAAATTTATAATTGACGTGTCGCATATAGTTACTTGCAATTATAACTACGATGTTTTCTTTATGACTGAAAGTTCACCATATGTAAGGTAGCCTGGCATTGCAATTTGTGTAAGTGCTCCTTGGACATGATGAGAACTAACATCTTCTGGAACTTACATAAAAAAGCATACCACGATGCTCAACTTGACTATATAATCAACAATATATGAGACCTAAGCCATTGGATGGAAATGTAAAATAAGTATTAGATGCCTTACCACGTATATTCATTCCGCTTTAACTAGTAAACTCTATTTATTGACCATAATATCCTCATTAAGATAATCCATATCTATAAAACAAAACAAAAAAAGAAGAGATTAAATAAAATATTCACTTATTAGATATATAAAAGGAATTACAATATATAAAAATGTAAACATCACTTACCCAACTCAAATTTTCTATATTCTTAATGCACTCTTCAACATTAACCGACACACAAACGACTCTCAACCAATCTTGAGTGCAAATCAAAGTTTCAACTACTTTGGGAGTCAAAGAACTTCGAAAGCCATCAAGCACATGGCCTAATGTAATAAAAGTTGAATCTGAAACAACAGTAGTTATGAGAATAGACAATATCGCAAGCTATCAAAGAAAAGATCTTACATTTCGAGTTAATAGTCTTCTACCACATCAAAAGGTCAAGATCAAAAACTTTTTCATTTTTTTCTTGAAGGTACTCATCAAGCTCGGATTTGTTGTCATTGCACCATTGTTCATTCGAGTATAAAAATATTTTCTTCCAAGCTTGAGCGTCGTACTTCTTTATACCTTCATTACCACCCACATCAGCATCGGAACCACCACTACTTACACTCAAATTGTGGCCACGAAAATTTCGATCACTTGAAATAAGAAAAGATTGCTTATAAAATTCATACAAATGCTCCAATATGTCTTTTATCTTGTAATGCATCTCTTTAATTTTTGATTCATTATCATAAATTTGTTCATACAAGAAACTCACATAATTCAACTTGGCTCTAGGATCTAACACTCGACCGCAATCAACACAATTATATTCACTTTATCCAAGCTTCCATAATATTTGTCAAATTTTTCTTTCATTTTTGCATCCATAGCTTAAAGCTTAAGATTTGAAGCAGCAGCCGCATCTTTCAAATATCTATACAAAAGAGCTATCCCTTCAAAATAATCATTTGAAGTAATATATGAACTCTCTGACATCCGATTGGTGGTATCATATATTACTTTTAGAAATTCTGAAAAAATAATAGCGTTTTCCAAATAATCATCTTTAGGAATTTCATGATTAAGCTTACTTGCAAAAGATAGATCGTCTTCTTTTATCATTTCAAAAGCTTTTCTGAACTTTATGGTGGTGTCTACCATGAGGCAAGTAGATTTTCGTCTAGTGTCAACATCAAGAATAACTGAATCCTTGTAAGTGATCATTTCACTCTCAATACAAAATTGAAATGCTTGAGCTCTTGCGAGAGAACTCTTCACATATCTAACCACATTTCAGATACGTGCAATAGAGTCATGTACTATAGTCAAGCCACCTCTCACAACCAAATTTAATATATGAGCTATATACCTCATGTGCAAAATACTACCATCTAATATTAACAACATTTCTTTGGAAAGTTTTTCCCTCAAATAGTCAATGCAATATCATTCGAACTAGCATTATCCATAGTGATTGTGGACACATTTCTTTCTATTCCCCACTCCTAGATACATTTCTTTACCATTTTCCCAATTTTCCTACCCCTATGACTATGCATCGCCACAAAATTGATAATTCTTTTATACAAATTCCAATTTTTATCAATAAAATGTGTAGTGAGATACAAATAATTCAAATTTTGAATGAAACTCCATGTATTAGTTGTGAGTGCGATCTTAAAATTAATCTTTCCAAAATAAGTCTTTAAACAAGTTCTTTCATAGAAATACACCTTCATGCAATCTTTTGCCATTGTGAAACATGATAAATATTTAAAAAGAGGTTATAACTCACTAATGAATTCATGAAATCCAACATGTTCGACCGGGCAAAAAGGTTGTTCATCAAGGATGATAAACCAAACAAGCGTTTGCCTACAACGTTCTTGATTAAATGACCATGTCGATAAAACTCTACCAGTACTAGAATCTTTCCTTGCCTTGCCAACCATGTCTACATTAGGTGGTGCAAAAAATTTCTACCTCTTATCTATATTACGAGAAAACTTCTTGCACGTGGTCAAGTGCTTCTTAATTGCAGAAGTACTGTTAGCAACACGTCACTTAAGCATAGACTTATAATGAATGCACTTCACTTGATATATTTTTCCATCCTTATCATTAATTCTTGCATAATGATTCTGGTATTCGGATGTATATTTCTCATCAGAAGGAGGAAGATGAGAACCAACAACCTTATCTATCGCGGTCATGGCCGAAAATCGCTGATGTGACAGCTTGATTTTCGATTCTGTTTTTGATTGAATGAATTAGGCATCGACGCACCTATGGCCTTTTTCTCTGAGTTGGCCTGTGATATCCTAGATTTTCAATCATGTTTTCTATTGAATAAATTGGGCATTTCATTAATGCACTTATAGGGCTGTTCTTAGAGCTGATCACTCTTGAGATAACTAGACTATTTGGCGAATCCATTAAGGATTTTAAGACAAATAGACTTAAGAATTCGACTAGGAATTGGTTATTCGATTAGTTAAAAATCGATTACAAATCAGAGGTAGGTTGGTTCAACTGAGAGGGGTGACTAATCGTGTGTGACACCACTAAATTGGAAAATTCTTGTCGACCGGCACTAGACTGATTTGTCTATCATTTTGGTATCTTGTGTCAGTATTTGAATTTTCGAGATTTTCACGACAACCGAGAGTTGCCAATATGTCGAGTGGGTTCATAGTGGCTTAAAGAAAATCGACCATGGGTTATTTGCATTAAATTTTTTTTAAAGCTACTCGGTAACCTAGGTTATGCTAAAATCGCGTCGAATGGAGATTAATCGTGAATTGGAGTCCGATTTCAGAAATTGAAAATTCTATCATGTCACAATTAATTTTAGGAGCGTCAACTCAGTCTTAAAAGATTTTTCTACAAACTGAGACCTTTTGGGAAAAAGTCTTCTTAGGACCGTTTTTGTCCAAAAAAGTCAGGAATTGTTTTTTATCGCACAATTAGGAAGCAAGTGGGATCAATTGGGAAGGAAAAATACCAATTTGATCATTATAGTGCTAATTGAATTTATGAGGGCCAAATTGTGTTGAATCAAGTAAGAACAAGTGTCCAATTAGAAAGAAATCTTAGCAAATTCGTAGCTCCCCCTTTCCTATGGCTTTTGGACCATTTCAAAGGTTGTAGATGGAGCATGGGTGGCTGATTTGAGGCCAAGAAAGATAGTTGGTGGTGGTGGATGGTCAAGGGGACCAAGAGGTGGAAGATAAGGCTTGGTGGCCCCCTCTCTCTCCCTCAAAGATGCTGAGCAGCCTTCCTCCCCCTTATTTATGCTATTTTCGGAACCAGCAACCAATCACTTGAGGCCCATTCTGTTATAGGCCGCTACAAGTTCAGTTTGTGAGCACTCATACTTTACCTTTCCGCCCACCACCACTCCAACTCACACGTAGCAATAGCACTCGATCCACTCTTTTTATTGAAAATCACGATTCCGACAGTTTTGTGAAATTCGAACAATATTTTGGAAGTAATTGGTTCATGAGCTTTTTGTCGATGCAAAAATCAAGTTGACAAGATTTCAAATAAAAGAGTTTGATTTGAAATAATTGATCTTGTGAGGTTTAGAGTTTTCTAATCATCTAAATTACTTAGATTCAATCATGGTGATTGGATTTTTAAAAAGAAATATCATGAGTGTTTCATTTGGTTCAATTATTGAAAATTCGTGATCTCGACTTTTTTTTTTATTAAATTTTGAACAACGTTTTTTTACATAATTGGATAAGGGTATTTCGTAGGTATCAAAATTAAATCAAAAGATTTTCCCAAACTGTACTCCTCCTTCATCGCCCACTTCGCCCCCACTTCCAGCGCCTCCATTGCTGCTTCGGAAGACGCTATCGTGGCATCTTCATTATGCGCAAGACACGTGGAAAGAGCTACATGGCTTCTCAAAGCCATGAATAGAGTTATTGCCTCTGTTCTAGTACGGAAGCTTCACTAGGCTTCCTCCCCAGCACTTATAAACCCCTAAATCGCCCCTAAACCTCTTTTCGTGCGATTCTCTCCGCAATCCTCAACCCTAAATCGCCCCAAACCCCTTCCCTCTCTTTCTTGCAATGGACTCAAATCTGATCACGGCATTTTCGGTGGATAATACTATTCTACATTAGATTTTAATCGTCAGAATATCATGTTGTTCTATGAGCCTAGGTCTTTCATCAATTTCGAAGGCATCCATATCACTGGCGAACATTAATTAGTTGGTCTCTTCATAACATCATATTGCATAATATAATATGCAAATGAGCAAATTGGTAGAATGGAACTTTTGTTTGGTCGAGCCACATCACCACAAAGAAAGGACTTAATTACCTATTAGCAACTACATTGATGTACTTCCGCATTAGTTTATGTAACTTATTAATTTAGCTGTACTTTGATAGATAGTTATTTTTCATATACGAATTTGAATAGAATTAGGGTGTGTATGAACTTGGATGGACTTAGGGCTCACGAATATAACAGCAGAAAGGAAAACACGGATACTCATATGAACGCCAAAAACGCAGTTAAGATATTAGTAAGCAAAAAAGAAACAACTGAACCTCTTGTGCAGCTAGTGACGAACGGAGTGCTTCACAGATCACAAACTAAAGCACTCCAGAAAAGCTAAGAGAATTAATAAAACTCTAGTTCACTAGCAACTTAAACAAAAAGGACCAAAGCTAGAGAGGAGTCACTGCAGCGCCACTCCAAACTAGATTTGCTTGATACGACCAAATCCAAATGGCCACGAAGTTTACCTCTTCCAACAAAGCGAAACCAGCATTTCCTCTTAAGTTCCCGCGTCCACTCCAAGAGAACCACCAAATGTCGACCACCATTCAGTGAACGCCACCTCAAGTTCAAAAAAGGCAAGCACCATGCCCACTCATGGCTTTCCATAGCTGCAAAAGTCGATTTAATGGTACGTCTAATGGAAAGGTCCGATCCGGACAAAATTTGGTCAAATTTAAGCAAAACATAAATATAAATATTATTTTTCAAATATTTTCCAATTAGATGATTTAAAATATTTGATATGACGTTTAGAGTTTTCTAATAATCTAATTTGGGAGCCGGACATTTGAAGTGCAAAAACTTGACACGAAAGGACATTTAAATTTCAAAAGTTATGAAGATGACATTTAAGTGTAATTTTTTTGAAAAATAGGACACTTGAGTGCCAAGTTCGGTGAATATGGCCGGAAATCTTATGTGGCAACTTTTTTTTAAATATAACTTGCCTATGCGACATGCCGATGAACTAAGCTAGCGACAAAGAATTAGAATGACATTGTTTTGTCTGTTTTTTATATTTTAATATAAATATAAATATAAATTAAAATATTTATACTTATAAAAGAGAGAGAGAGAGAGAGAGAGAGAGAGAGAGAGAGAGAGAGCAAAGGGAGGAGGAGGCAGAAGGCAAGGGCCGAGCCCTCATCGCCGCCTCCCCACTATCACCGGAAAAGGTCAACGTGGCCCTTAGTTGCCTGCAATGTTAATCTTCTGCCTCTATATATATATATATATATATATATATTCATGTTAGTGCGCAAAACGACGTTATTTTACACTTGTTTCGTCGGAAAATTGCCACATCAGCATTTTGGTTGGATTTTCTTGCTGTTGGTAGTTAACTGATCCATTTTGCTCAATTTTTGCAATTAAGTGTCACTTTATTAATTTTTGGTACTTAAGTGTCCTCTTGTGTCAAGTTTTAGCACTTCAGGTATTCTTTTACCCATCTCACTTACTTAGGTTCAATCACAGCAATTGGATTTTCAGAAAAAAAAAAATATCATGAAGTGTCTAATTCATGATCTTTGACCTTTTTAAAAAAAATCAAAATATATCTTTTAAAAATAGGATAAGGGCTTTTCGTAGGTGCAAAAATCGTGTTAATAGAAACTCAAATAAAAAAAAAGGGTTAAAACTAGCTTCTTTGTTGGTTTTTTTATTGTTCAGCTACTGCCCATGGAAATGGCTAAGTGAATATGTGGGGTAGTCTAGTTTCATACCTTTGACGAGAAAAATCAGGAATAGAATGACAGAGGGCAAGGAATAGTAAAACCCCACACATTCTTAGGGTTTTTTTTTTTTTTTTTTTTAATATTGCATGGATCCCAGTCACATGTTTCCCTAAATGCATATGACCAATAACTAGGGCACCTTTCATTTTAGAATTCACCTTAAGGTCATTCTACTAATCTCAGGCAAATAACTAGCACACCTTTTGGAACAATGAACCTGCAAAGTTTATCATTATGTACCAAAAGAAGGCATTGGGAGATCTTTTTAATATACATGGATCATGTCCATCATCATCAATGTTCTTCCCTTTCCAATTAGAAAATTTTGTATGCAACATTACACCATCAAAACTCATTAGGTGACTAGTTTGTCCATCGATTTGGTGTGCACAGCTTGTATTCAGACGAACGATTGAAATATATAGCCTTGAGTTGCTCCGAGCTCGGGAGCATTATGTCAAGAGTCTGCATAGGAGTGCAGACTAATAAATCTGCGTGAGGGTTCGCTATTATGTGAAAACCCATGTACACACTATGAATAGCTACTGCTTTCATAGCTTTTGAGGGTGGGACCACATAATCATTACGGAGATGCGAATATGTCCTTCATCTTCTAAGCTGAGCTTCATTTTCTTTCACCTCCGAATTGGTATATTACCGGTTGAGGACCAATCGGGCGTAACAATATCTCATTTAACTCAATTTTTGCACCTATGGAAAACGCATGAACCAAGTCTTTGAAAAATAAGGTTTGAATTTCAAAAAAATGTCACGATCACGAATTTTCAATAAAATTAGTAGATCGACCACTACCACAATCACCACCACAGTAACCATGCTACCCTCCACCTCATATGCGTGGGGGCCCCAAGACTCTTGAGACAATGCTCAAATACGACACAATGTAAGTATTTCTTTATTCTTGTTCCTTATTTTTGTATAGAAGAAGATTATTTTTTCATTTAATTCTTTGCAAACGTTGGGATATGTTGAACGATGGCAGTGATTGAACCTAAATAATTTAGATGAATAAAAAAAAATAAAGCTCACAAGATCAAGCATTTTAAACTATCTAGATGGGAAAATTTTGAAAAATGATATTTGTATATTTTTTACCTAAATTACCAAATTTTGATTGGCATAACTTTTTCATTCAATGTCCATTGACTAAATTTTTGCACCCACAACCTTACCCAATTAATTAAAAAATATGGTTTGGATTTCAAAAAAAGAAAAAAAAAAGTCTAGATCACGAATTTTGAAAAATTGAACCGAAGGAATGGTCATGATATATATATATATCCAATCGCCATGATTGAATCTAAATAATTTAGATGATTAAAAAAGATTTAGACCTCACAAGATCAAGTATGTCAAATCATCTGATTTCAAATCACACATGTTTTACTCAAATTTAGCCCAATTTTGACTGGATATAACTTTTTTGTCCAATATCCCACTAAAAATCGATTTTTGCACTTACAAAAAGCCAGGTGATTGTGGTGCTCGCGTTTTTTGAATTCAAGAGGTGGCGCCCACTTCATGTTGGTCGACATGTGATGGTTCTCTAGGCGTGGACGTCGGAAGTTAAGAGCAAATGTTGGTTCCCAAGGCGTTTTACTCAAAATGCAATGGCTTCATGGCCGCGGATATGAGGTGAGAGAGACTGGTTTCGAAAGAGAGGAAGGAGAGTGGAAGGTGGGGTGGGGGGAAGAAGCTGCTGCAATGACTTTGCCATTTGCTCATTTCCGCTTTTCGTTATTGATCTATATCGTATTAAAAAGTTAACTCACAAATTTTATCTCCATTCTCTAGAAGACTTAAATAATTTTTAGATGAATGATAAAATGGTAATCTTTATTGCTTTTAAGGGAAAGTCTTTTGCAAAAATTATGAGGAATTGAGATTATGTATACTGGTGTAAAAATTTCTACCAATGTTGATTTTCAAGAACATTTTGTGTCATGGAAGATTATTTGTCGAATACTTTTGTAAATTATAGGATATGGTGACATACAATTTTAATTTCGTCATGAAAGATTACTATATATATCAAAGTACACCTAAATTAATAAGCTATATAAAATAAGCGGAAGTCCATCAATGTTGTTGCTAATAGGTAATTAAACCCTTTATTTTATTTTTGGTCTAGTTAATTTAAAGATTAGCGAGAATGGAGCGATCTAGTGATGTGACTCGACCAAACCAAAGCTCCATTCCACCAATTTGCAATGGACGGCTATGATATTTTCATCAAAGCCATGGTGCTCAATCTCAATCCATTGAATGGAGAAAGCTGAGACTGATGGGAGCATCCCCCACGCTCCAAGCGCTCCAAGTGAGATGGGTGGATGTGGTAATTTGTCAAGGGAGACAAATTCGTAGGAGCAAGTGCATTATAATACAATCAAATTCCCATTTCTACGTGCAGTACCTTCTAGGTTTGCTATTGCTTCTTAGAAGGATCTCGGAAGAGTCAATATTTGGCATAACGAATGAAGTATGATGAAATATAAGCAATTCTCTTCATATAAACTATCTTATGCATTTCCATTCTCAAGCATGCTTGGAAAAACCCGAAGGTGATGCTTAAGATCTGAAGAATTTACTCTTCAAAAGTTAATCTTTGCAGCGTTAACCTTTAAAATTCTAACAAAAATAAGGCCAACCTTCACCAAAGAAAATCTAGTAACCCAAAATTTACCATTATTAGAACCTCATAACCGTGAACATTTCTTTTTGCCTTATAGTTCAAATAACTTACCATAAGCCGGAAAAAAATCTCGTGTGTCAATAATAAAACACGGGATGATCACGAATATTAACAAGATGACAAAAGTCCTGGAACATAATTTATAAAGAAAACTGATGTTTCAAAATATATATTTAAAAAAAAAAAACAAACAAAGAAGGAAAGAAAGAATCATCTATCATAAACTCCAACCTCCTTGCTGGGCAAACTGTGACTTCAGCATAAGTTAAGGTGGAACGTACGATTGACATTAACTGCACAAAATGGGAGAATGGCACAAAAAGTGTCAAAAGTTGTCCACGGAACTCAATTTAGCATCAAAAATTTTCAATGGTTCACTTACATGCTCAATCGGAGAAAAACGATCACTTAAGTGTCTCCAGTGAGAAATTTCGACCAAGGAAATTGCGTTGTTTTTATAAAGCAAATTTTTATCTGACGTGGCATATTTGTGACACTAAAGTGGTCTCGTTTTCATCTACTATATGATGTCCTTTAAGGATAATATGCTAACTAGGCACTCTAGCAAGCCACGTAGGATTGAGAAAATAATAAATTATGGCCAAGTCCAAATTCCGACCACCTAAGTTGGAGTTGTCACTTACATGATTATTATTATTTTTTTAAAAAGTGGTACCTAAGCAATCTGAAAAGAACTTTTTACATCAAAGTGAGCGTCGTACATAACTTTTGACGCTTCTAGCGTCCTTCTCTTACAAAAAAAAAAAAAAAAAAAAAAAACTATCAAAGTCATCCTTGGAGAAATTTCTACTCGTATAGCTTCAACATCGACTCTAATTTTCGTCAGCACTCGGTTTTTTCTCTTCCTCCTTCTTCAAGTCCATGGTTTATCGAAAGCCGCGAGACGCATTCAGGATAAGTGCTGCCCGCTGCATTTAGACATTCGGCCAATTTGCATTTAATAATTGCCAGACGGAAAATTAGGAGTGCAGTACAACAGAATAGCCCAAAAAAAGGTCGAAAAAGATCACACAGTATGCATCAAAGAATAAGCCTCAGGAATAGAAATAAGCTCGTGAAGAAGCATCAGTTAAAAGAAAAAGAAATGATCGCCTTCACAAATTTTAAGAAAACATTGTCATATAGAAATATATGATCACATAAAAAGCGGGCGTCACATATCACATTTTATCCCACAACATGACATGTACAATATGCACGTGTGCTTTAACTAATACATCAGTATTAAGGAACATTACCTTTCCCACATAAAGGGATCAATCATGAGCCAATGAGAAAAAGACAACGGTTGATGAGTATATTTATAGATATTTGGTTCAAGCAAAAACTAACTTGTTGATTGTCCAGCCAAAACTTTCAAAATACTATTCGAACTACAAAACACTATGGAAAATGGTTACAAGCGAACTTCAGGGGTGGGGGTGGGGGGGGGGGGGGTGGTTAATAGCATACAATATTTCATGACATTTAAGCTAATTAACTTCTCCATGTTAAATATCTCGCCTAGACATATCCTAACACAGTCGCTTGAATTCTGCAACTCAACCTCCTAACACATGAAAATTTCCATTATCCTGATACGAAGGCAGAAGGCAGAATATAGAGAGTACCGTACCCCACCAGCGCTTGAGGCGGTCGGCTGGAGCATTCTTTGTGCTGGTCATGTCAAACGGATCCAAGGATGAACCGTCACCGGAGGCTCCGGCTCCGGCTCCGGTCTTCACTTGGCTCGACTTGGTAAAGAAAAGTAAATGGGAAAAGCTTCTTGTCAACTTTGTCAGAAAAGAAAAGAAATGAAAGGAAAGATGTTAATCCTGCATAACTTATCCTTTTGTTCCCATGATATGAACTTTTATCAACTTTATGCTTTTTCTCGGTCAAAAGAAATTAGCTTTATTCTTTCAATTGTACTTTATCTATTTAAGGATGCATATTTACGTTACATATAATTTAACAAAATAATACGCATGAGTGTGGAAATTATTAAAAAAAATTGTAGCATCAAAGTTAAGCTACTTGAATAATTAGTAAAAAAATTGTAGCATCAAACTTGTATGGAAATTATGACACTATTAGTGTCATTATCCCTTTCCATATCAATAGATATCTACAGCTGGGTGTGGTGTTCCATATCTTTGAATGCAATTTGAACATAATGTACTATTGCACTGCATCATGGTAAAGCTTGTGGTTAAAGGTGGTGGCATTTTGATTATTGGTGGCGGAGGAGTTGGAGAAGGAGGCCATTGTAAAAATAGCTCTGGCGACACTATAGACGTGGAAGCATCAACATGGTGGCACGACCCCATTTTTTTGGCATGGAAAGATGAATGAAATTTCACTTGCAATTTCTGTGTGGAATTAAATCAGCGGAAATTAAGTTTCGATCTGTTACGTGTAATCACTTCCAATTAATAAAATTGTTGGTGCTTCGAAAAATTGTAAAAGTTAAAGCTTAGGCTGTTAAATATTTCATGTTCCTAAACAGACCATGAAAGAAGTGGCAAAAAACAATGAAGAAGGAGACCACTGCCACAAAAGCCATGAAAGCGACTGATCTCTTATCGTGTCTTGGAGCTTTTACCTCAGGGCAAAATTGCATGGCGTTAGGACCATCCAACCCGTAAAAGGCCTTTTATTCAAAACTTAGAACATGTCCATCTAATTATCCTATCAATCTCTCTGGCTAATGAGCCGCCAATTAGTCCACCAATACCTTCCTCGAGAGACGCTTGTCAATTTATTGAGTGGAGGGATTAAGTAAAGTTGAATTGTTGTAGATGGGAGTAAGTCAATTTTCCAAAATTGGCATGTGAAAGTAGTTTTTTCCATTTGTTTGCAGTGACCAGAATATATGTTCTCCGCATGACTAGTCAATCTTGTTCATGTAAGCATTCGCATTGCTTCGGGAGACAAGGTGTGGTTATTGAACTGATTGATCATGAAAATGGATGAGGAGTTGCCCTTCTCCCCGCAATGCCGCCTACAATGTGGGGTCCGGGGATGGATCGATTTGCATGCCGTAGTAGATCACCTCGGTGTGTCAACATGAGAAGTGAAAAGCAAAGGGAAGTAAGGTCTCCATGGCATGACATGAAGTGAAGAGAGGCCAACGTAGCCAAGAATGAATTGCCAACAGAAATTGGGGACTTGCAATGAGAAGCTCAAAAGGCATCCCCATTGAATTCCTAAAGTCAGCCGGCAATTCATCCTTGGCTTCACTCTACTCGCTTCACAAATCATGCAATGCCCTATGACTACGAATCATCACCAAGCTCAGCTCTTCATGTTTCCTGAGACAAACTCTAATCTCCATGATTTTTCTTGACTTTTTGATGGAGCTATTCTCTGCTATATATAGGAGAAGAAAGAATGGAAGAAAGGGAAAAAGAAGGCACGAGTGAAGTGATGAACATATTCTCTCTCGCTCTCTTTCTTCACAGGAGATGGAGGCACAGCACAAGTTGCTCTCTCTCTCTCTCTCTCTCTCTCTCTCTCTCTCTCTCTCTCTCTCCCTCCCTCCCTCCCTCCCTCCCTCCCTCCCCTGCATGAACTCTCAAACTCTATAAATAGATTTGAACTTCTATATTCCAAGCATAACCGACATCCGTCAGTTCAATTTTTCTATAATATGTCGGTATTAAGAAGCATTCAACAAAGTCTTGTTTGCAGTGCTAATTCAAAGGAGTTCCAGGTATTATTATGAGGCATGGTTTGCGAAACTGCTTAACATCGTTGGTAGGAACTAATTGCCCAAAGAGATTTGGTTAGTCGTACCTCACCTTCTATTTATCTTACGTTGTTGTTTTCTAGAGTTATTATTTTTTGGATACAATAAATAGTGTTATCTATTCTTCCTCCAATACGTTATTTCTTCAAATTTTCCAATGGTTTTTTCAATGGTTTGTCCTAGTCTTTTCACATGGCTGATTATTTCGTGAGCATATCAGATCAATTTACACTGTTTTCCGTCCACAGCTTCATATCTCGAGTTTGGCTGAACAACCGGTCGCTCCCTTTGATTAGATTGCTATGACATTAGCTCGTGGAATCATAGCTTGTCTTCCGAGCTTACTTGTGTAATAATGCCGTTGCGAAAATTATATTTGCTACCGCTTGTCCAATGCATGTGGGCAGAATGGTTCGCGTGGAGATTGGTTGAGCAGTTCCATAAGTGGACTGAATTCGCCTTAGGCCAACAATGTTTGACACTTCATTTGCGTATAATTGAAAGATAAAATGAATGGATCGACGATGCCTCCTGAGACATTGCAATTTAATGATCAAAGAGAAGGAGGGTTGTCGCACATCCAAGGGTTAGGACATGACATAGGAAGTGCTTTGGGTATGGATATTTTTAATATGCAATAAAGACTATTATTGATGGGTATCTCAATAATTTTCAATTAATGTTGGTGCATTCGGGTGAGACCATTTTTAAAATACAAAATAATTAATAAACAAGATTAGGATTTGACATGTCACACCCGAAATCATACAAGGATGAGGGAGTGACACAACTGCCTTTTCTCCAAAGCATACAACCTGATCTATACCTAAAATATCCATCTCCCAAAAGTTCTCCCAATAATACTCTCATTCCAACGACCACTAATTCAGGGACCTGAAAAACATGATAAAAAAAGAAGAAGAGAAGAGAGTGGGTTTGTTCACAAGAAGGAAAAAGGGGGGAAGAGAGAGAAATTTTGGTGCACTCACGTTTTGCAATACTGGTAAGTGATAGAAACCTCTAACCATCTATTCAACGGAATTGTCGAAATTAAGGCTTGAAATTCGGATTTAGGTCAATTATGACTTGCTGCATTTGACTGGGGAGTTTTTGAGTGATGTACATATATTGAAATGATAGTTTAGGATGTTGTAAAGTTATAGCATTTTACAAATCTCAATTTGAGTTTACAATTTGCCCAAAATGAAATTTTTAAGTTTGTTGTGCATGTTGGACAGATTTCGAATAGTAAACTTTTAGACTGATTTTGAGCCCTTTTTGGCAAGGTTTTGGGGCAGCTAAGTTGAAGTTCTTGTAACATATCAAAAGGGCTTTCTATGGACTGTACGCTTGCTTGAAATAGAGTTCTATGGAGGAAGTTATCGCATGAATAAATTTGGCACACGAGCTGCACATGGCTGACAATAGTAGGTTTCCACTATGGGTGAGCTTTTCATTAGCACATAGGTGTCATTTTATCAACGAATAGGCTTAGTGTATTTGAGTTATTAATTAGAATATTAATTTACTCGTTTTTTTTTGTATCATTTTTCAATTAATTGTTAGGAATTCGAGCGTGCTAACTCAAGTAACCAGTGTAGGTTGGTTTTCGGTTTTCCCAAATGAGTGATACTATTTCTTCTTTGATTTTTGTAAATTCATATTTTGAAAATGAAATGGATTAGTTATGTTATGAGTTATAGTCTAAATTGATTTCCTGCAAATGGGTTTGTGAAACCTTTTGGGAGAGACCCACAAGAAGTTCTTGATTTTAAATATGGTTTATGAAATGTTATATATTGATTTGTGAATTGGTTTACAAAATTAAGTTTAAAATAGTTTGGGAAATGTATTGTGATATATAAAATGTAATTTAATAGAGTAATATCAATGGACTTGATGATTGATATTTGAATTGTGATAGTGAAAAGTTGTAATTTGGTTATTAAACCTAAGTTGTGACATGGTATCTGATTTTGGTTGTGGATTTCTGGAGATTAAGGTTAATAGGTTATGCCTAGTGTCTCTGTGAACCTATTGAGGAGTGTGTAGATATGTGCATACTAATTTAGGATATCCTTATTGATGTTGTCTTAAATTCCATGAATATTATTTCCTTTTTTTCGGACTTATCTATATGGGATTTCATGGGAAATAGTCTTAATTCAATGTAACTAGGATATTTTATGGTATTCCTACTATTTGAAGGATAATCACTAAAGATTTATCAGTTAGTTTCCTAAATTGATAAAATATTTAGAGTGGAATTCCTTTCCTATTGGGATTAGGGAAGTGGGGATCTACGGATCTATTTATTGAGCGTTGTACCTTGTACAAAAAATACTCTCAAATAAGAAATTGTTTTCTCCCTCCACCCCCCGTAAGTGTAGGTGGCTTTTTTTGCTAAACCACGTAAATCTATTGTGTTCTTGATTATTCTCGTTTTTCCTTTCCATTTCATCTAGTTGGGGTACTCTTGTAACATCCTCGATTTCGACCATTCTTTTGGTCCTAACTAGTAGGCTAAGGATCGGTAAATCAATGGCGGGACTAGGCCATGAGCCAACTCAAGAGTCGGTCCTTAGTTAGTTGGCTTGTTTGGCAATTGGCAACTATAACATTGGTCCTAAAATGTTCAACCATGTAAAGGTTATTCAACCATAAAGATCAGTCACTGGGATGATCATGTACCATCGTGGATTGATGGACAGTCATGGCTCAATTATGCCCAGCCAATGCACTAGTCGCGGGTGATTCCACCCGATCGTGAATGATCATAAATCAATCCAGTGTGACCATGAATTGAGACAGATTAATCAATCCCACACGATTATATGACAACTGATAAGCGACCATGGATTGAACAAACTCAACGTGATTCAAATTCGGATTGGTCATAACTTGTGGCGTAAGACCTTAGACCGGCCACAGGATTGGCCACGAGACCAGTTGACTAGCCCAAGGATCAACTAGAGGGACTGGCCCGTGGATTGGCTCACGGATCGACTAAAGGACCGCCTGACTAGTCTAAGGCTCGGCCATTGAGCCCAAGACCAGGACCACCAACCTAGCCAAGGAGGCGAATTTTTCCTACAACAACTACGCCGAGGGTGGCTTTGCCATGAAACTTAAGTATGTTGGAATGGTCATTAGGGAATGTACACAAAAAGCCCTTGCCTAATTTTGGTTGCACTTCCAATGGCCTATTTCCCATTGTTGCCATATTGCTTGGAAATGGACAAAAGAGAAGTTTCCTAGAATACAGTAGCTTTTTCATGAAGGAGGATTGTAACATCCTCGAATTCCAGGCCATGAGAATAAGGTTTGAGGGTTGATCATGGGAATCAATGACATAAACCTTGGATAGACCAAGACATGGCATGTTCGGCCATGGACTCGATCTACTCGATCGAGACTCGATTAGGGCAAATAACCAAGACCAACCACGAGGTTTTTTAAGACATCCAATAGACCAATTCTAATAGGAAATTGTCATGGACAAGTTTAAGAAGGCTACCGACTTAGTCGCACTCATTTGATTAAAGTTTAGTAAATTTTGGTACGAACCTCGGTTTTCATGGAACTGTTGATCATTTACAAATATTAACAACTTATCCAGTTAGGCGATACCCTATGTTAGTCTCATGATTGCCTTGGATGAGATTTTGACACAAATCAATTAATATGGGGATGAATCGTTGGACAAGTGTCAAGAGATAATTGGAGTTCTAGAATCTTCCATAGCCTTTTGACCTAATCCATCCTTATCCATTTAAGTGCCACATGCCCACTTCAAGAGAGAATGAGAAAACTTGCTTCTTAAATAGCTCGGCAAAAATATCTAAGCCTCATTTAATGATTTTGGACTTTAGTTCATTAATGGCATGAATGAATCACCCACTTAGGTGTCTCCTAGAAGATTAGATCATAATGAACCTAATAGATAGCCTTGGTAAACAAGGCAAAAGCCAACCAATTAGAAAGAAACATTAGACATCAAAGACAATCACAATCAAACACGAATAAGCATAGGCACCAACTAAGGAGACTAGATAGGCCAACTCGTTCCTTAGGCTCAATCATGAGATTGGCACCAATAATTGAAGAGGAGGAGGCCTATAAATAGGAGAAGGCATCTTCACATTTGGAGGCTTAGCCATTCTCTCCTATCCTTTCCCTCCCTCTCCTCTCTTTCATGACATCCTCCTCCAAGCTGCCCTAGAAGCCAACCAACCACCAAAGAAGCATCTTGAAGCTAGGTCCAAAAAGTAGTAAGTAGACTTTCCTAACTCTTCGATAGGGCGATGTGCTACACATATCGATTTTAGGATCATGTCATCTTTTACTTGTGTTGGCTTTCTATTGTTATGCTTGTTGTGTTTCTATTTGTTTGTTGTTGTATCAAGTAAATTCATGGTCTCGCATGGATGTCGAGCACATCCGGATATCGAGGAAATGTCTCATGTGACTTTGGGTGCACAACCCACACTTGATTTCGAGACAACATTGAGACGTGTTGTTACTTGAGACAAGTCACGTGTCAATGCTGAAACCAGAGCGAACGACTCCAAGTTCAGACCATAAGCTCAAGTCACATCCGGCATGAGTTTAATTTAGTAAAACACAAGAGTTTTTCATTAGTTCACCTTGCATGGCATGCCTTCGGACCTTTCATTCAGCTAAAAATTTAAACATAAAATGAATCGGTTGATGCTTGAAACGCATGGACACACGATAAACTTATATGCCGACACTGGGGGATGTCAAGTCGTTGCTTGGGGTAAAGCTCTAGATGCGGTCCCAATATTGAGATCGTGGACGATGCCAGCCTAGGTGAGCCCAATGCCTGGGGGTCACCCTGGATGTCGTTTTGGTAATGAGATCGGGATGATACCGGGTGCCAAGGGGGGACCGATGCCCAGTTGTTACTGGAAGAGTCGATTAATTTCAACTAATATGATACTGAAAAAGAAAAATGAAAGTTCATGTGTGATGCTTGAATTGACGCTTGCAAAAGCTGGGTTTGTTTTGATATATGATGTTGAGTCTTTGCATCGATTTGAGCATATGTTGCATCGGGTCACTTAGTGCTTGAACGGGTCTTATGTGATGCCCGCATTTCTCTTAGTGACTGAAATTATTGTAAGCCATGGATTTTTGGGAAGGCTTGTTCTTATGCACTAACTCATTATCTTAATGTTGGAAAGCATATAGATGATTGAGAGCCGTTCATATGCATAAGCAAGGCAAGGCATGAACCTTACTATCGATTTGCCATCAACAAGTGGGTGGTGATTTTGTATCAGAGGATCGACGGCAAGACATCGTCCTATAAAAGAATTAGGAATTTCTACTTACTAAGTCACCGACTCATTCCTGTTGTTTTCACCATTTCAGGTATGTGATGGATGAACCAATCCCACTGCCTGTCTATCTTGGCCTTCCAATCGATATGCTTTCCACCGTGATGGACATAGAAAACGTAGAAGAGGACGTCAACTACCGGAAATACACCATCACCGTTTGGGTCCAAGAAAAAGTAGACATTTTGGTTCCCACATGTACGAGGCCTAATGCCTCATTTTTTGTGGGACATCATAGGTCCCATTTGTGGCTTCATCCCTCCAGCGGATCCCATGGGAACGTTGTAAGGGAATGAGCCTAAGATGGGAGCTGTTTTTGGGAGAAGCTCGATAGAGGAGCTAGGTTACCCTAGCCTTTTGATTGACTATGTATGGAAATGAAAATAAGTAGCTTAGGACTAGGATGGACATGTAATTGAAACAATTTTTCATATGTGTATATGTGTATGAATATACGTTGCTTTTAATTGCTTGGCTTGTATATGTCTTGCCCGACTTCCATGTTTGTTTGTACGGAGATTGTTTATGATCGCTTCTGCACATGCTTAATTAAAGATAAAAGACTTTCGGGATGTTCGATGTTACCTGGGGCGTCAATGCTAACCCGCCAGATCATGCTCTCATACCAGGGATGGAATGGGGGTGTGACAAGGATGACTCATCATTTTGGATAAATTCTTCTAGATTTGATAATGATTAACAAAGATTTGCCTTGAATATTAAGTAAGGGATCCATGCCAAATGTCCCAACAAAAAATGAGACATCTTCGGACGAATTATGGCTATCCTTTGGCTTAGATGCCACCTTATCTTCTTAGGGTGCCACCTATTTATGATGACTTATTCTTTAATAATGAATCGAGTACTTATGTGGCCCAATAAAAAGAAGACAGACAAGCCTTCAACTGATTATGCTAGGCCATTAGTTCTCCATCTAATAAGCCTAGGTGTCCACTCGAAGATTTGATGATGATGGCTTAAGATTTGCCTTGGGGAAGAAGTTGGTGACTCATAAGCTTAGGTGTCAATGAAAGAGATGGTCATAATTACTATAAGATTCTCCTTGGAGAACAAGTAGGCCAAGTCATGATGATATGGTATAAGTCGTCCAATGGGAGAGAAACAAATAAGCCTCCAATCATTACATTAGGCCATTACGTGTGCCACCTTTCAAAATAGGTAGGACACCTTACAATTTAGGCTTGCCACCTCAATGTTATAGCCGTGCCACTCCAAGAAATATGATTGGGCCACTTGGATAAGTAATGATGAGGTTGGTGCCTACAAATAGGATAAGCCCCTCATTCATTTCCTACCATTTGAGGCCTTTTGCCATTCACACGCCATTCTTTCATTTCTTTCCTTTCTCTTGACCTTGCACCTCTGCCCCACGTCAAGCCGCTCGCGATTGCTTTCTCGAGGTTCATCCAGATAAGTAAGATACCTATTTCTCATCTAGGGCGATAATCTCCATTGTCAAGTCTAATTAGGCGCTCACCCATTAAGCCGTGGGTAGGATGTTGGATCTTTTGTATGGTTTTGCTCATGATTGTGTTTGAACATGTGCTTGAGTTGTTCAAGCTCGAAATGAAGTCGAGATTCATTCGGATTGAGTTTAACATGAGGCAAGGTCACCCAAGCCCACAAGGCCTTGGATTAGCATTAAAGTGTGCCGATTTCAAGTCTCGTTCGATGTGGGGATCGACCAAGGCCGCGAGATTTTGGAACAACATTAAGGCATGTTGGTTCCAAGTCTTGATCAGTAGGGGGATCGTCCAAGCCCACTAGATCTTCGTAAGGCATCAAAGCATGCCAACTCTAAATCTCAATCGGTGTGGGCATTTTGTACTTGGTGATTGAGTCAAGCCACAAACCAAGGGTTATTCACTACATGAAGTATGTTCACATCGAAGGCCAAGGTCCCTTAAGCTTACGATCTTCATGAAAGAGAGGTGTACCAAAGCCTCAAAGTTTTGGATTGGCATTGAGGCACACCGTTTCCAAACTTTGTCCGGTATGAGGATCGGCGCTAAGTGATCGATTCAAGTCACGAATCAATGGTCGTTCCTGACATGTTTATTGTTGTAATACAAGAATTCATGACACACAATTATGAATGAGCATGCCTTCGGGCCATGTATGAGTCGGCTAAGAAGAAAATATAAGAACTAACTTGTGTAATGCACTTGTGCGTGCACTACAGAGGAAAAAGCACCCGTCGTCATATAGCATGGCGACAATGCTTCGTTCATTGAACATGATGCCCTAGTTAAGCTAGGATGCTCGGGTCTTGAACCCGAAAGCCTAGGTCAGCTAGCCTCGGAAAGCCTTGGTCAAGTTGATATACCCTGGTTGAGCTAGGAAGCCCAGCAAGAAGCTGGAAGCCTCGGTCAAGTTAGGAGGGCTTGATCGAGCTAGGACATCGGCAAAAGAATTTGTATGAGTGCCAATTATGCATAAGCATGATATGTTGATGTGTTCATTATTAAGTTGAAGGTGTTTTACCTCGACATCATGTATTTAGTGAAGGTATGGCAAATAATTTGCTATTGATCTATCATCGACACTGTTTACAAGTGTTGTATATGCTAAGCTTTGATGATGAAATGCTTTCCTAGTAAAGAATTAGGAATTCTACTAAGTTCCAAAGACTCACTACCTCATCTTTCGGTCTTATAGGCATGGAAGTCTCACATTAATTTTGGGAGCTACAGTCATGCTAGAGGAGATAGGAATTTCTCTAGTCTATGTGGAAACTTATAGTGTGATATTAAAAAAAGAAAAAGAAAAGGAGGGCCCATAGAGAAAGGGTTTGAAAAAGTACTATTATAATATAAACTAGTGTGTTTTGTGTGATGTAGTCCCAGTCTTCCAGCTGTTGTTTGTTTGTGGAGTTGTTTGTTCATGTTTTCGCATATGCATGATAATAAGGTAAAAAGAATCGGGACGGCGAGAAACCTGGATCATCGCGAAAATAACCCGTACCACTCAAGACCCTCAAGATGGAGTTTAGGTCATGACAACTCTTCGGCACAACAATCTTGGTGGGTCGAGCCACCGATTTATAATAAGTGGAGACTTAATCAAGAGGGCAATCTTGGTCACCTTGTTACAGAGCATTTTCCATGACTATGGCTAGATACTTGAGCTTGAGTTTAGTCGATGGAATGAACCATCGAAGTGTGTTTTGATGAGATTGATCAATGGACTGGACTATTAATTATTTGTTTTGATAATAGTGATGAAAATGGTATGTCTACTATCAATATAGTTACGATGGAGCAATATATAACTCATTTTGATCTTGTAAATTTTATATATTTTGAATTTGGTGTAAATGAGTTGTGATTTGGTTTTATAAGTATGCATAGTGATTGTTCGATCCACTTAAAAGAAATATATTACTCACTAGGTCATGATAGCTCATTCCTTTTTCTTATCATGTTCTTCAAGTCCCTAAGTTATTGGTCGTTAGAACAAGAGTATTATTAGGGAAAACTTTTGGAAGCTGGATATTTTGGATATAATTGAAGCTGTGTCCTTTGGAGAAAGAACGGTCATGTCACTCCCTCATCCTGGTAGGATTTGGGGTGTCATATAACATTTTGGCCATTGGTCAATTGAGAATTTGACGGTTCAATATAGTCAATTGAGGGCGTATGTTTTAGAGGAAACGCCATTTCAAGCGTCGGAAATTTGATGTGATGTGTGTCATTTCCAATGATTGAATTTGAAGACCTATGATTTAAAGGGAACGCCATTTCAAGCACCGGATATTCGATATGACATGTGTCATTTTTGATGACTGAATTTCACTGATGGTGAGCTAAAGACTTGATTAGGGTTTTCTTTACAGCCCTCACTCTTCAACTAACCAAAATAAAATCGTATTGCCTTAATTGACCAAATGTAGAAACTAAATGCCCAAACTATAAGTCATGTTTGTGCATGTATCCCATTAACAAACGTATTAACAAAATCGTAAAGTGGAGATTTCATTTTGCTCCTTAAACTCTGAGCAATGCGTGGTAACATTGAATTTTAAGGCACTATTTGGTAACGTTTCTCTTCCTCAATTTTCCTATTCTTTTGTTTCCCAGAACGGCAAAAGAGTATAAATTTGTTTGGCAACGTTAGCTAATTTTTCTATTCCCCGAAACAAGTCAGTGGTCATTGAATAGATTTGGAATAGAAATAAAAAGTATAAAAAATTAATTTCTTTATTTCTTGAATTTTTTTAAACAAGTTATTTTCTTTTTTTTTTTTCTTCTTCTTCGCTCTCTAGCCAGTCACCAACCTCAGGGAGCCTCGCGGACCCTTGGCGAATTACATTTGTTACGGTCTTTAACCCCATTAATTTTTTATTATTAGCATGTGTGGTGCATATGGCTTTCAATGGTATAAAGTGCATTTACCCATAAATGTCTCTTCTACCCACAGTACATATAATATAAGATAAAACATAGAAAAGGAGAATTGTCACTATTAAAACATGAATTTAATTGTTTAAAGAAGAAAACGATAACAAAGTCATAATTTAGATAGAAAAATAAAGAAAATATTGACTTCAAATGAAAAATAAGAAAAAAGAAAAAAAAGAAAATTTCAAGAAAAACCCCGAATTGATACTAGAAGGATAAGACTGATTTTTATTTTTTTTTTCATCAGTGGATAAGACTGAGTGGAAGGGACACGATTAGGCAAATTCAACCTTTCTTTATTGTGTTTAGACGCAATTAAGCTATTAAAGCTCCATTAATTCAATATAATTGAGGGTTAGTGATTGCGACTTGTTCTGTTTATGTATATCATTTATACTTATTTGAATTGAGAGCAACGGGGAATTTAATACAAAATAAAATAAAAAGTTGCACACATGCACGGTTTATGCGAACGGAAATTCATGAATAGATCGTTCATTTCAAGCTTTGTACACAACACAATCCATCGATATTAGCTAAAGTGAAGTTATTCCTTCATATCTAGCGTCTTAAAAGTCAGTCACCAAGATAAATAAACGATTATTCCTTTCATAAGTAAATTATGCTTAAGCAATCCAGTAGCATTCTTCGAGCATGCGTAAACTACTGCAACAAAATTTGGCTGCTCATTGTCTTTATTCTTATAGTCTTGATTTTCACATATATTTTAAATTGATTGTTGTAACATTTTGTACATAGCAAATATAAAAAAAATGACAAATTGATTAGAAGTTCGACTAGGCTAAAGAGCAGCAAGCAGATAATTGGAACTCTTACTTCATTTATCAGGCTGCTCCAGTTCGATTAGACAGGTGGAGTGGCTTGACTCGCTTTGCTACACCAATTGTTTGTTTGCCATTAATTGAAAAAAAAAAATAATAATTTTCTTCGGTTTCCGATGATAATTTAAAATATTATCTAAATGTTGAAAATTTATGATAAAGTTACATGTTAATTTACGTGTCCACATTTGGCTATTGAAAAAGTATTGAGTGTTTTAGACTAAAGAAGGAATTATATTATATAAATTGCAAGATTGTGATCAAGTAATTTTCAATCTTTTGTCCTCTTAAGAAAGAGAATGTGGACTCATACTATCATTGAATAATAGCATGATTGACTTGACCAACTTGAACTAGTTATGAATGTGGCGTAGCTGTTCAAAAAGAATTCTTTCGCATGTGGCACATCTTTTTTGTTTTTTTTTTTTTGGTCGAAAAAGAAACTAATATATTAAGCTATAGAAATTACATCATGCATATAGTCAGCATACAAAAGATCTCGCATAAACGAAGTGGGAAAAAAACCCAGTTGGTAGATAGAAGGTTAGCTCCATGGGCTTTCGCAGCCCGGTCCGCTACAACGTGCCTCCTTTTGCAATGGGAAACCCTAAGATTAGGGCATCGAAGGAGTAGGTCTGCATTTTCGTCGAAGAGGGAACAAAGCTCCCATGGCGTCAGAGTCGGATTACAGATGGCGTTCACCAGTGTTAAGCAGTCCGATTCTAGGTCTATTCGATCCATCTCCAGTCCTTTTTGTATCACGAATTTCAGTGTGAGATTAAATGCTATCACCTCTGTTTGCAGGGCCGAAGATGTAGAGAAAGATTTCGCAAATCCATCGATTAATATGCCTAAAGAATTTTTGCACGCACAAGCAACGGAAACTTTGCTATCAAGAGGTTGGTAAGCCGCGTCAATATTTATCTTGATTACTCCTTGATCCAGTGGAATCCATCGTAGATCTGTTGCTGACTGTGGTGAACCCCTTTTCTTCCGAGTATCATTGAAAGATCGGTTGGATCTAGCAGATGCGAGGGCCGTTTGCACCACAAGTTCGGCATTTGGTAGCTGCTGGCAAAAGATAAAAGTATTCCTAGCTTTCTAGATGTGCCACAGGAGAGAGGAGATTAATTCCAGATCCAGTAAGGCATCCGCTCTTTCCATTATAGCAATTAACCAACATTCTATCCGCTGCACTCCTATTAATGAATATGTGATATTGATTGCTGAGTGATCCCACACCCCTTTTGTCCATGGACAGAACAAGAACAAATGTTCTGTCGCCTCTGGAGTCTATTGATTGCATAAACAACATAGCGGATCTGACAATTTATGCCTACTAAAAAGATTGGCTCTAGTTGCCATTGCATTGTTGCAAACTGACCAAAGAAAGGATCGTAACTTAGGCATTGAATTCATACTCCATATTGCATTCCATAAAGTGCGAGGTACCTGAAAGGAAGTAGAAGCATGGCTGTTATTGTTGCCGGTTTGTTGTGCTCTGAGAATATTGTAGCAGCTTTTCACTGTAAAGCTCCCGTTCTATTTTCTTTGCCATATTACCCTATCTTTCGCAAATTGAGTTCTTAAAGGAGTAGAAACTATTTCTTCCACCATTTGTTTGTCAAAACTCTGGCAAAGTAAGGAACCATTCCAAGTATTCTATTCTGGAATTATAAAATCAACAACTAGTTCAGGTTCATCTTGAGGGGACAGGCCCTCCAATAACTACCTTCTGCAGCCATCTGTCCTTGCGTATTTTAATACTAGTACCATCACCAACATACCATAAGATGTTATCACTGATAGAGTCCCGACCCAACAACATACTCTGCCAACCCCAAAAGGGTCATGCCCCTTTTGTTGCATGCCAGAAATCATGAGAATGGAAGTATAAGCCTTTTAGAACTTTGCTGTAAAGAGACGACGGTTGCTGAAACATTCGCCAAGCTTGTTTTCCAAGTAAAGCCCTATTAAACGCAATAAGATCTCTAAAGCTCATTCCCCCATCATCTTTCCTTCTCTTAAGATCTTCCCATTTCTGCCAATGTATGCCAGCTTTACTGTGATTAGTTTGCCACCAAAACCTCGCTATCCTTTGCTCTATTTTTTTACATATAGCAACCAGGACTTTAAATATAGACATCACATATTGAGGAATTGCTTGCACTACGTTTTTAATCAGAATTTCCTTTCCCCCTTTAGAAATTATCTTCTCTTTCCAACCCTCTAGCTTTGAATGAACATGCCCCAAGATCCACGCAAACATTTCCTGCTTAGATTTACCCTAGTCAGAAGGAATTCCAAGATACTTGCCAATTTTCTGTAATACTGGTACTCAAAGTTCTTGGGCTAGGTGCTCTTGTAAGCTAACCGGGCAGTCTCGGCTAAAAAATAAGCCTGATTTATTTCTATTCACAGCTTGTCCTGTAGCTAAGCAATATTCATTCAGAACCATAGATAAATTCTGACATTCAGTGAGCGTTGCATCTAAGAAAAAAATGGCGTCATCTGCGAAGAATAAATGGGAAAGGGTGGGACACCATCGATTTAATTGTAGACCTGATAGATGGCCCATGTGCACTGCATTGTTGATAAGACATGTTAAAGCATTGACTATTAGGATGAACAAGTACAGAGATAGAGGGTCACCTTGTCTCAGTCCTCTGGTTGGCTGAAAATAGGGTAATGCTTCTCCATTGAACTTAATACCAAAAGAAACTGTAGTCACACACTGCAAAATCCATTTAACCCATTGAGTATGAAACCTTATCTTTAGGAGATAGTCTCTTAGGAAATCCCATTTCACCCTATCATAGGCCTTTTGCATATCTAGTTTGAGCACAGCTTGAAAGTGCTTCTTTCTTTTTCTTGTTCTGATTTGATGAAGAACTTCTTGTACTACAATGATGTTGTATTGAATTTGCCTGCCACCAACACAAGCACTTTGTTCCAGCGCGATCAATTCTGGGAGCCATGGCTTGAGACGGTTAGCAAGAATCTTAGATATAATTTTATAGACGGAGTTACAAAGGCTAATAGGGCGAAATTGATCCAATCTTTCAGGGTGTGAGATTTTTGGGATCAAAGAGATATAGGTCCAGTTATATTCTGGTAACAATACCCCTATTTGAAAGAATTGATGAACAACATTATAGATATCTTCATGCAAAATATCCCAGTAGGTTTGACAAAACTGACCATTCAACCCGTCAGGGCCGGGTGCTTTTGTTGCCCCTAACTAGAAAACTGTTGTTTTGATTTCCTTAGGACTGACTTCTGTGATTAAACTTGCATTCATCTCTGCTGTCACGATATGGTCGCATAGGCTAAGTGTTGGCCTATAATCTCTATTTCTTGCATCATCGAACATGAGCAGAATTGCAAATCGTTTTGTTCTCCCTTTACGCTCTTGATATGCAGAGCGCTTCCCTACTGCCATGGTAGTTCGCTATCCTGAAGCCCTACTTGCCCTTTTCACTTGACCACCGCCCTTTCTTTGCAAATCCCAACTGATTGTGTTCCCCTTCGCTGGCTCTTATGGCCAATTTTACCAATTCTCATTGGTAGGTTTTCCACTTTTACACCCTACAGAACCCGTCTCCCTTTCCGCTTCTTGTATTTCTGCCTTTGCCTCTTCGGGACTTCATCGTACTACAGAGTTTTGACGCGACCCTCATCCCCTTGGCTCTTCATCTACATCAGTTCTTTCCTGCTTGACAATTCCCCTTCTCAATTCATGCATGGATTCGGATTCTGCTAGCTGGCTCGAATCTGAACTGTCCGCCATTCAAATTATCTTTCCATCTTAAAGGAACTTTTCCCAGATGGACCCCCTCGAAGAGGAACAAGACCCTCAACTTACTGCCCTATGCCACCGAATGGGTCGATTGTGGCATCAGCACGAGATTGAAGAATGGGACGACCTGCCACCTCTGGAAAAGTTCGAAGAATGCAAGTTAATGCTGGTAGGTAAAATCCAATCCAACCCTTCTATCAATGTACAGGCTTTTTAGGATACCTTAAAAAGGGCTTGGAGAACATACCAAGTTGAAATTACTCAACGCGAGGGTGACATTTACGTTGCTAAGTTTAAATTGGAAGATGAGAAACAAAGGGTACAAGAGGGTGGACCTTGGCTCTTTTCTGGCAATTTGGTTATTTTTAAACCATAGATACCGAATACGCCGTTGCACTACTATGATTTTTCAACCTGTGCATTTTGGGTACAAATCTATGGTTTGCCGCTTGAATGGTATTCCGAAACTATGATTTCCAGAGCTATGAAAAATATTGGAAAGGTGCTTGCTATCAAGATGCATACTAAAGAGGGAGTAACTATTAGAACTGGTAAAGTTCGTATAGAAATAAACCTGAGAGAACCACTGAAAACAGAGCATCTTATTCGCATAGCGAAGCAGCCAATTTGGATTGATTTCAGGTATGACCGACTTCCACATTTCTGCTATTCCTGTGGCATAATTGGTCATTATGCAACCTACAGTAAAGATGTTCCTTTCATTGAAGCGAAAATGGAAGGGAAAGAAAAAATGCCTTACGGTCAGTGGTTGAGGGCCGAGGTGAAAGAGTTTAGTCCATACTAGAAAGTATTCTATGAGGAGCAGCAAATTACTTACGATGAGGTCATTCCAGAGACTCCTCCATTAGCTCATGTGAATCCAACACTGCTGCCCTACGTTGAAGCAAACTCTGAAATGCAGCAGCAATCCAAACAGGGGAGGACAGGTCAGCTTCTGGAGGTCGGCGATACATCCATAAGTGTTGTAGTTTATGTACTGAACAGGGAAAGAAATGTCAGACTTCTAAGCAACCGACATTAGTGGGTACTTATCCCAAACCCTCTATTCCCATCGAAGCACACAATATTAAGCAGTTACCAATGGAGCCTCTTACTCATAAAAAGTTAAAGACTAAAAGACTATCCACAAGAACAGCAGCGGCTAAGAAAATTAAGCGAAGCACACCATATGATTCACGCAGCACAACAACAAAAGCAATAGATGACCGAAATCTTATAGAAACTCCTATTCTATTGGCCACTAAGGTAGGAGAATGGGCGATGGCGGCTGGCCCTCAACAGTCGCCCTTGCACAAATGAAGCTTATAAGCTGGAACTGCCAGGGTTTAGGCTCCTCCCTGACAGTTCGAGCCCTTAAGACCCTTGTGGCCAAAGAAAAGCTTGACATCTTATTTTTGATGGAAACCAAGAATCGAGAGGAGGTGATCATTCGACTGCAAAGACGTTTGAAATTTCGAAACTCTAATATTCTAAACCCTGTTGGTATGGTAGGAGGGTTGGTTTTACTTTGGCATGAGCATCTTACGGTTGACATGATTCAATCTTCTCAAGAGTTGTTTGATATAACTTGTGTGGATTCTCGGTGTCACATATCTATGTGTCTAACGTGTGTCCATGCACCTGCCGCTTATCACCCTCGCCAAATCTTCTGGACAGAACTTCAAAAGATTGCTCGCACCAACACTTTACCCTGGGTCTGTATTGGTGACTTCAATGAGGTTATGTTTGTTTGGGAGAAGGTTAGCAAGCGACCACCTAACGCTCACAGGATGTCTTCCTTTAGACAAGTAGTACAAGATTGTGCTTTAATGGATATGGCTACTGAGGGCTGTGCTTATACCTGGTCGAATAATCGGGAAGGAGCTGATTTTGTAAAAGAAAGGCTAGACCGAGCTTTTTGCACGTATGAATGGCGTCTTGCTTTCCCTGAAGCCGAAGTTTTTGTGCTACCTATAGTGGGTTCTAACCATACTCCTATTCTGTTAACTACTGATGGCTTACAAGGACGTCAACGTAAGTACTTTACTTTTGAAGCTTTTTGGTTACAGGATAAGGAATGCAACGAAATTATTCATGAATCCTAGAACTCAGGCCATGGAAGAACTTACAATCTGACACAACGACTAAAACTAGTATCAATGGCCCTTACCAACTGGAGTCGTCAGAAATTTTACATAGCCCACAACCAACTAGCAACTTTACATCAGCAGCTCCAAAATCACATGAACCAATCTCATACACAATATGATAAGTAGTCCATCAACAACATAAAGGCGGAAATAAACAGATTATGGTAGCAAAAGGAGCAATTTTAGGCAATGTGATCTAGAATCAGTTGGCTAAAGTGAGGGCAAGAACACAAAAATTTTCCATGGCACAGCGATACAACGAAGACAGCGAAATAGAATCTGTATGCTGAAGGATGATGATCAGAGATGGATTCAGGATGATGACTCTCTAAAACATATGACCACACAGTTCTTCACCAACCTTTACCAATATGTCAACCACCGGGACTATCAGCCCATCATTAATCAATGCCCGACAGTGGTTTCTACAGAAATGAATAGTCTTTTGGTGGCTGAGGTTACCCAAGAAGAGGTCTGTATCACAACTTTCCAGCTTGGGTCTACTAAAGCTCCAGGACCCAACGGTATGAATGGCCTCTTTTATCAAACACATTGGGATACTTTGCGGGCTGATCTTTTTATGTTAATACAACTATTTTTTAGAACAGGGGTTATGCCTACATATCTGAATAAAACCTTTATCACCCTGATTTCGAAAGTTCCTCACCCAAAAAACCTAGACCAATTCCGACCTATTAGTCTTTGTAATTATGCCTACAAGATTATCTCTAAAGTGCTAGCAAATCGACTAAAACCCTGGCTTCCATCTTTAATCTCTACTGAACAGAGTGCCTTTGTAAGTGGCCGCCAGATCCAAGATAACATACTTATAGTGCAGGAAGTGCTTCATCAACTGCGCACTAGAAAACGCAAGAAAAAATTTCAGGCAGTTCTGAAAATGGATTTGAAAAAAGCTTATGACTAAGTGGAGTGGGATTTTCTCGAAGCTTATCTTCTGAAGTTAGGTTTTCATCTCACTTGGGTCCGATGGATAATGCAGTGTATCACAATGGTATCCTACAATGTCAAATTCAATGGTGAGCAGTTAACCTATTTTCATCCGACCAGAGGAATCAGACAAGGCGACCCACTTTCTCCTAATCTATTTATCCTCATGGCAAATGTCTTATCGAATCTCATAAACCAAGCTATCCACATGGGACATCTCAAAGGCATTCAGATTAACAGGTGGTGTCCTACATTATTTCATTTATTCTTTGTTGATGATGCCATATTTTTCCTAGATGCAAAACTTTAGGAATGCCAAAATCTTGCCAACTTATCGAATCAATATTGCTTAGCTATGGGACAAGAAATTAATTGGAATAAATCCAGAATTTATTTTTCCAAGATGTGTCCTTATGCCTTACAGGAAAATTTGGCGAATGCTTTGAGAGTCCAGGTGTTAGTCAAAACTGAGAAATACTTGGGAATCCCCTCTAATTGGGGACGTTCTAGGAAGGAAGTATTTGCTTGGATTATTGGGAGAGTGAATCAAAAACTGGAAGGATGGAAAGAACACTCGATATCTAAGGGAGGCAAGGAAATACTCATTAAATCCATTGTTCAAGCAATGCCTCAGTATGCTATGGCTATATTTAAACTTCCAGCTGCTATTTGTATTTCCATTGAAAAGAAGATCGCCCGCTTCTGGTGGCAAAATGAAGCTAAAAAATCTAGGATCCATTGGAAAAGATGGGATGTGCTTAAAATGAGCAAGATTTAAGGTGGTCTCGGCTTCAGAGACCTCATGGACTTCAATAATGCAATGCTCGGAAAACAAGCATGGCGTTTGCTTCAACATCCTACAGCACTATGGAGTAAATTGTTTAAAGGTATCTACTTTCATTCCCAAGATTTTTTGCACGCTGATAAAGGTACCAGACCATCTTGGGGCTGGCAAGGTCTTTTATTAGGTCAGGATTCAATTCTTCCTCGACTTCGCTGGTCAGTAAGTGATGGGACTAGAATTAACATTAAAGAAGACCGATGGCTACCACAAGGAATTCTAGGTGGCCCAGCAAACCGTGAAGAACCTGTTAAGGTAGCTGAACTCATAGATATGCAAGCCAGTGCCTAGAATATCCCGCTACTTAACCACTTTTATGACAACAATACAGTTAGTGAGATCCTTACCATCCAGATCAGTCCTTCTTATACAGAGGATAAACTGATATGGACGGCAACCACCCACGGCGATTATACGGTTAAGAGTGGTTACCAATCAATCAGGCAGACAGCAATTACCAAACATCAGTTAGAAGCTTTGCCTACCTACCAAATTTCACGAACTTTATGGAAACAACTATGGAAGTTAAACATTTCTCCCAAAATCAAGTTCTTTTTGTGGAGTCTTTACCACAATGTCTTACCTACAAAAGCAAATCTATTTCACAGGAAAAACACCCCTGACCCATATTGCTCTCTCTGTCACAATAGCATTCCTGAATCAGCTGAACATACACTCCTACTTTGTCCTTGGACTAATACCATATGGTTAGACCCGGTGATAAACATACCTATTTAGTCGCAAGCTATACAGAGAATAGATGCATGGATAGCTACTATGTTTATGAGAAAGCAATCCATACCTGATCTGAACACCCTAGCATACGTCCTCTAGCATATTTGGAAATCAAGGAATAATTTCATCTTTTGTCACCAACAATTGGATGCTCATCAAGTGGTTGATAGTGCTCTCGCCAATGCTCAATCAGCTCTCTGCTCTTATCACAACCCTACAGCCACAAAACAACAGCAATTCAACACTGGTGAGTTATGGCGTCCTCCAGATCCAGGCACTTTCAAGGTAAATATTGATGGGGCTTTTCAGCCACACATAAGCCAAGGATCAATGGCCAGTATATTCCAAGATCATAATGGAAAAATGCTCGATGGACTTACCAAGAACTTTCTCGCTTCTTTGGCTCTACAGTCGGAGTTCATGGTGTTTTTGATAACTCTTCGCCATTTGCAATAGATCGGCAGACACCATGATCCATTGGTCATTGAATCGGACAGCTTGATACTGGTTGATTCCGTTAATACTGATTCCCAACCGCCATGGGAGGTTCGAGCAATCTTCCACAAAGCCATCCATCTCCTCCATAACTTTTCATGTGTTAGGGTTCACCACTGTCGAAGGGAGGCGAATGCACTAGCGGACTAGGCCGCCAAAAGCCACAGAAATGATGCCCTAACGGAGATTTGGCCCATTTCGCCCTCTTCGATTTTGTTAGACCTTTTAATTTCCAATGCTTTGGCAGCTGGATGTAATCCTATGGTTTACTGAATGAAATTTCCTTTTCTAACCCCAAAAAAAAAAAAAAAACACTAATGCAATAAAGTGGGATACCTCAAAATGAGGTGGTATGATACATTAGAGTACCTTACATTTTTTTAGAGAGAAAGGCCCGCCACGCAATATATAAGCAGATAAATTTTCAACCAAAAACAAAAACAAAACAAAAAAAAAGTAAATATAGCTCGCATGATACTAAGCCACATGACACGTTGACTTGCGAGCTTTACTCAATAATTTGCTTTTGGTTGTTAGTATACCAAATCGCTAATTCTAGCGAAACTTCAACCCAAGGAAATTTTAAATCTTGCATCTCTAATTCTAATGCATATTTTGGTAATAAATCTCTAATCGATGTAAAAGAAATTCCAAAATTACATATATTATTTAAGACATGTTTATTTACGTAAAGATTCTTTTTTCAAAAATATGCATATAGTTTGTATAAAAATGACTGTCTATGACGAGGTTTTAACAGAGTTTTAACAATATAGGGATACCTATATGATATTTGACTAATAATAATATAGGAAGATCAATACCATATTGGGCTCATCTTTGACAAATAAATGATATTAAATTCATATTTGAAAAATAATGATTTTAAAGAACAATTAAAAAAAAAAAATCTATCATCACAAAAGCAATCGCATACCATGCTTTACAGATAAATTAATGTAATAAAACTACCTGGAAGAAAAAGAATACATCTTTATAGGGTAAAGGGGAGAAAGATACTAAAAGTGTCAAAAATTATAAATGGTACTCACTTTAGTGCCAAAAGTTTTTTTTTTCGAATTACTTAAATGCCAATTAAAAAAAATCATTTAAATGCCAACTCCGATTTAGATTGCTAAAAATATAACGTAATCATATTTTATTAATTTTTCAGTCCTACGTGATTCATTGGTGTGCTTAGTCAACATACAACTCATATAACTGACATCATCTAAAAGTTATAAATAGTAATCGTTTCGATGCCAAATTTTGTTTAAAGTGATCACTTTAATGCCAATCGTTATTAAAAAGTGATCACTTCAATCCAAGCATGCCACATGGATGAGATTTTTTAAAAAATATGCCAAGTCACAAGAAATTTTTAATTATAAAAATCACATATTATTTTATGTCAGAATTTCTTGCCATTAGCACTTAAGTGATAATTTTATCTCTAATTTGGCACTTAAATGATCTAGTGAAAACTATGGTACTAAAGTCAGCGTCATATACAATTTTTGGCACTTCTAATGTTCTTTTGCCAAAGGTAAAATATAGATAAAAAGGTTATTTATCATCATGAAAAATTAATAGCACATATTTTACAAACTAATTATCCTCACAAATGAATATGTGTTAGTTTTTTTTCCTTTACTATTTTTGCTTTTGCTGGATTACAAACCCAGCAAATGCCACCGAACCCACCCTACCCTTACCAATAGTGATGCGGGAGCATCGGCTCTATCGATCAACTCACAAATTCAGCTAAGACATTGTCAATTCATTTTGCTCAATCCTTACGTTTAAACGCAAAAGGCCGATTTCACTATACTTGCAATCGAAGAGTTCAAATTGCGATATTGATCCTACAAAAGTTGTCAATTAGCAGATAAGTTGTCAATATCATGGTTGTCAATTGACTAGACGTCGATTTACAAGTTCATTATTGACTCCGAGACTAGAAATTGATTACTCAGCAATTGTTTGCTGTTTTGGTCGACTTTTGTTTGTTGTTTTGATCTCTTCCATGGTTGTCAATCGACTAGATGTCGATTTACAAATTAATTATTGACTCCAAGACTAGTAATTGATTACCTAGCAATTGATGGCTGTTCTAGTCGACTTTTGCTTGTTGTTTTGATCTCTTCTCAGATGTCGATTGGCTACCTTGGCAAGTGAACAAATTTTAAGTTTAATTACTTTACATCTAGTCAAATGTTTTAGTCCTAGTTTTATCAGTCTTAAAGTGTGTTGTAGGTTTTAAGAGTCAAAGTTCAAGTTTCCATGTATTTTAAATGTGTTTTCTAGTTCTTATTGTGTTTTCTATTTCCAATGTCTTTATTAGTTGGGTAGTTCCCATGTCTTTAGTTGGACTTCTTTCGTTCGCATGTCTTCTATAAAAAGAGACGAGTTGTCAAGTGTAATGCAAAGAAATTTGATGAACATATAGAATTCCCCTGTGGATTTCTATCCGATTCTTTATCTAACGTTGCTTGTAGCGAATCAAACAATTATTTAACATTAATCGGTGAAACAATCCTTTACATCGTGAAGGTGAGCTATCAATATTCTGCTTCTTTAGCCTTGGCGGGTAGCTTGTATTTTTTAAGCTTTCGTAGTGAACCTTCCTTATCCAATCCTTTTCAACACACCCATTTATACACTTAACAAATCCCTATTTCTGGAATCACTAGTCCCTCGCATGCATCAAGCAGAACCAAAAGTCTATTAAGGTATGTGTTTGCTTTCATTGAAGGAAAAATAAGGCAATTTCGAAGAACGTTGTGAAGCAATGAAGACCATACTGATCAGTATTCAGTATGTACAATAATTAACTTAACGTTTTGATAAAAGCAAAGAAGATCAACAATCAACATTTAGGATCAATACTAGTCTTAGACCCGAGCAACGCATGAGCATCTCGCTAGTACACAAAAAAAAGACCGCTTATCAATACATCAACACACCTTTTGCAGCATGTTTTATTTTTTGTTTCATCTATATTTTTATTAAGACATACCTATCGCGACCCAATCTCACCACCCTCGAAAAGTCCAAAGTGGGAAAGGTCGGGTTTAGGGATACTTTGATCACGAGATCGCGAGCTCTCCCAAGCTCGTACCCCGCGTAACAACGGGTTTGTTTATGTAGTCTAATTGTTTAACAACCTAAGAATATACAAGAGTCGCCACTAGCCTCATTCTTTGGGGGTCAGCTAGAAAACCCAATCGAGGGTCGGGAGAGTTCCCTCGATTCCTACGCAACCAGATATCTAGGTTCGGGGACTTGGGTTACGCTAATACTTTTATTAGCGCTCTTTCGGTACCTAAACAATATGTTGTATTTTTCCTAACATGTCCATGCATTTCTTTTACATTTTCGAGATCATTAGTTCTATACTAAGTGACTATGCGTGGTGAATTACTTTTATTCTATTCTATTCCTAAAAAAAAAGGGGGGAAACAATCAAATAAATTGAAATTGCAAGACGTGAAGTAAACAATATATGAAATTGAAATTGCAAGACATGAAGTAAACAATCAAGAAAAGCAGTAAACCTAATCATGCAATCCTAAAGAATATAAAAGAAGAAACAATTGGGAAAGAAATGAAACCCGCAACTCGTCGGGTTTTATACAATGCATGGAACCCGAGACATATGTCGGGAAAACAAATAGTACATGACAATGGTCGGAATGGACATCGACCTCCACCATCTTCACGCTTTACCCTTGTTCAGGATCCTATTCTAAACCTAGTCCAAGAAACTAATAACTAGGTACATACAAGAGAAACAAACATGCATATCAAAACAACCAAAAAAAGACATCTTTTGTGTTCAGAAATGGTGACTAAAGTCATGAAGTCCCTCAATCAAATTCTAAGTGATATCCCAAGGTTCATCATTATTATGGGTCGCAATTAAATCATTCATCTAACGATCATGAAGCGTACAACATGACAAGCATTCAAGCCATATGACCTTGGTTCTCAATTAATCAAACAAATGAGTGAGCTGACAAAGGATCACTTACTAAACATATGCATCATTAAACATGTTCATGCAACATGTATATTCATGAAGAACAAGGCAGTCAATATGCAATTCATGTGATACCCAAAACTCGCAACTTCAGGAAATCATGTCAAGTCATAAAGATATCTCATTTCAAGACTAATAGCAACTAGTCACAGAAAAGACAGCATTTCTCTAATCAAATCAAGTCCAAAAGATCTAAAAGAATCATATGTTGTAGCCAAGAATATGTCAATAAAACTTTCTTGATCCATTGACCTCCGAATCCAAGCAAAAATTCAGATGAAAATTAGAAAACAGCAAACGTGTTCAACAATCACAGCAACTAGTAGATTTCAAATCAAATTTCCAGCACAGTACACAAATTTTTGAGATGGATTTGAGCTAGTAAATGTCTTCCATTTGAGCCCTTTAGTATATCAAATTGAAGTTTATCAAATGTGGATCGATTGTCCAGAACACGTCAACTCAAGATTTTGAAGTTTATGACCTCAAATTTGCCATAGCAAAAACTAAGTCTTGAAAACCTACGAATTTCCAGAGAATGCAAATGACCACAATCAACATATTGATCATCTATTATCCATTGCGGCATCTATAATCCATGATTTCAGCATGCAATCAGAATTGTAACAGAGCAAACAAGACTGCAAATTGTGATTGTTTGATGACAAATTGTCATGAAATTGAGGTCATATATTCTCACAAGCACGTATGAGTTTACTTGATCAAAATAGCATCAAATGAAGGATCAATGGACATTAGTTCAGGGCCACAACAGATCAATAACAAAGATGTGAATGATGGAAAGAAAAAAAGAAACACAAGTAATGAAAACAACTAAATGCACAGAGTCCATAGTTAATGATTGTAGTCTTGTCAACCACTGTCAGTGAGCTTCTATTTCAAGAGGCTAGCTCTCACTCAATCACCGGCCACAACTCATACACAGCGATGATACATAGAGTAATATGGACAGGGGAAAATGAGATATAATAGAGAAATCTGAGCATATAAGCAATGATTCCAACAATGAACTCCGTTCATATATAAGACTCAATTAAAACCTTAGAAATCAAGACACAATTTCCAACATGAGAATCATAAAGCCAATTCAATAACAAATGAGCATCGTATTCTAACTCAGTCGGCCACAGTGAGATTTCATAAGTCAAGAATGACTTGAGTTGATGCATTATGACTTTCGGCTCAATGATCTAATAGAAACACAGTCAGATCTGGTTCCAGCATTTCATCAAACATGTGATATGCATTTCCATCAATGAGTTTATACAAGAATATGAGCCGACGATTCACTTTTATTACCATCACAACAACATCAGAGCAAGCTTAAATCCTTAATAGAACCTCAATCGTGGCCGATTTTCACACAAACGGTGGCAACAATTCCCAGTCTCTGCTTCGTACATAAAACGCACAAGCACACCTGACTAAGGAACCAATTCTGGAACTAAGAATAGAGCAGCTCGAAACAAAAACCTAACCACGATCCCAATCTTCTAACTCCTCGCCCGCAAAACCGTGACGCCAAAAAACAAACTAATCCGCTCTAATAGATCGACCTCAGTCTTTTCAAAGCAGAGAAATGCCGAGACCTAAAATCTAATACCGAGGACGACACACCGAAACCTCAAGAACTCAAAAATGTCACCGCACCAGGAAGCTTCCGTGACGCCATGGAATCAAGAAAAATTCGGAAAGAGAGCGAGTTTTACCTCCTTCCGGTTCCCTAACAAACCAGCGCCTCCATTTCGGAGGTCGATTTAGCAGCGGCGGAAGAGAACTTGCGTCAGCACACCGGACGAAGAGAAACGAAAAACCGAAGGCAATCTGCAATCCCGAAGCGAGGAACCGAGACAAGGAAATGATCAGAAACCGATGTCGCCGCCGCCGCCGTTGAGCCCCTCACCTCCGGCTCCTTCGCTGGCGGTTACTCTGTTTTCTAGGGTTTTTAGGAAAGTGCAGAGGAGGAGGTCGAGATTCCGAGAGCAAGAGTTCGTTCGGCCGTTTAGTCGAGAGAGCGGGAACGCAGGACAGAGAAAAAAAAAAAAATGTAAAGAGAGAGCCTTTTCCTTCGTTAAATGGCCCCCCTTTATATATTTTTTTTCAGCCTTTTTTCCATTTTTCTTTTTGTTTTCTCTCTTTTCTTTTCTTTTTTAATGTTTTCATTATTTTTTATTCATTTTTTTGCTCTTTATTTTTTTTATATTTTTCTTGCAAAATAAACGTTTGAATGTTTAAACGTTGACAAAAATTTTGGATGTCAACAATATTCTGAATGCTAGGGATGACAACTTAACAAGAACATTGCTCGCGTAAAAGCCTCCTAACTCCTAAGAAAGAAGGCCCATTGAATTCCAACTCACCAAATCTCACGTAACAAACAAATAATTATTCATAGCCCAACCTTGCTAATAGGGACTAAGCATATATTTTAAAAAGCTTAAGAAGAAGAAGATGATACCTTCCCCGCCAGAAACCTAAACATTCATATATTTTAGTCACCCATGTACACACAACCCTCTGCTCCAACTTTCTTTCCGCGTCTTTTTTGTCGAGAGAGATCGAGAGAGAGATCGAGAGAGAGATGCCATCCAGTACAGAAAAAACGTACTTGGAAGTGTTGGGTCTTTGCTGTGCCTCAGAAGTTCCATTGGTCGAGAAGATCTTGAGGGCATTTGACGGAGTCAACGACATATCGGTCATCATCCCGACAAAAACTGTCATCGTCCTCCATGATCCTCTAATCGTTTCTCAGTCCAAACTCGGTATGAATATGGTCAATCGCAGTTGGTTTTGCTGAGCGTTTGTCCTGGAATTGCAGTTTAGGTGTTGTATTTGATGGTTTCGTGTACTTAATATGGCAGTTGAGGCTCTAAATAGGGTGAGGTTGGAAGCCAGCATTAGACATCAGGGCGAGATTGATTCAGCGACGAAATGGCCATCGCCAGCACTGATCGTTTGCGGGTTGTTGTTCGGTTTATCGTTTCTTAAGTATGTTTATCACCCACTGAAATGGCTTGCTCTGGCTGCTGTTGTGGTTGGCCTTCCGCCGATTGGGTTGAGGAGCTTGGCGTCCATCAAGAATCTAACTCTGAATATCAATGTTCTTGTTCTGATTTCAGGTGATAACCTTTTTCAAATGATTAATTGTTCTTCGCCAGATGGTATGCGAGTTCATGTCAATCTTTTATTAGAGGTCAAACTTTTTAGGAAATAAAGATTGCTGTAAAGGACCAAAGTAAACAATCTAAAGGTTGTATCGCATAGTGTGGGCTTAGGATGCGATGTCGCCAAACTAACCCAGCATTCTTGACGTCAAAACATGGGCATTAACCATCAGGCAATGTGAAATGAACAAGAAAAAATGATGGTTTGGCTCGTTAGTAAGATGCAATGTACGTTAGGTACACTCCAAATGACCCGTCTATTGGTGTGACTTAAATGGACATACCATGTAAGTAATGCAGTGGAAAAGTGTTCTCGCTTCATAGGATTAGATTTAGGCATGAACAAGTCACCCCTCATGAATCAGAATCCAGTTAAATAGATGGCATTGCTTTTGACCAGACAGGGAGCTCGACTTAGCCTAGTATTGGACAACTAGGCTCAGATATCACCTACCCACAACACAGAAAGAAAAGGTTTTGGACAGGCTGTCAAATAACAAGAATCGGTGGGGTTGATTTCTCACTTAATGAAATAGTCATTGATCTGACATCTGTATATATGTGAAAAGTAGATCATCTTGTGAAATTGATTAAAGTTTTGTAATCTTGTTGCAATGCTGTACTTGCAGTGATAGGAACACTTGCCTTGCAAGATTACTGGGAAGCTGCTTCCATAGTCTTCCTGTTTTCCATTGCTCAGTGGCTCGAGTTAATGGCTAGTCACAAGGTTTGATATTCAACTCTCTGTTCAGTAACAAAATAGGAAAGAATGCATGGTTTTCCCACCAATCTTTCTTCCTGCTAAAAATATGTACAAGTTGCTCTTTATCTATCCTTCTTCTTTAGCTCCCAAATGAATTCAAATCTGTTTATTTGAACTGGGAGGCTATTGAAAGTACTAGATATTGACAGAGTTAAGATTGATCTAGAAACAGCGCCCTCTAAATCCATGCATTTGCATCATATTTCAAAAGGTCTGTGGTAATTAGGTGGCTAGTTACCTAAAAGAAAAGAAAAAGAACTTGGTTGGGCAGTCTGATAGAACTATGGATTTAAATCTTTCAAATCAGTACGTTTTGGCTGAAGACAGTAAGACATTTGATGTTACCCCATAGTCTTAAACGAGTCATACAAAAAGACGTTACTTGAAAGCATATTGCCCAATGAAATTTGAAAAAAGAAATCGTACGCTGTATTATGCTTTCACCATGCAAGATCAGACCAAAAGATAGCCTGGAAGCGCACCATTCCATGCTTGCAACAGCTTATTTCCTCTTTATCTCTCACAATCGGGATAGATAAATGATTCTGATGATTTGGTAAATCTTGGCCGATGATTTGATCTTTTCTGTGAGAAGGCTATGGCAACCATGTCATCTTTGGCAAGCATGACTCCAGAAAAAGCTGTTATAGCCGAGACTGGAGAGTCTGTTGATGTTAATGAAGTGCGAATGAACACAGTACTTTCAGTTAAGGCTGGTGAAGCCATACCGATTGATGGAATTGTTGTGGATGGGAAATGTGACGTGGATGAGAAAATGTTGACAGGGGAATCATATCCTGTAGCCAAAGATATAGGTTCAACTGTTTGGGCTGGCTCTATCAACTTAAACGGTTAGAGTTCATAAATGGCATCTCTTGCTTTCCTCTTTCGGCAACAGAGCATGTGTCCACTATTGAGTCGTCTTTCCATTGTATCTCACTTTTCTTTGCAGGCTACATTAGCATGAGAACCACGGCTTTGGCTAAAGAATGTGTGGTGGCCCGAATGGCTAAACTAGTCGAGGATGCTCATAAGAAGAAGTCTCATACACAAAGCCTCATAGATAACTGTGCAAAATACTATATTCCAGGCAAGTACCCGATTATGCAGGACACCTACATATGTTTTATAAATATGTCCACATTTTAATGGAGTAATGAAAATATAATACCAGATGCTAATTCTGTAGGAGAACTGTTGAGTGATATTCCACGTTATGGATATTTTTTAAGTGAATGACCTGAAATTTGAAGCACAGTGATGATTGTTGTCAGTTTAAATATTTAGTTGCTTTCACTTTCAAGACGACTGAGTTGGTTAGAATCCATAGTAACCAAGGGCTTTATAGATTTCAAAGTGATTTTTGGGCGTGCACAGTTGTATTGATTGATAACAAGATAGTATTCATCTCCAAAGCATTTCATGAGCTTGACGACTATCATTTTCTGCAGGAGTTGCTTTGGTGTCGGCTTGTATTGCTGTGGTTCCTGCTGCACTGAAGCTTCAGAATGAAGACCACTGGTTTCACTTGGCAATAGTTGTTCTGGTCGGCTCATGTCCTTGTGCACTCATCCTCTCTACACCCATCACATTCTTCTGTGCACTTTCAAGGGCTGCAAAAGACGGGCTTTTGTTTAAAGGAGGTGAGTACCTTGAAATTCTGGCAAAGGTTAAAACCGTGGCTTTCGACAAAACTGGGACAGTGACAAGAGGAGAGTTTGTGGTGACCAACTTCCAATCAATTTGCAAGGACATCGACCTTAACACTTTGCTCTACTGGTAATCTGACTCATTCATCCCTTATTCAACTTAATCAAGAGCTATTCAAGAATTCTAATCTTTGGCTCATGTTTGAGATTGGAATTGAAAGTATCAGGCATCACAATGTAAAATCTGAAAGCAATTTTGCAATGTGAAGGGTATCGAGCATCGAGAGTAAATCAAGCCATCCAATGTCAGCTGCAATAATTGATTATGCCCATTCTCTCTCTATTGAGGCAAAGCCTGAAGATGTGGAGGATTTTCAAAATTTTCCTGGGGAAGGAATTTATGGTCGAATCAACAGTAAGGGCATTTTTATTGGGAACCGGAGAATCGGTCTAAGGGCTGGCTATGAAACAGGTTGGTTTATCTGTTACAGAAATATAGCAAATTTCGTATAACTAGGGTCAAGCAAATAATTAATTATCTGCAATATTCTTGTTCCTTATTTTTCTTCCATATTTCTCATTAACCACTCATCCAACTTACTGGAGTGCATCACAGAGAGCAGCATTGAAACAGACACAAATGGGTTCATATACACTGGACAAAGGCTGGTGGGCAAGTTCAGTCTCTCAGATGCTTGTAGAACAGGATCGATGGAGGCAATTGATGATATTAAATCACTAGGCATCAAAACTGCCATGCTCACAGGTGATAGCCAAGCTGCAGCCAGGTCCGCACAGTCTCAGGTGCTCTTTTGTCATCTTCTTCTTGCTACATTATTCCTGAATCATAGAAATGATCTTCCACATGAGCTAATCCTTAATCTGAGACTGATATTTTATTAATAAGAACCATCGCAGTTTTGAGCTCCAGTGGATCTTTTTGGTCCAAAACAACTTGGAACATGACTTGCAGAGAAAGACCAAAACTTAGCAAGTTCAACCATCTTCTCTTCATTTTCCCCTAAAGAAAATGGAGCACTGATATAAGAAACTGAGTCCTAACAAAGAAATGCAACTTTCTATGCTAAAATCAAATGATAAATTTTGGCCATATGGGTAGGCATTTGAACTTGAAGTTTCAGCATAGCAAGACCTACAGAGGTTCCTTTACTTTCTACCAGCGAAACTGCCTCCTATTGAGCATGTCCAAATGTATCTTGGTTTACATTTCTTCTCTGGATATACTTCATACTATTGTGCCACTATTATGAAGAGTGTACTATAAAACTGAAAATCTGTTTGCAGCTCGACTATGCCCTAGACCTTGTTTATGCAGAACTCTTGCCAGAAAACAAGGCAAGGATCATAGAAGACTTCAAAAAAGGTGGACCAACTGCAATGATTGGTGACGGAGTAAATGATGCTCCTGCATTAGCCACAGCTGATGTAGGCATCTCAATGGGGATTTCTGGTTCAGCCCTTGCAATGGAGACAGGCCACGTGATTCTCATGTCAAACAACATTGGAAAGATCCCAGAAGCTATTAAACTCGCCAGGAGGACCTTCAGGAAGCTCGTCGAGAACGTACTTATTTCTATATCTCTGAAGGGCGTGATCCTTGGATTAGCCTTTGCTGGGTACCCATTGGTTTGGGCTGCAGTTCTTACAGATGTGGGCACGTGTTTGATCGTGATTCTCAACAGCATGCAACTTCTAAATGTAACGTCAAACCAAGAAAAGAAGTTCTCAAGATCCAAGTATGGTACCTTCTTGCCAAACTCGTGCAAGAAGAATGAAGTTGGTTGCGCTGTCCAAAGGAGGAACACTAATAATAAACAATGCAGCAGCTGCTGCTCTATCACTGCAAATCAAGACTCGACCTTGTCATTAAATGCATTGAGTGATGTTGGTTCTGAAACGAAATTTAGCTCGTGGAAAGGAGATTGTTTAATTAACCTTGAAGGGTTTACTTGCAAGCCAACTACGCAGCCTGCAGGAAACCTGTCTTCATTTGGAGAGATTGAGTCTATTACAGACCAACCGAAAAACTTTTACAGCTCAAGTGACAACTGCCCATCAGTTTGTTTCGTTAAATCAGTTGGTAAGTGCCATTCATCCTGCTGTTTACCTGTCAAATACATAGAGAGAAGGTCACAATGTGCTTCTCACTGTTGTCCTTCAAGTCCAGATATTCACGAGGATGGAAGGAAGCTGAATTTAGGAAGTGACGCATCATGGTTGTTCAGCAATGCACCAGATGCTGTTGATGCTGAATCCATGGCTCAAAGAGTACCCAGTAATCTCGATGAAGAAGAAATCATCAAGCACTGCAAGCAAGTCAGAACGAAATGCTGTGTTGAGCCTGAAGTAATCGAAATCACTCCAGCGAAGATGAGCGCTAGCGGGTGCTGCAAGCAATCAGGCAAGAAATGTTCCTGCAGACTTGAGCAGCATGATGGAGGCAGTGGAAGCAGCACGTCAGGAATAGTAGTAGAATAGACCCTTTAAATCTTTCAGTCAATAGTAAAATTCTCTTGGATGCTAACATCAGTTTGGTTTGGTCAAGCTGGTTTCATAAACTAGCTCTCTTTCCTTTGCCTCTTATATGAAGCTTAACCATCTACACTATAGATATCTAGTGTCCTAAACAGAATTGAAGGAATCTTGCTGCGACACATCCATATATAAATTTCGTCGTACTTAGCTTCAATTGCCGTCAGTTTAGTGATCTTTGCTAGAATTTGTTAAGTAGAGATGAACAAGATCGAGCTTTTCTCTCTCCCTCACTCTCTTCCCAAATGCTTCTCTCAAGCTTTTGGCACAACGGCGATCTCCTATCTGACCAACCAAAACAACACTCCAGATCGAGGGCCAACTGCCCATCTGTTAGAGCTGTTAAATCAGTTAGCAAGTGTGATCCATCCTTCTGTTTATCTGTCTGATGTCCTCCGAGTCTGAAGATCAAGAGGATGAAGGGAAGCTGAATCTAAGAAGTGAGACATCATGGTTCAGCAATACACCGGATGCCGTAGCTTTAAGCGTACCCGCTAAATTCAACGAAGAGGAAATCATCGAGCACCGCAAGCAAGTCGGAACAAAATGCCGTGTCAAGGCTGAAGCGATCGAAAGTACTCGGGAAGATCAGCACTAGCAGGTGCTGGAAGTGTTCAGGCAAGAAATGCTCCTGTAGACTCGAGCGAATTCTCGAGAATCGAGATTCATCTCAAGCTTAATCAAACTTCGGAGCTCAAGGTTTTGTTTCGTGCTCAAACAGACTGACTTCAATGTAATTCTGTCGCGGATCACTTGCCTTTAATTAGTTTGGAAAATACACTACACTAGTATGCAAAAAATTATCCATGACCATATGACTGGAAAAACAAAATATAAAATTGTATCTCTCGGAAGAAATGTCCACTCTCTTTTCAAATTCATATCTCTTAAAGGTTGATCTATCTACGTGGCTATGTAGGTTATTATAACAATATCAAAAGAAAAATACAGGGGCACAGTCGTGGAGATTCAATTACTTGGAGATCTATAAAACACTCTACAAGTCTTGTAAGCCAGTTAAATCTAGACATATGACTTGTAGAGGTCCTTTAGACTTTTTCTTTGGACATTTACATGACATCTTAGGCTTGCCTCGTGTCAATCTCTTTGTTTTAGGCTTTAGTATGGTATTTCATGGCATCTGCAATCTACCACATAAATTTTAAAAAGTTAATATCATAAAAATTTCCAAACTGACATATTTGTAACAAATTTATTCCAAACTAATTTTTGACTATCAAAATCCCAAACTAATATATTTATGATAAATTTATTTTAAACTAAATTTTTTAACACCAAAAACCTAATACTAGTACTTTTATGAGAAATTTACTCTTCGTTAGTTTCCATTAAATAGATTAATATCATAAAAAAGCCATAAACTAGTACATATGTGATAAACAGGGGGTAAATCCTCAAACTAATATACATCCGTCAACTATCACACGTCATTAAATTCAGCAATTTGATGGTAAAATTTAATGAAAACTAATAGAAGATAAATTTATCACAAATATACCAATTTGGGGATTTTTTGGTAGTCAAAAGATAAGTTTGTGATAAATTTGTCACACATATATTAATTTGAGGTTTTTCATGGTGTTAATCCAAAATTAAAAAGAAGAGTACCCAATTTGTTTCAATTGATTCTAAGTTCAATTCAACCAAAACGAAAAAATACAATTAGATCAGAGTCAACGTTGATTAAATTGCCTCTACCTACATTTGATTAAAGGAGGCCCAACAAAAGACATGCCGCGTGGCCCATAAACAGATTTTCTACTTTTAGAAGTATTATATTTTTTAGGAAAAATCTCAAATAAAGGCTTGAAATGGGTTCATTTTCTCAAAAAAAAAAAAAAGACCAAAAATGGATACTGTATCAAATAAGGACCCAAAGTAGCTAATTTTGTCTCAAATAAGGACTCAAACTTTCAATCTTATTTACAGTTTGGGGTAGTTTTGTCCAAGAACATTTTTTCTTTAAGTTTTTTTTTTTCTTTCTTCATCTTCCTCACACCTCCTCCTTCACTCTACATTGCCTCCTTCTTCAACACCATAATCAGGGCCCCTACTAGCGACCTCATGAGCTTTATGTCATCATGTAGTTGGTCCTAGTGACAAGAAGTCGGATTGGAGTTATTTACTACTGGCCACCTTCTTGGATGCTAAAATCCTCAGTTCCTTAAGATGCATCAAATCTCGGCTCACTTGTGCTCAGCCTAAAGCTCAAATTGACCTCCATCTAACGATGACGATGTTGGATTTTCTATCAAGGGTAGTGGTCGATGAGGTCGAGACTCGAATAGGACTTGTCAATGACGGCAATGGGGCAACGAAGTACAACAGTTTCTATAGTTAATGATGTCGGATACGACTAATGATCAATCTCAAGATGGGGTATCGATTGAGGAGAAGAGCTGTGTCGATGAGAATGGCAAGAGTGTGAGTGGGTGTCTCCAGACTAGGGATTATTAAAAGGAGCCATTGGCATTGCAAAGGGAAAGGGGGATCTTTAAAAGATTGAATTTACACAACAGAGACAAACCCAAATTTGAAATTGATGAGGCAAACTCTTGCCAATGTTGAAATAGTTGCCAGCTGTAACAAAATTGTTCTTTGGCGTGAAATTGTTTATCACCAAGTGTTAATTGAATAGAGGCATAAGTTAGTCAAACAAGACGATCTGGCCATGCTTGGATATTGCTACTCTATTGTTGGCAAGCAGGACCGAAAACAACACAAAAATTTGCAGTTGCTGGGTTAGCGAAAGGCTCAAAATAAGTGGAGTTTGATGCACTCTCGACGTGAAAGAAATACATTGCCAAAAGGATTAGTTGCATAGCTTAGGAGTTGGACAAGAAGTTGAGTCTCAACAAAAGTAGATTCATATTATGGCTTTAAGATCAGAATTTGTGATGAATGTTGGAATAAAAAGAACTTATTTTTGAAAGCTCATTTCGGCTTCGTGGAATTGTCTACAAACCATTTTGAAGAGCGAAATTTAAAATATTCAACGAGTTAGACTACGTTGTAATGGCTCATGTTAAAGAAAACCCAATCTTGGTCATACAACGAGATGACACAAAGAGCGATGGAGGGGTTGATAATGGAGGTGATGTAGAGAGTGAGAAAGATGAAGAAAGAAAAAAGAAAAAAGAGAGAGACAAAAAATAAACAACAATGTTCTTGGACAAAAGTACCCCTTGCTGTGAATAAAATTAGAAGTTCAAGTCCTTAATTGAGAGTAAGTTAGCCACTCTGGGTCCTTATTTGAGACAATGTCCACTTTAGGTGCTTTTTTGAGAAAGTTGCTCTACTTCAGGTTCTTATTGAGATTTTCCCTATCTTCTACTATGAAGAAAGGTTGTATTATCTAGTGTATTAAAATTACCATGTCAAAACACAGTACTTGAAAATTTAGGGAATTAATATGGGATTTTTATGACGTTCCTAATCATTCGAGTGAATATTGATACTACAATCTTTTATACTTGGTCTCTTTCACAAATGAAGTGCCAAGAAAAACTTCGGAAGATTTATCATCATCATGTAAGTGTCAAGCCTTGGTCAAAAATTTTAAGAAATGGTAACATCAAGTGATTACAGAGGTGAAAATCGGCAATTGCATCCACATACTTTCTTTTTTCACCAATGTAATAATATAAAAACAATATATATATATATATATATATATATATATTTCAAATCGGTCCTTGTAAGAGTATTTGAAAATGCTGACATGATTGTTAAATGCCACTATAGTACCTCATGCGGCACTCCACGTGCCATCAAATGAAACTAAACACATAAAACAAAACAATTTTTTTTTTTCGAAATTAAGGAAATAGAAATTTGAAGAAAATAACAAAGTATAAATATAAACAGAGGAGGAAAGTAGCAGTGGCAGTGCTGCCGCCGCCGACGAGGGGTCAGCGTACTTTGCCAAGCTCCAACAAGCCGGCACATACACCACCGCCACCTTTATTGCTGAACCAGGCCAAAGAGTGAGGGACGGTGCATGTGGTGAATGAGCAAGTGAGGGCCGTGGCCCTCGTCAGCCTCGCATATTCCCAATGAGGTCCACCACGACCTTGCCCCTCCACCACGGAATTGTGGTCCTCGCCTCAAATCTAGGCAAGGGCAGCATCCTTGGATCAACCAACAAGTTGGAGGACGCAAAGCTAAATAAAAATAAACGAGGGTGCAATCGAGTTAGAAATTCATAGGCCTTACCAACACCATTCTTGCAATTGCGCTTGCATGTCGCAAGAAACCCACACGACAAGAGCAACCGTAGGCGCATCATCCACATCAACAACGGGAAGAAAGAAATAGAAATCCCCAAATACCCAATTGTCATCCTTCCATGAAAATCCAAAACCCTCATTGCAGCTCCACGCAGCAACAACAGAAATGAAACTCTGCTTTTTTCGTTAGTAATTTCAACGGGAGAACTAACATGACGAGAAAATAAATAGTTTAGGGCCACATTAACAAAAAATAATAATAATACAAGGATGCCATCAAACAAATTGAAACAGCACAGGGAGGATCGGGGCCTTTATTGTTGGGATTTTTCCCAACATGCATAAGTAAAATTAAGTAAAAAATGACTCACAACGGAAGCGAAAACCCATGCATGTATCTCAAAATCATTATTCGTGTATTTTAATAAGAAGCGTGTAGAAACGAAAAGGAGGGATAATTCCATTACCTTGTGCCGTTGCCAAAATAATTTGATTTTGATATTCTTCAGTTCTCGACCAAAAATATTTGATCTACTCATAGCGTGTTCAAAATAATCTGATTTTGATGTTCTTCAATTCCAACCCCACATATGTCGAATCTTTAGTTCAGACACTATCAATCATGCGTCGAATAGTAGAGAGAAATTTGAGAGAGTTCACTACTTCAATCGTGTTAGCAATTGTTCGTGTGTGACTCATTTGATTGATCTCAATGATCACTAAATATCAGCCTCACATCCAATTTATTTAAATAAATTTGGCCATTAACTCTGAAACTGTTAAAAAGCATTAATTCAACAATTAATCCCACCTTTGATCGGTGGGAGCTACGGTGACTTCTATGGTGGCGGTGATTCAGCGAAGATTTGCACTCTTGAAGCAACATGAAACTCTGTTTAACTCCATTGCAGAGAGAGAGAGAGAGAGAGCACGCGCACACAGAGAACGGCGTATTGGTATATCTGAACTCAATCCTGTGTATTTAAAGGGAAAAGAGAAACCAAACGAAATACTGATAATTTACACATAACTCAATTCCATTGCGCGCAGAGAGAGAGAGAGAGAGATTTTGAAGGCGAAGTTTTTTGTTTGACTTTCCCAGGCCTTCGTCGATGGCATTTGCTTATGAGAGATTGAAGGCGACATTTTACTAACTTATAATGTGCTCTCGTACGCAAGAGCTCAAGTCATTGCATGTAGGCATTTCAAGAATACTCAAGTACTTCGAGTGCTTATTCAGCCCTGACAAAAGGTCAGAAAAGATACCTATCATGACGCAAGCGGTGGATGCAATTACCCACCCAGATCTAATATAAACAAGAATAGCGAATAGACGTGTCTTCTTCTTCACTTAGAGATGCCACCATGGTGCTGCTGTCGACCAAGCAATGTCACCCTTGTCGACCACTGCTTGGTGGTCACCGCGAGCCACTGCAAGTGTCGGATAACCACCCAACGGTGGTTGGCTACGGTTTAGGTGGTCACTAAAGGAAGCGACCGTGTGGTCACTTTGCTTCAGTGCTCGCTAGGTCTCTTTGTCACGGTGGTCGGCAAACCACACCGCGGAGATCGCTGGCAAAAGTAATGATCACCATAGGCAATGGCCTCTCCCTTCCCAAGATTACGGTAGGCTTTTCTTTATTGAGGTTATCTATTCTTTTATTCTTTAATCTTGGTTTTATTCGGTTACTTACCTAACAAAATATGAGATAAGAGAATTTCTCCCCTAAGTTCTTGTCCTATCCTATCACGATCTTTTCTTGAATATCAAACAGAACCTTAAGCGATTATAAAGAAAAATGATCATATCACAAAAAACCCTAAAACTAGTACACATGACAAATTTACAAAAAAACAAAAACTAATTTTCTAATCACAAAAAACCTCAAACTGATACACTTATGATAAATTTATCCCAAGCTAATTTTTTTACCATCAAAAATCTCGAATTAGTATATTTGTGACAAATTTACCATTCATTAGTTTCCATTAAATTGAATTAATAACACGAAAAACTCAAAACCGGTACACACCTAATGAACGGAAGGTAAAACTCCACACGTGTCATCTAATTCAATAATTTGACCATAAAATTTAACAGAAATTAACGCAAGGTAAATTTATTACAAGTGTACCAATTTGAGATTATTTATGTAAATTTGTCACAAATATACCAGTTTAAGATTTTTTTATGATAATAATTCTACAGAAAAAACAAAAGTGCTTGAACAATTTAATGATATTATGTCTGCATGTCACGTAACATATAAATATTTTAAGCTATAGTTTCTCCAAGTGAACGCTAACTCTTAAGCTTTGATTCATGGCTCCGTGCAAATAATACGCACTATGAAATGTGCAGCAACTCACTAGACTTCGAGGCCTCTCATCTGGCGTTTGGTTTTTTGGTTGGATTTTAAAAAAAAAAAAAAATTCCTCTTCAATGAATTATGGATTTGATTCCTACTCAGACGATATTTTTCTCCCCTCAATTTCATTGCCAAAGCAATCTAATTTATTCTAATCTAGCTTCATGATTCAATGATTAGTCGGTAATCAAAAAAATTATCCAAAAAATCTTAAATCTATTGAATGATGGCCAATTCGATCCTAAACTTTTAATCTTGTCAATTGTATCCTAAATATTTTCACATTTTTCCAATTGAGTCATTCGACAAATTTTTAACTGAAAAACGCTAACCTGGATGCTAGTAGTCTCACATAGGAGGGTTGCCACAAACGTGGACAATTTTTTACAATTTTTATTTCTTTTTTCTGTTTTCTTCTTCTTCTTTTTTTTCTTTCTTTGTTTTCCTTTCTTTTCTAGCAAGTCCAATGATGGTCGGCCAGCCCTCATCCAGTTTGGAAGAAGAAAAAGAAAAACAAAGAAAGAAAAAAATCAAAATATTTAAAAAATAAAAAAAAAGTATAAAAATTATCTACATCAACACCAGTCATGTCATGTAAGATAATCAACATCTACATCAGGGATTTCTAGCTAAAATTGGTCGAATAGACTCAATTGGTAAAATGTGTAAAAGTTTATGATTCATTTGACAAAGTTGAAAGATTTAGAACTAAAGTGATCAACATGTAATAGGTTTGAGACTTTTTAGACAATTTTTCCATCGGTAATCCTATATTGACATTTTTATTGTCAAATAAATGGTGTTGCGCATGTACTTTATAATTTCTATAATTTCCACAAAGTCGATAGATGAATTTTATGGGATGGAAATCCAAATTATGGGCATGGCTAAGGATAAAGATTAAATATATAGATTTTGGAAAGAAAAGATGCGAAGGAATATTGCAATTGCATCAATTTGTTGCCTGCCCCCAAGCACTTTTGTTTTTCTTTTTTTCTTTTTTTGCCAAAACAATTTCTTTCATTGTTTCAAGTGATTCCAGAATTACACCCTACATGGGCCTCTGAACATAAAAGGTCCCATAAAACTTGAGGGGGATTAGTAGTCCAATCACAAGGTAAATTCTTTCGTCTATGAGCCTTAGCAACCCAATTAGGCACTTGGTCCTCAGCCACTTGGTTCTCTTCTCTTCTGCAATGGGCCACTCAAATATGCTTATATTGGCCCATTAAAGTAAGGCACTCGGTGATAAAAGGCTACTTCCCACAAGCACCTATCATGATCAGTAAGTGTACAAATCAGCTTAAAGTAATTTGATTCTATCATGACGGGTAGTTTAGATCCATCTCTAAAGAAACGGAGTGCTTTAAGGCACAAGTGGGTTTTAGTAGGGGTGTGTACCGGGAACCGCCTAAACTGAGAACTACTCAGACCAGACCGGACCGGCCAGTTTTGGGCGGTTCCCAAAGAGGGCGGTCTAGTTCCCGGTTCCTGCTTTTGGAACTAATGGCCGATGGATTGGGTTCTTGGTTCCAAGGTGGAAACCGAACTGACTGGACCGACAGAACTGAACCAATTAATCATATATATATATATATATATATATATATATATATATATATATTTATTTATTTATTTATTTATTTATTTATTTATTTATATTTCTTAAGAAACAAACCCTAGTTCTTCCCAATTTCTCCTTTATTTTATTTTATTTTTGGCCAAAAACAACAAACGTACTAGTTCCATTGGATCAGTCTATAACATCCTCAATTCTAACCCCGTAAAGATCGGCCATAAGGTCCAAAAGGGGATCGATCATGGGCCATTGGCCATGGATCGATTGGTTTGATCGGCAAGGAATCACGGATCGGTCATGGTCCGACCGACCGACCGACCAATCACGAATTGGTCGAGGTGTTGCCGTGAATTTTCTACATACCATACCAATGAGATAGGATCACCAGCTCATAAGATGACCTTTTGATCACGACAATTGGTCACTTGATGATTTTGGATCAGCGGATGGTCATGATCAGTCATAGTGCTCGGCCGCGGGTGATTCCGCTTGGCTATTCACTAATACACGAACAATCCAACGCAATCAAATAGGATCATCTTCTAATAAAAAATGTATAATTCCTTATTTAATTCTTAGTGATTAGAAAGGAATCTTGAATTGATGATGTCCAATCGTGGATTGGTAATGCACCAACCATAAACCCTACCGAGTGCCGACTGGAATGAGCCCAAGAATAGACCAAGCTATTCTTTCACTAAATCTAAGGTTCATGCATGCGTTGGCTTAGTGCTAAGCCATGAGTAGCCTTAGAATTGACCTTGAACTGACTGAAGGACAACCAACCCTTTTGGCCGACTAACCATCCGAAGGAACGAATCAGGCGAGCATGGGGCATGATGGCCGAATCTCGGGTGTACGTGATTTGGTTTTTTGAGGTGTATCTATTGATCCATTGTCCAGCCCGGAACCAACTTAGACAATGGAATTCTCTAGACCACCTTCTTGATGAAGAAAGGGACAAAAGAGAAGAAAACTCTAGAACAACCTCATTAATAAAGGGGATGATGTGTCATTTGACTTTTCAAAAGTAATGATGAAGTTGTGGATATTTTTGCTGGACAAGAAAAGGGTGGCTTACACATGGACAAATCAGAGAGCGAAACGCAAACCCCTCAATTAATGCCATACGAATCTAGATGCCGAGTTGGCAACCTAGATGCCATCATCATTAAACTTCATTAAATGCTCATTAAATGTGGGGTGTATGTGGACTAATAAGAATAGAACTTTATGGAATATTATAGAAAACCAAAACCTAGAAAGCAAGTTCTTGAATTTAGGCATGTGCTAAATATCCAAACCCCATGATTACTAAATCTAATCATTTAATGAGAATGGTGAGTCATTGGCTTAGGTGTCCATGAAAGATATGGTTATCATTACCATAAGATTTTCTTTAGAGAACAAGTAGGCCAAGTCATGATGGTATTATATAAATGGTCTAATAAGAATGAAACAAATAAGCTTCCAATCATTATATTAGGCCATTAGGTGTACCACCTTTTAAAATAGGCATGATACCTTGCAACTTAGGCACGACACCTTGCAACTTAGGCTTGCCACCTCAATGCCATATCGTGCCACTCTAAGAAACGTGATTAGACCGCTTGGATGAGTAATGATGAGGTTGGTGCTTATAAATAGATAGAGGCCCCATTCATTTCCATCATTGGAACCCCTTTGCTATTCACACACCATTCTCCCCTTTCTTTCATTTATCTTGGCCTGGCACCATCGCTCCATCAAGTTATCTAGGCTAATTCTTGAGGTTTGCCGAGGTAAGTAAGATTCTTTATTTTCCTCTAAGAAAGTAGATTCCGTCATTGAGGTTAGTTAAGTGCTCACCCATCAAGCCGTGGGTAGTGTGCAATGTCTTTTGTTTGACCTTGCTTACTATGGGACATGGCCGTGTACTTGAGTCATTTATGTTTGGAATGAAATCGAGGTTCATTTGAGTTGAGTTCATCGCAAGACAAAGTCACCCAAGCCATAAAGCATTGGTTTTGACATAAATAAGACGTTGGGTCCAAGTCTTGGTTGGTGCAGGAATCACCCAAGGCTGTAAGGTCCTAAGTCGACATTGAGGCATGTCGATCTTATGCCTTGATCGGTACGAGAATTGCCCAAATCCACGAGGTCTTGGTGAGGCACCATGCATGCCGATTTCCATAGTTTAAATGGACATGAGGACTTTATGCTTGGCGTTGAACGAAACCGTGAGCTGATGGTCATTCTTGATACATGTGTATTCACATCGGGTTGGAGTCGAGGTCTGTCGAGCTTAGGATTGTCATTAAAGTGAGGTGCACCCAAGCCTCGAGGTCTTGGATTGGTATTGAGGCATATCGTTTTCGAGTCTTGTTCGGTACGGGGATTGACGCTAAATGATTGATTCAAGTTACAACCAAAGATCGTTCTCAACATATTTGCTAGTAAAATATAAGAAACTCATGACACACATGAATGAATGAGCACGCCTTTGGGCCATGCATGTGTTGGCTAAGGGAAAAGATAAGAACCAACTTGTGTGATGCACTTGTGTGTGTGCACTTAAGAGGAAAAATTGTCCGTCGTCACATGGCATTGGCGATGATGCCTCATTCATTGAACGAGACGCCCTAGTTAAGCCAGGAAGCCTCTAAAAGTATGGGAAGCCCTTGAGAGTATGGGATGCCTGGCTTGATGGCCAGATGCCCTAGTTGAGCTAGGAAGCCCCTAAGAGTATAAGATGTTTGGCCTAAGGTCAGATGCCCAGCCTACAACTGGAAGCCCTTCAAAGTATGAGAAGAATCGTTGATATGGTTAATAAACTTATTGAACATGTTACTATAAGTCACTGATAAGCTTGTTTGGTGAAATTACTTATTTGGCAAGTTGAAAGTGGATCACATACAGATAGTTGAGAGGTGGCAATAGACTTGCGATTGATTTGCCATCGACAATATTTGCGAGTGTTGTACTTGTTAGGTTTTGATGATGAGATGCTTTCCTAGTAGAGAACTAGGAATTTCATTTGCTGAGTTTCCCCAAAACTCACCCCTCATCTTTCAGTCTTGTAGACATGGAAATCTCATGTTAGTTTGGGGAGCTATAGTCACGCTAGAGGAGATAGGACTTCTCTTGGCCTATATGGAAAACTTGTACTGTGATATAAAAAAAATAAGAGGACCCATAGAGAAAGGGCTTCTAAAAGTCTTATTATAATATTAATTAGTGTGTTATGTGTGATGTGTGATGTGTGATGTATGTCTCAGTCTTCCAACTGTTGTTTGTCCAAGGAGTTGTTTATTCACATTTTCGCATGTGCATGATAACAAGATAAAAAGAATCGAGATGGCGACGAGGTCGCTCGCAACCTTGGAGATGGGGTTGAGGTCGTTACACAGTCAATCTAGTTCCCAATCCCAAAATTTGGAAACCGGTCCTCCCGATCCAGTTCCCGATTCCACCTTGGAACTAGATCAGACCGAGAACTTATCAGTCCTAGGTTTCGGTCTACTTTGCTGCAGTAGCTCGAATCTCCTTGGCAAAACTAGTAACCAGTCTTCTTGCTTGGTCCCAACATACTGCGGCAACACTTCTTGTGGTATTTCCATCCATGAATGACCCATCGACATTGATTTTCAACTCCTCTTTGCTCGGTGGTTTCCAGATTTGAGGTGAGGGGTTGATCTGGTTTTTGGATCCGTTATTTCTAGGTGTTGAAAGATGAAGTTATTACACGTCTTCCATAAGTTCTAGAGTACCCCTGCCATCATATCCATAGATGATGAGTTTCCTTCTGGATTTGCTCTCTACCATTCCTCTACACGCCATAATCCTTTTTTTTAGACTCTAATTTTCAAAATTGGATCTTTCCAGACCTCTCGAGTCCAGTTGCATAACAAGAAGATATGTTCAATCATTTCTAGACATCTCCAACATATAAGGCAAATTGGTTCAAGTATAATTTTATACTTGAACAGATTCTCCGATGTTGGTGGTGCGCTCTAACGTACATTTCATGCGAAAAGTTTGATTTTTGGGCTAGTATGCATGTCCCACACTAGTTGCCATAGTTGTTTGGGTGTTTCATATGATGTAGACGGCTGTTTTGCTTTGTTTGGGTGTTTCATATGATGTAGACGGCTGTTTTGCTTGCAACTTTTCTTTTGTTATTGTGATAAAGTGATATGCACTTTTCACTGAATAATTGCCTAAAGATGTGCATATCCAAACCACACTGTCTTTCTCCTCCTTAGATCTAATTGGGATAGCTAAAGTCTCTCTTGCAACTCTTGCTTCAAACAACTCGGTAATTAGCCATTCTTTCCACCTGATGCTTGCACCGATACTGGAATTGAGGCCTGCAAAAGCTGGGTTTGTTTGATATGTATTGTTGAGTCATTGCATCAATTTGAGCATATGTTTGTGTCAGGTCACTTAGGGGATGCATGATAACCAAAATTTCTGTTCCAGAAATAATTTTTCTATTCCAGACCTGTTTTTGGAATAGAAACATATTTAATAAACCTACTCAGTTTTTCTATTTCTGGAATAGATTTTTATTCCATAAATTGATTTGGAAGAGAAATCAGAAACAATTTCTCCCACTAAACCCTAATTTCAGTGAGTCCTCCCTCATCTCCTCTACGTCTTTGCCTCCTCCTCCACCTCTCCTCGTTTTATTAAAAATAAATAAAAATAAAAATAAATATATTCATTTTATTCATTTAAAAATTAAAATAAAATTATTTTAAAATTATTTAAAATAAATAAATTATTTTTATTTATCATTTTATTTTTATTTTATTTAAAATAAATTTAATAAATTTATTTTTATTTTCCTTGAGTATTTTGCCAAATAAATTTATTTTTATTTTTTATTTTTATTCATTTTAAAATAAATTTATTCGTAAAATAAAATAAAATAGAATAAATTTAATTTTAAGGATATTTTTATTTTAAAATAAAATGATATTTTTATTTTATTTTTTATGATTTATTTTATTTTATTTTATTTTATTTTATTTTATTCTTTATTTTTTTGTTACTAAATCATTTTTATTTTTATTTTTCATATTAAAGGTCATCGGTCGTCACTGCCGCCGTCTGAAATGAAGAAATTTTGTATCGTTATCAAACGAATTTCTATTTTTAGAGTAGAAATTTTGTGTCGTTATAAAACAGTTATTTTTTTTTAGAAACTCTTCTAGAAATAGAAATAGAAAAATTTATTTCTGTTCCAAAAGCTATTTCTGGAACAGAATGGTTGTCATGCGCGCTTTTAGTGCTTGAATGAATTTTATATGATACATGCATCCCTCTTAGTGATTGAAATGATCATAAGCCATGGATCTTTGGAATGCATGTTTTTATGCACTAACTCTTTGTCTTTGATGCATGAAAGCACATAGCCGATTGAGAGCCCTTCATATGCATAGGCAAGGCAAGGCATGAACCTTGCTATTGATTTGCCATCAACAAGTTGGTGATAATTTTATATCCAAGGATCGATGGCAAGACATCCTCCTATAAGAGAATTAGGGATTTCTACTTACTGAGTCATCAACTTACTTTTATTGTTTTCACCATTTCAGGTGTGGAAAGGGTGAATCAATTCTACCGCCCATCTATCCTAGTCTTTCGATTGATACGGTTACTACTGTGATGGACTTAGTAGACTTAGAAAAGGACGTCACTTACCGGAAGCATACTCCTACTATATAGGTCCAAGAAGGGGTAGACACATTGGTTGCCCATGTGTACGAGGCTTGGTACCTCATTTTTTATGGGGACGTTTTAGGTCCCATCCGAGACTTCATCCTTCTGCTAGATCCTACGAGCACATCATAGAAGAAAGGGCCTAGGATGAGGGTCATTTTTGAAGGAGCTAGGCTACCCCAGCCTTTTAATCGTCGATGTCTAGTAATGAAGATAACTAGCCCAGGACTAAGATAGGCATGTAATGATAACAACTTTTGATACGTGTATATATGTAAGAATATGTGTTGCTTCTATTTGCTTAACTTGTATACATGTTGTCCGACTTCCATATTTGTTTGTGTATGGGGATTGTTTTTAATTCGATTCCACATGTGCTTAATCGAAGATAAAATATTTTTGGAACGATCGACGTACTATGTCAATGTTGACCCATCGGGTCACGCTCTCTTACCAGAGGTGGGGCAGGAGTGTGACACCAACAAACTGAACTCTCGACTTGGTTGACGAGCTCAGTGTCCTCTAGTTCCACTGGATCACTTAGGAATTGATCACCCCTACCTGAAATTGGGAACTAAATCAACAATTACCCATTCCAAATTTTAGGAATTGAGAATCGTCTTTAACTAGACGGTTTGGCCCAATTCCATTTGCTCACCCCTAGACTCATGAGCACCACCGAGCACCAGAAATAACAAGTGCATTGCTCATGTAATAGTCTCCCGAGGAAGGCTCACTGAATTCCAACGCCCCAACTTTCACGGAGTAAATAAGTAATTGTTCATAATCCAACCTTGCCAAGATGAATTGCGAAGAAAAAATAAGATAATTTCGATGAATTTGTGATCAATATGATACTGACCAACGTTGGATGTATCCAATATTAACTTGACGTGTCAATAAATGCAAAATAGATCAACCAAGATTCAGAGAATACTGCCAAAAATATAGTTTCATACTACAGCATCTTTGCTAGTATATAAAATTAGACCCCTTATCATTACATCACCACACCTTTTACAACATTATTCTTTTTCTTACATAGATATTTGTATTAGGATATAGATACGCCCTGAGCACAAGGATTTCAAGTGCATATCTCATGCAATATTCTCCTGAGGAAGACAAGTTGACTTCCAACGCACCAAATCTAATGTAATAAATAATTTTTTGTTGATAATAAAACCTTGCCGATGTGAATTGATAACCAAAAAGATAAGACAATCTCTATGAATTTTGAGAGAAATAATTTTTCCAAAAAATGCTAAACCTATTGTACAACGGCCGATTCCATCCTAAACTTTTCAATTTGACTAATTTAATCCTAAATTTTTTGATGATTTACCTATATAGTCCTTTCAATCGAAATTGGTTATAAATTGATGACGTACCCACTGATCATCCTACGTGGCACAATCGATGCTGACTTAGACTTTTTAAAAAAAAAATTCTAAAGTTTTATAATTGCTTTTCTTTTCTTTTCTTCACCATTCACTTCCCGAAAGAAACAACGGTGAGCCATTGGGGCATCGACGATGGTTATGTACCATGGCTAAGGCTCTAGCCTTCCCCCATCGGCTTTTTTGGGAAGTGAACGGTGAAAAAAAGAATGAAAAATAACAAAAATGAACAGAAAACTTCAATAAAAATTGTAAAAATTGTTTATGTCAGCGTTGGTCATACAACGTAGAACAGCTAGCAACCAAGTCAGTGGTTTCCGAATAATTTTGATTGGAAGGACTATATCGCAAATCATCAAAACATTCAAGACAAAATTGGCCAAATAGAAAAATTTTATAACTAAATTGACTGTTGTACAATAGAATTAGGACTTATTGAATAATTTTCTTATTTTTGAAAGTGACCAATACTGACCAACATTCACTATATCGAATAATTAACTTGACATATCAATAAATGAAAAATAGATCATCAAGCAAGACTTGGAGTAACACTGAAACTATAGTTTTAAACCACATCTTACCAGTATATTATAATGACCACTTATCATTACATCACCACACATTTTACAGCATCTTTTTTCTCATTTGTGTCTGTACTAAGAATCAGACCCAACACCTTAACAAGCACATTTCTCAAGTAATATTCTCCTAAGGAAATCTCTTTGACTTCCAACACACCAAATCTAATGCAATAATAATTTATTGGTCATAATCCAACCTTTGCCAATAAAATTTGAGTAAGTATGAGAAAGAGAGAGAGAGAGAAAGAGTGAGTGATGTCATCCAATACATCAATCTTTTTTCTTCTTCTTTTTTTTTTTTTTTTTCATTTGTATTTGTGTTAAGAAGAAGACACCCCGAGAACAAGGGATCGCAACTTGATTAGTGCATTGTTCGTGTGACAGACTCCTGAGGAAGGCTCATAGGATTCCAACGCACCAAATCTCACTTGACAAATTCTTAGTTATTCATTGTCAAACCTAAATATTTTAAAGCTCAAGAAGATGATACCTTCCCCAGCCGAAACCCAAAAGATCATATATAGGTCACCCATCTACATGCCGAACGCTTTGCTCCATCTTTCTTGCCCAGAACGAGAGAGAGAGAGAGAGAGAGAGAGAGAGAGAGAGAGAGAGAGAGTAATGTCATCCAATACAGAGAAAACGTACTTGGAAGTGTTGGGCCTTTGCTGTGCCACAGAAGTTGCGTTGGTCGAGAAGATCCTAAGGCAGCTCGATGGGATCAACGACATCTCGATCATCATCCCGACAAAAACGGTCATCGTCCTCCATGACCCTCTAATCGTTTCTCAGTCCACGCTCGGTATGAATATGATCGATGGCAGCTGCTTTGGCTAAGTCCTACTTTGTCCTAGAATTTCAGTTTAGGCGTATGTATTGATGGTTCTATGTACTTAACATTGCAGTTGAGGCACTAAATAAAGCGAGGTTGGAAGCTAGCATTAAACATCGGGGCAAGATTGATTCGGCGACGAAATGGCCATCGCCGGCACTGATTGTTTGCGGGTTGTTGTTCGGTTTGTCATTTCTTCAGTACGTTTATCAGCCACTTAAATGGCTGGCTCTGGCTGCTGTTGTAATTGGCCTTCCGTCGATTGCATGGAGGAGCTACGCCTCCATCAAGCATCTCACTCTAAATATCTACGTTCTAATTCTGATTTCAGGTAATAATCTTTTCCAAATGATCATCTGTTCTTTGCTAGATGGGATGTGAGTTCATGTGGTTCTTTTACTCATGGTCGTGTTTTGTACGGGATGATGATCATTGTAAAGGGCCAAAGTAAGCGATGGATTGGATGTATCTTATAAAATGAGCTGAGGACATGATATCACCAAACCAACCAAGTATTTGCGCTGTCGAGACATGGGCTTTAACCATTGCAAAGTGAAATTAACAAGATAAATTGATGGGTCAGCATGTTTATACACAGCTATATACATTAGTCACACTCCTAGTGACATATCTACTTCACGTAAGTTATGAACTGAGTTTTTTTTCTTAGAATTAGGGCATGAGCACGTCACTCCTCATGAATTCCCAATCCAGTTCATAGATGGCTTGCTTTTGACCAAAGAGGGAGCTAGACTGTAGCCTTGTATCGGAAAGTTAGACTCGGATATCACCTACACAATACACAAAAAAAGATAAGGCTTTGGACAGTAGATGAAGTAATGGTACTGATCCATCTGAGAAATTCTTGAGTAGCAGGCTGTTGAATAACGAGAAAGGGCAGGACTCGTTCCTCACTCAATGATTTTGTCATTGATCTGACATCTGTGTATATGGGATAAGTAGATCATCCCGCGAAATAGATTAAAGTCATTTAATCTTGTTGCAATACTGAATTTGCAGTGATAGGAACACTCGCCTTGCAAGATTACTGGGAAGCTGCTTCCATAGTCTTCCTGTTTTCCATTGCTCAGTGGCTCGAGTTGAGGGCTAGTCACAAGGTTTGACATTCAATTCTCTGTTTACAAACAAAATAAGAAAAAATGAACGTTTTTCCCTCCAATTTTTTGTCCTGCTAAACATAGGCACACATTGCTCTTTATCTATCCTTTCCCAGGGAGGCTATGACTTCGACAGATTTAAGGATTGATATATATAGCCAACATCCTCTAAATCCATCATTCAGAAGGTCTGCAGTAATTTGGCTAGTTAGTTACTTATCCAAACAAAATAGAAAAAGAACTTGGGGACACAGTTTAATAGAACTTTGGACTTAAATCATTTAAATCAGTACATTTGGTCTGAAGACAGGTTAAGATGTTCTATGTTTCCCCGTAACCTAATGAAACTTGAAAGGAAAAATCATACACCATGTGCTTGGAGATTATACAAGATCAGACCGAAAAGATAGCCTGGAAAAGCACCATTCCATACTTTCACGACAGAATATTTCCCTCTTAAAATCATACTATCGAGAAAGATAGACAATTCTGTATGATTAGATATATCTTGGCCTGTGGTGTGATTTCTTTTCTATGGCAAGGCTATGGCAACCATGTCATCATTGGCAAGCATGAGTCCAGAAAAAGCTGTTATAGCCGAGACTGGAGAGCCCGTTGATGTCAACGATGTGAAAATAAGCACAGTACTTTCAGTAAAGGCTGGTGAAGCCGTACCAATTGATGGAATTGTTGTGGATGGGAAATGCGACGTGGATGAGAAAATGTTGACGGGGGAATCATATCCTGTTGCCAAGAGTATCGATTCGACAGTTTGGGCAGGCTCTATCAATTTAAATGGTTAGTGTTATACATGGCACCTCTTTTTTTTCCTTTTCCGGTGGCAAAGCATGTTCTGATTATTGAGTCTTCCTTCCATTGGATCGCGATTTTTTTTTTTTTTTTGGCGGGCTATATTAGTGTAAGAACCACGGCTTTGGCCACAGATTCCGTGGTGGCCCGAATGGCTACACTAGTCGAGGAGGCTCATAAGGAAAAGACTCATACGCAAGGCCTCATAGACAAATGTGCGAAATACTATATTCCAGGCAAGCAAGATACCCGATTTCCTTTCCCAACAAAATGCACAACACCCAAATGTGTTTTATAAATATATCCCACATTTTTATGGAGAGAATTCGAAAATATCATCCCAGATGCTAATTTTAGAAGCGAACTGCTCAGCAATATTCCAGAGTACGGACTTTTTTCAATTGAATAACCTGAAAATTGATGCATGGTATTTTTGTTGCAAGGGTTTAGACATTTCATTGCTTTCTCTTTCAAGATGACTGAGTTGGTGAAAATCTGTAGTAGCCGAGTACTTTTCAGATTTCGACATAATTTTCGGGCACGAACAGTCTCATTGATTGACAACAACATAGTATCCATCTTTAAAGCGTTTCATGAGCTTAACCACTATCATTTCTTTGTAGGAATTGCTTTGGTGTCTGCTTGTATTGCTGCGGTTCCTGCTGCACTGAAGCTTAAGAATGAACACCACTGGTTTCACTTGGCAATAGTTGTTCTGATCGGCTCATGTCCTTGTGCACTCATCCTATCTACGCCCATCACATTCTTCTGCGCACTTTCAAGGGCTGCCAAAGATGGGCTTTTGTTTAAAGGAGGTGGGTTTCTTGAAATTCTGGCAAAGGTTAAAACCGTGGCTTTTGACAAAACAGGGACAGTGACAAGAGGAGAGTTTGTGGTGACCAACTTCCAATCAGATTGCAATAACATTGACCTTAACGCTTTGCTCTACTGGTAATCTGACTCATTCATCCCTTATCCAACTTAATCGAGAACTGTCAAAAATTCTGTTTCAATCTACGGCTCATGTTTGAGATTGGAGTTGAAAATTTCTAGAGTCGCACTGAAAGACCTGAAAGCAAATCTTGCTATGTGAAGGGTATCGAGCATCGAGAGTAAATCAAGCCATCCAATGTCAACTGCAATAATTGATTATGCCAATTCTTTCTCTATTGAGCCAAAGCCTGAAGAGGTAGAGTATTTTCAAAATTTTCCTGGGGAAGGAATTTATGGTCAAGTCAACGGTAAAAGCATCTACATTGGGAACCGGAGAATCGGTCTAAGGGCTGGCTGTGAAACAGGTCAGTTTCTCTAACTATCTCGAGCAAATAGTTTTTCAACAGTAATATTTTCTTTCCTTATATTTCTTTCCTGTTTCTTATTAATCTCTACTTCGATTTACCGGAGTGTGCCACAGCAAGCGGCATTGAAACAGACACAAATGGATTCATATACATTGGACAAAGCCCGGTGGGAAAGTTCAGTCTCTCTGATGCTTGTAGAACTGGGTCGATGGAGGCCATTAATGATGTTAAATCACTAGGCATCAAGACCGCCATGCTCACAGGTGATAGCCAAGCTGCAGCCAGGTCCACACAGAATCAGGTGCGCTTCTATCATCCTTGTCTTATTACATTAGCACTGAATTATGGGAATGATCTTCCACACAACCTCAACCTTAATCCATGACTGGTATTTTATCGATTGAGAACAATTATAGACTTGAGCTCCAACGGAACTTTTAGGTCTAAAAGAACTTGGAACACAATTTGCGAAGAAAGACCAAAACTTGGCAAGTTCGACTGTTTCTCTTCATTTTTTTTCTCCTAAAGAAAATGGAGTGCTAATAATAGAAATTGAATCCTAACAAAGAAATTGAAGATTCATCATAGCATGAACCGACTGAGGTTCCTTAACTTTCTACCTGCAAAACCGCCTCCTATCCGGCTTGTCCAAATGTATCTTGGTTTACATTTCTTCCGTGGATATATACCATATACTACTGTGCCACTACTATGCAGAGTGTACTGAAAAAACAAAAAATCTGTTTGCAGCTCAACAATGCTCTAGACATTGTATGTGCAGAACTCTTGCCCGAAAACAAGGTAAGAATAATAGAAGACTTCAAGAAAAATGGACCAACTGCAATGATCGGTGACGGAGTAAATGATGCTCCTGCATTAGCCACGGCTGACGTAGGCATCTCAATGGGGATTTCTGGTTCAGCCCTGGCAATGGAGACGGCTGATGTGATTCTCATGTCGAATGACATTCGAAAGATCCCAGAAGCTATTAAACTCGCCAGGTGGACCTTCAGGAAGCTCGTCGAGAACATCCTTATATCTGTATCTCTGAAGTGCGCAGTCCTCGGATTGGCCTTTGCTGGGTACCCATTGGTTTGGGCCGCAGTTCTCACAGACGTGGGCACATGTTTGATCGTGATTCTCAACAGCATGCATCGTCTAAACGCAACCCCAAACCAAGAAAATAAGTTCTTAAGATCCATGAATGGTCTCTTCTCGCCAAACTCACGCGAGAAGAATAAGGTTGGTTGTGCAGTGCAAAGTATGAACAATGATAATGAACATTGCAGCGGCTGCTGCTCTGCCATGGCAAATCAAGATGCAACGTTGTCATTGAACGCACTTGGTGATGCTTGTTCTGAATCGAAATTTAGCCCACAGAAAGAAGATACGTCAATGAACCTTGAAGGACCTACTTGCAAGCCAACCACGCAGCCTACAGTAAACCTGTCTGCATTTGGAGAGATTGAGTCTATTACAGACCAACCGAAAAACCACTATGGCTCAAGTTGCGGCTGCCCATCAGTTAGATCTGTTAAATCAGTAAGTAAGTGCGAGTCATCCTACTATTTACCTGTCAAACACATAGAGGGAAGGTCACAATGTGCTTCTGGCTGTTGTCCTCAAAGTTCGGAAATTCACGAGGATGAAAGGAAGCTGAATTTACGAAGTGACGCGTCACAGTTGTTCAGCAATGCACCGGATGCTGGTAATACTGAATCTGTAGCTCAAAGTGTACCCGGTAATTTCAAAGATGAAGAAATTATCGAGCATTGCAACTTAGTTGGAGCAAAATGCTGTGTTGAGGCTGTAGCAATCGAAATTACTCCAGGGAAGATGAGCCCTGGCGGGTGCTGCAAGCAATCAGGCAACAAATGTTTCTGCAGACTCGAGCAACATGATGCAGGCAGCGGAAGCAGCATGCCTAGAATAGTCATAGAATAGACCCTTTTAAATGTTGTCAGACAATAATAAGATTCTCAGTTTGGTTTAGTCAAGCTACACATCCATATGTAAATCTCGTCGTGCTTAGCTTCAACTGCTGTCGGTCTGGGAATAAATGATCTTTGGTAGGATTTGTTGAGAAGAGATGAACAAGATCGACCTTCTCTCCCTCCCTCTCTCTCTCTCTTTGCTGCATGCTTTTCTTAAGCGTTCGGCATAACAAGCCGATCTCCTAACTCTTACTGTGCTCTTAACCCCATAGTACGTAAACAGCAGTTTTGAGTTGTCAATTACCTCTGTGAGGGTGGGAAGACATGATTGAAACATCAGTAAGTGACTTCATCCGTGCACTTTGTCTAGGACTTGATCCAAGTTTTCGGAGAACTTCCAAATTTGACTTGACAAGAAAGCTCGAGACAAGAGATTCACCTCGAGCTTAATCAAGCTTTATTTTCAAGCTCGAGGTTTTATTCCATGCTCAAACTCGACACAAACAGACTTGACTTCGATGTGATCCCAACGTGAATCAAATGCCTTTGATTCGATTCGTAAATATCCGGTATGCAAAAAATCATCCATGACCACATGAGTGTAATGACAAAATAAAATATATCTAGGTAGAAATGTCACCATCTTTTAAAGTTAATATCTCTTAAAGTTCGCTTTATCTACATGGCTATGTAGGTCCATACGGCAACAACTTCAGATAAAACAAGGGCATGAGTGTAGAGACTCGATTACCAAGAGACCCATAAACACTCTACAAGTTTCATAAACCGATTAAATCCAAACTTTTGGCCATCGCAAGCAGCATTGACTTTGTTGGAAAATAATCCAAAAAGAAAACACAAACAGTTTGTTGCAATCAGAACATGAAATTGGAGGTGAGGTACGGATATCCGAATCTCCTTAAGGCAATTAGTTCCCGCCAATGGTGCTCCGCAGATTCACGAACTATGCCTCCCAAGATACAACACCTCGAACCTGTTTGGATTAGCACTATGCAAACAGGACTCAGTCGAACCGTTCAATTGAACCAGCACACTCAGAAAAAACAGAAGAGTAGAAAGGACATCAAAGCTCTTTTTGGAATCGAATCGAGAAAACCAAAAACCAAAAATCCTTTTTGAAGCTCTATGCTCATATCTATTTATAGAGCTTTTTAGTTCATGTACATAAGAGATACATAAATTAAATAGACGCATGTATCCACGAAATTCATGAATCAAGAGATACATGAATTCAAGAGATTCACGAATCCAAAGATACGTGAATTCAAGAGATTCGTGAACTCAATAAATACATAAATTAAAAGATACATGGATCTAGGAAATTCATGAATTCAATAGATACGTGAACATAAAAATTTGAGGAATTCATGAATCCAAAAAGAGATACGTGAATAGAAAAGACGTATCTTAATTTATTGGCATTCGTTGATCCATTAACCATAATTATAACCATAATTATAACAGACTTTTCTCTAGACATTCACATAGCGGTAAGCATGGTCCAAGTTGGGCCAATTCATTACTTAATCTAGGGATCAACCTACACAGTGGCAATCTCTAATTTTTGAGATCAAGAATTGACCCTGTTAAGCTAGAGACTAAGGAATAGACCAACACTATGGGTTCGGTCCAGCTCTAGGGTCAACACGAGAGACCAACCGATTATTTTTTGTTTTTTCTTAAAAGAACAAACATACTATTTCAAATTACATATCTATTAACAATGCAACATTGAGCAACCAAACTATGACGCAAATACATATCAAACATAAATATAAGATAAAATAGCAACATAAATTTATACTTACTAAAGGAAACAAACCATAAAAACGAATAAGCATCAAGGGAATACAGGCGAGCAAAGAGAGGTTGGCCACGAGGTGAAGTGAGTGAAGAAGGTTTCTTTTTTGGTTGACTAAGAGCTGGGTTTGTTTCTACTTTTTAATTTACACAGCAAACCGAACTGAGAAGAGAACATGGGAAGAGGCGCTAGGGCTTAGAGTAGATAAAAGTTTATAATATATTATATGTACAAGGTTGGTCTGAATTGGACTAATCCTAAACTCCTAGGATCAAGAACCAACTTACACAATATAGGATCTAGGGGTCCCAAGACTATGGACCAACCCAGTGCCCTTGGGAACCAGACCAAAACCGGCTGAGTTAGGCCAATTCAAGGTCAATTCTAGACCAATGCTCACCCTTATATTCACATGATATTATTAGCTAGAAAATGCCTACTTTTTTCTTCTTCTTTTTCATTGGTATTCTTTTAGGGGCTGGCTTGGCTCGTGTCATTCTCTTGATATTGGGGTTTAGTAATCTTTTATGGTATCTGCAATTTACTCATCTAAGTGGCTTCCGTCCCAATAGAAAAATAAAATATAAAAAAAAATTCCTGATTTTCATTCAATTTAAGTACAAATAGATTAGAGTCGACATTGGTCACAATGTTAGTCGAAAAAAAGGACGTTGATTAAATTGCCTCTGCCTATACTTCGATGCTGAGGAGGAGGAGGAGGATGATGATGATACTGATGATGATACAATAGCGAAGAAGTAGAAACATTAGCTGATTTGCTTATTTCGAGGAGGATAGTATTTTCCACTTTTGAGAAGGGAAATTTTGAGAATTAATTTGGCATTTTTATGATGTTCAATATTTACATTCCAATCTCTTTAAATGGTCACTGTAACCCTAACAAAACTGTAGACGAGTTATCATGATTACGTAAGTTAACATCACGTCTTGGTCTTTGACTCCCAAAAAAAAAAAAATCAGGTCTCGGTCAAAATAGTTTAAGAAAGGGTTTTATTTTATTTTTTCTTCTTATTTATTTTCTTCTTCTTTTTTCTAACTCTAGACCGGCAATCTTTTCTTTTCTTTTCTTTTTCTAACTCTAGGCCGGCAAGGGCAGTGACACCCTTGCCCAAACCAAACAGGGGTCTATCGGTGACCGCATTGGCCAAAGGTTAGAAAATAAAATAAAATTCAGAAAAATTTTAAAAATTGTCTATTCTAATGCCAGTTGTACCACAAGTAGGACATTTAGCATTGCTTTGGGCCAAAATTGCCTAGAAGGGCTAAATTCACAAATTGTCAAAATATTTAAAATTAAATTGGCCAAATTGAAATATTTAAAATTGATTTGGTATAAATATAATAAGTTTATGACTTTTTTGGTAATGTTCCCTCTCTAGTTGAAGCTCGGTCCATTGAAGGAGATGGTGGAGAGATACATGACTTTCAAGGACAAATTGACATTCTTAAGATTACTAACTTGTCAATGCAAGTCAAGCTATATAGATGCAACTGTTGACATACTCAAGGCCATGAGGTTGAGCTTTCAAATATAAGTAGGTTATTACCATGTCCTAATTGAGCATTTTTGAAAAAATAATAGATATGGTAGAGCCATTAAATAAAACAAATGCAACAGAAAAAAAAAACCAAAAAAAAAAAAGTAGGCCGATTCTCGAAATGGTTGAATCAATTCTCAATTCCAAAAACTAAGATCCTACCACTGTCCGCATACTCCCTCTTATCGACACTCAAACTGCTCGAGTTGTCTTCAGAGTTTAGATGCTTGCTACTATCCAAGTATCCCATTGTCTCAAGTACCCGACACTATCTAGGTACTCCCTTCCCGTGACACTTGACCCGCCCGAGTTGTCCTCAAAATTATATCATTAAATACTAGTGGATGTTCAAGTATTCCACTACTTTGTGTTCCTACAGTTACCCAAGTATGCTCTCTTATCACCATGACACTCGGCCTGCCTAAGTTGTCCCCAGATCGTATCATCAAATACTTGCGATTATCCAAGTATTCCATTGCTCTATATACCTACGGCTACCCAGGTGTTCCATTCAAATTTATGTTACCAGGAGTGAGAGATCTTCACCAGTTACCAGGAGAAGGGAGACATTCACCAATTACTAGGAGGTGAGAGACATTCATGAATATTTGAGGCGCATCCTCGATATTCCATGTACTAGGAGGTGAGAGATCTTCACCAATTACCAGATGAGAGACCTTCACGAATATTCGAGATGTGTCCTCGATATTCCATGTACCAGGAGATGGGAGACCTTCACCAATTACCAGGAGGTAAGAAACCTTCACGAATATCCGAGGTGCGTCCTCAAAATTTCATTTACCAGAAAGTGGGAGACCTTCACAAATGTTTAATGAGATGGAAGACTTTCACAAAGGTGTCTCTTCAATATCACAACTTCTTTCTCCTTGGAGGTAAAAGACCTTCACAGATATCCTAGGTTTAGTACTTGTGATCATCCAAATATTCCTTCGATGCCTGCGAATGTCCAGGTATCCTTCAGAGTTTGTACTCATGATTATCCAAGTACTCCTTTAATACCTGTGAATGACCAAGAATCCTTCAAGGTTTAGTACTTGCGATTGCCCAGGTACTCTTCGATGCCTGCGAATGTCCAAGTATCCTCCAGGTTAGTACTTGCAAATGTCTAGGTACCCTTTCAATATCTGCAAATGTCCAGGTATCCTCCAATATATATGCCCGGAGAAAGGTCGGCACATTTCCTGAGAAAGGTTGGGTAATCAACCAGTGTCCTTGACAAAGATCAGGCACTCAATAAACAGATGCCTTGAAAAATGTTGGCGCATCCCCCAAGAAATGTCGGGTAATCAACCGGTGTCCTTGACAAAGATCGAGCACCCAACAAGCAGATGCCTTGAGAAAGGTCGGCACATCCCTCGAGAAAATTTAAGTAATCAACCAGTGTCCTTGATAAAAATCAGGCACCCAACAAACAAATATCCCGAGAAAGATCAGCACATCCCTCAAGAAAAGGTGGGTAAACAACTTATTGCCTAAACAGACGACTGAAAAATGGTTCGAGTCCTAGAAAAACAATTTCTCATCAAGGCAACCAAAAAAAGGTTCGAGTCATAAACAAACAATTTATTGCTTGTGACTGAAAAATAGTTCGAGTCTTGGAAAAGCAACTTCCTTAAATCATTAGGTAAAACGATACCTTGATACTTGTCAAACTCGAGGTTCGCACCCTGTGACATCCCCATTTTCCAATTCTATTTTCAATAAATTGAGACGGGCATTTCGTTGGCACGCATATAGTTCTTTTCCTTGATTCGGCCACTCATGTGGAAACTAGTTTATCGGGTGAAGCTGTTAAGAGTTTCTGATGCATCAGACTCGAGAATTTGACCAGAAAGCGATCTTTCGACCGAGTTAATCTGCAATGGTCATTACGGCACAATTAAAATCGATTAGAGATCGGAGATAGGTCGACTCGACAGAGGCATGTGATCAGGTGTGGGTGATTCCACCAGATCGCACAATTCTTGTCGATCGGCACTGGACCGACTTTTCTGTCAATTTGGTACCCTATGTTCGTATTTGAAACCTTGAGATTTCCCCGACAACCGAAAGTCGCCAATGTTTCAAAGATGTACATTGTGGCTTGAGATGATCAACCATAGGTCAAATGCATGAAAATTTCTAAAGGCTACCCGGTAGGTTAGGCCGCGCTAGTATCGTGCCAAAGTGAAATTAACCGTGAAAGTGAGATCGAATTCAGAAATTGGAAGTCTGGGTGTGTCACAAATCATTTTAGGAATATTGACTAATCTCCGGAAGATTTTTCATGCAAGCCGAGTTTTTCAGCAAAATAATCAGAGGTTGACTAATTTGGCTCGAGAAATTAGTAGACCCACTTTTGGTCGTACTTTTGGAACTTAAGTTGGTTCTATGGACAAGTGAAGATGTGAATTGAAGTGTGGAGACATCGGATTAATTTTATGAACTTCAATTGGACTCAATTGGAAGAGAATTGAATGGAATTGGAGAAATTAGTGTACAAGAATTGGACCCCGGCGGAAAATGAAATTTGCAACCATTGGAAGAGGTTGTGGAGGATTGGGTGAGTGGAGTGTGATGTCACCCATGATGTCATGGTGGTGGGCCATTTGTTGGATTAAAGAAAAGGAAAAAAGAAAAGAAAAGAGCCCCCTTCTTCTCTCTCCTCCCTCTCTTCTTCCTCCCCTCTCTCCTCCATCGACCGAACCCCATCTTCTTCTTGGTCTTCTTCGAGCACCAGCAGCAAGGGAGAACGTCGAGCAGGCTACCCGGAGCCACCCGTCACCGCCCTACGCCGCCGTTTGCACCGCCGAGCTGCTCGCCGTCCACCCATGCCACCGTCGCCCTCTCTCCTCCATCTTCTTCTTCTTGCTGCTCGAGATCTCAGATCTGGTTGGACGCCAAGCAGAAGCAGCAGCCAACGTCGCCCGGAGCCATCGCACGCCTCTGCCTATCCCCGTTCGCCGCTGCCGTGCGTCGCCGTCACTGCCCGTCCGCCCGCGCTTGGCCGATGCCCAGCTGCCTCCACCCCTGTTCGCGCGTTCCACGAGCTGCCGAAGCTCGTCTCCGCCGCCGAAGGGTCACCGGAGCTGCCGCCAATCACCACCTGAGCTGCCGCCGTCCATCTCCGCCGGTTTTTGCGCCTCACCAGCCACCGGATCCGCTCCTTCTCGGCCCCAAACAGAATCTGGAAAAATGGGTATGGCAGCGGGTGTTTGGCCCGTTTTGGCCGCCTTCCCGAGCCCGGATGCTCGGCTCGCTTTGAGGAAAGTTGTTCTCCTCGGCGTCCTCGTCGTTTTGGTCCGCTCAACTCGCTAATCCGATGAGTTTAGCTCACTAAACCTCGCTTAGAGGGTTAATTATGCTTAGGGAGGTTTAGTTTATGTTAAGTGTTTTTAGGTTGTTAGTTTAGGTTATTTAAGAGTAGATTAGATTAAGGTTGTGGTTTAATTTAAAGTGTGCTTAATTAAGGGTAAATAGGTTTATTTAAAATAAGCCTTGATTTGACCTAAATGAATTTACTTTTAATTTATTTAAATGTCTCGAAATTATTATATAATTTAATAATATATTTTATTCGAAATTAATAAAATATTATTATTTAATTATTTTCGGAATAAATTTAATTATTTATTAAATTCCAAAAATTTTGTCGGGACCTTAAATTCTCAGAATTTTGTGCCGGTCACTGCTGTGTAGTCGGATTTTGAAATTGATGATTGGATATTATAAATTGAGTGGGGATCGTGAAAGACATGGATATTATTATTTAATTAATTTTCGGAATAAATTTAATTATTGGATAAATTCTGAAAATTAGTTTGGAACCTTATTCTCTCAGAATTTCGTGCTGATCACTGCTGTGTATTTAAAATTTGAATTTGATGATTGAATGTGGCAATTGGAGTGTGATTGTGATAAGTAGGGATTATTTATAAAATCCTAAGTGTAGAAATTAATGGGAGATTGGCTGTGATGTACCACCTAGGAAAGGTCGTGCCCAGTGAGGCCGTGATGTACCACCTAGGAAAGGTCGTGCCTAGTGAGGCCGTGATATACCACCTAGGGAAGGTCGTGCCCAGTGAGGCCATGATTGACCACCTATTAGAGGTCGTGCCCAGTGAGGCCGTGATGGACCACCTATGAGAGGTCGTGCCTAATAGGGCCGTGATGGACCACCTATGAGAGGTCATGCCTAATAGGGCCGTGATGAACCACCTATGAGAGGTCATGCCCAGTGAGGCCGTGATGGATCACCTAATTAAAGGTCGTGCCGAGTGGGGCCGTGATTGCCACTGTTTGTTAAACCCTTCTATAGGGCCAGGATTGAGAGCAATGATTGATTTGCTAGAATGACATGTAATCGACCAAGTCGATTGATCGCTGAGACGATCCAAGTGGTTGAATTGTTTGATAATGTGATTGTGCCATGGTTGTTTGGTTATCATAATTGTACGTGGTTGAATTATATAAATTGTGCTAACCTGCAGATGAAGGCTGAGGTGAGGTAAGTCTTCTGTGTGATGTGGCTAGGCCACCCGGGGCGTATTTTCTTTCTAATAGGGGTTTAGGGGGTTGAACTTGCTGAGACATCGTCTCATCCCGGTTGTGAGATTAAAATTTCAGGTCCCTGGTGGACGGAGCAACCAGATAGCTTTGGTTGATCTTGAGAAGTTGCAGAGGTGAAGTCGTAAGATTGGAGAACGTGTTCGACTTGTAGGTCGTAGAAAAATTCCTTTTTAAGAGCCGGTCTTTTGTGGACTTTTGGCCGTAGACCTCTGTTTGTAATTCTGTTGAATTATGGAAGTGTTATGTTGTGGTTTTGCTTCCTGCTTTTCTATCCCGTATTTTATTATCAGGGGTTTTATAATACGTTCCGCTTGTGCAATAATAAATCAATGGGGTCGGCGACACTACCTGGGAATGTCGTATTTGATCAACCGTAGTGAGATGTGCGCGCGCTCGAGGTTCAGGGCGTGACACACCCTATCTCACTCATTCCCGGTAAATAACTATAGGTATCTTCTTATTTGTCTTCGTATGTATAATGTTATTGTTCTTTTTCTGCATAGGACACCTGGTCCCAAATAGGATATAACCTACTGCATATGCATAGACAAAATTTAGGTATCATTTCGTCATTGAATGCAACCTCTGCGAGATCACCTTCAAAGAGGAGTAGGTTTTAACACCTAAATTTTGACTAAATACTTAAAATTAAATTGCATATAAAATTAGGGATCAATTTTACCCTAACAAAAATATTCTTTTTTTTTCATCAATTAAGACGTGGTTTTTATTTGCATCCATTAATCTTTATTTTCCTTTTTTTTTACTTATTTTTCACTTTTTTCAGATAATTTATTTAATAATAATAATAACAAAAAAAAAAAAAAAGCAGCCACTGGGGCTTGGCCTTCGTGCCCAGCCCCCTTTTCCCTCTTTCTCACCCCTACACAAGCCTAGGGGCCCACTCCCTTTCTTCTTGGTCCGGCCCTCTCCCTCTTGTCTTCTTCCTCAGCTTCTGCAACCAACGCACATGACCTACGACCGAGAGGGGGAGTAGGACAATGTCAGTCAAACGGGATGTTTCTAAGGCACCATCAATGCTCGCCTTCAATGCCGAGCGCGCCTGAGTGGAGAAGAAAGGATGGGACATTGGTTCAGTCGAGAGAATCCGGTCGGCAAGCCGAGGACCGGTAGTTGAGGCTCTCCGTCGACTAGACCCTCCTTGCCTATAAATAGGTGGGTTGCAATCTCCGTCGACGGTGAGCGAGTGAACTCAGAGAACTTCCCCAAAGAGACTTCAAAGGAGGCTCGAAGAGTAAGTGAGAGAGAGCAGAGCAGCGAGCTTAAATAACCTCCCTTGAGAGACATCAGGGGAGGCCGACGGCGAAAGAACCTGAGAGAGAAAGTCCCCATAACTTGAGAGATCACGAGAAAGGGAAGAAAAAAAAACTAGATATGTGGGTTGCAGGAAGAAGGAGTACAAACGCTGCCGATGACTAGGCCTGCTTCATGACCAACCACCCGCCACTGCACCTCCTCCCTCGGTGAGCTAGGGTTTTTTTTTTTTTTTTTGCGTTTTGGGTCATCGGGCCGAACTCGCGGCTGTCGACCTCATACGAGTTCCGGCCCCCGATCATCTGTTGTCCAGCTACCCCAGTCTCTACTTGCTATCTGCCCCGAAGTCCTATCACGATCCCGACCTTGAGGGGTTCGACTTCTCCCCTCCCAGCTAGTGTCCTCCAAGTGTTCGATGAAAATCCCAAGTCAGTACAATAACCGCAGCTAACCACCGCTTGCAGTGGCCTAACTAGATAAGAGCTCCCATGACATCAACCCAGGACAGAGGAGTTCGAATCCCACAGGACGCACGGGATCTTAAGCGTGACGTCAGGGTGGTGGGTCCTCCGTTAGTGTTGCCCCAGGGTCTACCCACCGGCTGTCGGCTGTACAGGGTTCCCTCAATAAAAATAAATAAAAAATAAAAACCACGGCTAGATCTACGCTGACCGACAGAGATGAGCGACGTGATCAGCAACAATGGCTGGCCAGGCGAAGGCTAAGGCAGTGCCGGCGAAGGCCAGAGCTCAAGCCGAGACGACCTCAACCGCCTCCACCGTAGATCATCAGAACGAGGGCATGAGGGAGCTAGGTTCGCAAAGGAGATGCCAAGTTGCAAATTGGGTTGGGCGTGGGTCGTCATTCAAGTAGGGTTCCACCCAATCTGGGCCTATGCACATGGACTGGCTAATTCTTGGGCCGAACCCTTTTTTTAGTGGAAAAATGGGCTAAATTGGTTAGGGCGCGGTTTGTATTTTTTTTTAAAGGGAAAAAAAAAAAGAACCCCAGGCCGGGCCCACATTGTAGGGCCGTCTGGGCCATGGGTGGACGACCCGGGTCAGTCCCAACTCAGGAATCTAACCCTAGTCGTTTTTTATACATAATATTATATTATAATAAAAAATATTTTAATAAAAAATAATAATAATTTATTTCTCAAAAATCAGAAAAATCCAAAATAGTTCATGTTTTCCCAAAAAATTAAAAAGTCAAAAATATTTATATTTTCAAAAAAGGGATAAAAAAATCCAAAAATGCTTTTTTACGTTTAAAAAAAAGACCAAAAAATTTGCTTTTCTCCATAAATGCATGGAAAAGTCCTTGAAAATCCAAAAAGACTTAGGGTTTAAACAAATTAGGTACCGGAAGGGTATTAGTGATTAACTAGTGTAATCAAATATTTGATCCTAGTTTCTTTGGTTGCGTAGGAGTGAAATATTTCTCTCAATATTTCACTTGGGTTTCCAATTTACCTACCCGAAATTAATTAGTGGTGACTCCTTTTAAAATTAACTTATAGTTAAAAAAAAGTTAAACCATAAGTTATGAATTGGTGGGCTTAGGAGAGCCCGCGCTAAGTCTAATAGACCTAGCTAAGCCATTAGCCTCCATAGGCGCTCGCGCGATAGGGCGCCGAAAAAGAGGTCGCAACAGGGATCACAATACAAAAAAGACAACAACTTCATATGAAGATTCCATAATCACAACTAATTGATTAAAAAATACTCGACAATTGTGTTTAGTGGGAAAAAAAAAAAAAAAAGCAACAAAGCTAGTACTAAGTTGATTAAACAGATTAAAGTTCCCACAATCACAATTTCACTAGTTTACTATCCTTTCTCTAGTACCGCCGTCCCCATTTTTGCACCAAGAATCTTAATTTTTCCCTCAAAGCCCTAATTTCTCCCGCCAATTGAGCTAGGGACAGAAGATGACAAATCTAAAGGTGTCGCCCCGAACCCCAAGCACGCGAACATCCCACGATGATCAATTAAAAATGCGACGTCCCAAGAGGCATCACTAACCCATTCTTTTTATCTTTTGATTAAACGCATACGGAAGCAACTTAAGTAAACACCAAGTCAATCATCACAATAGGGATAGTAAAACACATCAAATTTTTCCAAAGGCACAACTCTTATTTATTACTTGTTAACCCTAATTACAAGCCCATTCAAAAGGGCAACTCCTTATCAACCAACTCAAAAACCTACTAGGGTCAAAATTAACATAAGCTTTACTAATGGCAAGGCCAGCCAGAAAGTGTCGCATCTCGTGCCCACCACAACCGTACCTGGCAATTCTCCATGCTACGACCCTGAGAATAATTAACAATAATAGGTAAGATAAATTCTCAACAAGTCAACTTCCTAAACCTCGATTAGAAAGTTAATTCACCTTGGAGGCAACCTAAACACACAACGACATACAATCTTACCTCGCCTTAGCACGCCCCTACATATTAGTACATGTCACATGGCAATATTATTATAACGCACATAAATAATAATCATAACACATTCAAAACATTCCAAGCACATTGCCAGCACATGTGTTCCATTATTACGACCCCTCGGACCAAAGCCAACACAAGAGTCGGCGGTCTTCTAGCATGACTGGGCACTATCCCATCCTATCGGGCATGACATCATCTAAAACCCCCCTAGATGGCATTCCATAAAGGAGTATTGGTCTCACCTCAAATGCGACTCGGCATCCGGACCCCCGCCGAACATCCAATAAAAATCGAGCATCGCCCCTAAACTCCCGTTGGGTGATGGGTTCGATTAAATAACCAATCAAGCATACTAACAATCAAACCAATTCTTATTGCTATTAATTAGCCTAGAACAAAAAAGTTCGTTTTCAAATAATTAACTTTGACAATTTTTCACATTTATAAATTTCGGTAAAATATTCATACATGGCCACATGTTTGAAACCAACCCATCAAACTTTGCAAACTTTCTTTTTAAAACCCTATTGTTTTATTTAGCACGTAAAATTTGGCGTCCAAACCCAACACCTCAAAATTCTCTATTTTCTTGCCCATAAACCCTTTTTTTAATATAATAAATCAAATCTATGATAGCATTATAATGCTCAAACGATTGAAATTAAGCGCAATCTCATCTAGAAAAATGAGATAAAATTCTACCTAATGGATAATTCATCATTAATTACGCTAATCGTGATTAATTAAGGTAATCACAATTAATTAGGCTAAGCGTGATTGATTAAGGTAATTGCAATTAATTAGGCTAAAGTCGACTAATTAACCTAACTATAATTAATTAAAAACTAATCACTGTTAATTAAAATAATCACGTTAATTAAAATAAACTCAATTAATTAACCTAACCACTTAATTAATCTAATCGTAGTTACTTAAACTAATTGTACTTAAATTTAATCTAAACCGTTCTAAATCGCAATTAAGGCTAAACTAAAATTAAACGTCATTATCCTTAAACTAATATATCCCCTAAACGTAATTAATATCATAATCCACGATTAGGAAGTTAACTCGTGGGTTTCCAACAATGGCAAGCTTAGGGCGATGGCGGCACAACAGTGTCGAGAACACTAGGCTCGCGACTCAAGCAGAAACTCAACAGTGGCAGTTAAGCGAAGTTGATCTCACGGCCAAGGGGGGCTTGGCTTGGGTGATAGCCATAGTGGTGGCTCGGCTTGCGACGCTGAGGGTGGCTCAAGGATGGCGACGATGATGCCAGCGGCTTGATGGACGAGTGGCTCGAGTGGTGACGACTCGGAAGCCCGGCAGTGGAGATGGTGAACGATGACGGTGGTGGGATGATGATGTTGGGTGGTGGTGAAGTGGCGTGGATGATGGTGGTGGAAGGGGCGTGGTCGGGTAGTAGAAAAAAGAAAAGGGGGAAAACAAAAATGGGGGAAAGAAATGGGGAGAAGAAGATGGGGTGAGGAAAATGGAGGGAAGTGCTGCGGCAGAAGCGAGGGAGAGAAGCGAGAGAGAGAGAGAGAGAGAGAGAGAGAGAGGAAAAAGGGAGGGGGCTGCAGCAGGGAAAGGAAGGGGTGGACGCACGGGGGAGAGAGAAAATAAAGGGGAGGAGAGAGAGAAAAAAGAAAATAAGAGAATGATTTTTCCCAAAATTTCTTCTAAAATTCTATTATTTCTCACACATACTTCCCTAAAAACCCTTCTTGCCTAGTATCATATCCCCACAATTTCTTTTTCTTTTCCTTTTATCTTTAAAGCCAAAATTATGGTCCATAATTCACCATTTTGCCACTAGATCCGAATTTCTCTTTTTCCGGTCTCTAATTTTTTGTCCGACAATTCATTTTTCGAAAATTTCGAACATACCGATAATTCAACGGACAATAAGGTGACATCCAATAATTTAATCTCGAAACCCTCAAAAATTCAATACTTGAAATTGAATTAAATTTTGCGATTAAAAATCGATCGAACGCAACTTTAGTAGGACTTAATATATCGAGTGGCTTTTAAAGGTTCTCATGCAGTTGACTAGTGGTTAAAAATTTTCAATCCACATTTATGCCTCTTCAAATCGCAAACGACCCTCAGTTGTCATGTAATCGAGAGAGTTCAATTACATATCTTGAATATATGATCAATAGGAAAATCGGTTTATTGATGTTCGACACAAATATCGTAATCGTATGGAATTACCCACGAACCGACTACACACTTCCGTCAAATTGACTTATATTCGTTCATTATTAATTTATAACAATGTAGTATTGACCATTGTCAATCCTTATGATTGAGCGGTCGATCTCTGATTGAATTCTTTAATCTCTCATGTTTTAACCATTTACGGCATCATCGAATAGATTAGTTAACTCATGAGTAATCAATTGAAAGTAAAATAACCATAAGTGCATCGATGAAATAACCACTTCATATATTTCGAAATAGAGCCAAATTTTGGGATATCACAAAATGAGTGAGAGTTATAGAGAAGGCACATGAGTAAGGACGAGCAATGACAAGTGACGGTGAGTGAACAACAAGAAGGTGTTCATAGCCCTGAACAATGGTGACCCAGCACTATTTGGATTCTCCCGAGAGACGTCATTTTGCCTAGAGGTAGTGCTACATCATTTTGCTTGACCAAGCCATATAAGATTGTGCAACGTGGTTTTGGACATCCATGTGGATTAGAATCTTTAAAAAAATATACCAAGTGAGAGTAAAAAAAAATAATCAAATGGCTGGAATTTCTCATCGGAGGCACTTAAATGATCATTTTTTCTTCGATTTGATACTCAAATAAGCCAGCAAAAACTTTTGACATTAAAGTGAGAGCCGTACACAATTTTTTGCACTTCTAATGTCCTCCCCAAAAAACCAACACGAGAAGAACAACTGTGGGTGCATCATCAACATCAACGATAAGAAAAAGAAATTAAAATCCCTAAATACCCGATTGTCATCTCTCCATGAAAATCAAAAACCTACATTGCAGCTCCACACGGCAACAACAGAAATGAGACCTCGTGGTTCGCCATACTCTGCTTCCTTCGTTCGAAATTTCAACGGAAGGACTAACATGACGAAAAAATATTCAGGGCCACATTGACAAAGAAAAATAATACAAGGATGAAGCACCCCCGAACCCACGCTACCCTTACCAGCAGGACCGAATGCATGTTTACTGTTTAGGTAAGTTTTTGCTTCATTGAAAGAAAAATAGCAATTTCGAAGAATCTTATGAAGCAATCGCACGGATCAACATTCAGTATATCCAAAAATTAACATGGCGTATCAATACGTGCAAAATAGATCAACATGCACCATTAGAATTATACTAAAAATATGGTCTTAGACCTGCGTGATGCATGTAGGGGTAACTAGCTCCACAATGGGTCAATTCCCATTCGGAACTGGGAACAACCTAATTTGTGAAATTGAAAACCCACCCACTTGGTCCAAAAACCTGTCCAATTCCAATTCTTAGGTGGGTCCAAGAACAGTGGTGATATCTTTTTTTTCCCTATTTCTCACAAGACTACAAGTGTTGTTACATAATCTAAACTCTCGTTCTTTGTTGTTTTGGATTTTAATCAATGAAAATCTTAGTAGGAAGAAGTTAAAGATGTGATAACATATGATTAACTTTAAAGCAGGAAATGAATCTATAATCACCGGTTCCAAATTTTAGGAACCAGAAACTGCCCAGAATCAAGTGGTTCGATCCGGTTCTGGTGCTCACCTAGACGCATGAGCACCCTTTATAGGAATTTTTGTTTTTTCATTTATGTTTTTGTATTGAGAAAAAGACACTGCCCGCGCACCAGAGATAATAAAGGGCATTGCTCATATAAAAGTCTCACGTAGTAAATAAGTAATTATTCATAATCCAACCTTGCCAAGATGAATTGCGAAGGAAAATGAAGAAAATTTCGATGAACTTGTGATAATATCCACCGACGTTCGATGTATCCGATGTTGACGTGTCAAAAAATGCAAAATAGATCACCAACCAAGATTTATAAAATACTACAAAAATATAGCTAAAAAACTACGGCAACTTGCTAATATATAAAATAAGACCGCTTACCATTACATCATCACACCTATTACAAAAATATATCCTTTTCATTTATTCTTTGTCTCCTGAGGAAGACAAGTTGACATCCAACACACAAATCTCATGTGATAAATAATTTTTTTGTTCTCAATCAAACCTTACCGATGTGAATCAAGAACAAAAAATAAGACAATTTCGATGAATTTTGAGAGATGATTGTCCTAGAAATTTATATACCTATTGTATAGTGGTTAATTCAATCATAAAATTTTTAATTAGGCTAATTTGACCAATTCAATCCCAAACTCTTTAATAATTTGCCGATATAGTCCCTTCAACCAAAATTGGTTAGAAATAGTTGACGTGACCGCTAGCCATCAAATGTGGCACAACCGATGCTGACGGTGATGTTTTCTATAATTCTTTTTAAATTTTTTTGAACTTTTATAAATTTTTTAATTTTCTTTTCTTTTTACTTTTATATTCTTTTTTTTTTTTTGGTAAAGGTATATTCTTTTATTCTTCGTTAACTTCCCAAAAGGGCCAGCAGCCAAAAAGAAAGAAAAAAAGGAGAAAAAAATAACAAAATAACAAAAAAATTCAATAAAAATTGTAAAAATTATTCATGTCAACATTAATCATATCACGCAAAACGGCCAGCGACTAAGTCAGTAATTTCTAACTGATTTTGGCTAGAAGGACAATATTTGCAAATCGTTAAAAATTCATAACTAAATTTGTCAAATCAAAAAATTTAGAAGGACTTTTTGAATTATTTTCCCAATTTTGAGAAGTGATTAATACTGACCAACATTCACTATATCGAATAATTAACTTGACATATCAATAAATGAAGAATAGATCATCAACCAAGATTTAGAGTAATACTAAAACTATAATTTTAAAACACGACATCTTGCCAGTATATATATTATAAAGACCACTTATCATTAACCACCACACATTTTATAGCAATTGTTTTTTCATTTGTATTTGTACGAGGAATTAGACCCAACAACCTTTAAAAAGCACATTTCTCATGTAGTATTCTCCTGAGGGAATCTCGTTGACTTCAAACACACCAAATCTCATGTAAATAAATAATTAATTAGTCATGATCCAACCTTTACCAATATAATTAGAGTAACTATTTTAGAGAGAGAGAGAGAGAGATAGATGTCATGCAACACATCAATCTTTTCTTTTTTTTTCATTTGCGTTTGTGTTAAGAAGAAGAAGACAACCCCCGAGAACAAAGGGATCACACTTGATAAGCGCATTGCTCGTGTCGTGACTCGTGTGACAGTCTCCTGAGGAAGGCTAATAGGATACCAACGCACCAAATCTCGCTTGAGAAATAGTTAAAGATTCATGGTCCAACCTAAATACATTAAAGCTCAAGAAGGCGATGCCTTCCCCAGCCGAAACCCAATCGATCGTATGTATGTCACCCGTCTACATGCCGAACGCTCTGCTACATCTTTCTTGCCCAGAGAGCGAGCGAGAGAGAGAGAGAGGACAATGTCATCCAATACAGAGAAAACGTAATTGGAAGTGTTGGGCCTTTGCAGTGCCGCGGAAGTTGCATTGGTCGAGAAGATCCTGAGGCAGCTCGATGGGGTCAACCACAGCTCGGTCATCCTCCCAACAAAAACGGTCATCGTCCTCCATGACCCTCTAATCGTTTCTCAGTCGAAACTTGGTATGAATACGATCGATTGCAGCCGCTTTTGCTACGATCAAAACTTGGTATGTAGCGTTGGTTTATCATGTACTTAATATGGCAGTTGAGGCACTAAATAAGGCGAGGTCGGAAGCTAGCATTAAACATCGGGGCAAGATTGATTCAGCGACAAAATGGCCATCATCAGCGCTGATCGTTTGCGGGTTGTTGTTCGGTTTGTCATTTCTTAAGTGCGTTTATCAGCCGCTGAAATCGCTGGCTCTGGCTGCTGTTGTTGTTGGCCTTCGGTCGATTGCGTGGAGAAGCTTCGCATCCATCAAGCATCTCACACTAAATATCCACGTTCTCATTCTGATTTCAAGTAATAATCCTTTTCAAATGATTAATTGTTCTTCGCTAGATGGGATGCAATTTCATGTGGTTCTTATAACATGAGCTGAGGACGTGATATCACCAGACTAACCGAGTATTCTCGCTGTCTAGACATGGGCTTTAACCATCTTGCAAAGTGAAATGAACATGATAAATCGATGGGTCGGCATGTTTATGCACAGCTATATACATTAGTCTCACTCCTAATGACTCATCTACTGTTGTAACTTCAATCGACTTGTCATGTAAGTTATGGAGCGAATTCTTTTCCTTAGGATTAGGGCTTGAGCACGTCACTCCTCACGAATTCCCCAATCTAGTTCATAGATAGCTTGCTTTTGACCAAAACGGAGCTAGCCTGTAGCATTGTATCGGAAAGTTAGGCTCGGATATCACCTACCCACTATACAGAAAGATAAGGCTTTGGACAGTAGATGAAGTAATGGTACTGATCCATCTTAGAAATTCATAAGTAGCAGGCTGTCGAATAACGAGAACGGGTGGTACTCATTCCTCACTTAATGATTTTGTCATTGATCTTAAGCATCTGTGTATACATGATGAGTAGATCATCTCTCGAAATTGATTAAAGTCGTGTAATCTTGTTGCAATGTTGAAATTGCAGTGATAGGAACGCTTGCCTTGCAAGATTACTGGGAAGCTGCTTCCGTAGTCTTCCTGTTTTCCATTGCTCAGTGGCTCGAGTTGGGGGCTAGTCACAAGGTTTGACATTCAATTCTCTGTTTAGAAACAAAATAGGAAAGAATGCATGTTTTGCCCCAAATATTTTGTCCTGCCAAACATAGGCATCCATTGCTCTTTATCTATCCTTCCCTGTGAGGCCATTGAGAATACTAGACGTTGATAGATTTAAGGATTGATGAATACAACCAACAACCTCTAAATCCATTCATTTGCATGACATTCAGAAAGTCTGCCTTAATTTGGCTAGTTAGTTACTTATCCAAACAAAATAGATAAAGAACTTGGGGAAATGGTTTGATAGAACTTTGGACTTAAATCATCTAAATCAGTATATTTGGACTGACGACAGGTTAAGATGTTCGATGTTCTCCCCATAGTCTTGACCGAGTCATACAGAAAGAGAATTACATGAAAGCATATTGCTTAATGAAATTTGAAAGAAGAAATCATACACTATACTGTGCTTGGAGATTATACAAGATCAGGCTGAAAAGATAGCCTCGAAATGCACCCTACCATACTTTTCACAACAGACTATTTCACTCTTTATCTCTTACTGTCGAGAAAGATACACGATTCTGTATGATTAGATATATCTGGGTTTGTGGTGTGATTTCTTTTCTGTGGCAAGGCAATGGCAACCATGTCATCACTGGCAAGCATGACTCCAGAAAAAGCTCTTATAGCCGAGACTGGAGAGTCTGTTGATGTTAACGATGTGAAAATGAGCACAGTACTTTCAGTAAAGGCCAGTGTAGAAGCCGTACCAATCGATGGAATTGTTGTGGATGGGAAATGCGACGTGGATGAGAAAATGTTGAGGGGGGAATCATATCCTGTTGCCAAGGGTGTCGGTTCGACAGTTTCGGCAGGCTCTATCAATATAAATGGTTAGTGTCATACACGGCACCTCTTTTTTTCCTTTTCTAGTGGGAAAGCGTGTTCCGATTATTGAGTCTTCTTTCCATTGGATCACGATTTTTTTTTGCAGGCTATATTAGTGTAAGAACCGTGGCTTTGGCTACAGATTCCGTGGTGGTTTGAATGGCTAAACTAGTCGAGGAGGCTCATAAGGAAAAGACTCGTACGCAAGGCCTCATAGACAAATGTGCAAGCAAGTTACCCGATTTCCTTTCCCAACAAAATGCACAACACCCAAAAGTGTTTTATAAATATATCCCACATTTCTATGGAAAGAATCTGGAAAATATCATCCCAGATGTTAATTCTAGAAGAGAATTGCTTAGCGATATTCCAGGGTACGTATTTTTTCCAACTGAATAACCTGAAAATTGATGCGCGATATTTTTGTTGTGAGAGTTTAAACATTTCATTGCTTTCTCTTTCAAGATGACTGAGTTGGTTAAAATCCATACTAGCCAAGTACTTTTTAGATTTCAACATGATATTTGGGCGCCGACAGTCTCATTGATTGATAAAAACATAGTATCCATCTTCAAAGCGTTTCACGAGCTTGACAACTATAATTTCTTTGTAGGAGTTGCTTTGGTGTCGGCTTGTATTGCTGCGGTTCCTGCTGCACTGAAGCTTAAGAATGAACACCACTGGTTTCACTTGGCAATAGTTGTTCTGATCGGCTCATGTCCTTGCGCACTCATCCTCTCTACACCCATCACATGGGCTTTTGTTTAAAGGAGGTGGGTATCTTGAAATTCTGACAAAGGTTAAAACCGTGGCGTTTGACAAAACAGGCACAAGGAAAAGAGGAGAGTTTGTGGTGACCAACTTCCAATCAGATTGCAATGACATTGACCTTAACACTTTGCTCTACCGGTGATCTGACTCATTCATCCCTTATCCAACTTAATTAAGAACTGTCGAAAATTCTCTTTCGATCTATATAGCTCATGTTTGAGATTGGAGTTGAAAATTTCTAGCGTCAAACTGAAAAACCTGAAAGCAAATCTTGCAATGTGAAGGGTATCGAGCATCGAGAGTAAATCAAGCCATCCAATGTCAGCTGCAATAATTGACTATGCCAATTCTTTCTCTATTGAGCCAAAGCCTGAAGAAGTGGCGGATTTTCAAAATTTTCCTGGGGAAGGAATTTATGGTCAAATCAACAGTAAAAAAGCATCTATATTGGGAACCAGATAATCGATCTAAGGGCTGGCTGCGAAACAGGTCGGTTTCTTTGTTACTGAAGATGAGCAAATTTCGTGTAACTAGCTCAGGCAAATAGTTATTCAACAGTAATATTCTTCTTCCTTATATTTCTTTCCTGTTTCTTATTAATCTCTCCTTCGATTTACTGGGGTGTGCCACAGCGAGTGGCATTGAAACGGACACAAATGGATTCATATACATTGGACAAAGCCTGGTGGGAAAGTTCAGTCTCTCAGATGCTTGTAGAACCGGGTCGATGGATGTCACGCCCGAACCTCGAGCAAGAACATATCCCTCGGTAGTCAATCAAATTGTAACGTTCCCAGAACTCATCGCCGACTCATTCAATTTTAAACACAGGCAGAAGTGAATTAAATAATCTCTAGACAACAAACAAACATAGGATAGAAAAGCAAGAAAACCAAATTTCACAAACACACTTTTATAAACAAACCAAGTCATATACAAAAGAGTCTAACTCAAAAAGGGCCACTGAGCAATCCAAACCTGTGGCTCTACAACCATAGGCTCCGGGTCCACCACGACACCCATCAGGAATATCAAGATTCATCGGGTGAGCTGCTTCCCACTCTCGAGTCCTAATGGGAGGCTCGTCGAAACCTAGGAGGGACCTTCCTGACCCTCTTGAGGAAAGTTGATGAACCATGCTATGAATCTATGAGGTACCGATTGAGGTAAGCCCTCATCGACCCAGACTGTGGACTCCACCAGCTCTCTGGTCAAGGTGGTCCCAGGGATAGGGAAATAGGGAAACTCAAAATCCATCATCTACGGGACCCCGTATCGCATGTGATGTGCCTCTATCTAAGAACCTGTAAAAAGTTAAACCACGACGAAGTGAGGAGATGTCTTAGCGAGTCTACACCTTAAACCCCAATTAAGAAGGTAATACACTTAAAGGCAGCCTAAGCGCACATCAAATGAGACTTACCTCGCATCAGCACCTCCCTGCACATTAGTACCGTTCATATAACATATGCATCCAATCAATGTACTTAGTAATTGAAACACTTCAACTCACATCTCAATCAATCACAGGGATCCCGATTATAAGGCCAAATCGTTATGACACATCACATTTCGTGCCACGCAATTTTGTCTCATAATCAAGCACGATCAAATCACTCATTCAAGTGTTCAAATTAGTTACGACCCAACGACCATGGCCGACTCAACAGTCAGCGGTCTTCCGACATCGTCTCGCCCCATCGAGCACAGCAACATCTACATATAGACGGCATTCCCGAAGGAGCATCGGCTCAGCCTCCACTGCAACTGACATCCGTTAACATGAGGCATTCCTGAATGAGCATCGTTTGGCATAATGCTCATGACGAGTTCTCATAACAATCACACGCACATCTAATCCAAGCCAATAACATCGTGCTTTACACTCAAATGCCTCAATTTAAATAATGTGTTTTGCCTATTTTCTTCATATTAAAAAACACGCGGTAAAATAATTGTACGTGGGTACACGATCAAATTGAATCATAAAATGTGATATCCTCTCTTTTAAAAAATCCCACTATCTTATACAGTACCTAAAAACATTTTTGGCGTCAAAAACCGACACCCGGTATTTTTCTAATTAAATACCAAAATTCCATATTTTTGAAATAATAAATCAAAAATATCAATCATTATTCAATTGCATAAATTAACACTCAATTACATAAACCAATCATATCACGATGATCGGCACAAGATTCTAATGACCGGCTATCCCGGTACAATTTACGGAAAATAATAAATAATTAAATAAATTACAATTAAATATATAAATTACAAAATAATTAAATTAAACCACTAATTAACCTATATACGCTAATCTAACCACCTAATAACTAATTAACTAATCTACTAAGCTAACTAATTTAATCTAACCACCTAATAACTAATTAGACTAACTAACCAATCCTACTAACTTAGGCATATAACTAATTACCCTAATTAAACTAACTAACCACATAATCTCTAATCCACATTTAAGCATCATTAGCACCCTAATTAGAGTTTAGGACATAAACTCACCGAATTAGCAAATGAATCGATTCACGACGACGGCAACGCAACGGCGACCGAAACTCAAGCCTATGGTGACACCAAAGGAAGCTCATACCGAGCTGAAAATCACAAGGGACACTCACGATTTGGGCTTGTTGAAGTTGCTGCTCTGGACGGACTAAGTTGGTGTAGGCTAGTTGGCGGCGAGTTGGGTGAGCAAGGGGCTAGTGGCTGCTGGAGTTAGGCGACTCGGGACTGGGCTGAAGATGGCAAAGCGAGCGTGAGGTTGAGTGGAGTTACTTCGGTGGGTGTTGGGCTGGAACGTGCTTGGGCTGCATCGGGGATATGGGCGAGAAGTCAAGGGGAAACGTCGGGTTGATTGGAGTCATTGGTGGGGCTGTCGCAGATGTGTGGCAGGGAAAGGGAGAATCAGTGGAGATGGGAGTGGAGGAGTGCGATGAAGGTGATGCTGGCAGAGAGGAAGTGGGCCTGCGACTAAAAAGAAAAAATGGAGGAGGAATCAAGCTTGAAATGAAATGAAAGAGAAGACAGAAGCAGGAGGGGTTGGTGAAGCTAGCACATGAAGGGGGAAAAAGAGAGGCCAAGAAGTCAATGAAAAATATCTAAAGCACTTGAGTGCTTTTCCCCCTTCACTTCAGCCAAGTTGGAGCCAACAATATCAATTGGTCACTCAAGGCCAATTACTCACACATCTTCACCAACTAGAGCTAAATTGAGGACTAAGATGCAACTGGTCCTCAAGCCTACGAATTTTGCATCCAATCACTCTAGTTCTTCACAAATCTCTCTAATTGATGGCCAAATTTGTTGAGGAGGAAGCCCATGCAAAATTCCACACTTGTATTCACAAACTAGTCCCTTTTGAAGGCCAAAAATCCATTTGAAAATGGCCAATTGAATTTCTTGAATTTAAATCGCCCAATTTCGAATTTTCACCAAAAATCTAGGCTGGTCAAAAATTATTCAAAGGATGAGTCGATGTCATAAAAGTAAATCGTGACGTGCCCAAACTTTTGATTCTTGAAATCTGGTTCAATTTCATGATTAATATCAACTAGATGCGATTTTAGCGTAATCTAACCTACCGGGTAACTTTTAAGAATTTTTAGCTCGTTTGATTCGTGATCAATTATTTTTTATCCACATTATGCATCTTCGACACATTGGCGACTCTCGGTTATCGTAAAAATCTCAATGTTTCATTTACAGGCACCAAGTACAGAATCGGCAGAGAAATCAGTTTAGTGTCGTTTGATGCGAATTTTGCAATCAGGTGAAATCGCCCACAATTTAATTACATGCTTCTATCGAATCGACCTATCTCCGGTCTCTAGTCAATTTTAACAGTACCGTATTGACCCTTACAGATTAGCACGGTTGAGCAATCAATTTCTGATGGAATTCTCAAGTCAATCGCGCTTATATTCCTTAACGGTTTCACTCAATAGATTAATTATCTTGTGAGTGATCACTTCAGAGAAAAAAGACTATAAGTGCGTCAATGAAAAGTTCAATTCATATTATCGGGACAAGGTCAAAAATCAAGATGTCATAGTGGAGGCCATTAATGATGTTAAATCACTAGGCATCAAGACTGCCATGCTCACAGGTGATAGCCAAGCTGCAGCCAGGTCCACACAGAATCAGGTGCGCTTCCCTCATCCTCGTCTTATTACATCAGTACAGAATTATGGAAATGATCTTCCACACAACTGCCACCTTAATCCATGACTGGTATTTTATCGATTGAGAATAATCACACATTTGAGCTCCAATGGAACTTTTAGGTCCAAAAGAACTTGGAACACAATTTGCAAAGAAAGACCAAAACTTGGCAAGTTCAACTTGTTCTCTTCATTTTTTCTCCTAAAGAAAATGGAATGCTAATAATAGAAATTGAATCCTAACAAAGAAATTGAAGATTCGTTGTAGCATGAACCGACTGAGGTTCGTTAACTTTCTACCTGCAAAACCGCCTCCTATTCAGCTTGTCCAAATGTATCTTGTTTTACATTTCTTCCGTAAATATATACTATATACTAGTGCGCCAATAATATGCAGAGTGTACCGAAAAATAAAAATCCGTTTGCAGCTCAACAATGCTCTAGACATTGTATGTGCAGAACTCTTGCCCGAAAACAAGGTAAAAACAATAGAAGACTTCAAGAAATAGGGACCAACTGCAATGATTGGTGACGGAGTAAATGGTGCTCCTGCATTAGCCACAGCTGATGTAGGCATCTCGATGGGGAATTCTGGTTCAGCCCTCTCAATGGAGATGGCCGATGTGATTCTCATGTCGAATGACATTCAAAAGATCCCAGAAGCTATTAAACTCGCCAGGTGGGCCTTCAGGAAGCTCGTCCACTGTGAAGGGCACAGTCCTCGGATTAGCCTTTGCTGGGTACCCATTGGTTTGGGCTGCAGTTCTCACAGACGTGGCACATGTTTGATCTTGATTCTCAACAGCATGCATTGTCTAAACGCCACCTCAAACCGAGTAAAGAATTTCAACGAAAGGAATAACATGGCAGAGGCAGTAATATATATTTTAGAGGTCACAAAATAATACAATAATGACATCGAACAAGTTAACAAAGTACAGGGAGGACTTATGCCTTTATCCCTACTATCTAGGACTTGGAAAAACCGCCCCATAAAAATCAAAGTCATGTTACACTTGTGACCAAACTTCTCTAGTTTAGAGCTAAACCATATGGCTGGAAATAAAATATCGCAGACTCTTCTCTTAACAAAGAAATATAGGCAGAGGTTAATGATTTTTTTTTTTTTTGGCTCATTGCAAAGATACACGAGTTACAAAATCTCCCCAACTTTTGGAGCAAAAACAAAAGTCAATTTTTTTTTGGAGCAGAAAATAAAAGTCTAATTAACTCAGCCGAATACGACTAGAAATAAAAATAAAAAACTCAACCGAAAATTGCCAAAAGCCGTCCTGATGCAGTACTCTTCCTCCCAAGTCCGGACATAAATTCCAGCTTTGTTTGCTTGCAAGCATCATCGGCAGAAAACATTAAATGACAAGGGAATGCGACAAAGGCCGTAAATGTTTGTTGGGTCGTGTGACACCAAATTGGCCCTTCCTATGGGCCAGTACAAGACAAAAAAGGACGAGAGGACTCCCAAAAGAATATGTTGACAACACCGGAAGGAGCGCTAGATCTGAAATTTGAGCTTATATTTGGAGCAGTTATGAGCAAATTTCTAACCTCGTTTCTTTCTTCTTTTCTAGAACAAGTGAAATCTTAACTTGATGTTGCTTACTATGATGTGCTTTCGTGCACAAGAGATCAAGAATACTAAAGTACTTAGTGTGTTTTTCTGGGCCCAAAGAAAAAAAGGTTGGGGAAGATAAGAGTTGTCATTTCCGATATGGCACACTTCAAATGGGATAAACACCAAATTTGATTGGGGAAAAGCCGGATAATCTATCATGGCCCTAGAGGTCGGATGATTGTCCCGCCTAGAAATAATATGAAAAGTTAAATAATAATAATAACACGCATTTCCTCACTATATGGCGTCACTATGGATCACTACTTAGCGGTTGGTTGAGTGCCATTCTCTCAGTCACACTATATATCAAGACATAGAGGGCCACTGCAAGCGTTGGAAGACCACCAAATAATGGTAGAAATGCAAAGTCACCTCAAAGAACTGGACTGGATGGTTGCTTTACTTCGATACTTGCTAGATCTACCTGTGTCGCGATGGTTGCCCACAACAGAGGCTATCGCCACCATGGAGGTGGCCAGAAAATGGCAACCACCATCGGCAATGCTCACTCCCTTCACAAGAGTAGAGTAGGTTTTTCTTTTTTAAACTTAACTATTAATTTATTTTACTATTATTTCAATCCAAAATTAGGTTTTATTCACTCATTTACCAAACACAATATAAGATAAGAAAACTCCTCCTCTCATTTCTTATCTTCTTATCTTATCCAATTCACAATTGTTATCTTAGAGACCAAATGCAGTCTTAAGTGATTAGGGAGCAAAAGAAAGTTATATTTGAGCGATTTGATGACATTTTGTCAACGTGTTACATAATATAAAATATTTTACAAAATAATTCCTCCAAGCGTAGGCTAACTTTTAAGCTATAATCCGCGCCTCCGTGCCGTATGCAACTCAATAGATTACTAGGCCTCTCCTCGGACAATGAGATTGCCAAGGCAATCTTATTAGTTCTAATCTAGTTTGTCCACTAGCTTTGCATATGACCATCTGATTACTTTTCTGTCCTTGTGCCGAGAAAAGTAAGTGATCCAAATCATTTTTCTCGTGCCCTATAATTAAAGTCTATACGGTGCCTATGACATTATTAAATAAATCAAGATTAAATTTCAATGTGTTAAATGAATGTGAAATGACACTATATGTATACTATAAATTGTGATGATCGCATTAATGCAATGTCAATATAGTTATATCGGTATCATTATATACATACACTGAACTCTTTTTTGACAAAAGCGAAGTACTTACTAAATCGAATTATTCGAAGCTTAAACATCCAATAGTCAGTCGAAAATCATATAGCTTGAATTGACATGTTTATTCAAATAAAACAATCTTGTGCATCTATCTAAAAATTGTTTTAAAATCCATAAATTCAATAGACTAATTGTATGCTATGTAAATCTATTTTAAGAATCCGTTTGTTTCATGAAAAATATATGATTTAAAAGATATTTTTCTAAAAACAATCACTTATATCGGTTGAAATAATTAGTGATGAGAAATGTTTTCATTATCAACGACAATTCGTATCTCAATATTTTCATGTGTAAATGATGAAAATATTTTTCGTTTATTCATTTTTGTAAGTGACTAGTGGTTGCTTTTAAGAAAATATTTATAAAAAAAATGATTTATTTTTTGGAAAACAAACAGAGCCTAATACACAAGAAAGGATAAAAAAAAAACATATTGATTATGGGAAGAAAAGAAGCAAAATGAATATGGCAATTATGTAACTCCAAGCACCTTAGGATTGTTAGGACTCTCTCTTTGTTTATAGAAAATAATTTGACCTTTTCAAAGGTTTTTCTATCCATAAATTTTGAGTGATATACAACCAATTTCCATGTGGCAATATCTCGCTAAAGTGATGTGTATGAATAGTATTTACAAAATACCATACCATATTTTTACAAATAAATGTCACAAGTATACTAGTCCCATTTTGAGATCGCATCATAAATTATTATTACATGTTCACCATATTGTATAGCTATAAGTGTAAACTATAATAATAATAATAATAATAATAATAATAATAATAATAATAATAATAATAATAATAATAATAATAAATGTCTAAACTTGCCTTCCAATTTCCCACGAAAAACAAAAGGAAGATCAACTATCGATTTTTGTTCCGAGTGGGAGTAGTTAGTCTTCACTCTTTCTTTTGGTCATACGTTGAACTTCTGCGCTTGAATTGATCAAGTATTAAAATAATTTAAAAGACATAAAGCTTTTACGCCTCACCCAAACTCCTAAAAACTCCAAGAGAAGAGGAAGGGGGAAAAAAAGGAAAAATTGACCCCATCAGCCCTTCTACTATGCAAGCAAACGATTTAACATTTAAAAGAATATTAGCTTGAATGACTAATCAATTTTTAAATAAATAAAAAAAGTTCGAGAATGACATTACAAAAATGATCATTGTATTTTATAAACAAAAATACACTTGCCAAACAGGTGGATCGAGTCAGGTTGAAAATAATCCAATTCAAATTGATTCATTTTTACGCAATACAAATTTAGTGACCCATCTCAAATTCATATCTTACCCATATCATTAAAATGCTTTTGTAAATTTCATAGACAGACTAAAGTTGAAGCATGACAAGAAGAGAAAGTTATAAAAATAGGTTCGATTTAAGTAAGTTGTGAATTCATCTAACATTGATATTAAACCTATTTATGCTACATAGTTTGGTATAAATTCATTTATGACTTATTTACGGAATATAATCAATCCATATATCAACCCAACTCAATCCATAAATAAAGGTTAAGAAATGGGTTATGACCCATTTTGACAAGTTTAGACAGAAATAATTCAATAATTCCAGCAACCAAATATATCTGCATAATCATATTCGTGAGAGGTTCACAAAAAATGAATTTTTGATTTTTGATTTTTATAATTCATGGTTTCATTGCTGATTTTTTTGCTTTTATTGGTCGAAAGGTTCATTGTTGAGTTATTAGTAACTTTATTGGTGCGTATAATTCTCTCCGCCGGTTTCGCCTCAACCCTTGTGCTAGAGGCTGCCACCTCCTTTCAGCCATCTCTCTTTTTCCTTTTAATTTTTTTTTTGACCCACTTGTTCATTTTTGGAATGAAATCAGAGCCGATTAGTCAATTAGGGAACATAACACAGTTCACATGACAAAATTTACTCCAATCGGTGCTCTAGACACTAGGGGTGGGTCTTGAATCTAGATCTAGACAAAAATAAAATATAAATATTTTTCCATAGTGGGGAGGAGGGGACCCAATAGATTAGTAACTTGTAATAATGAGAGTGTAGATTCTCATAGGAATGATTAAATAATTATTTTATATAGTTTCTTGATCTGTTCATGATGTTCCAAGAAAGGTTAAAAATTGAAAAGAACTGAAAAGAGATTTTTTTTTTTTTTTAATTGCATGGAGAATCCTAAGCGAGTCACATGTTTGGCGGTCTTTTCATCTGAAAGACTTGTCCGTGGGAGGAAAATCATGGGATTCATATGGTGAATGAGACAAAATGCTTTTGCCCTGCCCCCCAATTATTTTCCTCCAATTACTGTGCACCCAACCGCTCGCACCCTCAATGCCGGGACTCTGCATTGGAATTGAGGCTCCATCGACAATCATGTCTTGTACTCAATGCTAAAAAAGTGATTAAGACTTTGACATGTGATTAGCATATCATATTAGTCGGGCGCTTAAGGATTCTGACTCGTGAGATAGTGAAAAAGAAACGTGACATGAAGTAATACTCACCCAGAGAGATATAAAAATGAACCAATTGATTCATTGGTTCCATATGTGAAAGCTGTGACTTATCAAGTTAGAGTTCATTGTCATTTTTTGGGATCTAAAACTTATCATGGTTGTTTTAAAACTAACATTGGAACCTACCCTATTTGTCTGGTATTCTAAGGTCTACTCATGAATCAATTTTTTTACTTAATTTTAAAAGAAAAAAATTAAGACAAATGGTAATGATAGCAAAATATTATAAGCAACAAAACAACTTAAAGTAAAACATTGATACAAAACAAACAAAAATATAAGAGTTTTTTTATTTTTTTGATGACCTAGAGAAATCCGTAAGCCGACAATCGGCAAGCAAACTCTGGGACCTACAGAGGAATCCATCACCTCCGTGAAGCGGGTAAATCCACCTGCGATGTGCTAGGGATTCGAACTTCTCCCCTTCGTGAGGGGGAGAAAGCCCAAAGTTAGCAACGCCACTCAGTGTGGTGGTACAAAAATATAAGAGTTAATACCATGAAAAATCATAAACTGATACACTTGTAATAAATTTCTCATAAACTAATTTTTTATCATAAAAAACTCCAAACTAATATACCTGTAACAAATTACATCTGTTCATTTCTATTAAATTTTTACCGTTATATTGCTAAGTTAGATGATACATGGCATTGACGAGTGTACCACTTTAGAATTATCTTCCGTTTGTACATATACTGGTTTGTGGTTTTTTGTAATATTAATCCAATTTAACCAAAAAATTACTGTGGTAGTAACTTTGGGATTTTTTGGTCAAAATATTAGTTTTTTGTACACTTATCACATACGTACTAGTATGAGATTTTTCGTGGTATTAAATCAAAATATAAAGTTATTGGGAGTTAAGCTTATTTAAGAATATTAAATCATCTTCTTTCAACTTCAAACAATATGTTCTAAGTGGTTTTCAAGTGGGAGGGTAGGTTCAACACTCATAATCTAAAATCTACCTACATAGTACCAATTCTAAAATTTTGGAATCAAGAATCGTGCCTATTTTTATGTGCAGTCCGGTTCAGCTATAGAGTAGAATTGCCCCGGGTGGGCAGCCCTAGACAGAAAGAGAGGGATGCTCGAATTACGAAGACTGGCCTATGAAATCGACACGTTTTATAGCATGTCAAACTGCGAGCGGATGCTTGTATAGAGTGAGCTCGTTCGAAAATCGTACGAGACATGTTAATCAACCTATGGTTGAACAGAAATCGGGCTATCTTCAAAAGGTTCGTGGGATCTACAAAGGGAAAGTGCTCTGGGGAACGGAGAAGCATTGATGGGAAAACCGAACAAAAGGATGACACAAAGGACAGAGTACACGCCTGTCACCAACAAGATCATTATTGATCGAGCGGCAGAAGATATATCTGTAAAATCGAAAGTTGCCAATTCGATTTTCCGATCCATCCTTCATCTTATGAAACATTTTGTACACAACGAAAACTCATTTTTACATGAATTGATGACCTGCTTAACTGGTTTATATGCGAATTGACATGTTAAAGTTAATGAGTTACATGTCATTTTATTATACGATATAAATAGATATGTTTTAAACGCAGTTAATACTCGTGACTAAAAACTTATTTATCCTTAAAAATTTATAAAATCACCGTCCATGTTAAAAAGAGCAGAAGGCGAATTAAAAATGTTTAGGGATACAAAAGTCATATAGCTTCAAAAAATCTAACCCAAAAATACTCTTTAGATGTAATTTAAAGCTAAATTACTAATATCATATAGAAACTAATTAAACATGACACAAGTTATCATATGTAAATGTGTCAATCGTGCACACAAGTATATGTATTTTTATAAATGAATTAACAAATCATGTTATGTCAATACCGTGATAACACGTTTAATATTTATGTCGTTAGCTACGATAAACATGTTACAAAGATCACTTCATTAGTTATATTGTATGAAGGCAGTTGGTTACATACTAAATGTGTCATATTCGAGCTAATTATAATCGAGTTATGCCTTGTTTCAACACAATATGATTAATTACATGACGAGACACAAATTGCCGGCCTCATCTTGGTAAGGGAGAGATTGCTTTTATATGTGGCGTGTTTAAAAAACCCTTCTACATATTTAGTCATGTCTCTACTTTTCCTAAAATGAATTTAATTGTTCATGTTCTAAGCACCGCTAATACTAGAAATTACCTTAGGAGACTATATCAGAATAAAAAATTCAAACCGTATATAGAATAAACGCCCTTGCTAAAATGGATCAAAAAGTGTATATCAATATGTGTCGTCTAAATTCAGCTTGTTATTATTATAATTTATTCATTTTTACACCGCAAGGGACTCTTGAGGATTTTGTTGGTTTTGGTTATATGCTTGTTAGAAAAAAGGATTTTAGAAAATGATAGAAATGATCTTTATACTTTGATCCAACATGCAATATTGTCCATGTACTTTTAATTTTTTTAATCTAGTTTTTAAACTATTGATAAATGTTTAATCATGACAAATGAGATGTTATTTGATGACATGAATTATTATATGTTACATTGGATTTTTAAAAATGATTAGTCAATATATCTATCTTTTTATCCATCTGCTTTAAACTAGGAAAATCAAAATTAGGGCATTAACGTGTCCATGAAGCGCATGTTAGGGGCAATATAATGGTGAGTCACGGCTTCTTTTTATGCCATGAATATTTTCTTGTCCAACTATATGCAATGTTCGCGAGATTAGGGGAAGAAAATTTGAAGAGAAGGTGATTCTAATTTCTTTTTCACAAATTATATATTTTCTTAATAAATTTTCACTCAAAAAATTTCATTCTCTCAATTTTCTTCCACTTTCCAAAACATAGCATATAATCTTAGCTAACGCATATACTACTTCGTAAGCCGTGATTTAGGGAAAAACGATTGCTCCAAATGAAAAAATAAAAAATAAAAAGTGAAAAGACCACAAAAAAACTCTAAACTTTACCTAAAGTGACAAATTTACTCTATTTTTTTTTCTAACATGAAAAACCCAAAACTTTGCAAACTGTGACATATTTATCATAGTAGGAGCATTTTCGTCTTATTTTTTTTTCCTTTTTCTTTTTTCTTCTTCTTCTCTCTTCCCTTTGCCAGCCATGCCGAAGGGAAGTTGTCTTCTGGTGAGGGCGGCCCTCGGTTGGGTCGGGAGAGGGAGGCCCTCCCCCGACGTCGATGAGGGCCGCCCTAGCTTGCATCAAGCGAGGACTACCCTCGCCAGATCCCGCGAGGGCATCTCTCATCTAACGCCGGCAAGGGCTTGGCGAGGGGTGCCTTTGTTAGTGAGGACGAGGGAGGCCCTTGCCTGACCCAACCAAGAGCCACTTTTGTCAGACGCCGACGGAGGGAAGAGAGAAGAAGAAGAAAAAAAGAAAAAAATTAAAAGTAAAAAGACTAAAATAACGATGATGTGTTTTTTTTTTTTTTTGGTGATCCAGGAATCCCGTATAACCGACAGCCGACGAGTAAATCTGGAGGACACGTAAACGGGAGGACCCACAACTCCCGACATTCTACTTAAGACCCCAAGTGACCGTGAGCGAGCTCGAACTCTTTCTCTTGGTAAGGAAAAGAAAGCTCAAATCATCACAGCTATCAAAGCAGTAGTAATAACGATGAGGTGTTGATTTTATCAAATTGGACAAATTCACAAATTTTCTAAGATTCGGCTTAAAAAGTCTTGAAAGTGATTGTGAAGGGCTGCATTTTATGCGGGAGGGGTACGACAAAATACTAGAGCATGACATTGTCAAGACGGTGCATCGGTCTCTCGTTAGAAACCGCCTTTTGCAAAACCTTCGACGCAAAGGCACCCGTCATGTGAAAATGTGGAGATCACAGGGGCATTTGCGGAAAGTGCAGAACAAAGCATTTATCCAGTGCGTGGTGACGGTGATGGTGGTGGGTCAAGCTTCAAATCTTTTGCTTTTGGGCCGACGCTCTCTTTTCTGCTTTTTGCAAAATTCCTTTTAGATTTCGGCCCCTTTACTTAACCCTCACACCTTCTTATCAAAAAACCTCGGAGTGAGTTTTTTTTTTTTTTTCCTTGAACTATAAGGATCTATTAGTGGCAAGGTAATATATATATCTTATATTCAACACTTGCTTTTTTTTTTTTTTTTTTTATAAACATAATCTCAAAGTTATCCTCAAAGTAATGCCAAATATAGATATCGAGAGTTTTAATTTGAAGAAATTATATTGGATTTTAAATAGGTGGGATTTACACCTATCTAGCTTTCGATCATTTGTAAGAGATTCCCTTTTTGCCTCCCGTAGGAGTCGGTCCTGTTTCAGTCTTGATGTGGCTATCATCTTCTCAAACCAGCTATCGATAAAGTAAAGATGTGAAAAAGGCATTTGCTACTTAGTCTTCGTGGTCTTATGATAAAAATGGGTTCGTAAAGGCTAAACCCTAATATTAGTTGACTGGTTCATCAACCATCTTGATAAATTAATTTCTTAGATTATTTAATTGCCAAGCTGGGCAGATTTTGCCAAAACAGAGATCTTGTTCCTATATATATTATTTGGATCTTATTGAGGCGGCTTAATCTAACACGCATAAGATCTCACCTAAACCTCAACAGAAAGGGAAGGAACGGCTATTTCTGGGGCCGAAATTGCCCCGGGCACAGCGTTTAAAATTGAAGAGACGAGATTGCCCTTGATATGTAGTGGGCCCCACACTGACCATTTTCTTCTTCCGAGTTCCAAGGAGCGCGGGAGCGTCCCTATTGCTCCCCCGGAGGATAGATTTCAGGTTACAATGGAAGAAAGTCAAAGTTTGAAGGTCAAAGTTTCAAGAACCTGTAAAAAACCCTTTTTGGGCTTCTCACTAATAAAACAAAGCTCAGATACAATCAAAGCAAAGAAAAAAAGAATGAACTTGGACCAGAAGTTTCGATCTTTCGTGGATCTCGATTTCAAGATATCTTGACATTTACATTTTAGATATATTTATTATCTCTCTTATTTTTCAATTTGAGCTGACATTGGCTGGATGACAAGTGTCAACATTAAAAAATTCTCCATTAAAATTTATTGAAATGACTATTCTAAAAAATCGTCAAAAGGATTTCAAAGTAAATTTATTAAAATTGTAAAAGTTAGGACTAAATTGATCATTGTAAAATAAATTTTGGATTAGTCCAGTGCCCTAAAAAGATGGGCTGTGGAAAAAAGTGCACCCAAAGAGAATAAATAAATAAATAAATAAATAAACAAATAAACATATTATATTTATTTTGTATATTACTCATAGAGGTGCAAAGAGAATTTCAAACCCCAAGTTCTTGCAAAGAATTTCCGCGAAATACAATCAAGCTGTTTTGAATTTTTATTGTCCGTAATAAAATAATAATTACAAAAATCAACAAGATAATTGAAAGGTGATTTCCAAATCCTCTTCCGGTTTTCAAAATAGAATCTTTCCAATTTTGCGAAATCTAATTTCATTATTTTTTCTTAGAAAATATCAAATATTCTGACTTTATCTCTTTCTTCACTTGTTTAAATTATTTTTCGCTATTTTCCTCGGATAAGTTTATTCCTTTTATACGTAAAAAAATCTATTCGGCCAATCTCTTGAAGAGAAAAAGACATGGTAATTGCAAAGCCTGCGTGATATACTGCTTCATATATTAAAGTCATTCGCATTCCATGCACCGTCACTAAGCAAAAGTAGTGTGAATCATACATTTGTCATGGCAGTAGCATCTCCTTTGCATGACCACTCGGTATGCTTCGCAAAAAAAGAATAATTTGTAAATTACTTTCTTAAAGATGATTGCTCTTATCACTTACAAAAATGAACGATATAAAAATATTTTTATCATCTACAAAAATATATAGATTTATATCTATTTTCACAATGAAATTTTTTTCATTGGCTAATTATTTCAATCGATACAAGTAGTCATTTTCTAAAAAATGTTTTTCAAATCATTCGTTTTTTGAGCAAAGCAAATAGAGCCGTAATCTTTCGGGTGTCAATATCCCTGATACACACACAAGGCGTGTGCACATTTGATAGTGATTAGTTGAGGAAATAACAGAGGAAATAAATTTTATTTTGAAAATACTAAATAAGAATATTTTATCACCAAATATATATATATATATATATATATATATATATATATAATTACGCATGGAAGGTTGTTGTGAGATATAAAAGATAAAGATATCTCGAGACTGGGAATATTCTCAGGAAAGTTATCATAGGATAGAACAATTTGAATTTCAATATTAAGATGTAGGAGAAATTCATAGGAATTATTAATTTACACATTTGCCTATGGATACAATGGAAGCAATTACGGCTGCGTTTGGCAGTCGGGATAAAATTCAGGATATGATATAATTTATCCTATCCTACGTTTGGTGCTCACTTGGGATAGGATAAAGTCGGATATAAGGGGGATATAGACAGGATAAAATTATCCCATGGGGGAGGTGGGATAAAGGTGGATAGGATTTCTAACGTCTATAATAGGAAAGTTATTTTTCTTGAATAACAAATTTATTAAATTAACAAAATTGAAATTATATTTCAATATAAATAATATTTGAATTCTAATTTAAGAAAATAAAATAATAAAAAAATTATTTTTAATTAATCTTATTTTAATTCTATTTTATAATAAACATTCAATCTATAAAATTAAATATTTATATTTATTATATATTTTAGGTATTTTTTTATTTTAAATATGTTAGTACAGTTTACTATTTGATAATTTTTTATTAAAGAATGATGAAAGGGAAAAAAGAAATAATAATGAAAATAATATAAAAAAAGAGGAAAAATAAAATAAATAATAAATAAGGAATAGTGTTACAAGATATTTTCACCATCTTCATTTATGAACATTTAGGTTCATTTATAATGATATGTTGTTTATATATAAAATATATATATATATATATATATATATATATATACATGATGTGAATATATCCGACTTTAATACTGTGATTCACCAAACACTAGACGGGATATAAAAAAATCCCAGGATTTCATATCTTATCCTATCCAATCCTATCCCGATTAGAAATCCGGACGACCAAACGTAGCCTTACGGATAGTTGAGGAAGAACAGAAATATTTAAATCCTTAGAAAATGCACTTCTCTCATGCTTGCGCTCCTCGGATTTTTTAAGCATTTGACGTCGGTATTTACTATTCTTATTATCCCCGAAAGATTCTGTACAAATCAAAGTCAACCTTTTATGGGCGCCTATCGAGAATAAGAATAGAGGCAAAGAAACTTGTGTCGGCATGGGACCGAAAATGCGGCCTCTCCAACCTCCGTTTCTATCCCATCGATCAGCCTAAACCCTAATCCTTGTTTATTTAGTCGAAACTATGTACTAAATCCAATCACGAAAGGAATCCGTAGCGCAACAAAATGTTGTTTTCAGCGACTGTCCCGCGTAGAAACTCGACTCTACTTGATATTAGATAAGGATTAAAATGGTTCAATCACAAGAGAGAAAGAATAATGACACAAATATTTATCAATATTGATTCAATGTATAATGCGATCCCTATATTTTTGAGTTGTTCAATATGGGATTTTAATTTTAACTCAATGCGTGATATCATTCTTGAATTTTTAATTTATTTAATATGATCTCTAGACTTTTAGAATATTCAATACTTTTCTATAATGTGAGAATTAAATTGAACATATACCATTATTTTATGAATTATATTAAATAAATTGAAAGTTCATGAATTACGTTGTATATTCAGTTAAAGTTCATGGATCATCTATGTCATTTTTCACTCAAAAGGGCAAGCACAGTTTAGCGAGGGCAATTGTGTAATTGCGCATAGCACGGGGCTCCCAGTGGCGCTAACGTAATAAAGGCGAACATGGGAGGCATTAAATCGCGACACCATATTCCGTTTCTGACTCATGTTATTCCTGGTAGCTTTGCTTTTTCTCCATCGCCTCTACTTCTCCCCCACCACCCCCCTCCCCCACCTTTTCCTTTTCTTCGCTGCCCTGCCCCTTCCCTTTTGACCGTTGCCCCTCCCCCTTCTCTCTCTACCAACGTCTCTCTCTCTCTCTCTCTCTATCTGCACTGTGATTCCCTCACCTTCTCGCATCCTCGCCATCTTCCCTCCTCCAACTCCTCGCTCCTTCGCTCGCTCGCTACAGTCCAGGTACGTCGCCATTCTCGCTACCCCGAAACATGCCGTCTTTTTATTCTTTTGCACTTTCATCCCCCCCCCTCTCTCTCTCCTTTGTTATACACAGTGACATGGCTCGCGAGCAGATGGGTCCTCTTCCTTTTCCTCCCTCGTTCTTGTCTCTGGGTCCGCTTTGTCTTAGCTCGGGCTCTCGTGACCGGTGTCGTCGTCGTTGCTGCTGTCGGTGTTGCTATCGGAGAGCCTTCTCTGGCGGGGGAGAAATTATGGGTTCTCAGGAATTCTTCGTATCTCCCTGCGGAAAATGTCTGAGCTTTTGTAGATATTCAGTGCTGTGTCGATTTTCTTATTCGCTTTTGGTACGCACCTGTAGATTTTTATGCAGCTGCGTGATCTTTCGGACTCCCTTCATGTTTTGATTCTTCGATTTTGGCCCAGAAAAATGCTTTCTTTTTTCTGCCCCCTCTCTCTCTCTTCTCTCTCTCTGCTGTTTAATCTACTTTATCTCCATTCCTTTTCCCCAGTCCTCTTCTCACTCCCACGTAGCAGCTTTAGATTGGTACCTGAGGAATACCTTTTATCTTCTTTTGGGTGTCTTCTCTCTCTCTTCTCTTTTGTTTAATTCCGTTCCTCCGCTTGCTCTCTCTCACTTCTTCTTTTTTTTTTTTTAAGTCGAAATATGTCCGGCAAAGCGATTGCCCGTTCTTTTCTGCGTTTGACTGGTATTTCTTCATAATGCCATCTGCCCATCAATTTTTTTTTGCCTTCCATTCTGCCACCGGTTCCCTTCTTCTCGATTGGTTCTCTCCTTAGGTTGTTTGGAGGCACCGGGATCTAACATTCGCTTTATTAAGGTATAACTCCGCTTCGAGGGGCCATGAGGTTTTGGAGTGTCTCATTGTTTTCGTCGTCTTTAGCCATTGAAGTTTGTTCCGCTTGTTTGAACTTTGCTCTTTTCAGCTGGCCAGTGCTTAGCAGAATCTTCGTTTCTTGCTTCTTAACGTAAGCCGCATGTTTTTGTTCCTAGTCCCTGTCCATGACTTAAAATTCAAGAAAAGCACCCCTTAAATTCTTTTTTCTTTATATTTTACGCATAAAGCTGCATATGTAGATTGTGCCTGCTATGGTAACTGATTGTTTTCACTCTCTAAATGTGTGTTCTTAATTGCTCCTTAGATATTTCGCGATCAATCTCGAACAGCTTACGGAGATCCTTATGTATCTGGTGATAAGCATAAGAGAACACCCTTGTGAATTCCGCTTCGATTTGCATTTTAAAAGTTCATAGTGTGAAGAGAGTTGGAAATCTGAGGTGCAAGATGGGGTGTTCCTCATCAAAGCTTGACGATGAAGAGGCGGTCAAGCTATGTAAGGATCGGAAGCGATTCATTAAGGAGGCGGTGGAGGAGAGAACTCGATTTGCTACTGGACATATAGCTTACATTCAGTCCTTGAGACGAGTTTCCAATGCTCTTCGGGAGTACATTGAAGAGGATGAACGGCGAGAGTTCTTCCTGGGTTCGCTTTCAACCCCAACATTTACGCCGATAAAGAAAAGCAGCAACATTGAAGAGGATGAACCGCGACAGTTCTTCCTGGGTTCGCTTTCAACCCCAACATTTACGCCGATAAAGAAAAGCAGCAACATTGAAGAGGATGAACCGCGACAGTTCTTCCTGGGTTCGCTTTCAACCCCAACATTTACGCCGAAAAAGAAAAGCAGCAACGGTTTCATTTCAATCTCTCCGAGATCATTCTCTCCGGCGCAAATTGAACCAAAACCAAAGTCGTCGTTGAAAGTGAATTATTTAAGGTCCGGCGGGACTCCAGCGGTTTCCGTCATGGAGAGACCACGGTCACCGGAAACAGTCCATGTTCAGAATTATTCTCCAATTCATCAAATGGGCATTGATGGATTCTTTCCGGCGCATCCCTCCCCACAGAATCCTTCGTACTATTCTTACTCCCCCAACAATAGACCCAATTTCCCTCCTCCGTCCCCTCAAACTTCACAGTGGGACTATTTTTGGAACCCCTTTTCATCCCTGGACTACTATGGATACCCCAATCGGAGTAGTATTGATCATATGGCTATGGATGATGAGACCAGAGGATTGAGGCAGGTCCGAGAGGAAGAGGGGATTCCAGACTTGGAAGAAGAAACTGAGCACGAAGAATGTGATCACCACTCGTATGTTGATGAAGATAGAGGCAACCGAGATGCTAATTTCCCCACTGAGGAAGTTTTAGTGGAAGATGTTGATGACGAGGAAGAGGATGAGGATGAGGAAACAGACAACAGCTGTGAATCTGAGGATGAAGTCAAAGGGCTACAGTCCCATGGTACTCAGAGCATGGAAGTAGTACAGCCGCCGCAAAATGTTGGAAAAGTGGAAGTGACTAATCGAGAAGCAGCAGCTGCTAAAGAAGTGCCAGGTTTCACAGTTTATGTAAACCGAAAGCCAACGAGCATGGCAGAAGTCATCAAAGAACTGGAAACTCAATTCACAAATATTTGCAACTCAGCAAATGAAGTCTCATCTCTGTTAGAGGTCGGCAGAGCTCACTACTCAAGCTCAAATGAACATACCGGTTAGATTATCTTATGCCTTTTCTCCTTGGTTTCAGCTTTTGATTGCAATTTTGCCTATATGAAATTTTCCGTAAGATATTTGACAAATAGCAGTTGGTGTAATTTCAAGAGAAAGTCAGGGCAATTGAGGTGTGAGTAAATCGGACTGTTTTGGCCCACAGTGGTCATCAAATCTGTTTGTATTTTATGTCACAAATCATATTGTTAGTACAGAACTGTTTGATGAAGGTGAACTTTTTGATAATGTAATAATCACAAGTATTGATATCTGTTGTTGCAGCAATGAAGATGCTGAATCCAGTGGCTCTGTTTCGGTCTGGTTCATCACGCTCATCCTCATCAAGATTTCTAATGAGCTCTTCAAGTTCTAAAAACGACAGTTCTGAGAGTAACAGTGACTTTTTGGATGAGTCATCTGTTTTTTCCAGTGGTCATCAGTCGACAATGGATCGATTATATGCCTGGGAGAAGAAACTCTATGAAGAAGTCAGGGTATGAAGCTAGACTTCTACAATAGACTTCAACTAGAGGCTTTTTTTAGCACATGGTTGAGAATTGACTCCAATTTTTTTTCCATAATATTTGTGAAAATGGAGATAACAACACAGTTGGCAAACTGCTTTCAATCTTTAAGTACGAGTCAGTTTTCTTGTTGATACCTGAAGGAGGTGGCACTGGCTTGCTACCTGTAGTACTTTTGAGTTTGCTTGAAACCGAAAAATGGATTTCTAGATAGGCTAGTGGTTTTCTTTTCACCTTAACATTTTGTTGATCACTCTTACTGCCGCCTTCCTGATTTTTCATCCTTCTTTCAATAGTGAGATTTTAGTAATGTAAAGGTCGCCTCTATCCCTGCTTCTACCAGTAACATAATGAATCAATAACTTAACATTGCTGTATATATATCCAAGATGATGGAGGAGACTGATATTATATTACTTTTCACAATGGCAATAGGCTGGGGAGAAAGTTCGGATTGCGTATGAGAAGAAATGCTCACAGCTGAAGAATCAAGATGTGAAAGGAGAGGATCCAGCTTCTGTGGATAGAACGAGGGCGGCCATCAGAGATCTACATACTCAGATAAAGGTATCTATACACTCGGTAGAGGCCATTTCCAAAAGGATTGAAACTTTAAGGGACGAAGAATTGCATCCTCAGCTTGTAGATTTGGTGCAAGGGTATGTAAATCTAACCACATCAAGCTCTTTTGTTTATTGTTCTAAGCCATTTTGTACAGATGACACAGAGATGGCATGACAGATGGTTCAAACCTGCTTTATTATATGTACTATTTTTAACGTGTATAATTGCCGGTGATTGTGGAAACGTAGCTTTATTTACACTATCACAAGCATAGCAAACCACACGGTAAAAGTTTCATCCGTTGATTCATGGGCCATTTCTTGCATTACTTTTTGTAATAGTTCTTTGCCCTGTTGTGCATCTTAAGAACACCCCTGCCATTCCACCCCAGCACGAGTCTTGTGCCAGTTATTCATTCTTCGGCCTCGTGACTGGATTACAAAGTCGTCATAAAGATGAGATTCAGTCCCAAAGCCCTGGTTCCATTATCAGAAGGATCTTAATTCTTGCAAAACAGCGAAGAAAGACGAATCTTTGACGACTGCATACTGAAGTGGTGTCACATTTGATTTATTGAGTTCCTTTCTGCAGAGTTTCCCATAATCTCTTATTTATCTTGGGTAAACCAACTGTATCCAGTGCTACTACACCTGAGATGAGTTGAAGCCGATCTTTTGTAAAATGTGAATGAAAAAAATACCGTGTAACCTAGTTTAATATATATCATCAATTTCTGTTTGCAGGTTATCCAGGATGTGGAATGTAATGGCAGAGTGCCACCAATTACAGAAGCGGACCTTGGACGAGGCAAAAATCTTGCTGGCCGGCACACCTTCTAAACTCGAAGCCAAGAGAAGATCTTACATGTCTATTACGGATCCAAACAGGTTGGCCCGCTTGGCGTCCAATCTTGAGAATGAATTAAGGAACTGGCGAGCCTGCTTCGAATCGTGGATCGCTTCTCAGCGATCCTACATGCGTGCACTCACAGGATGGCTCCTCCGATGTGAGGGGTCCGACCCCGACACCTTGAAACTGGCATCCCCTCCCAGACGGTCAAGCGGGACCCTGCCCATCTATGGTCTTTGCACCCAGTGGTCGAGATTCCTCGATTCCATCTCGGAGATCCCAGTGCTCGACGGTCTAGACTTCTTCGCAGCTGGGATGGGGTCGATCTATGAGCAACAGCTCAAAGATGATTCCAGGAATGCCCTGGGTGGATCGAAGAGGTTCGGAGGGGTATCAAACGAGGAAAACGGCAGGGGCATGGACATGGTGGAGTTTAGCCAGGTGGAAGAGGTGATGACGCCCGAGAAAATGGCTGATCTTGCCGTAAGGGTTCTGTGTGCTGGAATGTCGGTCGCAGTAAGCTCACTGACAGAATTCTCGGTGGCATCCACTGATGGTTATGCCAAATTGGTCAAGCAATGGGAGCATGCCAATAGGCTGCATACCTCAGCAGGGTCTACTGTGTAGCCTCTTTTGTGTTTTGTTTTTGGATAGATCTGCATTTGTAGGGTAGTTCAACTAAGGTTGTCAATGTAATTACAGTATATATACCATGCTCTATACAATGCTAGCAACTAGTGTAGACCTTTTTATGCCAAGAAAGAAGAGCAAAAGCATGAGAGTTCCAATCTAATTGAGCAGAGCCTATTGTTATAGTCTTGACTTGCTTCACTTGATTTTGCAAATCTATCGGGGATTCAGTTATCAGGGCACTGAAAAGGGCCCTTCTTTCTTGGTCAAACAACATGGTTCTGACATAAGGGCACTGACAGGCCCGTCTTTCTTGATCACACAACACCGTTCTGACATATTCCATTTCACCTCTGACTTATGTCTGAGAAATGCCTAGAACTTGAGAAAGAAAGTAAATCAACGGTCTGAGAGTAAAGACAAGAAGATAAAGTGCCATATATTTTGTTCCTGCTGCAGATGGGCACGGTTTTGCACTCGGAAATCCTGAGGAAATCACATGAATGGGGGAAGAAACGCCATGTTTGTTCGGTTTTCTTATACTGGAAGGCCAAAAGAAAGGATAACTTTGTTGTATTCGATGTGGTATTACTCATCCTTATTACACTCCAATCCGATAATCACGAGTGGCCTATTATGATTGCCATTAGATTTGCTCTGAGTCCTCCCAAACTTAAAATGAAAGAATTCCATGCATATGCGGTTTTCCTGAAATTCAGAAGTGCAGAACACTGCTGCAGAAGTAACCCGACAATTTAGACGGCTTTCGGTAAACAAGTAACAGAATGCAAGGTTGATTTTTTCAGTTTTAGATAAGAGTACCAAGCAAAGAAAAAGCTGGTTTAAGTTTTTTTTCCCTTCTTTTTACAACCTTTCAGATTAATCCGAAGAGTCAAAAAAGATACAGACTTACTGTGCGTGACAGACACCTCAGCTATGAAAGGACATGCGAATGGGGTGAATCACAGTGATGATATGGATGCTCAGCTAGAAAGCTACAGGAAATGATGCAGATGCTCGTTGTTTCACTTAGCAAGTCTTGGATCAGGTAGTCTTGATTCAAGTCCATCGTAAGCTTCGGTGCAGTCACATTGCATAACTAGAGATTTGAAGACCTTGGACGTGTTGGTTGTATAATCTCATCGACAACTCGATCCAAGACACAAAGAATCTCAAGAGATTCTTCTTTTCAAAGGAAGGGGCAGCGCCTAGATGTCAAGAAAGCAAGGACCTTTGCAACACTGCAAAAAAATCGACTCTGCCAAATCCCACCGACTCCGCTTGCGAGTTCAATTTGAGTACTCCTAGCACAAAATGATCTGCTTATAATATGCTAGACATAGCCAACAAGGAAACAGAATTCTGTCTAGCTTATGTACCAGGATCTTTCACAGGCCAAAACATCTTGTTACATTAACAATGCTGTCATAAGAAGAAAAGACTCCTTGTTTCAATTGAAACAAACTCGACATGCTCAATCGAGCATCTTTTACATTTCTAGCAGAAGTCAGATGTGGTATCAAAGAACAAATTTTCTCTTCTAATTACCACTTAACCTAGCTTATAGAAGGATTTAAGCTGCGTTTGGTCATTCGGATATCCGACTTGGATATGTCTAGATAAAATATGATATGAATTTGCTATATCTTATCCATTGTTTTGTGATTACGTTAATAAAATCGGATGTATTTACATCATATAATGTATATTATTAAGCATAAATGGCATATGAATATAAATGAGCCAAAAATTTTACAAACGGAAATGAAAAAAAATCTCCCGCAATACTTTTGCCTACTTTATTTTTGTTTTCCTTTTTATTTTGTTTTCCTCTCTTTTTAAATTAATTTCTTATTTTATTTCTTTATTCCCCTTCCATTATTCTCTAATAAAATTTTATTAAATAGTAAATTGTACTAAGATACCGAAAATACTAAAATACTAATATATGTAATAATTTTATAAAATAGAATTAAATTCGAATATATAAATGAAAATAAGATTAAATTAAAATAAATGCATTGTTTATTTTTATTATTTTGAATTTCTTATATTAAAATTCAAATATTATTAAGAAAATTTCAAATAAGAACCTAAAGTGGCATTGGTTATTTTAATAAGAGCCTGACATTGCTAGTCACTAGTCGACTAAATTTTTTGATCAATCAAGGGCATTTTCGTCATTTTCCATTTCCCCCCTTTTTTTCTTATATATATATATGGTTCTTCTTCCTCTTCCTTGGTGGGTAGCCGACCACCGACGATGCCCATAGAGGGTTGGCAAGGGTTGCTCCCCCCTTGTGTGGGCGAGGGCCATCCACACCGGGCATAGGTGAGGCGACCCTTGCCCTAGGGCCATTCGTGAGGTAAGCCTTTGCCAGATCTGGTGAGGGTGGCCTCACTCGTGGTCAGTGAGGGCTGGATGACCTCGTCGGCTGCTAGTAAGGGCCTGCAAGCCCTTGTTGGCCACAGGGGTTCATCGCTCGCTGGCAAGGGTGGTTAAGCCCTTGCTTGGGGCAAGTGAGGTTGACCCTTGCTAGATTTGGCAAGGCTGACCTCGCTGTGGTGGACCCCTTACCAGCGGCTGTCGGGGTCGTTGAGCCCCCTCCCTCACTAGATTTGGTAGAGGTTGGCCTCGCCTAGGGTTGGCAAGAGTTGGTCTCGTAGATGGCCCTAGGGTGAGGGTCACCTCGACAAAGAAGAGGAAGAAGAATTGAAAAAAAATGACGAAAATGTCCTTGATTGTCAGAAATAGTTACGTCAGGTCCTTATATGAAACAAATATAACATTTTAGGTCCTCGTTTGAAACGATATTCATTTCTGACTCTTATTTAAGAAAACAATGGTATTTCAAATTCTTATTTGAAATAAAGAGTCTACTTTGCATCCTTATTCAAGAAAATGATGACATTTCGGATTCCTTTTTGGAATTTTCTCAATATTATTTATATTAAAATATAATTTTAATTTTGTTTATTTAAGAATATTGCCGTTCGAACAAAATAATTTTCTTATTATAAATATTAAAAATCCTATTTGTCTTTTTTTTTTTTTGGTAAAAGGTAAGTATTATAGATAGACTAGAGAGCTAGGAGGCCATACAAAGAACATTAGGGAAGAGCTGGCACCAAAAAAACTTGCACTCAGAATGTCAGAGTACCACTCGAGTGGAAGGGTGCCAACCCGAGCTGCAGAGAAAGATATAGGAAACAAAAAAACAGGCAGCTAAAAGAAGGCTGACGAATAGCGCAGCCAGGGCAGAAAGCAGGCCAATAATAAACGAAGAGGGGGGGGGGGGGCAGAAATACAACCCCACAACACCATGATACAACCAAATGAAAGCAGCAGCCGGGTGAACTGGAACTAGCAACAACAGCGACTGAAAGACCCAGGGAAAGACGAGATAGAGAACCACCCAAATAAGGGGGGGGGGGGGGAAGAGGGGGCTACCCACGAGCATCATCAGTGCAAAGAAAAACACGAACGGAGACGGCCAAATGATCACTTCAGTAGAAAGCCGTAACGCTTACTCAAAGATAGAAGGGTGGATACCCCAACTAAGTTGAAGACGTTTGTTGCGGGGGATATCCGGGACCTTAGAGAATGTAAGGGCCTTGTCTTTAACAGCTTTGATTAGATGTGCTTTCATGGTTGGGAGGGAGAGCTGTTGGTTGCGGAAGATGATATTGTTTCTCTCCTTCAAGACAAGATAACATAAGGCACCAAAGGAAAACCTAGCCATTGATTGGTGGAACCCTGGATCAGATAAGTGATTAATAGCCCACAAAATGTTCACTTTCCAGGTCTTGTTTCTCCAAGGAAGATTAAACTTCGCTGCCCAAAAGGCCGCAAGGCCGTGAGTAATGGAGCAGCCAAAGAAAAGGTGATCGATTGAATCCAGTCTAATTGAACAAAATGCATAAGACACATCTGGGATTCTTCCATGTGTGAGTAACCTCACCTGAGTTGGTAGGCGATTGCGAGTAATAAGCCACAGGTGAGTTTGATAACGAGGAGGGAGAGAGGGGCTCCAAATAAACTTGTGCCAGTGACTTAATGGCTTCCTTGTCCTCAGGAGATTCCAAGTAGAAGCTGAAGAGTAGGTTCCAGACGGGTGACCAAGCCAAACCGGTCGGTCATTTTTCCCATTAAGGTTCGGAAGGGGCTCCTCCCAAGTCGCAATAACACCCGCAAATGAGGAAGGGGTGGACAAGGCTGCCAAACTAGTTCTAATTGTAGCAAGACGTGAAATACCGGAGCAATAGATATCACGATTAGAGAAGATCTTATAGAAAGGGGCACGAGGATGCCAATAGTCAAACCAGAAGGAGGCTGAAGAGCCATCGCCAACATTCCATCTAAACTGAAGCTGGATCAAGTCACGAAGACCAAGTAATTTCTTCCAAGCCCATGAACAGGACGTTGGCTTAGGCACAATCCAAAAATTCTTATGCTTTAAGAAGTTTGAGTGGATCCATTTACACCATAGGGACTCTTTATCAGTAAAGAGGGTCCATAAGTGCTTGATCATTGCCGCCAAGTTACTTACTCGAATGGATCGAATCCCCAGCCCACCTTCCTCCTTAGGTAGGCAAACATCATCCCAAGCCACCTTAGCCCCACCCGAACTCAAGGTAGGTCCTTTCCAAATGAATTGTCGAAAGATTTGTTCAATTCGCTTAATAACCGAAGAAGGCAATATAAAGACACTTGACCAATACACCTAGATAGAGTGGAGGACCGATTTTATCAATTGCAACCTACCTGCCATGGACAAGAATCGGTTGGTCCAAGATTGGACTCTCGAGGTGATAGCGTTCACCAACGCAACACAATCTACTTTCCTAAGTCTAGTAGAAATGATAGGCACACCAAGGTACTTAAAAGGAAGAGATCCTAATTGGAAGCCTGAGGCACTTACTAGGGCATCCGTAAGAGAAGTAGGCCCTCTAGAGATAAATATATCACTCTTGCGAAGATTGGGTAATAGGCCTGACCAGTCGGCAAAGAGATGGATCCCATCCATTAAGATTCACACCGAGGTCAAGCTGGCCTTTAAGAATAATAGGACATCATCCGCAAGGAAGAGATGGGAAAGCTTAGTGGCTTTGCATCTCCAAAAGTAATCGAAACCTGGCTTATTGGATTGGCGGTTAAGGATACCAATGAATACTTCCATAACGAGAGTGAAGATGTAAGGAGATATCGGGTCACCCTGACGAATTTCCCTTCCGCTTGAGAAAAAACCATGAAGCTCACCATTTAGGGAGATGGAGAACATGGGTGACCGGATACAAGCCATGATGCGGTCAATAAACACACCAGGGAAGCCGAAAGCTTTAAGGGTTAGCTCGATGAAATTCCAATCCACCGAGTCAAAAGCTTTAGAAAAATCAACCTTAACGATGCATTTAGGCCGATACGATTCATGATGGAAATCACAGAATAATCCCTGAGCTAGCAGGATATTATCACTAATCCTTCTGCCTTTAACAAAGGCGTTTTGGGGAGGGCTGATGATGGAAGGAAGAATGGAAGCTAACTTGTTAGCAAGAATCTTGGTGATGCATCTATATATAGTGTTGCAACAGGCTATGGGGCGAAAGTCATTGACTGTCGAGGCATTCGGGATTTTAGGAACCAAGGTGATGATAATGGCATTAATCTGTCGAAGGAGGTGGCCCGAGTTAAAGAAATCTCGAATCGCCAAAATCACCAAAGGACCAACTATGTCCCACGACCGCTTAAAGAAATTTGCGTTGAATCCATTCGGGCCAGGGGCTTTACCATTTGCAAGGGAGAACTTGGTTTCCCGAATCTCCTCATCCGTAACAGGCCGAGAGAGGCTAAGAAAATGAGCATCACTGATAGTATGATTCAAATGAGCATGAATATCATCAGACGAAGGCTTTACAGCAGGGGGGAGCCGCCAAAAGGTTACGAAAATGGGAGATAAAGAGCTGCTGAACTTCGGAGGGGTTAATAATCTGGAGATCTCCATCAATAATTGATAATATTCTATTCTGGAGTTGGCTCCGCTTGACCGAGTGATGGAAATATTTCGTGTTTCGGTTGCCTTCTTTAAGCCAGCGCACTCTAGACTTTTGTCTGAAGAAGGACTCTTCTTGGATGCGAAGATCCAAGAAAGCCTGCAGGCGTTTCTTCTCTGTATTAGCTAAAGACTGGTTGAGTGGGTCTAATTGAATTGCATTTTGGGCAATCAATAGCAGACTTCTAGCTTCCTCTGTACGAGTTGAGATATCCGAGTAGGCTGTCCTGTTTAGGCCTTTAAGTCTGTACTTTAGAGCACACAATTTGTAGCAAAGCGTATACATGGGCGAGCCAACGAAGGAAGAATCCCATACCTGTGCTACCAGCTCAAAGAAGGTCGGATGGGCCATCCAAAAGTTGAAAAACTTAAAAGGCTTACGATTGTTTGGAGTAGGGAGGATCCTAACAACCATCGGGGAATGGTCCGATACCCGGCGCCAAGAAGGAGGCCTCAGAATAAAAGAATGAAGAGTTCCAAGCCGAATTTACAACAACCCTGTCGATCTTCCTTTGCTTGCGATTAGGTCCAGAGGAGGCTGCCCAAGTAAAGCGATTACCAACAAACCTAAGATCATCCAAGCCAGCTTGAATGAGACAATTGCCAAAATCTTCAAAGGTTGGAATCCAGTAGTTTGATCTATCCGCCTTATCAGAGGCATACCGGATAGCATTGAAGTCTCCCGCAACGATCCAAGGCTCATTTGGGTACAAAAGGCTGTAGTGATTCAACTTAGCCCACAACGGTCTTCTCAAAACAAATGAGTGCTCCGCATAAACCACCGATAAGTAGAAGGAAGTGCCATTAGTGATAGATCTCACTTGGCCATGAATGGCCTAAGAGGAGCAGTCGGACATAACAAAAAGGGCATAAGCAGGGTTCCAACCCACCCAAACTCTACCTCTTGTCGAATGCACATAATTGAAGTACCAATTCCAACCAGGAAGCAAAGCAGCAGAGACAACATGAAAAGCATTAGGTGAGATCTTAGTCTCCAAGACACCAATATCGCAAATATTATTGGTTCTCACAAAATTCCTAATTTCGGCCTATTTAAGGGGGGGTGCTGAGACCCCTAATATTCTAAACACCAAAAAACATGTGACCCAAAAAGGAGAGTAAGTTACCTTTTCACCTTGCTTTTTCGCTGAGGGTGGCATCGGTTTAGAATTCAAAGGGAAACGCACATCAGCTGACGCAGGTCGAAGATTTCCTTTCTGCCTCACAAGGGCTGCAAGGGTTGGTTCAGGGGGAAGATGGGGAGGGTCAGGATCCACAGGGATGGATGACGCAACTACATTGGGAGAATCCGATTCACTTCCACTAGAACTGATCTCATCCAGGACTTCAACATTCGAGGGGGAGGCGGGATCCACCATAGCATCGCCTAGTGCTCCAATAATACCGGCTTGGGGGTTATCATCAATTCTTATCTTTAGAGGAGCAATTACCTTAGGAACAGGCTCAACTAGAACCATATCTTGAGGTTGCTTGCCACGAGAGGGAAGGATAATATTATGAACCAGCGAGTCTTGATGAATGGTAGGATTTTGAAAGCTTCTTTTACCACGAACTTCACGCCATTCATTAGCAGGCGGAGGAACAGGCCTTCTAGCGGGTGTATTGCTAGCTTTAGGAGAGACTAGGATAGCAGGATTAGCACATCGATGGCCAAAACAAACACAGGATGGGCAAAGGGAAGGAACCCATTCGTAATAAATAGACACAGAGTGGGGCTCATCGTTTAACGTGAATTCAATCACTTCAGGGAGAGTGCTCGAAGCATCAATCTCCACACATATACGGGCAAAAGTCACAACAGTCATTTCTTCAGTTCGACTATCCACATAGAGAGGCTTACCTAGAGCACTAGTAAGAGCACTAATACCTGAGGCTGACCAAAGAGAGACTGGAACATTTCTGAGTCGGACCCAAATAGGGATTGAATTGTGGCTGGCCTTCTTGAGTTCCATTGTTGGATACCATTGTTGGAAGACCAAGGGAATCTTGGAAACCATAATCAGTTCTCCTTCAAGAACCTTCCGCCTAAAAGCACGATCCGATATATGGAAGAAGTAGTAACCCAGATCAGCAGGTATTACTTCAACTAGATGGTGACCCTAAGCAAAGCTGAGAGCAGCTTTTGTCATATCAAGGAGGAGTCTCTTCCCAATATAATGGCCAACAAGGCATTCCTCCCATTTTGGATGAGCAGCTTGCATAATCTCCTCAGAGATTTGCACAACAATTTTATTATCAATAACGGCAGGAGAAAAATAGGATAAGCTATATCCTTTTGTACTCAATCGAGTAACCGCTGCCCAAGAATGGGTGGGGGGAGGTTGAGGAGCTTCTGTAGAAGGGCCCTGTTGAGTGACAAAAGCCTTACTAGAAGTAGAAGTCGATCATTGGTGAACAGTAGTGCGCTAAGCCTGAGGAAGATGATAGGAAGGCACGGGAGTACCACTCGTGGCTGAACCTTTAATCTTTCCATTTGGAGCCATGGAGGTGGAGGGGCTTGCACCACTAGGTTGAGAGAAAGGAAGCCCACCAAGCTGAAATCGAGCTTTCCTCGCTCTGCTTCGACCTCTGCTTCGTGATCTGCCTTTCTGGTCACGGGCATCCCTCAATGCAGAGAATTAGAGGGATGCGAGAGGAAGGGGGAGGGGCGGAGGCTTCCTTCAAAGCCTCAGGAAGAGGCTTACCTAGGATTCCATCCAGGATCGAGGAGGACGACGCCATTACAGCAAGCGTAGACCAGAACCCGAAAACCTAATCACATAGCCCACAAAATCCAAAAGAGGAGGCCATACCAGGCGAAATCCTTCGGTGAAGATGTAGATCGGGTCTGGGCGGGGTTCATCTCCAAAAACGAGCTCAAACGGATGGCTGAGCAGGCCAGAGCCAACAACAGCTAGTTCCGGTGAACAATAGCGCTCGTACATTCTGCCTTTTTATCTCTCAATAGCAGATTTTTTCCTATTTATCTTTATCCCACTTCTTCATGGAATAATTTTATTTAGTTTATATCTCTTTTATATTTGACTTTATCTTGTTTTGAACATGCACCAAATACACTATTCTACATTTTATTCTGACTGCCAAATGTAGGCTTAAAATTCAAAGCCAAACAATCCTATCTACCCAGCAACGTTCTTGACCAAACACTAGACATTTCTCGCTTGTCGCGGTCAGGGAAATATGAAAAAAAGCTAGCTTCTCATTTGTCCGTGCTAAATGCAAGACGGGGGGTTCTGCACGCCGCGAGATTCGCCGTTCACGTAAGTGCAGTTCGACTCCGCGTGCCCTCCGGGGTATGTGAGGTCGATGCTCTCCAGATTGATGTTCGTGCAAGGCACCTTCGGACTGCACACGAGTTTGACCGCCAGCTGCGAAGCCGAAGTGCCCTGGATCTTCGAGAACCAAACGTCCTTTGATCTGAACATTCGACCCCGACTACAGAGAGAGAGAGAGAGAGAGAGAGAGAGAGAGAGAGAGAGAGAGAGAGAGAAGAGAGAGAGAGAGAGAGTTCATCGGGTATCGCATGAGAATTGCAATCAAGAATCAACAAGATTCAAGATTAATTGCTATAGTAAGATGTAAATGTACCTCCTTCGAACAACCACCGACTGGACGGTACTCCTGGTTAATGATAATGGGATTTGACACATTATTCATGGTGATGTCTTGAAACGAGATATTGTAGGCACTGCTTTCGAGCGGAGAAGCCCACGTCTTGATCCTCACGCCGTTCTGAGTGCCGACCATGGTACAACCGCTCACGGACAGCTCGCTCACGTCCGCCTCGCCTGGGTACTTCCCAAGGCTCCCCACGCTGAACCCATGCCCCGGCCCGCACTGGACACCCACGACCTTGACGCCCTTGGACCCCGGCCCGACCGAGATGCAGTCGTCCCCGGTCGAGATCACCGAGTCGGCAATGGTGATGCGGGATGAGTCACCTATGTGGATCCCGTCCGTGTTGGGGCTTTCATCAGGGGCGACTATCCGGACGTGCCGGAACTCGAGAGCATCGCTCGAGAAGAGCACGAAGTGGAAGAACTTGCTGTTGACCGAAGTTATGTTGCTGATCAATGCGTTCTTGACGTAATTGAATCTCAAGGACTGGGAACAGAATAGAGACTCGTTGGAGACTCGCCAGAGATGCATCATCATTTGAATCATGAACGAGTAATTTTTCCCAAGTTTTATCATGCAATTAGATAAATACTATAGACACATATTTCCCATATTTCAATTTTTTAATTGAAATGTCCAACTTTATTAGAAAAGGAAAGTCAACATCAACTTTGAGAAAAATCAAGTGAGACTAATTAAGCCTCCATTTATTTCACGATAAAAGATGATAAAAATGATTAATTAGTCAATATAAAACGCTAATTGAAATTCTTTTAATCTTTTAATTAATAAAAAGATAGAAAAGTTTACTGACTTTCCGATCTAGTACCCTTTGGTTACAACACACTGCAGGAGAGCGAACTTACTACTGGGAGAAGCTTGCAATTGGAATTCTTGGAGCAATTGTTGTAAGACCAAGCCTCCTGCCCCTGGCCGTCGAATGTGCCGCCGCCGTCGATCAGCAACCCATCGACGGACTGGAAGGTGATCCAATGGTCTAGGGAGAACGTTGACTTGTCGACGGGCCCTTTGACCACCCCTTCGACCGTGACAGTGATGGGGCCGGCGCACGGCCCCTTGACCACCACCGGCCAGACCATGTACGTCCCTAGCGGGACGAGCAATCTCCTCTCACTTCCTCCCTCGTAGTGACAGGTTTGGTTCCACGCATCGAGAAATGCCTAGAAAAATGGAAAAATTGATAGTCACTTCGAAAAAAATAAAAAAAATAAAAGAATTAAAGTCAATACTTTACGATGTGAGAATTAGTCATTTTTGCCAATTGTAAAGTTCTTGTCTTTTCATTTTTAATAAGCTTTGGACTCGCGGGTTCGTTAGCATTTTCAGGTGAACATGCCATGTCGAGTCTTGCACACCTCCCTCCGATTCCATGATGCGATCCATGAACTGGGCGAGGTGGTTTTCGCTGTTCTCTTACCTTGCTATCGTTAGTCTGCCCGTCGGCAATGGCCCCGAAGCTCTTCACGTCGAAGACCTTCGGTTGTGCGTGGATGGAGGGGACTCCATTTGCGAGCACCAACACCGACACCGAACACAAGAGCAAACAGATCTTGCAAAAGCACGAGCTTGAATCCATTTCCATGTGTTGCACTTCTTTGGGCTTGCAATTTTAAGCATGGGATAGAGCTATTTTTTTTAAGCAACTTATAGGGTTCGTGCCCATAGTGAACATGTAGTAACATAGGATTAAATTAAAATTTCCTTAATTGTGCTCTCTCTATTTGAATTTTTCTTGCCCGTATTATTTGGCGCCAACGAGTTAAAATGTAAATTTAGTTTTGTTTGGTATAGTAATTTCTTTGGAATGTCTAAGAGCAAAATAATTTAGGGAATGCAAAGAATTTTACCTAATTGACTACGATGGACTTTACTTTTGGGTGGCCAATTAGATCAACTAGTCAAGGAAAGTTGTCCAATGAAAATTACCTTAATAAGCGTATGCAATTCTACTAAAATTTTCTTTTTGGCTCGCCCTTAAAAGGGAATTTCTCCCAAGAATATTACGGAAAAAAGATTCTCGGCTTTTTTAGGAATTATAAACATCAGTTAGATAATAAAGCCCCGTCGACTTAGTTGGAGGACGGCTGATAATGATATTGCATGAGATTTGTAGACTCGTGTTGATTTTACATGATATTAATATAACATGAGATTGTCAATAGTCGAGCATTTGATTTAGGAGGATGGATTTTCTCTTTCCGAACATAATCAGAACGAGTATCCGTGAAGAGTGATGGATTTAAGAGTTTGGATTATGATGTTATCCTTGAAAAGAATTTGTCAAAATGAGATCTTATTTAAGTGACTCAAGTCTATCCTATGATGCCTTATTGGTTGAATACTTACAAATTTTAAAATTTTTGACAAACGGGATATCCATCGAATGGGTGGATTTGGTCAAAAATGATATGACCCATATTTGATTAATTTAACTCGTTGTGATCCATATTCATGCAATGTAAATCTAGTACTCTATACTTGACCCGATCGTATTACTAAAACTCATTAATATTATAGGAAAACCCACGCCCAGTTTTAAGCTATATGCTAATTGGATAAAAACTTCAAATTAAATTAAAAAAATAAAATTAAACAATTAAAAAATAGTAAATAAAATTTAAAAATGAAAAAAAAAACCTATAAATTGAAATAGTTATAAAGAATTTGACCAATTAAATATATATTTATAAAACCTGCTTAAATTTGCCTCGAAACTTAATTGATTCAATTTAGTGAGGCAACCCTAGGGTTTACTTGCCCAAGGAATGAGAATTGATGTATCCTGAGATCACCCATTCAATCAAATGGAGAATCATAAGCCCATTTGAAATACTAATCTTACGTCTATCTTCACTCCCCCAGATGCCCAGCAAAAAGCTCAGAAATTTATCGTATAGAACGTTGGCAGGACAAGATGAAGCATATCCAATTCCTGCAAGGACATTCGCTATGACTCCTTCGCACAAACTCATCAATGCACCACCATGTTCCAACAGCCGGCAAGTAGACTCTAAGCATAGAACTTTCGAGCCATCAGATGCAGCAGGGACAACAGGGAATGCAGCGAGAACAAGAACACCCTTCGCGAACACTAAACGACCCCAGTCGGAATCAAACCTAGCTGAAACGACAATTCTGCACACAGCCTCCACGGCAGAATCAGTAGGCACGGGATTGGGCCTAAAGGACTTCCTCACCCAAAAAATAGAGGAGCGCGAGATACATGGGATGTGGCTCCTGAGGAAGAGAGACGTTCGGAGAAGAGAGGGTCGAGATCAAAAGCTTGGCTTGAGGTCCGCGACATGGAGCAGGAGGCGAGAAGGATTTGCGTCGAGGACAGAGAGACGATAAAGATCGAGACAAGGAAAAAAAAACGAAGACAGAGATGGAAATGGCTTACTTAGATTAGACCTAAGTGAGGAGAAGATAGACTGACGGAGGCAAGTGGCGGAGGCAGCGCAAAGGCGAGCGGTCGATTACTTGTGTCACGGAAGCTTTAGGTCAAGGATGAGGAGGAACAATTTATATTTTAAATGAGTTGAAAAATGGGCAATAAGTTCTAACCCATTTTTGACCTATTTCAATTGGACTAACTTTTTAGACCCAATTTTAGTTGGGTCTTTAAACATCTCTAACCCATATGCAATCCATATAGATAAAATATGAGTTCAAAAATGGGTCCATCATCCATTTTGATACCCTGTTACGGGGTGAACAAAAGCGAAATAAACTGAGGGTATATTCTAATTTCGATATTATATTAGAATATTTAACTCAAAAGTTTAAATTAAGAAGTAGGTGGAGATTGCATGCGTGTAGAGAGAGAGAGAGAGAGAGAGAGAGAGAGAGAGAGAGAGAGTATAACTTAATTCTCCAACCTTGTTAGAAGCCGGAACAAATGAAAGGTTTATATTTCCGGAGACCAACCGTTCGAAAATTGACTTTGTAATTTCCTGAAAAGAAAATGCTAAATACATTAAAAACCGATATAGCAAACTCATTCTGTTGAATGTTTAGATTGGCCAATTAGCATAAATAATCATTTAGTGTTTGTCACATCATTTTGAATACTCATTTAGACTTAGTACTAGTCACAGTTTTGTAGCTTGATGTATTAGTTGTGTAAATCAAGTATTATACATCCAAACAACATACATGAAACTTTAAGACTCATTTATTTCGCGAAAAATGAATGATTTGGAAAATATATTTCCAAAAATAATCACTTGCATTGTTTACAAAAACGAATTAATAAAAAATATTTTTATTTTTCACAAAAATATTTAAACATTTATTATTATTGATAATAAAAATATTCGAAATTGAATAGTTACTTCAAGCAATCATTTTTAGAGAAAATGTTTTTTGAAACATTCTATATTTCATCCTACTTTAGCTGCCTTGTCACTCGTACGCAAGTATATGTCGCTAACCTTCTTTACCCATTTTTTTTTCATTGTTTTGGGCTCGGATGTTTCTTTCTATTATTTATCAATGTACCCTTTTCCTCACGCTTTAATCCATCGGCAATTCCAAAAGGGAAAAGGAAGTTGCGGCGATTAGAGATTGGATTTTTCTCCAAAAAGGTCTGTTCACGCGTGCCAATGTCAAGCCGACGGTTCCCTTACGCGGAAAGTCACTGAAGATACGCCGGTCGAATCGGTATTCCGTATGCATTCAAGGCTCTTTCTTTCACTTGCCTTTACTTTTGTACTCGAATTGCTGATGTGACATTAGCTGCGTGGTTGCCAAGCAATGTTAATGGGCAAAGAAGAACACAAATATCACAACTTTCATATATTATTACTTTTTTTTTCACTTAATTAAATATCACATAAATTGATCATTTGAGTTCATATAATCATATTCCCATCCAACATGGATTTTTTAAGGTTTTTACTTTTTATTTTTTGAATTCTTGAATTATTTTTTTTCTTTTGCTTTTTAGGATCGGTCAGAGTTATCCAGAACAAATATATATATATATATATATATATATATATATATATATAAAATATAAAAAGATAAAAAATTGTCCATATTCATATTGATGAAGTTATGTAGGACGACCTATGTTTATGTTAGATTTTCCGGTAAGGTAAATAAGGGATAATACCTTAAAAAATCCCAAACTGGTATACTTGTGACAAATTTATCCCAAACTATTTTTTTGACCATGAAAAACCCCAAACTGGTAAACTTGTGACAAATTTACCCTGACTGATTATAAAAAACCATAAACTGGTACATTTATGACAAATTTACCCCAAACTAATTTATTCAATTGCAAAAAACCCTAAACTGGTAAATTTGTGACAAATATACCCTATGCTAAATTGGATTAATACCACAAAAAAATCATAAAAATTGTAAACTGTGACAAACGGAACATAAAATTCTAAATTGATATACTGGTTAACTGTCACGTGTCATTTAACTTAATAATTTGAGAATAAAATTTAACGAAAACTAACATGGGGTAAATTTATCACAAGTGTACCAGTTTGGGATAAATTTGTCAAAAGTATACCAGTTTGGGGTTTTTGGTGGTCAAAAAAATAGTTTGGGGTAAATTTGTCACAAGTGTACCAGTTTGGGGTTTTTTAGGGTATTATCCCGGTAAATAATCGATGGTGCTCAAATAATTGATTTTTCAATTTTATGGTATTCAAGTGAATGAAAAATTTATGACTCTCAAACGAGCATCTTACAAAAGTTATAACAGTTGTATTGTCTCAATTCTAATATTAATGTGGCGCATTGCTAATAATGGTATCGCCAACACAAGAGACGTGTGGACACGCGAATAGAATGTTGCCAGGGATAACCATTGTCGGTGTCAATCCCACCCAGCCAACATCGGCGATCTTGTCCAGACATTGATGCCGGGCTCAAGGATATCATAACTTAGATTTGCGCATGTAAACGCTTCGTCACATGAGGGTCAATCCATAGCGAGGGGGTCACAGTGCCCCACGTGGGACGATCGATAACCCTCGTTTTGGATTTTCGTAGGTGACATCTGACATGATCGCGCCATACGATGATGGTTGTCACGTCCTTTAGGGATGTCCTATAGGTATTTTAATAGTTCTACCAATTAGCAGTGGCAAAAGGGTCATGGTACACACGAGCAGCCCGAATTTAAATACTCAACTCCTTTTTTTCTTTTTAAAGAAAAAAAGTAAAGGATGAAGTTGGTTATAATATTATGAATATGAGAAGCAAATATAAAATCATCCTCCTAAAATTTAAGAATACCTTCACAGATGACAAACTAATAAGGATTGTCTATTCTTCTATTTACACCAAAAAATGACTAATTTATTATTATTATTATTATTATTATTATTATTATTATTATTATTATTATTATTATTATTATTATTATTATTATTATTAACAAGCATAGACTTTGTCGATAAGAGTAGAATTTAGTCATTTATGAATAGAATTATCGGTGATTTAAAGAGAATCGATAACTTATTAGTGAAGCCGTCAACGATGCACAATGTGAAGTTATCAACAAGAACTTTGAAGTTGATCAATGAAGGGATCGAAATCTACAACGAGCAATCGACACGAGGATAATCTCTAGGTAATTATTATGCTACTATTTTACGATTGTTTTATATAAATGTTGATAGGTAATAGGACATCACAGAGTAACTTCTTGTGGATAATGTTACTTCCCTAACCACTATGAAGTTATTATTATTATATTTTTTTAATAATTGTATGTAATCTCTCTCTCTCTCTCTCTCTCTCTCTCTATATATATATATATATATATATATATATATATATATATATATATTTGTAATTGAGATTGTAGGCTTTAAATAGCCACCATCACACTTTCCGTAAACCCTGTGAACAAACAACAAAAATCTTTATCTTTCAATTCCACCTTAGTTGTAGTTTTCAGATATCTTATAGTTAATTGAATTTTGACATGTATATCAGTCGTAGCTTTTAGATCTTTGATCGATTAAATTCGGACATTGTATCTTCATGTCATCTCATTTTGTCGTTGATCAAATTTCGATAAAGTTTTCAATCCCATCACACTTCATTGTTGATTAAATTCCATTGGATCATATATGTTCCTTGTCCTCAATTGATAAGAATCTTGTCTGGAATCGTCATAAAACCCATCTCCTCTTGGAAAAAAACTGAAGAACAAATTTTGGGTAAAGATATTTCATTAAGGATCAAATTCCAACTAAACATCTTTTTGGTATTTCTGGTGGGACAACTTTTGTTTTATTACAAATTCCAACTAAACATCTTTTTGGTATTTCTGGTGGGACAACTTTTGTTTTATTACAAGGAATAACCATGTCGAGAACAATGAATCATGCAGGGCCTGATCACTAATATTAATGGCCCTGGTTAAAAGGGTTACTCTATCCAAGACTTCAACCGCCTGCAGTAACAAAGCCAAGCCGAGGAGGTGACATCAACATCCCAAGACACCTTTCAGAAGAACAAACTAGGGAATTAGCCGCGAATCCTACCATATTGGTCACCATGAAGAGATTACTCGAAGAGTAGTGAAATGATATGGCCAATTACTTTGCAAGTCACATGTTATATTTGATTAAGCCGATTGCCATCGATGCTATGGATGATGTTCTCTTGAAATCAGGACCGTCTAATCAATCACTACTATTCAGCATTGCCTACCTAATAAGCATCGGAGAACCCGTGAAGAATAGATGTCGCGAAGCGTGTTAAATGTAACCCATGAAATATGCTTCCTTTTAAGTATCAGAGAAGTCACTTAGCAGTAGTCCAATGTGTGATAATGGGACATTGCATGAATTGGGATAATTTGTTGATGGAGAATGCGATGTTGGTTCTTGTGATAGTGAGATATTGAAGGGCCTCAATAAGACTTTGATACTCACTTGCGTTGGTTGCCTTGGCTAGATTATTGGCAAATAAGTTGATTTCCACAGCTAATGGAGTGCTTACCTACTTGGTTTCCTCCATTTTATGTTTTTGTAGAAGCTCACTAATATACTTACGTTGAGAGAGAAATATACCGTCTTGAAGTGTTCCCAAATCTTTGATAGAGAAATGCGTACATAGTGCTTCAATGAATTTGGCGACGAAAGAGGTGTCATTACTTGTGATGATGAGATTGTCAACGTAGACAAGGAAAATGTTGTAATTGGACTCATAGTGTAAATGAACAAGGATGGATTGGAGTGGGAGTTGCGAAAGTCGTCAGTCTTTAGGAATTTACTCAATACAATGTACCATGCCCTCGACACTTGTTTTAATCCGTAATAACTTTTCTCAATTTGCATACATGGTTCAGTCAAGTCACGTGCTTCTTTTTTTTATTTATTCTTCGTCCTTGTGACTGGATTACAAAGTCATCACGAAGACAGGATTTAGTCCCAAAGCCTAGGTTACGTCATCGGAAGGATTTCAGTTCTTGCAAGACTACAAAGACAAATCTTTAATGGTTTAATGTTAAAGTTGTGTCAATTAATGAAGTGGTGGCTTAAGTAGTGCTGTCGTCGAAATGTGACACATGACAAGACACAATATGACTTGACATATCGACATGTCATTTCTAAAAAAAATAAAGAATTTCGACACGTTATGACTCATCGTATATTAAATGTATATATGTTTTTATATATAATAAATTATTAATTTCATTTAAATTCACAAATTAATAAATAACCAAAAAAATCTAGAATGAATTTACACTAAAAATATTAATTCACCATTTGTTAATATATTCATTGTTTCAATTTTATAAGTTGAGCTCCATTCTAATAAACTATAATACTTGGAAGAAAAAAAAGCAATTAATCTTATGGACTTGTGTGTCAGAGTGTGTTGGAAGAGGAGGAAAAAATAAACTTAGAGATGAATCATGCATCATGGAAGTGAGGTAGAAGAGAAGAGAAGACTAGGTCCTTCTTTTTTCCCTTTATTATTTTAATTATTTTATTATTATTTTTTACATATTTACGTTTTAACCTTTTATTTATTGAAAATTTTAAAATTAACCCTGTGCCTGTCAGAATCAAGAGTCGGAATTTCGAACTTGCGTGTTGGAGAGTGTCGGACAAGTGTCGAAATGTTCAATATGATACAAAGATTCCTAAAGAGTGTTAGTGCTTCCTAAGTGGTGTCACATTTGATTTGTTGAGCGAGTCCCTTTTTTTGCACAATTTCTTATCTATTACTTATCTTGGGTAAAGCAATTGTATCCATAATAACATTGATTGGCAGTGCTATCATACCTGAGATGAGATGGACAATCTTTTGAAGAAGTTGGTATGAATGAAAAAAATATGCAATATTTGGGTTTTGTTCGTTTCAAGAAAAATAACTTTCAGAAAAACGTTTTCGGGATTTTTGGCATTCGTTTCACGGAAAATGAATTGATTGAGGAAAACATTTGCCATCAAAGGAATAAAGTATTTTAAAATAGAGAAAAATATTTTCTGCTTTTCAAGTAGGGGAAAATATTTTCACCCAAAAAAAAAAATAGAAGGGAAAAACATTTACCTCACTCACTCTCTCTTATCTCACACCCCTATTAGGCTCAATTTCTTTCTTTCTCTAAACTTGAATTTTCAATTGTTTTTATAAAATATTCAATTTTTAATTATATTTATTTTTAAAAATCCAAAATTTTAATTTTTTTTCTTTTTCTTTTTCTTTTCTTTCATCCTTGGCTGGTCGCTGACCATGGCAACAGCTAGCGACCAACCCTAGGTGAGGGCGGTGAGCTTGTTGCTTGCTAATCTGGCGAGACTCAAGCTTGTTGGATGCCCTTCATCAACCCTCGCCGTGGTCAGTGATTGACCGAAGAATAAGAACAAAGGAAAAATTAAAATGAAATAAGAATAACTACAAATTTCATTTTTTACAAAAACAACAGAAAAATAAATATTATTAAAAAGGGGCATCAAATAATCAAATGGGAATGGCAGAAAATTTTTTCTAGCTCATTTTCATGTTTCTGTTGAATATTGGAAAATATATTTATTTTTCTAAAAAATAACTTCTTAAAAAATATTTTTCAAAATTTTTATATTTTCTATGAAATGAACGGAACCTTAGTTTAATATCATCGATTTAAGCTAGCAGGTTATCAAGGATGTGGAATGTAATGGGAAATTGCCACCAGTTACAGAAACGGACCTATAGACGAGGCAAACTTCTTGCCGGCTGGGATACCTTCCAAACTCGATGCCAAGAAAAGATCTTACATGTCTGCGACGGATCCAGTCAGGTTGGTCCGCTCGGCCTCCAATCTTGTGACCGAGTTAAGTAACTGGCCAAATCTGTTTCTAGCCGTGGATGGCTTCTCAGCGATCCCGCATGCGTGTGCTGACAGGACGGCTCCTTCGATTTGTGCAATCTGACCAACACCTCAAAATTGGCATTCTCTCCTAGACGGTCGAGGGGGACCGTGCCCATCTTCGGTCTTTGCATCCAGTGGATGAGATTCCTCGATTCCACCTAGGAGATCCTAGTACTCCATGGGCTGGACTACTTCACGGCATGGATGGGGACGATCTATGAGCAAGAGGTTTGGAGGGATGGATCGGAGAGGTTTGGAGGGCGATCAAGCAAAGAAAACAGCGGGAGTACTAGCATGGTTGGGGTTCAGGTGGAAGAGGACGCCTGAGAAAATGTCGGTAGCCATGAACTCGCTGACAGAATTTGCAATGGTGTCTGCTGATGGTTATGCTGAGTTGATCAAGCAATGGGAGCATGCCAAGAGGGAGCATATCTCGGCGGGGGTCTACTGTGTAGCCTCCTTTTCCTTTTGTTTTTGGACAGATTTCCATCCGTAGGGTTGTTCAACTGAGATTGTCAATGTAATTAGAGTATATATCCCATGTTCTATACAATGTCAGTAACTGGTATGCCAATAGAGAGGAGCAATAGTCTGAGAGTTTCAAACTAATTTAGCGGAGTCAGTTTTTGTAGTCTTAACTTTCTTCACTTTATTTAGCAAATCTATAATGGATTGAGTTATGAGGGCACCGAAAGGCCCACCTTTTTTTATCACACAACACGGTTCTGTCATCTTTCCTCAGAGTAGGTCGGAGAAATGCCTAGAACCTCGAATAAGTCAAAAAGTAACTATTGAATATATTACCGTCTATCTCTCGTGACTCTTCGTGTTTTGGTCGAAAGGCTATTCAGTTTCAAACGGAAGCCGTTTCGGCACACATATTAAAGTGTCCTTATTACTATTTAGTGTCCTTATTATTATTATTTAGACAGATTGTCTTTATTACTATTTATTTGGACATGTCTTTTCATATATCTAAGGAATGTCAAGAGTCGCGTTTTAAGCCTATATATAAACGAGTCTTGTAATTGTTTCAAAATGAAGAGTGAAAATATTTTTCCAGCAAGTAGTATATTCATCTCCTTCCTTAAAGAGCTTCTCTTGTGAGAGTGTTATCAGAGCTGTGCGACTCTGATATTCTACAATTGGTATTGGAGCAGGGTTATCTATGACTGAGAGCATGGTTGTCGGGAACCGTGAGTGAAGTCTTTCGGAGCGTAGTTTGTGAAGACGGTGGTCAAGGACCATTGTTCGTGCGCAAGCGGTCAAGGATTGGAATACATCGAAGTTCTGCGAGTGTACAGTCAAGGCCTGTGATTGATTGGTCGAGGATCAAGGTTTCTTGGAGTAGTGCTGGGCATTATTTCAAGTCAGATGGCAGATATTTCAAATTCGACGAATGGCATTAAGAAGCTCAACAACTCCAATTACAATTATTGGAGTGTCCGAATGCTATTTTATTTGATGGGTTAAGATTTGTGGGATATTGTTGGCGGCGGCAACACCACGGCGCCCAAAGACGATGATGGACAGAGGAGATGGAAGATAAAAGTGGGTAAGGCTCTTTACGCTCTTGCTGTAACCGTTAAAGATAATTTATTGCCACACATTAGGAGTGCACAGACTCCTAGGGAGGCGTGAGATAACTTGGCAGTGTTATTTGCAAGGTCAAATGATGCCAAGTTACAAAGGTTGGAAAACGAGCTGCTGTTGATGTCACAACAAAATATGACGGTGAGTCAGTATTTCTCCAAAGTTAAATATATTTGTGATGAAATTTCAAAGCTGGATCCCGTGAATGCCATCTCAGAAACAAGAATGAGAAAAATTATTATTCACGGGTTAAAGCCGGAATATAAAGGTATTATTACAGATACTCGTGGATGGGCAACTCAACCGACGTTGACTGATCTGGAGAATATTCTGGCTAACCAAGAGACTTTACATAGTCAAATGTCTAAAGTTTCGGTTAAGGAAGAAGAAAGTGCCTTCTTCAGTGATAAAAGAGGGTTCAAGGGCCAAAGGCGAACTGGTGTTGATAATAAAGATGGCAAATCCAGGAAAAGCCATGTTGAATGGCAAAAGCAACCAGCTCATGAAGGATGGCAAAAGCGTCTAGGAGAGTCGAGCCTTCGACTAGGGGGAGCTGGGTGACGCGATGGCCAAAGACGTAGTGGACAATGTTACGTCTATAGCAAGGAGGGCCACTTTGCTAGAGATTGTCAAGTGAAGAAATTTGAAGGAAATGTCGCAGCATCATCGAAGATGAATGATTTCGATGAAGATAAGGAATGTGATTTACAAACGTTTGTTGCAATAGTGGTGTCAGAGGTGTTCACCGCCTCTTCTGCAGTTGAGTTAAACGATGCGATGGCATTAATCTCTGTAAGTGAAAAGTTGATTAATTATGATTATGACTGGATTATTGATTCGAGGTGTTTGATTCATATGACTGGAGATCAAGGCAAACTGTCGAACATGCGTAATTATACCGGAGGATGTGTTGTTATTACTGCAGACGGCTCGAGGTTGCCGATTACTCATATCGGTGAGACGATGATAACTCCTCGGTTCAATTCATAGCAAGTTGAATTGAAAAGTGTGTATCACGTGCCAGGAATGAAGAATAATTTATTGTCTGTGTCTCAACTCACATACTCGGGTAATTATGTGGTGTTCGGTCCACGAGATGTTAAGGTGTACCGAAGTTTGAAGCCCACTGGTCGACCAATCATGGAAGGACGTCGATTGGAGTCCGTTTACGTGATGTCTGCTTAAACGGCATACGTAAACAAAACCCGAAGGAATGATACACTTGATTTATGGCATGCACGGCTTGGGCATGTAAGTTATCACAAGTTGAAGGTGATGATACAAAATAACATGCTGAGGGGTCTTCCCCAGTTAGAAGTGCAGGAAAATGTGGTTTGCGTCGGGTGCTAGTATAGGAAGGCACATCAACTCCCATATGAGGAATCGTTATTCAAAGCTCGGATGCCTCTCGAGCTCATTCACTCGGATGTATTTGGTCCGGTGAAGCAGCAATTAGTTAGCGGATTGAAGTATATGATCACTTTCATCGACGACTTCTCCAAGTATGTCTGGGTTGATTTCATGAAGGAAAAATCTGAGGCGTTTATTAAATTTAAGATGTTTAAGGAAAAGGTTGAAAGTGAAGTAGGTAGAAAAATTCATTGCCTACGTACCGATAATGGGGAAGAGTACACTTCTTATGAGTTTACGAAGTATTTGCAAGAGTGCAAGATACGTCGACAGTATACTTGTCCGTATACGCCGTAGCAAAATGGTGTTGCCGAAAGAAAGAATTGACATCTAGCTGAGACGTGCAGGAGCATGTTGCATACGAAGAATGTTCCACCGAGGTTTTGGGCTGAATGTATGAAGACGGTGGCTCACGTGACTAACAGGCTGCCACAAGCAAGGCTTGGTTTTATGTCACCATACGAGAAGCTATGGAATCGCAAGCCTGTGGTAAGTCACTTTAGAGTTTTTGGATGTGTATGTTATGCATTTGTGCTTGATCATCTTCGCAGCAAATTCGACAAGAAGGCAGTCTGGTGCATATCCGTGGGATATAATGATCAACGAAAGGAGTGGAAGTGCTGCGACCCTACAATAGGTAGGTGCTATACTTCAAGGAATGTGGTGTTCGATGAAGTGTCGTCTTGGTGGTCACCTCAAGCAATCGAATTGCCAAATTCACAGCATTTCGACGAAGAGTTCGAAGAAAGGCTGAAAGAATTCGATGAGAATCAGCTTGAAAAAGATGTCGAAACACAATCACCAGGATCGACAAGTTCATCTAGTGAGCATCCAAGGTCGACAGAAGAATTTCAACCAAGTCAAGTTGAAGAAGAGGAGGAGCCTCAACTTCAAAGATCGACAAGGCAAAGGAAGCCAAACCCCAAGTATGCCAATGCGGCATTGATTGAAGATGTTGGCATGATTGAACCTTCGACATATGAAGAAGCCTCAAATAGTACAGAATGGAGGAAGGGCATAGAAGACGAAATCCTCACACTAAAGAAGAATGAGACATGGGACTTGGTACCGAAACCTGAAGAGGTACATCCTATTTCTTCCAAATGGGTTTATAAACTTAAAACTCGACGAAACGGGTCAATTGATAGGTATAAAGCACGACTAGTGGCTCGAGGATTTTCACAAAAATATGGGATTGATTATGAAGAGACCTTTAGCCCGGTGGCAAAGGTTACCACTGTTCAAGTTCTATTGGCACTTGCATCAAGCAAGTCGTGGAATGTGTGGCAGATGGATGTGAAGAATGCTTTCATGCATGGAGAACTTGAGTGAGAGATATACATGGAGCAATCGGATGGCTTCAAGAGCAAAATTCATCCATAATATGTTTGCAAGCTAAAGAAAGCATTGTATGGCTTGAAGCAAGCCCTGAGAGCGTGGTATGAAAAAATTGCAGAATTCTTGTTGAAAAACGATTATAATGTAGCTCTAGTAGACTCGAGCCTGTTTGGGAAAGCAAAAGATGGAAAGGTTGCAACTGTGCTGGTTTATGTGGATGATCTCATCATTACTGGAGATGATGAAGATGAGATATGTCGAACTAAAGCGAACCTCTCTGTGCGGTTCCAGATGAAGGAGCTTGGAGAACTAAAACACTTTATAGGGCTCGAGATTGATAGGACAAAGGAAGGATTATTCCTATGTCAACAAAAGTATGTACTAGATCTCTTGAAAAAATTCGGAATGCTTGATTGCAAACCTATATCTACTCCGTTGGATGGGATCGCAAAGCTATGTGCTGAAGAAGGTCGAGAGTTAGAAGATTCGACTATGTATAGGCAATTGGTAGTTAGTCTAATTTACCTTACCATAACTCAGCTTGACATCTCTTTTGCAGTAGGAGTAGTGAGTCAATTCATGGAGAAGCCAAGGAAGCCTCACTTGGATGCAGCCAAGCGTATCTTGAGGTATGTAAAGAAGACTTTTGATCTTGGGCTTTTATATAAAAAGGGATCATCGAGTGAGTTGGTCGGTCATTGTGATGCTGGCTATGCTGGAGATCAACACACACGACGATCAACTATTGGATACTCGTTTAATCTTAGATCAGTAGTAGTATCTTGGTGTAGTAAAAGACAGTCAACTGTGTCTTTGTCTACAATAGAAGCTGAATGCAGGGCAGTGACAATGGCAGCTCAGGAGAGCACATGGCTAGTGCAGGTATTGGATGATCTTCATCAGTCAATAGATTATTCGACAATATTGTATTGTGATAATCCACTATAAGCTTGGCAGAGAATCCAGTTTTTCATGCTAGAACTAAGCATGTGGAAGTCCACTATCACTTTCTGCAAGAGAAAGTGTTGGAGGGTGAGATCAAGATGAAGTACATCAAGACAAGTGATCAAGTTGCTGATATCTTCACCAAAGGTCTTGGAGCTGCAAAGTTTGAAGAGTTTCGAGCTCAGCTTGGTATGGTCGCGAGGACTATCCTTAGAGAGAGTAGTTAGTGAGGGGGAGTATTGACTATATCACCACCTATCTCTCGTGACTTTTCGTGTTTTGGTTGAAAGGCTATTCAGTTTCCAACGGAAGCCGTTTCGGCATACATATTAAAGTGTCCTTATTACTATTTATTTAGACAGGTTGTCTTTATTACTATTTATTTAGACATGTCTTTTCATATATCTAATGAGTGTCAAGAGTCGCGTTTTAAGCCTATATATAAACGAGTCTTGTAATCGTTTCAAAATGAAGAGTGAAAAGATTTTTCAGCAAGTAGTATATTCATCTCCTTCCTTAAAGAGCTTCTCTTGTGAGAGTGTTACTAGAGTTGTGCGACTCTGATATTCTACAGTAACTTAATGGTTTGAGAGAGAACATAAGAAGATTATGTGACCAATTTACTTTCGAACCCATAATAGAGTTTGTGCTTGTTGCAGATGGACACATTATTTTACTTGGAAATCCTGAGGAAATCACATGAATGGTGCAAGAAAGACCATGTTTTTTCAGCCTTCTTAGACTGCAAGGCCAAATAAAAGGACAGTTTTGTTGTATTTGACATGGTATTACTTATGTTACACTTGAATCCGATACTTAGAGTGGCCTTTTATTCATGCTATTGATTTGCTTCAATTCCACCTCAGCTATTTTGGATCGCAATAATAATATAAATGCTCAAGTAGGGAGCTGTGGGAAACAGTCCAAATGCACATTTTTTCTTTCAAGTTCTAAGGGTGCGTTTGGAAACCACTTCCCAAAGCCCCTTGGGGGTCCAAAGCCCTTTGGGCAAAAAAAATGGTGTTTGGGAAAAAACTTTCGAAGGGACTTAGGCTGAATGTTAGCATTTTTAAGGCTGAAAGCCCAAGGCAAGTGGGGGGTTGCCTTGGGCTTTTCAGCATTTTCGGCATGCCAGGTGATACTATTCACTTTTTTCTTTTCCAAAATTGTCCTCATGATTTTTTTTGTTTTTCCAGTTCGTGTCCTTGGATGAAACACTGTTCATCTTCTCCGGGCTGATGAATGCTACAGGGACGCCGCGACCTAGGCGATTGTTGTCGGAGAGTCGGGCGACCTTCGCGAGTCGCGGCGTTGCCGGCGACTGTCGCTTGCAGCATCGTGACCTCCGAGCGGAGCTCACCGAGGTCGCTCGACCCATCTGGTTGCAGGTCTAGTGGTCGCGACCAGATTTGGTGCCGGAGGCTCGAGTAGCGACTAAATCTGGGTCGTGTGACCTCGCCGCCCTCGGATCTGGGTTGCGGCGGCGTCGCACGACCTCCCGCGACCTCGCCGCCCTAGATCTGGGGGCAGCGAGGTCGCGCGACCTCGTCGCGGCCTAGATTCGGGGCAGCGAGGTCCTCCTGCGACCTCGACGCCCCGGATCTAGGTCGCCGAAGGTCGAGGTGGCGTCGCGCGACACGCGCGACCTCGCCGCCCCAGATCCGGGGTCGCCGGAGGTCGAGGCCGCATCGCGCGACGCGCACGACCTCGCCGCCTCGAATCTAGGGTCGCCGGAGGTCGCAACGGCGTCGCGCGACCTCGCTGCCCCAGATTTGGGGTCGCTGGAGGTTGCTAGAGGTCGCCGGAGGTCGCTGACGGCCGCTGCCCTTGCCGGTCATTTTTTAAAAATTTTTTCTTTTGATAATTTTTTTACCACAAAACTCCTTTGTAAATGTAATTTCCCAAACACTAATTTGCTCAAAACACTTCACAAAGAGTTTTCAAAGTATAATTTACCAAACATAGAAGTCAAAGGTCTTTGCATTTTCCTAAAGGTTTTCCCCAAAAGTGATTCCCAAACGCACCCTAAGTAAGCTTCGGTACAGTCACACTGGACAACTAAAGATTTTTAAGATCTTGGATTTGGGGTTTGTGTAACCTCGTCAACTTGGTCCAAAACAGAGACTCGAGAGAATTGTTTTTTTTCCAAAGAGAACGGGCAGTGCGTAGATGTCGAGAAAGCAAGGAACTTTGCAACACTACGAATAAATCGACCGACTCTGCTCATGACTCAAGTCTGAGTAGTCATAGAACAAAATGATCTGCTTATGACATAGCCAGCAAGGAAGCAGAATCCTGTCTAGCTTCTGCACAATGAACTTCTCATAAGCCAGAAGGTTGTGTTACATAATCACTAGTGTCATGACAAGAAGAGACTGCTTGTTTCGTTTCAAAGAAAAGTCAACATGCTTGATCGAGCGGATTTTTCCTTTTCCAGTGGGCGTAGGATGTCGCATCAAAGGACACATTATCCTCTCTTATTACCACATACACTAGCACATAGAAGGATTTGCATTTGAAGGAAAAAGACAATCCTACTCGACACAGCAATGTTCTGACTTAAACACTAAAGTTTCTCGCTTGTCGGGGTCGGGAGATAGGAACAAAAAGGAAAGCCAGCTTCTTAATTGTCCGTGCTAAATGCAAGACGATGGCTTCTGTACACCGCGGGCGTTGCCTCTCACATGAGCACAGATTGATTTCACAGGCCCTTTGGAGCCGGTGTACTCCAAATTGATGTCGCGGAGGTTGATGTTCTTGCAAGGCACGCTGGGGCTGCATATGAGGTCAACCGCCACCTGCGAAGCCGAAGTGCCCTTGATCTTTGAGAACAATATGTCCTCGATCTGGACATTCGATGCCGCCTAGGAAAAGAGAGAGAGAGAGAGAGAGAGAGAGAGACCTCATTAGGTATTGAGTCGGTCAGCGAAAGAAACATACGAAATGAGAAATGAATTCAAGAATCAACCCAATTCAAGATTGATTGCAGTACTCTAGGAGTGTACCTGCGCGGAACAACCACCTTTCGGACAGTACTCCTGGTCGATAATAATGGGACTGTGCACATCCCTCATGGTAATGTCATGAAACGAGAAGTTGTAGGCTCTGCTCTTGAGGGGAGAAGCCCACGTCTTGATCCTCACACCGTTCTGACTGCCGTCCATGGTACACCGCCGCACGGACAGCCCGGTCACGTCCGCCTCGTTCGGGTACTTCCCGAGGCTACCCACGCTGAACCCGTGGCCTGGCCCACAGTGGACCCCGACGATCTCGATGTCCTTGGACCCCGGCCCGATCGAGACGCAGTCGTCCCCGGTCTTGATCTGGGAGTCAGTGATCTTGATGCGGGACGAGTCGCCTATGTGGATCCCGTCTGTGTTGGGGCTTTCGTCGGGGGCAATTATCTGCACGCGCCGGAACTCGATATTGTGGCAGGAGAAGACGTTGAAGTGGAAGTTCTTGCTGTCCACCGAACTTATCGACTTGATTATTGTGTTGTTGATGAAATTGAGTCGCACTGACTGGGAAAAGAAAGATTAGAGGCCCGTTAGAGACCATTTCTCATCACAAATGAGAATTTTTTTTCCCAAATATTCATCATGCGATGTGATAAATACCATAGAAACATATCCTTTATACCTTTATGTAATCAATATGATATAATTCCATCTTATCAGAAAGGAAAGTAAGCCTTATTTTGGGAAAATCAAGTGATAAGAATTGCCAAAGTTACTTGTAATATCGGAATTTAAGTGAAAAAAGAAGCGCAAAAAATAAATAGTTAGTTTATTAAATGACCGCCTTATTTGGAAATGAATTTAATTTTAGATATGATTGACGGGTGCTCTTTAAACTCTTTCACAAATTGGATGTACCATCGGGTGTTAAATCAATAAATAATAAAAAAGGTCCCCCTAATTTCTGCAATCGCCTATACAATTATTAATCAAAAAGCTAATTATCAGTCTTTGATTCTTTTTTTTTTATTTAATTAAAAAAAATAGTAAAAGATGTAGGGAGAGGGCTTACAATTGGAAGAGGACTGCAAGCGCATTTGTTGTAGGGCCAAGCGTGGTGGCCCTGGCCATCCAACGTACCGCCGCCATGGATCCTCATCCCGTCGATGTACTGGAAGGTGATCCAATGGCTCAGGGAGAACGTTGACGGGTCATCGGGCCCCTTGAGCACCCCTTTGATCGTGACGATGATGAGGCCGGCGCACGGCCCCTCGAACACCACCGGCCATAACCGGTACGTCCCTAGCGGGACGTACAATCTCCTCCTATATGCTCCTTTGTACTGACACGCTTGGCGCCACGCATCGAGAAATGCCTAGAAAAAAAAAAAAGAGGGGAACAAAGCGTGTAGAATCATTGATTTTGTGACCATTAACGATCACGCATCGATGGAAACCTGGCGAGACGATTCCGGGATTCTATACCTTGCTATTCTCGGTCTTCCCATCCCCGACCGCGCCGAACTTCCTCACGTCGAAGACCTTCACTCGTGCATGGGCGGGGTTTCTCTTCGCGAGGGCACGGGAGGGGGCCCCGATCGCGAGCGCCGCCAGCAACAGCACCAGCGTTGAGGAGAAGAGCAGAAAGATCTTGCCATGGCACGAGCTCGTGTCCATTTCCAACGTTGGCTTCTTTGTCCTTGTAAATTGAGCATGGAATGGAGCTTTACTTGTAGGGCTGGGGGCCATGGAGAAAGTGGAGTAATGTAGGATTCGATTAGTACTTTCCCTCATTGCGCTATTTAATTGGATTACTTGCTCTCTTTATCTGGCGCTAGGGGAGAAAATATGGAGATCCGGTTCTAATTTGGTAAAATATTTCTGTGAATTTTAATTAAGAGCAAGATATTCGAGATAGGACAGAACTTTACCTAATTGACTTGGATGGACCCTATTTTTGGGGCGGTCAGAATAGTCAACTCGTCGAGTGAAAGGAAAGTTTTCCAATGAAAATCCATCTAATAATTATAAAAGCCTTTCCTTTGTGGGTTGTGTGTGCAAATGTGGGGATTTTTCCTCTTTTTCTCTCGGGAGATCGAGGGAAAGTATTGTTGGCTGTTTTGGAAATAAATCAATCCTTGTTTACATGGCTAAAGCCCTATCTACTTTGACTTTTACCATGCCAAATACACTTTATCCTCTTCAGTCTCAAAAGAGCCTTCGGGATGGATTTTGATTTTAACAATGCTGTGAGAAGATCAATTTGGTTGCTAAGGCTACATTTGCAATCGGGATAAAATTCTTGTATCTATTTATATATTTGAATTTCTTTCTATCTTATAATACAAATTCAATATATGAATATATAGAGTATTTATATATTTATTATATATTTTAGTATTTTAGGTATATTAGTATAGTTTACTATTCAATGAAATTTTATCAGAGAATGATATAAGGGGAAAAAAGCAAAAAAAAAAAAAAACAGAGAAAAGAAAAATAATTAAACATAAGCAAATAAAAACGAAGTAGGTGAAAATATAGTCTCAACATCTCCATTTGTTCAATTTTTATGTTCATTTACTCTTATGTCATTTATATTAAATAATGGATATGATATAATGTGAACATATTCAGTTTTATTTACTGTGATTAATAAATGGTGGATATGATATAGTAAAATCTATGAATTTCGTATTCTATCTTATTTAGTTTTATCATGGCAAGAAATTTAGATGACCAAATGCAACCTAAGTTCATTGGTATCTTTGCCGCTAGAACCACGATGGGGAATTTTCATCTAAAGATGATATATATATTTTTTTCCTTTTTTTCTTTCTTCTTTCCTCTACTTTTGTTGTCGCAAGCTATGACTAAGGGAAATTAGTCTAAGCAAAATCGTCTTCCAATGTAAAATGGTAGACTTTCAAAGACTGGTTTACAAAATTAATTACTAAATGATGTATTAGACTTTTATTTTTCTAGTTGCGTTGGAATTGTTAAAAGGTTATATCTATACTTGCATGATAAACCGGAACTTGTTTGAAGGATTTAGGTACTCCTGTTCACGGAATCTGTTGATGCGGAAAATTGTAAATTGACTTAGTTTTTTGTTTCATAATTAGTTTTTTGTTTCATAATTTATAAAGTGGTTTAGTTCGTTTTCGACGCGTGTCTTGCCATTGTCCGAAGGTCTTAAGTGAAAAAATTTCCTATCTCATGGTCACGGCATTAGAAAAAGGCAAAGGATAGGCGGATCATGCAGCTATGGCTCTTCCCTTCTAGTCTATTTTACCTGTCCATGTCTCGTTCCGCGCGACATAGTTTCAAAGGTTTAAATAGCCCTTGGCAGAAGCCCCCATTTTTATAACGAAAAACGGAAGCCTTTTGATTTACTCCCCTTTCTCTCGACAATAAAGCTCACCCTCGAGCACGGGGCACAACGTTCGGGTCTTTCCTTGTTGTTCTATTCCGAAACTCACAAAGAAAAACGAAACTAAGAATAAAGAAGTAATTTGGACAAATTAAAGGAAGTGACTTAGACGAATCTTTTTTTGTCGATAACCTCGGATCAATAAATTGAATATCAATTAATACGTAATCAATTGAAGATTGCTTGAAAACGGCCTTCTACTTGTAAACAAAACCGCATTGAGGGGTGGCTGATATTGGTATTACATCAGATTGTAGACTCGCAATGAATGAATGATGTCACATAATGTAGTCTCACTGTCTTGTGCAATTATTATGTTCATTTACACTCATATGCCATTTATACCAAATAATGAATAAGATGTGATGTGAATATGTTCAGTTTTATTACTGCGATTCATAAATAGTAAATATAATTATATAGCAAAATTTCTGAATTTCTATTGTATTCTATTTAGTTTTATCATGTCTAAAAATTTACATGACCAAATGTACCCTAAGTTCATAAGTATCTTTGCTGCCGGAACCACGACCGAGGGAATTTTTGTCCGAAGATAAATTCTTTTTTTTTTTTTCTTTCTTCTACTTTTGTTGTCCAAAGGTATGACTAAGGGAAATTAGTCTAAGCAAAATCATCTTCCAATGGAAAATTGTAGACTTTTAAAGACTGGTTTACAAAATTATTTACTAAATGATGTATTAGACTTATATATTAAAGGGTTAATATCCTAAAAAACTCAAAACTAGTATACATGTGATAAATTTACCCCAAGCTATTTTTTTAACCACCGAAAAGCCCAAACTGGTATACATTTGACAAATTTACCATAAATTGGTACATATGTAATAAATTTACCATTTGTTAGTTTTCGTTAAATTTTATTGTCAAATTATTAAGTTAAATGACACGTGACAGTTGACCGGTATATTAATTTGGAATTTTACATTTCATTTGTCACAATTTATAATTTTTGTGATTTTTTGTGGTATTAATCCAATTTAGCGAAGGGTATATTTGTCACAAATTTACCGGTTTGAGATTTTTTGCGGTTGAATAAATTAGTTTGAGGTAAATTTGTCATAAATGTACAAGTTTATGGTATTTTATGATCAGTCGGGGTAAATTTATCACACATATACCGGTTTGGGGTTTTTAATGGTCAAAAAAATAGTTTGGGGGTAAATTGTCACAGGTGTACCAATTTAGGGTTTTTCAGAGTATTAACCCTATATTAAAAGTGACATTGGAATAATTGAAAAGTTATATCTATACTTGCATGATAAACCAGGACCTGTTGGAAGGATTTAGGTACTCTTGTTCATGGAGATCTGTTGAAAAGAAAAATTTACGTTGACTTAATTTTTTGTTTGATAATTTATAAGGTGGTTTAGTTCCTTTTTGACGTGTTTCTTGCCGTTTTCCTAAGGTCTTCTGTAAAAGCCTTTCCTACCTCATGGTCACAGCATTAAAGAAAGGCAAAAGTTATTTTAGTATTTTAGTATTTTAGGCATATATATTTGAATTTCTTTCTATCTTATACTATTTATATTTATTATATATTTTAGTTATTTTAGTATTTTAGGTATATTAGTATAGTTTACTATTTAACAAAATTTTATCAAAGAATGATGGAAGGGAAAAAAAAAAGAGAAGAAAAATAATTAAAAATAAGCAAATAAAAATAAAGTAGGTAAAAATATAGTCTTAGCATCTCCGTTTGTGCAGTTTTTATGTTCATTTACACTCATGTTATTTATACCAAATAATGGATATGATATAATGCGAACATATTTGGTTTTCTTGCTGCGATCAATAAACAATGGATATAATATAGTAAATCATTGAATTTCATATTCTATCCTATTTAGTTTTATCATAGTTAGAAATTTAGATGACCAAATGCAACCTAAGTTCATTGGTATCTTTGCCGCTAGAACCAAGATGGGGGGAATTTTCATTTGAAGACAATTTTTTTTTCCTTTCTTCTTTCCTCTACTTTTGTTGTCGTAAGCTATGACTAAGGGAAATTAGTCTAAACAAAATCGTCTTCCAATGGAAAATGGTAGACTTCCAAAGACTGTTTTACAAAATTATTTACTAAATGATGTGTTAGACTTATATTTTATTAGTGGTGTTGGAATAATTAAAAAGTTGTATCTATACTTGCATGATAAACCGGAACTTGTTTGAAGGATTTAGGTACTCCTGTTCGCGGAATCTGTTGAAGCGGAAAATTGTATATTGACTTACTTTTTTGTTTCATAATTTATAAGGTGGTTTAGTTCGTTTTCGACACGTGTCTTGCCATTGTCCTAAGGTCTCAAGTGAAAAAATTTCCTACCTCATGGTCACGGCATTAGAAAAAGGCAAAGGGTTGGCGGATCATGCAGCTATGGCTCTTCCTTTCTAGTCTATTTTACCTGTCCTTGTCTCGTTCCGCGCGACATAGTTTCAAAGGTTCAAATAGCCCTTGGCAGAAGCCCCCAAACCTATAACGAAAAACGGGAAGCCTTTTGATTTACTCCCCTTTCTCTCGACAATAAAACTCGCCCTCGGTCACTGGGCACAATGTTCGGGTCTCTCCCTTTGTTCCATCCCGAAACGCACAAAGAAAAAAACAAACTGAGAAAAAAAGAAGTAATTTGGACAAAACAAAAGTAAGTGACTTGGACGAATCTTTTTTTGTCGAAAGCCTCGGATCAATCAATTGAATATCAATTAATTCGTAATTAATCGTAGACCGCTTGAAAACAGCTCTTCTACTTATAAACAAAACCGAGCTGAGGGGCGGCTGATATTGGTATTACATCATATTGTAGAATTGTAATGCATTAGTCATCTCACATAATTTTGCAATTAGAAGATATCCAGAAAAAAAAAAACGATTTTAAATATTTAAATAGGTCAAAAATTGATAAATGTGACCCATTAAAAGTCGCGTTCCCTTCTATGTACAATGACACTGACAAATTCGCAAGGGATCAACTAATTTGTCAATAGTCGATCATTTGATTTGAGAAGTGATAAATTATATGTTTTGATCATAGTTTATCTCTTTCAAAATAGCATTGGAGGCCATGCCCAACAGCCGTGGTGTTTTTACGCTCTAACACCCACGGTCGGAACAGTTAGCATGCACTCATGAAGATTGATGAACTTAATGGTTCGGAATATGAAGTTAAGTAGGCAAAGAAATTGCTGAAATGAGATCTTATTACAATTGACTTGAGTCTTTCGTGAAGATTGATGGATTTAACGGTTCATAATATGAAGTTATCTAGGAAAAGAAGTTGCTAAAATGAGATCTTATTTCAATTGACTTGAGTCTTTCTAGTTGAAAGAGATCATATAAGTACGTATCATGTTAGAGCGTCCAATCCAAAAATTTTAATTAATAAGTGGAGAGAGATCTCATATCTATAAAGAACATATAAACTTTATAGTCTAGCGTCATGTGATATATTTTAACTGTCATTATGGGGGAGTCATTTTTTTTTTCTGGAGGCCGACATTCCGTAAATTCATTTTGCATTTTCCTGTCCCGACCATTATTTCACTCTGAATCGGGATTTATACAAGAGGAGCTACATATACATACTCCGTAAGTAATTGAATAACACTAACTACACTAAAGTCAATACAGCAAAAGGATTTCATTGGGCGTTTAAATCGGCCCATTGAACTTAAAAGCCCATTTACCGCTCATTGCGTCGTATAGAATACTCATTTAGGGCTTGTTTGTTTGCAACTTGTTTCTGTTCCCAGGAACAAATTTTTTTGTTTTTTTGTTCCTGGGTCAAAAAAGGAACAGAAATGCGTTTGTATGCATTTTTGTTTCAAAACTATTTTTTTGTTCCCAGAAACACATTTGGAACAAATTTTTTTAACACTTTTCTCTTTTTTTTTTCTTTTTCTTTTCTTCTTCTTTTTTCTTTCTTTTTTCTTTGGCCGGTCGCTGGCCTCGGTCATGGCTGGCGATCGGCCGTCGAGGGTCGGCGACGCAGTTGAGGGCCGGCGACCTCGCCGGAGCGTTGCCGTGGCTGGGCGAGGCTGTCGGCCCCCGTTGGTTGGTCGCCGGAGGGCGGCGACCGGCCAAAAGAAGAAAAAAAGAAAAAAGAAAAAAGAAAAAAGAAAGGAAAAATAAGAAAAAGCAAATAAAAATATTAAAAAATTAAAAGAAACAAAAAAAGAATTGTTCCCGGAACAAATTTACCAAATGCGTGTTTCTGGTAAAAAATTATTCCCCGGAACAGAAACACTTTGTTTTATTTCTGTTCCTTGGAACAATTTTTGAACAGAAACGTTACCAAACACGCCCTTAGCGGATTTTGAATTAGCCATAATTTGGTCACTTTATACATCGAATGCGTAAATCAAGCTTTACACATCCAAACAAAATACACGAAGCTTTATTCTTACAATATTAATGAAATCGCTTTAGCTTTCCACCTTACTTTAGCTGCCTTGACAATCTTGCGCAAGTATAATTTGCTCACCTTTAATTTATATTATTATGTTTTTAATATTTTGGGCTCGCATGTTTCTTTCTATTATATATTAATATACCCTTTTCCTTATGCTTTAATCCATCGGCGATTCCAAATGGAAAAAGGAAATTGCGGCGATCAGACGAGGACAATTCTCCAAAAAGTTTATCCATGCACGCATTGTCAAGCCAACGTTCCCTTACGCCGAAGGACACTGAAGATACACGGCTGAATCAGAATACTTTCTTCACTTTTCGTAAGTAATTACTCATCTAGCTGATGCGGCATAGTTAAAGTGGGAGGCAAGCGATGTTAATGCGGCGAATCATTAGTACTTACATCAGCAATACAAGGACGCACAGACCTTGGAGTAATATAAGTTGGCACAAACGGATACTTAATTGCTAAAACTTACAAAATTGACACTTAAGTAACAAAATCGGAATAAAATAGATTATTTAAGTAAATCTGGCAAAAATGCTGACGTGATAATTTTCCGACGAAGCAAGTGGAAAACGGCGTTGTTTTAGTATTGGCGTAATAAAAATATAATATAAAATTATTAAATTAAAATTAAATTTATTTAAAATATTTAAAAATAAAATTTTAATATTAAAAATTTGTTAAAAAATAAAATAAAAATAATAAAAATTAAATAAGTTAAATAAATTTAAAAAAATAAAGAAAAGGGGGGGGGGGGGTAGGCGGCTGAGGCTCAGCCCTCAGCCCTCAGCCGCCTACCCCCCCTTTTTAATTTTTGTTTAAGTTTTTTAATATTTGTATTTGTATATTTAAATATTTTAAATAAATTTAGTTTTAAATTAAATTTAATTAATTTTTATATCCACATCAACACCAAAACGATATCGTTTTTGCATTATTTGGCCACGTCAGTATGCAAAATGACATCATTTTACATTTATTTCGCCAAAAATTGCGCACGTAAGCATTTGGCCAGAGTGGCACTTAATTGATCTATTTCTGTTCAATGTGGTACTAAAGTGTTATTTTCGTAAATTTTGACATTTAAATGTCCCTTTATGCCAATTTATGGTACTTGAAGCGATTTTTTGTTGCAATACAAGCAAGACATGTGAACGCACAAATTGAAAGTTGCTAGGGACGAGCATTGTCCGCTTTGACCCCATGTTGGGGAATCGATGATCTTGTCCGGACATCAATGCCACAATTAAGGCTATTAATACTATATGGACTTTAGGGCCACATGACCCTTATCGATTTGCAGTGAGAAGGCAAAGTGCCCCACACGGGACGATCGACCAATAACCCTCATTTCAGATGTTTTTGCTAGTGTGGTTGACGTGGCGCCAATCAGGTGACATACTAGCATCAGACGAAGATGCTTATCACGTAATTCAGTGATGTCCTATTGGTACTTTGAAAGTGCTACCAATTAGAGATGGTAAAAGGGTTAAAGTGCACAAGTCGACCTAATTAAAAAGCTTAACTTGTCTTTTAGGTTGAGATTCTTCGTTTTTCTCCCTCACTCTCCCTCTTTTGAGTTTCAACCTTTCTTCGTCCTTTCAACTTTCATTGAGGAAGTATTTGACCTAAATCTCTCCCTCCCCTCCCTAGTTGCTTTTTCCTTTTATTTCTGTACTCTCTCAATCTAGAACTATTACCGTTTTGCTACCACAATCTACAATCTTAATTTTGGGAGTTTTCTATCCTATACAATTCTAGATTTTTGGGTTTTAATGAATAAATACTTTGCCTTCAGTTTCAATGATATTTACGACAATTTTGATGTCAAATCTATGCTTGTTCAATGGATTTTTGTTAAAAGTTTTGGTGTCTTGCACTTGTTAAAGTGTTTGCTTTCATAAGTGTCAAATTTGAGCTTATTCAATATGTTTATGTTGTCTCTATATGATGATAATGTTGGCGATGACGAATCTAAATGTATACTGCTGGAAAGCAAAGTTGTATTTACTAATTAAAATCTCAGCATATGCTCATCATTAATGATGATGTGTGACTCAGTGATCGGTTACTAGTCCTTTCACTTGGATGTGGTCACTTATTTGTTTTTGAAGGATGAGCATGTAATTATCTTTGCTAATCATGTTTTGATGATATAACTTGATATATGGTTTTTGAATTGTTTTGGGGCTCTATGGGCTTGCCTTGTTAAAGTGACTTTTGAGATTTCCTATAAATCCTCATATGAATGGTGATTTCTTTTGACAAAAATAAACTCTTCTTGTTTTTTATTTTATTTTTTCTAAGAACGAAAATAGAGGATGAAATTGGAAACAAAACACTAAATTTGAGAACTAAATATATACTTATACCCTCTTAAACTTTATGAATTCCATTACAAATGACAAGCTAATAAGATTCGTCGATTCTTCAAATTGGACAAGTTTCAAGGAATGAGCATCAACTCATAATCAAGTGATAGACTCAAAAGATCGAACATTTGATGAAATAAAATTCAGAAACTTGCTACCGTGAACATCAAATGTACTTCTGCACGCGTTTCCACGACATGATTTATGGGAGAGGGGCGAACTACCACACCTTGATTAGCGACGAAAGAGAGAATAGAATCTCTAGACATGGATGGGAATCGCGGGGGTCGGAGTTCTTCAAAACTTTCTCACAAATCACCCACTGAAAATGGCTTTGCCCCCCTTTAATTTGGCTGCGTCAGACGTGGATGTACAAGATCAGAGAGTGGAGGAATCTGAGGCTAAAGAGTGGAGAATTGGGCTCAGATCGATGTCAAAAGTGACTCAAAAGTTGCATTTGTTACCTTCTTTTGTCCCCCTTTATCTTTCCAAGGTTTGAAAATTTGGAGCCTCTCCCTGACCCCCAAAACCAAACCTTTTCTCGAGCCCCGGAGTGCCTTCAAAGTAGGTCCCACCTTTGATGGCGGATTTATCCAATGAGAATCCCATCTGGTGCGGGGGCTATTGGATCGCTTAATAAATGATTAATTAAAAAAATTCACGACTTTTGCGTACATCAATCACTTGTCTGTGTATATATCTAATCGCGGCCTTGAAAATCGAATTACTCCTCTGCTAATGTGCTTTAGAAAAGGTCAGAAAAGAACCGCCTCCCAGTAGTAGCATCGATTCTTGCGTACTTAATAATTGTTTTTTGATATGAAAAAGGGGCTACAGCCGTAGTATTTTTCTTTTATCATGTAAAAGAAAAAAATGAAGTAACTTTGTAAGAGATGATGGAAAAAACTAGTACGTAAGCGGTTATCAATTCCTAGATTAGCAAATCGGTTAGCAAAGCGATTTCTTTATCAAAAGTTACGTTGTACTTTAGACTCAAAGTGAGAGCACGACAATTTTTTGATATCTTTGAGCAAAGCAGGATTAAGCCAATATTATTAATCATAAATACTAGAATAAGAAGATATTTTTGCCCACTTGCTAATTATTTGCAACATACTATGCGCCTGAATGTTCAGAAAATTAATTCATGGAAAAATATTTTACGTAAACAAACATGCCCTAAAATTCGAATCTCTTACATCTGCCCGAGAACAACTTCCTAAGGAAAGTTCAACTGCTAATATTTTTACATATCGTGTGCATATCCAAGGCTTATGCGCATTCACTAGTAAAGATAGGATCTAATTCAACTATTGTCTAGACCTATATTTCACTGCACTCGATACAAAATACCTCTTAGATGGCAAATATATCAAGATAAATACTAGATACCATCACACAAAAGACCGAGAAGGCAACAAAGTTGAGGGAGAATATTAATTATCTAGAGTGGATATTGGATATTGATCAACAAAATCTTAAACTTTAAAAAAGTACCATAAAATAAGTTTTTCTGACAAGGTTATATTTGTGGACCAAAGATTCTGATTTCTCTCATCCTAGGTGGGGGATGCAGCGGATAATTTACCTAAAGCAAAGTTTATGAGGTGAAACAAAGCATATATCATCTTTATCCGACTATGATGTATTACATTGAGAGAGAGAGAGAGAGAGAGAGATCAAACGATAGAAAAAGCCTAGCTGGCGATTCTTCTTTATTGTCCCGGGAAGGCAAGGAAGATGCAATTTGCAGAGGCCGGAGCAAAGGTTAGCGGCGGATGGCAAAAAAATAGGAAACTAAATCAAAGTTATGATATAAAAGAAAAACTGATGGTTTCTCTTTTTTCTCAAGTTTCCTCAGCTCAATCAAAAGAGGAAAAGAAATTGTCATCCCCTGACAAGAATATACGATGCGTATGTGAAAATAGAAACAAGAAGAATCCCTCTCCGCTCATCTCCTCCCGCCGAAAAGCCAAAATGTGTATGAAAATAGAAATAACTTTAATCAGAATCCTTTGTTAGTTTCTTTCTCCACTTTTTCTTTTCACTCATTATATATGCATCAGCGCTCTCATCGCAAGCTACGATCGCAACCTCACTTTACTGATTGTCGAGTCTTTTCCTTGAAGGGAAGAACCCAAAAGGACCGAGCCAGCGGAGGAGTCAAGAGCTGTTGTACCTTCGAGAATGCTTCGCATTACTTGGTCCTGCATTGTCCTTGTATGCTGTTCGTTCACTCTCCATGCACTCAATCTCAATGCAACTTCTTCTTCCTCTTCTTCTTCTAAAATCTTGGTCCACCCACATCAGCATCCTGATCCACAAGCTGTAGTTCATGACGTGAACAGGTAATTCTGGGAGCAGTTTCTGTTCAGAAACAAATTTTTATGTTTATGTTCCTTGGTAACTGTATAATTTTTTTTCTTCGGAATATAAATGCAATTAATATGACCCCAAAATTTATTTTTACTTAGAATTTCTTTTAATTTTTTAATAATTTTATAACATTTTTCACTTTTTCTCTCTCTCTCTCTTTCTTTTTTCGTCTTTTTTCCTTTTATTCTTTTCCTTTAGCCGGCGACCATGGAAAGTGCTGCTGGTATCACTGACAAATAAAATACTGCCATTTGGTAGCAATAATATTGTCGTCTTCTTTGCATTTCAATTTAGACTTAGCCAAGGATATTAAATTTCAAAAGAAATCCTTGGAATCAGAAGGCGAGCAATTTTCGTGCAGGAGGGTGAACGAATCCGTCACTAGAAGGCAGCTGCTTGTGGTCCAAGTAAGGGACCAGTGCTTGACGGGCAATCCAATCGATGACTGCTGGCGGTGCGACCCAAACTGGGAGTCGAACCGCGAGCACCTAGCCGACTGCGCAATTGGGTTCGGCCGTGAGGCCCTGGGAGGGCGGGGCGGCAACGTCTACGTTGTGACAGACCCATCTGACCCGGACCCAGAGAACCCGCCCCCTGGCACGCTCCGCTACGGTGTTGTCCAAGCCGGACCCCTCTGGATCATCTTCTCTGGTAGTAAACTGGCGAAATCATCCACAATCGAGCACACCCATGTCATTTACACAAGTGCATGCTTCTGTGGAATTTGTCTATTATGTGCTCTGTTTTCTACGTTTACATCAAGTACTTACACTCAATCAAAAGAAAAGAGAAAGATCAAGTACTTAGGACAGTAGACCTTGGGTTAATATCAAATACTATGAAAAGTTACTAGGATAATGTGGGGACTCGGGGTGCAGTGCGAAATTTCCCTCAGCGAAACAGGAATATGAAACTCAATTTCGTATAGACAAGGTAGCTTATTTAGGCATAGAGAAATTTAGACAAGATGAAATCCTCAGGACAAAGTTTGACATACCTGCTAAACCTGCTAAACTGGTTCAACATTTTTCTGTTTTCCCACCTAGGAAATATGGTAATCAAACTCAGGTATGAGCTTCTTATCAGCAGTTTCAAGACCATTGATGGCCGAGGAGCCAACGTGCATATAACAGGTCTCGGTTGTTTGATCATTTATGACGTCACCAACATCATCATCCACAATGTGCACATTCACCATTGCAAGCCTTCTGGGAATGCCAAGATCCGGATCAGCCCGACGCAAGTTACCGAGAGGGGAAGATCAGATGGCGATGGGATATCCGTCTTAGCATCATCAAAAATCTGGATTGACCATTGTTTCCTGTCGTATTGCACAGACGGTCTGATCGATGTCACTGAAGGATCTACAGCAGTCACATTATCCAACAACATGTTCACCCACCATGATAAGGTGATGCTGTTGGGTCACAGTGATGATTTCACGGCTGACTCAGGGATGCAAGTGACCGTCGCATTCAACCACTTTGGCGAAGACCTGAAGGAGAGGATGCCACGGTGCCGGTTCGGGTACTTTCATGTTGTGAACAATGACTACACTCAGTGGGGGATGTATGCTGTTGGAGGGAGCTCCCATCCTACCATTAATAGTCAGGGGAATCGGTATCTCGCGCCGCAGGATAATAACAAGGAGGTAAACTTTAAAATATCTTATCTGCATTAATTGATTATGTAGAAATTGCTTTGTGAGATCGAATCATCTAGAACCTGCATAATCAGCCTCCTTAAATTGGGTAAGTTAGTGAAGCAGGTTGTTGCAAATGAGCTTTTACTGGGAGCTACTTTCATGTTTGCAAAAGTTAAGGGAAAAAGAATCATCTATAGTGTCTTGATAGACTGGATATGATTATCTTGCTACGTTATCTTGCCAAACTACAGAATAATCCACTTCCGCTGTAAAAACTTTCCTTTTAATAGATAAGGAAACATGATGTCAAAATGTATGAAATAAATCCCAGTAGCTGCTTTGAACTATCATTAAGTGAGTTTGGTAGAAGAAGCCCAGATGAGCAATATGTTTGCTGCGTTACGCCTGATTATTACTTACATGTATTGGAGGAAATAGGTGACAAAGCGAATGGATACGGATGAGAGCGAGTGGAGGAAATGGAATTGGAGATCGGAAGGTGATCTGATGGTGAATGGTGCCTTCTTCGTGACCTCTGGTGCGGACATTAGCCCCCAGTATGCTGAAGCCTCTAGTATGTCGCCCCTGTCGGCAAGCTACATTGATCAGCTCACTGCGACTGCTGGTGTCTTAGTTGCACAGAGGTAAATCTCGGTGTCTGTTCCCTTAATTGCAATCGTCACGTTTTAATCTAACCTATCAAAGCACAAGCAAATAACTCTGGACTAAAAGCATCCACCCTTCTATTCACCTAGTTCCTTTTTCGGCCAGTGCATTTAGTGTCTGTACAACAAGAGCTATTATTGTCATTTTAATTTCTTTCGCTGGTTTATGTTTCTTCTGTTTACTCAGCAGGAGTGACGCCGGGACTGTGACCAATCCCTCAAGCGGCGGTGGGATTGTGACGAATCCTGCTGCTCCCGGGTCAAGCGGTGGTGGGATTGCGACGAATCCTGCTGCTCCTGGGTCAAGCGGTGGGACTGTGACGAATCCCGTGTCAAGTGGCGGAGATGGAAGCTCTTGCTACCCAGGACAGGGATCAACTGGAACTAGCGGTTGGTATACTGACAACGGCATCGACTTTGGCTCCATATATAATAGCGAGGCCAGGACGCCCCTTGTCCCAATGACCTCGGTCATCTTATCTGTCATAGCCATTGTAGCATTCTTACATCGAACTTGCTCCTAATGCAACACGCGCTGTAGAATCTAGAATAGGTAATTATAGTCGATTCAGTTTTTAAACACGAGAACGGGAATCCGGCTAATTGTGGTGAAACAATTGTGGTAGAGCTTTGAATTTTTATTTTATTTTATTTTTTTTTAGCATTGGGGACTTACACAACAATCGTCCTTTGAAATTATCAAAGACGGTGGGTAGGAAAATGTACAGCTTCTATGAACTGAAATCCCTTGACTCTCATCGATATGTTCGCATCGTTACCAATGATCCTGTATTTAGTAGCAAGTGATTCTGCAACTACATGGTGGGTGCCAGAGAGCGGTTCGCGCATGAAGAACCTGTATTTGCACGGGTTGGCCACGAAGGAGCGGTTCGCCTTGGAGGAACTATTTTCTTCTGAAATATGAGAAGACAAGATTTTTTTTTTTGGTCGAAGCATAGAATGTAAACGCCTTAGATCTACCACCACCAGGTGGCAGAGGTTGCGCGACCACTGGCGAGGCGTGCCTAGGCACGGCCCCCTGGTTGCATGATCTTGATGAGACTTCGCTCGGGGTGGTGCCACTCCTGGTGAGGCTCTCCTGGGTTGAGGGACACCGGTGAGGGGGGTTACGCTACCTTAGCCAGGTAGCGCTGGATGGGGCGACCCCATGAGAGACTTGCCAGAGCATCGCGACCATGCCACTCGATCTCTCCCTCAGCTTTTGGCAGGCTAAAAAGAAGATGGGTAAAACAGGAATTATGAAAATTTCTTGAGAGTACAATGGAAATAAAGGGAATCTATTTTTAATTCACGATGACATGTTGGGTCTCCGAAGCTTGAGAAATTTCACAGAACAATGTAGTACCATGTTTGGGTTTTCCAATTGGCAAATGTGGACCGTCACTTTTTAGTTTAAGAATTTATAATGTCATGATAGTCCATCATAAACATGATGAAAATGTCATAAATCCTCATATTTACTATAAAATTATTTATGATTACGATCTAACGCACGAAATTTTGTAAAAATTTGAATTTCATAAATTTATTGTAGAAAATTTTAATCTCATTAAAGCTCTGTTTTTTCACCAAAAATAATTTTCAGCATTTTTTTTATATTCTCCGGTGTTTGATTAATAGAAAATAAATTAGTCAAAGAAAATGTTTTCAGTCAATAAAAAAAAAGGGTTAATACCCTGAAAAACCCCAAACTGGTACACTTGTGACAAATTTACCCCAAATTATTTTTTTGACCATGAAAAACCCCAAACTGGTAAATCTGTGACAAATTTATCCCGACTGACTATAAAAAACCCTAAACTGGTACATTTATGACAAATTTACCCCAAACTAATTTATTCGACTGCAAAAAACCATAAACTGGTAAATTTGTGACAAATATACTCTATGCTAAATTGGATTAATACCACAAAAAAATCACAAAAATTGTAAATTGTGACAAATGGAGCGTAAAATCCTAAATTGGTATACCGATTAACTGTCACGTGTCATTTAACTTAATAATTTGAGAATAAAATTTAACGAAAACTAACATAGGATAAATTTGTCACAAGTGTACTAGTTTGGGGTAAATTTGTCAAAGGTATATCAGTTTGGGGTTTTTGGTGGTCAAAAAAATAATTTGGGGTAATTTGTCACAAGTGTACCAATTTGGGGTTTTTCAGGGTGTTAACCCAAAAAAAAAAAAAAACACCTCTAAAAGTTGGGAAAATGATTTTCTCCTTCTCCTCATCAGTGTATTATTCCCACGTCATCTCCGCTTGCAAATCTGCCCTCGGCAAGCTAGAGACCATCCTTCCGCCTCCGTCGTGGGTCCCTGATCCTCGCCTTCGAATCTGCCCAAGGCAAAATCGTGGAGCCCACACTCTCGAGTGCTCCTTCTTATCAGCAGTTTGACATATGACGTACCTTCTAAACTGGTTCAACATTTTTCTGATTTTCCACCTAGGCAATACGGTAATCAATCTCAGGAATGAGCTTCTCATCAGCAGTCTCAAGACCATCGATGGTCGAGGAGCCAACGTGCAGATAACAGATCTCGGTTGTTTGATCATTATGACTGTCACCAACATCATCATCCACAATGTGCACATTCACCACTGCAAGCCTTCTGGGAATGCCAAGATCCGGATTAGCCCCTCTGAAGTTACCGAGAGGGGAAGATCAGACGGTGACGATATCCGTCTTAGCTTCATCAAAAATCTGGATTGACCATTGTTTCATGTCGGATTGCACAGACAGTCTGATTGATGTCACTTAAGGATCTACAGCAGTCACAATATCCAGCAACATGTTCACCCACCACGATAAGGTGATGAGGTTGGGTCACAGTGATGATTTCACGGCTAACTCAGGGATGCAAGTGACTGTTGCGTTCAACCACTTTGGTGAAGAGCTAAAGGAGAGTATGCCACGGTGCCGGTTTGGGTACTTTCATGTTGTGAACAATGACTACACTCGGTGGAAGATATATGCTGTCGGAGGGAGCTCCAATCCTACAGTTAATAGTCAGGGGAATCGGTACTTCGCGCCGCAGGATGATAACAACGAGGAGGTAAACTTAACAATATCTGATCTGCATTTATTGATTCTGTAGTCATTGTTTTGTGAGATTGAATCATCTAGATCCTGCATAATCAGACTCCTTAAATTGGGTAAGTTAGTGAAGCAGGTCGTTGCAAATGAGCTTTTACTGGGAGCTACTTTCGTGTTTGCAAAAGTTAAGGGAAAAAGAATCATCTATAGTGTCTTGCTAGACTGGATATGATTATCTTGCAACGTTATCTTGCCAAACTACAGAATAATCCACTTCCGCTGTAAAAACTTTCCTTTTAATAGATAAGGAAACATGATGTCAAAATGTATGTAATAAATCCCAGTAGCTGCTTTGAACTATCATTAAGTGAGTTTGGTAGAAGAAGCCCAGATGAGCAATATGTTTGCTGCGTTACGCCTGATTATTACTTACATGTATTGGAGGAAATAGGTGACAAAGCGAATGGACACAGATGAGAGCGAGTGGAGGAAATGGAATTGGAGATCGGAAGGTGATCTGATGGTGAATGGTGCCTTCTTTGAGACCTCTGGTGCAGACATGAGCTCCCTGTATGCTGAAGCCTCTAGTATGTCGTTCCCATCAGCAAGCTACATCAATCATCTCACTGTGACTGCTGGTGTCTTTGTTGTACAGAGGTAAATCTCGTTGTCTGTTCCTTAGATTGCAACTTCAACTGGTTTGTTACGTTTTAACCTAACCTATCAAAGCACAAGCAAATAACTCTGGATGCACCCATCTATGATTTAAAGGTGCCGTTGTAATCACTTATTTCGCCAATCAACTTGGATAAGATACTATGAGATTAATTTGATCGTCAGCAAGAAGTATAGATTTTAGTCTCCTGAACACACTATTCAAACTTCTATGCCCAATGCTGCAAATTTAGCTGTTTTGAATCAAATTTCAGGTAGGGATAATCAATTTAATGGGATCTACTGGTATAGGATCATCCTAGTCCATAGGAACCTGCCTTTCTTGTTTTGAATCCATCTTCGTTCTTTTAGGAGCCATAGGTTCACTCGGATCTGTCGCTGTTTGCCACATTGAAAGTATAAAGATGAGTTCTACGCCAACTTGAGGATTCATGTGGGGATAATGCTACTCTTGGGTGATCACCTCAGTAAATATGTCAATGCCATGAAAACCTTCAGTTCTTTGTCTATGGTAAAATAGTTTATGTTGTTATTCTTGTGGATAGGACTAAGGACTAAAAGCATTTACCCTTTTATTCACTTAGTTCCTTTTTCGGACAGTGCATTTAGTATCTGTACAACGAGAGCTATTATTGTCATTTTAATTTCCTTCGCTGGTTTATGTTTCTTCTGTTGACTCAGCAGGAGTGACACCGGGACTGTGACTAATCCTTCAAGCGGCGGTGGGATTGTGACGAATCCTGCCGCTCCCGGGTCAAGCGGTGGGACTGTGAGGAATCCCGTGTCAAGTGGCGGAGATGGAAGCTCGTTCTACCCAGGACAGGGATCAACTGGAATGGTAACTGGAACTGGCGGTTGGTATCCTGACAATGGCATCGACTTTGGCTCCATATTCAATAGCGAGGCCAGAACGCCCTTGTCCCAATGACCTCGGTCATCTTATCTGTCATAGCCATAGTAGCATTCTTACATCAAACTTGCTTCTAATGCAACACGCGCTGTAGAATCTAGAGTAGGTAGTTATAGTCGATTCAGTTTTTAAACACGGGAACAGGAATCCGGCTAATTGTGGTAAAATGATTGTGGTAAAGCTTTGATTTTTTGGTGCATTGGGGACTTACTGAACAATCGTCCTATCAAATTGTCAAAGACAGTGGGAAGGAAAATGTACAGACTCTATGAACTGAAATCCCTTGACTCTCATCAATATGTGCCCATTATTATCAATGATTCTGCATTTAGCAGCAAGTGATTCTGCATTTTAGTAGCTTTGTCTCCCCTCGAGGGATCATCACTTTTATTTACCTGGACGAACCATCTTCTTCTGAAATATGAGAAGATGAGATTAGGCAAAAAAAATATGGAAGCCCACCAGGCAGCAAGAGTTGTACGACCACTAGCAAGGCCTGCCCAGGCATAGCCCCCCAGGTTGCATGACCCAGATGAGACTTCGCCCGGGGTGGTACCACTCCCAGTGAGGCTCTCTTGGGTCGAGGGACACTGGCAAGTGGCTTGCCTTGGGTCACACCACCTTAGCATGGTGGTACAGGATGGGGCAACTCCATAGGCGATTTGTCAAAGCACTACAACCTATGTAGCACCAACACGGACACGCGATACGACAAAACATGATACGCCAATAAGTCATTTATTAAAAATAAAGAATTCCGACATGTTTTGACATGTTATATATTAAATAATATTTTTATTTTTAAATACATAAAATAAATAATAATAAAAAGAGTATATAATTAATTTACACTAAAAATATTAATTGAACATTTATTAATATCATTCATTATTTTAATTTGTTACAATAATACATAAAACTTAGAGGAAAAACATCGTTTAAAGAAAAAAAATGCTGAAATGGTATTTTAAAATTTATTTATTTATCATATATCGCATTTTTTTTTATTACTTCTTTCATAGTAAAAGACTTTTGAAAAAACTAAAACAATTCTGAAAATACAAAATTGAAAGAAAAAAAAGTGAAAAGAGGCAGGGTTGTGGTTGGGCACAATATCCGTGTCAATCTTCATCCTGAAAATAATCTTGTTATGGATATCCCCCATGTTTGGTACCGGAAACCACAGTTCTTAACATTTAATTGGTTGCAGTACCCTCTTTCGTTGCACATCAATAAGTACTTTTGCATAAACAATAACATATTGTTCTTGTCCCAAGCTGCCACTTCTCTGCAGCCTAATGAAAAGGACGTCACAGTTCGACTTTGCTTGTTTAACAATATTCCAGTGGCTTCTAGAGCTTATAAGACATTACTTAGTTGAGGATGAGAGGTGCAATAATCTCTTTACTACATGTGTCAGGATTTCTATCCCTGAGCGTTCGACAGTGACGTTTCTAAAAAATTTAGGCCATAAACAAATTACAAACATCAACAATGATCAAGAAACATGAACAACATCGCTTTGATACCAATGTAGGAAACATATTCTTGAAAAACAAACCTATACTTGAACAATCAAATAACAAAAACAAAAACGATAAATGTGCTTGAGAAAAATGTAACACTGATTGAAAGATATATCATGGAGACAGAAATATCTTGTTTGCCACATATTAAGTATTTGTTGTAATCTTAGAGGAATTAATTGAAGTCCTGGAATTCTATTCTTCAAGAGGGAGTACACTGTTATCTTAAGAGAAGGAAAAGAACATAGTATTTCATACATACCTCAATGTTCCTCTTTTTTTTTTTTTTTTTTTTTTAACATTTATACAATAGTTATTTTCACTTAAAAAATAACTGCCCCTTCCTTTTATGGGCTAGGTTTGGTCTGACATGGGCGGACGAGCTTGATTTAACCCAACAAATAAAAAACTAATCATTTTGTACTTTCAATTTCTGGAGGGGAAGTATTTGACCAGGATCCCTCCCGCCCCACCCTAATTGCTTTTCCTTTCATTTCATTTTGTTTCTTTCCTTACTCTCCTTATCTAGATTTTGATTTGGGATTTTGCTATCCCGATCTTATATTTGGGGGTATTCTATCCAATTTAATTTGATATTTAGGAGTTTTAATGAATAAATACTCTACTTCCACTTTTGATGGCATTTACAATAGTTTTGGTATTAAGTTTATGCTCGCTTAATGTGTTTTTGTCAAAAGCTTTGGCGTCTTGCATTTGCTAAAGAGTTTGCTTTCACCTGGATTAGATATAAACTTGTTCAACATGTTTATACTGTCTTTGTATGGTAATGGTGTGTTAGATATGAACTTGTTCAATATGTTTATATTGCCTTCATATGGTAATGGTGTGGGGACGATGACCTAAACACACACCGCCAACAAGTAAAGTCGTAATTACCAATGGACATCCCAGTATATGCTCAAAAGTGATGGTGATGTGTGATTGGATGATCACTTGCCAATCATTTTGCTTGAATGTAGTCATGATCCATTCTCGAAGGACAGACAAACACGTGATTATCTCTGCCAATTATTATTTGATGACTTACCTTTTTTGTTTTTTTGGTTAGTCCTACTCTATTCCTATTCTACACTCACTCACAGACTTTTGTCCTGCCTCTTGTAGGGCGTGGGAGTCGAAACCCATTCCCGAAACTTACGTGTCCCCACCCCCATCCCCTCCTGAGAAGGTACTCCCCCTTCCATGTATATATGCTTTTTGATTTGTTGTGGAGCCTTACGAGCTTGCCTTGTTATAATGACTTTTGAAATTTCTTATAAATCCTCATGCATCAATTTGGTAATGAATGGTGATTTCTTTTAATAATTTTTTTCTGCTAAGAACAAAAATAGAGGATGAAATTACAAATAAAACACTAAATTTGAGAACTAAATATAAAATTATACCCTCTTAAAATTTACGAATACCATCACAAATGACAAACTAGTAAGGTTTATGGATTCTTCAAATTGGACAAGCTTCAAGAAATGAACATCCATTCATAATCAAATGATAGACTCAAAGATCGCACATTTCATGAAATAAGATTTGGAAATTCGCTACCATGAACATTAAATATACTTCTGCACGTGTTTCCATGACATGATTCATGGGAGAGGTGGGACTGCCACACCATGTGTAAAATATAGCATTTGTAAGGTTAAGAAAAAAAAGAGAGGAAAATGTTTGTAAAGTCAACATAAGCGGCAGAAGGAGAGCAATAGAACTTTCGGCCTTTTAAGAGAAGAGAGGGGGAGAGCTCAGGCAGAAACGCAAAAGGAGAGCAATAGAACTTTTGGCCTTTTAAGAGAAGAGAGAGGGAGGGCTTAGGCAGAAATAAAACAAGGGAAAGAAAGAAACATGTGACATCCTGAAATTCGATCCCGTTTTGATAAAATGAAATATGCATATCGTTGGTGCGCCTATGGTCATTTTTCTCTGAGTTGATCACTGATGAGTTAACTAACCTATTGGGTGAAGCCGTTAAGGGATATATCCGCGGTAAAATCCCTAAAAGCTACTTAATTTGTTGGATTTGACTAAAATCACGTTCGGTCGATTTTAATCATGAAATTTAATTCGGTTTTGGGAATCGAATATTCGAGCGTGCCACAATTCATTTTTAGGACCGTCTCATCATCTGTCAATTTATTGACGAGTCTTAAATTTCAAGAAAGAAATTATCAGAGGAAAAATTGAAGACCGGAAGAAAGTAGAACGGGAAATGGAAAGAGAAAAGAAAATTTAAAATAGAATTATTCTTTTTTTCTTTTCTTTTTCTCTCTCTCTCTCTCTCCCTTTTCTCTCTCTTCTTTTCCCTCCCACTCGTGCGATTCCTCCCCCCAGTCGGATGCCTGCTATCTTCCTCTTTCTTTTCTCTTCTTTTTGACCATTCAAACCCACTCTCTCTCTCTCTCTCTCTCTCTCTCGCACTCTCTCTCTCCCTTGACTCTCTCGGCCATGCGAACAGAACTGGAAGCAGAAGCAGAAGAAGAGCAGAAGCGGCAACAACTCGCTGAAGCCTTTGCCGCCCGTCTCACCACCCGCGCCCACGCCCGTACGTCCGCCGCTCGTCGCCGTACGCTGCCAGTCTCGTCCCCTCACGCCAGGTGTTTCCCTTGAGTGAATCCTCCTTTCCCAGCCCCTGTTCTGCCCCCGTCCAGCCGCCTCCAGCCACCGCTCGCCGCCGTCCCAATCCCCCGGCATCCCCCTCACCTTCCGCCGGCCTCCCCTCGCCGTCTTGGCCATCGGAGTAGCTCCCGCCAGCCCAAGTCCGCAAACCACCGAGTGGGTATCCAGCGACTTCGGGCCCGCTTTTGAGCCATTTACAGGCCCCGGATCCGTGAGCCGCTTTCGGAAGAAACGACCCTCGTGTCGTCCCCGTCGGATTGGTCCGTTTCGCGCTAAAATCCGGTGAGTAATCTTACTAATGCTTACTTAGTGGACTAATTGCGCTTAAGGGTTGTTTAGTTTTAATTAATTAGGTTTAGGTGGTTAGATTAGTATGGATTAGTATTTATTAATCAATTGTGATGCGAATTAGATAAATTGAATTTGTATTTAGCAAGTAGACATGGTCTACTATTTATTGAAGGTAGCTCGGGAATTTTCGGACCCCTAATCGGGCTTCAATTTGATGATTCAGGCCTAAGTGGAATTTTTGGCATTTAAATATTATTTTTCGGAATTAAATTAATTAATTAATTAATTAATTTCTGAAAATTCAACTGGGATGGTTATTGACCGGAATATTATGCTGATGATCGTGGTGAAGTTCGTTTATTTAATTGGGCTTTATTTTGAGTTAATTAATATTTATTAATTAATTTCGAAATTAATTAATTAATTAATTATTTTTCGGAAATTATGATTGAGATGATCGACGACCAAAATCTCGTGCTAATCGTCATGGCGCGGTCCGTTTATTTAATTGAGTTGTAATTTGTATGGAATTGATTTAATTATGAATTTTTAGGATGTATTCCTAAATGGTTGTTGTTAATTATTTCATTGAGAAATCGTTGTGTATTGATTGTCAATATCGAAAGTGGTTGAGTGGGACCGTAAAGCCATTGAATATCGAAAGTGGTCGAGTGGGACTGTAAAGCCATTGGATATCGAAAGTGGTCGAGTGAGACCGTAAAGCCATTGAATTTTGAAAGTGGTCGAGTGAGATCGTAAAGCCATTAAATATTGAAAGTGGTCGAGTGGGACCGTAAAGCCATTGAATATCGAAAGTGGTAGAGTGAGACCGTAAAGCCATTGAATATCGAAAGTGGTCAAGTGGGACCGTAAAGCCATTAAATATTGAATGTTGTCGAGTGGGATTGTGTCTTCCACCTATGCTTAAGATGTGATCTGAGGATCATGATTTGTAATTGGGGATTAAGATGGAATAATCGAATCGACCTAGAAATGGTCCGAATGACATGTAATCGACTAAGTCGGTTGAACTGTGATTTGATTGATTGTGCATGGAGATATATGAAGTAGCTGTATATAACCTCGAATTGCAGGTGGAGACTAATGCCAAGGTACGTCTTTTGCCCTGTGTGTGTATAGGCAGCCTATAGCATAATGGTTTACTAATTGGGCCTTAGTGGGGGTAGAACTGACTGAGACGTAGTCTCATCCCGGTTTAGGGAAATCATTTCAAGACCCCGCTGAGGAGCTGAGGAGGAAGAGTCTGAGAAGGAGAACTCAGGGTGGAAACCTGAGGAGAAGTATTTGTGGAAGAAGAAGATAATCTCGAGAGGGATCTTGAGTACGATCCAGATGGACTGAAAATTCTATCTTCTTTTGAAATCTCCATTTTGATGTGAATAACGATAGAGTAAAAAGTTGTGAAGTACTCTGGTTTGTGTTTTGTATGAAAGTTTGGTTATAAGTTTCATTATAAAAAATATGGCCCTGCTTTTCTATCCCATTGTTTTATTGTCTGGGGATTCTAACTGCTTCCACATGTGCTTAATAAATGAAAGGGTCGGCGATACATAGTCCTGGGATATTGCATTCTAAAATCGACCAATTTAGAAGGATGTGTGCGTGCCCAAGGTTCGAGGCGTGACATCCCCTTTTTGTGGTATTAGAGCTAAGTTCAAGATTGGAGTGATAAGGAGCGATGGTTCATGGGATAGTAGTAGGATGGCCTTTAAATTCATGCCGATGCATGTATGTGTTAGCTAAATGCTAAAATTGTTTGTTGTTTGAATCGCTTTGTTTCTGATTTGGTGTTAAATTGGAAGCAGGTGTCAGTAGATTAAAGTGACACCATGAGCGATCAGGAGCCGAGAACTCCTAGGCAGAGGACTTTTTCCTCAGTAACTTGGGCTAGGACACTGATAAGAGTTGGTGCCCGAGGTGGCCGAGGTAGAGCGCAAGCTGAGGCTAGCGCGAATGGAGCAGCACCACATCCCGTTGGTGCCGGGGTAGCAACCCAAGTGGATCAGGGAACAGTTGGGATCACGCAAGCGTTGGATTCTATGCGTGAGATGATGGGGCAACAGGCCCGGGACCAAACAGCTACCTTTACTATCGCCGTTGCAGCCGCTACTACTACTGCTGCCAATGCTGTTGCTATAGCTGCACCTGCCGCCGTACTTGCAGAAGTCCCGCCAGTGAGGCCGATGCCTAGTTTAGTGGAACAATTTTTGAAATTGAAGCCACTGAAGTTTATTAAGGTAGGAGACCCCGAAGCTGCTGCTTTATGGATCCAAGGACTGGAGAAAGCATTTGCACTATTGATGTGCTCTGAGACTGAGAAGTGGTCCTCGCAGTCTACCAATTAGAAGGAGTTGCGAGTACTTGGTGGAGAACCACTCAAGGAGTGATATTTCCCGAGGGTGTAGCCCCAGAATGGAACGCCTTTGTTGAGGCCTTCAACGGGAAATACTTTTAAGAGACCGCGAAAGAGATAAAGATGGTTGAATTCCAGCGCCTTTGCCAAGGTTCTATGACTGTAGATCAATATGAGGCGAAGTTTGTTGAACTATCGCAATATGCCCCTGAATTAGTTGAGAATCCGGCAAACGGAGTGAGAAGATTCAGAGATGGACTCAAGCCAGAGTTGAGGAGCCCATTGATTTTGCTGAGTCTAAGAAATTATAATGACATTTATGAGAGGGCTCAGATGATTGAAAGAGACCAGAACGATAGAGCCACCTCATCTAGATCGAGGTTTAGCTCTCATAGAGACAACATCCGCCAAGGAAAGAGGTCGATGTTTGGAAATAGATTCCAAGGCCCGCCCAGCAAGAAGGGTGGATTTAATAGATCAAGACTCATTGGAACTGATGCGTGTCGCTTTTGTGGGAGAAGACACGGGATAGAACCGTGCCCAGCTAGGACGGTTGTGTGTTTTAAATATGGCCAACAGGGTCACATCGCAAGGAATTGTCCAAGGAAGCAAAGAGGACAACCTCAATTGCTACCACCACCATTGCTGAGACAGATAGGAGGGTATGCCCCTCAGAATGCGCCGCAAGGAGGACAGTAGAGACCTCCAATTCAGGGCACTGTGTACGCAATTACCCAAGGTTAGGCAAAAGCTGCGCCTGGCGTGATCACAGGTATGGTCTCGCTTAACGACCAACCTGCTTATGCTTTATTTGATTCGGGAGCAACCCATTCCTTCATTGCCGAGCAATATGTTAGGATGCTAGGGTTGAGTCCTGTATTGTTGGAGTTGACAATTTGCATATCTACACCCTTGAAAGATAAAGTTATTGCTGCTTTGGGATGTTCGGGGTGCAAGTTAGAGATTGGTGAGCGAGTGGGGAAAATTGATTTGTTAGTCCTAGCCATGTATGATTTTGATTTGACAATTGGCATAGACTAGGTCAACAATCAACAAGCTAAAATGGACTGCTATCGCAAGGCTATTCAGTTTGACCCGTTAGAGGGTAAGAGCTTCGAGTTTGTCGGGAATCGAGGAGGACCTACGATTTCCTTAATCCCGTCGCCGGAAGCAGCTCGTTTGTTAGACGAGGGTTGCCGTGGGTACTTAGCAACGCGACAATTGAGGAGTTGAAAATGGAAGATATTGCAGTGGTACAGGAGTTTCCAGATGTCTTTCCAAAAGAATTGCCAAGGTTACTGCCAGAAAGAGAGATTGAATTTGTAATCGAGCTAGCACCAGGGATAGAACCGATCTCAAAGGCACCTTATCGAATGGCGTTATCTGAGTTGAAAGAACTGAAGGTACAGATGCAAGAATTACTAGATAAAAGATTTATTCGTCCTAGTGCATCACCTTGGGGAGCACTACTTCTATTTGTTAAGAAGAAAGATAGATCATTGCGCCTGTGCATCGACTACCGACAACTCAACCAAGTAACCATTAAGAAAAAATATCCCCTCCCAAGGATTGATGATTTGTTCGATTAGCTATAAGGAGTGTCAATATTCTCAAAGATTGATTTGAGGATGGGATATCATTAGCTGAGAATTAAGAAAGAGGATATTCCTAAGTCAGCATTTTGTACTCGGTATGGCCACTATGAGTTCATAGTGATGCCATTCGGGTTGATGAATGCTCTAGCTGCTTTCATGGATATGATGAATAGAGTGTTCAAGGAATACTTAGATCAGTTTATGATCGTGTTCATAGATGATATCTTGGTCTATTCGAGGAGTAATGTAGAGCATGAGAATCACCCGAGATTAGTGCTCCAGATTTTAAGGACGCATCAATTGTATGCTAAGTTTAGCAAATGTGAGTTTTGGTTGACTCATGTTGCATTCTTAGGTCACGTGATTTCCGGAGAAGGAATCTTTGTCGACCCGAGCAAGATAGAATCCGTGATCAATTGGTAGAGACTGACATCAGTGATGGAGATCATAAGTTTTCTGGGATTACCAGGTTATTACAGACGGTTTGTAGAAGGTTTCTCAACGTTAGCATCGCCTCTAACAAAGCTCACGAAGAAAAATGAGAAGTTCATATGGATAGACAAGTGCGAGCGTAGTTTCCAAGAGCTGAAGGAAAAGCTGACTACTGCACCTGTACTGACGATTCCATCTGGTCCTGGAGGATTCGAGATCTATAATGATGCGTCATTCAGGGGATTGGGTTGCGTGCTGATGCAACATGGCAGAGTTGTTGCATACGCTTCCCGACAGTTGAGACCTCATGAATTGAATTATCTGACGCATGACTTGGAACTCATAGCCATCATATTTGCGTTGAAGATTTGGAGGCACTACTTGTGCGGAGAAAAGTTTCAAATCTTCACAGACCATCAAAGTCTCAAGTATCTGTTCTCTCAAAAGGAGTTAAACATGAGACAACGTCGATGGATGGAATTACTGAAAGACTACGACTGTGACATTCTATATTACCCTGGAAAGGCAAACAAGGTTGCCGATGCATTGGGTCGGAAGTCTTAAGTGGCGCGAATCTTAGTTAAGGAGTGGAACTTAATCGAGAGAGCTCGGGATTCGGAATTTAAATTTGAGGTTGGCCACCTCTCGAGTCTTATGGCACCCTTAGGATTGAACCAGATGTTCAAGTCAGAATCAAGCAACTCCAACCGACAGACCCAGATGTACAGAGAATTCTTCAGGAAGACGTAGATAAAAGGAAGGTTGATTTTTAGATTGCTGATGATAGGACTCTAAGGTTTTAAGGACGTTTGGTTGTACTTGACGATGTAAAGCTTAGAGAAGAGATTTTATCTGAAGCTCTTCGTAGCAGTTACAGCATTCATCCTAGAAGCACTAAAATGTATCAGAACCCACGTCAACACTACTGGTGGTCAGGTATGAAGGCAGACATTGCCAAACATGTGGCCAAGTGTTTGACTTGTCAGCAAGTAAAAGCCCAGCATTGCAAGCCGGGAGGACTTCTGCAACCTCTCGCGATCCCAGAGTGGAAATGGGAGCATATAACGATGGACTTCGTGACTGGACTACCAAGGAGTCAAAGAGGAAATGATTCAATTTGGGTAGTAGTCGATAGGCTAACAAAGTCGGGTCACTTCATTGTAGTTTGAAAGGACTTGAGTCTGGATAGACACACAGACCTGTATGTGCGTTAGGTGGTTCGTATGCATGGAGTGCTGGTTACGATAACATTCGATAGAGACCTGAGGTTTACTGCTGCTTTTTGGAAGAGCTTGCAGAGTGCATTAGGGACAAAGCTTCAGTACAGTACAGCATATCATCCTCAGACAGATGGCCAGTCTGAAAGGACAATTCAGACTTTTGAAGACATGCTGAGAGCGTGTGTAATGGACTTCAAAGAAAGTTGGGAAGATCAGCTTCATCTAGTAGAATTCGCCTACAACAACAATTACCAGCAGAGTATCAAGATGGCTCATTTTGAAGCATTGTATGGTAGAGCCTGTAGAACTCCAGTATGTTAGGATGAAGTCGGAGAAAGGAAAATCATAGGCCTAGAGTTGGTTCAGCAATCAGTAGATGCCGTGGCAGTGATCAGAGATAGATTAAAGACAGCGCAGAGCAGGTAGAAAAGTTATGCAGATAAGCGTCAAAGGTCTTTGGAATTCCAAGTTGGTGACCACGTTTTTCTGAAAGTGTCACCAATGAGGGGAACTTCGCGCTTTGGTAAGAAAGGCAAGTTGAGTCCGAGGTACGTAGGTCCATTCGAGATTCTTGAGAGAATTGGGACCTTAGCGTATCGTCTTGCATTGCTGCCAAGACTAGCGCAAGTGCACGACATCTTTCACGTGTCGATGTTAAGGAAGTATGAGCCTGACTCGACCCACATGCTCAATTTTGAGGAATTGGACGTGGATGACCGTGTGTCATACGTTGAAAGCCCGGTTTAGATTGTCGATCATAAAGAGCAAGTTTTGCGTACAAAGACCATCCCGTTGGTCAAAGTGGTCTGGCAACACCATGGTACTGAAGGAGCGACTTGGGAGACTGAAGAATCGATGAGACAATTGTACCCTCACCTTTTTGATCAAAGTGTGTAATGGTTTAAATTTTGAGGACGAAATTTTTATAAGAGGGGAAGAGTTGTGACATCCTGAAATTCGATCCCGTTTCGATAAAATGAAATGTGAATATCGTCGGCGCGCCTATGGTCCTTTTTCTCTGAGCTGATCACTCACGAGTTAACTAACCTATTGGGTGAAGCCGTTAAGGGATATATCCGCGGTAAAATCCCTAAAAGCTACCTAATTTGTTGGATTGGACTAAAATCACGTTCGGTCGATTTTAATCATGAAATTTAATTCCGTTTTGGGAATCGAATATTCGAGCGTATCACAATTCATTTTTAAGACCGTCTCATCGTCTGTCAATTTATTGACGAGTCCGAAATTTCAAGAAAGAAATTATCGAAGGAAAAATCGAAGACCGGAAGAAAGTAAAAAGGGAAATGGAAAGAGAAAAGAAAATTTAAAATAGAATTATTCTTTTTTTCTTTTCTTTTTCTCTCTCTCTATCTCCCTTTTCTCTCTCTTCTTTTCCCTCCTTCTCTTTTCTCTCTCCTTCCCTCCCACTCGTGCGATTCCTCCCCCCAGCCGGATGCCTGCTGTCTTCCTCTTTCTTTTCTCTTCTTTTTGACCATTCAAACCCACACACACACTCTCTCTCTCTCTCTCTCTCTCCCTCGACTCTCTTGGCCGTGCGAACAGAACTGGAAGTAGAAGTAGAAGAAGAGTAGAAGCGGCAGCAGCTCGTTGAAGCCTTCGCCGCCCGTCTCGCCACCTGTGTGTCCGCCGCTCGCCGCCGTGCGCTGCCAATCCCCTTCCCTCGCGCTAGGTGTTGCCCTCGAGCAAATCCTCCTTTGCCAGCCCCCGTTTCGCCCCCGTCCAGCCATCGCTCGCCGCTGTCCCGATCCCCCGGTGTCCCCCTCACCTTTCGCCGGCCTCCCCTCGCTGTCTTGGCCACCGGAGTAGCTCCGGCCAGCCCAAGTCCGCAACCCACCGAGTGGGTATCCAGCGACTTCGGGCCCGCTTTTGGGCCGTTTCCAGGCCCCGGATTCGTGAGCCGCTTTGGGAAAAAACGACCCTAGTGTCGTCCCCGTCGGATTGGTCCGTTTTGTGCTAAAATCCGGTGAGTAATCTCACTAATGCTTACTTAGTGGACTACTTGCGCTTAAGGGTTGTTTAGTTTTAATTAATTAGGTTTAGGTGGTTAGATTAGTATGTATTAGTATTTATTAGTCAATTGTGATGCGAATTAGATAAATTGAATGTGTATTTAGCAAGTAGACATGGTCTACTATTTATTGAAGGTAGCTTGGGAATTTTCGGACCCCTAATCGGGCTTCAATTTGATGATTTGGGCCTAAGTGGAATTTTTGGCATTTAAATATTATTTTTCGGAATTAGATTAATTAATTATTTATTTTCTGAAAATTCAACTGGGATGGTTATTGACCGGAATATTATGCTGATGATCATGGTGAAGTTCGTTTATTTAATTGGGCTTTATTTTGAGTTAAATTGAATTTTTAATATTTATTAATTAATTTTCGAAATTAATTAATTATTTTTCGGAAATTAAGATTAAGATGATCAACGACCGAAATCTCGTGCTGATCGTCGTGGCGCGGTCCGTTTATTTAATTGAGTTGTAATTTGTATGGAATTGATTTAATTATGAATTTTTAGGATGTATTCCTAAATGGTTGTTGTTAATTATTTCATTGAGAAATCGTTGGGTATTGATTGTCAATATCGAAAGTGGTCAAGTGGGACTGTAAAGCCATTGAATATCGAAAGTGGTCGAGTGGGACCGTAAAGCCATTGAATATTGAAAGTGGTCGAGTGGGACCGTAAAGCCATTAAATATTGAATGTTGTCGAGTGGGATTGTGTCTTCCACCTATGCTTAAGATGTGATATGAGGATCATGATTTGTAATTGGGGATTAAGATGGAATAATCGAATCGACCTAGAAATGGTCCGAATAACATGTAATCGACTAAGTAGATTGAACTGTGATTTGATTGATTGTGCATGGAGATATATGAAGTAGCTGTATATAACCTTGAATTGCAGGTGGAGACTAATGCCAAGGTACGTCTTTTGCCTTATGCATGTATAGGCAGCCTATAGCATAATGGTTTACTAATTGGGCCTTAGTGGGGTAGAACTCGTTGAGACGTAGTCTCATCCCGGTTTGGGGAAATCATTTCAGGACCCCACTGAGGAGCTGAGGAGGAAGAGTCTAAGAAGGAGAACTCAGGGGTGAAACCTGAGGAGAAGTATTTTTGGAAGAAGAAGATAATCTCGAGAGGGATCTTGAGTATGATCCAGATGGACTGAAAATTCTATCTTCTTTTGAAATCTCTATTTTGATGTGAATAACGATAGAGTAAAAAGTTGTAAAGTACTCTGGTTTATGTTTTGTATGAAAGTTTGGTTATAAGTTTCATTATGAAAAATATGGCCCTGCTTTTCTATTCCAGTGTTTTTTTGTCTGGGGATTCTAACTGCTTCCGTATGTGCTTAATAAATGAAAGGGTCGGCGATACATAGTCCTGGGATATCGCATTCTAAAATCGACCAATTTATAAGGATGTGTGCGTGCCCGAGGATCGGGGCGTGACAAAACAGAAATAGGAAAGAAGAGAGAAAGAAGAGAAAAGGAATAGGGGAAAAAGGAAAAAAAATTGCCGTGCTCGCGATCTGGACGCTTCATCAAGCTAACTCAACTTCATTTTGTAATCGGTAAGTGATTGAAGCTTTTAATCGTCCATTTGAAAGAATCGCCGCAATTAGGGCTTGAAATTTGGATTTCTTGGATATTTGTGCGGGAAAATTTGATTTTTGAGCTATTGAGCTACATATTTTGTAGAAATGGTATTTTAAAGTATTGTGAAGCTATAGCATTTTACAGGTTGTGATTTGAGCTTATGATTTGTCCGGAACAGAATTTTCAAGTTGGGGGCGCGTTGTGGAACTATAGCGAACAATAACTTTGGGCCCGATTTTTAACTGTTTTCATAGATGTTTTGGGCAGCTAAGTGGGGGTTGTTGTAGTACATCAAGAGAGCTTTTTAAGGATTATAAGATGGATTGAAATAGAATTTTGTGGATGAAGTTATGGTGTGATGAAGTTTAGTGTGCGACCGTGCCTAGCGGACAAATATAGGTTGCCGCTAGAGGTGGGCTTTTCATGGCGTGTAGGTATTATTTTATCGACAATAAGCCTAGAGTCGAGTTATTCATTAAATATCATTTTTACTTGGTTTTTTAATATTTTTTTCAATTATTTGTTAGGAATTCGAGTGCATCGACTCGAGTTACCACTGTAGTTGATTTTTGGCTTTTCCTAAGTGAGTGACATTATTTCTTCTTTGTATTTTAAGCTCATGTTTTTTTTTTTTAAATTATGGATTATATATTCTATGCGTTGATAAAAAGCATCTTTTGTTACATAAAACATGATCAAGCAATTACTACCATTTTGTTATTCAAAAGAGAGTTATATTTTGAATTCGATTTGAATGGTTGTTTGAAAATGGTTTGTGAAATTCTTTATTAAAGAATTTTGAAACGTGTTGAAGAACGGTTTGATATTTATATAACAAATTCTTGAATTGCCATATGACTTTTATTCTAATGTTAGATTATTGGATATTGTGATTTGATAGTTGATGCTCAATGTCTCTATGAACTCGAGGGGTGTGTGGGTATACGCACACTAGTTTAGGATATCCTTGTGTGCCAAGCTACCGGCTAATAATAGGTGGAGACCTAACCAATGGGGGAATCTTGGTCGTCTTGTTTCGAGCATTACATGTGACCATGGATTGACATTTGAGCATGAGTTAGTTAATGGAGTGGACCACAGATAGGTGATTTGAGTTCGGTCGATGGAATGGACTATCGGCGTATGATTTGGTGAGATTAATCAGTGGAATAGACCATTGACACATGCTTTTATGAGATTGACCAATGGATTAAACCATTGGTGTTTTGGCAGTTACTTTATGAATATATTGTGTTAAAGCAAGTTATGATTGTGTTTTAAATGTGCATAGTGATTTCTTGATTCGTTTGGAAGAAATTTGTTACTCATTAAGCCATAATAGCTAATTCCTCTTATCTACTTGTTTTTCAGGTTCTTCAGTGAGCCGCAAGTAGGCGTGAGTGTTCGTTTTTACGAGGACTTTTTGATATGAGTTATATATTGTTGATAAGGTTGTGAGTTAGTTTTGGTGGAGATATTTGGTTGTTTATAGAAAACCTTGGTATTGTAACCAAATGCTTTTTTTTTGGTCATATATATATGTTAAATTATGACTCGAGTTTAAATTGAATGAGGAAATTTGCTGGACTTGTGAAGGAATTTTGATGAAGATAAATTAAAAGGATGGGCACATGTATATGAATTCCTTATTCGGAGTACTTGGTGAAAGTTGTTATCCACGGTGGGGCCAAACACAACTTTCATGCCTGGGTTTCCTTTCAGCCACTTCGAAGGAAATTAAAGGAAGCTTTTGCATGTGAAGAAGGAAAGAGGTGGGGCCCAAGGTCAAAAGTTTGACCTTGGGCACACACATATAAAAACAGAAGAAATTTGTTGCAGGTTTCCTTTTTCACCCTACGTAAAGAAGCCGTCGAAGCCTCTGCGAAAGAAACCCTATGTAGAGCGCGCGTCCAAAGATCAACAAAGCCGCAAGTCCTCCGCGCGAAGCTTGAAGAGATACACAATTTCGTACGTACGCAAACCAGGCGTACATAGAGCATTCTTGAACGCATGGTAATTTTGTGCCATGAGTTTATATCCAAGTGGGTTGTTTATTTCTAAACACTTTGGGTTTGGGGTTAAATCTAGGTGTGGGAAACACTTGAGCGATTGAGCGATTGTAAACTCTGATTCTCCGATTTTAGTGGAATATTTGCTGCTGGCTCTCCTTGTGGACGTAGGTATTGATACTCGGACCGAACCACGTAAATTTCTGGTGTCCTTATTTTTCTCATTTATTTCTGTGGGGTGATTTCGCATTGACGTAAATTGCAAGATTATGTCGTTTTCGCATATTATATCCCAACAATTGGTATCAGAGTTTGGGGTTGGATTTCTTGATTATGATTTGAGGCTTTTTCTTGTCTAATTATTATTTGAAAATTATGTTATTGCAATTATGTCTAAGAGGAAATATGAGATTGAGAAGTTTGATGGGAGAAATAACTTCATGTTATGGAGCATTAAGATGCGGGCTTTATTGACAACACAAGGTTTGGCCAATGCACTAGATGGTGAAGATGGGTTGTCAATTATAATGAAAGCTTCAGAGAGGGTAGAGAAAGCTTCAGAGAGGGTAGAGCTGATGGAAAAAGCAAAGAGTATAATCCTATTAAATTTTTCGGATGAGGTCTTACTAGAGGTTATTGAGGAGAAGGATGCCTTAGCATTATGGTCCAAACTTCAAGCACTCTATGTGAAGAAAGGTTTGAACAATCGCTTGTATATGTTGAAGAAGATGTTTTAGTTTAGATATACTGAAGGTACGTCTATCAGAACCCATCTAGATGAATTTAATAAACTCATGTTGGATCTAAAGAACGTCGATAAGATACTCGATGTTGAAGAGCAGGGCATAATGTTGTTAGCATCTTTACTAGAGTCATGGGAGCACTTTACCGATTCACTGTTGTAGGGGCGTACCACAATTACCTCAGAGGAGGTAAAGTCCGCCTTATTCTCTAAGAAGTGGTAGAGAAAGTTGCGAGATGACGGTCTGGCGAAAAGAGCAGCACAAGCACTAACGATTAGGGGTAGAGAACAACATCGAGAGCCTAGTAGTAGTAGAGGTAAAAGGAGATCAAAATGATGCAATAGAAAGTCTAAGGGACGCGTGAAGTGCTTTGAGTGTCACAAGGAAGGGCACATCATGAGAGATTGTCCAAAGCGGAGAAATAAAGTTGATAAGCAGAATGCCACAAGCAATGTGGCAAATGTTGCGGAGGGGAGCAATAAGGATGCATAAGCTGTTTTATGTATGACTACTACTTCGTTAGGAGACGAATGGGTGCTAGATTCGGGGTGTTCTTATCACATGATGTCTCATAAGAACTTGTTTACTACTTACCAGATTGCAGATGGTGGTAGAGTTTTTTTTTTGGGGAATAATGCAGTCTGTAAGACTATGGGGATAGGGACAATTCGAATTCCGATGCACAATGGGGTGGTGCGCACATTGACAGATGTGAGGCATGTACCGGAGCTCAAGAAGAATCTTATTTCTCTAGGGACACTCAATGACATCGGGTGTAGGTACACCGCTGAAAGTGGAGTACTGAAAATCTCTCAAGGTGCCATGACAGTGATGAAGGGGAAGAAAGTGAATACTCTCTATCATCTACTAGAGAGAGACCGTGACCGGAACCGCTACATTTTCATCAGGTGAGTCAGAATCTAACTTGACTCAATTATGGCATAAGCGTTTAGGGCACATGAGTGAGGCAGGTATGACGATGCTAAGTGAAAGAGGGTTGTTGAAGGGTCAGAAGACAGGGAAGCTAGACTTATGTGAGCACTACATCTATGGGAAGCAGCACCGAGTTAAGTTTACTATAGCTATTCATTCGACCGAACGACCGGTTGAATATATTCATTCAGACGTCTAGGGCCCGTCTTCGGTTCCTTCGAAATGAAGTGCTTGATATATGCTGACTTTTATCGACGATTATTCTTGGAAGGTATGGGTATATTTTTTGAAGCAAAAATATGATGTATTTGATTGATTCAAGAAATTTAAGGCATTGATTAAGAAGCAGTCAGATAAGCAAATCAAGTGCCTGAGAACCGATAATGGCATGGAGTTCTGTGGTAAAGATTTTACCGAGTTTTGTGAGAAAGAAGATATTGTGAGACACCGCACAGTACCTGGGACACTACAACAGAATGGTGTGACAAAACGGAAGAATAGAACTTTGCTTGAGCGAGCTCGATGCATGCTTTCGCATGCAAGACTTGGTAAGGAATTTTGGGCCGAAGCAGTGAACATGTCATGTTACTTGGTTAATTGATCTCCATCATCTGCTATCAAGTGGAAGACTCTTGAGGAAGTATGGTTGGGGAAGCTTGGTAATTATTCCGGATTATGAATATTCGAATGTCCTGCGTATGCTCATGCGAGTGATGGTAAGCTTGAGCTGAGGGCGAAGAAGTGTATATTTCTGGGTTATGCACATGGGATGAAAGGTTACTGGCTATGGTGCACTGATCCTAGATCACCCGGTTTTCTAATTAGTAGAGATGTAATCTTCGACGAGACTGTAATACTTCAAAAGAGGAGTTCTGAGACACAACCAGTAGAGAAGATAGATCATGGTGTCATGAGTGAGGTGGAGCTTTAGGTGGAGACTTCGGAGACCTCGAAGGTAATTGAAGTTGAGACTGCAAATGAAGCAGCAGTTCTTGAAGTCGGTGATAGTGAACAACTAGCAAAGCCGCAACAGACTGTAGCCACAGATAGACAGAGAAGGCAAATTAAATCACCGGTATGTTGTGATTATACAGCTATTGCTTATGCATTAACTGTAGGTGATGAAGTGGAGACAGATGAGCCTTCGTCTTACTCTGAGGCGATGGCTAGTTCGGAGTCATCGTAGTGGCTAGGGGTTATGAGTGAAGAGATGGAATCACTCTATCGAAATTAGACATGGGAGCTGGTCAAAGTATTCAAGAACCAAAAGATTGTCGGAAGTAAATGGGTCTTTAAACGGAAAGAGGACATTCTTGGTGTCGAGGCAGCGAGGTATAAGGCGAGACTTGTGGCGAAGAGATATAACACAACGTGAGGGCATTGGCTACAATGAGGCGTTCTCTCCTGTGGTAAGACATACTTTTATTCGTGTTTTACTTGCCTTATTTACTTCGCAGGATCTCGAATTAGAGCAGCTATATGTGAAAACTGCATTTCTTCATGGTGAGTTGGAGGAGCAAATTTACATGAAGCAACCAGAGGGATTTGCTATTCCGAGGAAGGAAGATCATGTTTGTTTGTTAAAGAAATCTTTGTACGGGCTAAAACAGTCTCCTAGGTAGTGGTATAAACATTTTGATGCTTTCATGGCTAGTCAAAACTATTTAAAAATTCATATGGACAGCTGCGTTTACTTTAGGAGATTGGAGAATGGTTCTTTGATCTATCTACTCTTATATGTTAATGATATACTGATAGCAGCTAAGAATATGTCTGATATTGATGTGCTGAAGAGGCAGTTAAATGTTGAATTTGAGATGAAAGATTTAAGTGCTACAAAGAAAATTTTGGGTATGGAGATTTTGCTTGACAGGATTGTAGGAGTTTTACGTCTGTCTCAAAAGATATATATTGAGAAGATAGAAAAATCTGTAAGTACATCTTTAGCAAAGCACTTTAAATTTTCAGAAAAGTTATCATTGCAGACTGAGGAGGAGGAGGAGGAGCATATATCCTGTGTTCCTTATTCTAGTGCCGTTGGTAGTATTATGTATGCTATGGTGTGCACTAGGCCTGATATTTCACAAGCTGTGAGCGTGGTTAGTCGCTATATGAAGCGTCCTAGTAAAGCTCATTGGGAAGCTATGAAGTGGATCTTTAGATATTTGAAGGGGACAACAGACGGGGGTATAATATACCGAAGGGACAACAATGGTAGTGAGATCACTGGTTTTGTGGATTCGGATCATGCCGGTGACTTGGATGATTGTAGATCTTTAGCAGGGTACGTATTTATGCTAGCGGGTGGTGCAATTAGTTGGAAAGTATCCTTATAGGATCACATTGCCTTGTCTTCGATTGGGGCAGAGTACATGTCACTAACCTTTGTAGCGAAAGAGGCGATATGGTTACAAAGTTTGCTCTCAGACTTTGGATTAGAACAAAAAAGTGTGGATATACACCGTGATAACTAAGGTGCGATACATTTGACGTATAATCCAGTTTATCACGAGCGAACGAAGTATATCAATATAAAGTATCACTTCATCCAAGATGTCTTAGCTAAAGGTATTGTTACCATTAAAAAGATTGCTACAACAGATAACCTGGCAAACATGATGACTAAGTCTGTTCCTTTGGTGAAGCTTAAGCTCTGCTTGAGCTCTATTGGCGTCTGTGTAGAGTGAGTGCCCGTCAAGACGTTGGGAGAGCAGCATGGATGATAAGCACTATAACTTGGTTTCAAACATCAAGTCAAGGTGGAGAATTGTTCAATTATGACTTGAGTTTAAATTGAATGAGGAAATTCGCTGGACTCACGAAGGAATTTCGATGAAGATAAAATAAAATGATGGGCACACGTATATGAATTCCTTCTTCGGAATACTTGGTGAAAGTTGTCATCCACGGTGGGGCCCAACACAACTTTCACGCCTGGGTTTTCTTTCTGCCGCTTCGAAGGAAATTAAAGGAAGCTTCTGCATGTGAAGAAGGAAAGAGGTGGGGCCCAAGATCAAAAGTTTGACCTTGGGCACACACATATAAAGACAGAAGAAATTCATTGCAGGTTTCCTTTTTCACCCTACATAAAGAAGCCGCTGAAGCCTCTGCGAAAGAAACCCTACATAGAGCGCGCATCCGAAGATCAACGAAGCCGCAAGTCCTCCGCGCGAAGCTTGAAGAGATATGCAATTTCGTACGTATGCAAACCAGGCGTACGTAGAGCATTGTGTTTTGAGCTTGAACGCGTGGTAATTTTGTGCCGTGAGTTTATACCCAAGTGGGTTGTTTATTTCTAAACACTTTGGGTTTAGGATTAAATCTAGATGTGGGAAACACTTGAGCGATTGACCGATTGCAAACTATGATTCTCTGATTTTAGTGGATTATTTGCTGCTGGCTCTCCCCGTGGACGTAGGTACCGATATTTGGACTGAACCACGTAAATTTCTAGTGTTCTTATTTTTCTCATTTATTTCTCCGGGGTGATTTCGTATTGACATAAATTACAAAATTCTGTTGTTTTCGCATATTATATCCCAACAATATATGTGGATGTATATATATTGATATTCGGCTGAATTTTTTGTCATGTTAAGGTTGCGTCCTTTGGTTTAAGGACAGCCGTGTCATGCTCTTGTTCTTGTGAATCGAGGTGTGACATTTATTGGTATCAGAACTTAAGTTTTGATTTGTTTTGGGGGATGTGGGACGTTGTGAGATTGTGTGATAGATTTTTAACAAGTTAGCTTTTTAGATACTAAGTTGTAGCTTCATTCTTGGATTTAGGTGATCATGCGCAATTTGGAGACACTTGCCTTGCTTTATAGAAATAAGTAAAGGCAAACAAGTTGTTGTCTTTAATGCTAGAAACATGCCTTAAGCTTCTTGAGGTGCGTCTTTAATGAGGAGTGGGAAAATCAACAGGATAGGAGTCTTGACTAACTTGAAGCTAGGGAAGATAACCAACGGTTGTTTCCTCCGATTGACTTTGAGCAAGCGATGATCCATTGGTATCGCCAGGCAAAAGAATTAAGTGGAGATGAAGTAATCGACCCATACACCTTTGCCCAATTTGAAGAGGCAAAACCACCCATTATGATGGGAAAGCTGATCCTCTTGCGGTTGAGCAATGGACTAGAAAGATCGAGGGGATCTTTGCATTTCTGAGGACAAGAAGGTTAGCTTTGCCTCTCAATATTTAGAGGGCGAAGCAGAGCATTGGTTGGAAGGGATAAAGCTAGCCCTTGGCGATAAGGGTGGTGCTATAGCGTGGGAAGACTTTAAGTAGGCTTTCAACGCTCAATTCTTCCCAATGTCATTTTCGACAAAAACAAAGAGTGAATTTACGCACATATCTCAATGCGATTCCACTATTTTGGAGTATGCAATCAACTTTAATCACATGAGTAGATCTGCTAAACAATTTGTATCTAATGAGCAAGATAAGGTTGATCATTTTCAGAAAGGGCTCCAATATGAAATTAGTTATGCACTTACACTTTTAGCATTGACAACTTACAAAGACATGCTAGATAAGCCCTCAGAGTGGAACAAAAGATTTTGGACCAGGACATACAAGGTATACCTTAACATAAGAAGTTGAAATCCACTTACTATCAGGATAGCAATGCCGATGGCAGCAGAAAGAGGAAAGCTTTTAACTTGCCAGGAAAGTCCAAAATTAGAATAATCTAGGCCCTTGTACTACTTGTGGGAGGCGTCATGGCGGTCCTTGTTATCACAACAGAGGAGCATGTTTCATTTATGGAAAAATGGGACACATGGCGCGTGATTGTCCTATACAAAAGAATGCCCCTGGAGATAGTAGAGTATGTTTTGTATGTGGGCAACTTGGACATCTAGCATATACTTGTTCTATGAGGAAGACTACCCCTCCAGTTGATAGACCACAAGAAAGCCAACAAAGGCAAAGAATGACTGGAAAAGTTTTTGCAATGACAGAAGAGGATGCGGTGGCTTCTAATATAGTTGTTGCAGGTAATATTTTTATTGCCTCACAACATGCTTTATGTATTGTTTGATCCTGCTGCCACACATTCCTTTACTTCCATTGATTTTGCAAAGAAACTTGATGTAATGCTTGAGCTTCTAAAATATGATTTGTGTATTGATACTCCCTCCAATGATTTTTTGATTGGTGATTGTGTTTTCGAGAATTGTTTGCTGTGGATTGATGATGTATTATTGCTTGTGGATTTTGTGGAGTTAAATATACGGGATTTCGATGTCATTCTAGGGATGGATTAATTATCAAAATATTATGCTACTATTGATTGTTATCCAAAGAAAGTTGTTTTTCGACCTCCAAATCAACCTGAATTCTCCTTTTTGGGAAGTTATAAAAACACTTTTATAAGGTTAATTTTAGTTATGCAAGCAAGGAAGCTTTTGAGGAAGGGTTGTTGTGGTTATTTAGCCTATGTAAAAGACGCAAGTAAGGAGCCGGTAAAGTTAGAAATGTTCATGTTGTCAGAGAATTCCCTGATCTATTTCCTAAAGATTTACCTGATTTGCCTCATGATAGAGAGATTCAGTTCTGTATCAATTTAATGCCTGGTACAACACCTATTTCTAAGACACCATATCAGATGGCACCTTTTGAATTGAATGAATTGAAAACACAACTACAAGAGCTTTTGGATAAGGGTTTCATCAAGCCTAGTGTATTGCCTTGGGGAGATCCGATTTTATTTGTGAAAAAGAAGGATAGTATTATGCAGTTTTGCATAGATTATCGAGAAATTAATAAGGTGGTGATATAAAATAAATATACTTGGCCCTGGATTGATGATTTAATTGATCAACTTCAAGGGGCTTAGGCATTTTTTAAGATTGACCTTCGTTCTAGGTATCATCAATTGAAGATAAAAGCTGATGATGTGCTAAAGATTGCTTTCAAAACAAGGCATGGGCATTATGAATTCCTTGTCATGCCTTTTGGGTGAACGAATACACTTGCGGCTTTCATGGATTTGATGAACAGGGTATTTAGGCAATTTCTTGATAGATTTATTGTGGTATTCATTGATGATATTTTGGTGTATTGGAAGAGTTTGGAAGAACATGAGCAACACTTGATGGCTGATTTGCAGACTTTGTGTGAAAAGAAGTTGTACGCTAAATTTAGCAAGTGTGACTTGTGGCTTGATCATATAAAATTCTTGGGCCATATGATCTCAATGGATGGTATTTCAGTTGACCCAAAAAAAAGTGGAAGCAGTTGTTCAATGGAACTGCTATACCAATGTCACGGAGGTAAGAAGTTTTCTTGGATTAGCAGGTTATTCTAGGCGATTTCTAGAGGGGTTTTCTAAAATTGCCAATCCACTTACTTGCCTAAGTCAAAAGAAAGTTAAATTTGTATGGTTAGATCAATGTGAGTGAGTTTCCAAGTGTTGAAGAGGTAGCTAGTGTCAGCTCCTATATTAACCTTGCCTTTAGGAATTAGTGGCTTTACAATCTAATGTGATGCATCTAAGAAAGGTTTAGGTTGTGTTCTTATGCAATATGGTAACGTTGTGGCTTATGCCTCTAGAAAGTTGAAGGCTCAAAAGAAGAAGTATCCTACTTATGATTTGGAGTTGGCAGCGGTCGCATTTGCCTTAAAAATATGGTGGCACTACTTGTATGGTGAAAAATGTGAAGTATTTACTGACCACAAGAGTCTAAAAATATATTTTTTCTTATCTGTCAATTACCATCCAGGTAAAGCTAACGTGGTAGTTGATGCCTTGAGTCGTAAATCCTTTGGAAATATGGTAGCATTACTCACCTCTCACAAGCCTATTCTTGAGGATATGAGAAAGCTAGACTTTGAGGTATTGGTACATTAGTTTGGCGCTCGATTAGCTAATCTTCAAGTACAACCGATGTTGATTGAAAAAATCAGGGCTAAACAAAATAAAGACCGTCAATTGGAGAAAATCAGAGAAGGCGTGGAAGTTGGGAAACAAGACGACTTTAGTATCCACATAGATGGGTCGTTGAGATTTCGTGGTCAGTTATATGTTCCTGGTGATTTAGAATTAAAAAAAGAGATATTACAGGAAGCTCATAGCACTAGATTCTCGATTCATCTGGGAAGCACTATGAAGTACAGGGATTTGAGAGGAAACTTATGGTGGATCAATATGAAGAAAGATATTTGTGAAGTTTGTCGACCAATGTCTAATTTGCTAGCAAGTAAACATTGAGCATCAGAAATTAGGTGGCCGGCTACACCCACTTGAAGTATCTAAAAAGGAAGTGGGAGCATATTACCATGGATTTCATCGTCGGTTTATTGAGGACGCCTAGTGGTAAGAATGCTATATGGGTAATTATTGATCGATTGACTAAATCTACACACTTTTTATCTTATTGATTTGACATTTCACTTGAGGACATGGTGAAGCAGTACGTTAATGAGATGGTGAGGTTTCATGGAGTTCCAGTAAACATTATTTACAATAGAGATCCGAGATTTGTGTCCAACTTTTGGAAGAGTTTACAAGGGGTGTTAGGTACTCAACTCAACTTTGGTGTAGCTTTTCACCCACAAACAGATGGTCAGTTAGAGAGAACTATTTAGATGTTAGAGGATATGCTATGATCTTACATATTGACTTTGGTGGTTTGTGGGACGAACATTTGCACTTGGCAGAGTTTTCTTATAATAACAGCTATCATTCCAGCATTAAGATGCCTCCTTTCAAAGCTTTGCATGAGCGCAATTGTAGAACTCTTGTTTGCTGGGACAATGTTGCTGAGAATGGGCTAACTGGCCCTAAGTACATACACCAATTAGAAGAGAAAGTTAGGCTCATTCAAGAGCGTTAGAAAACAGCACAAAGTCGTCAGAAAAGCTATGCGGACCTCAAAAGATGCAAGGTAGAATTTAATGTAGGAGACAATGTATGCTTGAAGGTTTCTCCTATGAAAGGCGTCATGAGATTTGGCATGCGTGGTAAATTAAGTCCAAGGTACGTGGGACAATTCTTGATATTAGAAAAGATTGGTGAAGTTGCTTATAAACTGACTTTACCACTAGTATTATCTGGAGTGCATAATGTGTTCCATGTGTCCTTGTTACGAAAATATGTGCCAAATCTTGATCATGTACTGGATTTTACACCATTGAAGTTGAGAGAAAACTTAACGTGTAAAGAGCAGCCCATACATATTGTCGATAAGAAAGATCAAGTGTTATGGCAACACACTATTTCTTATGTGAAGATTCAGTGGCAAAACCACACGGAGAGGGAGGCCACTTTGGGAACTCGAGGAGGAAGCAAGATGTAAATACCCTAACTTGTTTCATAATTGAAGTATCTATAAATTTCAAGGATGAAATTTTTTAAAGGAGGGGAGAATGTAAAATGTAGCCTTTGAAAGGTTAAAAAAAAAAAGAATAGAAAAAGATTTGAAAAGTGAAGAAAAGTAGTAGAAGGAGAGCAGTAGAACTTTCGGCCTTTTAAGAGAAGAGAGAGAGAGGGCTTGGGCATAAATGAAATAGGGGAAAGAAAGAAGCAGAAGAGAAAAGAGAAAGAAGAGAAAAGAAAAAAGGGGAAAAGGAAAAAAATTTACTATGCTCGCGATTCGAACGCTTCATCAAGCCAACTCAACTTTGTTTTGTAACACCAGTAAGTAAGTGATCGAAGCCTTTAATCATCTATTTGAACAAATCATCACAATTAGGGCTCGAAATTTGGATTTCCTGGATATTTGTGCGGCGATGTCTGATTTTTGAGTCTTTGAGTTGCATATTTTTGTAGAAATGGTATTTTAAAGTATTGTGAAGCAATAGCATTTTACGGATCATGATTTGAGCTTATGGTTTGTTTTGAACAAAATTTTCAAGGTGGGGGAGTGTTTTGGAACTGTAGCAAATAGTAACTTTGGGCCTGATTTTTAGCCTTTTCTGGAGATGTTTTAGGGCAGCTAAGTTGGGGTTTATAGTACATCAAGAGGGCTATCTAGGGACTATAAGATGACTCGAAATGGAATTTTGTGAAGTAAGTTATGGCACGATGAAGTTTGGTGTGCAAGCTATGTCTATTGGACAATAATAGGTTGCCGCTAGAGGCAGGCTTTTTGTGACATGTAGGTGTTGTTTTATCGATAAATAAGCCTAGTATAATCAAGTCATTCATTATAATATCATTTTACTTGGTTTTTTAATATTATTTTTTGGTTATTTATTAGAAATTTGAGTACGCTAACTTGAGTTACCACTGTAATTGATTTTTGGCTTTTTTCAGGACAGTGACACTATTTTTCTTTGTATTTTATACTCATGTTTTGAAAAAAAAAATTGAAGATTATATATTCTATGATTTGATGAAAAGTATATTTTGTTACATAAAACAATATTGAACTATTACTGTCATTTCATTATTTGCAAGAGGGAGTTATATTTCAAATTCAATTTGAATGGTTGTCTGAAAATGATTTGTGCAACTCTTTATGAAAGAATTTTGAAACGCTTTGAATAACGCTATGATATTTATATATCAAATGCTTGAATTGTGATATGACTTTCATTATGATGTTGGATTACCGGTATTGTGATTGATGGTTGATGCTTAATGTCTATAAACCCTGAGGGGTGTGTGGGCATGCGCATACTAGTCTAAGATATCTTTGTAGGCCGGTCTACTAGCTAATAATAGGTGGAGACCTAACCAAAAGGGGAATCTTGGTCATCTTGTCACGTGCATTATGCATGACCATGGATAGACATTTGAGCATGAGTTGGTCAATGGAATGGACCATTGACAGGTGATTTGAGTTTGGTTGATGAGATGAACCATTGACATATGATTTCATGGGATTAATTAGTGGAATAGACCATTAACACATGCTTTTATGAGATTGACCAATGTATTAGATCATTGGTATTTTGGTAGTTGATTTATGAATATATTGTGTTAAAGCGAGTTATGGTTTTGTTTTAAATGTGCATAGTGATTTCTCAATTTGTTTAGAAAAAATATGTTACTCGCGGAGCCATGGTAGCTCACTCTTTTCATCTACTTATTTTTCAGATTTTTCAACGAGCTACAAGTCAGATTGAGCATCCGTTTTGGGGAGGACTTTTTGTAACAGGGACTTTTTTGTATGAGTTATATATAGTTGATAAGATTGTGAGTCAGTTTTGATGGAGATATATCTATTAGTTTGGTTGTTTATAGAAAACTCTGATATTTTAACCAAATGCCTTTTTTTGTATCATATATAATATATATATATATATATATATATATTGATATCAGGCTGAATTTTTTATTATGTTAAGGTTGTATCCTTTGATGAAAGAATGGCCATGTCATGCTCTTGTTCTTGTGAATAGGATGTGGCACCATGATTAGTGACGAAAGAGACAACAGAATCTCCGGACATTGATGAATCGCGGGGTCAGATTTCTTCGAAACTTTCTCACAAATCACCCAGTGAAAATGGCTTTGCCCCACTTTAATTTGGCTGCGTCGGACATGGATATACAGGATCAGAGATTGGAGGAGTCTGAGGCGAAAGGGAGGAGAATGGGGCTCAGATCGATGTCACAAAAGTTGTTTGCTAAAGTTGCATTCGTTACCTTTTTTTGTGCCCCTCCAGGTTCTATCTTTCCAAGGTTTGAAATTTGGGGCCTCTCTCCGACCCAATAATGACAGAAGACCGAACCTTTACACGGGCCCCGGAGTGGCTGCTTAGGTCTTCAAAGTTAGTGCCTCCTTTGATAGCGGGATTTTATCCTATGAGAATCACATCTGGTGCGGGGGTTATTGGACCGCTTATTAAATGATTAACTAAAAGAAACTTCGTGACTTTTGAGTACATCAATCGTTTTCCGTGTATATATCTAATCGCTGCCTTGAAAATCGAATTACTCCTCTGCTAATGTGCTTTGAATAGCGTCCTAAAAGAACCCATACTAACATCAAATCTCGCGTACTCAATTTTGTTTTCTTACATGATAAAAGACTAAACTGAATAACAACATTGAAAGTTGTGAATCTATTACTTCTATTTTATCACGTAATAAAAAATGAAGTAACGTTATAGGAGGTAATGAAAAGAAACTAATATCTAAGTGTTTGTCAATTCCAAGATTAGCAAACCAATGAACATAATGATTTTTTTTTCAAAAGTTATGTTTTACTTTAAATTCAAAGTGAGAGCGTAATGCTCTTATGATATCTTTGAGCAAAGCAGGGCCAATAGGCTAGTATTATTAATCATAAATACTAGAATAAGAAGACTAATGATGGCTTTAGAGTTATCAATCTTAAGCCCTAGATTAATAAGGTCGATGATGACTTAATTAATAATTTAAGTATCTATGAATTTTTGCACGACATCATCTTTTTGCAAAACTTAATTTAATTTGTCTCTACTATTACTCAAAACAAAGAGAACTTTCAAGAGATCAAGATCTTTTTCTTCCCGAACTATTGTCAGTTACTTATTTTACAAACATTGTATCCATAGACAAATGGGGTCAATTATTTAATTCTATCTTCATTACAAGTTTTCAGTGTTAAGAGTGTGTTTCTTTTGGAAAAAAATCTCATTTTCAACAAAAATATTTTCCCCTGCTTACTAATTATTTGCAACGAGCCATATGCATGGAACTTCATAAAACAAATTCGCGGAACACTAATTTACTCAAACAAACATGCCCTGAAATTTGAACCTCTTCCATCCACCTAGAACAACTTCATAAGAAAAGTTCCACTTCTAATATTTTTACATATCCTGTACTTATCCAAGCTTTTGCACATTCACTAGTAAAGATGGGATCTAATTCAACTATTGTCTATACCTATATTTCATCAGCACCCGATAAAAAATGCCTATTAGACGGCAAACATATCAAGAAAAATACTAGATACCATCAAAAGACTGACAAGGCAACAAAGCCAACAAAATTAGAAGGGAGAATCTTAATTATCTAGAGTGGATATTGGATACCATTAACAAAATCTTAAACTTTAAAAAAGCACCATATAAAATAAGTTTTTCTGACAAGGTTATATTTGGGAGCAAAAAGTCTGATTTCTCATCCTAAGTGGGGGAGGCAGCTGATATTTTACCTAAAGCAAAGTTTATGAGAAGAAACAAAGGATATATCATCTTTATCCGACTAGGATTCCATAGAGAGAGAGAGAGACAGAGAGAGAGAGAGAGAGAGAGAGAGAGATTATAAGACCCTAGATGGTCATTCTTCCTTATTGGTCCTGTGAAGGAAAGGAAGATGCAATGTGCAGAGGCCAGAGCAAAGTTTAGCGGCGGATGACCAGCCTCAAAAGAAAAGGAAATTAAATCAAAGTTATGATATTAAAGAAAAAACTGAGAGATTTTCTTCCTTTTTTAATCCTAACAAACTTTCGTCAGCTCGATCAAAAGAGGGTAAAGAAAGCAATTTATCATCTCCTAACAAGATGATCACAAAAGAAGAATATATACACTGCTTCGATTTTCATGAAAAGAATCGCCGTCTCCCGTAATCTCCTCTCGCCAAAAAGCCAAAAAATATATAAAAATAGAAACATGCACTTTATTCAGAAATCCTTTGTTATTCTTTCTCCACTTCTTTTCACTCATTATATATGCACAAACCACTCTCATCGCAAGCTACATACTCAACCTCACTTTACTGATTATCGAGTCTTTTCTTTGAAGGGAAGAACCCGAAAGGGCCGAGCCAGCAGAGGAGTCAAGAGCTGTTGTACCTTCGAGAATGCTTCGTATTACTTGGTCCTGCATTGTCCTTTTATCCTGTCCGTTCTCTCTTCATGCACTCAATCTCAATGCAACTTCTTCCTCTTCTTCTTCTAAAATCTTGGTCCACCCACATCAGCATTCCGATCCGCAAGCTGTCGTCCACGATGTGAACCGGTAATTAGTTTGTCTCTGAAGTACAGAAACTGAAGTCCAAAGAGAGAGAGAGAGAGAGAGAGAGAGAGAGAGAGAGAGAAAGAAGAAAGGAACCAAAAAAAGTGCTGGCAAACCAACCGGTCAATTTCCATTTGGTTTGTTTTCTCCCGAATTTTGGGTGCATTCTAGGTACCACGTTTGTGGGATAATCATATGACAAGCTTTGATGGGCAGAACACCTGGCGACTCGTGACCTTGCCCATTTGGCAATCATTGAATAGCTGTGATTTTTGTGTGCTAACATGTCATGCTGACGAGATATTACTCCATATTTAGGTTTCAATATTCAAAACTCAGCATTATGAGAGAATGTCATTGACGCGGTGATAGGAACGTGCTCGTGGTATCACTGTCACATAAAATACTACCGTTGGTAGAAATAATATTGCTGTCTTCTTTGCATTTCAATTTAGACTTGGCGGAAGATATTAAATTTCAAATTAGCCCTTGGAATCTGAAGGCAAGACAATTTCGTGCAGGAGGGTGAACGAATCCGTCACCAGAAGGCAGCTCCTTGCAGTCCAAGTCAGGGACCAATGCTTGACGGGCAATCCAATAGATGACTGCTGGCGGTGCGACCCAAACTGGGAATCGAACCGCGAGCACCTAGCTGACTGCGCGATCGGGTTCGGCCGTGAGGCCCTGGGAGGCAGGGGCGGCAATGTCTACGTTGTGACAGACCCATCCGACCCGGACCCAGAGAACCCGCCCCCTGGCACGCTCCGCTACGGTGTTGTCCAAGCCGGACCCCTCTGGATCATCTTCTCTGGTAGTAAACTGGCGAAATCATCCACAATCGAGCACACCCATGTCATTTATACAAGTGCATGCTTCTGCGGAATTTGTCTATTATGTGCTCCGTTTTCTATGTTTACATCAAGTACTTACACTCAATCAAAAGAAAAGAGAAAGATCAAGTACTTAGGACAGTAGACGTTGGGTTAATATCAAATACTACGAAAAGTTACTTGGATAATGTGGGGACTTGGGGCGCAGTGCGAAATTTCCTTCAGCGAAACAGGAATATGAAACTCAATTTCGTATAGACAAGGTAGCTTATTTAGGCATAGAGAAATTTAGATAAGATGAAATCATCTGGACAAAGTTTGACATACCTGCTAAACCTGCTAAACTGGTTCAACATTTTTCTGTTTTTCTACCTAGGAAATATGGTAATCAAACTCAGGTATGAGCTTCTTATCAGCAGTTTCAAGACCATTGATGGCCGAGGAGCCAACGTGCATATAACAGGTCTCGGTTGTTTGATCATTTATGATGTCACCAACATCATCATCCACAATGTGCACATTCATCATTGCAAGCCTTCTGGGAATGCCAAGATCCGGATTAGCCCGACGCAAGTTACTGCGAGGGGAAGATCAGACGGCGACGGGATATCTGTCTTAGCATCATCAAAAATCTGGATTGACCATTGTTTCCTGTCGTATTGCACAGATGGTCTGATCGATGTCACGGAAGGATCTACGGCAGTCACGATATCCAACAACATGTTCACCCACCATGATAAGGTGATGCTGTTGGGTCACAGTGATGATTTCACGTCTGACTCAGGGATGCAAGTGACTGTCGCGTTCAACCACTTTGGCGAAGACCTAAACGAGAGGATGCCACGATGCCGATTCGGGTACTTTCATGTTGTGAACAATGACTACACTCAGTGGGGGATGTATGCTGTTGGAGGGAGCTCCCATCCTACCATTAATAGTCAGGGGAATCGGTATTTCGCGGCGCAGGATGATAACGACAAGGAGGTAAACTTAAAAATATCTGATCTGCATTTATTGATTATGTAGAAATTATTTTGTGAGATTGAATCATCTAGAACCTGCATAATCAGCCTCCTTCAATCCGGAACGTTAGTGAAGCAGGTCGTTGCACATGAGCTTTTACTGGGTGCTACTTTCGTGTTTGTAAAAGTTAAGGGAAAAAAGATCATCTATGTGTCTTGATAGACTGGATATGATTATCTTGCTACATTATCTTGCCAAACTACAGAATAATATACTTCCGATGTAAAAACTTTCCTTTGAATAGATAAAGAAACATCATGTCAAAATGTATGTAATAAGTCCTAGTAGCTGCTTTGAACTATCATTAAGTGAGTTCAGTTGAAGAAGCCCAGATGATCAATATGTTTGCTGCGTTATGCCTGATTTACTTACATGTATTGGAGATAATAGGTGACAAAGCGAATGGACACAGATGAGAGCGAGTGGAGGAAATGGAATTGGAGATCGGAAGGTGATCTGATGGTGAATGGTGCCTTCTTTGTGACCTCTGGTGCGGACATGAGCCCCCAGTATGCTGAAGCCTCTAGTATGTCGCCCCTGTCGGCAAGCTACATTGATCAGCTCACTGCGACTGCTGGTGTCTTAGTTGCACAGAGGTAAATCTCGGTGTCTGTTCCCTTAATTGCAATCGTCACGTTTTAATCTAACCTATCAAAGCACAAGCAAATAACTCTGGATGCACCCATCTATGATTTAGAGGTACTGTTGTAATCGCTTATTTCGCCAATCACCTTGGATAAGATACTATGAGATTAATTTGATCATCAGCAAGAAGTATAGATTTTAGTCTCCTGAACACACAAGTCAAACTTCTATGCACAATGCTGCAAATTTAGCTGTTTTGAATCAAATTTCAGGCAGGGATAATCAATTTATGGATTCTACTGGTATAGGATTGTCCTAGTCCATAGGAACGTGCCTTCCTTGTTTTGAATCCATCTTCGTTCTTTTAGTAGCCATAGGTTTACTCAGATCTGTCGCTGTTTGCCACATTGAAAGTATAAAGATGAGTTCTATGCAAACTTAAGGATTCATGTGTGGATTATGCTACTCTTGGGTGATCACCTCAGTAAATATTTCAATGCCCTGAAAACCTCCAGTTCTTTGTCTATAGTAAAATCATTTATGTTGTTATTCTTGTGGATAGGACTAAGGACTAAAAGCATTTACCCTTTTATTCACTTAGTTCTTTTTCGGCCAGTGCATTTAGTGTCTGTACAACAAGAGCTATTATCGTCATTTTAATTTCCTTCGCTGGTTTATGTTTCTTCTGTTTACTCAGCAGGAGTGACGCCGGGACTGTGACCAATCCCTCAAGCGGCGGTGGGATTGTGACGAATCCTGCTGCTCCCGGGTCAAGCGGTGGGACTGTGACGAATCCCGTGTCAAGTGGCGGAGATGGAAGCTCTTTCTACCCAGGACAGGGATCAATTGGAACGATAACTGGAACTGGCGGTTGGTATCCTGACAACGGCATCGACTTTGGCTCCATATATAGTAGCGACGCCAGGACGTCCCTTGTCCCAACGACCTCGGTCATCTTATCTGTCATAGCCGTTGTAGCATTCTTACATCGAACTTGGTCCTAATGCAACACCCGCTGTAGAATCTAGAATAGGTAATGATAGTCGATTCAGTTTTCAAACACGAGAACAGGAATCCGGCTAATTGTGGTGAAATGATTGTGGTAGAGCTTTGATTTTTTTTTTTTTTTTTAGCATTGGGGACTTACACAACAATTGTCCTATTAAATTGTTAAAGACGGCGGCGGGTAGGAAAAATGTACAGCTTCTATGAACTGAAATCCCTTGACTCTCATCAATATGTTCGCATCATTACTAATGATCCCGTGTTTAGTAGCAAGTGATTCTGCAACTACATGGTGGGTGCCAGAGAGCGGTTCGCGCATGAAGAACCTGTATTTGCACGGGTTGGCCACGAAGGAGCGGTTCGCCTTGGAGGAACTATTTTCTTCTGAAATATGAGAAGACAAGATTAGGGGGAAAAATACAGAAGCGTAGAATGTAAACGCCTTAGATCTACCACCACCGGGTGGCAGGGGTTACGTGACCTCTGGCGAGGCGTGCCTAGGCACGGCCCCCTGGTTGCATGATCCCGATGAGACTTCGCTTGGGGTGGTGCCACTCCTGGTGAGGCTCTCCTGGATTGAGGGAAACCGGCGAGGGGGTTACGCCACCTTAGCGAGGTAGTGTTGGATGGGGCGACCCCATGGGAGACTTGCCAGAGCACCGTGACCATGCCACTCGATCTCTCTCTCGGCTTTTGGCAGGCTGAAAAGAAGAAGATGGTTAAAACAGGAATTATGAAAATTTCTTGAGAGTAAAGTGGAAATAAAAGAAATCTACCTTTAATTCACGATGACGCGTTGGGTCTCTGAGGCAATGAAATTTCACGGAACAATGCAGTACCATGCTTGGGTTTCCCAATTGGCAAATGTGGACCGTCACTTTTCTATTTAAGAATTTATGATGTCATGATAGTCCATCATAAACATGATGAAAATGTCATAAGTCCTCATGTTTACTACAAAATTATTTATGATTACGATCTAACGTCACAAAATTTTGTAAAATTTTGAATTTCATAAATTTATTGTAGAAAATTTTCATCTTATTAAAACTCTGTTTGTTTCACCAAAAATAATTTCTAGCAATTTTTTTTTTTCATTTTCATCGATGTTTGATTCAGAAAAATTAAATTAGTCAAAGAAAATATTTTCAGTCAATAAAAAAAACACCTCTATAGGGAAAATGATTTTCTCCTTCTCCTCATCAGTGTATTATTTTTATTCCCACATCGTCTCCGCTTGCAAATCTGCCCTCGACAAAGCTAGAGACCAATCCCTTCGCCTCCGTCGTGGGTGCCACCCCTGCCTTAACAGATCCTCCCTTTTTGGCTTGCTTGGGCTCTCCCTCTCCGACGCGGATTTTGTCCTCCAGCCCCTGATCCTCGCCTTCGAATCTGCCCAAGGCAAAATCGTGGAGCCCCCACTTGAGTGCTTCTTCAAGCTCTTCTCGCTCAACCTCGGCCGTGCGCAGATCAGCGACGGCGCTAGCTATGGTGATCAGGCGAGCGCCGGTGGAGGCTCGTGCTTGATTTGGAGGATGTCGTAGGGCGTGAGGAAGGTGAATTGGGGAGGAGGCCATCAAGCTTGGTGTGCTTAGGGTCACGCGAACAGCGAGACGGTTCCCAAAGGAAGAAGAAAAAAAAAAGAAAAGGAAGTAAAATAGAAAAAGCAAAAATAAAAAAAAATTAAAATATTTATTAAAAATTGTTTGCCTCAGTGATACTACCAGCATCCACATTAATAATTTATAGTCAAAATTGGCTGGATGGACTTATTTGGTAAGAAGGGAAAAATTTATGATTGAATTGATAAAATTAAAAGATTTAGAATTGAATTGAAATTTAAGATTTTTTGGATAATTTTCCCAAAAAGTAATGTTGTACTTTAAATTTAAACTCAAAGTGAGAGCACAATACTAAAATATCTTTGAGCAAAGGAAGGCCAATCGACCAATATTATCAATTATAAATTCTAGAATAAGAAGACTAGTGATGGCTTTAGAATTATCAATCATAAGCTCTGGACTTAAGATCAATGACAACTTATTTAATAATTTAAGTATCTATGAATTTATGCAAGACATCATCTTTTTGCAAAACCTAATTTAACTTTGTCTTTGCTATTATTCAAAATAAAGAGAACTTTCAAGAGATCAAGATCTTTTTCTTCCTAAACTATTTTCAGTTACTTATTTTACAGACATTGTATCCATAGACAAATGGGGTCAATTATTTAATTCTATCTTCATTACAAGTTTTTGGTGTTAAGAGTGTGTTTGATTAAGAAAAGAACCCAATTTTCAAAGAAAATATTTTCCCCCTGTTTACTAATTATTTAAAACAAATTATACGCATGAAACTTTAGAAAACTAATTTCCAGAAAACTAATTTACTCAAACAAACATGCTCTAAAATTCGAACCTCTTCCATCCACCCCATAACAACTTCCTAAGAAAAGTTCCACTTCTTCTAATATCGTGCGCTTTGTGCACATTCACTAGTAAAGATGGGATATAATTCAACTATTGTCTATACCTATATTTCATTGGCACCCGATACAAAATACCTATTAGACGACAAACATATCTAGATAAATACTAGATACCATCAAATAAAGAAAAACGAGGCAACAAAGCTGACAAAATTAGCGGGAGAATCCTAATCCTAATTTTCTAGAGTGGATATTGGATACCCATTAACAAAATCTTAAACTTTGAAAAGGCACCATATAAAATAAGTTTTTCTTTGTTTTTTTTTTTTTTGGTAAAAACAAATTTTTTATGACAAGGTTATATTTGGGGAGCAAAAAGTCTGATTTCTCATCCTAGGTGGGGGAGGCAGTTGATATTTTGCCTAAAGCAAAGTTTATGAGATGAAACAAAGGAAATATCATCTCTATCCGACTACGATTCCAGAGAGAGAGAGAGAGAGAGAGAGATTATAAAACCCTAGATGGTCATTCTTCCTTATGATCCTGTGAAGGAAAGGAACATGCAATTTGCAGAGGCCAGAGCAAAGTTTAGCAGCGGATGGCCAGCCTCAAAAGAAAGGGAAATTAAATCAAAGTTATGATATTCAAGAGAAAACAGAGAGATTTTCTTCCTTTTTTTAATCCTAACAAACTTTCGCCAGCTTGATCAAAAGAGGGAAAAGAAAGCAATTAATCATCTCCTAACAAGATGATCACAAAACAAGAATATATACAATGCTTCGTTTTCCATGAAAATAATCGCCGTCTCCCGTAATCTCCTCTTGCCAAAAAGCCAAAAAGTATATGAAAATAGAAACGTGTTTTTATTCTTTCTCCGATTCATTTCACTCATTATATATGCATTAACCACTCTCATCGCAAGCTACATTCTAAACCTCACTTGACTGATTATCAAGTCGTTTCCTTGAAGGGAAGAACCCAAAGGGACCGAGCCAGCGGAGGAGTCAAGAGCTGTTGTACCTTCGAGACTGCTTCGCATTACTTGGTCCTGTCTCTCTCTGTCTCTCCGTCTCTCTCTCTCTCTCCAGGGAGCGATTCGGAGCCAGAGCATCAGTTTGATTCTCACACAGAAAGGTAGAAATGGAGAAGTCTCCGGGACTTGCAGAGATGGCTTCCCTTCTTGCCGTCGTGGCGGCTCTCCTTGGCATCATTAACTCTGTCTTAGGTATTTTGCAGGCAGTAGCCCGCCTGAGCTCCGGTTCACTGCCCTCAAGCTCCTGAACCGTGCAAAATAAGAATATGTAATTTTGTAATAGTAATGTTTAGTTTTTGATTCATTCAATAGAGTTTTTTTCTCTATCCATCTGTAATTTTTCGATTATTCATGTCTTGCCGTTTAGTAATAATTTTGCAAATCCTATATAGATTATGATTTGAATCGGATCAATTTTTTTTTTTTCGAATTTCTGTGCGTGCGATTTCCTCCACACTAGAGAGAGATATTATGAAACCCTAGATGGTCATTCTTACTTATTGGTCCTGTGAAGAAAAGGAAGATGCAATTTGCAGAGGCCAGAGCAAAGTTTAGCGGCAGATGGCCAGCTGGCCAAAAGAATAGGAAATTAAATCCAAGTTATGATATCAAAGTAAAACCTGAGTGATTTTCCTCCTTTTTTAATCCTAACAAAGTTTCTAGAGCTCGATCAAAAGAGGGGGAAAAAGAAGAAGCAATTTATCGTCTCCTAACAAGACGATGACAAAACAAGAATAAACAATGCTTCGATTTTCATGAAAAGAATTCAGAAATCCTTTGTTATTCCTTCTCCACTTCTTTTCACTCATTCTATATGCATTAACACTCCCATCGCAAGCTACAATCTCAACCTCACTTGACTGATTATCGAGTCTTTTCTTTGAAGGGAAGAACCCAAAGGGACCGAGGCAGCGGAGGAGTCAAGAGCTGTTGTACCTTCGAGACTGCTTCGCATTACTTGGTCCTGCCTCTATCTGTCTCTCTGTCTCTCTCTCTCCCGGGAGCGATTCGGAGCCAAAGCATCATTCTGATTCTCACACAGAAAGGTAGAAATGGAGAAGTCTCCGGGACTTGCCGAAATGGCTTCCCTTCTTGCCGTCGTGGCAGCTCTCCTTGGCATCATTAACTCTGTCTTAGGTATTTTGCAGGCAGTAGCCCGCCGGAGCTCCGGTTCACTGCCCTCAAGCTCCTGAACCGTGCAAAATAAGAATATGTAATTTTGTAATAGTAATGTTTAGTTTTTGATTCATTCAATAAAGTTTTTTTCTCTATCCATCTGTAATTTTTCGATTATTCATGTCTTGCCGTTTAGTAATAATTTTGAAAATCCTATATAGATTATGATTTGAATCAGATCAATTTTTTGTTTCGAATTTCTGTGCGTGCGATTTCCTCCACACTAGAGAGAGATATTATGAAACCCTAGATGGTCATTCTTCCTTATTGGTCCTGTGAAGAAAAGGAAGATGCAATTTGCAGAGGCCAGAGCAAAGTTGAGCGGCAGATGGCCAGCTGGCCAAAAGAATAGGAAATTAAATCCAAGTTACGATATCAAAGTATAACCTGAGTGATTTTCCTCCTTTTTTAATCCTAACAAAGTTTCTACAGCTCGATCAAAAGAGGGGGAAAAAGAAGAAGCAATTTATCGTCTCCTAACAAGACGATGACAAAACAAGAATAAACAATGCTTCGATTTTCATGAAAAGAATTCAGAAATCCTTTGTTATTCCTTCTCCACTTCTTTTCACTCATTCTATACGCATTAACACTCCCATCGCAAGCTACAATCTCAACCTCACTTGACTGATTATCGAGTCTTTTCTTTGAAGGGAAGAACCCGAAGGGACCGAGGCAGCGGAGGAGTCAAGAGCTGTTGTACCTTCGAGACTGCTTCGCATTACTTGGTCCTGCCTCTATCTGTCTCTCTGTCTCTCTCTCTCCCGGGAGCGATTCGGAGCGAGAGCATCATTCTGATTCTCACGCAGAAAGGTAGAAATGGAGAAGTCTCCGGGACTTGCAGAAATGGCTTCCCTTCTTGCCGTCGTGGCAGCTCTCCTTGGCATCATTAACTCTGTCGTAGGTATTTTGCAGGCGGTAGCCTGCCTGAGCTCCGGTTCACTGCCCTCAAGCTCCTGAACCGTGCAAAATAATAAAATGTAATTTTGTAATAGTAATGTTTAGTTTTTGATTCATTCAATAGAGTTTTTTTCTCTATCCATCTGTAATTTTTCGATTATTCATGTCTTGCCGTGTAGTAATAATTTTTAAAATCCTACATAGATTATGATTAGAATTAGATCAATTTTTTGTTTTTCCAATTTCTGTGCATGCGATTTCCTCCACACTAGAGAGAGATATTATGAAACCCTAGATGGTCATTCTTCCTTATTGGTCCTGTGAAGAAAAGGAAGATGCAATTTGCAGAGGCCAGAGCAAAGTTTAGCGGCAGATGGCCAGCTGGCCAAAAGAATAGGAAATTAAATCCAAGTTATGATATCAAAGTAAAACCTGAGTGATTTTCCCCCTTTTTTAATCCGAACAAAGTTTCTAGAGCTCGATCAAAAGAGGGGGAAAAAGAAGAAGCAATTTATCGTCTCCTAACAAGACGATGACAAAACAAGAATAAACAATGCTTCGATTTTCATGAAAAGAATTCAGAAATCCTTTGTTATTCCTTCTCCACTTCTTTTCGCTCATTCTATATGCATTAACACTCCCATCGCAAGCTACAATCTCAACCTCACTTGACTGATTACCGAGTCTTTTCTTTGAAGGGAAGAACCCAAAGGGACCGAGGCAGCGGAGGAGTCAAGAGCTGTTGTACCTTCGACACTGCTTCGCATTACTTGGTCCTGTCTCTATCTGTCTCTCTGTCTCTCTCTCTCTAGGGAAGGATTCAGAGCCAGTGCATCAGTTTGATTCTCACGCAGAAAGGTAGAAATGGAGAAGTCTCCGGGACTTGCAGAAATGGCTTCCCTTCTTGCCGTTGTGGCGGCTCTCCTTGGCATCATTAACTCTGTCTTAGGTATTTTGCAGGCGGTAGCCCGCCGGAGCTCCAGTTCATTGCCCTCAAGCTCCTGAACCGTGAAAAATAAGAATATGTAATTTTGTAATAGTAATGTTTAGTTTTTGATTCATTCAATAAAGTTTTTTTCTCTATCCATCTGTAATTTTTCGATTATTCATGTCTTGCCGTTTAGTAATAATTTTGAATATCCTATATAGATTATGACTTGAATCAGATCAATTTTTTTTTCGAATTTCTGTGCGTGCGATTTCCTCCACACTAGAGAGAGATATTATGAAACCCTAGATGGTCATTCTTCCTTATTGGTCCTGTGAAGAAAAGGAAGATGCAATTTGCAGAGGCCAGAGCAAAGTTTAGCGGCAGATGGCCAGCTGGCCAAAAGAATAGGAAATTAAATCCAAGTTATGATATCAAAGTAAAACCTGAGTGATTTTCCTCCTTTTTTAATCCTAGCAAAGTTTCTAGAGCTCGATCAAAAGAGGGGGAAAAAGAAGAAGCAATTTATCGTCTCCTAACAAGACGATGACAAAACAAGAATAAACAATGCTTCGATTTTCATGAAAAGAATTCAGAAATCCTTTGTTATTCCTTCTCCACTTCTTTTCACTCATTCTATATGCATTAACACTCCCATCGCAAGCTACAATCTCAACCTCACTTGACTGATTACCGAGTCTTTTCTTTGAAGGGAAGAGCCCAAAGGGACCAAGGCAGCGGAGGAGTCAAGAGCTGTTGTACCTTCGAGACTGCTTCGCATTACTTGGTCCTGTCTCTATCTGTCTCTCTGTCTCTCTCTCTCTAGGGAAGGATTTGGAGCCAGAGCATCAGTTTGATTCTCACGCAGAAAGGTAGAAATGGAGAAGTCTCCGGGACTTGCAGAAATGGCTTCCCTTCTTGCCATCGTGGCGGCTCTCCTTGGCATCATTAACTCTGTCTTAGGTATTTTGCAGGCGGTAGCCCGCCGGAGCTCCGGTTCATTGCCCTCAAGCTCCTGAACCGTGAAAAATAAGAATATGTAATTTTGTAATAGTAATGTTTAGTTTTTGATTCATTCAATAAAGTTTTTTTCTCTATCCATCTGAAATTTTTCGATTATTCATGTCTTGCCGTTTAGTAATAATTTTTGAAAATCCTATATAGATTATGACTTGAATCAGATCAATTTTTTTTTCGAATTTCTGTGCGTGCGATTTCCTCCACATTAGAGAGAGATATTATGAAACCCTAGATGGTCATTCTTCCTTATTGGTCCTGTGAAGAAAAGGAAGATGCAATTTGCAGAGGCCAGAGCAAAGTTTAGCGGCAGATGGCCAGCTGGCCAAAAGAATAGGAAATTAAATCCAAGTTATGATATCAAAGTAAAACCTGAGTGATTTTCCTCCTTTTTTAATCCTAGCAAAGTTTCTAGAGCTCGATCAAAAGAGGGGGAAACAGAAGAAGCAATTTATCGTATCCTAACAAGATGATGACGAAACAAGAATAAACAATGCTTCGATTTTCATGAAAAGAATTCAGAAATCCTTTGTTATTCCTTCTCCACTTCTTTTCACTCATTCTATATGGATTAACACTCCCATCGCAAGCTACAATCTCAACCTCACTTGACTGATTATCGAGTCTTTCCTTTGAAGGGAAGAACCCAAAGGGACCGAGGCAGCGTAGGAGTCAAGAGCTGTTGTACCTTCGAGACTGCTTCGCATTACTTGGTCCTGCCTCTATCTGTCTCTCTGTCTCTCTCTCTCCCGGGAGCGATTCGGAGCCAGAGCATCAGTCTGATTCTCACCCAGAAAGGTAGAAATGGAGAAGTCTCCGGGACTTGCATAAATGGCTTCCCTTCTTGCCGTCGTGGCGGCTCTCCTTGGCATCATTAACTCTGTCTTAGGTATTTTGCAGGCGGTAGCCCGCCGGAGCTCCGATTCACTGCCCTCAAGCTCCTGAACCGTGCAAAATAAGAATATGTAATTTTGTAATAGTAATGTTTAGTTTTTGATTCATTCAATAGAGTTTTTTTCTCTATCCATCTGTAATTTTTCGATTATTCATGTCTTGCCGTTTAGTAATAATTTTGAAAATCCTATGTAGATTATGATTTGAATCAGATCGATTTTTTTTTTTTCGAATTTCAGTGCGTGCGATTTCCTCCACACTAGAGAGAGATATTATGAAACCCTAGATGGTCATTCTTCCTTATTGGTCCTGTGAAGGAAAGGAAGATGCAATTTGCAGAGGCCAGAGCAAAGTTTAGCGGCAGATGGCCATCTGGCCAAAAGAATAGGAAATTAAATCCAAGTTATGATATCAAAGTAAAACCTGAGTGATTTCCCTCCTTTTTTAATCCTAACAAAGTTTCTAGAGCTCGATCAAAAGAGGGGGAAAAAGAAGAAGCAATTTATCGTCTCCTAACAAGACGATGACAAAACAAGAATAAACAATGCTTCGATTTTCATGAAAAGAATTCAGAAATCCTTTGTTATTCCTTCTCCACTTCTTTTCACTCATTCTATATGCATTAACACTCCCATCGCAAGCTACAATCTCAACCTCACTTGACTGATTATCGAGTCTTTTCGTTGAAGGGAAGAACCCAAAGGGACCGAGGCAGCGGAGGAGTCAAGAGCTGTTGTACCTTCGAGACTGTTTCGCATTACTTGGTCCTATCTCTATGTGTCTCTCTGTCTCTCTCTCTCTCCCGGGAGGGATTCGGAGCCAGAGCATCAGTTTGATTCTCACGCAGAAAGGTAGAAATGGAGAAGTCTCCGGGACTTGCAGAAATGGCTTCCCTTCTTGCCGTCGTGGCGGCTCTCCTTGGCATCATTAACTCTGTCTTAGGTATTTTGCAGGCGGTAGCCCGCCGGAGCTCCGGTTCACTGCCCTCAAGCTCCTGAACCGTGAAAAATGAGAATATGTAATTTTGTAATTGTAATGCTTAGTTTTTGATTCATTCAATAAAGTTTTTTTCTCTATCCATCTGTAATTTTTCGATTATTCATGTCTTGCCGTTTAGTAATAATTTTGAAAATCCTATATAGATTATGACTTGAATCAGATCAATTTTTTTTTTTTCGAATTTCAGTGCGTGCGATTTCCTCCACACTAGAGAGAGATATTATGAAACCCTAGATGGTCATTCTTCCTTATTGGTCCTGTGAAGAAAAGGAAGATGCAATTTGCAGAGGCCAGAGCAAAGTTTAGCGGCAGATGGCCAGCTGGCCAAAAGAATAGGAAATTAAATCCAAGTTATGATATCAAAGTAAAACCTGAGTGATTTTCCTCCTTTTTTAATCCTAGCAAAGTTTCTACAGCTCGATCAAAAGAGGGGGAAAAAGAAGAAGCAATTTATCGTCTCCTAACAAGACGATGACAAAACAAGAATAAACAATGCTTCAATTTTCATGAAATGAATTCAGAAATCCTTTGTTATTCCTTCTCCACTTCTTTTCACTCATTCTATATGCATTAACACTCCCATCGCAAGCTACAATCTCAACCTCACTTGACTGATTATCGAGTCGTTTCTTTGAAGGGAAGAACCCAAAGGGACCGAGGCAGCGGAGGAGTCAAGAGCTATTGTACCTTCGAGACTACTTCGCATTACTTGGTCCTGTCTCTATCTGTCTCTCTGTCTCTCTCTCTCCAGGGAGCGATTCGGAGCCAAAGCATCAGTTTGATTCTCACGCAGAAAGGTAGAAATGGAGAAGTCTCCGGGACTTGCAGAAATGGCTTCCCTTCTTGCCGTCGTGGCGGCTCTCCTTGGCATCATTAACTCTGTCTTAGGTATTTTGCGGGCGGTAGCCCGCCAGAGCTCCGATTCACTGCCCTCAAGCTCCTGAACCGTGCAAAATAAGAATATGTAATTTTGTAATAGTAATGTTTAGTTTTTGATTCATTCAATAAAGTTTTTTTCTCTATCCATCTGTAATTTTTCGATTATTCATGTCTTGCCGTTTAGTAATAATTTTGAAAATCCTATATAGATTATGATTTGAATCAGATCAATTTTTTTTTTTTGAATTTCTGTGCCTGCGATTTCCTCCACACTAGAGAGAGATATTATGAAACCCTAGATGGTCATTCTTCCTTATTGGTCCTGTGAAGAAAAGGAAGATGCAATTTGCAGAGGCCAGAGCAAAGTTTAGCGGCAGATGGCCATCTGGCCAAAAGAATAGGAAATTAAATTCAAGTTATGATATCAAAGTAAAACCTGAGTGATTTTCCTCCTTTTTTAATCCTAACAAAGTTTCTACAGCTCGATCAAAAGAGGGGGAAAAAGAAGAAGCAATTTATCGTCTCCTAACAAGACGATGACAAAACAAGAATAAACAATGCTTCGATTTTCATGAAAAGAATTCAGAAATCCTTTGTTATTCCTTCTCCACTTCTTTTCACTCATTCTATATGCATTAACACTCCCATCGCAAGCTACAATCTCAACCTCACTTGACTGATTATCGAGTCTTTTCTTTGAAAGGAAGAACCCAAAAGGACCGAGGCAGCGGAGGAGTCAAGAGCTGTTACCTTCGAGACTGCTTCGCATTACTTGGTCCTGCCTCTATCTGTCTCTCTGTCTCTCTCTCTCCCGGGAGCGATTCGGAGCCAGAGCATCATTCTGATTCTCACGCAGAAAGGTAGAAATGGAGAAGTCTCCGGGACTTGCAGAAATGGCTTCCCTTCTTGCCGTCGTGGCGGCTCTCCTTGGCATCATTAACTCTGTCTTAGGTATTTTGCAGGCAGTAGCCTGCCGGAGCTCCGGTTCACTGCCCTCAAGCTCCTGAACCGTGCAAAATAAGAATATGTAATTTTGTAATAGTAATGTTTAGTTTTTGATTCATTCAATAGAGTTTTTTTCTCTATCCATCTGTAATTTTTCGATTATTCATGTCTTGCCGTTTAGTAATAATTTTTAAAATCCTACATAGATTATGATTAGAATCAGATCAATTTTTTGTTTTTCAAATTTCTGTGCCTGCGATTTCCTCCACACTAGAGAGAGATATTATGAAACCCTAGATGGTCTTCTTGCTTATTGGTCCTGTGAAGAAAAGGAAGATGCAATTTGCAGAGGCCAGAGCAAAGTTTAGCGGCAGATGGCCAGCTGGCCAAAAGAATAGGAAATTAAATCCAAGTTATGATATCAAAGTAAAACCTGAGTGATTTTCCTCCTTTTTTAATCCTAGCAAAGTTTCTACAGCTCGATCAAAAGAGGGGGAAAAAGAAGAAGCAATTTATCGTCTCCTAACAAGACGATGACAAAACAAGAATAAACAATGCTTCGATTTTCATGAAAAGAATTCAGAAATCCTTTGTTATTCCTTCTCCACTTCTTTTCACTCATTCTATATGCATTAACACTCCCATCGCAAGCTACAATCTCAACCTCACTTGACTGATTATCGAGTCTTTTCTTTGAAGGGAAGAACCCAAAGGGACCGAGGCAGCGGAGGAGTCAAGAGCTGTTGTACCTTCGAGACTGCTTCGCATTACTTGGTCCTGTCTCTATCTGTCTCTCTGTCTCTCTCTCTCCAGGGAGCGATTTGGAGCCAGAGCATCAGTTTGATTCTCACGTAGAAAAGTAGAAATGGAGAAGTCTCCGGGACTTGCAGAAATGGCTTCCCTTCTTGCCGTCGTGGCGGCTCTCCTTGGCATCATTAACTCTGTCTTAGGTATTTTGCCGGCGGTAGCCCACCGGAGCTCCGGTTCACTGCCCTCAAGCTCCTGAACCGTGCAAAATAAGAATATGTAATTTTGTAATAGTAATGTTTAGTTTTTGATTCATTCAATAAAGTTTTTTTCTCTATCCATCTGTAATTTTTCGGTTATTCATGTCTTGCCGTTGGGTAATAATTTTGAAAATCCTATATAGATTATGATTTGAATCAGAGCAATTTTTTTTTTTTCGAATTTCTGTGCCTGCGATTTCCTCCACACTAGAGAGAGATATTATGAAACCCTAGATGGTCATTCTTCCTTATTGGTCCTGTGAAGAAAAGGAAGATGCAATTTGCAGAGGCCAGAGCAAAGTTTAGCGGCAGATGGCCAGCTGGCCAAAAGAATAGGAAATTAAGTCCAAGTTATGATATCAAAGTAAAACCTGAGTGATTTTCCTCCTTTTTTAATCCTAACAAAGTTTCTAGAGCTCGATCAAAAGAGGGGGAAAAAGAAGAAGCAATTTATCGTCTCCTAACAAGACAATGACAAAACAAGAATAAACAATGCTTCGATTTTCATGAAAAGAATTCAGAAATCCTTTGTTATTCCTTCTCCACTTCTTTTCACTCATTCTATATGCATTAACACTCCCATCGCAAGCTACAATCTCAACCTCACTTGATTGATTATCGAGTCTTTTCCTTGAGGGGAAGAACCCAAAAGGACCGAGCGAGCGGAGGAGTCGAGAGCTGTTGTACCTTCGAGAAGGATTCGCATTACTTGGTCCGGCATTGTCCTTTTATGCTGTTCGTTCTCTCTTCGTGCACTGAATCTCAATGCAACTTCTTCCTCTTCTTCTTCTAAAATCTTGGTCCACCCACATCAGCATCGCGATCCGCAAGCTGTTGTCCACGATGTGAACCGGTAATTAGTTTATCTCTGAAGTACAGAAAGTGAAGCCCAAAAAAGAAAAAGAGAGAGAGAGAGAGAGAGAGAGAGAAGAAAGGAACCAAAAAAAGTGCTGGCAAACCAACCGGCAAATTTCATCTGGTTTGTTTTCTCCCGAATTTTGGGTGCATTCTAGGTACCACATTTGTGGGGTAATCATATGACAAGCGTTGATGGGCAGAGCACCAGGCGACTCGTGACCCTTGCCCATTTGGCAATCATTGAATAGCTGTGATTTTTGTGTGATAACATGTCATGCTGACGAGATATTACTCTATATTTAGGTTTCAATATTCAAAACTCAGCATTATGAGAGAATGTGATTGACGCAGTGAGAGGAACGCGCTCGTGGTATCACTGTCACATAAAATTCTTGCATTGGTAGAAATAATATTGCTGTCTTCTTTGCATTTCAATTTAGACTTGGCGGAAGATATTAATTTTCAAATTTGTCCTTGGAATCTGAAGGCAAGCAAATTTCGTGCAAGAGGGTGAACGAGTCCGTCACCAGAAGGCAGCTCCTTGCGGTCCAGGTGAAGGACCAGTGCTTGACGGGCAATCCGATCGACGACTGCTGGCAGTGCGACCCGAATTGGGAATTGAGCCGCGAGCACCTAGCTGACTGCGCGATCGGGTTTGGCCGTGAGGCCCTGGGAGGCAGGGGCGGCAATTGTGAGAGACCCATCCGACCCGGAGCCAGTGAACCCGCCCCCTGGCACGCTCCGCTATGGTGTTGTCCAAGCTGGATCCCTCTGGATCATCTTCTCTGGTAATAAACTAGCGAAATCATCCACAATCGTGCTTACCCATGTCATCTATACAAGTGCATGCTTCTGTGGAATCTGTCTATTATGTGCTCCGTTTTGTATGTTTACATCAAGTACTTACACTCAATCAAAAGTGAAAAGAAAGATCAAGTACTTAGGCCGGCAGACCTTGGGTTACTATTGAATACTATGAAAAGTTACTAGGATAATGTGGGGACTCAAGGTGCAGTGCGATATTTCCCTCGGCGAAAGAGGAATATGAAACTCAATTTCATATAGATAAGGTAGCTTATTTAGGCATATAGAAACTTAGATAAGATGAAATCATCTGGACAAATTTTGATATATGATGTACCTGCTAAACTGGTTCAACATTTTTCTGTTTTCCCACCTAAGTAATATGGCTATCAGTCTCAGTTATGAGCTTCTCATCAGCAGTTTCAAGACCATCGATGGCCGAGGAGCCAACGTGAACAGGTCTCGGTTGTTTGATCATTTATGACGTCACCAACATCATCATCCACAATGTGCACATTCACCACTGCAAGCCTTCTGGGATTGCCAAGATCCGGATTAGCCCGACGCAAGTTACCGAGAGGGGAAGATCAGACGGCGACAGGATATCCGTCTTAGCTTCATCAAAAATTTGGATTGGCCATTGTTTCCTGTTGGATTGCACAGGCGGTCTGATCGATGTCACTGAAGGATCTACAGCAGTCACAATATCCAGCAACATGTTCACCCACCACGATAAGGTGATGATGTTGGGTCACAGTGATGATTTCACGGCTGACTCAGGGATGCAAGTGACTGTTGCGTTCAACCACTTTGGTGAAGAGCTAAAGGAGAGTATGCCACGGTGCCGTTTTGGGTACTTTCATGTTGTGAACAATGACTACACTCGGTGGAAGATATATGCCGTTGGAGGGAGCTCCAATCCTACCGTTAATAGTCAGGGGAATCGGTACCTCGCACCGCAGGATGAAAACAACAAGGAGGTAAACTTTAAAATATATGATCTGCATTTATTGATTCTGTAGTTATTGTTTTGTGAGATGGAATCATCTAGAATCTGCATAATCAGCCTCCTTCAATCGGGTAACTTAGTGGAGCAGGTTGTTGCAAATGAGCTTTTACTGGGAGCTACTTTCGTGTTAGTAAAAGTTAAGGGAAAAAGAATCATCTATAGTGTCTTGATAGACTGGATATGATTATCTTGCTACGTTATCTTGCCAAACTACAGAATAATCCACTTCCGCTGTAAAAACTTTGCTTTGAATAGATAAAGAAACATCATGTCAAAATGTACGTAATACATCCCAGTAGCTGCTTTGAACTATCATTAAGTGAGTTTGGTAGAAGAAGCCCAGATGAGCAATATGTTTGCTGCATTATGCCCGATTATTACTTACATATATTGGAGGAAATAGGTGATAAAGCGAATGGACACAGATGAGAGCGAGTGGAGGAAATGGAATTGGAGATCGGAAGGTGATCTGATGGTGAATGGTGCCTTCTTTGTGACCTCTGGTGCGGACATGAGCCCCCTGTATGTCACCCCCGTCGGCAAGCTACATCAATCATCTCACTGCGACTGCTGGTGTCTTTGTTGTACAGAGGTAAATCTCGGTGTCTGTTCTTTCAATTGCAACTTCAACTGGTTTGTTACGTTTTAATCTAACCTATCAAAGCACAAGAAAATAACTCTGGATGCACCCATCTATGATTTAGAGGTGCTGTTGTAATCACTTATTTCGCCAATCAACTTGGATAAGATACTATGAGATTAATTTGATCGTCAACAAGCAGTATAGAATTTAGTCTCCTGCACACGCAATTCAAACTTATATGCCCAATGCTGCAAATTTAGCTGTCTTGAATCAAATTTTTGGTAGGGATAATCAGTTTAATGGAAACTACTGGTATTGGATCGTCCTAGTCCATGGGAACCTGCCTTTCTCGTTTTGAATTCATCTTCGTTCTTTTAGGAGCCATAGGTTCTCTCGTATCTGCCGTTATTTGCCACACTGAAAGTAAAAAGATGAGTTCTACGGCAACTTGAGGATTCATGTGCGGATTATGCTACTCTTGGGTGATCACCTCAGTAGATATTTAAATGCCATGAAAACCTTCAGATCTTTGTCTATGGTAAAATCATATATGTTGTTATTCTTGTGAATAGGACTAAGGAGTAAAAGAATTTAGCATTTTATTCACTTAGATCCTTTTTTGGCCAGTGCATTTAGTATCTGCACAACTAGAACTATTATTGTCATTTTAGTTTCCTTCGCTGGTTTATGTTTCTTCTGTTTACTCAGCAGGAGTGACGCCAGGAATGGACCAATCCCTCCGGCGGCGGTGGGATTGTGACAAATCCTGCCGCTTCCGGGTCAAGCGGTGGGCTGTGACGAATCCCGCGTCAAGTGGCGGAAATGGAAGCTCTTCCTACCCAGGACGGGGATCAAACGGAACGATACCTGGAACCCGCGGTAGGAATCCCAACAAAGGCATCGACTATGGCTCCATATTCAATGGCGAGGCCAGGACGCCCCCTGTCCCAATGACCTCGGTCATCTTATCTGTCATAGCCATTGTAGCATTCTTACATCAAACTTGCTTCTAATGCAACACGCGCTGTAGAATCTAGAATAGGTAATTATAGTCGATTCAGTTTTTAAACACGAGAATGGGAATCCGGCTAATTGTGATTGTGGTAGAGCTTTGATTTTTTGGAGCATTGGGGACTTACCGAACAATCGTCCTATCAAATTGTCAAAGACAGTGATAAGGAAAATGTGCAGACTATGAACTGAAATCCCTTGACTCTCATCAATATGTACCCATCATTATCAATGATTCTGCATTTAGTAGCTTTGTCTCCCCAGAGGAATCATCACTTGTATTTACTTAGAGGAACTATCTTCTTCTGAGAAAAAAATATGGAAGCATAGAATGGAAATGCCCAAGATCTACCACCAGGCAGCAAGGATTGCGCGACCACTGGCGAGGCCTGCCCAGGCATAGCTCCCGGGTTGCATGACCCTGATGAGACTTTGCCCAGGGTGGTACCACTCCTGGCGAGGCTCTCCTGGGGCAACCCCATGGGAGACTTGCCAGAGCACCACAACCATGCCACTCTATCTCTCTCTCGGCCTTTTGGCAGACTGAAAAGAGGAAGATGGGTAAAACAGGAATTATGAAAATTTCTTGAGAGTAAAGTGGAAATAAAAGAAATCTACTTTTTATTTCACGATGATTTGTCTAGTCTATGAAGCAATTGTTGCACATACTTTATAAGAAATTTCACGGAACAATGTAGTACCATGCCTAGACTTAAGAATTGGTAAATGTGAATTGTCACTTTTTTGATAAGATTTTATGATGTTACGACAATCCATCGTAAACACGATGAAAATGTCATAAATCCTTGTATTTACTGCAAAATTGTTTTTGATTATGAACTAATGTCACAAAATTCTGTAAAATTTTTAATTTCATAAATTTGTTGTAGAAAATTTTCATCCACCCCTGCCTCAGCAGATCCTCCCTCTCGCCTGCTCGGCTTCTCCCTCTCCCGATGCCGATTTTGTCCTCCAGCCCCTGATCCTCGCCTTCGAATCCGCCCAAGGCAAGATTGTGGGGGCCACACTCGAGTGCGCCTCCAAGCTCTTCTCGCTCAGCCTCGTCCACGCGTAGATCAGTGACGATGCTAACTATGGTGATCAGGCAAGCATCGTTGGAGGTTCGTGATTGATTTTCAGGATGTTGCAGGGCGTGAGTAAGGTGAATTGGGGAGGAGGCCATCAAGCTTGGCGTGCTTAGGGGTGCGCTAGCAGCGATACGGTTGCCTTGCATTTTGATTCGAGGCAATTGCTTGATGCATGCAATGAAGACTTTTTTATAATGTGTATCTTGGCGAGGTGGAGCCTCACCTGAGTCTTTGGCGAGGTTTAAGTTGCTTGAGGTTGGCGAGACTGATGAGGCAAGGTTGAGCTTGCCAAATCTGGCAAGTCTCAAGCTCGCTGGCCTTAGGCGAGCTTGACCTCACGAGATCTGGTGGGACTTGAGTCCGATGGAATTTGTTGAGGTCAAGCCTCACTGGCCTTGGGCAATCTTGTCCTTTACCCGTGATTGGTTGTTGGCCGTCGCTGTGGTCTATGGTTGGCTGAGAAAAAGAAGAAAGAACAAGAAAAAAAAAAAAGAAAAAAACATTTTTCTTGTTTAAAAAAAGAAAAAACTGTCTAGCATCATCTCAAAGCGGCATTATCGAGTAAAGACCATTTCATTTGCGACAATTTGATATCTCAGAAAGGTTGAATTGGTTATGGAGAACAATATCTGTATCAATCTTCATCCTGAAAATAATCTTGTTATGGATATCCCCATGTTTGGTACCGGAAACCACAGTTTTTAACATTTAATTGGTTGCAATTCCCTCTTTCATTGCACATCAACAAGCACTTCTGCATAAACAATAACATATTGTTCTTGTCCCAAGCTGCCACTTCTCTGCAGCCTAATGAAAAGGACGTCACAGTTCGACTTTGCTTGTTTAACAATATTCCAGTGGCTTCCAGAGCTTATAAGACATGACTTAGTTGAGGATGAAAGGTGCAATAATCTCTTTACTACGGTGGTCTTTATAACGTAAAAGATAACTGTGCTGAACTTAGGATTGGAAGTAACTGACTTCGATGGTCTTTGAAGTTTGTCAAAGTGAAGTGCTCAGAAACCCGAAACAGAGGGATGTAAATAAAGCATACGATGAGTTCTAGTGGGCTAAACCCACTTACATCTCTCTCCGCTCTCATCTTCAGGTCACTTATCAGCATGTTTTCTACGATCCATGCTGGTTAATAGGAAACAGGTCAGCAACTTGGCAGCATGAAGCACTGATTTTGATGACAATGCCGAGTGTGGATTGGGAATTCCTTCTCGGTGCTTCTGCAAAATCAGAGCATGAAATAGTAAGACGCCAATGGATTATGGATGGATCCATCTAGGTGACTGTCAAATCGACAAGAGATTTCAAACCCTGCAATCTAATGTGTTCTATAATCTTGAGTCCTCTATTACTTGACAACACCATTTCAAAGATCATGCTAAGGCTGATGCAAAAGCCCAGGTCGTCCAATTATTTTCACTGAATTTACAGACTTCTTATTAAAACCCGAATGACATAGAAGCACATAATTACTAATTTTCTTGGCAAAAGCAAATTTTCTGTTGCGTTATGAAGGTGATTGCAGCTATTAGACATAATCCGAGAATTCTGTTCGACGATTTCCAGATTGCAATCCTCCCTTTTATCAAGATATCGCGTGAACGATCTCTGGGTGGTGTGGAGAAAAACTAAGAGAATGGGTTTGAATCCTTCCACCGTAAGCTTTGTGGTGGATATGAGGGCCAATATGAATTTTGGCGAATTGACGTGGCCAGGGAAATTTCCCAAATTGGCTATTGGATAAAAATGTTCGTCTAGGGAATCAATTTTATAGTAAAACCCCAATTTAGTCATGCTTCTGATATTCCATACTTTTTGGTTACAATTCCGTTATTCAATTTCCTAATCTCAATTGGTATTTAGGAAACTTGTGATCCTACTACTGATTTCAGTAGGAATAGCAATTTTGAACACAAATTGGGCTACATGACATGTAATTAAGCGTGTTTGGTTAGGTTTAATAACATTTGTGCAATGAATGGATCAACCCATTTACACATGAATAATAGCTATATCGTATCTATGTTGACTATTTCAATCAATTATTACTTACACACATCTAGTTTAGACACAATAAGTTCAGATTTTAAGGCAAGAGTTTGCAAAGTAAATGTGTTAAACACGTTTTGTCATGTTACATTTAATTTTTTTTTTTTGGAAGATGTTGTCTCATATGCGTTTCGTAAGAAGACAAGGTCAAGAAACATGTCATGTTCAAATTTGACCTAGATTTGGCATAACATAATAACTCCAATTCAAATGCTAATTTTAGTCTTAAAATTCTCTTCCTTGACGTAATGCATCCTCATTTTACACTAAACCGGATATATATGCAATTTAATTTTGTCTCAAATTTTAGCTAACTAAATATCTTTATTTTTCCTCGTTAGAAATTTAATGTCTAGTAGTGAAATTATTTCACTTATATGTTATGAGCATCCCATAAAAGCATTAGAGAAATAATTAGTTTGTCGAGAGAAGGAATACTATGAAGAAGAGAGAATATGCAATTAATATACATTAAAAGTTTTTCGATTTTCATTAAGCAATTGTAGCACATGCATATTTTTATTTTTATATTTTTGCCTGCTGATATTTGATCATTAATTTAACATTCTTCATAGCTGTATCTGGGTTTATAAATGTTCGTATAATTTATATTGGATCTCTGAATTTCTATTTTTTTTTTCTTTTTGAGTATATCTTAATTTTTTTTAAAAAGTCATTTCAGATGGGCATGAGCAGGGCGTAATGGCTCAAACCGAAAATATTGCATCAAATTGAAATCTCTATGTAACGGCTTAAATTCACCGCCAAAGAGAGGGTGCACGAAACAGGAAACTATCGCTCGATTCTTCAGACTAGAAACCAACGGCAGTATCATTCGCATAGCTCCAACCGTCACTCCTCTGTTCTTTCTTTCCTCTTCTTCAAGCTCTGTTTCAGACCTCTCTCACCAAGTGATTCTCAGAATCTGTGGATGCTATTGTTTTTTTTTTTTTTTTGTCTCCAGAAGGAATTCCCAATTTTGCAGAAACCCCAGATTTCATCAATTCTCGGTTTTGACGCGGAATTGCCAATTTCTCAAGAATTTCAAGCTCTGCTCTGTTTCAGACTTGGAACGAATTTTGCAGGTTTCTGATATCTCTGATCTCTTTCATTTTAACACTCCCGTTTGGTCCTATTACTGTTTCATGAGAAAAGGGTTTTAGTTTCTCTTGGTTCGCTTCACAGGAGAACACCGTACGGATCACAATTGTACAGGGTCTAAGGGCTCTTTCATCTTCAAGCTCTGCTCTGTTTCGTCACAGAGGACGTGTGATTTTGCAAGCCTCTGGTATCTCCGTTAGAGGAAGGAGTTTTTTATTTTTCTTGGACGGGTCTCGAAGGTTTCTCGTGATTGAATTTCAACGCTTCACTGCTTCATCCTCAAAAAAGCTAAGTAGCTACAGCATGGCTCGAGTCTACTGCGGATATGATCTGAATCTGAACACAAGGAACTCCGATTTTTCTGGCCTGCCCATAGGTGTCTTCAACTTCTCAGTGAGGTGGCGCCATCTCCTAGTATTTGTCGATCAAGTGGGAGCGACAACAAATTTTCAAGATACCCTATTGTACGAGTCAAGTCAATTGCTTGAGATGCCACTCTACATCCTCCAATCACAACTCCTATTTGCGAGGCACATGAAGAGAGCTCTTGATGCATTGGGTGTTCATCGCAGCTTTTTCCCTGATATTGTAAGACTCATCCTAGATAGTGTGTTTCGGGGATCGGATAATGGGCATCGGCAGTTCAACATGAGTATAAATTTAGAATTGGCTGTCGAAGAGGAAGTCGAAGAGGAAAACATTGAGGACGTGTCATTGGGAGAATACGAGTCAGATGCCGATCAACTCACGCGGGGTGTCTCGAAAAGTACCATCGAAAAGCTGGAGCAAAAGAGCTGCTCTCCCTGCGACGGTGATGAATGCTGTTGTATTTGTTTGGAGAAATTGAACGGGGCAGAGAAGGTGGTGGAGACACCATGTTCACACCTCTTTCACAATAAGTGCATCGTCGAATGGCTCAAGAGGAACAATTCTTGTCCATTGTGTCGATGCAAAGTAGAAGAAGAAGATTAGTTTGTTTGATTTTCTGTTCAGAAATGAGTTTGTAGCTTTTGCGACGAGTGCTTTGCAATCACTTCGTCATTAATAAGAAAAAGTTGCTCTTCCACAATTTCTCATTTTATGATCTATGCGATGCATTGAAAATGCCAGTTCAATGTCTTCAACATTTGCCCGAAATACACTCTCCTCTCGCGCAAAAGTTGATGAGCTTATATTTATGTATGATGCGCTCATCGCTGATGTCTGGATCATTTAACACAATTTTTTCTTGTATTTCCTGTCCAGTCTCAGACTGTTAAAATTTTGAGTGGCAAAATCTAATTTGAACCAGGGTCATGCACGTTAAATCGGTTTCTGGAAGAATGGAATGATGCGTGGTTGACATTTTAAAAAAGGGATTCAGGACTTTGAAGTTCCTGGGCATCCCTCACAAAAGGTTTTGGCACTGAGCTATGCATCATATTAGGAGCTTTGGCCAAGAGGCACATTTGCTCATGACAAAACATGAAGTTGATCATTAGCGCGTGATTCAAACTTATGACCAAACCAAGTCCAGCAAGTATGACTGTTGGCAATAAACACATTTCAACCAGTGCCGATTGACTGACTCAAATATGAACAAGTGGTTAACGAGAAAACTACAATTTCTATACAGACAAAGGAGTCGTTCAGAAATGACGAACTCTTAACAGTATGGAGCCACGGGACATAAATTGTAAAAGACAGTCTGCTCAGCTGCATTTCAGGGCTGGAAACAAGCATACACAGCCCCGCAAAAAGAAATGACTGCAACTACAATGAAGCCAAAGAGAAGCAAGATGGACAGAACAATTTTGAACCAGAAAGATTTCCTATGCCATAAACCAGATCTTCCCCACCAGACGTACTCCGCTGTACTTTGGGATGACTTGAAAAATACAAGAAAGAAACTGCCCTCTTGGTCATTTAATTTCCTTCAATTTATCTTCCCCAACAGCCATAAATCCTCCTCTCCGGTTCATGTACTGTCTAGGCTTCTGCTTCATCACGGCCCTTATAGCGTTCACATCCGCTCTTGGCACCAGCTTCCTCCTCGTCTAATTAAACCCAAGTAAAACATTTAGCGAATTTGAATGCTTCATCAACATTTGGTGACCGAGGATAGTAACTTCTTTTGTTGAGATTGATATGTCTAGGAATGTTGATATAGGTTAATTGGAGGATGTTATACATTGACATGAATTCATGATACATAATTTTTTAGCATGTCCAATGAACAAAAAGAAGATATCTCTCTTTTGAAATTCAATGAAAGTTCAATAATCATTACAAATAAGGATAATCTCAGATATAAAATCAGTATGCCACAACAGATAAGATGAATAAGAAAAAGAGGATTTGCTCCATTTTTTTTTAATTGAATATCTATTGATAATAATCTTTACTAGCAATTTGCACCCAAGTAAGGTGGGAGAAGTCACTTGTCAGAGATTGAATGTCAAGTAGTGAAATTATTTTACTCATATGTTAGAGAATTAATTACCCTATCGAGGATAGGTATGAAGAAAAGAAAATGCGCAAATGATATATATTATAAATTTTGACAGATTTTCATTAGGCAATTGGAGCACATACATATTTTTTTTTTTTCCATGCTGATATTTGATCACCGATCTCATATATATAAATATATATATATTTTTATAGTTTTGTCTGGGTTTATAAAAATGTTCATATGATTTATATTGGATCCTATAATTTTTTTTTCCCTTTTGAGTGTATTTTATTTTTTAAAAAAAAATTCTCGAAGTCATCAGCTGCAAAGCCAAATCTTGCATCAAAATTGAAATCTCTCCACCGACTCAATTTCACCGCCAAGAAGAGAGGGTGCACAAAACAGGAAACAATCGCTCGATTCTTCAGACCACAAACCAACGGCTATTTCATTCGCATTCGCATCGCTCCAACCGTCACTCCCCTGTTCTCTCTTTCCTCTCTTCTTCTTCAAGCTCCGTTGCAGACCTCTCTCGCTAAGTGATTCTCAGTATCTGTGGGTGCTATTTTTTTTTTTTCGTCTCCAGAAGGAATTCCAGATTTTGCAGAAACCCCAGATTTCATCAATTCTCGGTTTTGATGCGGAGTTGCTGATTTCTCAAGAATTTCAAGCTCTGCTCTGTTTCGGACGTGGGACAGATTTTGCAGGTTTCTGATTTTTCTGCTCTCTTTTGTTTTAACATTCCCGTTTGGTCCTATTACCGTCTCATGAGAAAAGGGTTTTAATTTCTCTTGGTTCGTATCACAGGAGAACACCGAACGAATCGCAATTGTTCAGGGTCGCTCTTACTTCTTCAAGCTCTGCTCTGTTTCGTCACAGACGACGTGATTTTGCAAGCCTCTGGTATCTGCGCTCGGTGCAATCTTTAGAGGAAGGAGTTTTTTGTATTTCTGGGACGGGTCTCCAAGGTTTCTCGTGATTGAATTTCAATGCTTCACTGCTTCATCCAAAAGAAAGCTAAGTAGCTATAGCATGGCTAGAGTCTACTGCGGGTATGATCTGAATCTGAACACAAGAAACTTACGTTTTTCTGGCCTGCCCATCGGTGTCTTTAACATCTCAGTGAAGTGGCACCATCTGCTAGTATTTGTCGATCAACTGGGAGTGACAACAAATTTTTAAGATACCAAACTGTACGAGTCGAATCAATTGCTTGCGATGCCATTGTATATCCTCCAATCGCAATTCCTATTCGCAAGGCACATGGAGAGAGCTCTTGATGCATTGTGTGTTCATGGCAGCTTTGTCCCTAATATTGTAAGACTCATCCTAGATACTGTGTTTCGAGGATTGGATAATGGGCATCAGCAGTTCAACATGAATATAAATTTGGAATTGGTCATCAAAGAGGAAGTTGAAGAGGAAAGCATTGAGGACGTCTCCTTGGGAGGATACGAGTCAGATGGCGAGCAAGTCACGCGGGGTGTCTCGAAAAGTACCATCGAAAAGCTGGAGCAAAAGAGCTGCTCTCCCTGCGACGGTGACGGATGCTGTTGTATTTGTTTGAAGGAATTTGAAGGGGGCAGAGAAAAGGTGGTGGAGATACCATGTTCGCACCTCTTTCACAATAAGTGCATCATGGAATGGCTCAAGCGGAACAATTCTTGTCCATTGTGCCGATGCAAAGTAGAAGAAGAAGATTAGTTTGTTTGACTTTCTGTTTAGAAATGAGTTTTCTATTTTTTGCGACCATTGCTTTGTAACTACTTCTTCATTAATAAGAAAAAGTACCCTTCTGTGATCTATGGGATGCACTGAAAATGCCAGTCCAATGTCTTAAAACATTTTCCTGAAGTGCACTCTTGTGTCGCGCAAAAGTTGATGAGCTTATATTTATGTATGATACGCTCATTGTTGATCTCTTGATCATTTAAGGCAATTTTCTCTTGTTTGTCATATAGTACTTCTAGTAGCTTTTCCTTTTTCCCGAGCATGGTTCGTGGGAGGTAGAAATATGATCCCGTTCTTCTCACAAGCTGCCACTTCTCAGCACCCTGATGAAAGGAAGGTTTTAGTTCCACTTTCTTTAGAAGACATGACTTCCATGGGGATTAAGGGTGCAATTTTTTTAAGATAAAGTTTATTGAGGAAGTTACCCTGCAGATTACCAAATCTTCAGAAGTTGAATCTATTTTCCCCTTCTCAAGTCCAACGACAAACTGCTCCATTACAACTCCGAGGCAGGTCATCTGATATGGAAGTGGTCTTCAACAACTTTTACATCATTGTACTGTTTCTTCTTCACTTTTCTTGTGGATAAAGGGTAAACTCTCTAGCACCATCAGAGCAGCATTATCACGCAAAGACCAATTCTTCTGAACAATTCGATATCTCATAAAAATTGAATTTGTTATCTTGATTGCAAAAGGAGAACAATATCCATATTCATCTTCGTCTTGAATATATTCGTGCTATCGATATCCCACATGCTTGTTACCGAACACCATAGTTCTTAATATTTACTTGGTTGCAATACTCTCCTTCGTTGCACCAAAATCAATAAATAAGTACTCCTGCATAAACAATATAAGATAATGTTCTTGTCTCAAGCACCCACTTCTCTGCAGCCTTATGAAAAGAACATAGTTCAACTTTGCTTGGGAGCGTTTAACTATATTCCAGTGGCTTCCTTAGCTTATAAGACATCACTTAGTTGCAGATTAAGGGTGCAATTATCTCATTGCTATGGTGATCGTTATGATATAATAAATTATCTAGTTCTACTGCCATAGTTGAGAAGTAACTGACTTTATTGGTTTTTGAAGTTTGTCAAATTAAGTGCGCAGAAACCTGAAGCAAAGGGATGTAAATAAGGCATCCAATGAGTTCCAGTGGGCTTTCACGGATAGGCCAACTTACGTCTATCTCCACTTTCATCTTCACTTCACTTATCAGAAAAAGAGGCGCAATGAGTAAAGCATACGGATAAGTACGTTTCTCTGGCGGCATTTGTATTGTAATTGAAGTTGAAATGCTGATAGCATCAGGACAGGGTGATTCTAAACATGTCTCATTCAAGGTCTATGGTGACCTTAAAACGTGCATACACCTCACAATGAGTTCGAATCTGGGTTCTTTCACACTCTACATGGTTTGGGAAATATCAAGTGATGGGTCATTCTTGGGGAAAACAAATTCAGCTGACTTGAGCAGACTTAGGTTGGCCTTCGACCAGGCATTTCAATTTTCTACTGTCAAGGCAAGGCCACTGTGGAAAAACGTTCCTTGTTTCTTTCGTGCTAATGGAGCACGAATCATAAGAGCTCCCACCAAATTGCTCTAGAACATTTTCATGGAGATGCAGCAGTCGAACTGCGAAAATACTGCTAGTTTTCTACAAGAATGACGATCCATGCTGGACAGTAGGAAACGAGTCTGCAACTGGGCAGCACGAAGCATTGATTTTGATGACAATGCGGAGTGTGGATTGGGACTTCCTTTCTGGCGCTTCCGCAAATTCAGAGCATGAAATAGCCCGCCAACTGAACGACAAATCTTCCATTTTCGTTATCGTGTTCGCTTTGCTGTTGAGAAAGGTTGTTGATTAGGTGGTTAGATGCTGGAAAGTAGATGTCGTTGACAATCTCATATCACTCATTATAGTCTAATGTAAAACCAGAGGTGTCGAGACTTCTTACTAATTGAAATCTCTATGCACCAAACCAAAACATATACCGTTTGCAAAGACTAACTTATAAATTTATCAACTATATACAAGTCATACCAAAAAGTTTCCACCACAAAAGTCATTTCCAAACAAACGCTCACACCTACTTGCGACTCAATGAAGAACTTGAAAAACAAGTAGATGAGAGGAGTGAACTACTATGGCTCAATGAGTAATATTTCTTCTAAGCGGATCGAGAAATCACTATGCACATTTAAAAACACAATCCTAACTCATTTTAACATACTATATAATCATAACTCAAATACCGAAAATACCAATGGTCCAATCTACCGGCCAATCTCATAAAACATGTATCAATGGTCTATTCCATTGATTAATCTTATCAAACAATACATTGATGGTTCATTCCATCAATCAAACTCAAATCACTTGTCAATGGTCCACATCATTGACCAATTCATGCTCAAATGTCTAGCCATGGTCACACGTAACGCTCGTGACAAAACGATCAATATTCCCCCCTTGACAAAGTCTCCACCTATTATTAACCAGTGGCTCGGCTACAAGGATATCCTAGAGTAGTATACGTATATCCACACACCTCTCAGGGTTCACAGAGACATTAGGCATCAACTACCGATCACAATATCCAATAATCCAATCAGAATGACACTCATCACAATTCAAAATTTGATATATAAATATCAAAGCATTCTTCAAAATGTTCCAAAATTCTTTCATAAAGAATTTCACAAACCATTTTCAAACAACCATTCAAATCGAATTCAAAATATAACTCATTTCAAACAACAAAAATGCAGTAATGGCTCAATCCTATTTTATGCAACAAAAGATGTTTTCGTCAACTCATAGAATATATAATCCACCATATTTCTCAAAACATGAGTTTAAAATACAAAGAAGAAACAGTGTCACTCACTTGGGAAAAGCCAAAAATCAACTACGATACTTACTCGAACTAACGCACTCGGATCCCTAACAATTAACGAAAAAACAATATCGAAAGGCCAAGTAAAAAGGACATTCTTATAACAACTCGCCTATATTAGGCCTATTTGTCGATGAAACAACAGCTATGCGCTACGAAAGCTCACATTTAGCGAAAACCCATTGGTTTTCACTAGGCATGGCCCACGTGCTAATTTTGTTGCGCTATAACCTCCTCTACAAAATTCCATTTCAAGATGTCTTATAGTCTTTAGAAATCTCTCTTGACATACTACAAAAGCCCCAACTCAGTCGCTCCAAAACAGCACTGAAAACGACGAAAAAATCAGGCTCAAAGCTACTGTTCGCTACAGTTTCAGAAAGTGTCCCCAACCTTAAAATTTCATTCCAGACAAACAACAAGCTCAAATCACGATCCGTAAAATGCTATAGCTTCACAATAGTACTATTTCTACAAAAATATGCAGCTCAACGACTCAAAAATTGGGCTTCACCATAAAAATACCAAAAAAATCCGAATTTCGAGCCTTAATTGCGACGATTACTTCAAGTATATGATTAAAGGCTTCGATCACTTACCGGCATTGCAAAATGGAGTTGAGTCGGCTTGGTGAGGCGTTCGGGTTGTGAGCGCGCCAAATTTTTTTCTCTTTTTCCCGTTTTTCTTTTCTCTTTCTCTTCTCTCCCCTGTTTCTTCATTTCCCCTGTTTTCGTTTTTGCTTAAGCCTTCCTTCTCTCCTCTCTTTAAAACAGCCGAAGCTTCCACTATTTTCTTTTAGCTTCTTTTGTTGACTTTTCAAACACTTCTTTTTCCTTCTTTTTTTGCCCATATATTACACTTAAACCCCAATTTAGTCATGCTTCTAATATTCCACTTTTTGGTTACAATTCCGATATTCAATTTCCTAATCTCAATTCGTATTTAGGAAACTTGTGATCCTATTATTATTATTATTATTATTATTATTATTATTATTATTATTATTATTATTATTATTATTATTTTGATAAGGCTTGTGATCCTATTATTGATTTCAGTAGGAATAGTAATTTTGAACACAAATTGGGCTACACGACATGTAATTAAGCGTGTTTGGGTTAGGTTTAATAGCATTTGTGCAATGAATGGATCAACCCATTTATACATGAATAATAACTATATCGTATCTATGTTGATTATTTCAATCAATTATTACACACATCTAATTTAGACACAATAAGTTCAGATTTTAAGGCAAGAGTTTGCAATGTAAATGTGTTAAACATGTTATGTCATGTTACATTTTTTTTCCGGAAAATGTTGTCTCGTATGTGTTTCATAAGAAGAAAAGGTCAAGAAACATGTCATATTCAAATTTGACCTAGATTTGATATAACACGATAACTCCAATTTAAATGCTAATTTTAGTCTTAAAATTCTCTTCATTGACGTAATGCAATCTTCATTTTAGACTAAACCAGATATTTATGCAATTTAATTTTGCCTCAAATTTTAGCTAACTAAATATCTTTATTTTTCCTTGTTAGAAATTTAATGTCTAGTAGTGAAATTATTTTACTTATATGTTATGAGCATCCCATAAAAGCATTAGAGAAATAACTAGTTTGTCGAGAGAAGGAATACTATGAAGAAAAGTGAATATGCAATTAATATACTTTAAAAGTTTTTTCGATTTTCAGTAGGCAATTCCGGCACATGCATATTTTTATTTTTATATTTTTGGCTGCTGATATTTGATCATTAATTTAACATTCTTCATAGCTTTATTTGGGTTTATAAATGTTCGTATGATTTATATTGAATCTTTGAATATCTAATTTTTTTTTTCTTTTTGAGTGTATCTTATTTTTTTTTTAAAAGTCATTTCAGGCGGGCATGAGCAGGGCGTAATGACTCAAACCAAAAATATCGCATCAAATTGAAATCTCTATACAACGGCTTAAATTCACCGCCAAAGAGAGGGTACACAAAACAGGAAACTAGTGCTCGATTCTTCAGACTACAAACCAACGGCAATATCAGTCGCATTCGCATAGCTCCAACCGTCACTCCTCTGTTCTCTCTTTCCTCTTCTTCTTCAAGCTCCGTTGCAGACCTCTCTCACTAAGTGATTCTCAGAATCTGTGGGTGCTTTTTTTTTTTTTTTTCATCTCCAGAAGGAATTCCGGATTTTGCAGAAACCCAGATTTCATCAATTCTCGGTTTTGATGCGGAGTTGCTGATTTCTCAAGAATTTCAAGCTCGGCTCTGTTTCGGACGTGGGACAGATTTTGCAGGTTTCCGATTTTTCTGATCTCTTTTGTTTTAACATTCCCGTTTGGTCCTATTACCGCCTCATGAGAAAAGGGTTTTAGTTTCTCTTGGTTCGTATCACATGAGAACACCGCACGAATCGCAATTGTTCAGGGTCGCTCTTACTTCTTCAAGCTCTGCTCTGTTTCGTCACAGACGACGTGATTTTGCAAGCCTCTGGTATCTGCGTTCGGTGCAATCTTTAGAGGAAGGAGTTTTTTGTATTTCTGGGACGGGTCTTCAAGGTTTCTCGTGATTGAATTTCAACACTTCACTGCTTCATCCAAAAGAAAGCTAAGTAGCTATAGCATGGCTAGAGTCTACTGCGGGTATGATCTGAATCTGAACACAAGAAACTTACGTTTTTCTGGCCTGCCCATCGGTGTCTTTAACTTCTCAGTGAAGTGGCACCATCTGCTAGTATTTGTCGATCAACTGGGAGTGACAACAAATTTTCAAGATACCAAACTGTACGAGTTGAATCAATTGCTTGCGATGCCACTGTATATCCTCCAATCGCAATTCCTATTCGCAGGGCACATGGAGAGAGCTCTTGATGCATTGTGTGTTCATGGCAGCTTTGTCCCTAATATTGTAAGACTCATCCTAGATACTGTGTTTCGAGGATTGGATAATGGGCATCAGCAGTTCAACATGAATATAAATTTGGAATTGGTCATCAAAGAGGAAGTTGAAGAGGAAAGCATTGAGGACGTCTCCTTGGGAGGATACGAGTCAGATGCCGAGCAAGTCACGTGGGGTGTCTCGAAAAGTACCATCGAAAAGCTGGAGCAAAAGAGCTGCTCTCCCTGGGACGGTGATGAATGCTGTTGTATTTGTTTGGAGAAATTGAACAGGGCAGAGAAGGTGGTGGAGATCCCATGTTCACACCTCTTTCACCATAAGTGCATCATAGAATGGCTCAAGAGGAACAATTCTTGTCCATTGTGTCGATGCAAAATAGAAGAAGAAGATTAGTTTGTTTGACTTTCTGTTTAGAAATGAGTTTTCTAATTTTTGCGACCATTGCTTTGTAACTACTTGTTCCTTTAATAAGAAAAAGAACTCCTGTGATCTATGCGATGCATTGAAAATGCAGTCCAATGTCTTTAACATTTTCCTGAAATGCACTCTCGCGTCGTGCAAAAGTCGATGAGCTTATATTTATGTATGATACGCTCATTGCTGATGTCTTGATCATTTAAGACAATTTTTTCTTGTTTGTCATATAGTACTTCTACTAGCTTTTCCTTTTTACTGAGCATGGTTCGTGGGAGGTAGAAAATATGATCCCATTTGTGGGAGGATGAAAAGAAGGTTTTAGTTCCACGTTCTTTAGAAGACATGACTTCCATGAGGATTAAGGGTGCAATTTTTTTAAGATAAAGTTTATTGAGGAAGTTACCCTGCAAATTACCAAATCTTCAGAAGTTGAATCTATTTTCCCCTTCTCAAGTCCAACGATAAACTGCTCCATTACAACTCCGAGGCAGGTCATCTGATATGGAAGTGGTCTTCAATAACTTTTACATCATTGTACTATTTCTTCTTCACTTTTATCGTGGATAAAAGGCAAACTCTCCAGCACCATCAGATCAGCATTATCACGCAAAGACTAATTCTTCTTGACAATTTGATATCTCATAAAAATTGAATTTGTTATCTTGATTGCAAAAGGAGAACAATATCCATATTCATCTTCGTCTTGAATATATTCATGCTATCAAGATCCCACGTGCTTGTTACCAAACACCATAATTCTTAATATTTACTTGGTTGCAATACTCTCCCTTCGTTGCACCAAAATCAATAAATAAGTACTCCTGCATAAACAATATAAGATAATGTTCTTGTCTCAAGCAGCCACTTCTCTGCAGCCTTATGAAAAGAACATAGTTCAACTTTGCTTGGGAGCATTTAACTATATTCCGGTGGCTTCCTTAGCATATAAGACGTCACTTAGTTGAAGATTAAGGAAGCAATTATCTCATTGCTAATGGCTATGGTGGTCGTTGTGATATGATAAATTATCTAGTTCTACTGCCAAGATTGAGAAGTAACTTACTTTATTGGTTTTTGAAGTTTGTCAAAGTAAGTGCGCAGAAACCTGAAGCAAAGGGATGTAAATAAGGCATCCAATGAGTTCGAGTGGGCTTTCACGGATAAGCCAACTTACGTCTCTCTCCACTTTCATCTTCACTTCACTTATCAGAAAAAGAGGCGCAATGAGTAAAGCATACGGATAAGTACGTTTCTCTGGCGGCATTTGTATTGTAATTGAAGTTGTAATGCTGATAGCATCAGGACAGGGTGATTCTAAACATGTCTCATTCAAGGTCTATGGTGACCTTAAAACGTGCGTACACCTCACAATGAGTTCGAATCTGGGTTCTTTCACACTCTACATGGTTTGAGAAATATCAAGTGATGGGTCATTCATGGGGAAAACAAATTCAGCTGACTTGAGCAGGCTTAGGTTGGCCTTCGACCAGGCATTTCAATTTTCTACTGTCAAGGCAAGGCCACTGTGGAAAAACGTTCCTTGTTTCTTTCGTGCTAATGGAGCACATGAATCATAAGAGCTCCCACCAAATTGCTCTAGAACATTTTCATGGAGATGCAGCAGTCGAACTGCGAAAATACTGCTAGTTTTCTACAAGAATGACGATCCTTGTTGGACAATAGGAAACGAATCTGCAACTGGGCAGCACGAAGCATTGATTTTGATGACAATGCGGAGTGTGGATTGGGACTTCCTTTCTGGCGCTTCTGCAAATTCAGAGCATGAAATAGCCCGCCAACTGAACGACAAATTTTTCATTTTCCTTATCAAGTTCCCTTTGCTGTTGAGAAAGCATGTTGATATGGTGGTTAGATACTGGAAAGTAGGTGGCGTTGACAATCTCATATCACTCATTGTAGTCTAATGTAAAACCAGATGTGTCGAGACTTCTTACTATTTTTTCTTGACTCGTGCCCAGGGTCCAGCCCTTGCAATCCCATCTACCAGGGTGCAAAGCAGATTCGTCACTTTCCACTTAAACTTGTTACCTAGCAATTTGACCCGATCCTATTGGATGTTTTTTATTCAAACAAGTTATCAATCATCAAAAGCATGAAAACCTTACTAGCTTTTACATGAAATTAAGATTCATCACAGAAACATAATAAAGAAGTTCCAATAAGAAGTTTTACTGCCTCTAGTGTTGCGCCCGCTTCACTTGGTAAATGACGTAGTTAAACAGTCACCCGATAGATTATCAATCAATAACATTACCTAATGAAAAGACCTGAGAAGTAAGATAAGACACTTCAAATTTGACGACAAATCGCTAGATCTCATTTATGGAAGTGTTCCCCTTGGTGCGCTACAGCTTTCTTTAGATAGATTGCGGGAGTAATCTCATGGTGTTGGGAAAAAATTCGGGAAATGGATCCCCAAAACAGTGATTCGACATAGAATCAAACACAAACGTAGCGGAAGCGAGCTCAGGAAAATCATGAATTTCCGATCCCAAGGCACATCACATAAACGAACTTACCTTGTTTCCACAAACTAAACCTCAGTGTTGCGAATCAAAGAGGAAGAATCCACGCTGTTCTTCAGAAGATAATTTGTTCTTTAGGAGAAAGCGGTTTTGAGAAGACGTAACTTCTAAGAGAGAGGACGTGAAAACTCAGAGAGCATAGTCTCTTTTTCTCACCAAAAATATGTAACTTCTATCTCAGATAATCGCCTCTCTGATTTTCCTTTATTTTTAATAACTTCCTTCATGGGCCCTTAACTCATGGGCCAGGCCTTTTGGGCCCAACATGGGCGGACGGGCCAACTTAGGCCCATCAAAAAAGGAAAACCCATCATCTCCCACTTGCACATGGTCGGCCAAAATCAACATGGGCAAACGGGCCCTACTCAGGCCTATCAATGAAAAGTCCATCATAGACTCTCACTTGATATGGTGGGCCGAATAGAATCCTCTTTTCCTCACTATAACATTCATATTGGTGAATAGTCCGTGTGACCAGCATCTTTTGAGAGCTCGTTGCCATACATTTGTTAGGAATATATAGTAGCTCATAATGAGCATCACATCTTGAGTAGATTTAGTATGCAGTACCTTAGATTGATCGATCACATTTATATCTCTCTTCTGATCTCTTTTTAAACAATGATATATTGTATTCACAATTATGATTATCCCATAAAACAATCATAATTGGTCGATCGGTTAATACAAAACTAGAATGTGATTATCCAAATTCAATCTTCCTCTTTCCTTGAAACTCTCAATTTCAGTTCAACTTGCTTTTCTAGAAATGCCCCATTAGATCGAATTAATTCATGACCATTGGCAATATTCTAAGATAGCAAATATTGAATAGAAATCTTGAGAATAAGTAAGAGTCATGAGGGCACTAAATTGAGGAACGCTTTTTCTCAAGAGTCTCACATGGCAAATAAAGTTGAGATCAAAACTTTTGCCACTCTTATTGGTCGTCTCATGCATACGAAGTATGAAATACGTATTACGATATTTAACTCATTTTCCATTGAGCAAATGTCTACACCTTTAATACCGTATAGATGATAGTTTAGACATATTTAATGTTTAACTTGAGTTCACGTTTTTACTCATTCATAGAATTCATCAGAACTCACATCTAGCATCATATACAGATCAAGTAAAATATGTTGGTTATTTTACTTTCGGACACAGAAAATATTATGTCATCATCTCAACACTCAGTTAAGGCGACATAGGTATTTTAAGCTTGAGCTCTCAATTATCACCTAGATAATAAGCTTAAAAACCGTCTCATCTCTATTTATCACACAGTAAATAGAGATGATTACCCGTGTGAATGGGCTAATCTCTTATCTGTCCAACATACTTTCTTAACTTAATATAATGCACTGAGCACTAAGATGCATAAATGTCAAGCAAAAATTCATAGGCATTAATGATGAAAACACAAATTCATCAAATGTGAACACTTAGGGAAATTATAATATTCAGTATATCAACCTCTATGTAATCCCAGAGATTTCACATGGCCGTTGAACACATCTCTAGGTATTGGCTTTGATATAGGATTTGCTACCATTCTATGCGTAGACATGTACTGTAAATTCACATATTTTCGTGCAACCATATCCTTGACAAAATTATACTTGGTATCTATATGTTTGGTCTTGCTATGATATTTTGGATCTTTGGTGTACGCTATTACTGCTTGGCTATCACATTTAACCAACAATGAATCTGCAGTACTTTCAATAACACCTAAATGATCCAAAAATCTCTTAAGCCAAACACCTTCTTGTATTGTTGCTGATAATGCCACGAACTTAGCTTTCATCGTGGACAAGGTTATACATGTTTGTTTCTTACTGCTCCAACTTATAGCGCCATTATTCAATAAGAAAACAAACCTAGAGGTAGATTTCCTTTCATCTAAATCTCCTCCCTAATCAACATCTGAATAGCTTTCGAGTCGCAGATCCTTTCCTTGATAACTCAGCGTATAATCAGCAGTTCCATTTAGATACCTCAGTATTCTCTTAACGGCTTTCCAATGTGCTTGACCTGGATTGGATTGGTATCTACTCACCATTCCAACTGCAAAACATATGTCAGATCTTGTACACATCATAGCGTACATCAAGCTTCCAACAGCACTAGCATAAGGAATATGTTGCATTTGTTCCTTTTCTTGTGGAGTCCTTGGACACAATATGTGTCTCAATCATTCGCCTTTTGCAATAGGAGTATCTATGGGTTTACAATCTTGCATACGAAATCGTTCAAGAACCCTATTTATGTATGTTTCTTGCGAAAGAGACAGTGATCTCTTCGAACAATTTCTTAAAATCTTAACTCTAAGAATGTATGCAGCCTCACACATGTCTTTCATTCAAAGTTGGAAGATAGCCAACTTTTGACAATGGGCTTGTTTGGTTCGGCTTTTGGGGAATGGATTTACAGAAATGCAAATACCTTTGGGTGAAGGGGGTTTTCAGAAATGCAAATATCGTTTGGTAAAATTTGCATTGAGAAACAACTTTGGCCAAAATACCTTTTGGTAAAATTTACATTTGTAATTAACTTTTATTAAATTAAAAAAGCAAAAATATGTTTATATTTTTTTTTTTAAGTTCGGCCACTGGACTGCCGAATTCGGCGGCCAAATTGCCTGAATAAAAAATATGTTTATATTTTTTATATAAACATATTTTTATATAAAAAATATAAACATATAAACATATCTATTTTTTATATATATATTTTATGTTTATATTTATAAATATATATTTATTTATTAAACATAAAATATATTTATATAAAAAATGGATATGTTTATATCTATATAAAATATATAAAATATATATAAACATAAAATATAAAAAAATAGATATGTTTATATATTTATATAAAATATTTATTTTTATATTTATTTTTATTCAAGTGGCCGATTGGTTTCTCCATTGGAGAGATGAACAATACCGGAAGTCGCATTCCGAAAATGCAACTTACCAAAGGACCTCAAGAGTTGCATTGGGCAAAAAGCTCTTAGAGCCACTTAGAGATGCAATTGCATCTCGCCAAAGTTGCACTAAAAAACGAACCAAACAGTTTTGCATTTGGCCAAGGGACTTTAGAGCCCAAATGAGCATTCCAAATGCTGAACCAAACATGGCCAATATTAACAAACTCCTTATTACTTCCAGCAATTAGTATATCATCAACATATAATGATATGATCATAAATTGATCTTTGGATCTTTTGATATATACACAATGATCCTCATCAATCATTGTAAAATCATATCCCATTATGGTATTATGAAAACGTATATACCATTGTCTCGACGACTGCTTAAAGTTATATATCGATCTCAAAAGTCGACATAGCTTTTGTTATTGGCCTTTCATAATGAAACCATCAAGTTGTTCCATATAAATTTCTTCGTCTAATTCTCCATTGAGAAAATCAGTCTTTACATCCATTTGATGTAATTCAAGATCCATACTTGCCACTATTGCCAGAATAATGCGAATCGAGGTAAATCTCACGATAGGAGAAAATGTTTTCTCATAATCAATTCATTCATGTTGATTATACCCCTTTGCCACAAGGCGAGCCTTATGCATTTCTATCGAGCCATCGCCTTTACGTTTAATTTTGAGAACCCACTTGTTCCTAATGGCTTTGCGTCATTTTGGAAGATCAACCAATTCCCCAAACATGGTTTCATTTCATTGACTCCAGTTCCTCTTTCATTGCATGAATCCATTTTTCCTTATTAGGGCAACTTAGAGCCTCATTTACATTCCTTGGCTCATTTTCATATTGCGGAGTAATCATAAAAGCTTCCTCTTCAATGTTAAAACATCGACGGGGAATACTTTTGTGACTTGTTCGCTTTACGGGAGATGGTACACTTTGCACATCATTCCCCATTATGCTCCCACTCGGATTAGATAATGATGATATCGTCTTATCATGTGGTTGTAATTGAGAGTGAGTTGAATTAAATTCATCATTTCTCATGTTACTTCCACTTGGACGAACTCCACTAAATTCATTATTTGGATCCAAAGTTTCAAATAGGGAGTAGTCCTCACTTATTTCGCCATTCTTAGGAAAATCATTCTCTAAGAATGCGACATCTCGTGATTCAAATTTAGTTATACTCCCACTTTCCTGCTCACCTATGAACACATACCATTTTGAGTATTCAGAGTATCTTATAAAAATACTTTTCTTTCCTTTGGGACCCAATTTTCCAAACTTGTGAGAGGGCTCATGAGTATAGGTAGCACAACCCCATGGCTTAAGAAAACTTAAGTCCGGTTTTCTACCCGTCCATAACTCATATGGAGTGGAAGTAACTGATTTGGAAGGCACTTGGTTAAATATATAGGTAGTAGTTAATAATGCATCACTCCAAAAAAGTTATAAATAAGTTAGCATGCACCATCATGGACCTAACAATTTTCAAATGGGTTATGTTTCTTCTTTCTACAACACCATTTTGTTGAGGAGTATAAGGAACACATAACTGTCTTTTTATTCATTTTTCATCACATAATTTTCTGAACTCATCAGATAAATATTCATGACCTCGACCGGATCTCAATACTTTTATTTTTTTGTCTAATTGATCACAAACATTAGAATGGATTAAATGCAAAGGAAATTTAGCTCTTTTTCCTTTTTTCAAATGGTTTTCTTGTTATTTTCCCTACTAGACAATGCTCACATATGGACAAATCGACTTTTTCAATGTTACCCAACAAGCCCTCTTTGGCTAGTCTATTCATACGTTGTTGGCCAATATGACCAAGTTTAGCATGCCACACATTCACATCATTATCATATGAAGTAGAAGGTGTGAAAAGGGAATAACAAACATTGACATCATCACAATCAACATTTAGTACAATAAAAATATCCAGAAAATGACCATAACCATAGTAGTTTGTATACAAATACAAATCTACACCGCTATTATGAAAGTTTACACTAAAACCAAGCTTAACCAACATCAAAACAGACACTAAATTTCAACGAATCTCTGGAGCATATAAAACATCATGTAGGAACAAGGTGCATCCACCACGCATGTTCAATTGGCAGGTGCCAATCCCTTTAACTTCAGCTCTGGAGTTATTTCCGACATAAATCCACTTAGTTCTAGTTGGAACTCGTCGAAATTTTACGAATGATTCTCTATCCTTCGTTACATGGTCTGCTGCTTCCGAATCTATGGTCCACAAAGGATTAGATTCAGTTAAGAATACAGAACTTGACACATATGCAAAGTTCCCAAAAGTACAAGGGGTGTTTATCTTCTTTGGTTCACGACAGTCGCGAGTATTATGATCTTTCTGATCACAGTTGAAGCACTTCACCCTTGAAATTTTCTTCACACGAGAACGTTTTCCTCTCTTCACACGAGGACATTTTTCTCCCTTTTGTTCGTTAATTCTTGATTTATTGCAAGAAAGACTTGATCCCTTGCATTTCCACATATTGAACGAATCAATGCACTTGCGCTTAAAGTTTTAAATCCCTTTTGAGCTGAAAGCAACACAGCAAATTTATGTATCCTGCTCAAATGCTTTGAGGCGGTCCTCTGCTAGCTCAAGCTGGCACACAACATTCTCAAGATCTTCCATAACATGGTCAAGAGCTTTTAGTGCTTCTTGCTTTTCAAGCACATATTGAATCTTCTTATTCAATATTTCACTATACTCGCCGTTCAATCTGTCTTCTTTATTCAAATAAACAATTATGTTCTTAGTTGCTGAAGCCATTAATCTGAACATATCAGACACATATGCACGAATTATTAATGTCTATCATTTATGCATTTTGCACATATTCATCATATTAATGAATAATTTCAAGTAAGGTTTCAGAATCAAAAGGTTACTGAGTTTCCAATCATCCTCCAAAAATCCTAATTTGAAATTATCATTAATATAATTTTCTATGCAAAATAAGTCTAGCAAAGTCACTGAAACTTTCTTGAACTTCCCACAACGAATTATAAATTAACATATTAATTTACAACAATAAACAACATTGAATTTTCAATAATTTATCATGTCCATTACACTAAGTAATATACAAAGGATAAATATCAATATAGAAAGAGATATTTACAACTAAAACATCTCAAACTCATCTAAGAAATAAGTAGGGAAAGTCTCCTCTAATCTGTCAGCAAAATTCTCTAAGAAATCTGAAGACACATCGGCCAACCACGGAAAAACTTTTGGAGAGCTCTCATGCCACCTCTAAGGCGCATTCACTCTGCGCCATGTGACTCTCAATCCAAGGGTTAAAGTTTTGGTCAACTCGATTCTATAATATTCTCTTACAAAAGCTACTACAAGTCTCCTATAATCCGGGACCACGTTGACCTCCCATAGGCGATCTAACATTGCTTGCTATTCAGGTGAAAGAGTGTTCATTAAGGCTGGCACCTTCTCAAAATCCGGCATAAGATAACCACTCCAGATAATTTCTTGTATCGTTTGATTGACCATGACCACGTCATTCTACCGATAATTAGCTAACTCTGTTATTAGCCTTTTAATTCTTGCATTTTCCTCATTCGTTCTTGGAAATGTAGACATGCGTGCATAACACATCATAGTTCCTACAACAAGTGCAGAACATAAAGAGAGATTACTTATAATCCACATAAACATAATTGAAAAAGAAACACATTCTTTTTTCCTTTTCCTTTTTTTTTAGTCAACAGTTAAAGTCAACGGTCAACGGTGGTCAACAATGGTCAACGCTAGTCAACAGTGGTTAACGCAGGTCAATGGTTAACGCATGACCGGGTCAAGTCAACGGGTCGGTCAACGAGTTTGTTGGGTCGAACGAGTGGGATCGAGTTGATCCGGTCGAACTAGTGAGGCCGGTCGGGCCAGATGGACTGGTCGGGCTGATTGGGCCGAACGGGCCGGCACATGCCCTGCGCGTGTGTGGGCAACTGCCGGCTGACATCACGATGACGTCAGTCGGCGCGTGCCTTGCACGCGCAGGCAGTTGCCGCACGCGCATGCGGTTATCGCACGCATGCATTGCAGGCGCGAGCAGTTGAAACCCCAGGCACGTGCCTGGGCACGCGCTGATGGAGCTGAACACATCGGCCGCACGTGACGGCGTGTTAGGTGACGTCCAACGGCGAGCGACCACTCGAAATTCTCGTATCGCTGAGCACTTCAACCCTAAGTAATCAGATCTCAATTCGATCTACGGAAAAACCAAAAATAGGGGGAACAGTACAGCATCGGGATTTTTCCATCTCTAAATCGATTAACAGTGATGTTTAACAAAAAACAATCAATCAAAAATTGTTCATAAACGTAAACAGTAATCGGGAAACATGATTAACCTGGCTCTAATACCAATATTGGGAAAAAATTCGGGAAACGGATCCCCAAAATAGTGATTCAACAGAGAATCAAACACAAACGTAGCGGAAGCGAGCCCAGGAAAATCATGAATCATCGATCCTAAGGCACATCACATAAATGAACGTACCTTGTTTCCACATACTAAACCCCGATGTTGCAAATCAAAGAGGAAGAATCCACACTGTTCTTCAGAGGATAATCTGTTTTTTAGGAGAAAGCGGTTTTGAGAAGATGTAACTTCTAAGAGAGAGGACGTGAAAACTCAAAGAACGTAATCTCTTTTTCTCACAAAAAATATGTAACTTCTATCTCAGATAACTGCCTCTTTGATTTTCCTTTATTTTTAATAACTTCCTTCATGGGCCCTCAACTCATGGGCCAGGCCTTTTGGGCCCAACATGGGTGGACGGGCCAACTTAGACCCATCAAAAAAGAAAAATCCATCACATGGGAATAATCAGATTTTGTCAATGGCGCCTAATCTTCTGGACAAGACAAATTACTGTCATTTCTTAGCAAAGCAATACAGATTACTACCCATTGCCCACTGCTGAGGTCAACAATTTCCACAATTTCCACACCATTCATCAGTCACCATATCCTATTTGATGTTTAAACTCACACAATTTATCAATCACCAAAACATGAATACCCTACTATTTCTAAACAAAATCGAGATTTATCACAGAGACATTGTAAGAATATTACAATAAGAATTTTCAGCGCCTCTAGCATTGCTTTGTCTACTAGGCATATGATGTAGCAATACGGTTGCCTAATAGATTATCAATCTATTAGATTACCGAAGTAAAACAAGAAACTTCAACTTCGAAGACAAAAATATACGAAAATGTTTTCCCTTGGTGTCCTACAGGCTTTCTACATATAAATTCTGGGGGTACATTTGAAGGAAATGATCGTTGAGAGGAGTAGGATTTGACTCAAAGTTGGGACAAAAGGTTTGATGGTTCCAAAATCAGGTAACTTCAAAAAGGGCATTAAAAAATGAACACAATTTATAACTTGATTAGATTAGGTGATTGGAAAGCTCTAAATTGAGTATTTGACCTTATTTTAGCTAAACTTTTTGAAAAATGAATTTCTTTTCGTTTTTTGCTTTTTGAATGAATAGCCAATAACACAGAAAAGAAGAAGTTAAGTTTTGGAGTTCTGCTAATGAGGACTGACTATAGGAAATTGCAGAAGAAGGGGCAGAACTGATCAAAGGGGTTAGATAATGGTCACTTTCTAGTTTCTACCATACACGTTAGGTCACTTAGTCAAAAGTCTAGTGTTCACCTCCTTAAAAAACACTGCATCCTTCATTGGATCTTCTGTTTCTAATTCCCTCTCCCAGGAGTATTTAGTGCATATACTGCATTTTTCTAATTTATCCCGTGCTCTCCATTCTCCACCTGCACCAACCATCTAAATTAAGGTTCTTGAAATATGACGTAATCTGTAATTTGCCCTTCTCCAAGCCTCCGTGCAACCAGAGCCAGAAGAAATGACACGAATGGAGGGACTAGTCGAGCTTGAGACTTGATGAAATAAGATGTAATCTGTAATTTCGTTTCATAAATGCGTCGTAGGAAATTTTCGTCCGATTGAAGCCTGACATATACATGGAAAGTGGTGCATGACTGGACGCTATTAAATTCAAAGCAAAATAGTGGACGATAATAACACCAATGGAGGGAATAGTTGGAGATTTATAACGTCCGAGTTATCTGAGAACTGAACCCACTTCCATGCACCAAACGCAAATAATCATTTCACTTTAAGCAGACGTTCATCTTCACTATGACAGTTCTTAAGTACTCCTTTGGGGTCTGGCTCAAGATTGTTAAGATTATTTTTCTTGAATTTATATATGTTGAATGCCAATGTTCTGCTCTATCTGCATGTGATCTAGACATTTTCGTCTGCATAGTTAGCAGGAATTACACGGCGATTTCCATCAGACTCGTGTCCATCTTCATGAATTTTCTTAAGTTAGTTTTCTGTACGATGGCCATATAGAGTCTTCAATCCTTCCATGCTAAGTTACTAGTTCTTTTGGAAATTGTCAAAATCAATGCAAAAGAAGTAACGCACTCGTGTCTCTGCATTCCCCTGCTATATGCATTGATGGTCTTTTTGAGATTATAATACTGATTGCTACAAGAAAGAGATCATTGCCATAATACCTTTTTCAAGGTTTTGACTTTGTCCATGCATACCCATTCACGAAACATATCGGAAGCCACGACACTTTTGGAAATAATCATCCAACTGAATTGATGAGCTTTTGACCAGGCATTTCGACTGTAGATGGAAAATGACTGCAGGAAAGATTTTTCTTTTGGCCATACTAGTGTTCCTTGGAGTGGCGCAAATGTTGCTTGGAAGGGTCGAGGCTACTGACTTCTCAGTGGACTTGCTGCTTCGTAGTCTGCAGGCTCCGTTCACTTCGCTGCTGACTGCGGATCGCTGGGATGGTTGCTGTTCGTAGAGGGTGGTGATGCTGGCCTGGGGGTTCGTAGGTGGTTCCTATTGTTGCCTTGGGTAGTGTCACACCCCAAAACCATCATGAATGGGGGATGACATGGCCGACACGGCCGTCCTTCCACTCAAAGGACGCAACCTCAAAGCTCCCAAAATCCAACTCTTAAAAGTCCTCACATCCATATCGCTATCGTACCTACTCATCGTTAGTCGAGGAACCTGAAAAAGATTGGAAAATAGAGGGGTGAGCAATCACGGCTCAGTGAGTAGTGCATCTCATCTAAGCAGATCAAGCACCCACTATGCATATTTACAAAACCAAACTACAACTCTTTTAACTCAAATCTATGATATAACAAACATATAGTAAAAAGAATAATTACATACGCTTCAACATAGCTATATTTATGGCAAAAATAATCATTTCATAATAACATTGAAATAAACATCAATGGTCTAATCCACCGATAATTCACACGCCAATGGTCCATTCCATTGGTTAATCTCATACCACACCAAACCCAGAAATTTAACAAACCTTCGAGGCCAAAATATAACACTTCTTAATTTCAAAGCAAATATATTCAAGATAATAATAAGCAAATGCTAATGGTCTAACCCATTAATGAATCTCATGAGACATGTATCAATGGTCTATTCCATTGATTAATTTCATCAAACCATACATCGATAATCTAATGAAATTACACGTCAATGGTCCATTCCAACGACTAATGTCACACCCCGATCCTCGGGCATGCATACATCATTCTACTTGGTCGATTTTAGAATGCAATATTTCAGAACTATGTATCGCCGATCCTTTCATTTTTATTTGCATATGTGGAAGCAGTTATAAATCCATAGACAATAAAACGATGGGATAGAAAAGCAATGCCATATTTTTCATATTGAAATTCACAACCAAACCTTATACATGGTATAACTTAAAGTCTATTCACAAGACTATTTATAGCATTCTAGTCACACTCTTAAGTATACAATACAAGGTTCACAAAAGAGGATGGGATCTCAATCCTCATCCGGGTCGTACTCAGAATCATCCTGATCCCCTTCTAACTCTTCTTCACTGAGCCCATTTCCTTCAAGTTCTTCATCTTTTTCTGGCTCATCGTCCTCTTTTGGTTCCTCCTCCTCAAGCTCATCTACAAGCCTGAAATGTTGTCCCACAACCGGGATGAGACTACGTATCAGCGAGTTCTGCCTCATGAGACTCAATTAGTAAACCAATACGCCTTAGGGCTGCCAATACACAACACGAGTCAGATGACTTACCTTGGTCTCAGATTCCGCCCTGCATATTAGCACAGACAAAATAGGCACCCAAGCAATCACATCACTGATCGAAGCATCGATCAAATCGACCTAGTCGATTAAACGTAAATCAAACTATTCACTGGTCATTTCTACTATTCCAACTCAACTCCCAAATATGAATCACGGTTCTTAGGACACAACTTATTTATAGGTGGTAATCACAGCCCTACCAAGCAACTTTCTTAGATTTAGTGGCTTTACGGTCCCACCCGACCCTTTCAATATTCAATGGCTTTACGGTCCCACTCGACCCTTTCAAGATTCAATTTAGGAATGAATCTTAAAATCACTCATAAATTACTTTAGCACCAAATAAAGCTCAAATAAATAAACAGACCGCACCACGACAATCAGCACGAAATTCCAGTCACCAACCATCCCAATTGAATTTCCAAAAAAAAAAAATTAATTAAATAATTAATTTCAAAAATCATTAAATAAATATTAAAAATCCAATTTAGGCCCGTAATGCCGAATTGGACCCTGAGATGAGCCCGGAAAATTACCGAGACTCATTCGATAAATAATAGCACCTTTCTATTTGCTAATGACTAAATCTAACCACCTAACATGCATCATTAAGTCACTAATTTAATTGTTCCAAACTAATCTAACCACCTAAGTGCACTTAATTAAATCTAACCAACCCCTAAGCATAATTAGCAAACTAAGAAAGTATTAGTGAGTAAAACTCACTTGGTTAAAAGCGAGAACCGGGACACTGCGACGGTGACGCGATGGTGGCTGAAATCGGGCTTTTGACGACACTGACGGGCTTGGACCAGACCTTGAACTAGGTTCAACAAATCTCAGCTCAACTGAGATTTGTTCTTGCAATGAACTGGGCTCGCTCTTGGGCTTAGGCTTGGGCTTGGCTGCGATTGGCCTTTCTTCATGAGCCGGACTTGGGCCGAAGATTTGCTGGCTTCGCTGGGCCATTGCTGCTGAAGAAGCCCACACGAAAATGAAGACACGACGAAGACGAAAGCTGCTCGGCGGACGTTGCTTCACTGGCCAGACTCGGCTGACTCGGTGGCCAACCAAATTCGGGGGAAATTTCTCGTAGACAGATGCAGGTTTCCTTGGTGGTCTTCAGTGTCCGCTTGTTGACTGAAGAAGAGGCAGATGTGGCCAAGTGGTAGCAAAGAAAGGCTGCTCGGTCAACCAAAGGCTTTGTTTGTTGCTGTTGTTGACCGAAGGAGCTAAGCTTGAACGCATGGAGAAGCAAGCGGTAATGGAGCAGCAACATGAAGAGCAGAGAGAGAGAGACACGCTGGATGTGGCAACTTCGGTGGTTGTTGGCACGAAGAGAGGAGGCAGATGGGAATTGCAGTGATCGGCTTGAGAGAAACGTCCAGAGAGAGAGAGAGAGAGAGAGAGAGAGAGAGAGAGAGAGAGAGAGAGAGATAGATAGATTCGGTTATTTTGCGTGAGAGAGAAGTAGTCGACGATGTAGGTTTTTGTGCAGCCGTGAGCATCCAAAGGAGGGGGTGGTGCACGTAGATGGAGAAGCTAGCTAAGGGGGAGCAAAAGTCTTAAAAAATACTTGAGTGTTTGGTCCCCTTGTTGGCTAGCAAAAATATCTTAATGTTCCCCAATACTTTCTTGCATCAATATTCACCAAATTATCCAAATTGAAGCCCCAAATTTCTATCCATTTTCCAATTTTGAAATTCGCCCAAATAAATTAAATTTTCTCACTCAATTTCCCAAATTGAGGTCTGATTTCGACCTAGAAAAATCCCAAACAATTTTCTATAAATCCCCAACGCTCAAAGGCTCGGCTTGAAGTCCAAATTTCCTTTAATTTGGCCCATCTGAATCTCCATTAATTTTCGGCAACATCCGGACCGATTTTTCGTAAAAATCTCGGAATCTCTGAAAAATCTTTTGAGACTGAGTTGACACTCCTAGGATTTATTGTAATATAACCGAAACTTCAATTTCTGAAATCAGACTTGAATTGGCGGTTAATTTCTATTCGACGCGTTTTTAGCATGACTTAGGCTACCGGGTAACTTTCAGACAATTTTAGTGCAAATGACCCGTGGTCGATTTTTTTCGAACCACTATGAACCCACTCGACTCATTGGCGACTCTCAATTATCGTGAAAATCTCGATGATTCAAATACGGAAACAGGGTACCAAAATAATAAGAAAATCAATCTAGTACCAATCGAAGAGAATTTTTTAATTTAGTGGTGTCACCCACGATTAGCCACACATCTCTGTCGATCCAGTCTATCTCTGATTTCAAATAGATTTTTAACTGTGCTGTAATGGTCTCTAAAGATGGACATGGTTGAAAAGCTGATTCCTGATCGAGTTCTCAAGTCTATTACCTTAAAATTCTTTAATAATGTCCCCATATAGTCTAATTATCTTAAGAATGATTAGTTTTGAGAATAGCCCTATAGGCATGTCAATAAAATGCCCGATTCATTCAGTAGAAGACATTGTTGAAAAATCTGACTGTCACAACTAATCTCAAATTACATGTCGATGGTCTATTCCATCGAACCAACTCATATCACATGTCAATGGCCCACTCCATCGACTAATCCGTTGCTCAATATCAAACCATGGTCACGATACAACGCCCGGTGACGAGGCGACTAAGGTTCCCCCCCTGGCAAGATCTCCATCTATTATTAGCCGGTGGCTCGGCCCACAAGGATATCTTAGAATAGTATGCGCATACTCACAAACCCCTCACTGGGCTCACAGCGATATTGAGCATCCACATTAATTCAAAACAACACCATCCATAATCCTCAAACCAAATTCATAAAATATTTCATATATCATGAAAAGATTTCGCAACTCAACTTATCCGCCATAAATCTTTTCATAAAACATTCTCAAATAATTTCAAGACCCGTCTCATAAATTAAATTCAAATCAAATACATTTCAAAAAGTTTATCACAAATCAATATCTATGTAACCTTCCATAAATCATCTCAAAGTCGAGCTTTTTGTGAAATGGTTTCACAAACCCAAAACGTGTAATATTTCTCAACTTCATTCATCAAACAGAATATATATTCATAAAAAGTTCTCACACTATGTTCAAATATCAAAACTTAGTAAATGCCCGATCCAACTTTTATGCAATAAACATGCTTATTTATAACTAATAAAATATCAAATCATGGTCATTTTGAAGACATGAGCTTATAAATTCTTAGAAGAGATAGCACCACTCACCTGGGAAAGTCGAAAAATCAACCTATGTGGTTACTTGAGCCAATGCACTCGTATTCATATTAATAAATCGAAAACGATATTAAAACTAGGTAATATGCCACTCTCCAACTATCGACTCGACTAAATTATGTTTATTCATCGATAAAACGACACGTACGTGCTAATAAATCACTCAACCAAAACAATTACTCAAAGCTGTCCTTAGCGCGAAGTGCGAGCACGAAACTTCATCATGCTAGAATTTTCTCCACCGAACTCTGTTTAAAGCGTACTTATAATCAATGGAAAGCTCATCCAACATACTACAAGAACCCCAATTGAGCCAACCCGAAATCAAGCCAAAAATCAACAAAATATAGCCCTGAAGTTCTGGTCGTGCACTGTTCATCACGCGTGAGAAACTTCAAAATTTTGTTTCGGGCAAACCGTGAGCTCAAATCACGATCCGTAAAATCCCACAGCTTCACAACATCCCAAGCTATTATTTCTACAAAAATATGCAGATCAACGACTCAAAAATCATACTTCGTCACTCGATATTTTCAAAACTCCGAATTTCAAGCCCTAGGTCTGAAATTACTCTGATTGAACGAATGGGCGGCATGAGCGCTTACTAGGCGTTGCATTACATGGATTGACGAGGCTCCCATGATGAAAACACACAAAACCCTCTCTCTTCTTCTTCTTCTTCTTTTTTCGAGCATGGGCTCTCTGATCCCCCTTTCTCTCTCTCCTCCTTTTTCTCTCTCTTTCCCTTTTATCTCCTCCTTTTTCCCCCTTTTTCTTTCCTTCTCTCTCTCTCTCTCTCTCTCTTGCTCTCTCTCTCTCTCTCTCTTGCTCTCTCTCTCTCTCTCTCTATCCTCTTTTTCTTCTTCTCTCCCGAAGACTCTCTATCTCTCTCCTTCTTCTTTCTCCTTTTTATTTTTGACTGGATTAAAACCCAAATTTTACATTCTCCCCTCCTTAAAAAAAAAATTTGTCATCGAAATTTAGACATACATTAATTACCAAACAAGTGAGAGTATTTGTGTCTTGCCTTTTCCTCGAGCTCCCAAGTGGCCCATCTCCTGATATGATTTTGCTATTGAATCTTCACATATATTCTCGTTATCTTTTCATTGAGGATGCATCTCATCACCAATCAGAAATTCATGAATTACTCCATGCTTCGATCCTGCTACAACTTGGGCCTTTTTTTTTTTTTTTATGTTTGTGTTCACTTCATGCTGCTCCATAATTTGTCTAAGCTCAAGCACATTATCTGAATTTCCTTTGGAAGCATACAGGGTTGATAATAACATGTGGAAACCATCATGGTCTAGCTGAAGCTCACCAAGTTTTCTTCCTATCCTCCCCCATTTTCGATGTCATTGTGCTTTCTACAAAAAAACCGAGAAGGGTTCACAAAGTAGAAATATCAGGTGCCATAGGTATGCTCTCAAAGGTGCCAGCCAAAGGTAGGGACCACCCAACCGAGAACTTGGTTAGCTCTGGGATCATGATAAAGTCTAGAATCTGTGAGAAGTGAAGAAAATTACACATTATACTTCATGAGCCAATATGACTTCACACTTTTCGCTTCATGAATGTATGGTCCCTTGGTATAAAATAGTTTGTTGTACACTAAAACTCAAACGCCGAGTTAGAAAAAGAGAATCAACGATGTAGAAATATGGTTTCTCTAACCATGCTAGATTGATACTGACTTGCATAAGCTCTTTCATTCCCTTGCAATTCCTCCTTTTTTTTCCTCTAGCTTCTGAAGGCTTACCACTTCTACCAAGCCCACTTAACAAGGCTATGCAAGGTAGAGTGTTCGGTTTGCAGCAATACCTTTCCATCTAGTTATGTAGCTTTCTAGCTTGATCTACTTTACTTACTCGACAAGACCCAACGATGATAATGGTATATGTCGCACATTTGGGATACAACCCTTCAAGGACATATTGTTCACTATTTCCTTTGCCTTGCTAGATTCCCCTCCTTACAAAATGAATGAACTATGGCACTATGTTCCACTTTGCCAATTGGAAACCTCTCCGTTTTGCTTCCCTCAAAATTCAAGAGCCTCGTCTCCATGACCATGCTTGGCAAGCACATTGACCAAACGATCATAAGTGATCTTGGTTTGGTAATAATTTACCACCCTTACCATTTTCTGCAGCATCTGCCTCACTTCTTCATCCCTTCTCCTTACATAGAAAATCCATGATAAGGTAGCAACTGACCTTATTTGTAGGCATGCCATTCGCAAGTTCTACAGTAGGTTTGATCTCAAGTATGGTGCCTCCCTTTCTATATACAATATTGTCCTTGATGCTGCACACGAATAACACATGCTTCTAATAAAAAAGCCCGAGTTTGCTCTTGATCCTTTTAAGCTGAAACAATTTAAAGTCAATACGATTGATAAGTACTTCGTTGGCTTGGGGGTCGTAGAATCTCTCTAACAAACTGATCACTATGGATGTCCTACTTCCGCTTTGTCCCACTAGAGTGGCAGTTGTACCACTCGGGATGCTAAGAGAAAACCCATTGAATGTTTGCTCATTAGGCCTGGCTGCGTAACCGAAACAAACATCCACCAACTTAATATCTCATTGAATTCATCTAGTTTCTTTCCCTTAGTGTCAAAAGAATCGATCTCCGGCTTCCCTCAGATGGTCTCGGACATCTTCTATATAGCAGCTCATCCAATAGCAAATGCACTAATGCATGAAGAAGCCTGCTATATGAACTTTCCCATGTTTTCACCCAAGCGTCCTAGATGAGAACTGTGTTGCCCAACATTCTCCTGGCCAACTCTCCGGTGTTAGTCTATTTATCAAAGAATGCGACATCTTGTCTCAATATAATTTGCAAATAAAGACCTCTTATTCTTGCAGCCGGTTGCTTGCCGGTGACCATCTAGCAAGACACCTAAAGAAATGCTGCCGCACCACACCTAAGCACCAGATAAACTTAAGAGGAATCTGAAGATTTCACAATCTCAACGTAAGAACTTCCTTTTCGAGAAATGAGTTTCTCTGTAACAATCCATAAAGTCCATATTTGCAAAGGTTTAACCTTAGACACAAGAGCAACAATATCATTATTATCCTACCTCTAGCCAAACGTATTGATCAGTTGTTCGAACAAGGTGATCATAAGTGGTAGAGCAAGGCCATTCCCCACTGCACCTATCAACCCAAACAACTATCAATAGCATATCAGTAGAATCTGCAAATGAGAATAGCTTGAGGAATGGAATAGAGTTCACTTTCTCATCTCTTTTGCTCTTGTTGGAATCCTGTTCATTCTCATTCATAGCAAGGCTCTTTACCATTGCCGCCGCCACCTCGAGGCTCCTTGATATGGCAATTTCATTGTTTCCGGAATCTTCAGTTGCTTCATTTTCGATAGCCATGCCACTGTACTTGGGACACAAATCTATTATGCAACTTCATCTATATATATAGAATTGCCTGGGGAGTTTCAAAAAAAGTTAGCTTGCAAGTGCTGTCTTTAGGGATCTCGATCGTATACGATCCTGATATGAAGTTTTCACCACCAACTCTTCTATTATATGCACACTCAAAAAATTGACTGTCCAACAAGTAAAGCATGGTACCACGAGTCGCTCTCTCTCTCGATTGAAGACTCGTAGCCCAACATTTCTTATCCTTGAACTCAACACTTCTGCCACGATAACATCTTCCTTTATCACACTTGGCACGTCAAGGCTTTACTCAATCTCTCCATTATGACCCTTCAAGTCACAGTTGTGACATCCAGAATTTTCGGTATTAATTTCAATTGAATTAATCAGGTCATTTCTATGCAATTGGAGCCGGGGATTAAAATGGAATATAAGATTGAGAGGCAAGATGAGCTATTGGATGAGGAGAATATTCAATTGAAGCATTGAATAAATTAATGGGGGTCAATTTGATTTAATTCAAGAGGAATTAAGGCCCAATTGGAAAGAAAACCTAGCAAATTCGTATGCCACCTCTACCCCCTACTTTGGCCTACCTAAATGCTTCTAGAAGGGGGCATATTTGTAAAAAAATGAAGGTGGTGGATAGCTAGTGGTGGCCCACATGTGGCTGACCTAAGAGAGAGAGAGAGTGAGAGAAAAGAAAGAAAATTTGGTTTTGTCTTCCTCTCCTCCCTCCTCCGTCGACGAATCTCCCCCATCTTCTTCTTTTTTTCTTCAAACCTCCATGGGAGCCGAAGACCAGCGGAGATCGAGCTGCCATCGTCGCCTCTCGCCGTCGACGTCGCACGCCGGCAAGCCATCGGAGTTGCTCGCATGCACCCAAGCTCGCCATCGAGTTGCCGTCCGCACGCCTCCGCCCCTCTCTCCCTCCTCTTGCTGGTGCGAACCAGAAGGCAGCAGAAAGTGAAGCCGCGTCCAGCGTTGCCGGAAGGAACCGCGACCAGCTGCTTGGACGCCGCCGCACCAGAGCGGAAGTCGCCGCCGCTGCTCAGCAACCACCCGCGCGCCCTTCGCCCTTCTTTCTTCCCTATCCCCTTTCTGCTGTTCGAAGCCTACAAGTTGAAGATCAGAACGGAAGCAGCTCACCTGGGTTTGGAGTAGCCACCGCCGTCGCGCCGGGAGCCGCCGCACATCGCCTCACCGCCGTTCGTCTCCCTCTAGCCGCTCGAATGCCATCCGCCACGTCCGGTCGAGCAACCGCCCCTGTTCAGCCCCTGTTTTGCCTCTGCTCGGTCCCGTTTAGCCACCTGCGGCCGCCGCCCGACCTCCTCCGGCCACCGTCCGGCCTCACCGAAGTCCCCTCGCCCTCCACCGACCTTGTCCAGCTCTAATCAGCCCCGGAACCGCCCCTTCCAGCCGCGCACAGAGAAGCCAGAAAATGGGTATCGAAGAGGGTTTTGGCCCATTTTGGCCGCCTTCCCGAGCTCGGATGCTCGGCCCGCTTTGAGGAAAGTCGATCCTCGCGTCGAGCCCGTCGTTTTGAGTGAGTTTTACTCACTAATGCCTTCTTAGTTTGCTAATTATACTTAAAGGTTGATTAGTGTTAATTAAGTGTAATTAGGTTGTTAGATTAGATTTGATTAGTGGTTATTAGTTAATTGCTTTGCATATTAGTTGTGTGATTAGTGTAATTAGATAGAGAATTGCTTGTAGTATTTATTGGATGCTTCTTGGGATTTTTCCCGTCCCTTATCGGGTGTTAATTAAGCAAATCGGGCCTAGGTGGTATTTTTAGGAATTAAATATTAATTTTCGAAATTAATTATTTAATTATTTATTTCCCTGAAATTCAACTGGAATGGCCAGTGACCGGGATTTTATGCTGATGATCATGGCGCAGTTCGTTTATTTAATTGAGCTTTATATTGTGCTAAATTGAATTTATTGTATTTATTTATTTAATTTTCGAAATTAATTATTTAATTATTTATTTTCCGGAAATTCAACCGGGATGGCCGATGACCGCAATTTCGTGCTGATTGTCGTTGCGTAGTCCGTTTATTTAATTGAGCCCTATTTCATGCTGAATTGAATTATTTGTGAAAGAATGAATTATTCTTTAATTGAATAATCCTTGGTTATTAATTGAAAAAGAACCGGGCTTCGGTTGATAATGCCAAAGGATCTGAGTAGGCTATAGAAAATGGTGGAATTTATAAAAAGGAAATTATTATGTTTTGGCTAAGGCCAATCGAGTTTCCACTCATGGCATTTTATCGGGAATGATAAAACTGGTTATTTGATTATTTGCTTGGAATGATATGATCTACCGACTCGATGACTCTACGGAGCATCTGGAGACAGTGCGGTATGATAAATTGTGTGTATACCGGCTCGATGACTCTACGGAGCATATGGAGACAGGACGGTATGATAAATTGTGTGTATACCGGCTCGATGACTCTACGGAGCATCTGGAGATAGGACGGTATGATCTACCGGCTCGATGACTCTACGGAGCATCTGGAGACAGTACGGTATGATAAATTGTGTGTATACCGACTCGATGACTCCACGGAGCATCTTGAGACAGGACGGTATGATCTACCGGCTCGGTGACTCTACAGATTATCTTGAGACAGTACGGTACCGGCTCAATAATCCTATAGATCATCTTGAGACAGTACGGTATGATAAATGGTTGATAAAGACTTAATTTGGATGACATGTAATCGACTAGGTCGATTGATTGATGATTCGATCTGAGTGTGACTTGATGTGATTCATTGCCTTGGGTTGACGTTGTGAATTGAATGATTGAATGGAGATGACCGTGAGTGGTCTTCCTGATATGAAATTGGCTAAGTCGATTAGATCGATGCTTCGATCTGTGATGTGATTGCTTGCATGCATATTCGATCTGTACTAATATGCAGGTGGAACCTGAGGCTAAGGTACGTCCTCTGACTCATGTTGTGCATAGGCAGCCCTAAGGTATATTAGTTTACTAATCGGGTCTTAGGAAGTAGAACTTGCTGAGACGTGGTCTCAGTGGTTATTGAATAACCATTTCAGGACCCGGATGAGGAGCCTAAGGAGCATGAATCTGACGAGGAGATCCTTGTTGAGGAACCCGAAGAGGAGTACGTGGAGGAGGACCCCGAGTATGACATCGAGTACGACCTGGATGAGGACCGAAATCCTATCCTGTCTTGTCAGACTTTGTTTGCATGTAAAAAGATGTAGCTGTGAATTTTCAGTAAGAAAAATGTATGGCCTGCTTTTCTCTCCCATTGCTTTATTGTCTGGGGAATTATAACTGCTTCCGCATGTGCATATATAAATGAAAGGGTCGGCGATACATAGTCCTGGGATATCGCATTTTTAAATCGACCAAAAGTAAGGGATGTGTGCGTGCCTGAGGGTCGGGGCGTGACAACCCCTTTTTGTGGTATTAGAGCAATGGTTAGGTATTGGAGTGATAAGGTGCGATGACCTATGGGATAGTAGTAGGAAAGGCCTTTAAATTCATGACTGGTGCATGTCTTTGATAGCTGATTGGTAGAATTGTTTGTCATGTGTGAATCGATTGCTTTTAATCGATGTGGATTCGGAAGGCAGAGTGTTGACTTTGGCCAGCTCGAGCATAAGAGTGCCATCATAGGTTGGTACTAGTGTAGCAGCATTGATTGATCTTAAGCTCGATAAGATTGATTTGCTGCAAGTGTTCCTTGGGGTTTGGATGAGCCAGTATGATCAGAATCAAGTTGTTGTTGTTACCTTTGTTGAGGTCCAACCTGGAAGGATGATCAGGGAATATATTTCGATATTTGAATCAAGATTCAGTGCAAGCAAATTGGGAATTCAGTCGGGGTAAAGACTGATGTTGAGAGAATGGTATTCTATTCCACCCAATAGGAAAGGTGGCATAGTCAGGTCAGCATTCAGATTAATGGAACATGTGTTCTATGGAAGATGGTATGAATTAGTCTCGTGTATTTTGAGGACAGGAAATTGTGGTAAGCGTCGCTAGTATGGACAGTGATTTATGGTGTATCCGTATAATAAGATGGAATCTTGACAACGGTTACTGCTGTCACTGTTGGTAGAACGGTTCAGGAGAAGTGCGCCATAGAACGCATTGTGGAATTTCTAGGATAAGTCTCTGGTATAAGAAATAGTGCATCTTAGCACTTGACAAGAGGTAGAAGACTCACCAGATAGGTGTCGAAATTGTAGAAGAAAACCTGGATGAATTCAGTATCCAGGTATGATGAGAAGACCAGAAATGAAACCGACCTGGCATTAGACAGAGGAAGAATGTTTTGGGGAAAATTCTATCAAAGTATCGTAGCAGAGCTTTGATGAAGTTTGGGGAACTTCTGTTTATTGAAATAAGTGGAAGAAAGGGGAATCACGAATAATAGTCATGCTTGACTAGTTGCTGAGGTGTAACTTCGACGCTACATGAGTAGAATGGGCTCATGGAGCATCTTGTAGAAGATTGATGAATGAGGAATTCATACATATTAGTGCATCGCTTTAAAGAACATCAGTTTTGTGGAAAGAGAAATGAAGATGGTTCATTGCAATCATGCATCAACCATTGTCAATTTAATTGGGTGACTTGTTATAAAGAGTGTTGATGTCTTCAAGAATCGACTTGAGGACAGGTTATCGTCAATTGAGAACCAGGAAGGAGGTTAGACTGAAGATAACATTTCACACTTGATTTTGCCCTTGTGAGAATAATGTGAAGCCATTTGATTTGACGAACGCTCCAGCCACTGTCATGGATTTGACAAACCGAGTGTTCAAAGAATATCTAGATCGATGGTAATCGTGTGGTGTAGTGACATTCTAGGGTATTCATTAAGTGTTGAGGATCACGAGTGCCCCTAAGAATGGTCGTGTGATTACAAGTAAGAGAATCTTTAGGGACCAAGCCAAGATTGAATCAGTTGTTAATGGACCGAGACCAACATCAATGTCAGAGATCAGAAGCTGTGGGGATTGGATAGATTACTTCAGAAGGTTTGTGAAAGAATTTCCAGCATCAGTATCATCACAGGATTGACCTCTTGAGAAAGAAGAGAAATTCATCAGCATAGACAAGTACGAGGATAGTTTCTAGAGCTTAAGTAAGAACTGACTATTGTACTTGTGCTAAACTCTTCAGTTGGCTTTGAAAAGCATGAAGTATTTAGTGATGTGTCTTGTAAAGGACTGGGCACGTATTGATACAACATGAGAAGATTGTTGCATACACGTCCCGCCAATTGAGACCTAACAAGTGGAATACGAAGCGGTGTCGTGAACCAAAATTTTGGCAGAACTATAATAGTGATATCGGGTATCACCTTGGAGGAACGAAATGAGTCATTAATGTGTTGAGCCAAGAGTCTTCAATTGTGCAGAGACTGGCTAAAGTGTAGACTTTACTTGAAAAGACTTCAAAATTTGGTTTTCAAATTTGAGGTAGGCTACCTTCTAAATTTTATAGCCGCCCTCAAAATTGAATCAAATGTTCAAGTTAGAATCGGCACCTAGTTGACAGATAAAGATGTTCAGAAGATCTCGTAAGAGGATATTGGCAAGAAAGAATCTGACTTTAAGATTTATGAGAATGGAAAGTTCAGGTTCCATGAGTGATTGAATACACTTGATAGTGTAGCACTCAAGGAAAAGATCTTGTCGGAAGTTCACTACAGTATTGTAGTCTTGACCAAATGGTGCAAGTAAATCAGAATCGGCATCAGCTAGATTAGTAGACTGATATGAAGATAGATACCGCTGAGCAGGTTGCAAGTGTCAGAAGTGTCAGTAAGTGGAAGCTCGGTATTGCGAACCGGGAGAAATTTTACCATCACTTGAGAGTCCCAAGTGGGAATGGAAATATATCACAATGGAACATTGTGATAGGCTTACTAAGGATTCAGGGGATTACTGATACCATTTGAGAATAGTGGTTGATCGATAGATGGAGTTGGGCCACTTTGGTATAGTACGAATAGACCTTGTTTTGAGTGGGTAACATCCAGATTTCGGGCTCTGATTTCGATTAGATAAATTGGGCATTTCATCGACGCGATTATAGTGTTTTTCTCTGAGTTGGCCACTCATGAGATAACTAGACTAGCTGGGTGAGTTATTAAGGACCTTAAGGCAAATAGACTTGAGAATTCGACCATGGGTCGACTTCTCGACCGTGCTCGTCTTTAGAGATCATTGCGGCACAGTATAAAACCCGATTTGAAATCAAAGATAGATCGGTTCGACTGAGATGAATGACCGATCGTAGGTGACTCCACTAAATTGGAAAATTCTCATCGACCGACACTAATTTGACATTTCTATCGTTTTGGCGCCCTGTGTCCATATTTGAATCTTTGAGATTTTCACGACAATCGAGGGTCACCAATGGGTCGAGTGGGTTTATTGTGGCTCGAAGAAAATCGACCACGGGTCATTTGTCCTAAAAAGCTCTGAACACTACCCAGTAGCCTAGGTCACACTAAAAGCGTGTCGGAGTGAAATTAACCGCCAATCTAAGTTCGATTTCAGAAATTGAAGATTATGTCTTGTCGCAGAGTGGGTATACCGAAGTGTGTGTGCAGCAGATAATTCGTCGGCATAGAGTGTCGTGGATGAATCATACTTCGAATCTAAATCAGAGATTATAAATTTGGCAAAGTCTCAGAGGATTCTTTATTAAGCAGTGTATAGCAGAGCAGATGGTACAGAATTTCGGTTGTGAAAAGAAAGTGAATAAAGATTTCAGGCCAAAGTCAGTACAGTAGTCAGTGATTGCAGTTACCAAGATCAATGCCAGAGTTATATCAGATCTTGACCAGAGGTTCCCAATTTCAGCAAATTAGTCAGATAGTTTCTTTTAATCGGTGCAAAGCAGAGTGTACATGATTTCAGTCGGTTGAGATGAGATCAGAAATCAAAAAATTGCAAGTCCAGAGTCAGCTCAGAAATCAGTGTTTACAGTTGTCAGACCAGTGTCAGAGTAAAGATTGCTCAGAACTATTAGAAATTTTGAATCGTTGAGGTTCGAAAGTTTATTAGTGAGCCGAGAAAAAGAGATCAGATGTGGATGACAAATTGTCTTATGTGAGAGGTGCAGTCAGTTGTTGGTTTAGAAAGAACAGATTTTGTATACCAAGATGATCTCCTCAGTCGAAATGGTCAGACAACGCCACGAGACCGAATGATCAGCGTGGAAAATTGAGACTCGATGAGACGACAATACCCCCACCCTTCGTTTATGGATTGGTAAAGATTTAAATTTCGAGGACGAAATTTTTATAAGAGGGGAAGAGTTGTGACATCCAGAATTTTCGGTATTAATTTCAATTGAATTAATCAGGTCATTTCTATGCAATTGGAGCCGGGGATTAAAATGGAATATAAGATTGAGAGGCAAGATGAGCTATTGGATGAGGAGAATATTCAATTGAAGCATTGAATAAATTAATGGGGGTCAATTTGATTTAATTCAAGAGGAATTAAGGCCCAATTGGAAAGAAAACCTAGCAAATTCGTATGCCACCTCTACCCCCTACTTTGGCCTACCTAAATGCTTCTAGAAGGGGGCATATTTGTAAAAAAATGAAGGTGGTGGACAGCTGGTGGTGGCCCACGTGTGGCTAACCTAAGAGAGAGAGAGAGTGAGAGAAAAGAAAGAAAATTTGGTTTTGTCTTCCTCTTCTCCCTCCTCCGTCGACGGATCTCCCCCATCTTCTTCTTTTTTTCTTCAAACCTCCATGGGAGCCGAAGACCAGCGGAGATCGAGCTGCCATCGCCGCCTCTCGCTGTCGTCATCGCACGCCGGCAAGCCACCGGAGTTGCTCGCGTGCACCCAAGCTCGCCGTCGAGCTGCCGTCCACACGCCTCCGCCCCTCTCTCCCTCCTCTTGCTTGTGCGAACCAGAAGGCAGCAGAAAGTGAAGCCGCGTCCAGCGTCGCCGGAAGGAACCGCGACCAGCTGCTTGGACGCCGCCGCACCAGAGCGGAAGTCGCCGCCGCTGCTCAGCAACCACCCGCGCGCCCTTCGCCCTTCTTTCTTCCCCATCCCCTTTCTGCTGTTCGAAGCCTACAAGTTGAAGATCAGAACGGAAGCAGCTCGCCTGGGTTTGGAGCAGCCACCGCCGTCGCGCCGGGAGCCGCCGCACATCGCCTCACCGCCGTTCGTCTCCCTCTAGCCGCTCGAACGCCGTCCGCCACGTCCGGTCGAGCAACCGCCCCTGTTCAGCCCCTGTTTTGCCTCTGCTCGATCCCGTTTAGCCACCTACGGCCACCGCCCGACCTCCTCCGGCCACCGTCCGGCCTCACCGAAGTCCCCTCGCCCTCCACCAGCCTTGTCCGGCTCTAATCAGCCCCGGAACCACCCCTTCCAGCCGCGCACAGAGAAGCCAGAAAATGGGTATCGTAGAGGGTTTTGGCCCGTTTTGGCTGCCTTCTCGAGCTCGGATGCTCGGCCCGCTTTGAGGAAAGTCAATCCTCGCGTCGAGCCCGTCATTTTGAGTGAGTTTTACTCACTAATGCCTTCTTAGTTTGCTAATTATACTTAAAGGTTGATTAGTGTTAAGTAAGTGTAATTAGGTTGTTAGATTAGATTTGATTAGTGGTTATTAGTTAATTGCTTTGCATATTAGTTGTGTGATTAGTGTAATTAGATAGAGAATTGCTTGTAGTATTTATTGGATGCTTCCTGGGATTTTTCCCGTCCCTTATCGGGTGTTAATTAAGCAAATCGGGCCTAGGTGGTATTTTTAGGAATTAAATATTAATTTTCGAAATTAATTATTTAATTATTTATTTCCCGGAAATTCAACTAGGATGGCCAGTGACCGGGATTTTATGCTGATGATCATAGCGCAGTCCGTTTATTTAATTGAGCTTTATATTGTGCTAAATTGAATTTATTGTATTGATTTATTCAATTTTCGAAATTAATTATTTAATTATTTATTTTCCGGAAATTCAACCGGGATGACCGATGACCGCAATTTCGTGCTAATTGTCGTTGCGTAGTCCGTCTATTTAATTGAGCCCTATTTCATGCTGAATTGAATTATTTGTGAAAGAATGAATTATTCTTTAATTGAATAATCCTTGGTTATTAATTGAAAAAGAACTGGGCTTCGGTTGATAATGCCAAAGGATCTGAGTAGGCTATAGAAAATGGTGGAATTTATAAAAAGGAAATTATTATGTTTTGGCTAAGGCCAATCGAGTTTCCACTCATGGCATTTTATCGGGAATGATAAAACTGGTTATTTGATTATTTGCTTGGAATGATATGATCTACTGACTCGATGACTCTACGGAGCATCTGGAGACAGTACGGTATGATAAATTGTGTGTATACTGGCTCGATGACTCTACGGAGCATATGGAGACAGGACGGTATGATAAATTGTGTGTATACCGGCTCGATGACTCTACGGAGCATCTGGAGATAGGACGGTATGATCTACCGGCTCGATGACTCTACGGAGCATCTGGAGACAGTACGGTATGATAAATTGTGTGTATACCGACTCGATGACTCCACGGAGCATCTTGAGACAGGACGGTATGATCTACCGGCTCGATGACTCTACAGATTATCTTGAGACAGTACGGTACCGGCTCGATAATCCTATAGATCATCTTGAGACAGTACGGTATGATAAATGGTTGATAAAGACTTAATTTGGATGACATGTAATCGACTAGGTCGATTGATTGATGATTCGATCTGAGTGTGACTTGATGTGATTCATTGCCTTGGGTTGATGTTGTGAATTGAATGATTGAATGGAGATGACCGTGAGTGGTCTTCCTGATATGAAATCGGCTAAGTCGATTAGATCGATGCTTCGATCTGTGATGTGATTGCTTGCATGCATATTCGATCTGTACTAATATGCAGGTGGAACCTGAGGCTAAGGTACGTCCTCTGACTCATGTTGTGCATAGGCAGCCCTAAGGTGTATTAGTTTACTAATCGGGTCTTAGGAAGTAGAACTTGCTGAGACGTGGTCTCAGTGGTTATTGAATAACCATTTCAGGACCTGGATGAGGAGCCTAAGGAGCATGAATCTGACGAGGAGATCCTTGTTGAGGAACCCGAAGAGGAGTACGTGGAGGAGGACCCCGAGTATGACATTGAGTACGACCCGGATGAGGACCGAAATCCTATCCTGTCTTGTCAGACTTTGTTTGCATGTAAAAAGATGTAGCTGTGAATTTTCAGTAAGAAAAATGTATGGCTTGCTTTTCTATCCCATTGCTTTATTGTCTGGGGAATTATAACTGCTTCCGCATGTGCATATATAAATGAAAGGGTCGGCGATACATAGTCCTGGGATATCGCATTTTTAAATCGACCAAAAGTAAGGGATGTGTGCGTGCCTGAGGGTCGGGGCGTGACAACCCCTTTTTGTGGTATCAGAGCAATGGTTAGGTATTGGAGTGATAAGGTGCGATGACCTATGGGATAGTAGTAGGAAAGGCCTTTAAATTCATGACTGGTGCATGTCTTTGATAGCTGATTGGTAGAATTGTTTGTCATGTGTGAATCGATTGCTTTTAATCGATGTGGATTCGAAAGGTAGAGTGTTGACTCTGGCCAGCTCGAGCATAAGAGTGCCATCGCAGGTTGGTACTAGTGTAGCAGCATTGATTGATCTTAAGCTCGATAAGATTGATTTGCTGCAAGTGTTCCTTGGGGTTTGGATGAGCCAGTATGATCAGAATCAAGTTGTTGTTGTTACCTTCATAGTACCTGCAGGGTGTTCCACAACTTTAAACATTGTTGCACGAGTTTCGACCCCAAAAAGAAAGACCTACATCCTAATACATAACAAAGAATAACGTGCTAAAACTAACACACCCTCACAATGTCCCATAAAATTTACACCCAAAAGATCACAACCTAAGCTCTGATACCACAAGATGTCACACCCCAAAACCATCATGAATGGGCGATGACATGGCCGTCCTTCCACTCAAAGGACGCAGCCTCAAAGCTCCCATAATCCAACTCTTAAAAATCCCCATATCCATATCGCTCTCGTACCTACTCATCGTTAGTCGAGGAACCTGAAAAAGATTGGAAAATAGAGGGGTGAGCAACCATGGCTCAGTGAGTAGTGCATCTCTTCTAAGCGGATCGAGCACCCACTATGCATATTTACAAAACCAAACTACAACTCTTTTAACTCAAATCTAAGATATAACATACATATGGTAAAAAGAATAAGTTACATACGCTTCAACATAGCTATATTTATAGCAAAAATAATCATTTCATAATAACATCGAAATAAACATCAATGGTCTAATCCACTGATAATTCACACGCCAATGGTCCATTCCATTGGTTAATCTCATACCACACCAAATCCAGAAATTTAACAAACCTTCAAGGCCAAAATATAACATTTCTTACTTTAACACAATATGTTCAAAGCAAAAATATTCAAGATAACAATAGGCAAATGCCAATGGTCTAACCCATTGGTCAATCTCATAAAACATGTATCAATGGTCTATTCCATTGATTAATCTCATCAAACCACACATCGATAATCTAATGAAATTATACATCGATGGTCCATTCCAACGACTAATCTCAAATTACATGTCGATGGTCTATTCCATCGACCCAACTCATATCACATGTCAATGGTCCACTCCATTGACCAATCTGTTACTCAATATCAAACCATGATCACGATACAACGTCCGGTGACGAGGCGACCAAGATTCCCCCCTTGGCAAAATCTCCATCTATTATTAGCCGATGGCTCGGCCCACAAAGATATCCTAGAATAGTATACGCATACCCACAAGCCCCTCGCTGGGCTCACAACGATATTGAGCATCCACATCAATCCAGAACAACACCATCCATAATCCTCAAACCAAACTCATAAAACATTTCATATATCATGAAAATATTTCACAACTCAACTTATCCGCCATAAATACTTTTCATAAAACATTCTCAAATAATTTCAAGACCCGTCTCATAAATCAATTTCAAATCAAATACATTTCAAAAAGCTTATCACAAATCAATATCTATATAACCTTCCATAAATCATCTCAAAGTCGAGCTGTTTGTGAAATGGTTTCACAAACCCAAAACATGTAATATTTCTCAACTTCATTCATCAAACAAAATATATATTCATAAAAAGTTCTCACACTATCTTCAAATATCAAAACTTAGTAAATGTCCGATCCAACTTTTATGCAATAAACATGCTTATTTATAACTAATAAAATATCAAATCATGGTCATTTTGAAGACGAGCTTATAAATTCTTAGAAGAGATAGCACCACTCACTTGGGAAAGTTGAAAAATCAACCTATGTGGTTACTTGAGCCAATGCACTCGTATTCCTATTAATAAATCGAAAACGATATTAAAACTAGGTAATATCCCACTCTCCAACTAACAACTTGACTAAATTATGTTTATTCATCGATAAAACGACACCTACGCGCTAATAAATCACTCAACCAAAACAATTACTCAAAGCCGTCCTTAGCGAGAAGTGCTAGCACGAAACTTCATCATGCTATAATTTTCTCCACCGAACCCTATTTAAAGCGTACTTATAATCAATGGAAAGCTCATCCAACATGCTACAAGAACCCCAATTGAGTCAACCCGAAATCAAGCCGAAAATCAACAAAATATAGCCCTGAAGTTCTGGTCGTGCACTGTTCATCACGCGTGAGAAACTTCAAAATTTTGTTTCGAGCAAACCGTGAGCTCAAATCACAATCCGTAAAATCCCACAGCTTCACAACATCCCGAGCTATTATTTCTACAAAAATACGCAGATCAACGACTCAAAAATCATACTTCGTCGCTCGATGTTTCCAAATCTCCGAATTTCAAGCCATAGGTCCGAAATTACTCCGATTGAACAAATGGGCGGCACGAGCGCTTACCAGGCGTTGTGTTACATGGTTTGGTGAGGCTCCCATGATGAAAATGCACAAAACCCTTTTTCTTCTTCTTCTTCTTTTTCTTCTTTTCGAGCGTGGGCTCTCTGATCCCCATTTCTCTCTCTTTTCCTTTTTTCTCCTCTTCCCCCTTTTTCTTTTCTTTCATTCTCTCTCTCTCTCTCTCTCTCTCTCTCCCCCCCTCTTTTTCTTCTTCTCTCCTGAAGACTCTTGATCTCTCTCCTTCTTCTTTCTCCTTTTTATTTTTGACTGGGTCAAAACCCATATTTTACAAGTAGTCCTGGCTTTTAGCCTGTTTTCTTTCCTTGTTTGCCGCTGCTTTGTTTAGCGGCTGCCTTTTGCATTCGGCTCCCTTCCACTCACTTTGACTTGTTGTCTTGATGAGTGCAAGTTTTGTGGCGCAGGATCTTGTGTATATTGTTGATTTAAAGCTCAATATATTATTACCTTTACCAAAAAAGAAAAGAAATGCTATCTACAGAATTCAGTTCGTTGATGACAAAATGAGATATGTCATCAACTGTAATTTATCAAACTTGAACTCAATATTAAAAAAAATTGACCTCTTTTACTGCAACTTCTTTTAAGATATTGATGGAAACTACAGCTGTTCTTTTTCTTTTTGTCCACCAGAGGGCGGCACGTATAAATGACCACCCTCCCTATTGATTTCTTCAAACACTCTCTTAACCCAGTAGTCGAACTATATGAATTAGAATAGCACATTCTTTTGATGGGGAAGCAATATTTAACGTCATACAACATCCTTCCAAGTTCTGACTTCTATATAGCTTAATGTTATTGCACACTGATTGCACAGACATTTGGTTGAGGCATGAATCCGGTTATCCTCAATCACATTACGAGAGAGAGAGAGAGAACAATTTTTTGTTCGAAATAAGTCATGCATAAGGTACATATTTTAATTGTGTCTAAAGCATATGGAGTAATATTAATTTTGTAAGTCCGGTGGATCTACTATTTTGTGTAACTTCTGGTAAATTCACTTAGTTGTTGTCGTACCAAAATTGCCCCTGGAGGTAGTCAACAACCTTCTTGTCCATTTGGAAGGCCTTGGTGAGAACATCAATAGAGATGGGTGGCTTTGCTCCAAAGACGGCATTAGCAACAGTGATGATTCCAGGGTTCTGGCTACTAAAACTGGAAAATGCCAGTGCGTATGTGTTTCCGATATTTAACTGGAAGTGAATGAGACCAATAGGGAATGCAAATACGTCTCCCTTGTATAATACTTTGGTGAAGAAAGTGTTGTTTAATTGATTGGATGTGACAAAGCCAGCCAATACCATACCCTCCGCCACAAACTGAACCTCGCTGCCACGTGGGTGAAGGTGGGGAGGATTTAGGCCGCCAGGAGCGAAGTCAATGCGAGCCATGGATAGTCCAAGAGTGTTGACTCCCGGAAATTGGTTGACGAAAGCCGGTGTGACTTTTGATCCAAGCGGATTTGCTGTGTTTCCTGGATTCCTCAACCCCATAAAGAGGAAATCATCAGCTGTGGCTTGATTCGAGTCCTTGCAGAACCTTCCGTTCACAAATGCTACATAAGAAAAAGAATACATGTTATAGTTTCGGCATCATAAGCGAGATATGAAAGAAATGAATAATGCACAGAATCGAGGACCAACCTCCAGAGTCCAGGTTATTGGTGGCCACGCATATGTCCTGAAGAGGACTTGGGTCGTAAGCTAAAGCAATGGCAGTTACCAAAGCCAAGATGAAAAAGCTAATGGGAAGAAACTTCATTGTGGTTGTGGACAGGAGTTACGGCCTTCACCACAAGTTCTGATCCTTGCACAGACTGGTATTGCTTGAGGGAGGAGTGAGGACTTGCATGGCAACATGATCTCTATTTATAGATGAAAATGTTTGACCCAATATTTAGCTTGTTCAGCACGTTTCCCTGCAGATTGCCAGGTCTTGGGAAGACGAATCTATTTTCCACTTTTCAAGTCCAAGGATGACCTGCTCTATGACAACTATGACGACTTGGTGATTTGTTTGATTTCCTCTCCTCCAGCTTGGAGAAGGCATGTCATCTCATATTGGTCTCTTGATGACTTTTTACATGCTTGTACTCTTTCTT